>CM056993.1:13532323-14891073 GCA_029891345.1 Dryococelus australis
AGAAATAATAAAACAAAAATTTTAAATGTTCGGGCTTAGAGGGAGCGAAGGACTGGAACCTACCAGCCACCATGTTATGACGTCACCCAACCACCACGTTGAACTCAGGTGACCTTGAACTTGGTGCTTAACATTGACCCTATAACCATAACCAGGGATAACCTTAAAAACAAAAATTCGAGAAAAAAGTGTACAAATTGAATAAATTCATAAAAGTCAGTGAGCATATTACATTACTGACTACTACTGCCTTCTTGGACCCAGGTGGCCCTGGCCTTTGACATTTACCCCGGTGACTTTTGACCTTGAACCGAAAAATTGGAGTATTTTATAAAATTATGATTTGTCAAACCAATGGTTGTGACGTCATTATATAATTCTTCTTGAAAATACGAATTCGTAAACACGTCGCACGATATATCTGCAAATTTTGCAAGTCAAATCAAAAATATTATTTATATACTTTATTTTTATAACACATCGAATTAAAAATGAATCCTGACTCCTCTGAATCCTCCACAAAAATATGGTGTCACTGAGGTAAATTGAGGAGCACTTTTAATTTTAGTTATTAATATAGCAGCTCAGCATTATAGGGATTTTTTTTGGGAGCGGTCAATATGGTGGACTTGCAGCTGCAGTGGCGGGAAAGCGAAAAATTAATTTACGAGAAACTTCTACCACTATACAGAATAAATTCTAAACGTTCCGAGGGGGGAAAAAACGAGAAATACGAAGGAAAAACAATACATTTTAAAGGGAAAATATGGATGGAATGATAGAGCAGGAAAAATGACAAACTGGCTACCAATATGATTACTCAAGATGGCAGCGTACCAACTATACATATAGCGGTCGGAAACAAGATGGCGGACAGCTCATTTGCATAAACATCACAAAATATGGCGGCGCAGGCCGCCATGTTACAGCCTCACGCCTCAGTCACCTGGCCCTTGTTCCAGAATCCCCATAATCCATCTACTATAGTCCATTCACGGTTTCTTAGGCTTTTTAAATCAAACCTTTCAAAAATCTCCCCATGTATGACGTGTTTTGTTATTTCCTAAATACGCCATGTATCACAAGAGTTTAATTCTTGTGTTGATAAAAGATAGTTTTTTTTTTCTGTTAAATTGAAATGTAATTCATATTTTACCTATAAATTATAATGTTTCGTTTATAAATAATTTGAATACAAATCAGGGAGAAAATAGGTATGTTGGTAGCGCCTGGTAAGAAATAGTCCTCGTACAAAATACAGTTACATTTAGTGCGCACGAATAAGGTGCATTGTCCCCCTGGTGTAATTCTCCGGGATTAGTTAAGCTTTGTTTGCACGAGGTGGAGGAATATCCTGGAAGTACAACTTCAGCAGTGAATGGACAACACACGTAAATTTCCTAAGATAGCATCATTGGATAAGAGCTATAAATACGTGACCGTAGCCGAGCTGACATATAAACACACCAGCCCGCCGCCGGCTCAGTGATTTGACTTAAGTGTGTCGGGCTGCAACTACATTTGCAAACCCACTTAACGAGGTTTGGGAATTTCAGTTCCTGCTTTCGTGAAGGTGCCCCCTTTCGGGGCCATTTGAGAGATCGGTGGTGGCTGCTCGTAATTGAGACCAAACAAACGGAACGAAGGGGTTAAAAAAAAATTATTCAGCACAGAAACACACCGGTCATAAAATTACAAAATAAATCCAGGAAAGTATAAATTTCACAATCTACAATTTTTTTTTGGAAAATAAATAAAATATTTAAAAGCCATCTTCCTCTCTTTTTATATATATATAAATAAATTGAATTTACGGGCCAACCGCGAATACCAGAATGATGAGAGAGGGTTCGGAATGAATCTAAATAGTAGCTGTCCAGAGGTAACACAAAAATTATTGAATGAGTTAATTTAATAAAATATCCAAGTCTTAGAAGTAATAAACAAAATATAACAATCAAAATATTAGCTGTGTTTGACATTTATTTATTGAAGATTTTTAAGCTTATGTTCCAGAATTTTTTTTTTCAGGTTGGCAATCACGGCAATTTATTTAGTGTCCCAGTAAATTGTTAGCATTTGTCAAATAAATATAATCTAAAAAGACAAGCTTGAATAAATTACTTACAACTTCCAAAAATGTTGTTTTATCCTGATCAGTTGTGCGATGCTATTATAGGTGAAAGAATCAAAATTAACACCTCAAAAATAGAGATTGTGAGTCATCCGTGAAGACGTTTATTGCTTGATAAACTCCAGTGGTTTGTTTACACTGCTGAAGGTTTGTTTCACCTGCTGTTAAACGTCTGAAGGGACATTTAACAGGAAAAACTAATTCTGATTCTGAAATAAAACGTGTGTTATTTCTTTGGCAGGTTCTCACTGCTGTATAAAATATGTCACAAAATAATGAAAGCTGCATCAGGTTTTGTAAATTGTAGCTTGGCACTGTGTCTGTGCGTGAACTGAAAAACTGAAGGCTCTCGACTACAACGGTCGTTAATTTCCTTTTTGTTGGAATCGTAGTTAATTTCGTACGGCTGGCACAGACAGCTTTCGATTAAATTACGATTCATCTAGCGCATCGAGTAGAGATACTGGCAGAGTGACTGCAGCGCAAGTGAGCTCTTCCAATTGTTAACTAGCAGTGAGTGCCTACGCGAATATTTCTGTTTGTACCAACTGCATTATTCTTGTTGTTTGCATTCACATTTTGACTTTGTAAGGCCTACTATTCTAAAAAAAAAAAAAAAAAAAAAAAAATCTTGCTTGGAAAAGTATAATTCAAGTAGCTAAGCTAACGGATTCAGTTACAAACAAAGAAATTTCAACGCAACGCGGGAAATTTACACTTTTGCAATACAAGGGAGCTTGGACAATATGAGTTCGATGCCGAGTTTCTATTCTGCAGCCACTCGACCTCGCATGAATGTACGTCATTCAGTAAACTAGGTGAATATTCTCGTCGTGTTGAGTACAGCAATGAAACTTTTACATCCAGGTGCTACTATGTTAATGGGATAAATATATATATATATTTTTAAATTTAATTCACTAGGCTTTACAATTTTTTTTTTTTAAATTCTTGCATGAATGGCTCCCTGTTAACAGAGTACTTTCTTTCGATCACTCTGCTCAGTATCCTTCCGCAGGACACATATAAATATTAACATAGCTTTGCATGGACCTGGCGATCACGTACAGTTTGTCCATCAAGGTATACGCTGTTCAAGGTAAACTGGGCACTTTTGAAAGCCCTGCTTTAAGATATACCTGCATGCACATCGTATGTTGTTCCACCGTACTGAAAATTAGCATTAGCTCGGGCCCCATAACTGTATTCATGTGTCGGTTAAGTAAAACTATAAATTATTTAAAAAAAAAAATACTTTACGAGTTTACTTTTTCCTTCACGTATATGCATTAAAAAGTAAAAAGCAAA
Organism: Dryococelus australis; assembly: GCA_029891345.1. Lineage (NCBI taxonomy): Eukaryota > Metazoa > Arthropoda > Insecta > Phasmatodea > Phasmatidae > Dryococelus > Dryococelus australis. The sequence goes on from CM056993.1 coordinate 13,535,766, forward strand.
AAAAAAAAAATGCCACTCTTCACTAATGTTTGCTTGACGTTTCTAATTCAACGTTAAGACATGGGACATCGTTTCCTACGTTGTTACCAACCTTAACGGGCAGCATGGCAGTTTGTGTGTCCGTTGAAATACGAGCAGTGCATACGTAATAAGAGCACTTAAGCCGTTCAGTCATTGTGGACATGTTGCTACAGTTGGCAGCGGCAGTAGCACAAGAAACTGTGGGAACTCGCCAGACCTTAAGTCCTGCTCAAGATGGCGACCAGGAGACCTTTGCTATCGCGCAAACTCAGCTGAATAGTGAAGGCCTCAAGTATTTCCGCCCCATCTGTTCACATTCCAGTCCAACACATACACTCGCAGAATATTTAGAATTGGCTTTACACTTGGCAGACTATGCTCGAGTGTAGCTCGAGCTAAGTTAATTTGAAAATTCCTTTGCTGTTCAGAACAAAACTCGCATGGATGTGCAGTCTTTGTTCGGCTAGTGTTTAACATGACCTCACAAGAACACCACAACGCAGTGACAATGGTATTGCTAAAGATGGAAGTTCTTTTTTTTTTTATATCCGATCGAAGAGGCATGATTGACTGTAAATCCTTTTGTACAAAAAAGGAATTTCGATTGTGTCGGCATCAGCTTGGCTAGCCATTGTTTGATGACCGGCCAATAATGAAAGCTGTAAGTATGTCGGGTGGGGTATGGACCAATCGGACGATGGTGAGTTCTAACAGAGACACCAATAGAACCTGTGTGCTCACAATAGTGGATGCAGGTGACTCACTTCTAAGTTGTCCTAAGTGCCAGTAAATGAGTGCAGACCTCAATGTGTTAACCCGTTCGTACCAAGGGTAGACAATTGTCTGCACGTGGCACAGGAAGGTTATGTTTGTCCACTGCTAGTCTCGGTGGCCAATCACCTTCCCTGTAGGTACCAGATCCGTAGACGCGATGGTTAATCGCAAGAAAAGTTCACTCTTTCCGAGGATTGAATGTACTGCACACACGTCCGACCATTTTCTTCCGAAACTGGGCGTTGCACACGCATGAAGCTACTTTCCCATTTCGTTGAACCAATGGGCAAGACGTTTGTGAATGGTCGCCAAAGAACTTAGTCGAGTCATGTACTTGATCATTCATTCATAAACTACCTAGAGTGTCATCGAACAATGTTGTTGACTCAACCAATTTTCTCAATTTCCCAGTGAGTCTACTGATTCGTAAAGAGCTCTGCGTCATAACTGGTTCGTGTCAGTATTACCGAACACAGAACCTATAATCGTTGGTTGGGATATTGAAACAAGACATCTGCTATCTCAAGTATAGCACGCATAAAATAATTTCTTAAATTGCAACATCTAAAACCCTACACTCTAAATCGGAATCAGTAAATATCTACTGATTGCCAGTTGAAACTGCTCCATCCGGAATCAGTAGAACAAGAAAACTACTAATTTCTCCAGTTAAAACAAATCCCCTAACTGAAACAGTAGGAAATCAGTTATTTATAGTTGACTCAGTAATAAATAGCAGAATTAAAAAAAGCGCAATACGGTGTGAAATAAATTAAGTATAATTATTTTGTCACCAAACAAAAATATTAACAGCGAATTTTTTTTGCGTGTTGTTATGCTCAAACCTCCGCCCATAATGCAACAGGTATTCCAGTCTTAATTACTGTTGTATTACCAACTGCACTACTTTGCCACTGAATAGTAACTCTTGTATTTTGCACAGTAACATTAACATACTATGGCAAACGGTTGTGGAAGCACTTCATGCGGTAGAAATATACTCATATTCTGAGCACGTGCGTGTCTTTGCAAGGTTCGAAAGTCAATATAATTTAAGCATCGTTCTGATCCTGTGCTTTAAAATATAAAGTCGTTTCAATTAACGAGTTTGTCGCTGTTTTCTTGTATCCGCCGTTTCACAACGCAAAGAGATTTTACAGGATGAAACTGTTGTTTTGAAGTGACAGATTGACTAACTGTGCTCATTTGACAGTGGAATAACAGATCCGATTGATTCTTTCATAAAATCTGTCGTTTTCTTATTATTTGATTAGTCACCTTGGAGAAAACGAAGATTTTGTCGGTGAAAATCCCGCGTACCTTACTTAACTATCTCACTGTCGAATTAGCAAAATTATTACTGATCAATCTGTCACTAAAAAAATAGTTTAAATCTTTATTGTTTCGTTATATTTTAAAATGGCGGATACTAGTGAACATCGATAACCTCGTAAATGGAAATCACTATTGTTATCTTTTAAGGGCCAAATTCTGAACCAAACTTAACGTATATTGACTTTCGAAACTTGCAAAGACATGCACGTGCGCAGAATATGTATACTTATATTTATACAGCATGAAGTATTTTCACATCATGAAACAAACATCCATTTGCCATTGTAATTTCTTATTTAATACCCATAATACAAGCGCTCGTTACACATAGACAAAGTAGGGCATGAGTAATATGGCTGACCTTGAAAGTTACAGTATGCTTACGTTTAGGGCGGGGGTTCGATCCTAACCACATGCACAAATAATTTTTGTATACACAAAACATTTGTTTTGCTACAAAATCAATCGTACTTAACTTATCTGACGCAAGAATGATCCGATTATTTATTACCATGGAGCTTATTTATTAGCCAACTATAAATAACTAATTTCCTACTGTTAGAATTAGTGGAATAATTTTAACTGATGAATTAGAGTTTTTTTTCTAATGATTCCGGATGGAGCGGTTTAAACTGGCAATCAGTAAATATATACTGATTCCGATTTATAGCGTAAATAAATGTGAAAATGAAAATATTATTAGAGCTTATGATTGCGAACCCATTATGAAGCACACAGTGATACAAGTAAAGACGAAGTAAATCAAGTTTTATTTTTGCAAACCCGAAATGTTTTTCTTCAGCCCGAGATTATGTTGGCCGAACATTCGGGGGAATATAGACAGGTCTTGCTGGCTGGTGTCCTAATATCGCTGAATTTGACTACATTCGACTTTTGTGCTGTGGGTCGTGGTGAAGAGCGTACGGGACACGTGTTCACACACTCAAAGCAAGATAAAAGTAAGTCCCTTGGATCCATCCCAGTACGGGCACAAGTTCTGCATTTTAGAACTTTAATGTTGCCGATTCAGAGGAAAACCAGTGAAAACGGCCCCACTAACTATCGGTACCACATAACTTATCCATGTGATGACTGGATATCACTGACGTATGTGAGATTCCCACTTGAGGCTTGGCTACAATCCCGTTGACGCTACAATAACGCGTTACAATGACTCATGAATCCATTAAGAGTAATGGCACTGGATACAATAGAAGTAAAATGATGCCGCGGGGTTAAACGTCAAACGCCACGGGTTGGAAGTTGGTCAACATTCAAGTCTTTCCTATTAACGTTTAACGTTTAACGCCAGCAAATCACAACCCAACACATCACAAACAAGTGAAAACAAATGGCACCTTTTTATTCTGTTATTGTTATACGGAATCAATATACAAATAACGCAAAACGCATTAAAAAATAATTGAATTGTAACTATTAACTTTGCGGAATCTTACTTTTTTTACTAAAGGGTTCTTCTAAATTACAAACACAAACAAAAATATTTGTATATATACACCTACATCTTTTTTATTTATGTTCGTGTTAATGTCGATCGTAGACATGCAAGTTTTATTACGGTGACGTTTAGCGTTTAACGTTTTGCTTCAAGTTGTTTGTAGACGAGCCACATAATCCGATAATTCCACTACCGCAAGTCACTTGTTCCCAGTTAATTGACTTGATTCATCAGTCGGCAAAAGCTTACCAAATGGACACCAAAGAATTTTATTCTGTTGATTGGAATAATTACGGACACCCAAATGTTGCGAGAAGATTTCCGCCCATGCTAAGATTTCAATACCCTACGGTCGTGTCAGCAATTTCGTTTTGCTTATTGGCGCTGTGTCTCCGTGAGAAGACATTTTCCCACTTCACTGGCCAATCAGCAGTTATGTAACTTCAATACTGTACGTCTGTGATCTTGCACGTACGCCAAGGACGTATTATACGGAAACAAACCAATCATAAAAGTGGACCTGAGCTAAAGTGTTGTGAAGTACGACTGGTCGTGAAATCTTTTCGCGAAAATCGAGTGTCCCCCAGGTACCAATGATTCTAGTTTAGTGTGTCTTACTATCTAAATTTACACTTACCGTAGCCAGGTTGGTAAAAAATATACCGTACCCTACACTATATAGGCTATTCACGGTAAAATGAGCACTTTTTAAGGCCCACCCAACAGCCATTAACCACTAATAGTTATATTTTATTGCAACCTCACACGTTAACTTTTGAGAGTGATTAAATGTACACACTGCGTTTACTAGACACATAGCAAGGTTTATATTTAAAAATGGCGAACAGATAGAAATGAGCTGAAAGGAAAATCTTAGCGGGGCCTTAAAAAGTGCTCACTTTACCGTGAACAGCCTATACCTACTGTGCAACGTTTAGAACTGCTCGAATGGCAGTCAAAGTAAGTCAATTATTATTTCATACGTAACACAGTGTTAATACTAGGTCATATTTATTATGCAGAATTTCTATGTTTTCGTGTCATATTTTCTGTTTCAGAGTTATTATTGGAAATATATGATTATAGAAAATTTCAATTTATTAGTTCTTTAATACGGTAGAAACTTATTGATGAAATATAAATATGTTGGCGACATTTCTAATTAGTAGATAACACATAACGGAAATTAAGTACAGAAATATTAAACTCGTAAAATTTAAATTTTCTATAATCGTACATTGTCAGCAATTACTCTGGATCCGAGATGACGTCATGAAAACGAATAATTTGTTCAATGTTAGTGAAACCGAACGTTTCAATATGTTGTGTTCATTTGAACGATTTACACGTCGAGTGCTGTACACGTGGTTATGAAGTTGTGGCGAGCGTCATGGAAACTGATGCCGAGGTATAGTCTATTCCCGCTGAATTCTTGCTCAATTTCTACTTTCAGGATATTCCTCCGCCTAATGGAGACAAAGATTAACCAGGTCCTCAAAATTACATAAGGGAAACGCACCACATTTGTGTGCGCTCAGTTTAATCATATTTTGCATTAATACTAGTTCTTACTGAGCCTTACCAGCACATATATTTTCTCCCTATTTTTGTTCATGTTAATTTAAAAAGAAATGATATATTTTGTTCGTAAAATATAAGTAAATGTTCAATATAACAAAAAATAAAATAATTTCAGCTATAGCGACAATCAGTGTAGTGTCTCTCATTATAGCGACAATCAGTGTAGTGTCTCTCATTATAGCGACAATCGGTGTAGTGTCTCTAATTATAGCGACAATCAGTGTAGTGTCTCTAATTATAGCGACAATCGGTGTAGTGTCTCTCATTATAGCGACAATCGGTGTAGTGTCTCTCATTATAGCGACAATCGGTGTAGTGTCTCTAATTATAGCGACAATCAGTGTAGTGTCTCTCATTATAGCGACAATCAGTGTAGTGTCTCTCATTATAGCGACAATCGGTGTAGTGTCTCTAATTAAAGTGTTAACTGTTGTAATATCACTAATGATAGCGACAATGTGTGTAGTGTCTCTAATTATAGCGACAATCGGTGTAGTGTCTCTAATTATAGCGACAATCAGTGTAGTGTCTCTAATTATAGCGACAATCAGTGTAGTGTCTCTCATTATAGCGACAATCGGTGTAGTGTCTCTAATTATAGCGACAATCGGTGTAGTGTCTCTCATTATAGCGACAATCAGTGTAGTGTCTCTAATTAATGTGTTAATTGTTGTAATATCACTAATGATAGCGACAATGTGTGTAGTGTCTCTAATTATAGCGACAATCGGTGTAGTGTCTCTAATTATAGCGACAATCAGTGTAGTGTCTCTCATTATAGCGACAATCAGTGTAGTGTCTCTCATTATAGCGACAATCAGTGTAGTGTCTCTAATTATAGCGACAACCTGTGTAGTGTCTAATTATAACAACAATCGGTGTAATACACTTAAATATAGCTACAATCGGTTTAAGAGTGACACATTTAAGTATCACATAATTTCACATTCTAACATTAACGAAGTGTGAATTATAGTACATGGGATTGTTAGTGTTGACACGAGGCTGTGGAAAATATCAAATTGGCTGAAAGAAATAAACAAGCGAGTACATGAAAAGTGTGTTCCTAACCGTGAGACTGTTGGGATGGTAATTTGACTCGTTATATGTTTGTTTCCTTTGAAATCGAGTACCTAATGTTAACCATTCCAACGCTCGTGGGTAAGAAAATAGCTGTTTTTGTATCCCTCTCATTTCCGAGCAGGTCATTGACCGAGTGAAATTGCCTTCAACTCCGGACAGTGAGCGATCTAGTGACAAATAATGTTTCTGGACTGAATAAAGCCAATCGCAGTGGGGCGCGTGTGTCCACGTGTTCGCGTTTCGCTCGCGGAACTGTTCGCTGCGCGAGAACTTCTCTTGCAGTCTGCAATTACCGCAGATATCCAGTTATGGATGACTGTGACACAGGAGCCGACGAGCGATACACAACTTCAAAGAGAATGGCGCTCTGCCCGTTCCACCGATCGAGGGTCTGCAGGTAGAATTTCATTCCGCTGTTCCGTGTCCACGTTCATTGAATTTTTTAAACGAACATCAGTTTCATTAAAAAGGAAACGAACGAACATGAACATAGCTAACCAAAAGCTATCAACGGATGTAAAATTGTCTTTGTCTGTTTTATTTTAAACCACCATTCAGCTAAGATGAAATTGATGAAAAAACCATTGGGATAAAATATTTAATTACAGCTGGAATATAGTCGAATGTCTCAAATGTTGATTATGAAAATAGTAGCATGCAGTTTGGGAAGTTATATATTCAAGCAGGTGTGTGTTAATTGTGATTTAAAAGTATATCTGAAAATGTAATGAACTATTACAGTGTGTGTGAAGGAGTATTTGACAGACGCCTGCGCCTTTCTGCTTGTAATCTGAAAAAATATTAAATTCCAAAATTACGCGACAAAAATAATTGATACTGGAGTTTCAGGCTTGAGTAAGGTTTATCACAGTCTCTGGTTAATATGCAGGAATTAAGCGTGCATGATACAATTACAAGTTCTCAGACATCTGGGAAGTTCTAAGTAGGCGAAAACAACAAAACTTCAAAATAAAAGTTTTAGTAATAAATTTCAGAAAATAATTAACTTTTGATAACTACCAGACCATTCATTGATGGTTGATAACACGATAGTTACGTTAGTCTTTGGAAGTACTCATCCTTTGGAAGTAGTCATCCCTTGGAAGTACTCATCCTTTGGAAGTACTCATCCTTTGGAAGTAGTCATCCTTTGGAAGTACTCATCCTTTGGAGTACTCATCCTTTGGAAGTACTCATCCTTTGGAGTACTCATCCTTTGGAAGTACTCATCCTTTGGAAGTACTCATCCTTTGGAAGTAGTCATCCTTTGGAAGTAGTCATCCTTTGGAAGTACTCATCCTTTGGAAGTACTCATCCTTTGGAAGTACTCATCCTTTGGAGTACTCATCCTTTGGAAGTGATTTCGGCAGCATCAGTTGAATATAAACCACTCATAATCTAAAAAATATGGCGTTTCAGGACTTTTGATTGTCCGCGCACATTTACAGCACTTTCAGGCGCCTCTCCACACCTCTCCTAGGCGAACGTCGGGCAGTCGCTGCAAAATTTAACCGAAAAATTGCCGGATAAAATTACGATGGACTGCCTCCCATCATGTCTGGTTTGAGAGTCCCGGGGTTCACGGAAAAGGCCAATGGCCTGGAAAAGCATCTGAGATAACGTAGTTTCCTGTTATCACAAACTTAAGTCAAATATAGCAAAAGGTTCATTTTCTCTGAGGTGCAAAAATAAAATTACATTCGTACGTTTTTAATAGGCTGCTGCAAAGAAAAAATAAAGTTACATGCACTTGGACCACTGAATATAAACTACACCAGGGGTCGGGCCTGGGGAAACCGCGGGCTGAGACACCAAAGATGAAGCATGTAACCGTACGAATTAGTTTTTATTGTGCAATGTCGTCTGGTAACTTCGGCACGTGCTCGCTCACACATCCTGAAATGCTGTAGCAATTATGGTGAAAGTACGACTTAAGACTTAAAACTTATGACTTAAAATTCATACTTAAGGTATAAAACTTAAGATTTAGGCCTTACGCTTACGAAGAGCCTAACTGTTAATGGGGGGAGGGCGGAGCACGTAAAGGCATCCCTCCTCCAAATTTGAAGGAAATCGGTCGAAAAATGCGCCTTCCAGGCCGATTCGAAGGCGAAAAACACACCCCCAATACCACACAAAATGGAAAACATACCCCCCCCCCCTTTTTGACACTCTAACTCCTCCCTGAGGAGGGGGAAGGGGGGGAGCAATTTGGTGGCGAGGGTTTCAAAGAGGAAGGATGGTGGCTCAGTGAGTTTGGGGGGGGGGGCGGCTTCCCCCCTCCTCGCCATTCCGTTTGCCCACAGCGGCCCTCCAAAAACTGCGTTTTTTTTTTTGGAAAAACTGCCGTTCTTGATTAGAGAGTATGAGACTGTAGAAATATTTACATACATAAGAAAATTAAAATTATAAATAAATATGAGAGACGTTGTCTTAAATATACAACTCTAACGAAAATTCAATGGAAAATAATTCAACAAACCAAATGTGATAAAATTAAAAATACTTACTCAGTTTAGATGTAAACAAATAAACATATGGAAGGATACGTGCTGTTTCACCCCAATGCTGATGCTTATTTTTAATGTCATCTTTTCTTTAACTAGAAATGATTCGGTTTGTTATTTCATAAATTTTACAGGAACTACTATGAAATCATAACTTTTGGAATTGGCTTTTGTTATTTTTTTGTGCAAATCTGTCAATACTTGAGTTTTTCAGAATTATTTCTACGAAAGAATGTTTTTCAACTGTTTTATTTCTCCGGCTCATTTCATTAAGTCTTCGGGATTCCAGGAAAACCATTTAAATAAAACAATACGATAGATAAGCGAGACTCATATCAGTAGGCCTACTAATTTAAACACAGTGGCGAGGACACTAAAAAATGGTTTTTTTTTTGCAGAAGAATTGAATTTGTGTTGTAACAAATCCCGCACAAACTGCAATTGGTAGAAACATAAACGACGCATAAACCAGCTTGACTTACTGATATCAATCAGTAAAACAACGTTGATTGAAAGCCAGTTGATAAGCTACTGCCGACTGGAAAATGAAATAAATGAACTGGGCATTCTCGGTATTCAGTGGGAAACAGAAATAAATCAGTGGAATTCAGCCATCGGTTTAATTAGTTATCAGTCACTGATTATCAGTAGCTCAATTTACACTATTTTCACTTATTTGACTTAATTCTCACTGTTTTGGATTTAGAGTGCTCAGTCATTTCTATTAGACATGATTATTTTATTGAATTCAAAAGCTCACCCCGCTTTTTGACATTTTCCGCCTAAGATATATTTAAAAAGCAAATTCGTCATAATAATTTTCCTGGTTTTCGATGGTTGTCTAACGTGCAAGGGATTCCGTATTTCCAGAAAATGTTCTCATCCGAAGGCAATAGCCAAGGGGATTTGAAATGTAATCCGATATTTCATCTGAGAAACTGGCGAATAAGAAAAATCCCCAACCCGAGATTTTACGAAGTTGTGAATTCGTGAGGCGAGTTACTCAGTTCATATTTGTATGCGGAGCGTCCTCCCAGTCTTGTTATATATTTCACAGGGAACGTGTCACATTTATACCTCGATGCCTGAGCAATGTCAGGTTGCTTCCGTGAAATGGTCATACAAAAAAATTTTTCTTTCTGAAAACTTGTAGTTGCTAAAAAAAAAAATCAAAGTAACACTACAAAAAATTCCTTGTAAGCTTTGCAAGAAATTGCTTGGAAAGTGTGCCGGGTATATTCAGTACTTGTACACAAAACTACTGCAAACTACCAGCTGATCATGTGGAATTACAACGATGTATGTAGTAATTACCTAATAATTTCCTTGCAAAATTACAAGTTACTATTTGAACTTTTGCAAAGTAATTTATCTTTTGATAATACTGAGTAGTTTACATGGTATAAAAATTACAGGTCAGCCAGGATTGCACAGAACACACTTTATGGATCCCAGTCGGGCATGTTCCAAGATGTCGTTGACTTTGAAAATTCCCAAATGGGTGACGAGAATCGGACCTGTTATCTCTACATTAGAACCAGTATGCTAGCCACTACGCCGCAGATACAAAATGTTCTATTTTAAAGGTTATTCATACTTTAAAATATTTCAATTCGTGGTAATATGCTGTACTTGCCCTTCAAACTAGAACAGCAAGTTTTAACTGAGCTCGCGGCGGAACTGTAATTGAGTTTACATTTAATTACAACCATTATGTTGGTCCCATGCAAAAATGAAAGCGGTAACTTTATACATTATCTACCAAAAAGTAATTGAGCACCCGTGAAGATAGGTAATTCAGTACGTCAGTTGACTTATGTTTCACGGCCTTCGGCTTAGGACCGCTGGTGTTTGTCCGTGGTAGCGTGAACACAGAGGCCTATTGTAACATTCTGGACAGTGAAATGTTCCCAAAATTGTGGCGTTTTTACGGAATGGACCTGTGTTACTTCCAGGATGACAATGCCAGGTGCCATGTTTCAAGGGCTGCTATGCAGTGGTACGCCGACAACAATGTTCGCCGATTGGACTGGCCAGTCCAGAGCCCCGACCTCAACCCTATAGAACATCTTTGGGACGAATTGGATCGCCGGGTGAGGGCTCGTCAGGAGCGGCCAAAATCCATCGCTCAACTCATGGAATGGTTGCAAGAGGAATGGCGACGAATCCACGTGGATGTCCTGCAAACACTCGTCGAGAGCATGCCAGACAGGGTGGCTGCTGTTATAGACGCAAGAGGTGGCCCTACGAGATTCTAATGGGGTGGCAACCACCGAGCAAACATTGTGGACAGTGTGCATACAACAGGAAATGGATGCTGTAGATAGGCGTTGAATTTTTGGGAGAATGTTTATTTTCTTGAGCCCTGCGTTCGGTTGCTTATTTGTGTCACTGATCATCTATTACAGTATTCGAAGGAAGCCATGCAAAACCATGCGAATGTACTCGTGTTTTGCAACACACTTTTTACATTAAGCTGTCTAGAGAAGCACTATCGAATACAACATAAGAATTAACACATTATTCTGAACATTTCTTAAAATATTCAGAAGAAAAATACATAGTCCTATTTGTACTATCCTAGCTAAAATCTTACAAATTTACAAAACCTGACCTTTACTGTTTCGAAATTAATGTTGTAAACCTGTAACTTGGGGGAAAAAATTATTTTTAAACCAGTTTAAAAGTGCAGCCCCCTGGAGACAGGTAGGCTATTCTAGGAAAGTGTGGAATTCCCATAACTGGCGAGTGATACAAAGGCTGTATATTTACATAATATATTTCTGTGAATCAGCATGATTTTGTAATAATGCAAGGATATGTCAGTTCCAGTCACACAAATTTTTTTACAGTGCATCCCTCATGCCGTGTCTGAAATGCTGCCCAACGTTTCATTTATATGTGCCATTTTTTATTTAAAATAAATATAGGAATTTCACTCGACAAAAATTTTTTAAAACGAAATTCAATTAAATGCGTTTAATATAATTGTTTGGTTTACGAATATTCCATACACAGTACAATAAAATTAATTTCGATAAAATCGTAGTGAACGTTTTTAAACCAAATAAACATACAAACAGCCATAACATGTATAAAACACTTTTTGGACTATTTCAACGTTTTTCAAAATCATGCATTTCTCTGTCGATACAGCTGTCCGCGCTGAGTAAATTCTCGGAACTGATGACTAGCGTGCTATTAGTGCAAACTGCTTGGACTTGTTCGAAGAGGTTTTCAACGGTTTGCAAACTGTCAGTATTACTGCGAGAATGTTTCTGTAGTTCTACAAATCCTATTTTTGCACAAGTACAAATTCAACGGGTTTACAAAAAAATTGTACAGTACTAGCATTCGTGTTATTACAAGAAATTGTCAGTTCCGTTTACAAAAAAATTGTACAGTACTAACATTCGTATTATTACAAGAAATTGTCAGTTCCGTTTACAAAAAAAATTGTACAGTACTAGCATTCGTATTATTACAAGAAATTGTCAGTTCCGTTTACAAAAAAATTGTACAGTACTAGCATTCGTATTATTACAAGAAATTGTCAGTTCCGTTTACAAAATTTTTTTACCGTGGCACTTTTTTTTTGTTTCAGCTGGAAATGTTGTATAAAGTTGTATGTTGTCAAGTGTTAATATAAATATGTTTTGTCGCACAGAAAAACTTCTAAACCTACATTGTTAAAAATAACCTAGTACTTTGCACATTATCAGAGTTCTCTTGTAACGGCACATTTAAAATTAATAATTTATGAGAAACATTTGTTATAGAGTTTGGATGTATCAAGATTATGTATCACAGCATTTAAAGAAACCGGTATATGGAAAAAAATTGGTTCGGTTGTCAAGACAAACGAAGACAATTAAAATGGTTATCGTTAATGTGTTCACTTTGCTGTGTAAAACATCAACATCCAGACCAGAATAGATATATCTAGTTATTTAACTTATACTGCTATTATGCGTGAAAACTGTAATTTTTTTTTAGCCAATAATATATTTAATTATCGCGATTTAAAGATTGGTTTAACTAACTCAACAAACAATGCGGTTACAAGAGAATTTTCTAATAATAAACAGAAAAATATTCCCCGATGATAGAATGTTTCAATACAGTTTGAAATAAATTAACTGCAGCCCACTAATAAGATAAATCAAGACGCTATGTACGACTTTATGCTGGCTTGGTTGGCAACAGTGTAGGTAAGTTTCGGTACACTAATTAAGCTGTGCTTCCAATGATTTTAAACTACTTTATTTAATGAACCAAAGAGAGAGCAGACAGAGAGGATTTATTGCCACTTGAAAAGCATTCCTAATTTTTTTTTAACTCCACGGATCTTTAGGAATATACTAAATAACTTTTTTTACAATTTGCTTTTTCTACTACGAAATTTTGTCTAATATGCATTTATATAACGAGTTTTATCTGCCGTTCTGGAATAATTAGCATGTGTATGCGGCACACAGAGGCAAACAAGATTACAATCATATTACAAAACTGCAATACCACTAATAGCGCGTGTATAAGAAAAACCTTTTTAAGTATTTTATAATTAGTTACTTGTGAAAATAAGTATCAATTTGTCTTCACTATCAGAGAAGCAAAATGTTGAAACAACAGCTACACTTCAATATAAAAATCTTTCCAATCTCAAGCGTAAACCATTGACTTCTACGACACTGTTAAAGTATAGGCTGTTCACGGTAGAGTGAGCACTTTTTAAGGCACTCCCAACAGGCATTAACCACTAATAAATACATCTTATAGCAGCCTCAGGCATTAAATTTTGAAGGTGGTGAAATGTATACACTGTGTATATTGGTCACATTGCAATTTTTATATTAAAAAGCAGCAGGAAGACGGAAATGAAAAATTTGGAAGGGCCTTAAAAAGTGCTCACTTTACCGTGAACAGCCTATATCTTCATGAACTAAGCCCCAAATCTTAAAACTCCCCCTTGTCTATGAAGGAGAGCTGAACAATTGGTAATTGGTTCAACAATTTTTTTTTCTTAAGAAGCCTAGGGAAAATTTTTTCTAATCTACTATAGTTGAATTGAAGGTAAATTTTCCTTCGAGTTGCAATGAAAGAAAGAACATCTCACGAAGAAATCTACACGATGATGAAAAAATCTACTGCACCTCACGTTCATACTCATTGTGATCGAAACCTTTTGGTGTGTGATGGAATAATTATTACTCATCTACATCTCTAGTAGACTGGATTCAGAACAAGGTACGCATAGAAAACTTCCTGAAACTTTCAGGCATGCAGTTCTCAGACGATTACACTTAAAGTGAGTGCAATTCTTTGATGTTTACGAGATGTCACATCACGAGATGAGTAGATTGGCACAAGCGCAGAATTTGCGGTACTTATAAATTTTAAGTTCTCCGTCTATCTCGCACACGAAACGCTTTGCAAATGTTTGATATATAATACGAGTTTCAAAATCCATCGGATATTTTTCAGTGGCGTACCAACACGAAACTCATTAAAATAAAACTTTTCGTGTGGAAAGAAACCTCTCAAGTACCGATTTCATCTCCAAGGCGTGTGTGTATATAAATATAAACATATATATATATATATATTTGAGAGAAAATGGTTAAAACGGATATTTTTAAAATCAGGTTTGCCTGCTAAATATTTTATACACAAACTTCAGAGTTGTCTTTAGACATGCACCATAACTTTATATTCATTGGCGTGCGATAAAAATATAGGATCATTTGTTTAAGACACTCCCAGACGGAAGTGTCTTAAACCTACGGAAAGACTGCACGGTAGTTGGGCGTCTTGCCTATAGAGGCGATGAAGCGAACGGTGAGTGAGCGAGAGTCGACCTCACAGCTCACGCGATTCGAGTCTTGAGCGCGCAGTTGGAACTCTCAGTTTTTAAATAATATAACTCTATAAATGAAGTTGAGAAATTACACATAACTTATATACACATACGTATGCACGTCAATGTAATTTTAATTATCTCTATAGCACAAAATAATACCAAAATTTTAGGTGCTTTGTTTTAAAAGGCAACCATTTATTATATACTAGCCGCACTTACTAGTGCTGTTTATCATGTAAAGTATTTTCACCTGTAAATGGTTAGCAACTATTTTATGCAAATTAAAGAAAAAAATTCGTTTTAGAACTTAACGAAGCACATAAGCCAAACACTGTAGTTATTGTACGCGCCGAAAAAAATAAATAAACGGTTACAACGTTTCACACTAAAAGGAAACAATAATAGGGGGAAAATTTCAGTACGATTCTCGTTTGAAAAATTTTTGTTTGTTTTGCGCCTCACATTTGTTATTCGCGTATTTTTTTACGTTCATGGCTTTTAATAGATTTTTGTTTCCTTCCCATCTCTTTTTATTTACTCTGATAAATTTAAACAGAAATCTCTATGCACTGTTTGTAAGCCGTTTCACACTTAGCAGCAAGTAAATTAAAATATTTCCCAACGTGATGATACTTCCTTCCTTCAATAAAAGTTTGAGGACCTACCACGTTCTTCATACGAAGCACATTTTAATTTATAAACTAGTATTTTAAGTAATTGCAAACTCTATAATACCAAATTCTTTATCGGATGCAAGCCGACTGGGATTAATATAAAAGTGATCGGCATGAGAAACAATTATCTGAACAATTCATTTCCATCCCTCTATTTCAGAAGAACTTGATAAGTATAGGTCTATCGTGATTTGTGCAGTAGTTCAGTTATGTTATTTGCTGATTTGGATTTCTTATTTTTAGTAACTCATATAATTTTATATACCGATTGTTTTTCAATCAATTTTTGTGCATTTCTCACATTACTGATCGTTTACTCGACACGAAACGCGAAATGCGAGATATTTTTGAGTTTTTTGTACTTTCAGTGTTTATCCAATATTCATCGCATAATGGGACCTGTTGTGAATATTGTAACAGTTATAAAAAAAAAACAGAAGTGTTTCCCGTAACTAGGGCCACCTGTTTCTCGGGAAATTTTCCACATCTAGTTGTACTTCAAAACACGTTAGTCTAGAAGCAGTAACGTGTTTATATGGCATTAACTTGTACGTGTCTTAAGTGTCTGCCAGCCAATCACGGACGTTCAGTGTCGAAATAACTTCATTCTGATTGGCCCAGTCGAGTATAAAATGCCCTCTCTCGCAGACAAGTGGCCAATAAATAGCCTGGGCATAAATCTCTTCGCGAAAGCAGGTGGCCCTACCCATATCTAATACACCGCCGTAATAGAAGGGAATAGCATGTGCAAAGACCCGGAAGTTTCGCGAATTCATTAGACAACAAGCTAAACTCCACATGCCTGTGAGTAGTGGAGCCTCAGTTAATTGTTCATTGGCTGCTTCTCAAAGTTTACTCCAGGTCAGTTATTGGCTCAAATTATTCCAGGGAGAGCCTCACAAACTTCGATACGATAGGAAAAAAAGTCAAATGTACACGCGTTTCACGTCTAGCTTGTCCCTAAGTGAATTTGGAAATTTCCGGGTCTCTGAGGATGTGTATAATTTTAAGGAGTAGTTTGGCACTTGAACAGATTCGTCGTGGAATTTTGCTGAGGAATTATTCCAGTAGAATTATGATAGTATTTACAACTGCTAACATTTGAAACATATATTATGGTATAGGTAACGACCTGCTTCTTTTGCGTTGTGATTCGAAGACTTAATCGATCAAATACACTTGTGAGCTTATACTGGACTATACATAAATTCTTACATTATCTGTATTTAAACATGCGTGAGCCAAATTGGTTTCTATCCCTAACTTTGTATTTTTGTTAGTACTAAAGGACAATATATAACACATATTTCTTTGATTAATAATTTGTATTACTATTTTTGCAAAATCAAATTCATTAAATATAATTTATGTGTATTGTTGGGAAACGATAGTTGGTAGGATCACTTTTAATTTTTTTTGGTATATAATTTAATTTTTTACTGTAACAATTTTTAATTTTTATTAGCCTTGGCTTTTTTACTATTTTGGACCGTAATATTTTATGTTATGTTCAAATTCAGAAAGGTCATAATAAAGTTAAATTTTTATGTATTTTGCAAACATTTTTAGGTGCATTTAAATTATTATTTTAACGTCCAGGAGAGCTTAGAACCATTAGGAAACAATCAAACATAGAATAGCCCAACCATGCACAGAAAAATAAAAAAGAACATGTTTCTTTACTTTTGCAGAAGCCCATTTACAAGTATCGCCTATTCAAATACATGCATGACGATGAAGTTTAGAATGATGTCCTTTAGTAACGTGGATCTTCCATGTACCTAGGCATTATTGGTATTTATTTAGATTACAACTTAACAGTTCGGTTTGCTTGTAAGATTCTATTTTGCAGGACAAGATGAATTCATATGATGGAAGGGAACGTGTTGCCTTGTGTGGTTTGGCACTTTGCAAGCGCAGAGTACTAATGTGCACTGTGTCTTGGTTGCTGTGCAGATGTCGACAATGGAGCCGGAGTCCAGGCAGCAGCTGTACAACATCTCGGTCCTGATGGGCAACTTCTCGTGGGTCTTCAATGCCACCAAGGACATTGACCCCTCGCTGCTGGATCAAGTCGCCCGCAACCGCAGCCTCGACGACGGCGCCTTCTACTCGCTCATCCTCATCTACAGCTTGATGATCGTGGTGGGCGCTGCAGGCAACAGCCTCGTGGTGTGCGCCGTGGTGCGCAAGCCGGCCATGCGCACCGCGCGTAACATGTTCATCGTGAACCTCGCCGTGTCCGACCTGCTACTCTGCCTCATCACCATGCCTCTGACGCTCATGGAGATCCTCACCAAGTACTGGCCGCTCGGCAGACACTCTTTTACCTGCAAGATGATGGGCACCCTGCAAGCCACCAGCATCTTCGTCTCCACCATCTCCATCACGGCCATCGCCCTGGACCGCTACCAGGTCATCGTATACCCCACGCGCGAGAGCCTGCAGAAGTTGGGAGCCGTCTTCATCCTCACCGGCATCTGGCTCACGTCTCTGGTCCTCGCCAGCCCCATGTTCATCTGGAAGACGCTCAAGTACCACGACATCAACCTGCCCAGCTACGGCATCGAGTACATCGCGTACTGCCTGGAGGAGTGGCCGGTCGAGCATGGCAGGGCGTACTACTCCGTCTTCTCCCTGCTCGTCCAGTATGTCCTGCCCATCATCATCGTGAGCGTGTCCTATTCCAGGATCTGCAGGAAGCTGAGGTACAGGTACATCAACTCCTCGGCGGTGGGTTCATCGGCCAGCAAAGCGACAGCGGCGGCCGGCTCCCAGAAGCGCAAGCCGAAAGACGACCGGCGCATGAAGCGGACCAACTCGCTATTGGTGTCCATCGCGCTCATCTTCTGCATCAGCTGGATGCCGCTCAACACCTTCAACCTGGTCGTGGACTTTTACAACCTGTTCGGCGACGACCGGCAGTCCATGATGATCTGCTATGCCGTGTGCCACATGATGGGCATGTCGTCCGCGTGCTCTAACCCGCTGCTCTACGGCTGGCTCAACGACAACTTCCGGAAGGAGTTCAAGGAGATCGTGGCGTGTCTGTGCCCGTGCGTGGACCTGGGTCTGGTGCAGGACCGCGTGGGGTCTCTCAGGTCGTCCATATCGCGGAGTCGCCGCAAGAGGCTGCATCAAGGAGGGTGCGGGGGATCGGGAGATGGCACGCCGCTCAGGGTGCTGGGGGCAGACCTGGAAACCACGACCTTCCCCACCATCTGTCGTCGTGGCACCATGACCACAGACAACGGCGTTAACAGCGTGCAGGGCGACACTGAGACCACGGTCCTTACCAAGATGTAGCCCCAGGTGAGTCCTCATCCCCCTATACAGCACGCAGTTCATACACACTGTTTATGGTGAACTGAGCACTTTCGGAAGTCCTGCTGATGATCTACGTTTCCCATATTTGTATCCTTCCGCTAAAACATTAGCACTGCCGTGGACCATCTCGCTTTATTCGTACCATCCAAGTGCAAATTGCGGAATTAGTAGGAATTAAAATATGTTAATAATACTATAATATGCGTGTAAAAAAATAACTGAATCAAGAAGCCATAAATGTAAACTTTCGCTCGCCGTAAAGAGTTGAGGTTTGGGAATTATTTTACAAATTCGCTGACAAGCTAACTGGCAGCCTGGATGTTAGTGCTCACTTCAGCATAAACAGCTTTTACTAGTGACACTCGATTTTCCCGAAAACATTTCCAAGGGGGCTATATTCCATCATTTGCTTATTGACCACTTATCTTCGGGGGGAGATTTTTCCTCTCCTGACTAGCCAATCAGAATGATGTTACTCCGAATGTGAGCGTATCTGTTTCGAGCGCAGACTTGTAAGACATGTAGGAATTAGAGTATATGTGAGCTCTAAAGGTTTTAAATACAACTAATTACAAAATATTTCCGTGAACATCGGGTGTCCCTAGCTTGTGAGTAGGTGGAATATATTTGTGTGTATTGTCAGCCGCCTTGCCAAAGTTATGTAGTATACTACGTGCCAGATATCTGCAAACTTGAGTGACGTCACAAGGAAGTGATGGATCAGCGATAATTCCTGGAATATTTTAGACTGAGCGCTAGGGGTGGGGGCGTAATCGAGCAGATAAGAGCCTGCAAGGTTAAGTAAAGAATAACAGAAAACAAATTGTCTGTGGTGACCACTTTTCGTTCATATTGTTTTCCCTTTCAAAGCCAGCCACTATTATAGAAGAGAGTACACCACTGCCGTTTCAGCTTTCACTATTAAAACTATATAGATATACCAACTATAATTCCATAGAGACTTCGAACTTTGAAAATTGATTTACTTTCGCAATGCTGAACTTTTGGAAGGAGTTAATATTTTCCTGTCAGCAGAAAGAATTTCGAGAGATTAATTTTTTAATGGGGCCACGGTGGTTGAGCTGTTAGCCTGCTCGCCTTCCACCATGGCGATCCGGGTTCAATCCACGACCGGGTCACTCCGGATTTTCGTATGTGGGAATCGCGCCGGACGATGTCGTTGGTCGGCTGGTTTCCTCGGGGATCTCCCGTTTCCCCTGTCCTTTCGTTCCGGCGCTGCTCCATACTCACCTCAATCACCCTCATCGGCTCTCAAGATCTCGATGTTGAGAGTCTTCCAAATCTCTTCACTCTTCACTCACTCACTCGCTAATTTTGGAAAACTTGAAAAGTGAACTGAATCAGTTATTTAATACGTAACACCAGAATGTTCCGTGTATGGACTGAGTGTGTGGAAATAACACAGCACCGCTGGTTGCCTGTCTCCTGGGCAGCATCTCCCCGTAGCTAGCCTGCCTGTTGCGAGGGGGTTGAGCAGAGTAGGGCAAAATTCCAACCAATCATACACCTTTGGTGGACAGTCCCGATGGATGGGCAAATCAGCTTTTCAGTCCCTCAGTACTATGTCTCATACAGACAAACGTGCTCTAGGACACGCTGAAATTCGATAACAATAAATATATTTCAATGACCAGTCTGTGAATATAATTCAGTAAACTTCCCAGCTATGGTGATGAAAAATGTTAACCTATGCACAGCATGGGAACGTCACCACACATCGAGCTACAAATATAGAAATGATACATTACATAATTGGGAGCTACGCTAGGCATTTGACTCCTTAACGAAAGCAGGAAAGCTAACATGTGCGTATAGGAGTAAAACATACACATTTGTCTTTTCTCAATAATAGTATAGAACGATGTTGGAGATCTGCGAATTATTTCTTGGGTGCACAATTTTAAACTAATAATTTTGCTGATCATCAAGGTGTCCTCTCTGTATTCTCAAATTAACCTCTTCTCCTCCAAAAGACAGTGGCGGATAGCAGGGTTGTTTGTAACTGTCTTACTGGCTCGCAGATATTTGAAGGTCATTATAATGGCCATACACTGAAGATCAGGTAAGAGTAATTTTTTCCTTATGCTCATGTCCCAGACTTTAGCGAAAAAGTTGCCAATAGTAGTGTCAAAATTATTTGATCATAGGTAATGAAATTAAGTTTGTTTTCCATTAGTAATTATGTTATTTAAAAAATAATATATTGGTTCATAGAGTGATTACTAGAGACCTGTAAAATTCGCGTTGTTATTTGGGGACACGTTAAACTACAAAAGCATATACATATCAATAAGTTTGTTATTGGACTACACTTTATCTGACAGGCCCTGGGTAACTCTGCGTCAGTAAATGAACACTTCACAATGTGCAGACCAATCACGTGCAGACCATTAAAAAAAGGACCTACTTCTCGTCTATGCAGGAGCCAATGGAGAACCGACGCCGGCTCGAGTATATACAGCACTGTGAAGTTTAGCCTGATGTCAGATAATAACGCGAATTTTGCAGGTCTTTAGTGATAACATTCTTGCTAGATAAAAACGCATTCGGAAAAAGCGCATTATAATTTCTGTGCGCTATTTATGTAAATTATTGTTTCAACATTAGTCCTGAGGTTTGGACAGTTTCGAAGGCAAACATTTGCTTCACTATAAACCAAGAAAATTATTACGATGCAAATGGCAAGCGCTTCTAAGTTTTATCCACTCTACGATAGTGGCCTTAAAACTACTCGGTATTGATTTCCAAACAAGCAATAATTTTGTGCTTGACGTCTTTAGCAAAAGTTAGTTCGCAACAAAAGAAAATTATTAGCACGCACGGATCAATGTCCACGAAATACGTATATTGCAGGCTCTAAAAATGTTTTTTCCCCCCAGTGCTTCTATAACTATCGTCTCATTCTGCGACATCAGCCAATCAGCGTAGAGGTAGTCACACAACAACACTTACACATTCATGAGAAAAAGTGCTAGAGATATTGGCGGCGCTTAGCAGCTGATATATTGGCGGCGCTTAGCAGCTGATATATTGGCGGCGCCTAGCAGCTGATATATTGGCGGCGCCTAGCAGCTGATATATTGGCGGCGCCTAGCAGCTGATATATTGGCGGCGCCTAGCAGCTGATATATTGGCGGCGCTTAGCAGCTGATATATTGGCGGCGCCTAGCAGCTGATATATTGGCGGCGCCTAGCAGCTGATATATTGGCGGCGCCTAGCAGCTGATATATTGGCGGCGCCTAGCAGCTGATATATTGGCGGCGCCTAGCAGCTGATATATTGGCGGCGCTTAGCAGCTGATATATTGGCGGCGTCTAGCAGCTGATATATTGGCGGCGCCTAGCAGCTGATATATTGGCGGCGCCTAGCAGCTGATATATTGGCGGCGCCTAGCAGCTGATATATTGGCGGCGCTTAGCAGCTGATATATTGGCGGCGCCTAGCAGCTGATATATTCAGTGCCGAAGCAGAAAGGGAGGTGAGGCAGAGAAGGAATTTGAAAACCAGAACAGAAATACTGAATTTACGGTTTTTGTCCCGTTGCAAAACAAAAACTCGTATGCAAATTGTGTACTTACTTGTTAAAACAGTGCTGGCTGTGTGGCAATGTGAATGTAGTAAAAATTTAATTAATTAACTATGACGTACAATTATTAGCATAAATAAAAAATTTACTTTATATCACGTGTTTCGAAACTGAACCGAGTTAGGAATATTTATTTTGCGAACTCGCTGAAATATTTTCTCTAAGGTCTACACACGCTCTTCAAGAAAGTTATTGATATTTATCTCGGAAAATATTAGTGACAAATTATGTGGTCGTCAGTTTTGAAGAATTCCAAATACAATCCTCAGCTTAAGCAACTATCGGTGGCGCATGATTGTAGGTACTTGTATTTAAACTGTGGCCATTTTATATAAGTATGAACCTTATCTACTTCCTGTGGTGTGAAATTTTTGTATTTTTCAGAACAATAATTTGAGCTCTTAGGAAAATCATCAGTACGTTACTTCGCCAAGTCACTTTGGAGCCGATAAAATTATATTGTATGTTTTAATAATTCTTCAAAAGACTACAACAGATAATCACATATTTGTTTAGAAGCCAGGTCGCATTATTTGATACAGTCTGTTATCATATACACATCAATAAACTGTTGCGTTGTGCCTACGATGAAAATACAAAAGTCTGGAACTTAAAACGATTTTTGCATCTATTTGTTTTTATTAATAATAAATGTGCATCAGCTGATGGTTCATCACTAGAAAAGTTTACTGCTTCTTGTGAGAAAATTTTATTCTGGCGTTGGCTATCGTATGTGTAAACGACAAAACTAATTCGCCATTTCAGTGGTTCACTCTGATAATATTGTGAACTTCTGCGACTGGTCTACAAACCCATAAACAGCGCCAAAAAAAAAAAAACTCAATCTAGTCATTAAAAAATTTAAAAACGTTACCACAGACTACATAAAAATACAGAGGTGAATCAGTCGCTTATAGCGCGAGTAGAATGGTTTGGCCGAGTCTGGGACAATGGAATGGAGATCGGAGCATCGGAGCCGTTCATGCTCTGTCATTCCGGTCGACCGGAGACTATATTATCGGCAATGTTGCATGTCGGTGACCTTCACCTTCACATCTGACACTGATATTGACCCTGTGCCCATGACTTTCAATGACCTTGAACACAAAAAATTGAAAAAATCCCAAATATAAAAAATAGAAATAAACAATTAATCAAGTAAAATATTGAATGTTTGGACATATGGGGTCTGGAGCCGAAGCCGACAATATGCTCTTTCATTCCGGCATTTCGGATGCCATGTTATGACATTACCCAAACTCTGTATTGAATATAAGTGACCTTGATCTTTGAATTTTACCTTAATCGTGACCTTGAAAGATCTTGAACCCAAAATATTCCAAAAATTCCAACAAATTATACAAACTTTAAAAAATCTATAAATAATTCCAAAAATTTCAACAAAGTAAAGAAAAATATGATTTTAAAAAATATCTAAAAATTATTATTAAAAATTGTATTTTTAAACTTACATTTCTGGAGGTTCCCACAGCCCCATGTCCAGTAAACGACTGGCCTCGCCAGGCTTTTGGAGAATCGCTTTCGGGAAGGCGGAACAGTGGCAGACATATTGGTTATATAGTCACTATGTATGTCAAATCGAAAACCTGTATTTGTTACACGATTTTAAGAATTAAAAACATTATTGGTTTTTTATTTGTACCAAAATTATACTTAGAGTATTGCGGAAACATGCAAAAAACTCTCATTCAGATACTAGGTTTCCAGTCTCTTCTCTTGTAGTCTAATTATTATTATAGGCTGTTCACGGTAAAGTGAGCACTTTTGAGGCTCTAATTACTTTTTCCTTTCTGCCAGTTTTTTAAATCCAATACACACCTTTTAAAATAAATATTGACTTGTAAGTAATACCCATAGTGTTTATGTACCGCTGCACTCGGAATTTAACATCTAAGGCTAAAATAAAATATATTTATTGACTATTATACCAAATGAGAAGGCTTTCAAAAGTGCTCACTTTACCGTGAATCGCCTATATACGATGTCAGAATATATAAATTATTCATTGTTTCTACTGTTATGAATTTATAAGTATGCTACTCAGAATTATTATTTTTATATATGTATATGTGACCAATCCAAGGCCTTCATACGAGTAGCAACCACCTGCCCAAGTCATATTGTTGGATTGGTGTGTAGATTGGTGTGTGGATTGATGTGTGAATTGGTTTGGATTAGTGTGTGCATTGGCATGTGGGTTGATGCATGGCTTAGTTTAGATTGGTGTGTGTATTCATATGGACAGGAGTGGATTGGTGTCCATTGGTGTGGATTGCTGTGTGGTTTGGTGTGTGGATTGGTGTGTGGATTGGCATGTAAATTGCCGTGTGTATTCACATGTGGATTGGTGTGTGGTTTAGTGTGGATTGGTGAGGATTGGTTTGTGGCTTGGTGTGGATTCGTGTGGATTCGTGTATGGTTTAACATGGATTGGTGTGTCGATTTGTGTGGATTGGTGTGCGGATTGTTGTGAATTCGTGTGTGGATTATGTGGAATGTTTGGATTGGTGTTGGTTGGTTTGTGGTATTGGTATAGACGGCGGTTTTGGTTGTGGTGGGGATTGGTGTGTGTATAGATTTTGGTGTTGTTTGTGGTGTGTGTGATGCTGAGTGTGGTGTTGATTGTGGTGTGTGTGGTAATGATGGTGTTGCCTCTGATGCTGATTGTGGTGCTGATTATCGTGTGTGTGTGTGGTGCTGATTGTGGTGTTTCTGGATTGGTGTGTGAATTGGTGTGGATTCATGTGGTTTGGTGTTTCAATTGAAGTGTATTGGTGTGTGGATTATTGTGTGTTCGTGTGGGGATTGCTGTCGTGTTGGTGTGTGTGGTGCTTATAGTGGTGCGGATTTATGGCAAGATTGCGAAATATTGATGGATTGATGTTCAAGAAGATCACAGGAGATAATACTGCTTATCACCATTGTACATTTCAAGTCTTGCCTAGTAATACTGGTATTTCAATTAATACATATTATGCTTAAAAAAGTAATATTAGCTGCTGATCAATACCATGGTTATAACATTACTTGGACAGGTGTTTGCTGCTCGTATGAAAGCCTTGGATTGGTCACACTTGTATATAATTCTGATTAACATACCTATAACTATATAACAGCCGAGTCAATAAATAATTTACATATTTGACATCATATAATAATTAAACTTCAAGCGAAGAGACTTGAAATGCAGTAACTGAATGAGAGTTTTTTGCATGTTTCTACAATACTGTAAGTATAATTTCTGTGCAAATAAAAAACATATTCTTAAAATCGGATAATAATAACAGATTTTCGATCTGAGATACCCTATGACTATTAAACCAATATGGTCGCCATTATTCTGTCTTCTAAAAGTGAGTCTCCCAAACTCTGGTGAGGCAATTCATATAATGGACATGGTGCTGTGGGAACATCCAGAAATGTAGGTTTAAAAAAAATTAATTATAATTCTTTAATAGTGTTTTAGTATTTTTAGAATTTGTAGAATTATATATACATTTAAAAATGTTTTTGTAATCATTTGGGTTCAAGGCCATTCAAGGTCTCGGGTTAGTGTAAATGTCAAAGCTCAAGGTCACTTTGATTAAATATGATGGTTGGATGTCGTCATAACATGGTAGCCGAAGGTCCGGAATGACAGAGTATGATGTGTGCTTCGGCCCCGGACCTCCTTACGCCAAAACATTCGATATCTTAAATTTTGGGATATTTTGAAAATATTTGTATTTAATGTCATTGAAGGTCACGGGCAAAGGTTTAAGCTCAAGGTTAATTGTGATGGTCGTGGTCACCGACATACAACATGGCCGGCAAGATGGCCACCGGCCGACTGGAATGATAGAGCACGAACAGCTCCGATACTCCAACCCCCTTGTCCCAGACTCGGCCAAATCATTCTACTAGCGTGAACTTCAGCCGCACATGCCAGCAAAATGGCGTCACTAGCTAGAAACATGTTGCAACACCGTTCGTCAATCATCGCTTGGTAACCTACTCGCCGCGGCAGCCGGGCCAATAGGGTGAATGAGTCAAGAGGTATGGGCGGTCCTTAACATCGAGGTCTTGAGAGCCGAGGAAGGTGAAGCGAAGCGAGTGTGGAACAGCGCCGGAATGAGAGAGCGGGGGAAACCTGGAGACCCCTGAGAAAACCCGCCGACTAGTGACATCGTCCGCCACGATCCCCACATGCGAAAGTCCGGGAGGCGAGCCTTGGTGGGAGGCGAGTAGTCTAACCTCTACACCACCGCGGCCCCCTGCCAATAGGGAACTTATCGCAACGTGCAGTAGTAAGTCTGACACAAGACCTGTTTCAAGCGCCTAGCGGATCCAATCAGAGAAGGAGTAGGCACGCCTCAACAAAGAAACCGCCACGCTATCTTATGTCTGTGTACCTACTCTAATATTTGATGTTAACGGTGTTTTAGAATGCTGAAACAAAAATTCCTAGCGATTTTCCCAGTACTTCTTAATATAACATAATGTATTATAACAAAATGTATATTTAATTATGATTGTCAAACCGATATAATAGTCATTTAATTTGACGATTTCTCATTTGCGCCATTAGAATCGCTGTTAAAGGCTGTTCACGATAAAGTGAGCACTTTAGAAATGAACCTTAGAAAAAAGTTACTGCCTCTTCCTGCAATTATTTTGACGGGAGCACTGAGTGACTTCGCCCATTAAAGTTGGTAACGATGATTGGAAAGCTGTTCCATATTTAAACGTCGGATAAAAGTTCTAGGTAACCATTTCTGACCTCGACGAGCATGCATCGCCACCTGTTTTTCGCAAAAATATTCCACGACGTAGTTCAAAACCAGTATCGCTGTTGGGTGATTTTAAAACTCGCACAAGGCTTAAGTGTCTGCCAGCCAATTACGGGAGTTTAGTGTCAGCGTAACTTTATTATGATTGCCCCAGTCGTGTAGAAAAGTCTTCTCTCACAGACACGCGGCCAATAACCAAAGGGAATTTGCAAGATTGCACGTAAGAATTTGAAGTATGGATTGAGCATAAATCTTATTGCGAAAAACAGGTGGCCCTAGTTAGAATATTCGCTCCCCGAAGGGATCAACCGGATTTAGAGAGATTTGGGCGGCTCTTAACATCGAGGTCTCGAGAGCCGGTGGGGGTGAAGTGAGGTGGGCGTTGAGCAGCGCCGGAATGCAAGGGCGGGGGAAACGGGATATAACGGAGAAAACCAGCAGACCAGCGGCATAGTCCGGCGTGATTCCCACGTGCGAATGTCCGGTAGCAACCCCACCGGGAATCGGTTCTGGTTTGCCTTGCTGGGATGCTAGTGCTCTAGCCACTGCACCACCGCGGCCTCAATTATGTGAAGTAGCACTCCTACATTGGCAGCTTTACGTATGGCGAATTTCTCATACCACGTATAGGTTAACAACTAAGGTAAAGTTAGGTGATTCCGTGATACTAAGGCTTTTCTGTTACTGTTTCGAAAATATTAGGCTATGGTCTTTGTTTGATGGGATCGAGGGATTCTCTGCGTACAATTTCTGACAAACATATTGAAAATAGTGATGTTTTTCCCCCCAGTTATTGAATAACAAAATTTGGTGATAAAAGTAGGTAACTCCGTGATATTATAGTTATTCCGAGATAGTATTCTAGTTACTCCGTTATAGTATTCTAGTTATTCCGTGATAGTATTCTAGTTACTCCGTTATAGTATTCTAGTTATTCCGTGATAGTATTCTAGTTACTCCGTTATAGTATTCTAGTTACTCCGTGATAGTATTCTAGTTACTCCGTTATAGTATTCTAGTTATTCCGTGATAGTATTCTAGTTACTCCGTTATAGTATTCTAGTTAC
Organism: Dryococelus australis; assembly: GCA_029891345.1. Classification (NCBI taxonomy): domain Eukaryota; kingdom Metazoa; phylum Arthropoda; class Insecta; order Phasmatodea; family Phasmatidae; genus Dryococelus; species Dryococelus australis. The sequence continues at coordinate 13,563,852 of CM056993.1, forward strand.
TCCGTGATAGTATGGTGTTTACCACTAAATGTATTATTTGATTGTGAAAAGTATTTTTAAGCAGTGAAATTGTACGTAATATCGTAGTAATGAAGGCCTGGTACATATGACAGACCATAAAGAAAAATCACATCACACAACATAGTTCACAAAAGGTAAAAATATTCAAATTATCAAAATTAATTTACACAAAATGTTTGCCCTTATCTGAAGAGAAAGGGTGTTTGAGTGCTGCAGCTTCAGCAACCCTATACCCCATGCGTCTGACCTGGTTAACTGTAAGCCCAAGGCCCAACGACTGCATTGTTGTTATGTAGTTCACTACCATAAGTTCAATTTGAGGCTGCATAACAAAAGGATTTCCAATTTTTGCATGAGTTGCACTATCTGGATATGCTAAGACTTTGGTGCAATAATCTTTATTTGTACTCCACAGGATACTAAAACGTTTAATAGCTTTGTACACTGACCATCCTTCGAAGTTAGCTTCGAATAATCAATGGTTTTTAATTTGAGAACCCTTAAGCATCCCACTTAATTACAGATTTGGAGTGTAAAATGCGATGTTTCAATGCCTTTATCGTGAAATTTACTAGCCGTCCTCTCAATGTAGATGCATAGTGTATTACTACTACAAGGTGTTACTATCATGATGTATTTCTATAACATATACAATTGAGGGTTTTTAATTTCAAACAATTTAAACATGCAATTTTATTACAGGTTTGGGGTAAAAAGTGCGATGTTTGAATGCTAGGGGTAGTGAAATTTCGCGAAAAGACTTCAAGACTAGTTATACCTCAAAACACTGCAGGGTATTTTACCTGTCTTGATTTGCTGAATTACTTTTTGACACGTGTTAACTGTCTGCACACGAATCACGTAGGAGCCGTGCCGATGTTGCCGAACTCTGAGTGGCCCGGTCAAATATGAAAACGCCTTCTCAAGGAGACAGCAACCAATGACAATAGACAAACTGCTGTTGGGTGCTTATAGTATTGAAGTCTACCGTGTACTCCTATTTTTTTTTCGCTAAAAGTCACTGCTCTATTGAATGCTTAGAGAAAAATGTTGGCAAGTCAAATTCGAATCTGGGATTCAAAGCTAACTTCAATTCAGTTCGTCCTTCACCAACTGCAACTCTTCAATCAGGCTTTCAGGCGTGTAGGAGCGTCCTGGTTTATTTCGCTTCGGCGGTACGTCAACAAGAAGTGTAAACAATCCCGAAACCTAAGAAAAACCATCATATTGCTAAGCTCACGCACATTAAACACGTGACACTACGTCAATGTCAATTTTATAATTTAATTATATGTATCTTGCCTTTAACTGGTGTTAATATGAAATTGATATACAGGAAAGCTTGCTTCTGAAAAATAAAATTGCCCACTGCTGTTTTCATGGCCAGTAAATTGCCCATCCGGGCTACTCCGCGGAACGAATCAATTCGTAGAACTTTGTACAGTTGCCTAGATATGGAGTGCGTGGGCGTAACCCTTTCAGACCCAATTAAATTTATTGTTTCGGGTGTTGCTAACAAAAAAAATTATGATGCGCTCTGTACGTATGTCCACACACCACTTTCTCGTTGTCTCGGCCAATGAGCTGTCGGCTATATGTTCAGCTACAGTAATATGAACCAATTATGGCCTAGACCAGTGGCGAATCAATTACCCGCATCAAAGATTAGTGGACATTGTGCTTCGCAGTGTGCGGTATAAACCATAAATTACCTACACGTGCGTAATGTACGCAATTGTGTAAACCGGGTCTGACTGGGTTATATGACTCCTGGGTGCTTCTGCCATCAGCCGGAAAAATCTTAAAATCGTTTGGAGTTCAAGCTACGGCATGACAGAGAGCATTCTATCTATCACGGAGTTACCAATACAATTTAAATTTAAACAACTGTATGAAATATTTCTAACTCTTAAGCATAGAGACTTTGAAATTTGGCTCCTCCGTCGACACAAATTACTCAAGCGGAATATTCTGAAGGACTTGGAATGACGGTGAATATTATTCGTGGATATAACATTCCGGGAGAATGAATGTTCAGAATGACTGTCTGTCGGATTTAGAGACGCTTCGTGGCATAGCAGGGGAATCCCTTGAGGTAAATGAAATTTTCTTCTCTGAAAAAATGGTGACTTTAACAAACCACATCACTTCCCTCGCCAAAATTACACTGTCTTCCCTGTTTCCGGATATTATCCTCTCGTTTATTACTTCCGCAAGTTTCCAGTTTTCCTTCTCTGCCAGGGGATATAATTCTCGTCTTGATAACGAAATTCCGCCTTACGGCGACTTCATAGTGGAATTGTTCAACTCCTCAAGATCACGCAAGTCTGTTATGACCGGGTTTAAATCCCCGGCCAGGCCAATCCCGGATTTTCGCGAGTGAGAATCGTGCCGGACGATGATACGGCGTTTGACGTAATGTGACTATTAAGGAACAGACGTGCTTTATAGATTGGGAATTAAAAGTAATTATTATTTGCAAAATATCAGAAATTAAGTAAGATGATAAAACAAATTCGTGAGTGTTGTTAACCTGATCTCATATTTGTACTCTGTGGCGGGGGTTTTATGTTAATATAAGAAAAAGTGCGTCTCTATGGGTGTTTTTTGAGTGTTGTGACTAGGTATAGGAAAAATTCGCGATTTCATTTCAGGACAAGATAGACGTCAAACACGTGTACACTGAAGTTGACTTTGTGATTGGATAGCAGTTTATTAGACACGCTCTGGACGAATCTGTGCCAATAGCAGTCTTGCAAGGAAACAAGTAATGAGTGCCTTACTGCCAGGTGTGGAGTAACACTGGCTTCTCTCTGGAGCAGCAGCCAATGAATAAACACCTGAGGCTCGAGTATATACATGACTAGCTAACGTTCATTTTATTTTTATTTGATGGTTTACATTCCTGTGTGTCTATTCATGAATTGGGGAGAATCGGCGTAACCTAATTCTGGTTGGCCAGTCAAGCAAGGAAATGTCTTCTCCCGAAGATAGACGGCCCATAAGCAAACGAAAACTCCTGCAAGGTCCTCAGAGCGCATTGGGATATAGCTTGCGTGGAAATTTATTCTTGAAAATCAGGTCGTCCCGAACGACAAAGCATGTACTGTTGCCTGTTATATGTCGCGGATTTGTACGCATACTGCTGATGAGTAGAGATCTGCAGCATTCGCGTTATTTTCTTACGTCTAGCTAAAATTCACTGTACTGCATATACTCGAGCCCGCGTCGTTTCTCCATTGGCTTCTGCAATGTCGTTAATTCACTACCTTTCTGAGTGAACTACATGGGATTCGGGCACACGATTGTGGAGCGTTCATTTATTGGCGCAGCGTTACCAGGGGCGTGTCAAATAAAAACTAGTCCAATGACAAACGTTTTGGCAAGGAAATGTGTTTTAAGTTTAACATGTCTTCAAATAATTACTTGGATTTTGCAATTCTCTACTGATGAGTAGGGACTACGGATAGGAAAAATTCGCGAATTCATTTCGGGACAAGATAGACGTCAAAAATATATATGGTAAAGTCACCTTCGCAATTGGATCACAGTTTATTAGACCCGCCCCGCACGCCTCTGAGCCAATAGCAGACTTACAAGAAAACATCTTGCGAATCCCATAACTGCCAGGTGTGGGGCAACAGCTAATGAACACACAGCTGAGGCTCCAGTATGCAGAGGACTGAGAATTCTAGCCAACAGGTCATTGAAATCGTGAACTTTTCCTATCCCTAGTAGGGACAGGTGTTATTCGCGAAAATATTAATGGTCATGCTAGACTTCAATATCCTACGTCCACAACCACAACTTCCTTTGCTTATTGGCCGCTTCTCTATGTGAGAAGACATGTTCTTATTTGACTGGGCCAACCGTATTAAAGTACTCCGATACTGAACGTTCATGATTCGCGGACAGACGCTTGAGGCACGTGACATATAATATCATCCAACCACGAAAGTGTATTTGAACAAAAGTGTTTTGGGTACAGGTGGTCTTGAAATGTTTTCGCGAACAACACCTATCTCTAGTGATGGCTAGGGCCACCTGTTTTTCGCGAAAAGATTCGCGCGCATGCTAGACTCCAATGTCCTATGGCATACGTGCAGTTTTCATTTGGTTATTGGCCGCGTGTCTTTGTCGGGAGATAGTTCCTTACATGACTGGGCCAATCAGAATTAGGTAACTACGACACTGAGTGTCCGTGATTCGCTGGCAGGCACCTACAACGCCTGACAGTTAAACTCAGCCAATCAGAAAAGTGGATCTGTTCTCTCGTGTTTTTGGAGTACAAGCTGTTCTGAAATCTTTTCGCGAGAAATATCTCTCTCTCTACTGATGAGGCATTTGAATAACGTGCCCCTCTCGTTCTTGGTGCGTCTGTAAGTGCTCGAGAGCAAGAAGCATCTTACGTAACACGTCTAGACCGAACACGTGTGTAATCCATGTCGGACATCAATCAGCGGTTAAGTGTGTAGCTTCCGCTGAACCAGTGAGCCATAAAGATTCCTTCCATTCACCTCACGTACCTCCGCGGTGGAAATTTTACGCCTCGTGTCGAAACTTTCGGCAGAATTACCGATTGTTCCCGGGACGGTTTATCGGCGAAGTTTGCGAGGACTGTCAGAAGTCCCCGAGAGTTCTGCCCACGTCTTCCCTCAGAATGTTCACACTTGGGGAGTATCAGTATGGCTCCTTCGTAAAGCATCCGCGATCACTCTATCTCCAGTGAAACGACGCAAAGGCCCTATACCAGGTCGCTCGTTTCAAGGGACTGTAATAATAAGGTGTTATAGCGAACTCCATATAACTCAAAAAGAGAAAAATATAACATTTCATTTTTAGAGCCCCGAGTATTTCGCGGATTGAGTTGGCAGCAAGCTAGGCTGTACAGTCCTCTATACACTCGAGACTATATCGTTTGCTTATTGGTTGCTGTGATCAAGTGAACCATATGTACAAGGCGTGTCTAAGCAACTGTCGTCCAATCACAGCATTAGGAGAGAGGCACAAGTGTTTGGAGTCTACCTCACCTCCAAATGAATTCGCGTAATACTCGTGGTTCTACTTATTCCTAGTTAAAAATTTTACAACCACTAAAGTAAACTTTTTTTTTTATCTAACAAAAATGTATAATGGCATGTTACTGCACTGACTTGGAAGAATACTGTGTTGAATAAAATGTTGCCTACTACTGAAATAAGATGGGCGGTATCAAATTTGATTTACCATACTTGTTATTCGAAAACTTAGAACTTGTGCAGAAGTAAACACAGAATGTTTGATTTTCTATATGTATCCGTTATGAATTTTGCTGAAAAGGGCTATCAGTTATATGTAATCATATTTAACGAAGGTAGGTTGGGTAACATTTACGAACGTTATAAGTAAAATATGTTTCATACACACAAAAGTCAAAATATGTTTCATACACACAAAAGTCAAAATTAATGTACTGTGCAGTGAAGTCCGCGTGTTCGTGTGCACGGCCTTGAAACACTGTGCATGCATGTGGTTTTCACTGTGGGAACATACACGCAGGCCAGTAGGTATAACAATTCAAAAAGAGATCTTAACCAAGCGAAATGCCTCGTTGCTAAATCTGCGTGTTTGATTTTCTTTCAATTACAAATAGCACGAAGAAAAATTAATTAATTCGCGGAAGAAGAATACAGAATTGTGACGTTAAAATACTTTTTGCCATTATACCCGAGTTTAAAATCACAGACCTACGAATAATAAAAATTTGTTTTTTGCAAAAATACAACTTGTGATATGAAAGCACAGTAACTAAACTGCAAACTTTACAGCTCCGCGTGCAAAGGAAGTCCACGCAGTTTATTAGTGTTTTTGAATATCGGTTGAGACAAAAATACTTTTTTGTATATTTTCATTGTAATATTTAATTTTAGGCCACGAAATAACTTAGTCTAGGAACGTATATGTTGATGAGAATTAATTATATATACAAAAAAATTACATCATCATTCTTATGCCGGATTCGGAGAGAAATGCTGGTCAACTGTTCGCACGTTAATAATATAGCAGAGGAATAAAATGTGTACTTTGTTGAGTAAAAATTTAATAATACTTATTGTTACATCTCATTTGCGTTAATATTTATGGATTTGAAAGTTTAAGCGTAATCAAACGGAGAGTTTTTCGCAATACAGATAATACCTCAAATAAACAATTTGTGGTAATTCAGAATCTAAACAATCTATTTCGTGCAACCCATATAGACTTCTATATAGACTAATGCTGTAATTTCGAAATACTTGTATTCTTATTTGTTATAACCACAGTAGTATATTTCGATTTACATAAGAATTTGTGGGTTTATCGGTTACTCTATTTTCACGTTACATTAATATTGGCACTATAAAAAATGTTTTCGATCAAAAATAATGTAAATATTTAAAAATTTTGAAAACGATGGTGTTTGGACTCTAGAAGTAGTTTGCGCTCACCCTACGAATAAATGAGCAGATTAAAAAAAAAAAACCTTATTTTAGTTATGAAGATTAATTTGTGTTGTTATATGACAGGTTCCTAGTAATTCCCATTATTTTATTATTATTGTCATATAATTTCCGTGCATTAAAAAGGATATTTAAACATTTTGGCGGACTTTATTTAATTTTACTAGACAGATTCTCTTTACAGTATATATGTGTATTTGCATCTCTTAAACGTAGTAGTCTCCAATACATTAAGGTTTGATGTGTTTTATTATGTTTGTAATTAAATTTTCAACTAATATTTTACAATGTGTAGGCTAGCTATTATTGTTCAAGGTAAATATTTAAGTGAAGAAAAACGTCTTTATAATATAAAGTGACACGTTAAAAATCTGATGCTCATTTTCGTAGTATTATGCCAACGTTTTTAAACACTGTTGCCCCATCGCCTGATTGGATTTTAGGCGTCTAGAGATGATATCACGCCGACAGTCCCGCTCAGTGAGTAGCGATATTCGAGCTCAAAATCGATAACCCCAGGATTGCGGGTTTATTAAATTTCTAGCATTCCCGGGCTGGTTCTTCTCGATATCGACTTCTTTTAGTCGATGGTTTCCGATACTAGTCCAACTTTTCTATTCTACATCGACTGTCGTGACGAGGCGAGTATTCGCTCAGGACGTATCGATATTGAGCGATTCTCGACTTAGGCCGAATTTACAATGTTGCTACCAGTGAGAGAGCCACCCATGAAAGATTTCAGTCTGCAGTTTACTTGTAAACGGGGATGTTGTGATAGGCACCGAGCATGAGTGCGTGAAGATATTTGGAAGGCTCGTAAAATATATGTTTCGAGAACCAAGGTGGTGAAGCGAGTAGAGGAGTATGGAGCGCCACCGGAATGCAGGTGTGAGGTGGGAGGCGGGAGATCCCTTTGCCCGGCACGATTCCCACAACCCCGCCCCCCGGGAATCGAACCCGGTTCGCATTGGTGGGAGGCGAGTAGTCTAACCACTACACCACCGCGGCCCCCCGAAAGGAGAATTCGGTGAATCTATATTTGTGCGCCTTTAACTTATCATCGAAGATACCAAGAAATAATCGTGTTTTCGTAACCTCCGTTTAGCATACGGAGCCATTAAACAGTTAGAGATGTCGAGTTTGTGCTCACATAATACATCCATATATGGTTGACGCTCTTAAAATAACCCAGGACTATAGATATTAAATTAAGGTAGATGCCAGACATTCCTATGGTAATAAGAATCACCGAATTAAGGCCCGCGCAGATTAATAGATTAATACTGTGTTCCTGTGCAAAAATGAGCGTGCTAATGCTTTACTTCTCCCCCCCTCCTCATTCTTGAGGCACTCGTCTATTCCACAAAGATTCGTGTATGTGATATATATATATATACACACACACACACAAGATTAGGCCAAATACGTGGGACACATCAGTAACATAAAAAGTAAGATAAATACAAAAGGGATAATATGCACGTGCTTTCTAATGATTAAATTCTGTATTCAATACTCTACTTATCTTTTACATACAGGTGGTTTAACAAATTTGGTCTGCACTGCACACTGCGAGGCTCAATGACCAATGATTCAGGCCGCCTGATTTTTCGCGAAAAGATTTCAGGACTGCTTACACTCCGAAATACTATAGGTCAGTTCCACTTTCGTGATTGGATGATTTTAGGTGTCACGCATTGCAGGTATCTGCCCGCGAATCACAAGCACTTATAGTCGGCGTTACCTAATTCTGATTGGCCCAGTCAGGTAAGGGACTGTCACTCGACAAAGACACGTGTCCAATAACCAAAGGAAATCTGCGCGTATGTCGTAGGCAGAGACCTGAGAATTTTGCGGTTTCATTTCTAGACAAGTTGGAATTTACACACATGTACGTTCATGTTACTATTGTAATTAGTCAACGTGTTGTTTGACACCTCCCGAAGATAAATGAGTAGGGACCTGCAAAATTCACGTTATTTTTTGACATCAAGCTAAAACTCATGGTAGTATATACACTCGAGCCGGCATCATTTCTCCATTGGTTGCCACATAAATGTTAAGTCACGCCCTTTCTGAGTGAACTGCACGTGATTGGGGCACACAATTGTGAAGTGTTCATTTATTGGCGCAGAGTTACCCGGGACGAGTCATATACAGAATGGGCCAATGACGCACGTCTTGCAAAGGGAAAATGTTTAAAGTTTATCATGTCCTCAAATAACAACGCGAATTTTACAGGTCTCTATAAATTAGCCAATAACAAACATGCAATAAATTTTGCGCCCAACCACCGCCTTTTACTACTACAACAGTCAACCAATAAACAGTTGATATCTGTATGAGAGTACATAAGACTGTGAAGTCTAACCTACAGGTGATTGAATTTCTCAGGTCTCTAGTCATAGGACACTGTAATCTAGCCTTCGCGTAAATCTATTCGCGAAAAACATGTGTTCCTACCAATGCAATGATCTTACCTGTGGGTAATTTACTCGCAAACGGTCTTACTGGCTTAAGTCATAATTGGTTCATGTAACTAGGGACTCCTGAATTTTCGCGAAAAGATTTCACTATCAGTTATATTTAGGGTAGGAAATTTTCGCGAATTCATTTCGGGACAAGATAGATGCCAAACACATATATAGTGAAGTCACAGTCGCAATTGGATCACAGTTTATTAGACCCGCCCTGCACGCCTCTGAGCCAATAGTAGACTTGCAAGGAAACACCTTGCGAATCCCATAACTGCCAGATGCGGGGCAACAGCCAATGAACACACAGCTGAGGCTCTAAAGTATGCAGAGGACTGAGGAGTCTAGCCTACAGGTCATTGAACTCGCGAAATTTCCCTATCACTACCAATAAGCAAAAGAAAACTGCTGGAATGCCGTAGGGTATTGGAACCTAGCGTGTGTGGAAATCTTTTCGCGAAATTCGGGCGTCACTACATATAACTGTAGCTGGACATATACCTACAGTTTATTGGCTGTGACTTAAGTACAGCACTTATGATAAGTTGTTTTGTTTGCAACGCCTGAAAGTGTAAATTAAAATGGGTCTGAAAGGGTTGACACTTTCAACACTCGACGAAATTAAATAGAGAAATCACCGCATACAATAAGCTGGATTCGAAACATCTGTATGAGTCAGCGAAGAGAAGAACATTTCGTTGGCACAAAACACCTGTCAAGTATTAGGTTGACTTGTCCACAGAGAGTACATCATTACTCATTGTCATTAGAGACCCGGGAATCTCTCGGATTCATTTAGCAACAAACTAGACTCCACAGTCCTTGGTCTACTCGACCTTCAGTTGGTTGTTCATTGTCCGATGCTCCAGTTTTACCCCAGACCAAGTAGCAAGGGGATACATCCCTATTTTACTTGCAGGTTAGTTACTGGTTCAAATTCTTCCCTGGCGTGTCTTACAAACTGCGGTCCAACTGGAAACATAACAGAAATATACAAGCGGGTTCACAGTCAATCTTGTCCTCTAAATAATTTGCGAATTTTTTCACATGCAAGGGCGGGGGGAGGGAGATCGCGGAGACAAAACCCGCCGACCAACAGCATCATCCGGCACGAATCCCGCGTGGGAAAATCCGGGCTCCGTTGCCACAAATGTGTGAAGGGTCGTTTGTTGAGAGAAGAGAACGAGGAAGGAGGCTGGAAGAGTTAGCAGCAGGCTGAGGTGTACAGCGCTATAGGGAGGGTATTTTACTGACCTGCCTGAAAATTAAGAGGAAAGTCGATGGCCATTGATGGCGATGGGACTTTACATTGTCTCAGGACCGAGCCCAATAAATACATTTCATTGTGGCCTCGGACTTTTGTTTTTGGGTATGATGATTGTATACACTGTGTCTATTACTCACGTGGCAGGATTTACATTACCAAGTGGTAGAAGGATATAAATTTGTTGGACGAAAATAGTATCTAGGGCTTCAAAAGTGCTCACTTTATCGTGAACGGCCTATACAGAGCAAGTGCAGTGAGAATTTTCTGGTACGGGGCAAACATTGCCTTGCTCGGGGCCATGGTTGCCACCAAAACACAAGGGAAAAAAAGGGGGGGAATATACACAGACACCGTAAAACCCCTCTACAGAAAACTACTGTAAAATTGCATGCAATTTATGAATCAGAAAAATGATTTCTGCTACGCAAAGGATAATATTCATGAAAAATGGAACGGGTGATTGAAACACTAGATGAGTATTGTTGTAAAGGGGGGGGGGGGTGGAAGGTTTTTTTTTGCTTTGGTCAGTCTGGAATAGGTTTTTATTGTAACCAGGGGAGTGGAAGGTTCCACAGTTAACTCAGTGTTACCTAACCTCTTGATAAACGGGAGAATGTGCAACCAAGCAGACTCCCTCCCATGTACCCATTAGACACCTGACCCACGGACAACTTAACATTTTTCAGACCGACATTAATTTACTGTTTCAGGTGTTACATACATGGAATTTTATTATGTGTTCTGTACTTAAGTCGACACAGCACTTATATCTTTGTCACACCCGATGATCTGTAGGCTGTATATTCGCAGCCGATGATAAAACATGCGAGGCTCGAGTGTACACAGGACTGTGGAGTCTAGCCTACAGGTCATTGAACTCACGAAATTTTCCTATCCGTATTCCCCACTCTTGAGTCCAGCGGTGTTTATTGAATTTTATTAAAACTAAATTAGTTGTGTTTTTAAGCTGTTATAGGCAGACTAACTTCATTTGCAGAGCCACTTTCTGCAGAAAGCAATAATTTATTCTATGCTTTATAGTAGGAAAATTTCGCAAGTTAAATTACCTGTAGCTAGACTCCTCAGTCTGCATACTGAAGCCTCAGCTGCATTTTTATTGGCTGTTTCTCCACACCTGGCATTTATGGGATTCCCAAGGTGTTTCCTTTCAAGTCTGCTATTGGCTCAGAGGCGTGCAGGGCGGGTCTAATAAACCGTGATCCAATTGCGAATGTGACTTCACTATATATGTGTTTGATGTCTATCTTGTCCCGAAATGAATTCGCGAAATTTTCTTACCCCTATTTATAATTCATACATTTTTATTCTGTGAGTCAACCTCAATGTATGAGTTGCCAGGGAGTTGTTGATTTTGAATATTACAGCAGTTTCTTTTCACTAAATTGAAATTAATTTTTATTTTAATGTTATAGATAGAGACGTGCAAAATTCGCGTTTTATTTGGGGACATGTTAAACTTTAAACACCTGTATATTTGCAATATGACACACATGTACCTTTGCAATACATTTGTCATTGGACTATACTTTATGTGACATACCCTGGGTGACTCTGCACCAATAAAGGAACACTTCACAATGTGTGCCCCCCAATCACGTGTAGTTCAGTCAGAGAGGGAGTGTCTTCACATTTGTGCAGTAACCAATGGAGAAACGACGTCGGCTCTCCTGCATACAGTACTGTGAAGTTCAGCCTGATGACAAATAATAACGCGAATTTTGCATGTCCCTAGTTATAGGCTATTCAGTCAGATTAAATATGTAATATGTTTTAACATTTACAAATACTGGTTACAACTGACATTTCTGCCCCTCAGTTGGTAAGTATATTTATTATACTAATCAAAACATGAGTTCTTTCGTGGGTTGAGTCTTTTTTTCGCCCCAGTAGTCCTGAAGATCAATGCTCAAGACTAATTCTAGTCGAGGTGTAATCCCTAATATATATGAAGTTGATTATTTAAAACGTACAGACGGACCTACAATATTCTGGTTCCCGTACACCAGAAACGTTGAATGATTCCTAGAACTCAAAGTATCGCACACACGACCCACAGGTTTCCTTCGCCATGTGTGTATGAAGTAAGTGTACCATTTCATTGGGTAAATGAGGATTGTCATACTCTAATGCCTAGGGACACCAGATATTCTCGAAAAGCGTTTAGCTCCATTTCAATACCTCCTCCTCCACCTCCTCCTTCAACACTCCTCCTCCTCCTCCTCCTCCTCCTCCTCCACCTCCTCCTCATTCTCCTCCTCCTTCTCCTCCTCCTCCTTCTTCTCCTCCTCCTCCTCCTCCTCATCCTCCTCCTCCTTCTCCTCCTCCTCATCCACCTCCTCCACCTCCTCCTCCTTCTCCTCCTCCTCCACCTCCTCCACCTTCTCCTCCTCCTTCTCCTCCTCCTCCTCCTCCACCTCCTCCTCCTTCTCCTCCTCCTCCTCCTTCTCCTCCTCCTCCTCCTTCTCCTCCTCCTCCTCCTTCTCCTCCTCCTCATCCACCTCCTCCACCTCCTCCTCCTTCTCCTCCTCCTCCTCCACCTTCTCCTCGTCCTCCTTCTCCTCCTCCTCCTTCTCCTCCTTCTCCTCCTCCTTCTCCTCCTCCTTCTCCTCCTCCTTCTCCTTCTGCTTCTACTCCTCCTCCTAGCTTCCTAATAGTTTTCCCGTGCTTATTAGTTGCGTGTCTTTGTGAGAAGAGATTTCTTTCTTTGACTGTCCAATAACAATTCAATTACTCTTATTACTAACATCCCTGCTTCTCCGACGGACACGTAAGACACGTAACAAGTAAGTCATCCAATCGCAACAATGGAAATAATTAGAGTGTTTTGAAATGCAACTAGTCCTGAAATATTTTTGTGAAAATCGGGTGCGCCTACTAATGCAGAACGTTCCCGACCATACTCAAAACTAGATCGACAAACAATAGACGGATAGAATAGCTAGACTGTGGAGTGGAAAGATTTTAGCAGCTCTGAACATCTAGGTCTTGAGAGCCGATGAGGGTGAAAAGAGAATGCAAAGGTGGGAGAAATGGGAGATCTCCGAGAAAACATGCGGGCAAGTGGCATCGTCCAGCACTATTCCCACGTGTGAAAGTCCGGGAGCGACGTTGCCTGAAATCAAACGTGGTTCTCCTAGGTGGGACGTTATCGAAACAATTATATATTGTTCTAGCTTTCGTAGAGCAGGTTTCGAACTATTTCTCACTTCCAACGCTCGAATCCATAAGTTAAAGTTTGTCTGCAAGGGATTGACAGTCTCAGCCATGAAGCTTGATTTGTAACACGCTTGCGTGCTTTCGATATACGAGTTATGTACTAAAATAAACCCCAAAGTTTCACCTCTACGAGGTTTTATGGACAGCAAAATTTCTGTTTTTGTTCTTTCTCAGTTCTGAGTGATATTTCCTCCGTCCATTTTTTAATCCCTTGGGGATGTGAGTGCCATCCCGTGCATTTTTCTACTTGAATTAATTTTCGCTGCAAGCAAAATTAATGGAATACTGTCCAACATTTTTTCTAAAACAAAGAATATCTTCCCGGTTAAAAAAATAGTCTACGGTCAGTAAATTAAGATCTCTTGAAGTACTGATATTTATTTTGCCTATAGTGTATTTTTCTTCCTTACCCACGTGTACACGGTAACCCTCTCAACCAAAGTGGAGGTCACTGTATAGCCAGTTCTTTCCCTTCTGTTTACATTAAACTGAGCCACCTTGGCAGACCTACTTAAGATCTACTTGTATGCACATGGCGTATTCATTCACTATACGAAAAATCAACATTGCCATGAGCCTCCGCACTTAATTCGTGCGCCAGTGAAGTCAAACTATGGCATTATTAGGGAAGTAAACATTTCATATATTAACTTATTCCTACACCATAATTATGGATGGTGGTTTATCGCGGGAAACGTTGACTGTCTGCTAGGATTCAACGTACTGTACAACATGCCCGAAAATTCTCTTTCCTTATTGGCTGTCATGCATGTATGAAGCTACTACCACATTTCGCTAGGCCAATGAGGATTCTGTTAATATAAGGAAGAACGTTCATGATTGGTCTGCAAACAACTTAACCGAGTGGAAATCTTGTTCATCAAATCATGAAAGAATAAAGTATTTAAGAGTGTTATAGAAGATATGTTGGCTCAAAAAATTTTCACGATTTTCCATCATCTCTAAGCGTAATCCATTAAGAAAAACTGAGAATTTGAGAAACCATTCCAGCGTTGAGAAATCTTTACCTAAAATTTTTAATTAAACTTTGATAAATGGGTCTACTTTCCTTCCGTCGTTACCAACTTTACTGGCTGATTAAAAGTCAGCGTGCCTATAAAAAAAAACCTGCAGGTAGGGACAGTGACATGTTTCGAAGATTGATGTGAAAAGTTCTGGGTTAACTGTAAACAGCGTATACTGTATGGTAATGCTTCCTTCAGCGACTCTCGGCAGGTGCATGCTAGTACTCGGGAATTGTCTCGTCCTGTGGTCTTTTAATGAATAGTGTGAATTGAGGGGGGGGGGGGAGACTGGATGGAGATTTATAAACATTCCCATTGCGATGCAGGTATTACTCACGGGAAAACAGGACTGGACACGAAAAAAAACTTAAATAAGACAGTAATCTATGGACGAGAAAATAAATATTATGTATACAGCACTGGTAAATCCCAATACGGTATAGAGTCAAAAAACCAGAACAGCAAATAATTACGAAAAATATTGTTATAGGCTGTTCACGCTAAAGTGGGCACTTTTGAAAGCCCTGCTTAAGATCCACTTGTATACCAGTTGTGTATTCCTCCACCTTATGTAAAATTAACATTGTCATGGGCCTCATCACCTTATCCATGCATCGATCAAACGAAACTGTGATAATGTTAATAAAGTAAATACTTGACAAACCTGCTCAT
Source organism: Dryococelus australis (assembly GCA_029891345.1). NCBI lineage: Eukaryota > Metazoa > Arthropoda > Insecta > Phasmatodea > Phasmatidae > Dryococelus > Dryococelus australis. The sequence continues at coordinate 13,579,027 of CM056993.1, forward strand.
TCGAACACTTCCGAGTCTTTAAAAAACACTAAAAGCTAAATAAATAATTTTAAGTTTTCACAAATGGTAACATAACACTTTTTATTCAACGCTAAGACATGGAACTACTTTACAACTAACGTTACCAACTTTACTGGGAGAATGTCACTCAGTGCGCTCATTAAAATTCATGGATGCAGCGTCAGTGACTTTTTTCTAAGGCTCATTTCTAAAGTGGTCTCTTTATCGTGAACAGCCTTTATATATACATAACCAACAGATGACACATAGAAAACAACACCGACTAGAAACCTGTTTAAAAAAATGCTAGGAAAACACTGACAAAATAAGTAGGAACAAAGTAGGACCACACTGCAAAGAAAACGAACCCAAACACAGCATTTTCATGACACGCCCGGGGTAAATCTGCGCCAATAAATGATCACTTCGCAGTCGTGTACCCCAATCACGTGCGGTCCACGCTGAAAGGGAGTGACTTAACGTCTATGCAGCCAATGAAGAAATGACGCCGGCTTTTGTATACATATATAGTAGTGTGAATTTTAGTTTAACGTAACTTGAATTTTGTAGGTCCCTAATTATTAGGGATATGAAAATTTCGCGACTTCATTTCAGGACAAGATATATTTCAAACGCGTTTACACTGAAGTCACCTTTTCTATTGGATCGCAGTTTATCACGCACGCCCTAAACATCTCTGAGCCAATAGCAGACTTGCAAGGGAACAAGAAGCGAATCCCATTTTGTCAGGTGTAGAGTAACGCCAGGGCACCAGCCAAGGAATAAACATCTTAGGGTAGAATGTACAAAGGATTGTGCAGTCTAGCCTACAGGTCATTGAACTCGCGGAATTGTCCTATCCCTACTAATTATTACGTGCACAATAATGAGTAGGGACAGATTGTTTTCGCGAAAATATTTCAAGATCAGTTTTACTCCAAAACATTTTTTTTCTTATCCACTTTCGTGGTTGGCTGATTTTAAATGTCACGTGCCTCAACAGTATGTCCGCGAATCATGGACTTTCGTTTCGGAGTACTTTATTACGATTGACTCAGTCAAATAACAAAATGTATCCTCACATAGAAACGCGGCCAATAAGCAAAGGAAGGTGTGGTTGTTGACGTAGGATATTGAAGTCTAGCATGGCCATAAATATTTTCGCGAAATACGCCTGTCCCTAGCTGTAGGCTATACGTTCGGCTATAGTAATTGGAGCCAATTATAACATAGACCAGTAAGACGATGCGTGAATCATTTACCCACATGTTAGATCATTAGTCATTGATCTTCGTAGCGTGCAGTACAGACCATAAATTACCTACACGTGGGTAATGTACACAATTGTGTATACACTGTGTCATAATGGGTTAGTATAAAAGTTCCTTTTTTCCGTTAAGTTAATCTCTTTTATTAAATTTTATTTGTAAATTTGAATATTTAATTTATAATAATATAAATAAAAGCAGTGAAAAAATGTGTGTGTAGGTAATGGCTATTAAGAAATAGTTCTTGTGTAAAATATTATTAATCTGTGGTGTACCGACCATAAGGTGTAATTTTCCATACTAGGTTAAGCTTTATTTGGTACGAGGCATAGTAATATCATGTAAGTAGATCTTTCGCAAGGCGACAGAAAATTTGGAAGTAGCTGTGAATGGACTATATTTAGGGATAGGAAAAATTCGCGTGCTCAATTACCTGTTGGCTAGACTCCGCAGTCCCGTGTATCCTCGGGCCTCAGATGTCTGTTCATTGGCTGCCGACACAGGGAGTAGCCAATGTTACTCCACACCTGCCAGTATGGCACTCGATACTTGTTTCCTTTGCAAGTCTGCTATTGGCTCAGGTTCCTCCAGGGCGTGTCTAATACACTGTTATCCAATTGCAAATGTTACTTCAGTGTATAAGTGTTTGACGTCTATCTTGTCTTCCAATGAATTCGCGAAATTTTCCTATCCCGAACTATATTGTGCGAGGAAGATAATTAGTTTATTGTAGTCTGATTTGTTAGTAATACGTCAATCCCTCACGAAGTTGTTCATCCTGGAGCGGTTTGTGGACTTTACAGAAGTGTTTGGCAGCGTACGCGGGTTTCTGATGTCGCGGGCGGCCGCCTTAATCCCCTGTGACACTGTAAAATTTGTTTGTCAAATTGTGTCACATAAGTTTGGTCAAATAAATTTGGACAGTTACGCAGTCATCGAGACGTCATAAACGCCGCCATATTTGTCTGGAAAAGTTGGACAGCTTCAGTTCCCTTCAAGCATTTGAAGATTGAACCGGTTCTAAAATTTCTCTGATGTGTGACGTTCTCAGTCGATAAGAATTGTGGACGACACAAACAGACGTCAAGAAACTTTAAATTAACGAACAATTGCTTGAAACGAAGTAGCTTTTGAAGATACATAATTTATGTTGAAGCTGTCTGGGCATAAATAATATTTTGAGAAAATATTGCCCATGATATTACGACCTCGGAGGTATTTAATTTCTTCGTGAGAGAAACATCGTGTGATAAATAAAATTTGAATTTAGTAAAGAAGCGAAAATAAATTATAACATTCCTTACATTTCTTCCTGTAATGGACTGCATGGAAACACAAAAGCAATATCTCAATACGAAAGTAATTGTTAAATTATGAATTAAATTATGTTCTCACAATAAAAAAAAATTGACAGCGAGACACATTTTTCAAAAACATTCAAAGTTATTTGACAAAATTTTTTGAAAGGGAAATTTCGATGGCCGTAGTTGGTCTTCAAGTTTTATTGTCAAATATATTGAAGGCGAAAATTTTACAGGGGCTTAGAAGGTTCAAGTCTCTCGTGGGGGGGGGGGGGTGACGCCAGTTACGGCTGGCGGAGTGATATCGGCGAAGAAAACGACGCCGCAGTGCTGGCAGAGTTCCGTGACTCTCTCCTGGAGACAGCAATGGCTGGATCGTCTCCCACGGCCCATTCCACAAACCTACAAGCGTGCACATGAAGAAGACCGAGTGAAGAGATTTGGGCGGCTGTCAAGCGGCGAAGTCTTGGGAGCGAGTTGCAAGTGAATGCACTTGTAGCTCGTGAGTCGCAAGCAATTTCTTGTTTGACGAAACTACCAGCATTTACTGGTATCGGCTGTTCACGGTAAAACGAGCGCCTTCGAAAGCCCTCCTTAAGATCTACTTGTACGCACGTTCCGTGTTATTCCGCCGTATGTAAAAATTAACGTCGCTTTAGGCCTCGTCGCTTTGTTTATACGCCGGTCAAGTGAAACTGTGAAATTATTAGAAATGTAAACATTGTACAAATCTGCTCTTTTTTACATTTCGATGCAGTATGAAAAAAGAACTGAAAGCGAGAGAAATAATTGAAATTATCCCAAATTGTTACCTACACTTTTTATTACACGTTAATATATGGAACTAATCTCCCCTCCATCGTTACCAACTTTACTGGGCGAATGTCATTCATTGCACCCGTTCAAATATATGCAGGTAAGGGCGGTGACATTTTTCTACGTTTAATTTCAAAAGTGCTCACTTTATAGTGAGCAGCCTTTAACCGCAGGTCAATTTTTACAAGTTGCAGGCGAAATTTTGTATACTTGCAAGTATTTCGGTTTCACGAATCCACAAGCCTACCCTAAACACTTGCAAAATTCATCACTTTCTTACAAGACTGGACAGATGGGTAGAAATTTCTAAAGGTTATTTGTAATCGCTTTTTTTTTTTGCCGTCTAATTCAATACAAATCGAATTTCTCATACTTTGTTTTTGTGAATCATAAACAGAAATATTTAGCAGCTATTCAGAAGAATATTAAAAAAGTATATAATGAACTTGGGCATCACAGATATCGAAGAACATTTTGGTTAAGAGTGGATATGTAATTTTTTTTGTGTGTATTAAATGGTTTCACTAAAAACTGATAAAACCTGGTTATAATAATATTACTTTTTGTATTTCCAGTTTATGTTAATGGTAAATCCATCTTATTATCGACAGGCAAAACATAATGGCAGCGAAAAACAAAAATTTTTACGTCAATGTGTGTTTCACTTATATCAGTTAAAACGATTGAAGTTATTTCATGTTTTGGTGAATGTAACATAAAAACTCTCATATTGTAGCAAAAAAGTTTTTTTTTCAATTCTTACCAATGTTTTTTTTTTCTCTCAAATTTGACTAAAATGTATTCCTTTGTAGGTTATATCTCTTTCCCTAAATATAAGGCCAAAAATCATCGCACTGTCACGAATATTCTCTCATTTATATGATTTATCGGGCTTCGTTAACTTACCTGGAAAAGTACCAAACAAGATATATTTAGATTCTTTGACTTTTTCCAGTGGAGGCGCCACGGTGGCTGAGCGGTTAGCCTGCTCGCCTCCCACCAAGGCGATCCGGGTTCAATCACCGGCCGGGTCACTCCGGGCTTTCGCATGTGGGAATCGTCCCGGACGATGCTGTTAGTCGGCGGGTTTTCTCGGGGATCTCCCGTTTCCACCGCCCTTTCATTCCGGCGCTACTCCGTTCTCACCTCTCTTAACCATCATCGGCTCTCAAGACCTCGAGGTTAAGAACAGCCCAAATCTCTTCACTCACTGGTTTTAGTGGAGTCGATTTTTTTTTTCATTTAATTTCAGCATTTTGTTTACTTGTAAAATAATCAAGCACGCTTGTAGAGAAGAACTAGTATAGGCTGTTCACGGTAAAGTGAGCACTTTTTAAGGCCCTTCTAAATTTCTCCTTTCATCCAATTTCCATCTTCCTGCTGCTTTTTAGTATAAACATTGCAATGTGACCAATAAACAGAATGTATAGACTTCCCCACACTCAAAATTTAATGCCTGAGGCTGCATTAAGATATATTTATTATTGGTTAATGACTTGTGGAAGGTCCTTAAAAAAGTGCTCACTTTATCGTGAACAGCCTATAGTTACTAGGGCACCGAAATTTTTCAGGAAACACAAATCACAAGTTCTTTAAAATAGTAGTGCTGTGCATGAAACGGTATTTACAAATACTTGAAGGTAGTAGCACTTGTAAGTTGTAACTAATAACTTGTGAATATGTAGTTTTGTGTAACTAGGCCCTGTGCAGGCTCGTGAGGGCAGGCTGTCCCCGCCACACGCGTGCAATTCTGCACTCGGATATACAACTGTTCCAAGGATCTCGCGGCCGTACACTAAAGATGAGGATGATCGCTTATTCATTGGCATCCTGACAGACTTCACAATCCCGTGTATACCCGAGCTGGCCATGAAAATTGTGTGTGTTCTTATGTCCTATGTTATGCCGCTTAACAGATACCCAAGTCATCCAGTTGCAATAATTGAAATTAAGGGGAATGGTGCATGGAAGCAGTGTATTTACCCGATTTTCGATATAGGACGTTTCCCAAAGTGTTTGTCGAAATTTTTGGCTCGACAGGAGTCAAATAATCATTTTCAGCGTATTTTTTTCGTTGTTAGATATTTACCGACGTCGATATTCCCAGAGCGCTGATGGAAGAAAATAAATAATTTTTGTTTTCTTATCTCCAGTCAGTGCTCTGAGAATAACGAACATGGTGATTTTGTAACAATTTAAGAAGGTGCTCAAAATTGATATCTACGTCTTGTCGAGCCAACATTTTTTAAAAATCCTCTGTGAAACCAGTTATGACAAAAAAATATATAAATATACGGATTGCGTGCACCATTCTCCTTAAAGGATTCTGAAATACAGCAATCTCTGATATCTTTTCTTGCAAAAAGTGGGTGTCCCTATCGATAAAGCAGAGTGATTCCAGCGGCTCTTAACATCGTGGTCTTGAGAGCCGATGAGGGTGAAGAGAGGTGGGTATGGAGCAGCGCCGGAATGCAAGGGCGGGAGAAACGAGAGATTCCCGAGAAAACCCAATGACTAGCATTATTCCCACGTACGTAGATCCGGGAGCCAGCCCGCCGTTGATCGAACCCGGTGGCCTTGGTGATTGGCGAGAGGTATTCTGACCACTACACCACAGCGAATCTTCCTAGCGATGAAGTTAGTCATGATTTAAAACGGGCGAGCTGCATATTTTAAAACAACAACAAATAACTGGCAACTAATGTTAAGGAGTTACTTCAGCGAAATTTGGTTTCATGCCATGTCCAGTCGACCATAAATACTCTGTGAAATCTATGAGAACATTTCCAAAGTTTGAGTTAAAGAAATTCCCGAGTAACAACGAACCACACACGTTAGCATAGTTTGGAAATTTACCACCCCCTTGTCCATAAAAGTATTCTAAAAAGTGCTACCGTTTGCTCTGAGGCCACTGAATTTGTGCTTCCCACACGATCTACGCACACTGCAGAATGATCACGAAGAAAATCTGATCGTACAAAAGCATTGAAAGGATGCATCTCCGTCAACACTTCGCCTTTATTTCATTCGGCCAATAGAGACCACGCTAGGAAATTGAAAAATTTCTTGTTGGGAGCGATTGCCACACGAACAAAAAAGCATCGCGGAAACATGTATTTGACAAAAAAAAAAAAAAAAAAAGAAGGAAGCTGGATGTGCAATTCCATCAGGAGTGTGGGACGTTCTGAAGATAACTGTTTCTCGTCAGAACGATATTGCAATGTTTCCAGGCTGGCGTAAAAAGACGTGTTTTCTTTGCAGGTATCGGTCAACTAAAGTTGTAGAACTGCTTATGTGCAACTATATCGTGCTGAAAGAAAGGAGCGCTACTTCCTCTCATCTTACCTCAGTTTTCTCTTACAGATGCCTTTTAGTTGAAACAAACAACTTTTCATTGCAAATGAAATAAACGATAAAACATAAAACACGGACCAGAAAATGTTCCAGTCAATCAAGAAACCTGAACGACCCTACAGTGATTCTGAAGTGTATCTTGTCTCGAAATCTTTTCGCGAAATATAACTGCCCCTGGGTATACATTTACATACAAATAAGACAAGCTATGAGTGAGTCTCCCATATACATGACTGCATGGCATGTAGGCTAGCCTTCACAGTCTTATATACTCTCATACAGACATGAACTGTTTGTTGGTTGATTGTTGTGGTAGTAAAAGGCGGTGGTTGGGCGCACAATTTATTGCATGTTTGTTATTGGCTCATTTGTCTCCAGGAGGTGGCAGGCACACCTCGAAGAATTACAAAAATTAACATTAACGTACAAGTATGTGAATTCTAACTTGTCTAGAAATAAACCCGCAAAATTCTCGGGGTCTCTATGCATGACTGGAGACACCCGATTTCCACGGAAAGATTTCAGGACTACCTGTACTCCAAAACGCTACAGCTAAGATCCACTTTCGTGATTGGATTATTTTAAGTGTCACGCATTGCAGGTATCTCCCCGCGAATCACGGACACTCAGTGTCTGAGTTACCTAATTATGATTGGCCAAGTCAGGTAAGGCACTGTCTCCCGACAAATACACGTAGCCAATAGCCAAAGAAAAACTGCACGTATGCCATAGGTAGAGCCCCGAGTATTTCGCGGATTGAGTTGGCAGCAAGCTAGGCTGGACAGCTCTCTATACACTCGAGAGAATATCGTTTGCTTATTGGTTACTGTGATCAAGTGAGTCCTGTGTACAGGACTGTTGAACACTCACTCACACTACTGCTCCCTGCTTATTACTGGCGCACAGTTAAACGGGGCGTGTCTAAACAACTGTCGTCCAATCACAGCATTAGGAGAAAACGACACATGTTTGGAGTCTACCTCGCCTCCGAATGAATTCGCGAAATACTCATGGCTCTAGATATAGGACATTGGAATATTTTCGCGGAAAAACAGGCGAACCTATGCATGGCCATCAATTATGCTGGTTTCCGTATGTTCATTCACAAGAGTTGTTGGGGCCGCGGTGGTGTAGTGGTTAGACTACTCGCCTCCCACCTAGGCGAACCGGGTTAGATTCCCGGCAGTGTCTCTCCCGGATTTTCGCACGTGGAAAACACGTCGGACGATGCCGCTGGCTGGCGGGTTTCCTCGGGGATCTCCCGATTTCTCCGCATTACATTCCGGCGCTGCTCTATACTCACCTCGCTTCGCCCTCATCAAGACACCGATGTTAAGAGCCTTCCCAACCATGGAGGTATTAGTCTATGGAGGGGAAGCCGAGACACGAAAATGAAGCCGATAATGAAAGACAAGGACAGGGATAGCAGTGGCAAAAAGGTGCATGTTTTACATTACTTACTATGTAACTTCATAATATGGCGGCTGACGTAAACAATCGGTCTGCGCATGCGCAGTTGAAAGAAGTTAGACAAGGCATCGGTTTCGCTTGATAAACGTGGAGAAGATAGGCTGTTGCCACTTCATCACCTATTACCTCCATGTTCCTAATCTCTGCCAATATGTTGACACGATCAAATGTTATTTTCTTGGTAGAATAATAAATAATTGGGGATAGGAAAATATCGCGAATTCACTGACCTGTAGGCTAGACTCGTCAGTACTCTAAATACTGGAACCTCAGCTGTGTGTTCATTGGCTGTTGCCCCACACCTGGTAGTTATGGGATTCGCAATGTGTTTCCTTGCAAGTCTGCTATTGGCTCAGAGGCGAGCAGGTCGGATCCAATAAACTGTGATCCAATTGCGAAGGCGACTTTACTAAATATGTGTTTGACGTCTATCTTGTCCCGAAATGAATTCGCGGAATTCTCCTCTCCCTACAAAGAGAGACGCCCGAATTTTGCTTTGCATAACACATTAGCTCCAATCCACGTCCGTGGGCTATCTAGGTGTTACGCGCCTTAGGTGGCTGCCTTCAAATCACATACATGCGCTATCGGAGTTACTTAATTCTGATTGGCCAGTCATGAAAAAAAACATCGTCTCTCAAAGACACGCTAACAATGAGCAACAGAAAATTGCTGGAATGCCATAGGGCATTGAAACCTAGCGTGCGTGGAAATCTTTTCGCGAAATTCGGGTGTTCCTGATAGTAAACAATCCATCCTGTTAACTTGAGTAATTTACACAGTGATTGTTTCCGGCGTCATATTACGTACATAAACCGCTGGAGAAGTGGTACTACCTCGCTTGTGTCGTCAGAGAAAGCAAACACCGTAACGTTAAAACGAACTCCGTAGAACTTACGTTCAGGTGACGCATCATTAGGAATGTTGCACTCAAAGTGTAGGTAGACTGCATTTATTCGGGAAAATATACATATAGTTGCCGAAAATCGGGTCATGTAACTGCGGAAACAGTATGTAGTTAGAAAATGAACAGTTGGAGTTTAACGACTTCACGTAATTGGCTTGATGAACTCCAAGTCTCGTTGGAATGTTCTAGTAGTGTATCCAGAAGTTTTAATGAGCAAGGAGCAACATCTACTCACAAACATAGGCACTTGCACAAGACAATCCCCATTCTACGAAGGAATCTCGTACAGCTAGGGACCTGCAAAATTCACATTATTATTTAAGGACAGACTGAACTCCAACTTACTGTGCGTTTGACCGACTTCGGCCATTGGCCAAAAATATGTTCGTCACGCCTCGGAGAAGTCTTGAGCAAACAATATAAATACAGCGGTGGACTGACCAATCTCTTTTGAGAGATCAAGAAGATACGTGACGTTGATTACACTGCGGTGGCCAATGAAACCACGAACAGTGCCCACTTGTTTATAAGAGAGTGGAGTCTATCATGGCACCGAAAGATAACGCGAATTTTGCAGTTCTCTGCGTATAGCTAATGCAAAAAAAAATATCATAATAAATATATCGGTTAGCAAGACATTAAATACGTGCACACGTTAGTTTCTTTAATTCGTTCAGAGATTTTAAGACATACTCGGGCGTACTATGAGTCACTCACTTATCTGCAAGAAGAAAACTTACAAATGGTTAGAGATGAAGGAAAATGGCGAAAATTTTTTCAGTCAACAAATGTTCTATAACACTCAAACTATTTTATTCTTTTAAGATTGGATGAACAAGGTTTCGACACGGCTAAGTTATTTGCATACCAATCACGTACGTTCTTATGTATAGTACCAAAATCGTTACTGGCCCAGTAAAATGTGGTAGTAACTTCATACATGTGTGACAGCCAATAAGGAACGAAAACTGTCGGACATGTGTACACTACGTTGAATCCTAGCAAGCGGTCAGCTTTCCCCGCGATAAAACATCATCTCTACAAATGGTGTTCCATATTGGTAGGGACAGGAAAATTTCGCGAGTTCAATGACCTGTAGGCTAGACTCCACAGTATTGTGTACACTCGAGCCTCAGATGTTTGTTCATTGGCTGCTGCACCAGTGTTACCTCACACCTGGCAGTATGGGGTTCGCTACTTGTTTCCTTGCCAGTTTACTATTGGCTTAGAGGCGTCTAGGGCGTGTCTAATGAACTGTGATCCAATTTGCAAAGGTGACTTCACTACATATGTGTTTGACATCTCTCTTGTCCCGACGTGAATTAGCGAAATTATCATATCCCTACATATTGGCTAGTCACTACGATAACAGGCAATGATCAACCACCTGAGGATCCAGCGTTAAGATCACTAAGAAATTTAGCCACTATGTAAAGGAACACCCAATTTTAAAAACTAATACTTCCGGACTTGTTTATGTTTACTTGTTACTAGGGACTGGTGTTTTTCACGAAAATATTCAAGGCCATGATAGACTTCAACATCGTACATCCACAGCCACAACTTCCTTTGGTTATTGGCTGCTTGTCTACGTGAGAAGAAGTGTTACTGGACCAATCAGAGTAAAGTATTCCGATACTGAACATCCACGATTCGCGGACAGACACTTGAGGCACGTGACATTTAAAATCATCCAACCACGAAAGTACGTATGAACAAAAGTGTTTCGGAGTACAACTGATCTTTAAATCTTTAAGCGAAGCACACCTGCCCTACCTGTTACACGAGTTATGTTTCTGTACTTGACGGCTAGAGCAAGTGAAGGAATTCTGGCAACGAGGTCCTGAGAGCCGATGAGGGTGAGTATGGAGCAGCGTCGCTAACGGGAGATCCCCAAGAAAACACGCCGACACGCGACATCGTCCGACGCGATTCCCACGTGCAGAAGTCCGGGGCCGACCCCGCCGGGAATTGCACCCCGCTCGCTTAGCTGGGATGCGAGTAGTCTATCCACTACACCACCGCGACCTGAAGGTCCGTATTCATTGTCCCCCCGCTTATCTCATCAGACACGACAAGGAGAAGTGTGAACCGACTCTATTCATCCAGCACTGGGGGCGGCTTATTAAAGGTATGGGAGAGCCAAACAGGAGAATGACATCTGATTGTGGCAATAGAAAATGAACAAGTGAATATAGTGCTTTGAGGTATAGTCCGGTGCCCGTTTTATAACTAGAGCAAGTGACTTTTCGCGAAAAAAAAAAAAAAGAGTACACGGTAGACTTCAATACTATAAGTACACGGTAGACTTCAATACTATAAGCACCCAGCAGCAGTTTGTCTATTGCCATTAGTTCCTGTCTCCTTGAGAAGGCGTTTTCATATTTTACCTGGCCACTCAGCATTCAGCAACATCGGCAAGGCTCCTATGTGATTCGTGTGCAGACAGTTAACACGTGTCAAAAAGTAATTCAGCCAATCAAGACAGGTAAAATACCCTGCAGTGTTTTGAAGTATAACTTGTCTTGAAATCATTCCGCGAAATTTCACTACCCCTATTTATAACGCGAACGTATGGCGTCTCTAATTACAGCAGTATTCTTAACCCATGCTGATTCAGTGTACATAAATGTGTCCATTGCGCACCTGCAGGTGTCATGGTGGTCAAACTGTTAGACTGCTTGCCTCCCACCGGGGCGAACCGGGTTCCCTCCCCGGCCAGGTTACTCTTGGATTTTCGCAATTGAAAACCGTGCCCAACGATTCCGCTTGTATAGGCTGTTCGCGGTAAAGTGAACACTTTTTCAGCCCAAGTTACTTTTTCCTTCCAGCCATTTTTTTACCCTTTAACTGCCTTTCTAAATATACATTGCCTTGTAGGTATATAGTCCACCGCACTCGGAAGTTAACGTCTAAGGCTAAAATAAAATATATTTGCTGTCTAATATTCAAAATGAGAGGACTTTCAAAAGTGCTCTCTTTACCGTGAATGGCCTACAGGCAGATTTTCTGGGGATCTCTCTTTTCCCCGCGCCCTTGCATTCCGGCGCAGCTCCATTCTCACGTCATTTCACCCTGGTCAGCTATCAATAACTCGTCGTTAAGAGCCGCCCAAATCGTTTACGATTCGTATACCATCTCACTGGTCTAGGTCATAATTGGTACTTATAACTTCAGCCGAACATATTACCTACAGCTTACTTTTTGACCATGACAACGAAACAAGTGTTCTGTTGAGTACAGCAAGGGTATTTCTTTTTGCCTGTCACCATATGTCACATCTATGTTTTCAACTTATTATATGTTTCATAATTCATATGTAGGCAGAGTTTGTCGAACTCCTCCGGTGCAGCTGCTCTCCTGCTATAACATGAGCTAACAGGGCGCGTACCGATAAATCACAAGCTGTAATCACAAGTTGCAGGCGAAAGGCTTAGGAGCCATTGCCCGTCTCCCATGACTGCTTCATTTACTCTCGCCCTGACTGTTTTAATAAAGCCGTAGGAAGCAGAGAAGCGCGCAAACTCAACGGGGTGGTTTTTAATAAACCCACGCCCACCAACCCCTGTCTCCACACCCATAAACATTTCGTGAGAGAGTGATTTGCATTCCGAGCGGTAAAAGAACAACTCTCTTCGTGATACTGTAGAGTACTTTAAGTCCTCCGCCTACCTAGAACATTTTTTTTTTTCCGCGTTTGAGGCCGAAGGCTCCGAAGTGATAAGAGCCACATTACCTGACGCATCAAGTGGCCCATCGCCACTAAGAGCAATGCTCTAAACTGATGTGCAGTGTTCTCATCGCACTGCGGGTGCCTATGAATAGATACAGGTGTTTTTCGCGAAAACATTTAAAGACCAATTGAACTCCAAAACACTTTTGTTCATATGCACTTTCGTGGTTGGATGATTTTAAATGTCACGTGTCTCAAGTGTTTGTCCGCGAATCACGAACGTTCAGTATCGGAGTGCTTTATTACGATTGGCCCACTCAAATGAGAACATGTCTTCTTATGTAGACACTTAGCCAATAACCAAATGACGGTGTTGTTGTGGACGTAGAAAATTGAAGTCTAGCATGGCGATAAATACTTCCAACCTGTTCCTACCTATGGGTAGAGAGAGACCTGAAAAATTCGAGGTTTCATTTCGGGACAAGCTAGAATTCATAACCTCGTACGTTTGTATTGCGTATGCTATTGGCCCACCTGTTAGTTTACACCTCATGAAGAACTCAGAGCCAATAATAAACACACGTTAAAATGCAAACCCAATTACCGTCTTCCTCTGATACAACAAGCAAGCAATTGGCATTGATATTTGCATGATTTTAAATACGACAATGGAGTATAGTCTACAGATCATTGAATTCGCGAATTTTTCACGTCTCTACGTGTGACATTCCGTGGACACTATTATTGGTGGAAAGTCTGCGGGAAGTTTCAATGTAGATCACGTGAGTAGTTTTGCATGTATCTGAAGTGTATATTTTGAGATAGAGTGCTTTGAAAATGTTTTTTTTTTTTTTTTTTTTCGAGTACTCTGAAATGGCGCTCGCTCGTAACGCGCGCGGCATGATCAAGTAGACACGGGTACTTTATTTTAAAATGTCAAAGTTGTATTGGGAAGCAATATTTGTTTTAAAAACGACATAAACATTCAGATATTCGATATTTAATATCTTTTTGGCACATAAAAATACATCTCAAGTGTTCATAAAGGGAACACAGAAAAATAAAGGGTCTATGTTTAATACAGGTTATGTGAAGATAAAAACACTCTTAAATATATTTATTTTCTACAAATAAAATTAGTAATATTTATATCGTTTAAAAGTGGATTCGGGGTTTTTTTTTTTTTTTTTTTTTTTTTTTTTTTAAATGGTGTAACACATCAATATTTATAACTTAATAATGATTATTATATGTGTTTAAAATTGATTTAAATGCCAAACTGTAATGTTATGTATAAGATGTTTTACGTATGTTCGATGTGAGGTGTGTATAATTATTTATTTTGGCAGATGTGTTGTCTATACTATGTAAGTCTAATGATTATCTATGGTTTCTTTGCACGAAAGTTCGTTTGTTTCTCAAAATAATCAGGCCACACTAGCCGGCCTATCATAATTTATTGATTTTTGAACAACGGCGTTTATTCATTCTAAACTGAAATCAGCTAAGGACCAGCACGGAAAAGAAGGCCGTTCCGAGTAGGGAAGTTAATTTCTGATTTTTAAATAGTAAGAGATTGATATTTACTTCATGCACGTATCGAAATGATGAGCCTTTGTATTATAAAAGAAGAAATACGTTGACATAGGCTATACGACGAACCAAGACGGAAGGGTGATCCAGTAAAGGAAGACTTCTGGGGCCAGAGACAAAGCGGTGTCTGGTACTTGTAGAGCCATGTCTGCGAGGAGAGGACTACTGGCTGCGAATGCAGGCGAGTTCCGGTTCTACGTCCACTTCCATTGTTCGTGGCCGCAGAGGACGAGCTTGTTGGTGGACCGCCAGGAGGAGAGCGGGGGAGCTTCTCCTGCGATCTGCACGCGTGAAGGATGACTCCACTACATCGGCAGAGTTTGGGGAGATTTTCCGCTATTTACTCAGTTCCTGACACCAGAACTTGTAAATTCAATTATTGACAGTTTTTTTTTTTGTGTTCTACGTGCTGGCTGGTGTTGTCTGTATTGTTGAGAACTAGAATAGTATAATACTTCACAACTAACGTTTATTCAAACGTACCAGATAATTTTGATTGGCTTAGTTCTTTTTTATTCTTGTTTAATTCGCTTAGTAGCATTAAAACCAAGGTGATTGTATTTGTTTATTTTGATTTACTATACTTAAGAATTCTCCGATTGTTTATTAGAATTAATGGTCCAGTTGCCATAAACTACAGAGATAATACAAATCTAGATAAATGTACTAATTTTCGTGGTAGCATAGATTCTAACCGAGGCATACCATTAACCTATCATATCAAAAACTCCCACATATGCAACTATATTTTATCATTACACTTCATATTTTTATATGATATTACATATTACAGAAATAATATTTTATAGCCAATAGATTGGCCGTAATATTGTGGCACACATCAGTGGTGTTACAGTATTAAAATTTGTACGCCCATACGTGTGGCTATACAACACAATAATCTCACGTATGACAGTATTTCAGAACTATCCAGACGTTGTGTCTGTTTAACAACTGCTAGAGAATAAAATTGGTCTCCCCACACACGTGTGGCAAATTTAAAAGTGATACATATATCTGTATGAGCGTTAACTCATGCTACAAAGGAGGCATTATACAAGGACTTAAGATACAATGCATTTATTTAATTAAAGCTGGTATTTATATTTTCTAAAGAGAGAACGAAATTCATGCTTATCCCTCCCAGCAAGCAAAACGGAAAACTGGAGAAGCCATTAAGAATATCAGAAACTGTCCTAATTTTCCGCTCGAGCTAAATATCACGTCGAAATTTTTTCTCATGAAAGAGCAACCGTAGCCAACACATGTAGTTTGAAAATACGTCAGCAGATAGCGCTAAGTAGAATAGTTTTGTTTTCGTGGAGGGGGGGTATTAAAAAAAAAAACATTATACACAGTTGAACATTATTCAGTAAAATTTGTACCCCAATTATTTTACTTAAAACACATCAAATATCACACCATCTGTTTTCGTACGCTACCAATTTCAAATATACTGGTATTAAAAAGAACGAAAAAAAGTGCGTGCAAAGTGTTTCCAATCAAACGAAACAACTGAAACGAAATTTTTTCAGTGCATTCAAGTAAATTACATCGTAAAAAATCCTGGTCTTAAAACTTATAAATTGTCTCCGAACTCCAAACTAAACATGTACATCATGACGTCGCGAGATGAGAGCAAATCACAAACAGGGTTTCATCTCAATCCTAGTTACGAACCGAGATCAGGAGATCTACGATCGGAACTCGGCCGTTCGTGTTGGCGCAACACTCGTACATTGGAAGTCGGATATAACTGAAGATAGTGTTTGAACCAAGATCTTGGGATCTTGGTCCAGGGCTGTTAATGGTGCAACTGGGCATAAGACTCTTGTAAGGTAGTTGCTCGAGGTAGACGGGAACCTTAAGGGTGTTAACTACGACACGTTTTATTATTCTGAATTTGTCTCATGCACTAATCAACTTGTGAACATTTTTTCTGACTGATTTTCCCCCAGATATATTGTTTTAGATGGCACATTTTTTTTGGAAAATTAGTATGTCAAGGTCAAAATTTTATTTTTACTGTAATGTAAAAATGAAATAACTCAAACTATTTGCAGGAATTATAACAAGGGTGAATAAAAGCTCTTTCATTAATTCAAATTAAGTTATGTTTAGCAAACTTTATTTCACGAAAATTCAGGGAATACAATTTATGCAAGATTTCCCTTATTTTCAATATTATTTTGAAATTCGAAAATAATTCCATTAGCGGCGATCCTACTGGCGGATTAGCAAGCCGCCTAAGACAATACAGTCGCCACTTCCGGTCCATCACCGTGGTCCTTCTACGCTCGCGCCGCCGAGTACACTCTCGCCCGGCCACAGCCTACCGCACTCTAAATATTAATCAGTGGGAATTTCGCTGTTTCAATAAGCCAAACGTACCTGACTGATACAACAGTCACTTCAGTGTATTTGACTGATGGGTCAGTAAAAATATACCAGATTTCCTTCACTTATTGATTCAGTGACAACTGCCACTGATTAATCAGTCTTTTTTCTTTTATTTCACTGTTTGCTCAGAGGGTTTATTTTCGACTAACGGATCAGTTGAAGAGCGTGTGAAAATTCCCGTCTAACAACGTTTATAATGGCCGCTAAACAATGTGTATCAATTGAAATATCGAATAATCTAATAAAACTAATACAAAATACTTTCTAAAATGTGTTTCGTCTTACAAAACGCCATTATATGAGGTAACAGGAACACACAGCCTTTCAATCCGTTTTTTGGTAGTTCATTTCGTTTCCATGAAATCGTCACACCGTTATGCTCGAAGGTTTAACCTGCACATAATGTGGTGAAGAGAGCGGACTATATACTGTTCGTTTTAACAATCATAACGGTACCAATTAAACCAAAAACTAAAAGAAAGAGCGTGCAATTTTAATCTTCACGATTTCACGGTGAAAGTATGTCATGTATTTTCATCTAATCTCTTTAGTTTAACCAAGTAGCTCACGGGCCTAATGTCGTAGTGGAAAGGGTGTTTGAGTTTAAACCCGGTCACCTCCGAAAAATTTTCCCTTTGTCAAAATACAGAAATTAAACAATATAAATAGTAAACTATCGTAAATGTGTTAATCTCATGTAATTATTTGCCTACATTCAATAAAAACAATATTTAACTCGCCACTTTAGCCGGCCGTCACTTATTCGATCAGTGAAATGTTTTCATACTAAGACGAAAAGGGCCGTGGTGGTTTAGTGGTTTGACTGCTCGCCTCCCAACTTTGCGAACCGGACTCGATTTCCCGGCGGGGTCGCCCCCAGATTTGTGCTGATCGTTGCCGCTGGTCGACGGGTTTTCTCGGGGTTCTCCCGTTTCCAAAGCCCCTTGCATTGCAGCTCTGCTCCATACTCATCTCAGCAGCTCTCAAGAACTCGACGTCAAGGGCCGCCCAGATCTCTTCTCTCACTCACACGGAGACGAGCTGGCATGGCGGTTCCTTCGATGTGGGCTTACTCGTTACGTGATTGGCTGCGCGAAGCTCTAGGAACAAGCCATGTGTCTGATTGGCAGTTGCATGCCGCGAGAGATTTAATATTGGCTGGGCAGCAAGCTGGCGAGCCGGGTTGCACTAAGAGAAAATCGAACAAAATATTTGTTTGTATGGGGCCAAATATATATTTAGTTTCCCTAACAAAATATATTGTTGAGCAACCAAAATTTTAAAAGCAACAAAATTGCTTTTGTTCGTCTAACGAAATATTTGTTTGAATAAACAAAATTTCTGTGTTGGGCCAAAAAAAAATTAGACTGTCACCTAAATAATTTGTTGAATCAACTGTATATATTTGTTTGGCCACTCATTTGACTGCCTTTGTTTGAAAATACAGCTCGAGAGTTTGTTTGTATTTTTTATGACCATTAGGATAGTAACCATGTTTGTTAGTGCATGTATTAATGTTTAACAATCGTATAAACACATTAATAAAACAACGCAACAAGAAACTGACAAGTAAAGCTGTAAAACTTGAAATATTTGTTGCACACGTTGCTCAATATGTGCTGTACGACTATTTAAAAGTTTTCCAGTGTCATCAGTTGTCACATTAGCTGAGATTACTTAGGCGTAGCGCGCGGACGCAGGTGATCGAGGTTCGAAACTCAGTCGAAATTGTGAAGTTTTTTTATATCGGCCGAAACAGTTTAATGCACGTGTAGTCAGACAAATGTATAGTTGCGCCACCAAAATCTTGGTTTGAGGCAACCAAATAAGAACCACAAAATAATTTGGTTTCAGCAACGAAATATTTCATTGTCCCTATACAAACAAATAATTTGGTTGCACCGAAAAATTCTTGTTTGATTCAAAAAAAACTTTTTTCTCAGTGTGCCATGCGTCGATTGGCGAACGGCGTTCTAACTTTTTTGTCTAGCAAGCGCCACCATTTTGCTGGCGTGTGCGTCGGCATTACGCGGTTCATTTGTCTCTCCATTATTAAAGATGTTGGCCACGAAAAAAAATTCTTTTAAATTTGTACCACACAGACCCAATGTTCAACTTTTAGACATTATCTGTAGGGACGCCCGAATTTTGAGAAAAGATATGCGCGCATCTTAGTGTTCAATACCGTACGAGTATATAATCAGTTTCTACTACCTTACTGGTCGTGTGTCTTTGTGAGAAAACATTTTCTTATTCGGTTGGCCAATCACAATTAGGTTACTGGTGTAGTGTGCGTCTGTGATTCGTGAGCAGACACCTGAGACGCGTGACACCTAAGTCATCTAATGGATGAAGTAGTTGTGAGTTAAAGAGTTTGAAATATAACTGGCCGTGAAATATTTTCGCGAAATTCGGGCCTCCCTATAATTATCTGCAGGGATAGGAACATTTCGCGAGTTCATTTCAGGACAAGCTAGACGTCAATCACGTACATACTGGAGTTGACTTTGCAATTGGTTCGCAGTTTTTTGGAACACGCCCTGGGTGACTCTAAGCCAATAGCAGACTTGTAAGAAACAAGTAGCCAATCCCATACTGGCAGGTGCGGAGTAACACGGGCCACTCTCTGGGATAGCAGCCAATGGACAAACAGTTGAGTTCCGAGTGTACACAGTAATGTGGAATCTAGCCTACAGGTCACTGAACTCGCGGAATTTTTCTATCCCTACCCACAGTTCATATATGATATAATGTCCGTAATTATGGGCAAGGCAATTTACCTAAGCTTCTAATCTTCTAAAATCGCAGTTCTCCATAAATCCTCCTAAATTTGAATATGGACGAAATGAAATGAAAAATTCAATTCGGAGGGTGACGCGGGCTATTAAAAATGTTTATAGAAAATAAATAATGAAAATGGTAGAAAAACAGCTTTTTATGTGTTTCCTGCCCACTCTCCTTAACGGAAGAGAGTATAATTTAGTATAATTAAGTATAATTAAATATAATTTTATCTCGAGTAATGATAGCCGAATAATGTTACTGATTAACTTTGGGAGAAATTCAACGAACCCAATATCTTTAACACGTCCTTGGCTGGGCTTCTTTGCAATGCTACCGTATGGACCCGTAAGTTACCGGGCAAGCGATACATCTCCAGCTAGGCGGAACCCTTTACTTTTGCTCATCTCGCCACGTTAACTTTTGCCCCGAAACGTCAATATTTAATTTACCATTGCGAAAGTACAGAGGTCGTAGTAAAAAGACCGCGGGCGAATCAAACTGAAGCTGTAGAGAATATCTGATGAGATGAGTGCAGAAAGCGAATGAAAAAAAATATAATAAAAGTGTGCCTCAGTGATGAAGAGAAGAGAAAACGGTATCATCGACCTACAGTTTAAAAATTTGAATAGTCCCTTTATTTTTGCGTATAAAATGACCTGGTTTACACGTCCGGCGGTGATAACATCGGGAGGTGAATTCTGTAAAATGGGAGCGCGTGGTAACAATGGCATTTGTGCCAGTTATAATTAGACATTCGTAGGAACACGTGTATTTCGCGTAGAAATTTCAGGACCAGTTGTACGTTTGTTCAAATACACTTTCGTTGTTGGATGATTTTATATCTCGCGTGCCTCAAGTTTCTGTCCGCGAGTCATGGACGTTCAGTACATTAACTGTGGCTAATTTTCACTCAGATGCGATTTTTCAGATTGCGTGGTTAATTCTTTTTTTTTTTTTTTTTTTTTTTTTTTTAATTGACAAAGAAAAACAATTTTAACTATCTTCGTGCTGTGAAAATAAAATAAAACTAACTATTTGCAGGAAATCTTAACAAGTTCAACTAAGACGTCTTGTCGTAATTGGTATGAAGGTATTTTCAGAAAAAAAATATTTTACGAAAATTCAGGGATTGCCAGTAATAAAACTCTTACAAGAATGTCCTTATTTCCAGTTTTTTTCTCTCTTTACTACGAAGGACACTTCCTTACACGATTTTATAAACGTCTTGATGCATCTCTTGGTATATTCTTTCAGGTCGGATTACTTAGTTTTTTGTTCTTAAGTTGGTTTACATTATTTGTACAGTCCTAAAACAGTAGAATTGTGATTTTTGCAAAAAAAAAAAAAATTGCAGGGAAAAGCAGCATTGTGAGAAGACGTGTCTTCTTTTGACTGGCTAATGACAATTATATTACTCTTACTACGAACATTCTGGTTCAGGGACGGACACGTACGTCGCGTAACAAGTAATTCATCCAATCGCAATAATAAAGTTAGTTTTAAATACTATTGTCTCGTGGAAATCGGGTATACCTACAGACAATAATCTAAAAAATAAATAAATATATATATGCAGCATACATATAAAATAATTTTTTTTTGAGGCCAACACCCTTAAAGTAAGATGCTGCATATGTCGTCAGTGCATTTTTCTTCCCTCCGCTTACCCGAGTTACTACAGCGCTCGGCTTGTTGTCGATCGCTTGCGTAGATCAACATTTACGCTCCATTTCAGGCTGTTTGGTAACTTACTGCTAGTTTGCAGGTCTTGGCAGTTTTTTGCGACTATAATGAGTAAGGTACTATTATTGATCTTTTTTTTTTTTTTTTGCGGAAAACAAAATAAGCTCTCGCCAGCCCGTTGAATAATATGCACGTATATACTTGGCTCTACAGTTATGTACAAATGCTTCGCCCTGGAACACAAAACAAACTATTTTGCTGGACTTGATCGGAAAATAAGTAATGAATTTTAATTAATCAGCATTTCATTTCGTGAGAATAAACTGTTGATAAAAATATGCTATAAATTAACACGATGTATTTAAAAATCTGTCGCATATTACGCGACACATTAAGTGGTACACAGTGACGCGTGTTCCATTGGCGGAGAGGCAGCCAATAACGAACGTTGCAGAGCACAGTAGGCCTGCTCGGTGTAGGGAACAATGGTAAGTGGAAATACAGAGACCAACAAACAAGATATTACTGAAATGGGGGGGGGGGGGGTACAGGTACCCCAATTCAATCTTATCCTTATTGCCAATAATTAGAGACTGGACCAATCGTAATAAAGTAATGCGATACAGAACGTCCATGATTCGCGGACAGAAACTTGAGGCACGTGAGATATAAAATCATCCAACCACGAAAATGCATTTAAACAAAAGTGTTTTGGAGTACAACTTGTCTTGAAATATTTTAGCGAAAAGCACCTGTCCCTACCAATAATATTGCTGCAGTTATGCCTGAAGTATCATAGTCTCAGAAACATTTCGATTTTTCAGAGACAATCCACGAGATAAAATTTTAATATCTGCAGACTCTGTAGATTTCTTTAGGAGATGAGATAAAGGTTTTATCTGTACAGCCAATAATATTTTTGGCTGAGAAGGAAACGTCCCCTATTGCTAGTTTTCTCTCCCGGCTATGCACTATGTTTTATTGTAATACTCCGTTTTATTGGATTAAGTATTTTAAATAAAACAGTAGAAATATTTCATCACGCCCGTTGTTTACCTTTTGGCAACGTTTGTTATCTTTGCATTGGAGTGCTGTATCGCTTATTTATTCTTCTTGTATTCGTTGCCATGTTTTTTTTTTCCTTGTCTTGCCGGTTTGGTTTAATCCAGTTCCGATCTCAGTTTCTCGTAGAAGGGAGACACTTACATCGTCTCTGTATCGCTTGTTCACTACTTCCCTTTATTTATTCTGATTCTTTCTGCGCTAAGGTATCCTTTTGAACATCCTTTTACTCGTCGTGGAGATGGGCGAATTTCGTGATACGTTTCAAAATTTAAATTCTCTCCTCTTTGTTCATTAAAGATGCTGCGATTATTCATTCCTTGCTTCCTTTGTTGGAAGGCGTTTTTTTTTCTATCCAGCTGAGTTTCTTATTATTCCGATGTCAGGAAGAACAGAAGTTATTATGATCTTCAAGTTCGCCCTGACAGTGAATGAAATGGAAAACTGAAAAGAATTTCAATATCAAATTTTTGGCGTCAGTGAAGTTTCGCAATTTTGATAGGTTTCATACAAATTCCAATTCAACTCGCTATATGCGAATATGACCAACCACATGCTTTAATTTTATTGCTGCAACGAGGACATTGTAATTCTGTCATTGGAAAGTATAAAAAAGTGCCATTTTATCTGCATGACACGATTCCGTAGAACCGCAAAGAAAGAAAAATATGTAATTAGTTTCTATGTTTGTGCAAGAGGTAAGAGGACAACTCGCAAAAAAAATGTGAATCATTAATTAGAGCATATCTAATTACAAGTTACAGAAAATGGGACAATGTCTTACATTTGCTTTATTTTCACATCACTGTTACTGAGCAAGACTTCAATGAATTACCAACACTGTTTTATTTTATTCTGCACGCTACGTTTTTCAACACTTAATGAACAAAATTGTGATATTTATTTCAGTATCAAGAAAGCTTTCGAGACACCTGCCAAAATGTATTAATTCTAAATAATATTATCTAACAACATTTTGCCGCCATTAATATTATGTATCATTCTTTCGTGGTTATTAGTGGCAATGATTTCGTAGCTTTTCCTTCGTAGTTTAAGGAAACCTCTATGTAGTCGTGCTCAGAGGGGCTGTTTGTGATACCTATAATTTTTCTTATCATTGATATTATGATACATAAATGAATTTTTAGGTTTGTTAAACGCTCTTGACTTAAAAAATATGCAGAGCCACGTGGTTTAGAAAAATCACATGTTTTACAACACAAGCTTTTATCAGCTATGTCAATAATTGGCCTGATGCTTTTAATTCAAAAACGTAGTCTATAAAATTCACTTGTAAGAATAAATTCTACAAGAAAAACCCGAATATTATAATTTTTTCGTCCACTATTAGAAGGTCAAAAGATTGACCTTTGCCAGTGATGTTGATTGTCTACTAGATAGTAAAGTTCTAGATGTGTCGCTCCGCTGACAATATACTCAGCTATGTACGCCCCATATTAAAACTGATATCGATATACCTATCACAAAATATATGTTTTGAGCTTTAGCGTACTGAGTTGGATATATTTTGCTTCAATAAGATGTAAATTAAATACTGTTTTACAGTCTTCGGAAGTATTTTTAATGTATTAATTAATGTCTAAATGTTCTAAAAAGTATTAAAAATAATTAAAGTGACCTACTTTTAAAGTATAAAATAATTGCATTATATTATAGGAAATCGGGATATGGTGCACATAATTTAAAAAAAAATACTGAAGTTATATTCCTTAGATGTATGGCTGTAATAATATACCCATTATTTCAAACGTCCTTGGAAAGGCATTTCTACTGGAGCTGAAATTCTGTATAGCAAGTAAATAATACAATCACAAAAGTAATAGTCAGTTGAAGTATTTTGAAATACAATTAGTTATGAAAAACTTTCGCGAAAATCGGGTGACCCTAGTAATGGGGGAAGGACATAAAAAATTTCCGGGCTTATTTACGGACAGAATATAATTTCAAAACTTGTATGTTTATGTTACCTTTGGAATAGGTCTATGCAGGTCTATGCGCCTTTCCTGATCAATAACGCCAAACGTAAAAACCTACACCAAACTGAATGTCCAATGATTGACTGCCACTGGAAAGCAAAGAACCCATGAGTAGGAACATGCCAAATTTTTAGTTATCTTCGGGCAGCAGATTGAACTCCAAAATGTTATATGTGCTCATTGTATTACTTCTGTTATATAACAGTTGTAAAAACACACTCTGGACCACACTCCGGTAAATAACAAGTGATAGCGCTGTAAAACGACTAATCTGCTTACTATCTAGACTCCACAGTCCTGTGTATGCTCGGGCCTCGGATTTTGTTCATTTGCTGCTGACACAGAGAGTAGCCAATATTACTTCTCACTTGCCAGTATGGCACTCGCTACGTGTTTCCTTGTACGTCTGCTGTTGGCTCAGATTCGTCCAGGGGTGTCTAATAAACTGTTATCCAATTGCAGATGTTACTTCAATGTACACGTGTTTGACGTCTATCTTGCCCTCAAATGAATTTGCGAAATTTTCCTATTCCTACTTATTATAAAGCGAAGCAGCTGATTAACTCATGGGTAGAGACCTGCAAAATTTGCGTTATTATTCAAGGACAGACTGAACTCCAACTTACTGCGCGCTTGACAGACTTCGGCCATTGGCCAAAAATATGTTTGCCACGCCTCTGAGAACTCTTGAGCCACTTATATAAGGTCAGCGGTGGAGTGACCAATCTCTTTTGAGAGATCAAGAAGAAACGTGACGTTGATTACACTGCAGTGGCCAATGAAACCACGAACCGTGCTCACGTGTTTATAAGACAATGGAGTCTATCATGGCACCGAAAGATAACGCGAATTTTCGAAGGTCTGTACTCATGGGAGGGGATAGGAAAATTCCGCGAGTTCAATGACCTGTAGGCTAGACTCCACATTCTTGTGTACACTTGAGCCTCAGATGTTTGTTCATTGGCTGCTGCACCAGTGTTACCTCACACCTGGCAGTATGGGGTTCGCTACTTGTTCCCTTGCAAGTCTGCTATTGGTTCAGAGACGTCTAGGGCGTGTCTAATGAACTGTGATCCAATTGCAAAGGTGACTTCACTACATATGTGTTTGACGTCTCTCTTGTTCCGAAACGAATTCGCGAAATTTTCCTATCCCTGCTCATGGGGTGTTCTCGAATGTGACTAGGACGATGAAGTGAAGTCTGTGCCTACCAATGAACAGTTGATAAAGTCAATTCAAGGTAACTTTCAACTATCCTGAAGCCCTGCTGAGGTTACACTTTCAGGACAAATCTTAACTAAGAGTAGAAAATTACAACGAAGTGGCAGCGCACCGCATTCGTATGCCCTAAGATTAATAATATCTAGCATAAGGACTATTTCTTACTAGGCATTGCCAACTCGCCTATTTTCTCTCTGACTTTATTCAGATTAACTATGGATAATATTATAATTTAAGTGAAATTTCAATATCACCAAAAAAAGATCATTTCATGTAAACAAAAGAAAAACGCCTGTAATATGTGATATATTTGGGGAACAACCAAACATGTCATATATTTTTGATTTTTTTAAAGGTTTATTGAAGAGAAGATTTTTTTGGCAACTACAAACAGCAAGGTCTCGACAGCCGAAGAGGGTGAGTGAAGTGAGCACGGAGAAGCGGCGGAATGAAAGGACCGGGGAAAGCGGGAGATCCCAGAGAAAACCCGCCGACCAACGGCGTCGTCCGGCACGATTCCGGGAGTGGCCCGGCCGGGGATTGAAACCGGTTCGCCTCGGTGAGAGGCGAGCAGGCTAACCGTCCAGCCACAGCCATCCCATTCAAAGATAAAAAGTGTGAAGTTACCGTGAATAGTAAAAACTGTTCACGATAAAGTGAGCAATTTTGAAATGAACCTTAGAAAAAGTCACTGCTCCTGAATGCAAATATTTTTACGAGCGAGCTGTGTGACATGCGTCCAGTAAAGTTGGTAGCACGGGATGTATTGTAGTTCTTTATCTTAGCGTCGATTAAAAAGTGATATAGGCTGTTCACGGTAAAGTGAGCACTTTTTAAGGCCCTTATCAATTTTTCCTTTCATCAAATATCCGTCTTCCTGCTGCTTTTTAATATAAACATCGCAATGTGACCAATAAACACAGTGTATATATTTCACCGCCATCAAAATTTAATTCCTGGTAATGCAATAAGATATATTTATTAGACGTATGTCTGTTGAGAGGACCATAAAAAGTGCTCACTTTACCGTGAACAGCCTATAGGTAGAGTGACGAGTATTTCGCGAATTCATGTGGAGGAGAGGTAGACTCCAAACACTTGTTCTTTTCTCCTACTGTCGTGATTGGACGTCAGTTCTTTAAGCACGCCCCGTTTAACTGTGCGCCAGTAATAAGCAGGAAGCAGTAGTTTGAGTATTCGACAGTCCCGTACAGATGGTTCACTTGATCATAGCAACAAATAAACAAAAGATAATGTCTCGCGTGTAAAGAGTATTGTCCATCCTAGCTTGCTGCCAACTCAATCCGCGAAATACTCGGGGCTCTAGTGATAGGTAACCACTTGTGTTAACTTAAACTACTTATTTCGGTTTCTGCTGGTTTTTTTTTATGTTTCGACCAGTAAAAATGAGCAGATTTGTAAAATATGTACTTTTCAAATAATTTCACAGTTTCACTTGACCGACGCTAGAATAAGGTTTCGAGACCCATGGCTATGTTAAGTTTACATAAGGCAGATGAATACACAGCATGTATACAGGTAGATTTTATGCGGGGTTTCCGAAAGTGCTTATTTTACCGTGAATAGCCAATATATGCAAACAATTTTCGTGTACTTATATAGACTATTAGCGGTAAAATGAGCACTTTTGATAGCCCTGCTTAGGATCTACTTGCATGCACTTTGTGTAGTCATCCTCCTTATGTAAAATTAACATTGGCATGGGCCTAGTCACTTTATTCATGCGTGGGTCCTTACACTTTGATGCGTAAAAGAAATAGAAACAGAAAGCGAAATGAACAATATAAGTTGTCACAAATGGTCACCTAACACTGTTTATGCGACGTTAAGACGTGGAACTAATTTCCCTCCATCGTTACCAACTTTACTGGACGCGTGTCAGTTAGCGCGCCCGTTAAAATAAAGGCAGGTAGGAGCAGTGACATTTTTCTATAGGCCGTTCACGGTAAAGTGAGCACTTTTTGAAGCTGTTCCATCGGACATAATAACCAATAAATACATTTCATTGTGGCCTTGGACTTTTGGTTTTGGTTATGGTGAATGTATACACTGTGTTTATTACTCACATGGCAGGGTTTACACTAACAAGTCGAGGAAGGATATAAATTGTTTGAAAGAAAAAAGTAACTAGGGCTTCAAAAGTGCTTACTTTATCGTGAACAATCCTTAGTTGAGTGGCAGTCGCGTAGGAAAATACGCATAGTGTCGTAGAAATGCAGGCAGAGGAAAAGGCCGATAGTGATTGGTGATTGGCGAGCTGGCGTGTTTGCAGAGGACGAAATCCGTGTGGCGTGTTCCTTCATGTGCAGGGCGAGGACACGCCGTAATCCTACTGGACTTGTTTGTGCACCGCCACACACTGTGTTCTTGCCACCCCACACTTGTACATCCGGCGTTGCTCTGCGACAAGAAGGGCTCCAGGCTTCTCCGCACACTCGCGAGCACTCTAAATTTCGAATCAGTGGAAAAATCAGAAGCAGTTTCACTGATTGGATAAGTAGGGATAGGAAAATTTCGCGGATTCATTTCAGGAGAAGATAGATTTCAAATGCGTGTACACAGAAGTACCCTTTGCTATTGGAACACAGTTTATTACGAACGCCCTAGACGACTCTGAGCCAATAGCAGGCTTGCAAGGGAACAAGAAGCGAATCCCATTTTGCCAGGTGAGGAGTAACGCTAGGGCAGCGGCCAATGAACAAACGTCTGAGGCTAGAATGTACAGAGGATTGTGCAGTCTAGCCTACAGGTCATTGAACTCGCGAAATTTTCCTATCACTACCAATCACGAAAAGTTGATCTGAAATTTTGGAGTACAAGAAGTCCTTAAGTATTTTCGCGAAAATCGGTGTCCGCATTTATAAACATAGCCCCTCGTACATACGTGCATTCTCCTTAACGGGTTCAACATGGAATTACAATAGCTGCGAGCATTGCAGATATGGCAGTTAGGCGCGTTCTACAACAACACACACGCAGATACCCCTCACGCACGGATGCACGTAAGGAAGCTGGGCATCTCCCTACTCCTCCGTATCCGTGAATCCGCGTAGCCGATAGGAATCGAGTATTTGGTCCGTTGATATTCGTGTTCGTGGACATTGTGGTATACCCAGCAACAAGTGCTTCGCTTTACAGTGGCGGTTATCATTTTTGTTTTAATAAATAGGTGCACGTGGTTCCGCAGTAGTATCTACATATTTTTGAACGCCGTATGAATATACAAAATGAGATGTGTATATTATGAAACCTGTATCGGTAATTTGCAACAGCTGAGTATTTTTGATTTCTTAGGTTGCAAGACCGTGCGTATATTCGTATTGTAGAATGGTTATTTAAAGTCCATCCTGAGTCGTCGGCTTGTTACGATTACGTTTCCGACTCCGTATTCTTTCCGTGCATCGTAGAGCGGGCCTTAGTGCTTAGGCCTACGTGTAAGTTATTGTGAATTTGAGAGTAATTGTATTTTTCATGAACTGTTTTTAATTTTTAAAAAACCTCGAGGTTTCGCAGACAATATCGCTGGGAAGTTGGGAAATTTCCAATAACATTTGCAAGAAACAAATATTTATCGGCAGGGACTAGAAAATTTCGCTAGACCTGAAACAAATGTGGGTTTATTTGTGTTTGCCATTGGATCACGCTTTGTTCGATACGCGTAGGTGAACTGTGAACCAATAACATACCTGCAACATAACCAGCACCGAATGACGCGTCACCTGGTCTGAGGTAAAACTGGCGACGGCCAAGTAACATAAGGCCGAGGCTCAGAAATACGTAGGAGCGCGGAGTATAGCCTACAGGTGGTTGAAAACGCGAAATTTTCCTGTCGCTATTTATCGGCGAAACAGTTTCGCCGTGTAAGGCAGGTGTTATCGCAAACACGCTACGAAGACTAACGCCCTTAGAGAGAATAACATACACACGCGCGCGCGCGCGCCCTTCTGCTCTACCCTCCGCACTTGCCTTGGCTTTGCCCGCCCTTCGCAAGCGCGAGTGGAGGGCATGTCTCCATTGCTTGCTGGAGGATGCGCTGTGTCTTCGCTTGAAGTGAGCATTCAGGGGAAATCCAGCGGAGGAAGAGAAGCGCTCTAGACGAGATAGGGATTCGCGTATATTTCCCGCGCTGCCGACACTCGCCAGCCATACGGCAGCTATCGCCAGTATAACGCATTCCTTTGTGCAAGCGGACGCGCCCGGGACTCACTTCTCAGATATTTCTCTTGCTGGAATCTGGATCAAGTAAAACGCAACACAAAAGAAAACAAATTTACAGGAAGAAAATAAAACTCGGGAACAAGATGACTTCTAAACGAAAATTTTTTTTTGAAAGCTTTCAATTTGATAAAAAAAATGTGTTTAATAGTTGTTATGTAGCCTGCATGAAAAACTTTGAAGTTATAAACGGATCCTCATGGAGACTTTTTTTTTCCTCGCTAAAAGATTTGTTGCCAATGTAGGTTTCAAATGCTTATGCGTTGTTATTGGATGATTGTTAAGGACACCCTAAATCCACCAAAATATTTCCGCACGTGCTATATTTCATTGCCCTACGGCCGTAACAGCGTCTTTCATATCTTTATTGGAGGCTTGTCTTTGCGAGAAAACATTTTCCTTCTCGGCTGGCCAATCAAAATTAGATAACTTCAAAACTGTACCTCTGTGATTCGCGCGCGCGCGCACGCACACCTAAGATGTGTAACACGGAAACCATCCAATCACGAAAGTGGGTCTGAGCTAAAGTGCTGTGAAGTATAACTGGTCATGAAATCTTTTCGCGAAATTCGGGTGTCCCTAATGATTGTCTTTGCAAAAATACATATTTTGTCATTTGACTGGGACAGCAAGAAGAAGACCACGTAGATACTAAGTGTCTGTGATTCGTGGGTTTTCTTTAAAACTCGTTAAAATGTTACAATAAGAATAATTTAATCACTCGGACTGTAGGATTTTATTCATAATATAATTCCAAGCCACAATAATGTAAAATTTTCCTATTGCTGATCGTAAACTAAAATTTCATTACTATTGTTTTCGAATTACATATTAAATGTTAAAATATAAATCAAAATTACATAATATTATTTTTTAATTTTATTTTATAATAACTAGATACCTGAATAACTCACTGATTCATTTTGGGACAAACGAAAATTCAAAACACGTATGTTTATATAACCTTACATATTGGTCCACACACGGAGTTGGACACCTTTATGAGAACGCTGGCCCAGTCGTAGCTTTCCACTGTGACTGTAGACAACTAATGCACAGTTGACATCTGCATTTTTGCGCATAAGACTGTAGAGTCTAGCATGTAAGCCATTGAACTCGCGAATTTTTCAGGTCTCTAACAATAACTGTGGGAAAGGTGACTGAGAAGATGCAGTCAACATAATTAACTTGTACGGGGAAACTTGACAAATATTGATATCCTACTGGATGGCGAAGGCAAAAATACCAGGAAATTAAACTTTTCAATATTATTTTATGTAACGTACTAATTCCGATGATTAAGGAATCTTATATATGCGTGGTTGCTGCAAAATGATATAGGCCGAGAACAAATTATATAGGCATAGAACAAATTATACAGGCTTAGAACAAATTATACAGGCCTAGAACCAATTCATTCCTCTGCAATCACCTGCAACCATATTCCAAAAAATATTTCCAGTGGAGAAAAATGGTTACTGCACTACTGCTACATGTGTTACAGAAATGATGTAGTGTAATTGTTGGAATAAAGGTGAGTTGTATGAGAAATTTTGAAAATTTCAAGTTAAGAAGTGTAAAATCGACATAAATTGTTTCAGCTAATGCAATTTAACTTTGAAATTTGAATCCGAATCAAACTCTTGTTATTTATATTAATTAAATTAAAACCAATTGAAATATGACCATTAGTAATCAACGTAAAAATTATATCATATAGACCTACATCTTATTCTAAACACTGTATCCGGTGGGATATAATGATGTATGCTGTTCAAAGTTGATTCAAAACTCTGTTACTATTATTCTCATTTTGTATGTTCCTGCCATATGTAGATCTAGTGATTTTTCGACAAAAAAATATGAGTACAAGAAAGAATTCAATACTATAAGCACCCAGCAGCAGTTAGTATATTCCCATTGGTCGCTGTCTGCTTGAGAAGAAATTTTCACATTTGAACGGGCCACTCAGAATTCGGCAACATTGACACGGCTCCTACATCGTTTGTGTGCGGACAGTTTACATGACTCAAAAAGTACTCAGCCAGTCAAGATATGTAAACGACCTGACAGTGTTCTGAAATATAACTTGTCCTGAAGTTTTTTCGCGATATTTCACTACCCCTAACCATATGTCAGATTAACATTCCTACGAGCTCCGTCACTTCATTCATATATGCAGAGACCCAGCAATTTCACGGATTCATTGCAACAAGCTAGATTCCACAACCCTTTGCGTCCCTGAGCTTCAGTTAGTTGATCTTTGGGTGCTGATCCAGAGTAGTAGGGCCAAGGGGATCCTAACCCCAAAGGGATGCCGCCTTTTTTGATTGAACTAATTAATTTGATATCTAAGGGTTAATTATATTGATTGAAATGGTTAATCAAAAGGGACAATCAAAAAGGGTTAATTAAATCGAAAGGGTTAAATTTAATGAAAGGGTTAAATATATTGAAAGGATTAAATGTATTGAAAGGGTGAACTATATTTTTTTCTTGATTTTGTTGTTATACTTCTTTCTTTCTTTCTTTTTGAGAGGGGGGTAGCAGGAGCTCTGTAAAATTTTGACGGTGTAGTGTCCCCGAGGCGACTGACCAGAGTGATGGGTTGCAATGTGTTGTATAGGCATTGAATTGAGTGCAAGAGTGTGCTAAGGGTCGTTTTTT
The DNA here is from genome assembly GCA_029891345.1 of Dryococelus australis. Taxonomy (NCBI): domain Eukaryota; kingdom Metazoa; phylum Arthropoda; class Insecta; order Phasmatodea; family Phasmatidae; genus Dryococelus; species Dryococelus australis. The sequence continues at coordinate 13,611,459 of CM056993.1, forward strand.
TTTTAAATAATTTGGTGGACTTGTAGGGATATTGGTGGTAGATAGGCGATTTTTACTAATATAATTAACACACGAGAGAGAAATTCAGAGTGTTTAAAAGATTTCTACATATGAAGAAATAACATGAGGGAGTGAAGTATAACTACCTGGTCTCATAAAGAAACAAGTGCAATTACGTGACTATCCAGTATGGAATTAAACGTAATGTCATTTTACTACGCCGAGCTGTATGCTAGCAATATAATTTACACGAGAGAGGAGGAACTTTATAAACGTAATCCACGTGTAAAAAGAAATTAATTGATTAACATGCATAATAAAATAGCTCCTCTCCCAAAACACGTCTGTCCAGCTGCGAGGTCGCTGAATGAATGACATTAGTATATGATTCGTGGATTGTATGCCCCCACTTTTCGTTTTTGGTTTAATTCTGTAAGTTGTGTTGTAAAAACTATGTTTGCCATATCGTTAAAAACCTTACTATATCAATTTAAACATTCTTCTAGTCTATATTCATTACTCTGGAAATCAGTGGTAATATTGCTTAAAATGTCCGCAATTACACTCGGGTTTTTATAAACAATATCACTGAAATCAACTAACTTTATTAATTTCTTTTGAATATCGTTTGATTACGATTTAAACACGTTTAGGGTAATAGTGTTTAAGTCTTCCAAGTAACGTTTATTTACCACGTCGATATCTATCCATCCATACCCATATTACGCAATATATGTCCGTTCAAATTACAATTCCCATCGCGATTTTTGATTAAACAGCTACTGTAATGATTGTGTTTTATACCGCTATGTCCAAACTTTGAAATACTTGTTGTTCTTCGCCTGGAAGTAAAAAAAGTATGAAAACCAGACCTATATCTGCCTTTGTATAGGGGAAGTGTTGGTATAATCACCAAATAAAACATATTTTCCTTTCCAACAGTAAAAACACATATCTTCAAACTTTGTAAATGTCATATCGCCTAAAACATGATCATTGTAAATATTTTTCAGATTCATACTATCCATTTTAAACACAATTACCATATTTGCATTATTGTGTAAATTATGTTTCGGTATATGTGCGTAACTTTTCGATAGATAAAACCAATCAACAATTGAATGTCGACCAAAAGTGAGATATTTCTGTGTTTCACACTGCAGTTCACACCAAACATCGTCAAAAATAAATACGGAATTCGGTAATGCTTCATTCGAAAGCTCTATACCTTCTATATTTCTGAAAGGGAAATATCGCAATCCTTCAACTAACGACAAAATGGCCTCTAATCGTTGATATTTCTTTTGTTGTATTGTTTTTGAAAACACGTATACGTTTTCTAATTTAAGTCCATTCGGATGCTATAACAGCGACATAATACAAGTTTTTCTACAAGAAGAAGGGCCGCTTATTATACAACATATATTTGATGGTAAAAGAATACTATGTTTCTGTTCAATTACGTTTCCTTTCGTATTTACAATTACCAGTAGCTGTACATTCTGTTTTATAACCTTCATTTCTACACAATTAAACAGCATTATGTAACATACTAACGTAAAACTACAAATGTAGGTCTATATATAGGTTCGCGTTCAGTTGATAACATTGGCTCGTACGAAACGTATCAATAAAGGACGCTGTGTATTGACTACATTGGCTCGTACGAAACGTATCAATAAAGGATGCTGTGTATTGACTACGTTGATCAATAAATTACCAATGGAATTACATTTACCGACATAGAATCATTGTCGACCAGGTACTAAACTTGCAAAACGTTTGGCACAGAACGCTCAAGGAATAAACTTATTGGATAATGAGTGTAATGAACACAATATATCTTACGATAGAAAAAACTGCTTGAAAGAAAGACACATAGCGGATACAATTCTAGCCGATAAAGCAGTAAATACAAGGAAGAATCTATCTGTATCTACGGGTGAAAAGCTAGGAGCTTGGGTTGTTGATAAAGTTATGTGCATGAAGGTGAAGAGAGGCGTAGGCCTAAAACGCAAAACCAAACGAAACACAAAGAAAGGAGGAATCATTGTAATCCTATTTCCAGCATTAACAGCTTTTTGATCGATCCTCGGAGGGTTTCGATAATTAGTTAAACCAAAAGGTAAAAGAATGTATTTGAAACCCCATAAAGTTGGAAAATACGAAAAAAAAAAAAAAAAAACCCGAAATGCGGAAAAAATGCAGAAAGTCCTAAATGGTCTTCCATAATGTGCATTAGCAAACCAAGATATTAATGTATTTGTAAAGAAACTGGATATTCCCTATTTCCAAGGTGTATATATGAGAGAAGATTTACCAAAGAAACCAAATATTCGTGAATGTATAATGGTTAATTTATATTCGAAACAAAATGAAGAAACACATTGGGTTGCATTAATTAACAACATAAATCAATCGTTGTATTACGACAGTTTCGGCGATTTACGTCCTCCAATTGAAATATGTAATTATTTAAAAACACGAAATTAAGGTATAATTACAAAATTGATCAATTACCAAATACAATCAATTGTGGACATTTGTGTTTATGTTTTTTTGGCTGTAAATAAGGTAATAAGCAATTGTAATAGTAAAACATTAGTAATGTGTCAATTACGTCTATATTAAGAGGAAAATCGTCGCAATTGTGTGCTATATATTTCCCTGTGTTGTAGTTAGTTGGAGAATGGAAAATAAGTTTAATAGAACTTGTTATTTACAGCAGCATACCAAACATTGATATGCATAACCAATTATTTACAGCTAATGTTGGTGAAAAAAACCTTTAAGATTGTGATACCAGTAGGATCTTATGAGTTGGATGACCTTGAAATATTCATTAAAGTGGCATTATCTGAAGATGTACATTTCCAATTATGTGGAAATCCAAATACGTTAACTAGTACAATGTATGGTAACGTAGACATCGATTTCTTGCAAGACAATTCAGTTGCAAAAAATTTGGGTTATGAACAGAGATTATATACAGCTATTCAATCACGAATCTTCAAAACAGTTTAATACATTATCGGTAAATGTATGTCGCATAAATGTTAATATTGTAGGCGGTTCATATTGGAATGGAAAACCAACAAATACAATACATGAATTCACATGTGCTGTGGCTCCAGGATATAAAATAATTGCAATACCTAATACAATTGTCGATTAAGATGGTAAACTTATTAATTTTAGAAATGAAGAAATTACTGTTTGTTTACATTTGAAAAATGCCATATAAAGAGCTGTACTCTGTTGCGCATTACAATCATAATGGGTATTGTGTACAATCGTAAATTCAGATGTAAAGTAGGCAGTTCTTTTAAGAAAGGTGGCATTAAAGAAGGTATTTCAAAGAAAGAAAGTATAAAAAGACATAAATGCCATCATAAAATGCTCCCTTCAAATAAGTTACCCATGAAGTTAACCCGAGGCAACAAATTGTATTTAGAAGAATTACGATATACTGTTAATAGAAATGGAAGACATACTTAAAGTTGAAGAACCGATCAGCTATGAAAATGCAATCACCAATACACAAATACATGTGTATAAACCATTTCGAGCAGGTCCATACACGTTTCCATCAGAAATAAGGATTTCAATAAAAAATCATAATATTTACATGTTACTGTCGAAATCATGTGTAAGGTTTAGAGGAACAATTGAAAAGACAGCCTATGGGCTTTTGGCTGGGTGGAGTAACGCTAGTGATTACTCACTACAAATAAACCCAGGTGGAAAATACGAAGTTGTTATACCTTTAAGTATGGTTTTGGGTTTTGCTGAAGACTACAAACATATCATATTAAATTCTAAACAAGAATTAGTTATTCTATTCTGCAATATGCATTTGAATGCTATATATGATACAGCTAATAACGAGGAAGGTGTAACATTTGAATTAAGCAGTGTGGAATGGATGATGCCGCATATTGAAATTAATACTTTAGCGTGTAAAGTTTTTTCAAATTTATCGAAAAACGTTAAGAATCTAGACATTGCATCCAATCGTGGGTTTGAATTTTTTCAACTTCTACCATAACTTAAAAAAAGTGTGGATTGTGAAATCAAGTTTTTGTCGAAAAACCGAGTATGTGTTATTTGTTTTCAAACAAATTGACAAAACAATTTAAAAAAATTGATAGATCAATCTTCATAGTTGTAATATAAAATATTAAACTGTATATAAAACAGTCAAGCTTTCCCCTATGTGTATTTAAATATGAACTTTACCAATGGTGAATTCCTAATTTCCTATTATATGCATACAAATTCAGGTAACATATTATAACAAAAACAGTTCACCGATCCTAAACCAGAAACATTTCTAAGTAAGGAGCATTATTTGTGTTTGATGTAAGCAAACAGGATGATACAATTACAAATAGCATCATGATTCATTAATCGAAATTAATGCAGATACATCAATTCCAGCAAATACACAAGCTTAAGCTCTTATAATTCACTATAGATTAGCGAGTTACGATGTAAGAAATAAGCTGTGAAAATAATGAATTGAGTCAGTAGACAACAAACACTGCTACGACGAGATTTTGCAATGTGAAAGGATTCATTCTGCAGAAAATTATCATTAAATAATTAGCTATTACTGTTATGGAAGAACATACAACTCTATTCAGCTTCAGATCACCATTTTACTGGAAATATCTATCTCCTAAATACAAGAAAACTAATAGATGGTTACAAGCCATCGCCATGGTTTAAAATGGTAGATTGGATTTATAGAGTATGGGAATATTTTAGATATTGCAAAGATTACCTAAATAATTGTGAAATATGTGTAGGCGGAGTTGAGCAAAAACACATTTTCGAAAGTGTGTATAATGGGAAAGTAATAGGTATTCAAAAAGAATACAATTGCCCCTCATTCAAACAATTGCGTAAAACATGTGGTTCTAATTCGACATTCTCTGCAGAGGAAAACTCAAAATGAATGCTAACTTGGGAAATGATGTCTGACTGGGGTGATACAGACTGCGATGATTATCCTCCCGAATCACCTGTGGATTTTATTCGAATGATATGCCATTATTTAGGATTAGTGAAATTTTATATAACAAGTATTTGATCATATGTAATCCAATATTTCTTAAAGATTAATCAACAAGACAACGAAATCACATGCTCATGTATAGAGAAATTCAAATGTAAATTGGATATCAACCAAGTTATTAGCACGATGGAGTAAACCATTTAGAGTTTGTTTTGGAAATAAATAATTTTGTCTCGTATATTGTGAATGCACTTGTGTTTGTTTAGCATGGAAATGTTTGGCGCAAGTTCTACTTACTAGTGTTAAAATAATTTTTTGAAACAGTATGTGTTTGTATATATTTTGTAAATAAATATGATGTAAAATGAATCCCTTACATACATTTATTTGACATATTCCTTATTAAAAGTGAACTTATTTTTGTAAGAAAAAGATTTTCTTGACAGATATATATATATATATGTATTCTGAAATTTTCTATTAAAAAAGTAAATTATATACAATATCAGGTAAGACATGGTAAATAAAAACTGGGTTCGAGTCTCGGATGGGTTATGTATAATTGTAAAATTGGAAAATGTAATAATGAAAATAACAATGTTAATTAAACTAATATAAACTCGGTCATGCAAATGACAGAGGTAGGTATGCTCAGTTGTATAGCTGTTTAAACTTAAATGAATTGTTTGGAATATTTCCAGTTAAACATTTTTAAATAAGTAATTTATACTCTCTTCGAAATCTTCTACTTGTAGCGTTTGCCAATATCTCAAGACGTGAAAAAAAAAATTACATTTAGAGATTTGAAGTCTTACCAATGTGACCGCTGCCTGTCCAGAGTCACAAATCTTCAAGGTTAAATTTCAATGTTTTTTCCAATAGTACCAACTACAGAAACCAAGATTTCATAGGTTGCCAGCCCCTCAGAACGCATTTTGGTTTTATTATACCTTGGAGACAATCCAGGTGCCTAGCTTTTCACAAAGGAAGCAGCAAAGGACATCGCCAACCCTGGTGGGGAGGATAGTTCAGGTCAACGATTTAACAGTTAAGAATAGCGAGGTCAAAACATCTTCCTAGCTGTTTGAAAGCTCTAGAGCAAAATATTGTGTCTGATACTTGATAAATTTAATATTTACTTTGCAAACACCATTATGCAGAAAAAAACACAAGACATATTTAAAATAAACAAATATTTATGAAACAAGTTTTTACTTCCCCATACACACCAAGCATTACAAAAAGTTTTAAAATATCTTATTAATATATTTTTTTTGTCATAATGAAATCATGATAGGCTACATTAACGGAAAATTTCCCTATATGGTGAGTGCAAATATGATTAACAATATAGTGATTAATAAAATGGGAACATATTTATTAAAATTAGATCTAACACGTATCTTGATTTAGATCAGATATATATTGTGATTAAGAAAAATATTTCCTATAAAGATTAAAGTAATCTTAAAGAAGCTTAAAAAAGGATTATAGCATATGTGAATTGTTTTTTCTGGATGATATTACTTTCTTTTTTCTATAATTTATATATCTTTTCTTTAATACATTGATCTCGAATACATTGCTAATAATTTTAATTAATTATTAATTAAACTTAATTTATTTGTTATGATTCAGAAGTTATATCAGTGATAAAATTAATGTTTTTCATTTCTTCGAGGATGAACTTTAGCAGAGAGGTTTGTCTCCGAGGATGGATGTGCTGGCTTCGAGATATTTGAAGGTCGGTGGTGCGGGAAGAGAGGGGAATGGATGTTTTGACTTCTGACTTATTGTTGGAGGGGAGAAATCAGGCTTCTCGATCATTTTACCTGGAAATTTGAAATTCTTATAAATAAGGCTTCAGTCTCTATGCTCCTTCCACTTTTTCCAGTTGTTTGTCAGTTCAGTTCTCTTTGCGATGCCATGCTCGTATGAAGATTACTTTCTTGGCTTATGTATGCACGACATCAACAGTAACTTGAAGATTTTAATTGGAATTATTTTGATGATCTATTGAATGGACCGGATGCTTTGGCAAAAAGAAAATTATTTGATTTTTTGGATGTCGACAAAGAAAATGGATCTACTCTACAGTCACTGTTCTTGTCAACACCTTCAACATCGTGATCAGTGATATCTACGCTGATGAATCCAACTGTGATGCCTTCGACGTCGAAACCAAGTATATTGAAATCTGCACCTCATTGACAGACCGCCATGCCTTCCACATAGAGGTCTGCAACAACGTCGTGGTCTGCAACAATGTCGAGGTCTGCAACAATGTCGAGGTCTGCAACAATGTCGAAGTCTGCAACAATGTCGAGGATTACAGCAGCGCCTGCGACTCCGTGGGCTACAGCGGCATCAGCGACACTGGGGGCTATAGCGGTGTCTGCTAAGCCAAGGGCTGCAGCGCTGTTTTCAACATCGACCTCGCCAAGGGCTGCAGCGACGCCTGCAGCGACGCCTGCGATGCCGACCTCGATACCTTCGACATTGAGATTGGAACCTTCAGATTTATCATCAGTTATCAAATCAGGTGAGATACGTATACAAAAACCAGCAATGTGTTCCTGCTTCAATCCACTGAATTTCACTTCAAATAATTTGCAGGAAGATATTTAAAAAAAAAACAATTATACCAATATTTGGAAGAGTTTTTAAGAGTTCAATTTTGTGATTTTATGCGAGTCAAGTTTACCATCTCCTGAATTATTGTTATTGCCTGAAACACCACAGCATAAATTAATTTCACCACCCCCTCCTCCTTTTATAACTTCACCACAGGAAATTATTTTTATTCCTATAACATCACCAATATCATCACCACAAAAGCCTGTTGTTCTGGCAAATAAACGAAAATTCAGCTTACATCTTAACTCTAAATGTACATTTTAATGAAAATAATATTTCAAACTTAGAATGATGCTTTCTGAAGCAACATAATTTTTTTTTTTTTTCAATTTTACAATTCTAAGTATATTCTAATGTGGCATGGTGATACTGTTTTCAGGTGTAAATTGATGTGAAATTTTTTTAAATAAATGTAATGATTTTTCAATGGTAATAGGCTGAGGAGATTTTTTTTTTTTTTTTAATTTTAATGATTAAAATTATAAAGTTTTAACGATTTTAAAGCCCATCATTCAATTTATAAAAAGTTTTACGATTCTAAAGACTTATTTTACAATTTCAGAGACCAATAATTCAATTTGTTAAAAAGTTTTACCATTTTAAAGACCTGTTTTAAAATTTCAAAGACCTATCATTCAATTTGATAAAAAAAAAATTTCTAATCTTAAGACTTGTTTTACGATTTCAAAGACCAATCATTCAATATGATAAAAAGTTTTATGATTCCAAAGATTTGTTGAACAATTTTAAAGACCAATCATTCAAATAGATAAAAAGTTTTACGATTACAAAGACTTGTTTTATGATTTCAAAGACAAATCATTCATTTGATAAGAATTTCTTTCAAGTCTTAACAGTTTTGTTAAAAGTTCAATGAAATACATAAAATGTTTAACAATTTTATGAAAAATTTAATGATTTTTCATGTGAAATGTTTGAAAGTTTTAATAAACTTAATGGTTTCAATCAAAAAATGATTAATGATTTTTTCAGTCGTAGCATACTCTGTTGTAATAATTTTTTGCAGTTTTATGATGTATAATGGTGTTTTTGGGTTGAAGAACTTGTATGTCTTTCACACGTAATGGCAAACATGGTTAATGATTTTCAGTCATAACATAATCTGTTGTGATAATCTTTTGCAGTTTTATAACATAAGATGGTGTTTTTTGGTTAAAGAGCTTGTATGGCTTTCACACATAATGGTAAAAATGATTAATGATTTTCTGTCATAACATACTTGGTTGTGATATTTTTATGATGTAAGATGAAGTTTTTGGTTAAAAAGAGCAAGAATGGCTTACAGTCCTAACATGTTGATAAAATATATGTAAATAATTAGTTATATATTATTTGTAATGTAGCATGAGTAGCGATATTTTTAAAGCTGGTAAGGCTTTCAATACTACCATGTTTGATGTGAAAATGTAAATAAATGGTTTTATGAATGTTAACTAAGCTATGTGTTATGAATCTTTTAAAAGAAAAAATTTTTGAATAAATTTATCTATATTAAATTTGAATACTGTGAGTTGATATTTATTAGTTTGAAAAAATTCCTCATGTCATTACTTTGGGTTCATTACTTAACAAAAAAAAATCCTGGTGAATATCAGTGTTGCTTTGAATTCAAAGCCTGGTAACTGGAAAATAATAATTTTCAAGTTGTTTGAAGTAAAGTTGATGAAGGAGAAAAAATAGCATTTCAATTTTAATGTAATAAAACAAACACAGTCTGAAGATCTGCGTAGAACTTGCAAAACTGCTGGAGAGAAATGAACATGTCTGAATGAATTTTTTTAATGGAAGAAAGGAACACACTTGAATAACCAAAGAAAACTTTACTGGGCTATTGTGCAAGAACTATAGGGAATTTAACAAAACTGATAGTCCATTCACACAAAAACATTTTCAGGGGCTAGGTAGAAAGAGCCCTTGGCATCATACCACAATGTTTCTCCGCTGCCCTAAAACTGGGAGAGTTCATCCAACCTTCAAATTTAAAGAAAATATTTTTCCTCTAAAGAAAACATAATTAAAAAACTTCTTTAAAAATTTTATTTATGCCTCCTTACATAGTAAATGGATACAAAATGACTCCCATTTTCCTTTAAATTTATGTAATATTTGCCCCTTTAGAAAAATCAGTTGAAATATCGTACAATTTCACAGATTTCACCTCTGATAGTACTCATTTCTAGGTGGATACGTGTTATTTCAGTGATACCACATTGAAAATTTTATTCTCGAGGGAAAGCATGTTAAAATACATACACATTCCAAGGTAGAAATTCAGAAGTGGGAGACGTAAAATATGCACAAATATTAAAAAACACATTGAATATATATGCAGGTGTCTTAAATCATAATAGTTCCACATAAATAAAGATGTGCGTATATTATTACTTCAAAAAATGTCTTATAATTTTGTTGCTATGAAAATTAATTAGTGATTAGTTAAAAGTTTTGGAATGTTAAATCTGGGGATTATCTCGGGGATTAAAGGAACTTTATTTCAGGGATATTAAATTTCATTGACGGGAGTTTGGTAGCAAAATTTTATTTTAGCTGGGCATATGTCAACCTCTTGGGCTTCGAAAAAATAGGAGGAAGCTTCAGTTTCCAAGTCAAAGTAACAGTTTGTAGGGAGGAGGGGAAATATCCCAGGTCAGTTGAAAATACACTGCTGCCTCCCTAGGGAATCCGCCGCTTTGACCTCGAAGCAAGCCTCCGTTCATAGCTGAGGCAGCACTCTGGGGGTGAAGGGATGTACCTCCATGGATCGACTAGTTCCAGAGATATCCAAAAAACGCGTTACTTGGGTGTTGTAAGGGAAGGGGTTAGTGCGTGGCTTTGAATAGATAGCACCCTCCATGGACAGGGGTAGTCTACCGAAGAAATGCTTCCTGGCCTTGAGGGGGCCTTGGTCAGGTTTTGTGAAGTGCGGTGTTGGAAGGGACAGTTCTTGGCTTGTGTAGGTGGAGAGGTGTTTGCTGGTAAACTGGTTTTTTGCTGTGTTGGATCGATACCAGGGTGTGTGTGTTCTGGAGCTTTGAAGAGGGTGAAAACGAACTCTGTGGTGGAGGAGTGGAGGGGAGGGGACAGGTAGCCGAAGACGCGGTTATTGATAAGGGCTGGGGTGAGTGGACTGAGCATTTCTCCACAAACTCGTTCTTGGTCGATGTAAGGGGAGGGGTGGTTGGCCTTGGGCAGAGCGATGCGGAGGTATCTAGAGGTGTTCCACTATCTTCAGTTGCTGATAGAAGCTTGGACTAGACGGATGTATACCTCAATAGCTCCTTCATACACACCGGGCTTCGGAGTGTGGTAGCCGCGATTTTCGTTAAGGGATATTATATACTAAGGGGTTCAGATCTCGTTCACAGTATTCATAAACTATAGTGTAAAATATTACAAGTTTTTTAATTTATCGGAAAATATACATTTTCGTGTAATAGTGCATTTGTTATTTTTACACTCGTCTCACGTATGTTTCTGAGCTCAGTCGACGAAACTTGGTACTATTTTCAACTCGCATTTGTGTTAACAAGTGCCGTGAATTTTTCAGACTTTACGGAAAACATTTGTATTTGTATGACGAATCAAGTCGTTAATAGCAGCTTGGTAGGAAATAGGTTCTATTAGTTGTAAATTTCTACTCAGTTACCTTTAAGATGCCAGCCGCGCTACACGTATGTAAGCAGACGCACCTCATACGATCCGCTCATTCATCGAGTGACTTCCGAGGTGGTCGGACGTCGGCTGCACTCCATGTGGATTACATTTCTAAAGTTCCTCCTCGCCAGTCTCACAGGCAGGAAGACGTGTAAGGTATGTGCGAGATGCGTCATATATATCTTGTTCCTTTAATTTACAAGGACATTTCGTTGTAAATTGTTAATTCCACACCCATGTAATTGTATTCATTTAGTGAGTTTACACTTGCCGATGCCAGATGTTATTCACATAGTTCAAATTCTCTCTTGTGTAAATAATATTTCTAGCATACAGCTAGGGGTAGTAAAATGACATTGTGTATAATTCCATACTGGAGAGTTACATAATTGCACTTGTTTCTTTATGAGAGCAGGTAGTTATACTTCACTCTCCCTCATGTTATTTATTCATATGTAGAAATCGTTTTGACACTCTGAATTTCTCTCTCGTGTGTTAAATATATTAGTAAAAATCGCCTATCTACCACCAATATTCCTACAAATACATCAAAATTAGAAAAAATAAGAAAAATTTCTCTTACCACACTCTTACACTCGACTCAATGCCTATAAACACATTGCAACCCACCACTCTGGTTAGTCGCCTCTAGGACACCACACCGTCAACATCGTACAGAGCTCTTGCTACCCCCCCCCCCCCCTTCTCAAAAATAAAGAAAGAAGTGCAACAAAAGAATCAAGAAAAAATAAATGAAATTAACCCTTTAAATACATTTAACATTGTCAATATATTTAATCCTTTAAATTTAATTGACCATTTTTGATTAACTCTTTTTGATTAATTCTTTTAATCAGTTCAATGGACCCTTTGATACAAATTTGATATCAATATACCAGGTAGCTCTGGATTCAGTCCAATTTTTTTTTTGCTGATCAATTATTGGCTCTGTTTCGTCCAGGGCATGGCTAAAAACTGCGATCCAATTCAAAATAAAGTAAAATATATATGTGCTCGAAGTATAGCTTGTCCTCAAATGAATCCACGAGATTTCCGCTACGTGTATGTCATCCAAGTAAACCTATGGATTTGTTAGTATTTCTGAGTGCGGTGAGACTGAATAGAGCTATCTACATTCTCCACTACAGCAATATCAGCTGTGCCCTATTGGTCCTGGCTACACCAGACACGCCTACTGTAGGTAGTCTGCGACGTTTATTATTAGCTGGCAGTTGGCCAATAAAGTAGCTAGTCACCGTGTGCCAATTTATGTCCCGCGACAGACGCAACATGTTTTACAATCCGTCCTGTTCATTTGAGAAGTATTAAAAATAACTTTTTACAACGAACTAAAATATTGAATAATCATGATTTTCGACTTACATTCCTATAAAGTCCAGGGAAATATAAAATGTGTTAGTCTTGTCTTCAAGAGCAAACTTATTGCCATTTAAATAGGGATAAGAATATGTCGCGAGTACAGTGACCTGTAGGCTAGACTCCACAGTCCTGTGTATAACCACGCCTTAGATGTTTGTTCGTTGGCTGCTGCCCCACAGAATAGCCGGTGTTACCTCACACCTGTCATTATGCGGTTCATTACTAGTTTCCTTGCAAGTCTGCTATTGGTTCAGAGTCGTCCAGGGCGCGTCTAATAAACTCTGATCCAATTGCAAAGGTGACCAGTGTACACGTGTTTGACGTCTAACTTGTCCCAAAATGAATTCGCGAAAATCTTCCTTTCCCAACACATAAATCTAGTCCCTAGTATATGCATGAATACTCCTAAAGGTGTTAAATGCTCCTCCTGTGCAATGTGCAATTTATAGACCGCCATGCCTGAAATGGTTGAGACTGAATTTTTAATCTTTCCCTTCTCGAGTTCGAATGGCGACTCAGCCTGGCTTGAAGCTGCGTGTGAAACTGCAACTCGGGGAGGACACAAGCCTCCTACAAGAAACAAACACGTGTAGTTAATTACTTCGCTGCGCCACAGGGCGCCAGCCGGCTCTCAGTGATTCACTGTGGCGTGCACACAGCAAAGTCTCTGATTACACCAGAGGGCGTCTGCCTCTGATGGCTGTATTGCCTCACTCGCTCCTCCTTCTTCTGCGAATGCGTGGTATGGATGCCTTTGCACGCGCTCTTTGAAACCCGCCACTCTTCCACCCCAAATAACACCTATTTATTCCTTTCACTGTTATCTCGATTTACTTTTGTACAATTTATGTTAATGTTATATTTACTTATTCTACTTATTATTTGTTTGTGGCAGATATATTTCATTTTCTCAAGCTCTACTTTGTAAAAAAAAATGCTGACAAGCTTCCTAAACCGTAATGGAAATTTTTAACTTACACAATGTATGGAAATAATACTACAGGATGAGTCCTTTCAAAGATGCCCCGTGGACGGTACTTCCTTATCCCCTCGCTCCGTTACACACATGTCCCGCTTGGCCTCTTTTAAAGGACTCACCCTGTACATGTCAGTCTGGAAATATGGGAATATTTAGTATTGCTACTATACTAAGTTGGGAACTCCCCTAGCCATTTGACTCTTTCCTGAGCAACTGTAGCAACGTTACTATGCATGTATTGGAAAATAACTTACCATTCGCGCTTTGTCACTGTACGTATACACTGATGTATATTTGCAATTAATTTCTAAGAGTGTAATTCATATTGTTAATTGCAAGTTGTTTTGACCTCAGTAAACGTATTCCCATGTAATTATGTTTGTTAAGTCATTCTGTTTTCATTCACCAAGTTTTTTTTATGTGGGCCGCTTTGCATAGAGGAATTTGTTGATTGGTTGCTATGATAACACAATACATGTACGTAAGATTATGATGTAGCCGTCTCGTGATTGTAGCAATGTTTAATGGCTTCGTTTACGCATGCAATTTTGAGGCTTCTAGCCATCTTGGTGTTTCTGTCAGGCAGGCGATGACCTAGTGGGTCGTCGGCCTGAGAGGAATTTTTATTTTTCCGGTTAATTGGCCGAGTCCCGTACAAAAATGCAGACTGCTGACAGGGCGAAGACGCGTGGCATCCGAAGTGGAATAATTCAAGTCTGCAGGCGCTACGTACGCAGATTATATTTAAAGCCAAGTTTGCGCTATCGCGATCACGTGTGGTTTGGCAAACACTCTAGTGACGTACTTAAGGCGCGATGGCCTTGTGAGGTAAGATTAAGGGCCACGGCCAGTGGAACCAGCTACAGAAGATATCAAGTGAATTTACATCGATCAATATTTAATTTAAGCTAAGTATGCTAAATTTTGGACGCAGAGACTACACCTGTGAAATAATTAATGCTTTTTGAGAAGCTAATTTGGCTTACGTTACCCCATCTTGGATCGTCATTTTTGTCGAAGTTACTCCACCTTAATGCCTACGGAGACCTGAATTGAGGTCTCATGCTCTACCAACTGAGTTGGTGTGAGGAAATTATTTCTTAATTTAATTTACACAATTTTGAAATAATTTAGAAGAATTGAAGAAACTTGGCTACATTTGAATTGAAATGAAGAAATACATACGAAAGGGCTACACTCATAGTTACGGCCACACAAAGTGGGCTTAACGTCTCGTCGACAGCGAGGTCATTAGAGACGGTGCAAGTCGCACAGGAAAGAGGGATTGAGGAAGGAATGGGAAGGAATCGGCCATGGCCTTTGTTTGGGACCCATTCCGTCATTCGCTTGGAGTGATTTCGGAAAACCATAGAAAACCGAAATCAGGGTGTCTGGACAGGGAATCGAACCCGGTCCTCCCAAATGCGAGTCCAGTGAGTTACCACTGCGCCACCTGCTCGGTGAGAAGCCAATAGAAAGCTGCTACATAATACTTAGTATTTGCACTAATATTCATAAATTCAGGATTTTTCAACCAAAATATTTAATTCTTAATTAAATCGAATTTACTTCCACTTAAGTCTCTGTGAATTATCAATGGGTCAGAAGCTAGTGGTAGTTTTGGTTTTTATTTCTTCCTGGTTTCCCTTGTGTGTTGTTCGTAACCTGTAGAGACTGGCTGTGACAACTGTTCCTGAACTACAAATGTCTTTGGTAAGATGCAGGATTATGGTAAGATTCAATATGGTTTTTCCTTGCGTGTGTACGTTCTCTGTCTTTCCAATTCTCACTACACGACAGAAAATGGGGAATTTAATCTCAGCTGTGTGCGGTTTTAAGCACCGGGTCCAACGAAGTTGAGAGTGTGTCCAAGTTGTCGACGCCAATTGCAAAACAAGCAGCACGACCAGAGGTACTGAGAAATGGTGAAGAAGTTTTGAGACTGAATTTATTCGAAAACACTCTAGCTTACTGTTTCTCAAATTATGGCGCGAGAAACTTTCTCTCCATTCCCGTCAAATATCATCAAGTGTTTTCCAGTTATTAGAGCAAATTGTATTTCGCGGGGGGGAAAAAAAAAATTCCAAGACCAGTTATACTGCAAAACACATTAGTCCGAAAACAATTTTGTGGCTGGAGGATGACAACTTTCACACGTCTTACCTCTCTGCCAGCCATTCACGGGCATTCCTTGTCGGGGTAACTTTAAGTCTGGTTGGTACAGACGTGCAGAATTCGGGTTATTTTTCGGCGAGGGAATAGACTGCACTGCTTTATAAATAAGTGCTCTCAGCCCGTGGTTTTATTTGCCGCTACACGTTAATCAAAGCCACCTACCTCCTTGATTTGCTTAAAATATATTGGCCACTCCACCGCTGAACTTACATCATTGGCCCGAGAGTTCTCCGAGGCGTGCCAGATATAGTTCCGACCAATGGCTGACGTCGATCGAACGTACAGTAACTTGGAGTTCAGCGTGTCCTTAAATTATAACGCGAATTTCCCATGTCTCTGCTGATTGGCCCAGTCGAGTATAAAATGTCTTCCCACACAGACACATGGCCAATAACTAAAGGAAATTTGAAAGTTTACACTTACAAATTTGACGTATATCCTGAGTGTTAATCTTTTTCGCGAAAAACAGGTGGCCCTGACAATGACTAGAGTCCTGCAAATTTTTCCGAGTTCAATGAATTGCAGGCTATATTCTACAGTCTAGGTACAAATTTGTCAATGTCAACTGTGAATTGGTTGTCTGTTGTCACAGTGGAAGGAGACGATTGGGCCAGCGTTCTCCAGGAGGTGTCAAACACCGCGTGGACCAATGGCCATTGTTATATAAATACACATGCTTTGAACTCTAACTTGTGGCAAAATGAATCCGTGAATTCTTCAGGTCTCTACGAATGACACACTGAGAAAAAAAATATGATTTTAGTAACCAAACGTTCGTGGCCATAACTATGGACACCAAATTTTCGTGAAAATACTTCCATGCACGCTAGATTTCGATACCCTACACTTCTATCAGCAGTTTTTCTTTGCTTATTTGTCCTTTATCTTCAGAATGAGACTTTCCCTCACTTGACTAGCTAATCAGAACTTGGCAGTGGCGTGTGGTGAAGTGTTGCAAGGTAAGCTGGTGCTTGCCCAGTGCTGTACACACTCGGCGCACGCAGCAGGAACCAGTGACAAGAGTGGGACGGGGAGAAGCTGAATGCACTGCGGCCACTCACGAGAGAGCGGCGAGGCACCTGTTACCACGGGCTGTGACGTCAACTACACCACTAAGTTTAACTGACCGATGTGTAAATTAGGGAACGATTATGTATAGCACAGAGCAAAACACAACTTACCTTGCAACAGTTCACCACAAGCCGCTGGAATAAGGTTCTTCAGATTGTGAACAACTCTGATTGGAGGGTAGACAGATAAGACACGTGGGAAGTGAATCTCCCAATAACAAAAGTAGATCTGAGCTACTATTAAGATTTACAATTCGACCAGTAATAATCTTTTTTTTCTCGCAAAAATAGCGATATCCTACCCATTACCCAATTTAACTGTTTGTGTGGGGACAGGATACAGTTTGGCTGTAGTAACTGCCTAATTAGACTATTGTTGACGGTCATATTAAATGCAGCGAAATTGTTGGTTTTGGATTTGTTTGGGATTGCACCTGCAATTATAAATGAGTAGGTACATGCAAAATTCGCGTTGTTATTTGTCATCATGCTGAACTTCACAGTACTGTATGCAGTAGAGCCGACGTCGTTTCTCCATTGGTTACTGCATCGATGTGAAGACACTCCCTCTCTGACTGAACTACATGTGATTGGGGCACACATTGTGAAGTGTTCCTTTATTGGTGCAGAGTCACCCAGGGTACGTCACATAAAGTATGGTCCAATGACAAACGTATTGCAAAAGTACACGTGTTTCAAGTTTTACATGTCCCCAAATAATAACGCGAATTTTGCAGGTGTCTATAAATGAGTGAAGAGATTTAGGCGGCTCGTACCAGTGAGGTCTTGAGAGCCGATGAGGGTGATTGAGGTGGGTATTGTTACCGTCCAATCAGGTAGAGGATTCTAATCTACTAGGATAGGGAAAGCTAGCAAGTAAAACCTTGAACAATTTATAAAATTAGTACTTAATAGGTAATACCGTTCTACATTATTTCTTAACTTCTCAGTTAGTTTTATTTATTTATTTTATTGATATAAACTCCTTAATAAGTCATTGTGAAGTTCTTACCAACACTCGATTCTTATTATCTGATAAGTGAAACAAGAATATCGAATCTCAACTCTTTGCTAACCTCAGCTAACACCCAGACGGAATTAGACTTACAACTGATTTCTTATATCGAGGGATAGGAAAATTTCGCGAATTCATTTCGGGCCAAGATAGACGTCAAACCCATATAAAGTGAAGTCACCTTTGCAGCAGGATCACAGTTTCTTAGACCCACGCTGTACGCCTCTGAGCCAATAGCGGACTTGCAAGGAAACTCCTTGCGAATTATATAACTGCCAGGTGTGGGGCAACAGCCAATGAACACACAGCTGAGACTCCAGTATGCAGAGGTCTGAGGAGTCCAGCCATCAGGTCATTGAACTCGCGAAATCTCCCTATCCCTACCGGCAGGAAGTCTAGGGGTTGGAAGGCGTCTGGGTACTCGCAATAGCTGCTCGCAGAGGTGGTCCTCGAGCCACGGACCCCAGCGTCTCTACAGAGGCGGCGACGCAGTTCGACCCTGCCTCGCTCTGGACCGGTCCTTTTATATGAGGCGATGTCCTCGGTTCTTGTTGCGGCAGCTCTGTTTACTCGTCCGCTCAAAACACGCGCACGCGTCCACTTTGGCTGGCTACACCTAGTGGCTGCGTCCAGGCGCACGTGACAAAAAGTAGTAGCGCCAGAATAAAAGGGTGGGGGAAACGGGAGATCCCCGAGAAAACCCGGCACGATTCACACATGCGAAGTTCCGGAGATACAACTATAAATATAATTGCTACAGCAAAGCGTTCGGTTCCTCCTAGAGAACAGATAGTTAGATCCACGAGTATTTCGCGAATTCATTAGGAGGCGAGGTAGACTCCAAACACTTGTTTTCTCCTACTGTTGTGATTTGACAGCAGTTCTTTAGACAAGCCCCGTTTAACTGTGCGCCAGTAATAAGCAGGGAGCAGTAGTGTGAGTGAGTGTTTAACAGTCCTGTGCAGAGCCTCACTTGATCACAACAACTAATTAGCAAACGACATTGTCTCGGGTGTACAGAGGGATGTCCAGCCTAGCTTGCTGCCAACTCAATCCGCGAAATACTCGGCGCTCTTCAGATAGTTCCTTAAAAAGAGCAACTTCAGCAATGTCTGCATTGTTCCTGCAATACACACAGTACTGCAATACACACAGCACTGTAATACACACAGTACTGCAATACACACAGTACTGCAATACACACAGCACTGTAATACACACAGTACTGCAATACACACAGTACTGCAATACACACAGCACTGTAATACACACAGTACTGCAATACACACAGTACTGCAATACACACAGTACTGTAATATACACAGTACTGTAACATATACAGTACTGTAACATACACAGTACTGTAACATACACAGTACTGTAATATACGCAGTACTGTAACATACACAGTACTGTAACATACACAGTACTGTAATATACGCAGTACTGTAACATACACAGTACTGTAATATACGCAGTACTGTAACATACACAGTACTGTAACATACACAGTACTGTAATATACGCAGTACTGTAACATACACAGTACTGTAACATACACAGTACTGTAATATACGCAGTACTGTAACATACACAGTACTGTAACATACACAGTACTGTAATATACGCAGTACTGTAACATACACAGTACTGTAATAACCTAACACAACATTATGTCGCTGGCACAGAAGTTCGGTTGCCGTTACCTGGAAATCCGTTCACAGAACTGTTCGTTTGTCACACGTCCCTGATGTTTTTTTCCTGCGCATGTCAAAAATTTCTCAAAAAATAATCATTTATTTCTTTATGTTTAATGTTGTGATAAGTTATTTACCTTTCTGCTCTATGTTCCGATACGATAGTAAACAGGACATTTGATTGATTTACCTGTAACTAGAGAACTGCGAAATTCACGTTGTTTTGTGACTGCTGACTAAACTCCAAGATGTTGTGTGCTCGTTTTGCTTCTGTCGTTGGCCTGTAACTTGAGTGGCTCGTTTCAAGGTCGCTTTTAGCCAGTTAACAAAGGTTCGCCTGTTCAGCAACCGACCTAAAGTACAACGGTCACACAAGGTAAACGACATATAGTTGCCAGTAGCCAATGGACTCACATATTGTGCTCATGTAGCCCTAAGTATAAGTCACTGAAGATAGTTTCTCTGCCTGTTACTTATCTACGCTAATTATAAGTCGTCTATAAAAGCAGTTATTTAATAATACATTTTACAGAGTAGTTAATTTAATATGTCTATATTTTGGCACTTTAACTGAAGAGCTGCCAAAGTAAACGGTCTGTGTTAGACTCATATCCTTCACTGTTAACAATTTCCGTATATTTACGGAATGATTTTACGGAAATGTATGAACAGTATATATATATATATATATATATATATATATATATATATATATATATATATATATGCGAAAACGCAATCCGTAATGACGAAAAATGGAGTTAAGTCCGTAAATACAAAATACGGAAAGTCTCCGTATTACCTTTGGCTTCGAGTTACGGGGACGAACAATGCTGATTCTACACGAAGTTTTTTTCGCCACTGTAACAAGAAAATTATCCTTGCTGCGGCAGTTAAGGTTATCCACGCGACTATGACCTATTCTTTCAAACATTAGATAATAGCATCAGGCGTCTGTAACTTTTTCCAACACTAAAAATACACAAAATTTAATAGAAACTGAATTTTGGCTTTTGTGTTTTGAGTACAAATATAAAAGTTATACCATGCTTTTCAAGTGAGAGTTGTAGTTGAATGTTTAGAGTCGTGGACTGGTAAATTTTTTTTACTCGGGTTCAAACCTCGCTTAAGTACAAAATATTTTAACTTTTTTAGTGTCATTTTTATACACAGTGGAACGCCCACATAACCAACGTTTAACACATTTTAATCACCTCTTTTTATTTTAAACGGAAGTACCGAAAACTAACTTGGAAATTAATGGATTGGTTCCGTGAAATTTACAGAAAGTCCGTTTCCGGACATCAATGTGTCCGTAATTTTACGGAGAGTATACGGGCACTTCTGGGTAAATTTTTACCAGCACTTTTCCGTAAAATGAAGGATTTAGCTAGTTTATCCTTTTATATTTGGATGGTCAAGTTTATGACTCGACTAATTTCTTTACAGTCGGAAACGTATCAGAATCCTCATTTTCCCAGTGAAATAAGATATTAAGTTCATGCATGCGTGACAGCAATAGGGAGAGTAAATTGTCGGACATGTTGTGTAGAGCACGCTGAATTCTAGCAAACTTTTACCGCGTTTACAACCGATGACTAGAGACAGCTGTTTTTCGCGAAAATATTTAAGGCCATGATGGACTTCAATATCGTAGGTCAACCACAACTTCCGTTGGCTATTGGCCGCGTGTCTACGTGAGGAGACGTGTTCTTATTTGACTGGACCAATCAGAATAAAGTACTCCGATACTGAACACCTATGATTCGCGGACAGACACTCCAGGCACGTGCCAATTAGAATAATCCAACCACGAGAGTGCATATGAACTAAAGTGTTTTGGAGTCCAACTGGTCTTGAAATCACTTCGCGAAATACACCTGTCTCTACCGACGGCCAATGAAACGTTGAGCTCGTCACAGAAACGCAGATATTTCGCAACTAGTTTTTAGGAAGGAAAAAAATTGGGTTTGGCTGTGTTGAGGGACACGGCCATTTCGTTTTGCGTGATTACGTCAACGTTGACGCTCTCGGAAGCCTTGATGTTTTATTTTAAGTTCCCAGCACCACTTCACTTGATCACGTGTGGTTTTATGGGTATCGCTGAAGTGATTTTGAGATGCTCTTTACAACCGTATACGATTTATCTACTTCGACTTGGCTTTTTGCCGAGTAGGCCTATAGGCCGAAATTATGTTAAGTTTTCTTAATTTTTACAATAAACACATACAATTTCACCATAACCATTTTTAATACACGCAATCGATTGATCTTGACGAGAGCTGTTGACTGAAACTCAAACGAGCGTTGTAGCTTCTCCTAGTCAAAAGTTATACTTGGCGGAAGTTATGAGACTCGGCGAAACGAACTCAAAATTGTGGTGTCCCACCCCCCCCGCCCCTCTTGCCATTTACCAACCCTCAATGTTTCGCTGCCCTTACTCTAGCAATCGAGTGGTGTAATTGAATTTTGAGTGTAGACGATAGATTCGGAGCCGCAATGCCAAACCGTATCCCCCGATTTTGTTTTTTTTTTGCTATCGTCGGATTTTCTGAATTGCCTCTCACTATGGTCGCAAATTTAGAGACATATTCACGTCAAAAACTTCGCAAATTTTGTTTCACCGAGTGTTGGATGTGGTAACTTGGGGCGGTGCCTGGAAAGTAATAACACGAGATGTTGTGTACACGGTGTTGTAAATATTTGACGGTCCAGAAATTAAAAAATGTGTTAACGACGAGCGACAGGCAGTTTGGGCGAGAGAGTGAGTTCAAGCACGCTGGTGGCCGGGATAAGCGTATTTAGCTGCGGACAGCCACACCTCCGGGGCGGTCGCTGTGACCTGGCGGAGGTGATTTTTCATGTAGGTGACAGTGATGTATTGTTGCACCAGGGCTTTTAACTCAGGGCGTAGTCGCCGCTACCACATTATCAGACACCCTGCTACTCAGCTGCAGCCTTGCTTCTTTCACCCAGGAGAGAAAGTCTTATATTTCAAAGTTTCTCTCAACAGCAAATTATAACACCAACCCTCTGCTGACGGCACAACCTCTTTGGCACTGAGGAGGAGGACAAAGTTGAAGTGAGCTGGCTATATATTCTTCACTGCAGTAAAATAAGTTGTCTGTATTAAAGGGTGAAAGACAAGCGAGAAGGTGAAAGAGCTCGTGTTGCGCATTTTCAAGTGTTTCACTTGCACTGTAAATTCGAATCAGTGGGAAATCACTGATTTGCAGTGAAATTAAACTACTCGAACCAGTGAAAATGGCTCACTGATTGAATAAGTGACGGCGGACTGCAGTGGCGAATTAAATATTGATTTTATTGAATGTAGGCAAATAAGTACGCGAAATAAACATTTTTACGACAGACTACTATTTGTATTGTAAAGTTTACCGCATTAAAAAAAATGTAAAAAGTTTTCGCAGGGGGCCAGTATTGAAACCACGAACCCTTCGACTCTAGGCCATTGCCTTGCCATCTTTATATATATATATATATATATATATATAAATTTACTGTCTCAATATACAGAGGTGTTTACCCTTAAGGAGGTAGTATAGACTCCATCTTCGAAATTTCTTACAAATCTTCGTAATGAAAATACATGACCAGAAATTAAAAATCAAAGCTAGACATGACATGAACGACTACTTAACGATTTTTTTTTTTAATTTGTAGGGTTTCAAACATAAATGTATTTTCCCATGTGGTACTGAAATTATTAAATAATTAGATTACGTTTGATTACGGTTACAGACGTGACATTAATTATGTAAGAAAAATAAGTGGGTTTTAGAAATAACTATTAAATGTTCCCTATGTCATGACTAGCTTGGTTTTTAAATATTGACTCCGAAAATTAAGTTAATGAGGAGAATACGAAAATTCAAGATAGCAAGGATACTTCCCCCTTTACCTATTATACAGTACACATTAAAATACACAATATAAACAATAACGAAATACTCAATAAAATATCTACACAATTCTTACATAGGGGCACAAAACGATATGAACATTTGGTGAACTGGCTTTACTGACAAAGTCGAAGAACCAAACTTCAGTGTTTACTGACAATAATGGAATATTATTGTTTAGCTATCCTCTGGCGATGAAAACTGTCTCAATTTTGCAGGCAGCTCACAATCCACTACATGGTGCAACTGAGGACCTTGAGCATGTGAGGCGCGCAGGTTAACTACTTTTTTGTGTTAAATTTCTATATTGTGTGCTGACTAGTTTATATATATACATATATACAAACACATGCACACATGCATATATATATATATATATATATATATATATATATATATATATATATATATATATATATATATATATGCATATATATATAATATATATATATATATATATATATATATATATATATATATATATATATGTGTGTGTGTGTGTGCATGTATATATATATATGTGTGTGTGTGCATGTATATATATATTTGTGTGTGTGTGCATGTGTTTGTATATGTATGTATGTGTTTGTATATATACATATATATATATATATATATATATATATATATATATATATATATATATATATATATATATATATATATATATTTGTGTGTATATATATGTATATATATATATATATATATATATATATATATATATATATATATATATATATACAGACACACATCCACAAATATATATAAACAGACACAAAATTATTTAACGTGAGGGGCAGCTAACGGCGTACGCACAACCTCGGTATTATACACGCACTTCCGATGCTAAAACGCCAAGTTATATTTACTTGATGAAATTATATATCTTAAATTTCTGCTTCTAAATTGTTTAGTTCGAAGTTGTATGCTCATAGCTTTCGTATTTGGTTTAAATGTTACCGTAAGGATTGTTAAAACGAATATTATATATGAGTACACACTCTTCACCACATTAAATGCAGTTTAAACAATCAAACTCGGCGCTGTGCCGATTATGTGGAATCGAAATGAAATACGTAAAAGCGGAATGAAAAGCTATGTGTTCATATTATCTCGTAAAATGTTATTTTGAGAAACAAAACACATTTTAGAAAGTATTTTGTATTAGTTTTATTCATTTATACGTTGTTACTTCACTTGGTGCACGTTGTTATTTCACTTGGTACACGTTGTTACTTCACTTGGTACACGTTGTTATTTCACTTGGTACACGTTGTTATTTCACTTGGTACACGTTGTTACTTCACTTGGTACTCGTTGTTACTTCACTTGGTGCACGTTGTTATTTCACTTGGTACACGTTGTTATTTCACTAGGTACACGTGGTTATTTCACTTGGTACACGTTGTTACTTCACTTGGTGAACGTTGTTATTTCACTTGGTACACGTTGTTACTTCACTTGGTACACGTTGTTACTTCACTTGGTACTCGTTGTTACTTCACTTGGTGCACGTTGTTATTTCACTTGGTACACGTTGTTATTTAACTTGGTGCACGTTGTTACTTCACTTGGTACTCGTTGTTACTACACTTGGTACACGTTGTTACTTCACTTGGTACTCGTTGTTACTTCACTTGGTGCACGTTATTTCAATTGGTACACGTTGTTACTTCACTTGGTACACGTTGTTACTTCACTTGGTACAAGTTGTTATTTCACTTGGTACACGTTGTTATTTAACTTGGTGCACGTTGTTATTTCACTTGGTACACGTTGTTACTTCACTTGGTACACGTTGTTATTTCAATTGGTACACGTTGTTACTTCACTTGGTACACGTTGTTACTTCACTAGGTACACGTTGTTACTTCACTAGGTACACGTTGTTATTACACTTGGTACACGTTGTTACTTCTCTTGGTGCACGTTGTTACAACACTTGGTACTCGTTACTTCACTTGATACACGTTGTTACTTCACTTGGTGCACGTTGTTACTTCACTTGGTGCACGTTGTTATTTCACTTGGTACACGTTGTTATTTCACTTGGTGCACGTTGTTACATCACTTGGTGCACGTTGTTACAACACTTGGTGCACGTTGTTATTTCACTTGGTGCACGTTGTTACTTCACTTGGTGCACGTTGTTATTTCACTTGGTACACGTTGTTACTTCACTAGGTACACGTTGTTACTTCACTAGGTACACGTTGTTACTTCACTAGGTGCACGTAGTTACTTCACTAGGTGCACGTAGTTACTTCACATGGTATACGTTGGTACTTCACTTCATACACGTTGTTATTTCACTTGGGGTACACGTTGTTACATCACTTGGTACTCGTTGTTATTTCACTTGATACAAGTTGTTACTGCACTTGGTGCACGTTGTTACTTCAATTGGTGCATGTTGTTATTTCACTTGATACACGTTGTTACTTCACTAGGTACACGTTGTTACTTCACTTGGTACACGTTGTTACTTCACTTGGTACACGTTGTTACTTCACTTGGGGACACGTTGTTATTTCACTTGATACACGTTGCTACTTCACTTGATGCACGTTGTTACAACACTTGATACACGTTGTTATTTCACTTGGTACACATTGTTACTTCACTTGGTGCACGTTATTTCACTCGGTAGACGTTGTTACTTCAATTGGGGACACGTTGTTACTTCACTTGGGGATTCGTTGCTACTTCCCTTGGTACACGTTGTTATTTCACTTGATACACGTTGTTATTTCACTTGGTACACGTTGTTACTTCACTTGGTTCACGTTGTTACTTCACTTGGTTCACGTTGTTACATCACTTGGTACACGTTGTTACTTCACTTGGTACACGTTGTAATTTCACTTGGTTCATGTTGTTACATCACTTGGTTCACGTTGTTACTTCCTTTGATACACGTTGTTACTTCACTTGTTACACGTGGTTACTTCACTTGGTTCATGTTGTTACTTCACTTGGGGACACGTTGTTATTTCACTTGGTACACGTTGTTTCTTCTCTTGGTACACGTTGTTACTTCACTTTATACACGTTGTTACTTCACTTGTTGCACGTTGTTACTTCACTTGGTACACGTTGTTACTTCACTTGGTACACGTTTTTTTACGACCATTTTAAACGATGTCCGACGCCCATTTTTACAAGCTGTTTCACTGACACATGAGTAAAAATTAATTAGTCTCGTAACTAGTTGCTTAGATTTTTCACCGGTCAATCAAATAGAAAATAAACCACTAAAAAATACAGTGGGAAAAATGACTGACGAATCGGTGGGAAATGTAACTGAACTAATCAGTGAAGAAAATATGGATTTTTTTGCACTGGTTCATAAGTTAAATTCTTTGAAGTGAGTGTTGTAACTGCCAGATACGTTTGACTGATTGAAACAGTGAGGTTTTCACTGATTCGAATTTAGAGTGTAGTATTGTCTAGCAGTACTGATTTCCTGGATATCCATCATTGTATTACTCCCCAAGCAAATGTCCACAAGAGATGCACTTTAAAACTTGTTATAATTGGTAAGTGTTTTTAAGTGTTCGGTATCCATCGAGTGTTCTTTATTGTGACGGAAAAATATTTGCAAAATATTCTTACCGGGACAGTATCGCCTGCCGCATTCTTCCAGACAGCTTTCAAGTAAAACACTTTAGCTTTTACATCTCTTTAGTGCGCCTCTTTGAGTGAACAGCAGCCTTTAGTCTCTATCCTAGTAATTCTCCCCCATTATTGTAATTACATGTGTTTCTCAGATAATGTAATTAGCTGAAATTGTGTACCTCCGGTGTTTGTATTCAGGACTAACACGTTAACCCTATGGCAACCCCGTAAGGGCTATAAACACCTACTATATTGGTATTTCCTTGGCCTTTGGCGTATTTTCAATTTAAAAATCATTGTTATAGACGATGGTTGATCACAGGAAATGTTCGTTCTGTGCTAGGATGCACCATACTGTATTTATGTCGGACAGTTTTCTTTCATTATTGGTCGTCGTGCATGTATGAAGACACTATATAGTTTCATTGGGCCAATGGTGATTCAGATATTCTGAAGCGGAACGCTTGCGATTGATCTGCAAAGAACTTTGTGAAGTTGAAAACTTAATTATCCATTAATGAAAGGACAAACTAGTAAGAGTGTTTTTCGAAAATTGTCTACTGTAATATTTCAGAATATTACAGGATGCAAAGAATTTTGTTATGATTTATATGTTAGCATTTAAATTTTTCATAATTTGTTGTTTGCATTTCAATTGAATTTATGTGCACATGTCTGTGAAAAATATGTTAAATTAGATCATCTTTCCATTAAGTTTGACGTTTGCTATACGAAATTTCTCTTTGGAGTTATGTTACTTTTGTCTGAGTTATCTAAGGAAACATTGAAAAAAATCTGAAAGTCAAAAATAATACTCAAGAAAAGGAAATTTTGGAATGTCTGGAATAATTATCGCTGCATGTAGGTAAAATGTTTTGCAGTCTTTCACGCTGAGTGTTAATAGCGTTATCCAGCATTTTGAATATATTGTTTCGCATTACGAGAAGAGTCTGGTAAAATGATGAACTGTTGAAGAGATACTGCAACTGTGGGAATTCAATCCGGAGGTATCTACTGGAGTTTAGATCCCATGGTGAGTTGGCCGATACGCAGGATGGACTTCGTTTGGACATCTTCTGTTCTAAGTTTCTACAATGATGTATTATAAGGTGAACTCCACCAATTTATATATATTCAGCGGAACTGTAAGAAAGTTCATTTCCTACTTCAGACCTGTGTCACAGAAGTCCCATTTCAAGAGTTCGCGTAAGACTAACTGGAAACTTTGAATAATTCCTTAATATTAAAAATAAGCTGTTTTTAAATATATTAATACCAAAGACTAACACCAAATATCTATAAACTATTTCTCAATTTGAAATAATTTAAATACCTATATATTCTTCTAATAACATATTGTAAGGAAGGATTCAGAGAGTATTTAGTATTCATCTTTCAAGTTCTGATACCAATCCAAAATGAGCATTATTTTAATTTCTCTTTTTCTCGGTGATTCATATGTTCTATCTCCTTCTTAAATTTTCATTAAATTAACATAATTACTTTGTTCTTGTCTGTAGTAGTCGTAAAATATTAATTAGGGTCTATTAAAATATAAAGGGTCGATGTTTTGTAGAATAATCTGGTAGGAAGTGTTCATTTTTGTATATTCAGAGTCATGTGTCTTCTTATTAGATATTTACTTCTGGCGCCCATATGACTTGTAGATGTAATTTTATTTGTTATACTTTCTATAACTCCTATCATAAAACACTTCACAGATTGTCACCCGTACGAGGGACCACAGATGTACAAATAAGGATCTGAGTGATGTTCGTCGTATGTGTATTCTCAAACCTAAAAATAAAAAAGGCTAATATTTTTTTTAACTACTTTTATTATATTTTGTATCCAACTGACGCTTAAGTATGTGACAGCCGGGGCTAGTGATCATTCACGGAAATACTTTGGGACAATATTTAGTTCAAAACTTTATAATTTTGTTTAACGTGTAAGGTATAATTGTTTTTATCTGCACGCTGGGAAGAATGCTTAGTTTTGCAGTAACTGCAATCTGAGTGGGAAGTTTTAGAGAGCCATAATACTTATCATGTGTACAGCAGTCAACAAGGAAAGAACATCCAAGTATCTGGGAATGGGCGCTGTAAACTATTCTCAAATCACGGCATTTCACGAAAACTCACAACAGAGACTATGCGATAACTTAGTTCATGATAAGGACAAAAAAACCGTGGGGGGAGAAACGAGTTCTGATTACAAGCAATACGTGGACATAGAGTAGGCAAGTAGAGAGAAGCGGAACTGCGTAGCGGCTCGTCTCACGTGGGAGTGCCGATTCGCTGACTGGCTGGGCGGGGCTCTGGAAACGTACCTCTTGTCTGATTGGCTGCTGAGGATCCCCTTGTGTGTGGCGAGTAAGTTACCGGCTGCTGATTGGCGGACGTTTCCGGACATGTTCCTCGTCACTGACGCCATTTTGCTGGCGTGGGCATTTAGAGTTCGCGGTATGCACGACTGTTTAACATCTGTATTCTTGAGTAGTCTGTGGCAACACTATGCATGATATTGTTACAAGACGCCTGAGGGTCCTATCTGAGTTCGCGGGGAATGGAGGTCTTAATAGAAATATAAGAACTAAATTAGATTTCTAATTTATTCACACAAATGATATTTCCAGCATGAAATTATCCGTCTCCTCTCTTACCGTTCTTATTAATTTCTCAGTGAGCGCGACATTTAATGCCTGTTTCAACTCTAATTAATGCCCTTCTCAAAGTCGCTGTTTCGTTATAGTCGATTAACTCATACTCATCACTAACACACGTCCAGCCTGTCTATTGCCATCATCTGCAATGCCTTTCATTCATGCACCTAATCCAATAGTCCAGCCTGCCAGCCGCACTCTTCACTGCTTGATACTCGCAGTCGCAGACTTCCCTTCCGCTGGTCACTTCTCTCGCCGCTCATCGTCTGTCACTGAAACTCAGTCATTCGTCCATTCAACAACTGCCGGCTCGGACGCTCATCGCACTATTTAAACTCTACTGGCCTTGACCTGGAAATTTCGACGCACTCCGAGTCATGCTTAGAGAAACAAGGGGAGCAAAGCACTAGAAAACTCTTCAGATAAATACAAAAAATTATACAAGATAACTAAGGTCACCAGCGCTACCTAAGGATTATCGTGTCGGATAGCTTTTTATAACAGATACACGGTTCCTGGGCATCGCTCGCTTGAAATTCAAAACATTCCATCGTTTTGACGCCGCTATCATATAACTACCTGTCCTTCACATGCTCTCGCTAGTGTGGAACACTGATTTGTTGAAGTTTCTGAACGTCTTTTTTGTGAATGATAAATGCTGACATTAACGAACACATAGTAGCGTACGCTTCTCATTGACTATAAGAAGTAAGCTCGATACAAGTGTAGGGCTGAAAATACTCTGAAAGAATACAAGTCTCTATCTTTTACATACTTTAATTCAAGGCTCAACGTATTAAGCTGGTGCTAAATGGAGAAATTAAGTCGTTAAAAATCGCTGTTTGGTCCACAATGTTATATATACTTGTCCCTGGCAAACACGTGTTCTATTAACTTCATTTTGTAAGTATAATGCACGTTTTCAATTGACGTTTAGAATAATGAACAGAAAAATACGATTTCGTTTGGAACTGAGGTTTCAGACACGCATTTGTTAGTAAGAAATAAAAGTTAATAAATTAAGGGCAAAAGAATAAAGATAGCTATGATTTAAAGGAGTTGTTCGATTCTGTTGTCATATTTGAACAAAGTAATTGTGTATAATCTGATGCCTTCAAAAATTTCGCTTTCGTGAATATTAAACAACAATACAGTTATAATCTCTAATCTAGTACGTAAAGCGAAGTTTATTCTCCAAGTATGGCACGTAACACTAAGCAAAGAAAAATATTTTACACCGTATTTTTATTATATATATTATACATATATACTATTTAAATATATTCACATATATGCACACACATATATATATATGTGTGTGCATATATATATATATATATATATATATATATATATATATATATATATATATATACAGACATATGTGCGTACAATACGGGGAGAAACGGGTACACATGCATTAATTTTATTTACAAAACTATTATCATCGACCCAGGCCCTGCCTACTCGAAAAGTGAAAACCAATACTTAATTGAAGATATCCTAGATACAGGTTGTATGGTCTTAACAACTTTGACATTAAAAAGTTTTGTTGCATATTTAAACAAAACATTAACTTGCGCATCGCGCCAATGTATTAAGTAACTGATCATGTAATTTCCCCTTTGAAAATTGTATAAATAGCTGCATGGTTACATATTGCCATTTTTATGGTGGTGGCACTGCATTATATTGCCTAAGTGTCTCTCGCATCTGTTAGTTCGTGTCACGCGAATTTTTGTGAATATTCACTTGAAACTTTTTACAGAGTAGTGTTTCATTTTAACTGTTAAAGAACCCACATATAGGCTGTTCACGATAAAGTGAGCACTTTTTAAGGCCCCTCTGAACAGACATTAACCGCTAATAAATGTATATTATTGCAACCTTTAGCGTTTACTTTTGATAGTGGTAATATGTACACGCTGCTTTTATTAGTCACAGAGCAATGTTTATACCAAAAAGTGTTAGGAAGATAGAAATTAGCTGAAAGTGATAATTTTGCATGGCCTTAAAAAATTCTAACTTTACCGTGAACAACCTATACCTGGTTTCTGAAATGCGTTGTAGAATGTTTTATAAATGGGTTTTTTTGGAGAAACTATTTAAGGTGCCCCAGTATGTTTACCCCCGAAAAGACCTCATACTCCAGACGAGGACAGAATGGTACTTTGGAGTTGTCACGCGTGCTGCAAATAGTAACTTGGAGCCCTTCAATAAAGATAAAAACTGCTTCTGCATACTGTCGGATGTAAAAATATACTATCCGGACACGAGGCAAACTAACGATAGGAGTCTGTACTGAACTTAGCTACATGCAGACTTGTCATCAGTAAAATGCTAGGGTCACCGCTGGAAGTCCCATAGTTACACGCAGCGCCACGAGAACACTGCCAACCAGCTCAGAGCTCTGCTCGTAGCGGCGATTGTATATTTTGCAGTGCATGCCAGTTGTTATTTTCCCACTTTTTAATGTCGGTAGGCTAAGTAAGACGGCGGTGAGATAAGAACTAGGAAAAGGGTAAATTATACCAATTAAAGATAATTACAACAACTTAATGTCGTTATAAAATAAAGATAAATTCATTATAATATTAGTGGCGTTGATATGCAGAGAGAGAGCCTAAGGGAAAGTCCGAGGAGGGATAATAAGCAGTGACAGGTGTATTTCACGAAAATATTAATGGCCATGCTAGACTTCAAAATCCTACATCCACAACCACAACTTACTTCGCTTATTGGCCGCGTGTCTATGTGGGAAGAAGACATGTTCTTATTTGTCTGGGCCAATCGTAATGAAGTATTCCGATACTGAACGTCCATGTTTCGCGGACAGACACTCGAGGCACGTGACATGTAAAATCATCCAACCACGAAAGTGCATATGAACTAAAGTGTTTTGTAGTACAACTGGTCTCGAAATATTTTCTTGAAATACAACTGTCACTAACAATAAGGAAAAGGGACTTAAACCAACTCGAACATGCGCCCGCCTTGGTCGCCGTCCAGGGAAGGAGGAAGGGATCTGCCCCGATGCCCCCCCCCCCCCCGCCGACAGCGACATCCCGTAGTTCGGAGCCCTACCCACTCTTCTCGTCCCACTCCTTCGCCCCTTCATTCTGACTGGTTGTCGCGTGGTCGGTAGTTGGAGTTTAATTTACGATCGCTGATACCCTTTCATGACCATGACTAGTCCGCTGGACCCACATTTTCAGGCCTACCTCGGCGAATTGTCCAGCTTGTTTAGAATCTAGCCATTTCGACCAAAGATAGACTAAAGATGAGGTAGACCGATCTCGCTGGCTGGGTACAACCAATATCCGTGTTCCAGCATCGAACTGCTTTTCTGCCAACACGTCTAGCAAAAACGGCGTTGTTGGGGTGTTAGGTTAGAAAATTGATTTGTAAACAAATGTTTTGAGATGTTTTTGTACTTCATCTAACCAATTTGTAATGCAGTTTCATTAAATTGAAATTGGTAAAAGGATTTTATTATATATTAGTGCCTGTCATTAAACAATTAAGATATAAACAAACACGTTCATCACTGTTGACAATGCGACTTTGACAGTTGGGTACATGCGCAGAAGACGAATAAGCGGTCTACCTCATCTATTGTCTATGATTTCAACTCTATTTTGGAAAATGGTTTATGAATCAGCGCTCTGTCCTCTTTTCGGCTCGGTGTGTGGCCTTCATTTTGGGTAAGATTTCATGACGAAGAGAACCGAGTGTAACCCTTATAGCTCCTGCACTTATCTGCCAAAAGAGGAGAGAAAAATGTTCAGGCAGGCGGTTAATAATGCCACGTTCGACACAACATTAATGTAAAGTATTTATATTTGACCGTTGAACGTCGCGGTCAGCTGTGGCTGAGTGTGGCAGGAGTGTCCAGAAGGCACAAACCAGATAACTAGGGATTGGAAAATTTCGCGAATTCATTTCAGGTCAAAATAGATTTCAAACGGGTGTACACTGAAGTCACCTTTGCTATTGCATCACAGTTTGTTACGCACGCCCTAGACGACGCTCGAGCCAATAGCAGACTTGTAAGGGAACAAGAAGCGAATCCCATTTTGCCAGGTGTGGAGTAACGCTAGGGCAGCGGCCAATGAACAAACATCTGAGGGTAGAATGCACAGAGGATTGCGCAGTCTAGCCTACAGGTAACTGAACTCGCGTAATTTTCCCTATCCTTACAGATAACGCCCTATCGGCGTGTCTAGCTCGACTGGCGCCTGTAGCGGCGTGCTTTGAAGTGGCGCCGTAGCACTGCCGAGATGGTGGACGAAGGAGGCAGGGGGAGAGGGTAATCTGGACGCCTCCAGCACTGTAGGGCCTCCAGTCTCCTGGACCGGAGCATTAGCGCTGCCGTTATCTGCCTTTCCAGCTGAGTTGGCCTGCCTGGAGTCTGCCCGCGATCCATGACGTCGCACAGCTCCACTGCGGGCATTTGTCATGCCTTACGATTAAAAAGAAAGAAAGAGGAAAGCTTTTCAGACACGCAAATTTTTACGCACATATAAACACTAGGCTGCTTTCTCCGCCATTGTTAAATTCAACAGAAGCAAGGTGCAAATAAGTTTTTAAAGTTAAAAAAATAATTAATGTGTAACTAATACAATCTGATCCAGTGTACACAACTGTGTACACATAACATACAAAGCCGTTATTTTTGTTTGATACTGTACACTGCGGGGACCAACGACAAATGATCTAGAGATGATGGAAAACAGCGAAAAATTTTTGAGCCAACGTATCTCCTATAACACACTAACTAGTTTATTCTTTCGTGATTGGGTGGACAAGGTTTTGACTCAGCTAAGTTTGCAAACCAATCACGAACGTTCTGCCTTAAAGTAACAGAATCCTCATTGGCGCAGTGAAATGGGGTAGTATCTCCAGACATACGTGACAGCCAATAAGGAAAGAGAACTGTCGGACGTGTGTACAGTACGTTGAAACATAGCAAACAGTCCTATTAATCTCTAATGATCTTCCTTGGGGGTAACTGATTCGCGTCTGTTTTTCGCGAAAAGATTCCACTAATACTTGTACTCAAAAACACGTTAGTTCAGAAGCAGAATAGTGGTTGGACGATTTTAACTTTGGCTGCCATCCAATCACGGGAGTTCAGTGTTAGGGTGTTTTTTATTCTGCTTAGCCTAGTAGAGTAGAAAAGGTCTTCTCACACAAACGCGCGCTCAGCAACCAAAGGAAATTTGCTAGCTTTTACGAGAGAAGTTGGAGACTAGAGAGAACAGAAATATTTTGGCGAAAATCAACTGGCCTACTGATTCGTAAACAGTGTTGCTGATTTATGTTACTGCTAGCTCGCTTTTTGCTGTAGCTGAACACAAAACCTATGCTATAGTTCATTGATTGTGAAAACGAAACTATATATATATTTTTTTGTTTGGATCAAATGAGACTGTGAATTAAAGTATTTTTGAAAGGGATACATTCAGGAAACAGTCGATGCTCAGTATTATCTCTGGTACTTAGTGAATAACTGACAGCGGTTCAGACTGCTGAGGAAGTAAAATGCCAGCCACGAGTCATGGCAAAAAAAAAAAAAGTTTGCCGCGGGATATTTCATTTATGACATTAAAACTTTCTTTATGCAAGCCTGTGTGGCAGGCGTAAATGGCGAGGTTATAATATTGTCTGGTATTTTGGGTAATGCTAATTACCGTAGTTATTTAGATAAGATTACGTAATATTAACTTGAAAAATAAACTTAAGTCCGTGGTAAGGATCACAGACAGTATGAGCGGGGCTTAGAGAGTCCGCTTCTCTGGTTTGCTCCGAGAGGACATACTTCGGGAAGTAGTAGGGGTGTGCCGATTTATCTTTTGGTTTTCATTAATCCGATCAATCAATTTGATATCAAATTGACTGATCGGATTAATTCGTAATCCTATCTTAATCCTATCAAAAAATGTCCGTACGTGCGCTAATCTTAATCCGGTGAAAAGTGATCAAAGAAATTTTATCAAAGTTTTTACATCAAACCTGTTTGATCAAATTTCTTTCATGAGATTTTGCTGTGTATGGTTTGGGGTAAAGGTGTACTAAAGCACTTTATTATTATTTTTTACATTTTTTTGTGAGGAGTGGCATGATATATCCTCACCCTCGAAGCTCTGGCAAACTGGGGTGTGCCTGTGATGGAGAAAGGGTATATATAGGTATTGTGTAATATATTAATTTTTAGAGTATTTAGTCTGACAGGCGACCGAGGGCTAAGACACGTCTGTTTCGACCGGTGTTCGGCAGGCAACAGAGTTTATGGTGTGTGTAATGAAATGATTAGTAAATACATAATGAATTAAACGAAAAGTGATATGAATACGATTTACTATATTCTAGTATTATAATTTACAAGAAGGACTCATCGAATCGCAAATACAAATTTAAAATGGTCCTCAGCTATCCTGGTTTAATTAAAAATAAAGCAATCAAGTAACGAGTTATAGTTATCAATACATAAATTACACTACTTGAACTAAACAATAGCAAAAATGGATTTGAAAACACATAGAAACAAATTAAATCGTACAAGCAGCTCTCCCAAAACACGTCCAATCGGCTGTGAGTTTAGTGAAGCAATGCCTTATAAGTTTTGTGTCGGGAGCATGACTAGAGACATGGAGCACGGCCGGCATCTGGCAGGCGACTGAGGTTATAGCTACTCGGAAGGAGAGATGACTATCACAAATTGATAAAAAATTATGTTTACGATGCATGTACTAGACAAAACAAACATTTCGCTACAAAATTAATTTTCGAAGGAAATACAGAACCTATGTCCACGTAAAAATGAAAAATTGTTTAACACCCACAGCAATTATGATAACATAAAGATGGAAGCAGACATATGCAAACAAAGTGATATAAAATAATTAAATTCCAATGAAAGATAAAAAGGTATCCCTACCAAGCTACTATTAACTATATGCAATTTAAGCAGTGATAAACACAGACAACTTTTCACAATAATAGCACAGATAAACAACTACTGAAAAAAACTTACCCCATGGTTAACACTACTTTCAATTCCCTGGGAAAATTATATCTCATTATTGTAAGAAGAATGATATCAAAATAATTCACTTTTAATGCAATTTCCATCGAAGCATAGGTAGACTTGGATCCTGTGAAGGATTTAATCCCGCAACACTTCATAGAAATGTAGGATATTTTAAAAATTGATAAATCTACGAATGATTTGAAGGAAACACTCGAGACACGTAGTCGAAGAAAAACATTGAAATCAATATTATTATTTAGTAAAAGTCTTAACACACAAAAATGTTCACTATAATAAAAATAACAATTACTTTATTAAAATGCATATATAATATCGCATGTAATGATAGCTGAAGCCCGGAGCAGATATTATTCAATGAACACATTTAACGAGAGCTGAAGCCTGCGGCTAGGGTCCGCAAATCGTCTATCCTTCAGTCGTAGCACGGGAGGCCGGCAGACATCGTTCTGGCCTGTGAAGTGGGAAAGAGCAAATCCAGAAATCCAACTTCACACAGAGAGGGTTGTCGACAAACTAAGATGGTGGTGGACAGCGAGGATGGTTGGAAGGACCAGTGCCCTTTCCAGCAATATGAGCCCGCTCCCCGACCCCCTCTCTTAGCCCATAGCCCAGAGCGCATCTTTGTCAAGCTCGGACCCCTGTCCACCTCCCACCCCTCGAGCCATGAAATTTGGACCCTCCTGAAGTGCTACCTAGCTGCATAACTTTCTCCATTCTACTCACCAAGCTTAGACTTTCTCTGATGCATTGAACCTTCCAGAAGATACTTTGTAGTGCTCTCCAACTCAAATGCTTGCTTGCTAGTGGTGATGGCATTGAAGAAAAAATATATATTTCCCAAGTTTCACTGATAAAATTATTTTCTTCATCACTAGCAATTAAACATTTTCTGATTCTTAATCCGCAAACTTACAAGAAAATTTAAGTGTCAAGTATACTTCCCAGTATAGTTAATAATTTTAAAAAAGATTTCACAGAAAGCCAGGAAACTATAAATAATTTCATATAAGAGACATTTTCACTTACTCAATTTGAGAAGAGTAAAATATGTTTTATATAATATAAGTAATCAAAGAACACCATTTGCAAACATGTATCATTCCAGCTAGGCGATTCATATGTAAAAGTTCTCATGTTTTGAAAAATTACGTTAAAACCAAATGTCTTTACATTCAGGGGATTGTAAAATAACACATTCAAAACTTTCAGCCTATTAAATATTTGTGTGTAGTAGAGGAAATATGTTTTGCATGAAGACTTCTCTCGAAGTTTCCATGTGAGATTGTTGGCTACACTTTCTACCATAAATGTATGTATTTGAACAAATATGAAATTATTCTTATTAAAAAATACTACTTTTCGATGTAATATTAATGAAATACCATGAATCCAGCCTGAAATGACTTCTATTGGACCTGGAATATGTCAAATTCCCCAACATTTCAACATATTTTATAAAAGGATAAAAATTAACCAAATTTAAAGGAAAATGGTGACAATTCGAATATGTGTAGTATATAAGAATGAATACATCAAATTTTTCTCTGTGTTAAGCCAACAGCTGCCAAGGTCATATTGTGTGTGTGCATGTGCATTGCATTAGCAATAGAGAGATTTAGGTGTCCACACCGATAACGACATCAGACATCCACTACAATGCCAGACGTCCACTGCGAGAACAATGCCAGACGTCTACAGCAAGAATGATGCCAGACATCCACTACAATGCCAGGCATCCACAACAACATCGATACTTGGGCCAAAAAACTCTACAGGTATAATACCTCAAGATCACTGTTACAATTGTGATCAGGACTGTGTTGAAGTATTCAATGTGATTCTAGCATAAGGAAAGGCGAAAAGTTTATTGAGTTTAGACTGTTCTCAGTTGTGGGTGCTGCCAAAATAATTTATCAGTACTTTTGCAGGACACAAAATAAAGCTAGTAAATCTGTTCCTCCCTGAACATTTACGAGTTCATGAGGATGTTGTGTTGTATCTTCCTTGTAAAGACTGCCCTTATGGCATGCCAGCTTTCGTTAATAATGAGAACTTACAACATATGAGGAGGAATTGTATGTCACAAAGGTTGGAACAGCTAATTGAAGGTGTAATTAACCCAGATGTGGTAATGGACGAATCCGGGGTTGACAAAGTAAATTCCGAGGCGACCACTGAGAGTTTATAAATAAAATTATTGGAGCCATTTGTACATACTATATAACTTGAGAGTGTTCAATCAAATAAATGATGCAACGATGATGTGCTATGCGCAAGGTTTCGAAAATTGCAAAGACAACTCTTATGTAAATAAGGAACTTGCCATTTGTTATGCAACAGATGATAATGAATCAAAAGTATTAAGCTTTAAATCTCCCAGACCTTGGTGTACTTTAAAACCTGAAATTAAAATGATGTTTTGGCAACAAACTTATGAGATATATGACCTAAAATGGGACTCTGGTGCTCTATCTTACGAAGAGTATTCGTAGAAGATTATCCAATATATGTACTTGGAAAAAAGCAGAAGGGAATTTAAAAAAATTTAACCAATGCAGAAATCATAAATATCAGATGATATTATGACTGTTTGAGTATTAATTCAATAATAAAATGCTATAATACTGATCGCTGTGAGACAAAAATGATCTGTTCGCAATGCGAAAATGAAGCTTTAAGAGAGTTTTTATATCAACATCCTACCTACATGTAGAGATAATAATTTTAAAATATTATTTGTTACCTATTTATACCTGTATAAGTCTTTGAAAATGGAGAAATTCAAAACAGAGCAGACATACAATAGTGTCAGTCCAGGCTCCAAGAAAGTGTGGTTCAAGTCTCTTAACGATATGTACTTCCAATTCCAGATGTGTAATGGAGATGAATACTGGAACTTTACACAAGGTTCTGCAGGGAATATGTATAAAAAATGAGTTTTGTTTAAATGAACAAGATGGTTGTTCGGTTTTCAATATGCGACACGATAACAGCCAGCATTGTCCTTCTGGGGATCTATGTTTTAAAACTGTGAGTGAAGAAATAACCAAGGAACCATGATTTAAATAAATCAAATATAAATTAAGTAGAGAGCTCAATGACAGCCCTACATTGTGGACTGAAACATGTAATAACAAACAACATGTCATACAAATGAAAGGGAGTTCTCGAATTTATAATGTTGTCTTGTGGAATGTGGGATTGTGAAGATTGGGATGGCAATGTTTGTTTCTATAAATTCGATTTAACCAAGATGTCATTGAATAAGTAATATTATCCCAAACTGGAAGAAAATCTAAGTATAAAAAGAAAGAACAATATGCCGGAGTTTCAGTTATGATGGAGAGGTTTTACCCGTCACTACACTATGGTAGTGTTACTACAGGTTACAGACGAATATGGTTTCAAGTTGAAGAAGAAGGTAGTCCACTACAGATTCGGTTTTGTAATGGAGAAGAACATTGGCATTTCTTGTTAATCAGTCCTGATTATACTTTTAAATTTTTCAATGTTTGTTTTGGGCAATGGGTTTGTCCTTTGCATAATTTGCACCCTGGCAGTAAGCTATGTGGCAGTGACAGTCAAATAGCATTTGGAGTTCAAAGTGCATACATCACGAAATATGTATCCTACAAGAAAATCAACTATATCATGCACAAGTAATGTAGTTGCAGTTCTATTCCTGCAGTATTGAGCAAACAATGTAAAAACAAGGAACATTTTATGTACATAGGAAACCAAGAATTAACTACTCCATGTGGCATGTGGAACTGTAAAGTTTGGTTAAGCAATAACACCTAAATGATGTCAACCCTGACTATATAAAGGAGACCATTTAGTATTAAATTGTCATTCATGGCTAGTATTTTCATGCCTACAGATGTATACGAAGTTCTGCAATTAGTATACAGAGAAGAGTTTTCTTAAAACCTTATGACGGTATTAAGTATCCAACAATATAGAACATTGGAGCTACACTTTCGATATCAGCCTCGGAACTCACTTTGGTGAAGGAATAGCATGCAATGATTGTGCTGTGAAATATTTCTGCCCCAAACAGAGAACTGCCATATACATTAGAAGATTTGGTGTCAGCCAGCCTTAGCAAGGAGCTTGAAGAGTAGCTGAAATGTAGTAATGACATATCAGCTCACCAGGGAATCACCGTCTGTTGGAATGAGACCTGCGATAAAGATATTCACAACTTTATTTTCAAACAAGGAAAGCCTAGCTTTCCTGTCAACGTGTAACATATATTCATGTGAAGTGGCTAATTCTGAATAATGTTCTCATCGATTTGCAAGTATCAGTTTATTGAAAAGGGTTTGTATTCTGTAACTTTTAGCATAGCATTTTAACATGTTATTGTTAAAGAAATGTGTGAGAAAGAAATTCATTTTTAAGTATACATACAGATCTTAATCTTTGCCAGCATATAATAAGCCATGTAGTTTTGATTACACTTCAATTGCAGCAGTTCGAAATGTCTTGTAAACCACTACAGACCACACAGAGTAGATAGAAAGTGTAAGCTTAAGGGCAAGGACATTGTAATTACATTTTGTGAAGAAGAACAATGTTTGAAACATCTTATTTATAATACAGACAATGTTTTGCCCTATCAGTATTTCGAAGTATGTGACAATGATCTTCATACTTTATACCATTGTTGCAAAATGTTTGGTTACACATCTTGTTACAGGACATGTTTTTTAAAAATGTTATGTGCATCAAGCAATAAAACTAGCAAAAATCAAATTTAGTCCAAATTTACTGTTTAACCTTAAATGTTAGAGAATAGGTTTATCAATATACATACATTGTTCCTTACTATTTGATCTTGGTCAGGTATTGGGTAGAAGATGAATTACATGAATTTTCACCCTGGAAACCATTGTGTCAGTGTAAAACCAGGAAAGTCGAACATTACTTACACACTACTCTGGAACAGACTTATCCAGGAGTTTATGGACAATTGTAAGAGTGTATTCCATTTCAAAGTGAATTATTTTCCGCTAGGAAACAAAAAATACCATATATTGATTCAATTCAGTGATAGCACAAAATGTCTTGTGTTTTACATGACTGCTACAACTTTTCCATCTAGTATTGACGATGTTCACTCGCATTATGTCAAAACATACCGAGACTTAGTTGAAAGTATCATTTCACATTCCCTGCCTCACGGCCGACTTTCGAGTCAATTAGGGAGATTTCGTCTAGGGAGCCATAAAATAATATGTTTTCTGATCCCCCAGCCTCAGTGGAGCCTTTGGCAGACCTAACATACGGGCTATTTGCTTTGGCGTTTGCAGTAGGCTAACTGATGCACGTATAGTAAACAAAATACTTAACAGTGACATGGATTTTTCTAACTTTCTGCGAGATGTAAGCTCAATTTGTTAAATTTAGTATTGGCATTGCCCCTGCCTATTAGAATATCCATTACCATAGCAGGTAAGTATTTGAAAACCCTCATGGTGGAGGAAGGCGCTACTTTAACATTCTATTTTCAGAGCAAATCCCTCATCCTGCACTCATCCAATGTGGGTTTAGTTATGATGTCAACATAGTACCTTATCTTACTAACAGACTTGAGGAGTTTAGTGCACATGGTTCTGGCTGGAGTTTGCAACTGATGTCGTATGTATATATATGTTTCTGAATACAGATGGTTCTGGCTGGAGTTTGCAACTGATGTCGTATGTGGATATATATGTGTCTGAATACAGGGTGTTCACCATCGGTGCTGCATACACTAAACTACCCAAGTGTATTGCCAATCGCCTTGCTTGTGTCGATGTACACTGCCCAGATGGAATGTGATTCCACTACGCCATCACAGCATCTTTGTTTCCTGCCACACAAAATCCCCACAGAATTACTTCATATATAAAACCTCAAGAGGCTTTGAATACTGAAGGTCTGTTAACACCTGTAATCATACAGGATATTCATAAGTTTGAGGAGAACACATTTATTTCTATCAATGTCTACTATGTGGTAGGCAAAGATAACAATATAATTAACGAAACTTGCGAAAAGGATGGGGTTATCGTATTCATACACATTTCTCCTATACATCATGACAAACATGTAAATATTTTGGCAATTCCCTCTAGTGGAAATGCTGCACATTAAATTTTGTATGTACTATAAATTTGTCCTGGCTGGTTGGTAGTCAGTTGAGTAAACATGGTCATAAGAGATTCTTTTGCAATCGTTGTCTCTAGTACTTTGTTGGTGAGGAGAAACTCGCAAGTCATACTATTCTTTGCCATCAACAAAAAGCTGTTCGCAATACTTTCCCTGGGGGGCAAGAAGTACTTGCAATTTAAGGATTACAGCAAATAACACAGATTGGATTTCATTGCTTATTATGACATAGAATGTTGCCTGAGACCCCTGTCTACTTGGTTGCTTAATGATGATACTAGTTACACAACTACCATCAACCAACTTGTTCTGTATGCTTGTAGCATTTTGTTGGTTTGTTCATACACTCCAAGTTTATCTAACTATTTTAGGTTTGTGGGTGTTAATTGTATCTATCAATTAGTTGAACCTACAAAGTGGGTTGCAGGAATTTACAGCATGATTGGTCTGCTGAAACCGATAACCCTTGCTGATGATGCTAGGTTGGCAGCTCAGAAATGTTGTCACATTTGTAAGGAAAAGCTTGGCACAGATGATTTTGTGGTCGATTATGATCATCTGAAGGGCGAAATCAGATGTCATGCACATAACCAATGCAACTTGAACTTCAGACTCCCCAAGAGGCAACTAGTTGCTGTTTTTCATAACCTGCAGAATTATCATGCTCACTTTCTCATAAAGCTTTTGGCTGAACGCCACATAACACAACCTGATGGAACCATGGTAATCGAAAACCCAGGTAAAATCCAGGCGATCGGAATGACCCTGGAGAAATATAAGTGTATCACCAAACAAATTCCCAATAGGCTTTATTGTGATGGAAAAGCACAATATTTAAAATTATGATTTATTGATTCATTCCACTTCATGAGTGCCTCTCTGGAACCTGTGGCAGGTAATTTACAACCTGTGAGATTGAGTATGCATTTCATAATGTGATGAAAGGCAAAGGCATTAGCAATGAGGATTATGCTCATGCCGAATCCACATGGGATGTGTTTAACAACGAAAATTGTTGCAGTATGTGATTCACTACTTACCCATAGACACTTGTTTGCTGACAGATATTTTTGAGGATTTCAGGAACCTATGTTTGGCTAATTACTGTCTTGACACCACCATGTACGTAACAGCTCCATCTCTTTCATGGGATGCTTTATTGTCAATGAAATGTGCGCTGCTTGATTTGTTGACTGACCCAGACATGAATATTTTTGTAGAACACAGGGTTAGGGTCACCATTACCCAGGTTTCCAGAAGGTGGGCAGAAGCCAATAACATTTACGTGGGTGAGGATTATGGCCCTTGTGTGGCATCTAAATATATATGCTATTTCTATAT
Source organism: Dryococelus australis (assembly GCA_029891345.1). Classification (NCBI taxonomy): domain Eukaryota; kingdom Metazoa; phylum Arthropoda; class Insecta; order Phasmatodea; family Phasmatidae; genus Dryococelus; species Dryococelus australis. Next base: position 13,655,861 of record CM056993.1, read on the forward strand.
GAACATGCTGTACAGTCACACGATGTGATCCAATCTTCCGACTGGCAATTTTAAGTGGATTAATGATTATGTGTTTTTATCATGGGATTTTGCAAACACAGTGAATGAAGGTGACACCTGTTTTTTCACTGAAGTGGATCTTTCTTTTCCAGACAAGTGTCATAATACACTATCTGATCTCTGATCTTCGTTTGGCCCCAGAAAATGGCATGCCTCCTAACAGCTTGCATACAAAACTTATTTTGACACTCCTGCCGCTGAAGAAATATGTTATACACAGGGAAACTGAAGCACTATTTGATGTACAGGGCCAAACTTGACTTTGTTCACTGCATTCTGCGCTTTGAGGAAAAGGCATGAATTGAGCCATACATTGAATTTAACATTTAGAAATGTGCTCAGGCTGCGAACGAATTCGAGAAATTGTTTTTCAAATTGATGAATAATTCCATATATGGAAAAAACATTGCAAAATGTTCGCCAGTAAAGGGACATAAGAGCTGTTTCTAGGTATGGCACAATCTACGGTGCTACAGAGCTAATAGGTATTCCTACATCCCAGCAAGACAGACTATCGGTGAAAACTTGGTCCTTATCGAGATGTCTAATAGTTCTGCTGCCTTCAACAAACCCTTTTACAATGGTGTTGCCATTCTTGATTTTTCTAAATTAACCCCCTATGAATATCATTATCTGTACAAGTGTACCAAATTTCCTCCACCAGCCTTGCACCTCCTCTGTTGTGATACCAATTCCTTGGTCTATTCTCCTGCTTGTGATGACATCTATGGAGCAATTACTCCAGATTTAAAAGAACAGTTTGATATATCCAACTATGCACTCGATAACCTGCAAGGATTCTCCCACAAGAACAAAGGCTGTACCAGGGTGATCAAAGATGAATGTGCTGGTCGCATCATCACACACTTTGTGGGTTTATATCCCAAGCTTTATGCATATGTTGTTGCAAATGAACAATATATACATAAGGTGAATGGTGTAAAACCTAATGTGTTACAATCACTTCAGTGTGAAGGATTATCGAGTTTGCCTCGAAAAATGCTTAAGTGTTTTGGGGACACAATATTAGTTGTGTTTGCATGCTCACACAAAGTCCACACCTAACACGTTCCCAAGGTAGTATTGCCAGGTATGGATGATAAGTGCTACAATCAGGCAGATAGAGTATCGACCTTACCCTGGGGGCACTACAAAATCCCTAAGTATTATTTTTATTTCCTCACACCAATTGTTTCAGCACCATAATAAATATATAATCCTGCCACCTACATCACAAATACTAGCACCACACCACAAATGACGACCATCTGCCACCAACACATGCACCAGCATCAGCTCCTATTCCACAGCCATCATCACAGTTGTCTACAATTTTCTACAGCTATCTACAGCTGTCTAAATCATCTACAGATCTCTACAACTATTTGCAACACCTGTTGCATAAGCATCAAAGTTCCTGCCTGTTTGCCTAACTGCAAGGCATGATATCAGCTAACTACAGTATCAATACTCTTCATACAAATGTCCTCGATCCAATTTCACTTGTCACTATTCTAAGAAGAATAAATTCATTATATCACCATTGTAAACTGCTATTTACAGTGTGACATAACATCATTTTAAATCTGGAAGCTACATGTGAGTGTATTTTTCAACTATAATTGGCATGTGTGTGTTTCTGCAAAATATCCTGGATGTGATGCATGATTGTAACATAAAGAACACCTTCAGTGAGCATCTTTTTAAACTCCTCAAGAGATTGCAAATAATGTATATAGTTCACAGATGTTCACCAAAACAATTAAAATTGTAGTTTAGGAGAATACTGTTGTTAATGTTTTTTATCATTCATCTGCTTGTTATAAAATATCACAATATGTTTCAAAATGTGAAATCTTAATGTTTGTTGTATATAATTCTTGTAAATATTAACTTGTTTTTTTTCTCATAAAGTGTTTGAAAATGTTTGTAAAATATGAATTCTCTTAAACAATTGTTGTAAATATGATCTTGTTTTTGCTCATAAAGTATTTGAACGTATTTGTACAATATGAATTCTCTTGAAATGTTTGTTTTACATATATAGGTTTTAAAGATGATTTTTTAAGAAAAAATATTGAATAAAAATTTTTATGTTCATGTTCAAAAATATTTTTGTGAATGACTAAATGATGTTTTCAATACAAAAAATATATATTATGTTTAAAACTTGTTTATGAAATTCTTTTTAAAACTAATATTTAATATTCCTGCAGAGTAGATTGAAAAATTGTTAGTAAAAAGGAAAATACTGGGTCTGTAGCAGTGATGGTAAGCTGTTTAGGTTTTTGATCTTCAAAAGAATTCAACCACAGGTAGCCAACTGCCTTTTGTGAGAAATACAAGTTTCTTGCTTAAAGACAGCTCACAGTCTGCTCCATTCATTGTGAGAGATAATCATGTTTATACATTAAACTCTGAATTTGAAAACCAACAATTCCATCAAATAAATTTGATAAAACAACTTTGGAGAAATTCAAGGACTGGAGAAATATAATTAAAAGTGTTGGGGAAAAGCATATGCCTCAATGAATGAAACGAAACGAGGAGACTTATAGATCGTCGAGAAAACCTTGTCTGTCCAGCTCAAGTTGGAACACACTGCTGAGATAGGAAAGGCACTTGGGAAAAGAGTCAGTGGTCTGACAAAAATACCTTTTGAGAGCCAGGTATGCATGCTCCTATCAGCACAGCACAGCTAAAAAAATGCTTCTAACTGACCTTCTACCTCTACAGTAGCATCGAGTGGCAGAGTGCATCGATTTTTACTTGTAACAAAATATTTTAACAATAACTATTTACTTAACAAATTACTACTACTGGGGAACCAATATGCTGATGTCTGCTGCCAAAACAAATATACTTTATACAAACCTAAACATCTTTAAACTTTAAGAAAAGAAATTCAATTAAAGTAGTCTATAAAAGGGGGTAATTCTTTTTTCAGTTCTTATTTGCATTTGAAATCTTTATTTGTCCGATTTATCATTATGTGGACTATACACTTTTGCCTTTATATCACTTTGTTTGTGTACACGTGCTTCCATCTTTATGTTATCAGAATTGCTGCGGGCTGTAAGCAGGTTTTAATTTTACGTGGAAATACGTTTGTAATTTCTTTGAAAATTTATTTTGTAGGGAAATATTTGTTTCATCTAGTACGTGTGTCATAAAAATAAGTTTTATCCATTTGTCACATAGTTGTGTATTCACCTTTCTTTTAGTTCATTTCCGAGTTTTTTGTGTAATTTCAGCTCAGTCACCTGCCAACCGGTGCTCTAAACAGGCGTCTCTAACATCTTATAAGTAGGGATAGGAAAATTTCGCGAATTCATTTCAGGACAAGATATATTTAAAACGTGTGTACACTGAATTCACCTTTGCTATTGGCTCACAGTTTATTATGCACGCCCTAGACGACTCTGAGCCAATAGCAAACTGGCAAGGGAATAAGAAGTGAATCCAATTTTGCAAATTGTAGAGTAACACTTGGGCAGCAGCCAATGATCATACATCTGAGGCTCCACTGTACAAAGTTATGTGCAGTCTGGCCTACAGGTCATTGAACTCGCGTAATTTTCCTATCCCTACTTATAATCCAGCGCACGCCATTCACTGCAGCCATTGCTTCACCAACCTCACAGCGAGATGGACACATTATGGGAGAGGTTCTTGTACGGTTTCATTTATTTATTCCTAGGTGTTTTCAATTCATGAGTATTGTGTCGTTTAATTCAAGTAGTGTAATGTATGTATTGGTATGTGTTTTCATTTATTTTGTTGAGAAATATTTGTTTCATCTAGCATGTGCGTTGTAAACATAATTTTTATCAATTTGTGATAGTCACATCTCTTTCCGAGTAGCTATAACCTCAGTCGCCGGCCAGATGCCAGCTGTGCTCCACGCCTCTAGTCATGCTCCCAACACACAGTTTATAAGGTATTGCTTCACTAACCTCACAGCCGACCAGACATGTTTTAGGAGAGCTGTTTGCACGATTTAATTTATGCCTACATGTTTTAAAATCCATTTTTATTGTGTCATTCAATTCAAGGAGTGTAATTTTTATATTAATAGCTATAACTTGTTACTTTATTTCTTCATTTTTTAATAGAACCAGGATAGCTGGGGTCCATTTTAAATTTGTATTTGCAATTCGATGAGTCCTTCGTGTAAATTATATTACCAGTATACAGGAAATCGTATTGACATCTCTTTTCATTTAACTCATTATGTATTTACTAATAATTTCATCAAATATGCCATAAACTCTGTCGCCTACCAGACGCCGGTCGGAGCAGACGTGTCTTAGCCCTCAGTCACCTGTCAGACAAAATTCTCAAAACATAATATATTACACAATACCTATGTATACACTTCCCCAACACAGGCACATCTCAGTATGCCAGAGCGCCGAGGGTAACGACGTACCATGACACTCCCCACCAAAAAATAAAAAATAATAACAATAAACTGCCTTAGCACACCATTTCACTAATGCACCAAACTATACAAAAAAATTTCATCGAATAAATTTGATTAAACAAGTTTGATGCAAAAACTTTGATAAAATTTCTTTGATCACATTTTATCGGATTGAGATTAGCAGATTAACGAACATTTTTGATCGGATTAAGATCGGATTAATAATAAATAATTAATTTATTATTAAGGAGGAATTAATTATTAATCCGATCTTAATCAGATCAAAAACGTTCGTTAATCTGCTAATCTCAATAATAATTGATAATTAATCCGATCAATCAATTTGATATCAAATTGGTAATCCGATTAATCAAAATTGAAATGAAATCGGCACGCCCCTACTACTTGGGGGTTCTCGGGTCAACCCGAAGTAGTTTCTGTCGTCAAGAGGAGACAGAGATGAGATATACGGGAAGTTGGGAAGGTAGGTCTTTGTTAGACTTGCAGGTTTTGCTTTGTTAACGTTGGGACGTGAATGTCAAACACCCGCTAGACCTCATTAACAATTTAACACACTAAAGGCCCGGTGTAAGGAGCGTCAGAGAAGTAATTAAATGCTCGGAAAACCAATAAGGACGCCTTCATAGAAATTCCTTGTGGGTATTTAACCCCTTAACACATTATCCCGAGAATACTCATTTACATCTAACATGTTGCAAAGTTGGTAAATGCGTGGTCGGTGCCGTGTCAGTCCCGAAACTCGCACCAATAGAAACAGCTCCTTTAGCTGGACAACGCTATAGGTGGATGCTAGCAAAGCAACTATTTTATAATTCGTCGCCTCTGGTAACATTGATACACTGAAACTAGGGACACTCGAATTTCACGAAAATATTTCCGCACGTGCTAGATTTCAATGCCCTATTAGCATACCAGCAGTATTCTTTTGCTTATTGGATGCAAGTGTATGTGAGGAGGCGTGGTATTACTTGACTGGCCAATCAGAATAAGGTTGCTCCGCTATTGCACGTCTGTGATTCGCGTGCAGACACCTAAGACACGTGACACCTGGATAATCCACTCACTGAAGTGTAACTTAGCTCAAGTGCAAATGGAATACAACTGGTCGTGAAATCTTTCCACGAAATTCGGGCATTCTCTGACTGAAACCCTTTCCGTAAGTTCCAAAATGTGACTTCTTATGAGAAGATATAAAGTACTGTTCACACCAATGAGCATCCACTTTTGCAACATCTGAATTGGAAAAAATTATGTGTACATTTAGTGGTTAAAACATGTTGTGGTGAGTTTTTATTATCATAGTTATGGTCGTTAGACGCCTTATCGCTCTCCCTGAATTAGCTGGCGCTGTTTATTAATAGTGTATTTATTGAACTGTAACAATATTTATATACAGAAAAGGTTCCCCTTGGTACTTCATAGGCAGCCAGGAGAATGTAGGGGTTGGAGGCGTGGGGTTTTGCTCGAGTCAGCCAGGGGTTTGTACTTTACAGTGAGAAGTTGGTGAATGAAGCTATTGGCTGTTTAAGGGATGGTGGAGAGGTAGCCGAGACAACCCGCTACAGCGTAGCCATCCCCCCCCCCCCCAGGGCCAGGCAGAGAACATTAAAAAAAAAACCTTTCATACTGTGAAGGAAAAATCCAGAACTGCGGAGGACGACGAATACTGTAATCATGGACAGTGTGTCGTTTTGTACTGCATTGTTTTGCACAACTCAAAATGAATTACGCAAGTAGTCTAAATAAAATTGTTCCATATGCTAACGTCAGGTAACCATTTGTGATAGTTAAAATTATTTCTTACGCTTTCTGATTTTTTTAAACGCATTAGTGTGTAAAATTTGCCAGATTTCGAAAATGTTTACTTATATAATTATTTCACAGTTTCAATTGGCCGATGCATGAATAAAGTGACGAGGCCCATGGCGATGTTAATTTTATATAAGGTGGAAGAATACACAACGTGCATGCAAGTAGATCTTAAGCAGGGATTTCAAAAGTGCTCATTTACCGTGAATAGTCTATACCTCGCTTCACCCTCATCGGCTCTCAAGACCTCGATGTTAAGAGCCGCCCAAATCTCTTCACTCGCCCGGATGACAGAACAATTAACTAATTTTCAGAGTGACCAAGGGCCGAATGCCACCCTACCAGGTCTATTGTTAAACTGAAGCAGCGTTTAAAGAACGTATAATTGAGGGCCATGTGTTTGAAGCATTGTGGAGTCTAGGTTGGTGTTGAATGGAATGGCGAGATTTCCGGCTGCGTGTTTAAAATGAAGAGTACGGCCTGAGTGTGAGTGCACTGAGAAAAAGGTTTTGGGAATCAAACAACAAGATTTGTTTGGTGCAACCAAATTATTTGTTTGTATAGGGACAATGAATTATTTTGTCGCTGAAACCAAGTATTTTGTTTTTCTCATTTGGTTGCCCCAAATTGTAAGATTTGGTTGGTGCTACTAAAGATTTGTTTTGATACACGCACATCAAACAGTTTGGGACCATATAAAAATCTTTTACAAGTTCGACTGCGTCCTGGCGCTACGCCTTAGTAACATCAGCTAACGTGACAGCGAAATAGACATACTGCAAATATACGGGCAACGTGTGCGAACAAACATTTAAATAGACATACTGCAGATATACGGGCAACGTGTGCGAACAAACATTTAAATAGACATACTGCAGATATACGGGCAACGTGTGCGAACAAACATTTAAATAGACATACTGCAAGTATACGGGCCACGTGTGCGAACAAACATTTAAATAGACATACTGCAGATATACGGGCAACGTGTGCGAACAAACATTTAAATAGACATACTGCAAGTATACGGGCCACGTGTGCGAACAAACATTTAAATAGACATACTGCAAGTATACGGGCCACGTGTGCGAACAAACATTTAAATAGACATACTGCAAGTATACGGGCCACGTGTGCGAACAAACATTTAAATAGACATACTGCAAATATACGGGCAACGTGTGCGAACAAACATTTAAATAGACATACTGCAGATATACGGGCAACGTGTGCGAACAAACATTTAAATAGACATACTGCAAGTATACGGGCCACGTGTGCGAACAAACATTTAAATAGACATACTGCAAGTATACGGGCCACGTGTGCGAACAAACATTTAAATAGACATACTGCAAATATACGGGCAACGTGTGCGAACAAACATTTAAATAGACATACTGCAGATATACGGGCAACGTGTGCGAACAAACATTTAAATAGACATACTGCAAGTATACGGGCCACGTGTGCGAACAAACATTTAAATAGACATACTGCAAGTATACGGGCCACGTGTGCGAACAAATATTTAAATAGACATACTGCAAATATACGGGCAACGTGTGCGAACAAACATTTAAATAGACATACTGCAGATATACGGGCAACGTGTGCGAACAAACATTTAAATAGACATACTGCAAGTATACGGGCCACGTGTGCGAACAAACATTTAAATAGACATACTGCAAATATACGGGCAACGTGTGCGAACAAACATTTAAATAGACATACTGCAGATATACGGGCAACGTGTGCGAACAAACATTTAAATAGACATACTGCAAGTATACGGGCAACGTGTGCGAACAAACATTTAAATAGACATACTGCAGATATACGGGCAACGTGTGCGAACAAACATTTAAATAGACATACTGCAGATATACGGGCAACGTGTGCGAAAAACATTTAAATAGACATACTGCAGATATACGGGCAACGTGTGCGAACAAACATTTAAATAGACATACTGCAAATATACGGGCAACGTGTGCGAACAAACATTTAAATAGACATACTGCAAATATACGGGCAACGTGTGCGAACAAACATTTAAATAGACATACTGCAAGTATACGGGCCACGTGTGCGAACAAACATTTAAATAGACATACTGCAAGTATACGGGCAACGTGTGCGAACAAACATTTAAATAGACATACTGCAAATATACGGGCAACGTGTGCGAACAAACATTTAAATAGACATACTGCAAGTATACGGGCCACGTGTGCGAACAAACATTTAAATAGACATACTGCAAATATACGGGCAACGTGTGCGAACAAACATTTAAATAGACATACTGCAAATATACGGGCAACGTGTGCGAACAAACATTTACATTTTTATATCTTTACTTGTCAGTTTCTTGTTGCATTGTCTTATTAATGTGTTTTTGCTATTGTTAAGCATCAATAGATACACTAACAAACACAGTTACTATCCTAACTGTCACAAAGAAAAACTCTCGAGCTGTATTTTCGAACGAAGGCAGCCGAATGGGTGGCCAAACAAATATACTGTTGATTCAACAAAGTAGTCTAATTTTTTTTGGCCCAACACAGAGATTTTGTTTATACAAACACTTATTTTGTTAGACAAACAAATGTGATTTTGTTGCTTTTCAAATTATGTTTGCTCATCAATATATTTTGTTAGGGCAACGAAATATATACATAGTCGTCCCTATACAAACTAATATAATGTTCGAGTTTCTCTGAGTGTGGTTTGATCAGAAGGGGATGGGGGTTATAATGGGAACAGTAGTCTGTTATGTAACGACTGCCGCACAATGCTCAGGTCGTCTTTGTCTTAGCCCAGAGTTGTTGAACCCCGGGGTCGCTATCCCGCAGCTCGTCAAGACAGCAGCTCGCCGGAGGAACAGAAGAAAAAAGAAACTTCAGTTCTCGTCCAGCGCAACAGATCTCCTCTATTACCAGTGAGGCGTGCATACAGCTGAGTTGCAGTCTGTGGAGTTCTTTCGCTTGCTGCGATATGTTTTCTTTTTACTCTGGAGACTTCAATTAAAGATATGTTTGCTCGTTTTGCAACCAGAGAATTCGTCTGTACTTGGCAGCCATCAAACGAAGAGTACGCATTGCAAATATTTGCTCCCTGGTTTTTTTTTTCAGTTCCTAGTATACCTTCGCTGTTTTTGTTCTTATTTTTTTGTAAATACCTTAAAACAAATTTCAAATACAAATTATAATATCTTTTGTGAGTACATGAACACACAGATTTACTAAGTATTTCTTTAGTTTCGATTTATATCTCCTTTTTCCATGTAGTCACTAATTAAATAGCTTTGAGACCTATTTATAAAAAAGTATCCTTAAAATATTATTTTGCACGATATAATTGACAAGGAATTCGCAAATTGTCATAAAAAATTATTTTGCTTCGTTTGTTAACATTTCGAATAAAAAGCAGGTTGCGAATTTATAAAATCTATTGAGGCTGTTTGTTATTCATACAATTACATAATCGCTTTTTAATTTCTAACACCAAAGTAGTTAATTTGTAGTAACTTGTAACACGGTTTATGAGGAGGGTGTAGTGAAACATTTTCTGTGAAATATAGTTGTTTGCGCGAATACGCGTATCTCGGTAAATAAATGTTCTACAAATACGACTTTCTGTCAAAAAAAAAATTGTATATTCCCTTATTTCTTCCATTTGTCATATTAAGTGTGTTCTTGGAGGAAAAAGTTCGTAGAATTGGTTAAATATCGCATTTTCAAAGCTTGCGTATGCAGTTTGCTTAATCGGCAAGGGAGAGTACAAACATATGAGCGTATTTTAATCCGTGGTTTTGCATCGCGTGTACTAAAGTCCCGCTGTCACAGATCTAATTTGCACAGTACAGCGTCACGACGGGAAAAACTCCACGCCTTGCGCGTAGAAGCGACGAGGCTCTAGAAGTGCGTGATGGTGTCGCCCGTAACGCTCTCTCGCTTGGCCAGCTTCTCGTTCAACGCACAGCGAGTCCCTGGGCCGGGAGGTGGAGATGGTCAGAGGTGATGTAGGCTGGTGGAGGGGGTAGGACCAGGGATAGAGAGAGAGAGAGAGTAAGGACGTGGGGAAGGTCGCCGGTCAAGAAGGGGGAGGGGTGGCTCGTGAGGAATAGTGCGTGTGTGTTTGTGGCCAGGCCAGTGGCACCAAGGGAACAGGGGAGAGACAGAGGTGAGTAAGAAAGGACAACCATGGAAGCCCCACATCTGTCCGCGTGTCCCTTCTCGCCATCGGGGGTAGGGGGTTGTGCATGAATTATGATTTTTTTTTTGTAGATGTATCTCAAACGCTTTGTAAATTACAGTTATCTACCATAGTTGATGTTGATTTCTATGTTATGGATTTGGCTAATATAACTAAAATAGTTCGGAAATTACAGCCAACTATGCTTATAAGTTAGCATGGGCCATATTTGACCCCGCGGGCTGCAGAGTTACATGCGATGCGATCGTTCGCGATACCTTGATGCTTCACCATCGTTGCCGGCGAGGTGCTGGCAGTCAAAAAAATTCGACATCCTCAGCTGGTCGCCAATCGTCCTTTGTAGGTATAGGTCGGCGATACCAAGATGGCCGCCGGGAAATATTTTTCAATTTGACAGGAATTTGTCAATATTCCGACCGATTCCACCCCAATGTGCAAACTATCATCACACTGTGTAACCTGCTAATTGGCACAGGCTGCCAAGATGGCCGGCGGTGGCGGAAGGGATATTTGGGATATTTTGAGGAAAAAAGGGAAAAATTGACGTTTTTGTACTAGAAATCGACCATTTTGGCCGTTAAAAGGGGGAAAAGGGAACTTGTCGCACCTCCAATCCTCCGCATGATGCCAGGTAATATGCTAATTACAATCCTCCAATCCTCCGCGAGACGCCAGGTGTGCCAGAACAACCCTTTTTATACTACTTTATGCCCTCTATAAAATTTACATTGCCATGGACTTTGTCACTTTATTCATGCGTCGGTCAAGTGAAACTGTGGAAACATTAGAAAAATTGATATTTACAAATATGCTCATTTTTACACTTCGATGCTTCAATAAAGAAGAAAGCGAAAGAAACAATTTATTCTTTCACAAATGGTTACCTAACACTTTTTATTTCGACGTTAAGATATGGAACTACTTTGTCCTCCATCGTTTCAAACTTCTGTGGGCACATGTCACTCACTAGGCCCGTATATATATATATATATATATATATATATATATATATATATATATATATATATATATATATGATGGGGCAGTGACTATTTTATAAGGTTTAATTCAAAGTGCTCACTTTATCGTGAACAGCCTTCGCCATTATGGAGCAGTAGAATACTTAACGATACAGATGTGAAACAGCTGCTTATTCCGCGCGAACTGCGACCACACACGCCAGTAAAAATTGTGTCCCTGGTTAGCAACATGTCAGAGGAGCGCTATTTCCCAATCAGCGCCTTGTAGTCTACTCGATCGAAAGCCGGCCGGCCGGCCGGCCAATGGGGAACCTCTCGCAGAACGGAGTGGCCAGTCAAACACAAGGCCGCCCCGTTTCCATGGCCTCGGGCAGCCAATCAGCGAGTGGGTTCGTATCCACAAGTAGCACGGCAGTTCGCTTTTATTGGACCGCTGTTTGTTGGACACGCCCCGGACATCTTTCGACCAATAAAGAACCTGTATGCCCACATCAGATGAACCAGCGAGCACTTACGTCTCTGTTAACTTACTGTTATGAAGTTGAATTACGGTCATACTCATACATGAAAGGGTTATGGTGTAGCTGAATATATTTTGTGCACGGTAAAATGAGCACTTTCGGATGGCCTTCGTAAGATCTACTTGTAAGCTCATTGTGTGTCCTTCCGCCACATGTAAAATCAACAATGCCGTTGACCTGATCACTTTGTTCACGCGTCAGTAAAGGGAAACTGTGAAATTATTATAAAATTGAATATTTAACAAATTTTTATAATATACACACTTATATGCATTAGAATTAACAGAAATAAAAACAAATTATTGAATTATTGACAAATTTTCACCGAACACTTTTAAGTCAACGTTGAGACATGGAACTACGTTCACTCTGTCGTTACCAACTTTACTGGGCGCATATCACTACGCGTGCCCGTCAAAAGTACACGCAGGTACGGGCAGTGACATTTTTCAAGGGTTGATTTCAAAAGTACTCACCTTATCGTGATCTGCCTCTAATGAGAGATGATTTGGTATAGAACTACTGTGATTGGCTGGCTTAATTAGACATGATGCACATACAATAACATTTTCTGCGAGTATTAATAATTGGGGGGAGCTTATAATAAATCAATTATACAAATAACTTGTTACAAATGTTTGTTTGTCGCCACTACTATGACAAACTAAAGGCTGCTCACGATAAAGTGAGCACTTTTGAAAGCAACCTTAAAAAAAAAGTCCCTGCCCCAACTTGCATACATTTTAACCGGAGCACCGAGTGAAATTCGCCCATTAAAGTTGGTAACGACGGATGGGAAGTAGATCCGTATCTTAACGTCGAATAAAAAGTGTTAGGTAACCATTTCTTATGATCTAAAGTTATTCATTTCGCTTTCTGGTTTCTTAATGCCTCGAAGCGTAAAAATGAACATATTTGTGTAGTATTTTCTTTACTAATAATTTCAAGTTTCACTTGACCGACCCATGGACAAAGTGATGAGGCTCATAGCAATGTTAATTTTGCATAAGGCGAAATAATACACAACGCGCATACAAGTAGATCTTATGCCGGGCTTTCAAAAGTACTCAATTTTACCGTGAACAGTCTATAACTGGAAAGTCTCCACCTTAATCACGGTTCTGGAGACTGTTCTGGTAGAGCGGTTATCGAAGGGGCCGGACATACCCATCTCCGTGTCCTTCTCTCGGCGATGGCCTGATGAGGAAAGGCGACCTGCCCAGCTTGACGCGGGCCTATATCGGCGCGTTGTTTGACATACTCGTCCCCGATTGCTGGCCGGCGGAGGGGATCTCTGCAACTGGCTTTTTTTTGCAGTGAGCTGTTGCAATTCCGCTCGCGTCCTGGTGTGATCACGCAGGCTGTCTGCCTAAGGCCTGATCACATCATAACATTTCTTATTCTGTGTCAGGGTCGTGTAAGTAAATAATTGTTTTCGGAGGGCCACGATGATTGAAGCTTCGCAGTCAATGACCCGAAATAACAAGAAAAATTAATTATGTAAATGCAGTTTAGTTTGCTTTTTAGCAGCGTATTTATTTATCTTACATTTATATTTATTTAGTTTATAAACATCTCCATTCAGCGTATGGGCCTGTTTACAACTTTAAGAGTTTAGTCAAGAAGACATTTACAATTAACATAAGTACACACATAAATTACTGCCAGAATAACAAGTTTATGTTTTATGTCTGTTTTTAGTGTGGTATCTAGTTTTTTTTTTTTTTTTTTTCTCAAGAATACAGTACCTCTTTTGACTGGCCAATCAAAGTTAAATTTCACCTACTACCTATCGATTCAGTGACATTTTCCGCAAAATTTATCAGTAATTTTTTTCACTATTTTTCAGTGATTTGTTTTTGACTGATGGATGAGTTAAACAGAGTATGAAAATAACCGTAAAAGAACTCGAAGAAAGCGGCTGTTAAACAAAGTGTGTTTCAAGTGAAATAACAACGAATAAACTAATAACACCAATACGAAATACTTTCTAAAATGTGTTTCGTCTGTCGAAACACAATTCTAGTAGGTAACATGAACACCCAGTTTTTTTTTTTTTTTTTTTTTTCCATGTAATCGTCACAGCGCTCTGTTTGAATGTTTAAACTGCATATAATGTGGCGAAGAGAGTGAACTCACATATACTATTCGTTTCAACAATCCTAACGGTACCAATTAAAACAAAAACGAGAAATGAGGGCATCCAATTTAAAACTACACAACTTCGATAAATTACTAAAAGACTTTTATTTTCATCACATTTTCCTACTCGACTGGGTAACACAAAATGTATGGAAACGATCTAAAAGGAACAACGATCGGGTGTGTGAGTTCAATCCTGGCTTCCTCCAGAATATATTTCACTTTTTTAAAATACGGAAAATTGCGTAATATTAATAGCAAATTATCGTATGTTTATTTATCGTCGTTATTTGACTAGATTCAATAAAAACATTATCTAATTTGCCGGTTCTGTTGGTCGTCACTTATTCAGTCAGTAAAATAGTTTCATGTCACTAATTCAATCAGTGAAATTTTTTTCACTGAAACAATCAATGATTTTCCACTGATTAGAACAGTTGAATTTTACTGCGAATCAATGGTTTTCCACTGATTTGAATTTCGAGTGTTGTGTTGTAATCTCTTTCGCGAATATCAGGTATCGTTGTATCTCAATAAAAATTATGTAAACAAAAATCCGTTCTTAACGGGAGGCCCTCGAGCGCGCAGCTTGTTGAAACCGCCGCATAGATGGTGCTGCTGTGTAAAGGAGGGCGATAGGAGGGGAAAGGAAGGAGGCGACGCAGGTTCGGACGCATGGTGCCACGCCATTCTCGCGGAGAAATGTACCTTGTTGCCAAGTCGTCGGCACCTGCGGAGACCAAGGTATGTCCAGCCACCAAGCGACGCAACATGCTGTGCGTTGTACACTCGCGGAGAAGCGCGTTATCAGTAAGAACTGACTCAACCAGTCACCCAACTCGCTTGTCCGTGAAAACTAGCTGAAAAAAATTCATGGGACTCTCACCACTAGCCGTACACATAATGGGGCATCGTATAGAATTGTCAATATTCATGGGACTCTCACCACTAGCCGTACACATAATGGGGCATCGTATAGAATTGTCAATATTCATGGGACTCTCACCACTAGCCTTACACATAATGGGGCATCGTATAGAATTGTCAATATTCATGGGACTCTCGCCACTAGCCGTACACATAATGGGGCATCGTATAGAATTGTCAATATTCATGGGACTCTCGCCACTAGCCGTACACATAATGGGGCATCGTATAGAATTGTCAATATTCATGGGACTCTCACCACTAGCCGTACACATAATGGGGCATCGTATAGAATTGTCAATATTCATGGGACTCTCGCCACTAGCCGTACACATAATGGGGCATCGTATAGAATTGTCAATATTCATGGGACTCTCGCCACTAGCCGTACACATAATGGGGCATCGTATAGAATTGTCAATATTCATGGGACTCTCGCCACTAGCCGTACACATAATGGGGCATCGTATAGAATTGTCAATATTCATGGGACTCTCGCCACTAGCCGTACACATAATGGGGCATCGTATAGAATTGTCAATATTCATGGGACTCTCACCACTAGCCGTACACATAATGGGGCATCGTATAGAATTGTCAATATTCATGGGACTCTCACCACTAGCCGTACACATAATGGGGCATCGTATAGAATTGTCAATATTCATGGGACTCTCACCACTAGCCGTACACATAATGGGGCATCGTATAGAATTGTCAATATTCATGGGACTCTTACCACTAGCCGTATACATAATGGGGCATCGTATAGAATTGTCAATATTCATGGGACTCTCACCACTAGCCGTATACATAATGGGGCATCGTATAGAATTGTCAATATTCATGGGACTCTCACCACTAGCCGTATACATAATGGGGCATCGTATAGAATTGTCAATATTCATGGGACTCTCACCACTAGCCGTATACATAATGGGGCATCGTATAGAATTGTCAATATTCATGCACGTTCATTAGTTGACGTGTAAACAAATAGTAATCCAATAAGTATTTCTACTCAAATCTGATTTTAACGTAGTCTACTAAAATGTATGCCAAATCGTGGGTATTGGTCAAAATGTAGTATTTAAGCCTCGTAAACCTGAACAAAACATAAAAATTTAATATTCTGTAAACAAAACGTTTCTAGATTCAATACTTGTCACGAGGCAGCATGAAATTTTTTAGGTATCGCGCCTTTTGTGGCTACACAGATTGACATTACAAAAAAAAACGTGTATGTATTTGCAAACTTACGTATCATAGCATTTGTGTTTAACTCCTTGATCATATTTATGAAAGTTGTATACTTGGCGAATTGTTTTGATACAGCGTCACTAATATGATAGGTTACTATACAGGCATATTTCTATAGTGAAATGTAGAACAATAAATAACGTTGACCTAAACAATAAAGGAAAATTTTACATTCACACTGATTTACAAGATGAACGGTCGCACAAAAATGTAATTTGTGGCTTTGCTAGTTTAATCAACAAAAATGAATGTGTTTCTACTGCTTTCTTGCAGCCAAATTGCTCTTCTGTCTGCGTTTCTCTATCTCTTCGTGCCAGACGTGTCTCCAACATTTTACTACGACAGCCCACGCGTGTTTGTATGGACGTGTTCGCGAGCCACGAAATATATGCATTTTACTATGAATGCGTAGTTCTAATAAGCTACTGTGCATCCTCTGGAGCAGAGAGGCATGTGACGTATAATAGGAAACATTCAAGTGCTACTGCAAACAGTGCATTTGTCTTGGGACGAATTTCGTCGATATCGTATCGGGAAGTAGCCACACCCAACTGACGTAGGCAGAAAACGCAGCGAGGTGACGTAAGCTTGAGTTTCAGAAACAGACCGCGGGCAGTGAGTCCATGACACGTGGGGGACGACAACAAACAAGCCAGTTAATGTCGATTAACGAAGTAAGCGCGAAATAGCACACGCAATGTAGGTTTTACTGTATATAGATAGAAAATATTCGTAAGCGACTCGGCGTATCATGACAAACATAGCAGGAAGAGCACGCAGATTAAAACAGATAAACCAGCAAACGGTTTTCTAACATGCGATCTAGTCAAAGTTGATTTTCTATTAATGTTTACTTTACGTCTAAGTTTTAGTTCCATTTGCCCCTGTATAGGGACCGCCGTGGTAGGCGCGCGAAGTCATCCTAAAGAAAATTTCAAAATTGACAAACGGCAATATTTGGTCAAATTAATATAATTTCTTAAAAAAAAACACAGAAATTCAATGTCAAAGTAAATTAAGGCCGTGGTCACGTGGTACTCAGAACTACTCCACTTTAAGCATGTCCAGAACTGCATGAGGTTACACTGGCACCGAACTGCGTGAGGTTACACTGCCTCCGAACTGCATGAGCTTACACTGGCTCCGAACTGCGTGAGGTTACACTGGCTCCGAACTGCATGAGGTTACACTGGCTCCGAACTGCATGAGGTTACACTGGCTCCGAACTGCATGAGGTTACACTGGCTCCGAACTGCATGAGGTTACACTGGCTCCGAACTGCGTGAGGTTACACTGGCTCCGAACTGCATGAGGTTACACTGGCTCCGAACTGCGTGAGGTTACACTGGCTCCGAACTGCATGAGGTTACACTGGCTCCAAACTGCATGAGGTTACACTGGCTCCGAACTGCATGAGGTTACACTGGCTCAGAACTGCATGAGGTTACACTGGCTCCGAACTGCATGAGGTTACACTGGCTCCGAACTGCATGAGGTTACACTGGCTCCGAACTGCATGAGCTTACACTGGCTCCGAACTGCATGAGGTTACACTGGCTCCGAACTGCATGAGCTTACACTGGCTCCGAACTGCATGAGGTTACACTGGCTCCGAACTGCATGAGGTTACACTGGCTCCGAACTGCATGAGCTTACACTGGCTCCGAACTGCATGAGGTTACACTGGCTCCGAACTGCATGAGCTTACACTGGCTCCGAACGTGTTTCGATCCCAGTCACTTCTTGTTCAAAGTAAACAGGTTGTGTAAGTACATCGAGGCGACTTTTCATCTGTATTCTGCTCTAATTGGCTGCTATGACGTAATAGGCAGTATTATTCAAATGGCTGAGATTGGCGGGAATTTGTGCATGCGTTTGGCTGGCTACACCTAGTGGCTGCGTCCAGGCGCACGTGACAAAAAGTAGTAGCGCCAGAATAAAAGGGTGGGGGAAACGGGAGATCCCCGAGAAAACCCGGCACGATTCACACATGCGAAGTTCCGGAGATACAACTATAAATATAATTGCTACAGCAAAGCGTTCGGTTCCTCCTAGAGAACAGATAGTTAGATCCACGAGTATTTCGCGAATTCATTAGGAGGCGAGGTAGACTCCAAACACTTGTTTTCTCCTACTGTTGTGATTTGACAGCAGTTCTTTAGACAAGCCCCGTTTAACTGTGCGCCAGTAATAAGCAGGGAGCAGTAGTGTGAGTGAGTGTTTAACAGTCCTGTGCAGAGCCTCACTTGATCACAACAACTAATTAGCAAACGACATTGTCTCGGGTGTACAGAGGGATGTCCAGCCTAGCTTGCTGCCAACTCAATCCGCGAAATACTCGGCGCTCTTCAGATAGTTCCTTAAAAAGAGCAACTTCAGCAATGTCTGCATTGTTCCTGCAATACACACAGTACTGCAATACACACAGCACTGTAATACACACAGTACTGCAATACACACAGTACTGCAATACACACAGTACTGTAATATACACAGTACTGTAACATACACAGTACTGTAACATACACAGTACTGTAACATACACAGTACTGTAATATACGCAGTACTGTAACATACACAGTACTGTAACATACACAGTACTGTATACGCAGTACTGTAACATACACAGTACTGTAACATACACAGTGCTGTAATATACGCAGTACTGTAACATACACAGTACTGTAACATACACAGTACTGTAATATACGCAGTACTGTTACATACACAGTACTGTAACATACACAGTACTGTAATAACCTAACACAACATTATGTCGCTGGCACAGAAGTTCGGTTGCCGTTACCTGGAAATCCGTTCACAGAACTGTTCGTTTGTCACACGTCCCTGATGTTTTTTTCCTGCGCATGTCAAAAATTTCTCAAAAAATAATCATTTATTTCTTTATGTTTAATGTTGTGATAAGTTATTTACCTTTCTGCTCTATGTTCCGATACGATAGTAAACAGGACATTTGATTGATTTACCTGTAACTAGAGAACTGCGAAATTCACGTTGTTTTGTGACTGCTGACTAAACTCCAAGATGTTGTGTGCTCGTTTTGCTTCTGTCGTTGGCCTGTAACTTGAGTGGCTCGTTTCAAGGTCGCTTTTAGCCAGTTAACAAAGGTTCGCCTGTTCAGCAACCGACCTAAAGTACAACGGTCACACAAGGTAAACGACATATAGTTGCCAGTAGCCAATGGACTCACATATTGTGCTCATGTAGCCCTAAGTATAAGTCACTGAAGATAGTTTCTCTGCCTGTTACTTATCTACGCTAATTATAAGTCGTCTATAAAAGCAGTTATTTAATAATACATTTTACAGAGTAGTTAATTTAATATGTCTATATTTTGGCACTTTAACTGAAGAGCTGCCAAAGTAAACGGTCTGTGTTAGACTCATATCCTTCACTGTTAACAATTTCCGTATATTTACGGAATGATTTTACGGAAATGTATGAACAGTATATATATATATATATATATATATATATATATATATATATATATATATATATATATATATATATATATATATATGCGAAAACGCAATCCGTAATGACGAAAAATGGAGTTAAGTCCGTAAATACAAAATACGGAAAGTCTCCGTATTACCTTTGGCTTCGAGTTACGGGGACGAACAATGCTGATTCTACACGAAGTTTTTTTCGCCACTGTAACAAGAAAATTATCCTTGCTGCGGCAGTTAAGGTTATCCACGCGACTATGACCTATTCTTTCAAACATTAGATAATAGCATCAGGCGTCTGTAACTTTTTCCAACACTAAAAATACACAAAATTTAATAGAAACTGAATTTTGGCTTTTGTGTTTTGAGTACAAATATAAAAGTTATACCATGCTTTTCAAGTGAGAGTTGTAGTTGAATGTTTAGAGTCGTGGACTGGTAAATTTTTTTTACTCGGGTTCAAACCTCGCTTAAGTACAAAATATTTTAACTTTTTTAGTGTCATTTTTATACACAGTGGAACGCCCACATAACCAACGTTTAACACATTTTAATCACCTCTTTTTATTTTAAACGGAAGTACCGAAAACTAACTTGGAAATTAATGGATTGGTTCCGTGAAATTTACAGAAAGTCCGTTTCCGGACATCAATGTGTCCGTAATTTTACGGAGAGTATACGGGCACTTCTGGGTAAATTTTTACCAGCACTTTTCCGTAAAATGAAGGATTTAGCTAGTTTATCCTTTTATATTTTAATGGTCAAGTTTATGACTCGACTAATTTCTTTACAGTCGGAAACGTATCAGAATCCTCATTTTCCCAGTGAAATAAGATATTAAGTTCATGCATGCGTGACAGCAATAGGGAGAGTAAATTGTCGGACATGTTGTGTAGAGCACGCTGAATTCTAGCAAACTTTTACCGCGTTTACAACCGATGACTAGAGACAGCTGTTTTTCGCGAAAATATTTAAGGCCATGATGGACTTCAATATCGTAGGTCAACCACAACTTCCGTTGGCTATTGGCCGCGTGTCTACGTGAGGGGACGTGTTCTTATTTGACTGGACCAATCAGAATAAAGTACTCCGATACTGAACACCTATGATTCGCGGACAGACACTCCAGGCACGTGCCAATTAGAATAATCCAACCACGAGAGTGCATATGAACTAAAGTGTTTTGGAGTCCAACTGGTCTTGAAATCACTTCGCGAAATACACCTGTCTCTACCGACGGCCAATGAAACGTTGAGCTCGTCACAGAAACGCAGATATTTCGCAACTAGTTTTTAGGAAGGAAAAAAATTGGGTTTGGCTGTGTTGAGGGACACGGCCATTTCGTTTTGCGTGATTACGTCAACGTTGACGCTCTCGGAAGCCTTGATGTTTTATTTTAAGTTCCCAGCACCACTTCACTTGATCACGTGTGGTTTTATGGGTATCGCTGAAGTGATTTTGAGATGCTCTTTACAACCGTATACGATTTATCTACTTCGACTTGGCTTTTTGCCGAGTAGGCCTATAGGCCGAAATTATGTTAAGTTTTCTTAATTTTTACAATAAACACATACAATTTCACCATAACCATTTTTAATACACGCAATCGATTGATCTTGACGAGAGCTGTTGACTGAAACTCAAACGAGCGTTGTAGCTTCTCCTAGTCAAAAGTTATACTTGGCGGAAGTTATGAGACTCGGCGAAACGAACTCAAAATTGTGGTGTCCCACCCCCCCGCCCCTCTTGCCATTTACCAACCCTCAATGTTTCGCTGCCCTTACTCTAGCAATCGAGTGGTGTAATTGAATTTTGAGTGTAGACGATAGATTCGGAGCCGCAATGCCAAACCGTATCCCCCGATTTTGTTTTTTTTTTGCTATCGTCGGATTTTCTGAATTGCCTCTCACTATGGTCGCAAATTTAGAGACATATTCACGTCAAAAACTTCGCAAATTTTGTTTCACCGAGTGTTGGATGTGGTAACTTGGGGCGGTGCCTGGAAAGTAATAACACGAGATGTTGTGTACACGGTGTTGTAAATATTTGACGGTCCAGAAATTAAAAAATGTGTTAACGACGAGCGACAGGCAGTTTGGGCGAGAGAGTGAGTTCAAGCACGCTGGTGGCCGGGATAAGCGTATT
This sequence comes from Dryococelus australis, assembly GCA_029891345.1. Taxonomy (NCBI): domain Eukaryota; kingdom Metazoa; phylum Arthropoda; class Insecta; order Phasmatodea; family Phasmatidae; genus Dryococelus; species Dryococelus australis. Next base: position 13,677,849 of record CM056993.1, read on the forward strand.
TAGCTGCGGACAGCCACACCTCCGGGGCGGTCGCTGTGACCTGGCGGAGGTGATTTTTCATGTAGGTGACAGTGATGTATTGTTGCACCAGGGCTTTTAACTCAGGGCGTAGTCGCCGCTACCACATTATCAGACACCCTGCTACTCAGCTGCAGCCTTGCTTCTTTCACCCAGGAGAGAAAGTCTTATATTTCAAAGTTTCTCTCAACAGCAAATTATAACACCAACCCTCTGCTGACGGCACAACCTCTTTGGCACTGAGGAGGAGGACAAAGTTGAAGTGAGCTGGCTATATATTCTTCACTGCAGTAAAATAAGTTGTCTATATTAAAGGGTGAAAGACAAGCGAGAAGGTGAAAGAGCTCGTGTTGCGCATTTTCAAGTGTTTCACTTGCACTGTAAATTCGAATCAGTGGGAAATCACTGATTTGCAGTGAAATTAAACTACTCGAACCAGTGAAAATGGCTCACTGATTGAATAAGTGACGGCGGACTGCAGTGGCGAATTAAATATTGATTTTATTGAATGTAGGCAAATAAGTACGCGAAATAAACATTTTTACGACAGACTACTATTTGTATTGTAAAGTTTACCGCATTAAAAAAAATGTAAAAAGTTTTCGCAGGGGGCCAGTATTGAAACCACGAACCCTTCGACTCTAGGCCATTGCCTTGCCATCTTTATATATATATATATATATATATATATATATATATATATATATATATATATATATATATATAAATAAATTTACTGTCTCAATATACAGAGGTGTTTACCCTTAAGGAGGTAGTATAGACTCCATCTTCGAAATTTCTTACAAATCTTCGTAATGAAAATACATGACCAGAAATTAAAAATCAAAGCTAGACATGACATGAACGACTACTTAACGATTTTTTTTTTAATTTGTAGGGTTTCAAACATAAATGTATTTTCCCATGTGGTACTGAAATTATTAAATAATTAGATTACGTTTGATTACGGTTACAGACGTGACATTAATTATGTAAGAAAAATAAGTGGGTTTTAGAAATAACTATTAAATGTTCCCTATGTCATGACTAGCTTGGTTTTTAAATATTGACTCCGAAAATTAAGTTAATGAGGAGAATACGAAAATTCAAGATAGCAAGGATACTTCCCCCTTTACCTATTATAAAGTACACATTCAAATACACAATATAAACAATAACGAAATACTCAATAAAATATCTACACAATTCTTACATAGGGGCACAAAACGATATGAACATTTGGTGAACTGGCTTTACTGACAAAGTCGAAGAACCAAACTTCAGTGTTTACTGACAATAATGGAATATTATTGTTTAGCTATCCTCTGGCGATGAAAACTGTCTCAATTTTGCAGGCAGCTCACAATCCACTACATGGTGCAACTGAGGACCTTGAGCATGTGAGGCGCGCAGGTTAACTACTTTTTTGTGTTAAATTTCTATATTGTGTGCTGACTAGTTTATATATATACATATATACAAACACATGCACACATGCATATATATATATATATATATATATATATATATATTTATATATATATATATGTGTGTGTGTGTGTGTGTGTGTGTGTGTGCATGTATATATATATATGTGTGTGTGTGCATGTATATATATATTTGTGTGTGTGTGCATGTGTTTGTATATGTATGTATGTGTTTGTATATATACATATATATATATATATATATATATATATATATATATATATATATATATATATATATATATATATATATATATATATATATATATTTGTGTGTATATATATGTATATATATATATATATATATATACAGACACACATCCACAAATATATATAAACAGACACAAAATTATTTAACGTGAGGGGCAGCTAACGGCGTACGCACAACCTCGGTATTATACACGCACTTCCGATGCTAAAACGCCAAGTTATATTTACTTGATGAAATTATATATCTTAAATTTCTGCTTCTAAATTGTTTAGTTCGAAGTTGTATGCTCATAGCTTTCGTATTTGGTTTAAATGTTACCGTAAGGATTGTTAAAACGAATATTATATATGAGTACACACTCTTCACCACATTAAATGCAGTTTAAACAATCAAACTCGGCGCTGTGCCGATTATGTGGAATCGAAATGAAATACGTAAAAGCGGAATGAAAAGCTATGTGTTCATATTATCTCGTAAAATGTTATTTTGAGAAACAAAACACATTTTAGAAAGTATTTTGTATTAGTTTTATTCATTTATACGTTGTTACTTCACTTGGTGCACGTTGTTATTTCACTTGGTACACGTTGTTACTTCACTTGGTACACGTTGTTATTTCACTTGGTACACGTTGTTATTTCACTTGGTACACGTTGTTACTTCACTTGGTACTCGTTGTTACTTCACTTGGTGCACGTTGTTATTTCACTTGGTACACGTTGTTATTTCACTAGGTACACGTGGTTATTTCACTTGGTACACGTTGTTACTTCACTTGGTGAACGTTGTTATTTCACTTGGTACACGTTGTTACTTCACTTGGTACACGTTGTTACTTCACTTGGTACTCGTTGTTACTTCACTTGGTGCACGTTGTTATTTCACTTGGTACACGTTGTTATTTAACTTGGTGCACGTTGTTACTTCACTTGGTACTCGTTGTTACTACACTTGGTACACGTTGTTACTTCACTTGGTACTCGTTGTTACTTCACTTGGTGCACGTTATTTCAATTGGTACACGTTGTTACTTCACTTGGTACACGTTGTTACTTCACTTGGTACAAGTTGTTATTTCACTTGGTACACGTTGTTATTTAACTTGGTGCACGTTGTTATTTCACTTGGTACACGTTGTTACTTCACTTGGTACACGTTGTTATTTCAATTGGTACACGTTGTTACTTCACTTGGTACACGTTGTTACTTCACTAGGTACACGTTGTTACTTCACTAGGTACACGTTGTTATTACACTTGGTACACGTTGTTACTTCTCTTGGTGCACGTTGTTACAACACTTGGTACTCGTTACTTCACTTGATACACGTTGTTACTTCACTTGGTGCACGTTGTTACTTCACTTGGTGCACGTTGTTATTTCACTTGGTACACGTTGTTATTTCACTTGGTGCACGTTGTTACATCACTTGGTGCACGTTGTTACAACACTTGGTGCACGTTGTTATTTCACTTGGTGCACGTTGTTACTTCACTTGGTGCACGTTGTTATTTCACTTGGTACACGTTGTTACTTCACTAGGTACACGTTGTTACTTCACTAGGTACACGTTGTTACTTCACTAGGTGCACGTAGTTACTTCACTAGGTGCACGTAGTTACTTCACATGGTATACGTTGGTACTTCACTTCATACACGTTGTTATTTCACTTGGGGTACACGTTGTTACATCACTTGGTACTCGTTGTTATTTCACTTGATACAAGTTGTTACTGCACTTGGTGCACGTTGTTACTTCAATTGGTGCATGTTGTTATTTCACTTGATACACGTTGTTACTTCACTAGGTACACGTTGTTACTTCACTTGGTACACGTTGTTACTTCACTTGGTACACGTTGTTACTTCACTTGGGGACACGTTGTTATTTCACTTGATACACGTTGCTACTTCACTTGATGCACGTTGTTACAACACTTGATACACGTTGTTATTTCACTTGGTACACATTGTTACTTCACTTGGTGCACGTTATTTCACTCGGTAGACGTTGTTACTTCAATTGGGGACACGTTGTTACTTCACTTGGGGATTCGTTGCTACTTCCCTTGGTACACGTTGTTATTTCACTTGATACACGTTGTTATTTCACTTGGTACACGTTGTTACTTCACTTGGTTCACGTTGTTACTTCACTTGGTTCACGTTGTTACATCACTTGGTACACGTTGTTACTTCACTTGGTACACGTTGTAATTTCACTTGGTTCATGTTGTTACATCACTTGGTTCACGTTGTTACTTCCTTTGATACACGTTGTTACTTCACTTGTTACACGTGGTTACTTCACTTGGTTCATGTTGTTACTTCACTTGGGGACACGTTGTTATTTCACTTGGTACACGTTGTTTCTTCTCTTGGTACACGTTGTTACTTCACTTTATACACGTTGTTACTTCACTTGTTGCACGTTGTTACTTCACTTGGTACACGTTGTTACTTCACTTGGTACACGTTTTTTTACGACCATTTTAAACGATGTCCGACGCCCATTTTTACAAGCTGTTTCACTGACACATGAGTAAAAATTAATTAGTCTCGTAACTAGTTGCTTAGATTTTTCACCGGTCAATCAAATAGAAAATAAACCACTAAAAAATACAGTGGGAAAAATGACTGACGAATCGGTGGGAAATGTAACTGAACTAATCAGTGAAGAAAATATGGATTTTTTTGCACTGGTTCATAAGTTAAATTCTTTGAAGTGAGTGTTGTAACTGCCAGATACGTTTGACTGATTGAAACAGTGAGGTTTTCACTGATTCGAATTTAGAGTGTAGTATTGTCTAGCAGTACTGATTTCCTGGATATCCATCATTGTATTATCCCCAAGCAAATGTCCACAAGAGATGCACTTTAAAACTTGTTATAATTGGTAAGTGTTTTTAAGTGTTCGGTATCCATCGAGTGTTCTTTATTGTGACGGAAAAATATTTGCAAAATATTCTTACCGGGACAGTATCGCCTGCCGCATTCTTCCAGACAGCTTTCAAGTAAAACACTTTAGCTTTTACATCTCTTTAGTGCGCCTCTTTGAGTGAACAGCAGCCTTTAGTCTCTATCCTAGTAATTCTCCCCCATTATTGTAATTACATGTGTTTCTCAGATAATGTAATTAGCTGAAATTGTGTACCTCCGGTGTTTGTATTCAGGACTAACACGTTAACCCTATGGCAACCCCGTAAGGGCTATAAACACCTACTATATTGGTATTTCCTTGGCCTTTGGCGTATTTTCAATTTAAAAATCATTGTTATAGACGATGGTTGATCACAGGAAATGTTCGTTCTGTGCTAGGATGCACCATACTGTATTTATGTCGGACAGTTTTCTTTCATTATTGGTCGTCGTGCATGTATGAAGACACTATATAGTTTCATTGGGCCAATGGTGATTCAGATATTCTGAAGCGGAACGCTTGCGATTGATCTGCAAAGAACTTTGTGAAGTTGAAAACTTAATTATCCATTAATGAAAGGACAAACTAGTAAGAGTGTTTTTCGAAAATATGTCTACTGTAATATTTCAGAATATTACAGGATGCAAAGAATTTTGTTATGATTTATATGTTAGCATTTAAATTTTTCATAATTTGTTGTTTGCATTTCAATTGAATTTATGTGCACATGTCTGTGAAAAATATGTTAAATTAGATCATCTTTCCATTAAGTTTGACGTTTGCTATACGAAATTTCTCTTTGGAGTTATGTTACTTTTGTCTGAGTTATCTAAGGAAACATTGAAAAAAATCTGAAAGTCAAAAATAATACTCAAGAAAAGGAAATTTTGGAATGTCTGGAATAATTATCGCTGCATGTAGGTAAAATGTTTTGCAGTCTTTCACGCTGAGTGTTAATAGCGTTATCCAGCATTTTGAATATATTGTTTCGCATTACGAGAAGAGTCTGGTAAAATGATGAACTGTTGAAGAGATACTGCAACAGTGGGAATAAAATCCGGAGGTATCTACTGGAGTTTAGATCCCATGGTGAGTTGGCCGATACGCAGGATGGACTTCGTTTGGACATCTTCTGTTCTAAGTTTCTACAATGATGTATTATAAGGTGAACTCCACCAATTTATATATATTCAGCGGAACTGTAAGAAAGTTCATTTCCTACTTCAGACCTGTGTCACAGAAGTCCCATTTCAAGAGTTCGCGTAAGACTAACTGGAAACTTTGAATAATTCCTTAATATTAAAAATAAGCTGTTTTTAAATATATTAATACCAAAGACTAACACCAAATATCTATAAACTATTTCTCAATTTGAAATAATTTAAATACCTATATATTCTTCTAATAACATATTGTAAGGAAGGATTCAGAGAGTATTTAGTATTCATCTTTCAAGTTCTGATACCAATCCAAAATGAGCATTATTTTAATTTCTCTTTTTCTCGGTGATTCATATGTTCTATCTCCTTCTTAAATTTTCATTAAATTAACATAATTACTTTGTTCTTGTCTGTAGTAGTCGTAAAATATTAATTAGTGTCTATTAAAATATAAAGGGTCGATGTTTTGTAGAATAATCTGGTTGGAAGTGTTCATTTTTGTATATTCAGAGTCATGTGTCTTCTTATTAGATATTTACTTCTGGCGCCCATATGACTTGTAGATGTAATTTTATTTGTTATACTTTCTATAACTCCTATCATAAAACACTTCACAGATTGTCACCCGTACGAGGGACCACAGATGTACAAATAAGGATCTGAGTGATGTTCGTCGTATGTGTATTCTCAAACCTAAAAATAAAAAAGGCTAATATTTTTTTTTAACTACTTTTATTATATTTTGTATCCAACTGACACTTAAGTATGTGACAGCCGGAGCTAGTGATCATTCACGGAAATACTTTGGGACAATATTTAGTTCAAAACTTTATAATTTTGTTTAACGTGTAAGGTATAATTGTTTTTATCTGCACGCTGGGAAGAATGCTTAGTTTTGCAGTAACTGCAATCTGAGTGGGAAGTTTTAGAGAGCCATAATACTTATCATGTGTACAGCAGTCAACAAGGAAAGAACATCCAAGTATCTGGGAATGGGCGCTGTAAACTATTCTCAAATCACGGCATTTCACGAAAACTCACAACAGAGACTATGCGATAACTTAGTTCATGATAAGGACAAAAAAACCGTGGGGGAGAAACGAGTTCTGATTACAAGCAATACGTGGACATAGAGTAGGCAAGTAGAGAGAAGCGGAACTGCGTAGCGGCTCGTCTCACGTGGGAGTGCCGATTCGCTGACTGGCTGGGCGGGGCTCTGGAAACGTACCTCGTGTCTGATTGGCTGCTGAGGATCCCCTTGTGTGTGGCGAGTAAGTTACCGGCTGCTGATTGGCGGACGTTTCCGGACATGTTCCTCGTCACTGACGCCATTTTGCTGGCGTGGGCATTTAGAGCTCGCGGTATGCACGGCTGTTTAACATCTGTATTCTTGAGTAGTCTGTGGCAACACTATGCATGATATTGTTACAAGACGCCTGAGGGTCCTATCTGAGTTCGCGGGGAATGGAGGTCTTAATAGAAATATAAGAACTAAATTAGATTTCTAATTTATTCACACAAATGATATTTCCAGCATGAAATTATCCGTCTCCTCTCTTACCGTTCTTATTAATTTCTCAGTGAGCGCGACATTTAATGCCTGTTTCAACTCTAATTAATGCCCTTCTCAAAGTCGCTGTTTCGTTATAGTCGATTAACTCATACTCATCACTAACACACGTCCAGCCTGTCTATTGCCATCATCTGCAATGCCTTTCATTCATGCACCTAATCCAATAGTCCAGCCTGCCAGCCGCACTCTTCACTGCTTGATACTCGCAGTCGCAGACTTCCCTTCCGCTGGTCACTTCTCTCGCCGCTCATCGTCTGTCACTGAAACTCAGTCATTCGTCCATTCAACAACTGCCGGCTCGGACGCTCATCGCACTATTTAAACTCTACTGGCCTTGACCTGGAAATTTCGACGCACTCCGAGTCATGCTTAGAGAAACAAGGGGAGCAAAGCACTAGAAAACTCTTCAGATAAATACAAAAAATTATACAAGATAACTAAGGTCACCAGCGCTACCTAAGGATTATCGTGTCGGATAGCTTTTTATAACAGATACACGGTTCCTGGGCATCGCTCGCTTGAAATTCAAAACATTCCATCGTTTTGACGCCGCTATCATATAACTACCTGTCCTTCACATGCTCTCGCTAGTGTGGAACACTGATTTGTTGAAGTTTCTGAACGTCTTTTTTGTGAATGATAAATGCTGACATTAACGAACACATAGTAGCGTACGCTTCTCATTGACTATAAGAAGTAAGCTCGATACAAGTGTAGGGCTGAAAATACTCTGAAAGAATACAAGTCTCTATCTTTTACATACTTTAATTCAAGGCTCAACGTATTAAGCTGGTGCTAAATGGAGAAATTAAGTCGTTAAAAATCGCTGTTTGGTCCACAATGTTATATATACTTGTCCCTGGCAAACACGTGTTCTATTAACTTCATTTTGTAAGTATAATGCACGTTTTCAATTGACGTTTAGAATAATGAACAGAAAAATACGATTTCGTTTGGAACTGAGGTTTCAGACACGCATTTGTTAGTAAGAAATAAAAGTTAATAAATTAAGGGCAAAAGAATAAAGATAGCTATGATTTAAAGGAGTTGTTCGATTCTGTTGTCATATTTGAACAAAGTAATTGTGTATAATCTGATGCCTTCAAAAATTTCGCTTTCGTGAATATTAAACAACAATACAGTTATAATCTCTAATCTAGTACGTAAAGCGAAGTTTATTCTCCAAGTATGGCACGTAACACTAAGCAAAGAAAAATATTTTACACCGTATTTTTATTATATATATTATACATATATACTATTTAAATATATTCACATATATGCACACACATATATATATGTGTGCATATATATATACAGACATATGTGCGTACAATACGGGGAGAAACGGGTACACATGCATTAATTTTATTTACAAAACTATTATCATCGACCCAGGCCCTGCCTACCCGAAAAGTGAAAACCAATACTTAATTGAAGATATCCTAGATACAGGTTGTATGGTCTTAACAACTTTGACATTAAAAAGTTTTGTTGCATATTTAAACAAAACATTAACTTGCACATCGCGCCAATGTATTAAGTAACTGATCATGTAATTTCCCCTTTGAAAATTGTATAAATAGCTGCATGGTTACATATTGCCATTTTTATGGTGGTGGCACTGCATTATATTGCCTAAGTGTCTCTCGCATCTGTTAGTTCGTGTCACGCGAATTTTTGTGAATATTCACTTGAAACTTTTTACAGAGTAGTGTTTCATTTTAACTGTTAAAGAACCCACATATAGGCTGTTCACGATAAAGTGAGCACTTTTTAAGGCCCCTCTGAACAGACATTAACCGCTAATAAATGTATATTATTGCAACCTTTAGCGTTTACTTTTGATAGTGGTAATATGTACACGCTGCTTTTATTAGTCACAGAGCAATGTTTATACCAAAAAGTGTTAGGAAGATAGAAATTAGCTGAAAGTGATAATTTTGCATGGCCTTAAAAAATTCTAACTTTACCGTGAACAACCTATACCTGGTTTCTGAAATGCGTTGTAGAATGTTTTATAAATGGGTTTTTTTGGAGAAACTATTTAAGGTGCCCCCAGTATGTTTACCCCCGAAAAGACCTCATACTCCAGACGAGGACAGAATGGTACTTTGGAGTTGTCACGCGTGCTGCAAATAGTAACTTGGAGCCCTTCAATAAAGATAAAAACTGCTTCTGCATACTGTCGGATGTAAAAATATACTATCCGGACACGAGGCAAACTAACGATAGGAGTCTGTACTGAACTTAGCTACATGCAGACTTGTCATCAGTAAAATGCTAGGGTCACCGCTGGAAGTCCCATAGTTACACGCAGCGCCACGAGAACACTGCCAACCAGCTCAGAGCTCTGCTCGTAGCGGCGATTGTATATTTTGCAGTGCATGCCAGTTGTTATTTTCCCACTTTTAATGTCGGTAGGCTAAGTAAGACGGCGGTGAGATAAGAACTAGGAAAAGGGTAAATTATACCAATTAAAGATAATTACAACAACTTAATGTCGTTATAAAATAAAGATAAATTCATTATAATATTAGTGGCGTTGATATGCAGAGAGAGAGCCTAAGGGAAAGTCCGAGGAGGGATAATAAGCAGTGACAGGTGTATTTCACGAAAATATTAATGGCCATGCTAGACTTCAAAATCCTACATCCACAACCACAACTTACTTCGCTTATTGGCCGCGTGTCTATGTGGGAAGAAGACATGTTCTTATTTGTCTGGGCCAATCGTAATGAAGTATTCCGATACTGAACGTCCATGTTTCGCGGACAGACACTCGAGGCACGTGACATGTAAAATCATCCAACCACGAAAGTGCATATGAACTAAAGTGTTTTGGAGTACAACTGGTCTCGAAATATTTTCTTGAAATACAACTGTCACTAACAATAAGGAAAAGGGACTTAAACCAACTCGAACATGCGCCCGCCTTGGTCGCCCTCCAGGGAAGGAGGAAGGGATCTGCCCCGATGCCCCCCCCCCCCCCACGGCCGACAGCGACATCCCGTAGTTCGGAGCCCTACCCACTCTTCTCGTCCCACTCCTTCGCCCCTTCATTCTGACTGGTTGTCGCGTGGTCGGTAGTTGGAGTTTAATTTACGATCGCTGATACCCTTTCATGACCATGACTAGTCCGCTGGACCCACATTTTCAGGCCTACCTCGGCGAATTGTCCAGCTTGTTTAGAATCTAGCCATTTCGACCAAAGATAGACTAAAGATGAGGTAGACCGATCTCGCTGGCTGGGTACAACCAATATCCGTGTTCCAGCATCGAACTGCTTTTCTGCCAACACGTCTAGCAAAAACGGCGTTGTTGGGGTGTTAGGTTAGAAAATTGATTTGTAAACAAATGTTTTGAGATGTTTTTGTACTTCATCTAACCAATTTGTAATGCAGTTTCATTAAATTGAAATTGGTAAAAGGATTTTATTATATATTAGTGCCTGTCATTAAACAATTAAGATATAAACAAACACGTTCATCACTGTTGACAATGCGACTTTGACAGTTGGGTACATGCGCAGAAGACGAATAAGCGGTCTACCTCATCTATTGTCTATGATTTCAACTCTATTTTGGAAAATGGTTTATGAATCAGCGCTCTGTCCTCTTTTCGGCTCGGTGTGTGGCCTTCATTTTGGGTAAGATTTCATGACGAAGAGAACCGAGTGTAACCCTTATAGCTCCTGCACTTATCTGCCAAAAGAGGAGAGAAAAATGTTCAGGCAGGCGGTTAATAATGCCACGTTCGACACAACATTAATGTAAAGTATTTATATTTGACCGTTGAACGTCGCGGTCAGCTGTGGCTGAGTGTGGCAGGAGTGTCCAGAAGGCACAAACCAGATAACTAGGGATTGGAAAATTTCGCGAATTCATTTCAGGTCAAAATAGATTTCAAACGGGTGTACACTGAAGTCACCTTTGCTATTGCATCACAGTTTGTTACGCACGCCCTAGACGACGCTCGAGCCAATAGCAGACTTGTAAGGGAACAAGAAGTGAATCCCATTTTGCCAGGTGTGGAGTAACGCTAGGGCAGCGGCCAATGAACAAACATCTGAGGGTAGAATGCACAGAGGATTGCGCAGTCTAGCCTACAGGTAACTGAACTCGCGTAATTTTCCCTATCCTTACAGATAACGCCCTATCGGCGTGTCTAGCTCGACTGGCGCTTGTAGCGGCGTGCTTTGAAGTGGCGCCGTAGCACTGCCGAGATGGTGGACGAAGGAGGCAGGGGAGAGGGTAATCTGGACGCCTCCAGCACTGTAGGGCCTCCAGTCTCCTGGACCGGAGCATTAGCGCTGCCGTTATCTGCCTTTCCAGCTGAGTTGGCCTGCCTGGAGTCTGCCCCGCGATCCATGACGTCGCACAGCTCCACTGCGGGCATTTGTCATGCCTTACGATTAAAAAGAAAGAAAGAGGAAAGCTTTTCAGACACGCAAATTTTTACGCACATATAAACACTAGGCTGCTTTCTCCGCCATTGTTAAATTCAACAGAAGCAAGGTGCAAATAAGTTTTTAAAGTTAAAAAAATAATTAATGTGTAACTAATACAATCTGATCCAGTGTACACAACTGTGTACACATAACATACAAAGCCGTTATTTTTGTTTGATACTGTACACTGCGGGGACCAACGACAAATGATCTAGAGATGATGGAAAACAGCGAAAAATTTTTGAGCCAACGTATCTCCTATAACACACTAACTAGTTTATTCTTTCGTGATTGGGTGGACAAGGTTTTGACTCAGCTAAGTTTGCAAACCAATCACGAACGTTCTGCCTTAAAGTAACAGAATCCTCATTGGCGCAGTGAAATGGGGTAGTATCTCCAGACATACGTGACAGCCAATAAGGAAAGAGAACTGTCGGACGTGTGTACAGTACGTTGAAACATAGCAAACAGTCCTATTAATCTCTAATGATCTTCCTTGGGGGTAACTGATTCGCGTCTGTTTTTCGCGAAAAGATTCCACTAATACTTGTACTCAAAAACACGTTAGTTCAGAAGCAGAATAGTGGTTGGACGATTTTAACTTTGGCTGCCATCCAATCACGGGAGTTCAGTGTTAGGGTGTTTTTTATTCTGCTTAGCCTAGTAGAGTAGAAAAGGTCTTCTCACACAAACGCGCGCTCAGCAACCAAAGGAAATTTGCTAGCTTTTACGAGAGAAGTTGGAGACTAGAGAGAACAGAAATATTTTGGCGAAAATCAACTGGCCTACTGATTCGTAAACAGTGTTGCTGATTTATGTTACTGCTAGCTCGCTTTTTGCTGTAGCTGAACACAAAACCTATGCTATAGTTCATTGATTGTGAAAACGAAACTATATATATATTTTTTTGTTTGGATCAAATGAGACTGTGAATTAAAGTATTTTTGAAAGGGATACATTCAGGAAACAGTCGATGCTCAGTATTATCTCTGGTACTTAGTGAATAACTGACAGCGGTTCAGACTGCTGAGGAAGTAAAATGCCAGCCACGAGTCATGGCAAAAAAAAAAAAAGTTTGCCGCGGGATATTTCATTTATGACATTAAAACTTTCTTTATGCAAGCCTGTGTGGCAGGCGTAAATGGCGAGGTTATAATATTGTCTGGTATTTTGGGTAATGCTAATTACCGTAGTTATTTAGATAAGATTACGTAATATTAACTTGAAAAATAAACTTAAGTCCGTGGTAAGGATCACAGACAGTATGAGCGGGGCTTAGAGAGTCCGCTTCTCTGGTTTGCTCCGAGAGGACATACTTCGGGAAGTAGTAGGGGTGTGCCGATTTATCTTTTGGTTTTCATTAATCCGATCAATCAATTTGATATCAAATTGACTGATCGGATTAATTCGTAATCCTATCTTAATCCTATCAAAAAATGTCCGTACGTGCGCTAATCTTAATCCGGTGAAAAGTGATCAAAGAAATTTTATCAAAGTTTTTACATCAAACCTGTTTGATCAAATTTCTTTCATGAGATTTTGCTGTGTATGGTTTGGGGTAAAGGTGTACTAAAGCACTTTATTATTATTTTTTACATTTTTTTGTGAGGAGTGGCATGATATATCCTCACCCTCGAAGCTCTGGCAAACTGGGGTGTGCCTGTGATGGAGAAAGGGTATATATAGGTATTGTGTAATATATTAATTTTTAGAGTATTTAGTCTGACAGGCGACCGAGGGCTAAGACACGTCTGTTTCGACCGGTGTTCGGCAGGCAACAGAGTTTATGGTGTGTGTAATGAAATGATTAGTAAATACATAATGAATTAAACGAAAAGTGATATGAATACGATTTACTATATTCTAGTATTATAATTTACAAGAAGGACTCATCGAATCGCAAATACAAATTTAAAATGGTCCTCAGCTATCCTGGTTTAATTAAAAATAAAGCAATCAAGTAACGAGTTATAGTTATCAATACATAAATTACACTACTTGAACTAAACAATAGCAAAAATGGATTTGAAAACACATAGAAACAAATTAAATCGTACAAGCAGCTCTCCCAAAACACGTCCAATCGGCTGTGAGTTTAGTGAAGCAATGCCTTATAAGTTTTGTGTCGGGAGCATGACTAGAGACATGGAGCACGGCCGGCATCTGGCAGGCGACTGAGGTTATAGCTACTCGGAAGGAGAGATGACTATCACAAATTGATAAAAAATTATGTTTACGATGCATGTACTAGACAAAACAAACATTTCGCTACAAAATTAATTTTCGAAGGAAATACAGAACCTATGTCCACGTAAAAATGAAAAATTGTTTAACACCCACAGCAATTATGATAACATAAAGATGGAAGCAGACATATGCAAACAAAGTGATATAAAATAATTAAATTCCAATGAAAGATAAAAAGGTATCCCTACCAAGCTACTATTAACTATATGCAATTTAAGCAGTGATAAACACAGACAACTTTTCACAATAATAGCACAGATAAACAACTACTGAAAAAAACTTACCCCATGGTTAACACTACTTTCAATTCCCTGGGAAAATTATATCTCATTATTGTAAGAAGAATGATATCAAAATAATTCACTTTTAATGCAATTTCCATCGAAGCATAGGTAGACTTGGATCCTGTGAAGGATTTAATCCCGCAACACTTCATAGAAATGTAGGATATTTTAAAAATTGATAAATCTACGAATGATTTGAAGGAAACACTCGAGACACGTAGTCGAAGAAAAACATTGAAATCAATATTATTATTTAGTAAAAGTCTTAACACACAAAAATGTTCACTATAATAAAAATAACAATTACTTTATTAAAATGCATATATAATATCGCATGTAATGATAGCTGAAGCCCGGAGCAGATATTATTCAATGAACACATTTAACGAGAGCTGAAGCCTGCGGCTAGGGTCCGCAAATCGTCTATCCTTCAGTCGTAGCACGGGAGGCCGGCAGACATCGTTCTGGCCTGTGAAGTGGGAAAGAGCAAATCCAGAAATCCAACTTCACACAGAGAGGGTTGTCGACAAACTAAGATGGTGGTGGACAGCGAGGATGGTTGGAAGGACCAGTGCCCTTTCCAGCAATATGAGCCCGCTCCCCCGACCCCCTCTCTTAGCCCATAGCCCAGAGCGCATCTTTGTCAAGCTCGGACCCCTGTCCACCTCCCACCCCTCGAGCCATGAAATTTGGACCCTCCTGAAGTGCTACCTAGCTGCATAACTTTCTCCATTCTACTCACCAAGCTTAGACTTTCTCTGATGCAAAACCTAATGTGTTACAATCACTTCAGTGTGAAGGATTATCGAGTTTGCCTCGAAAAATGCTTAAGTGTTTTGGGGACACAATATTAGTTGTGTTTGCATGCTCACACAAAGTCCACACCTAACACGTTCCCAAGGTAGTATTGCCAGGTATGGATGATAAGTGCTACAATCAGGCAGATAGAGTATCGACCTTACCCTGGGGGCACTACAAAATCCCTAAGTATTATTTTTATTTCCTCACACCAATTGTTTCAGCACCATAATAAATATATAATCCTGCCACCTACATCACAAATACTAGCACCACACCACAAATGACGACCATCTGCCACCAACACATGCACCAGCATCAGCTCCTATTCCACAGCCATCATCACAGTTGTCTACAATTTTCTACAGCTATCTACAGCTGTCTAAATCATCTACAGATCTCTACAACTATTTGCAACACCTGTTGCATAAGCATCAAAGTTCCTGCCTGTTTGCCTAACTGCAAGGCATGATATCAGCTAACTACAGTATCAATACTCTTCATACAAATGTCCTCGATCCAATTTCACTTGTCACTATTCTAAGAAGAATAAATTCATTATATCACCATTGTAAACTGCTATTTACAGTGTGACATAACATCATTTTAAATCTGGAAGCTACATGTGAGTGTATTTTTCAACTATAATTGGCATGTGTGTGTTTCTGCAAAATATCCTGGATGTGATGCATGATTGTAACATAAAGAACACCTTCAGTGAGCATCTTTTTAAACTCCTCAAGAGATTGCAAATAATGTATATAGTTCACAGATGTTCACCAAAACAATTAAAATTGTAGTTTAGGAGAATACTGTTGTTAATGTTTTTTATCATTCATCTGCTTGTTATAAAATATCACAATATGTTTCAAAATGTGAAATCTTAATGTTTGTTGTATATAATTCTTGTAAATATTAACTTGTTTTTTTTCTCATAAAGTGTTTGAAAATGTTTGTAAAATATGAATTCTCTTAAACAATTGTTGTAAATATGATCTTGTTTTTGCTCATAAAGTATTTGAACGTATTTGTACAATATGAATTCTCTTGAAATGTTTGTTTTACATATATAGGTTTTAAAGATGATTTTTTAAGAAAAAATATTGAATAAAAATTTTTATGTTCATGTTCAAAAATATTTTTGTGAATGACTAAATGATGTTTTCAATACAAAAAATATATATTATGTTTAAAACTTGTTTATGAAATTCTTTTTAAAACTAATATTTAATATTCCTGCAGAGTAGATTGAAAAATTGTTAGTAAAAAGGAAAATACTGGGTCTGTAGCAGTGATGGTAAGCTGTTTAGGTTTTTGATCTTCAAAAGAATTCAACCACAGGTAGCCAACTGCCTTTTGTGAGAAATACAAGTTTCTTGCTTAAAGACAGCTCACAGTCTGCTCCATTCATTGTGAGAGATAATCATGTTTATACATTAAACTCTGAATTTGAAAACCAACAATTCCATCAAATAAATTTGATAAAACAACTTTGGAGAAATTCAAGGACTGGAGAAATATAATTAAAAGTGTTGGGGAAAAGCATATGCCTCAATGAATGAAACGAAACGAGGAGACTTATAGATCGTCGAGAAAACCTTGTCTGTCCAGCTCAAGTTGGAACACACTGCTGAGATAGGAAAGGCACTTGGGAAAAGAGTCAGTGGTCTGACAAAAATACCTTTTGAGAGCCAGGTATGCATGCTCCTATCAGCACAGCACAGCTAAAAAAATGCTTCTAACTGACCTTCTACCTCTACAGTAGCATCGAGTGGCAGAGTGCATCGATTTTTACTTGTAACAAAATATTTTAACAATAACTATTTACTTAACAAATTACTACTACTGGGGAACCAATATGCTGATGTCTGCTGCCAAAACAAATATACTTTATACAAACCTAAACATCTTTAAACTTTAAGAAAAGAAATTCAATTAAAGTAGTCTATAAAAGGGGGTAATTCTTTTTTCAGTTCTTATTTGCATTTGAAATCTTTATTTGTCCGATTTATCATTATGTGGACTATACACTTTTGCCTTTATATCACTTTGTTTGTGTACACGTGCTTCCATCTTTATGTTATCAGAATTGCTGCGGGCTGTAAGCAGGTTTTAATTTTACGTGGAAATACGTTTGTAATTTCTTTGAAAATTTATTTTGTAGGGAAATATTTGTTTCATCTAGTACGTGTGTCATAAAAATAAGTTTTATCCATTTGTCACATAGTTGTGTATTCACCTTTCTTTTAGTTCATTTCCGAGTTTTTTGTGTAATTTCAGCTCAGTCACCTGCCAACCGGTGCTCTAAACAGGCGTCTCTAACATCTTATAAGTAGGGATAGGAAAATTTCGCGAATTCATTTCAGGACAAGATATATTTAAAACGTGTGTACACTGAATTCACCTTTGCTATTGGCTCACAGTTTATTATGCACGCCCTAGACGACTCTGAGCCAATAGCAAACTGGCAAGGGAATAAGAAGTGAATCCAATTTTGCAAATTGTAGAGTAACACTTGGGCAGCAGCCAATGATCATACATCTGAGGCTCCACTGTACAAAGTTATGTGCAGTCTGGCCTACAGGTCATTGAACTCGCGTAATTTTCCTATCCCTACTTATAATCCAGCGCACGCCATTCACTGCAGCCATTGCTTCACCAACCTCACAGCGAGATGGACACATTATGGGAGAGGTTCTTGTACGGTTTCATTTATTTATTCCTAGGTGTTTTCAATTCATGAGTATTGTGTCGTTTAATTCAAGTAGTGTAATGTATGTATTGGTATGTGTTTTCATTTATTTTGTTGAGAAATATTTGTTTCATCTAGCATGTGCGTTGTAAACATAATTTTTATCAATTTGTGATAGTCACATCTCTTTCCGAGTAGCTATAACCTCAGTCGCCGGCCAGATGCCAGCTGTGCTCCACGCCTCTAGTCATGCTCCCAACACACAGTTTATAAGGTATTGCTTCACTAACCTCACAGCCGACCAGACATGTTTTAGGAGAGCTGTTTGCACGATTTAATTTATGCCTACATGTTTTAAAATCCATTTTTATTGTGTCATTCAATTCAAGGAGTGTAATTTTTATATTAATAGCTATAACTTGTTACTTTATTTCTTCATTTTTTAATAGAACCAGGATAGCTGGGGTCCATTTTAAATTTGTATTTGCAATTCGATGAGTCCTTCGTGTAAATTATATTACCAGTATACAGGAAATCGTATTGACATCTCTTTTCATTTAACTCATTATGTATTTACTAATAATTTCATCAAATATGCCATAAACTCTGTCGCCTACCAGACGCCGGTCGGAGCAGACGTGTCTTAGCCCTCAGTCACCTGTCAGACAAAATTCTCAAAACATAATATATTACACAATACCTATGTATACACTTCCCCAACACAGGCACATCTCAGTATGCCAGAGCGCCGAGGGTAACGACGTACCATGACACTCCCCACCAAAAAATAAAAAATAATAACAATAAACTGCCTTAGCACACCATTTCACTAATGCACCAAACTATACAAAAAAATTTCATCGAATAAATTTGATTAAACAAGTTTGATGCAAAAACTTTGATAAAATTTCTTTGATCACATTTTATCGGATTGAGATTAGCAGATTAACGAACATTTTTGATCGGATTAAGATCGGATTAATAATAAATAATTAATTTATTATTAAGGAGGAATTAATTATTAATCCGATCTTAATCAGATCAAAAACGTTCGTTAATCTGCTAATCTCAATAATAATTGATAATTAATCCGATCAATCAATTTGATATCAAATTGGTAATCCGATTAATCAAAATTGAAATGAAATCGGCACGCCCCTACTACTTGGGGGTTCTCGGGTCAACCCGAAGTAGTTTCTGTCGTCAAGAGGAGACAGAGATGAGATATACGGGAAGTTGGGAAGGTAGGTCTTTGTTAGACTTGCAGGTTTTGCTTTGTTAACGTTGGGACGTGAATGTCAAACACCCGCTAGACCTCATTAACAATTTAACACACTAAAGGCCCGGTGTAAGGAGCGTCAGAGAAGTAATTAAATGCTCGGAAAACCAATAAGGACGCCTTCATAGAAATTCCTTGTGGGTATTTAACCCCTTAACACATTATCCCGAGAATACTCATTTACATCTAACATGTTGCAAAGTTGGTAAATGCGTGGTCGGTGCCGTGTCAGTCCCGAAACTCGCACCAATAGAAACAGCTCCTTTAGCTGGACAACGCTATAGGTGGATGCTAGCAAAGCAACTATTTTATAATTCGTCGCCTCTGGTAACATTGATACACTGAAACTAGGGACACTCGAATTTCACGAAAATATTTCCGCACGTGCTAGATTTCAATGCCCTATTAGCATACCAGCAGTATTCTTTTGCTTATTGGATGCAAGTGTATGTGAGGAGGCGTGGTATTACTTGACTGGCCAATCAGAATAAGGTTGCTCCGCTATTGCACGTCTGTGATTCGCGTGCAGACACCTAAGACACGTGACACCTGGATAATCCACTCACTGAAGTGTAACTTAGCTCAAGTGCAAATGGAATACAACTGGTCGTGAAATCTTTCCACGAAATTCGGGCATTCTCTGACTGAAACCCTTTCCGTAAGTTCCAAAATGTGACTTCTTATGAGAAGATATAAAGTACTGTTCACACCAATGAGCATCCACTTTTGCAACATCTGAATTGGAAAAAATTATGTGTACATTTAGTGGTTAAAACATGTTGTGGTGAGTTTTTATTATCATAGTTATGGTCGTTAGACGCCTTATCGCTCTCCCTGAATTAGCTGGCGCTGTTTATTAATAGTGTATTTATTGAACTGTAACAATATTTATGTACAGAAAAGGTTTCCCTTGGTACTTCATAGGCAGCCAGGAGAATGTAGGGGTTGGAGGCGTGGGGTTTTGCTCGAGTCAGCCAGGGGTTTGTACTTTACAGTGAGAAGTTGGTGAATGAAGCTATTGGCTGTTTAAGGGATGGTGGAGAGGTAGCCGAGACAACCCGCTACAGCGTAGCCATCCCCCCCCCCCCCCCCCCCCCAGGGCCAGGCAGAGAACATTAAAAAAAAAACCTTTCATACTGTGAAGGAAAAATCCAGAACTGCGGAGGACGACGAATACTGTAATCATGGACAGTGTGTCGTTTTGTACTGCATTGTTTTGCACAACTCAAAATGAATTACGCAAGTAGTCTAAATAAAATTGTTCCATATGCTAACGTCAGGTAACCATTTGTGATAGTTAAAATTATTTCTTACGCTTTCTGATTTTTTTAAACGCATTAGTGTGTAAAATTTGCCAGATTTAGAAAATGTTTACTTATATAATTATTTCACAGTTTCAATTGGCCGATGCATGAATAAAGTGACGAGGCCCATGGCGATGTTAATTTTATATAAGGTGGAAGAATACACAACGTGCATGCAAGTAGATCTTAAGCAAGGATTTCAAAAGTGCTCATTTACCGTGAATAGTCTATACCTCGCTTCACCCTCATCGGCTCTCAAGACCTCGATGTTAAGAGCCGCCCAAATCTCTTCACTCGCCCGGATGACAGAACAATTAACTAATTTTCAGAGTGACCAAGGGCCGAATGCCACCCTACCAGGTCTATTGTTAAACTGAAGCAGCGTTTAAAGAACGTATAATTGAGGGCCATGTGTTTGAAGCATTGTGGAGTCTAGGTTGGTGTTGAATGGAATGGCGAGATTTCCGGCTGCGTGTTTAAAATGAAGAGTACGGCCTGAGTGTGAGTGCACTGAGAAAAAGGTTTTGGGAATCAAACAACAAGATTTGTTTGGTGCAACCAAATTATTTGTTTGTATAGGGACAATGAATTATTTTGTCGCTGAAACCAAGTATTTTGTTTTTCTCATTTGGTTGCCTAAAATTGTAAGATTTGGTTGGTGCTACTAAAGATTTGTTTGGATACACGCACATCAAACAGTTTGGGACCATATAAAAATCTTTTACAAGTTCGACTGCGTCCTGGCGCTACGCCTTAGTAACATCAGCTAACGTGACAGCGAAATAGACATACTGCAAATATACGGGCAACGTGTGCGAACAAACATTTAAATAGACATACTGCAGATTTACGGGCAACGTGTGCGAACAAACATTTAAATAGACATACTGCAGATATACGGGCAACGTGTGCGAACAAACATTTAAATAGACATACTGCAAATATACGGGCAACGTGTGCGAACAAACATTTACATTTTTATATCTTTACTTGTCAGTTTCTTGTTGCATTGTCTTATTAATGTGTTTTTGCTATTGTTAAGCATCAATAGATACACTAACAAACACAGTTACTATCCTAACTGCCACAAAGAAAAACTCTCGAGCTGTATTTTCGAACGAAGGCAGCCGAATGGGTGGCCAAACAAATATACTGTTGATTCAACAAAGTAGTCTAATTTTTTTTGGCCCAACACAGAGATTTTGTTTATACAAACACTTATTTTGTTAGACAAACAAATGTGATTTTGTTGCTTTTCAAATTATGTTTGCTCATCAATATATTTTGTTAGGGCAACGAAATATATACATAGTCGTCCCTATACAAACTAATATAATGTTCGAGTTTCTCTCAGTGTGGTTTGATCAGAAGGGGATGGGGGTTGTAATGGGAACAGTAGTCTGTTATGTAACGACTGCCGCACAATGCTCTGGTCGTCTTTGTCTTAGCCCAGAGTTGTTGAACCCCGGGGTCGCTATCCCGCAGCTCGTCAAGACAGCAGCTCGCCGGAGGAACAGAAGAAAAAAGAAACTTCAGTTCTCGTCCAGCGCAACAGATCTCCTCTATTACCAGTGAGGCGTGCATACAGCTGAGTTGCAGTCTGTGGAGTTCTTTCGCTTGCTGCGATATGTTTTTCTTTTACTCTGGAGACTTCAATTAAAGATATGTTTGCTCGTTTTGCAACCAGAGAATTCGTCTGTACTTGGCAGCCATCAAACGAAGAGTACGCATTGCAAATATTTGCTCCCTGGTTTTTTTTTTCAGTTCCTAGTATACCTTCGCTGTTTTTGTTCTTATTTTTTTGTAAATACCTTAAAACAAATTTCAAATACAAATTATAATATCTTTTGTGAGTACATGAACACACAGATTTACTAAGTATTTCTTTAGTTTCGATTTATATCTCCTTTTTCCATGTAGTCACTAATTAAATAGCTTTGAGACCTATTTATAAAAAAGTATCCTT
The DNA here is from genome assembly GCA_029891345.1 of Dryococelus australis. Taxonomy (NCBI): domain Eukaryota; kingdom Metazoa; phylum Arthropoda; class Insecta; order Phasmatodea; family Phasmatidae; genus Dryococelus; species Dryococelus australis. The sequence continues at coordinate 13,700,238 of CM056993.1, forward strand.
AAAATATTATTTTGCACGATATAATTGACAAGGAATTCGCAAATTGTCATAAAAAATTATTTTGCTTCGTTTGTTAACATTTCGAATAAAAAGCAGGTTGCGAATTTATAAAATCTATTGAGGCTGTTTGTTATTCATACAATTACATAATCGCTTTTTAATTTCTAACACCAAAGTAGTTAATTTGTAGTAACTTGTAACACGGTTTATGAGGAGGGTGTAGTGAAACATTTTCTGTGAAATATAGTTGTTTGCGCGAATACGCGTATCTCGGTAAATAAATGTTCTACAAATACGACTTTCTGTCAAAAAAAAAATTGTATATTCCCTTATTTCTTCCATTTGTCATATTAAGTGTGTTCTTGGAGGAAAAAGTTCGTAGAATTGGTTAAATATCGCATTTTCAAAGCTTGCGTATGCAGTTTGCTTAATCGGCAAGGGAGAGTACAAACATATGAGCGTATTTTAATCCGTGGTTTTGCATCGCGTGTACTAAAGTCCCGCTGTCACAGATCTAATTTGCACAGTACAGCGTCACGACGGGAAAAACTCCACGCCTTGCGCGTAGAAGCGACGAGGCTCTAGAAGTGCGTGATGGTGTCGCCCGTAACGCTCTCTCGCTTGGCCAGCTTCTCGTTCAACGCACAGCGAGTCCCTGGGCCGGGAGGTGGAGATGGTCAGAGGTGATGTAGGCTGGTGGAGGGGTAGGACCAGGGATAGAGAGAGAGAGAGAGTAAGGACGAGGGGAAGGTCGCTGGTCAAGAAGGGGGAGGGGTGGCTCGTGAGGAATAGTGCGTGTGTGTTTGTGGCCAGGCCAGTGGCACCAAGGGAACAGGGGAGAGACAGAGGTGAGTAAGAAAGGACAACCATGGAAGCCCCACATCTGTCCGCGTGTCCCTTCTCGCCATCGGGGGTAGGGGGTTGTGCATGAATTATGATTTTTTTTTTGTAGATGTATCTCAAACGCTTTGTAAATTACAGTTATCTACCATAGTTGATGTTGATTTCTATGTTATGGATTTGGCTAATATAACTAAAATAGTTCGGAAATTACAGCCAACTATGCTTATAAGTTAGCATGGGCCATATTTGACCCCGCGGGCTGCAGAGTTACATGCGATGCGATCGTTCGCGATACCTTGATGCTTCACCATCGTTGCCGGCGAGGTGCTGGCAGTCAAAAAAATTCGACATCCTCAGCTGGTCGCCAATCGTCCTTTGTAGGTATAGGTCGGCGATACCAAGATGGCCGCCGGGAAATATTTTTCAATTTGACAGGAATTTGTCAATATTCCGACCGATTCCACCCCAATGTGCTAACTATCATCACACTGTGTAACCTGCTAATTGGCACAGGCTGCCAAGATGGCCGGCGGTGGCGGAAGGGATATTTGGGATATTTTGAGGAAAAAAGGGAAAAATTGACGTTTTTGTACTAGAAATCGACCATTTTGGCCGGTAAAAGGGGGAAAAGGGAACTTGTCGCACCTCCAATCCTCCGCATGATGCCAGGTAATATGCTAATTACAATCCTCCAATCCTCCGCGAGACGCCAGGTGTGCCAGAACAACCCTTTTTATACTACTTTATGCCCTCTATAAAATTTACATTGCCATGGACTTTGTCACTTTATTCATGCGTCGGTCAAGTGAAACTGTGGAAACATTAGAAAAATTGATATTTACAAATATGCTCATTTTTACACTTCGATGCTTCAATAAAGAAGAAAGCGAAAGAAACAATTTATTCTTTCACAAATGGTTACCTAACACTTTTTATTTCGACGTTAAGATATGGAACTACTTTGTCCTCCGTCGTTTCAAACTTCTGTGGGCACATGTCACTCACTAGGCCCGTATATATATATATATATATATATATATATATATATATATATATATATATATATATATATATAATATATATATGATGGGGCAGTGACTATTTTATAAGGTTTAATTCAAAGTGCTCACTTTATCGTGAACAGCCTTCGCCATTATGGAGCAGTAGAATACTTAACGATACAGATGTGAAACAGCTGCTTATTCCGCGCGAACTGCGACCACACACGCCAGTAAAAATTGTGTCCCTGGTTAGCAACATGTCAGAGGAGCGCTATTTCCCAATCAGCGCCTTGTAGTCTACTCGATCGAAAGCCGGCCGGCCGGCCGGCCAATGGGGAACCTCTCGCAGAACGGAGTGGCCAGTCAAACACAAGGCCGCCCCGTTTCCATGGCCTCGGGCAGCCAATCAGCGAGTGGGTTCGTATCCACAAGTAGCACGGCAGTTCGCTTTTATTGGACCGCTGTTTGTTGGACACGCCCCGGACATCTTTCGACCAATAAAGAACCTGTATGCCCACATCAGATGAACCAGCGAGCACTTACGTCTCTGTTAACTTACTGTTATGAAGTTGAATTACGGTCATACTCATACATGAAAGGGTTATGGTGTAGCTGAATATATTTTGTGCACGGTAAAATGAGCACTTTCGGATGGCCTTCGTAAGATCTACTTGTAAGCTCATTGTGTGTCCTTCCGCCACATGTAAAATCAACAATGCCGTTGACCTGATCACTTTGTTCACGCGTCAGTAAAGGGAAACTGTGAAATTATTATAAAATTGAATATTTAACAAATTTTATAATATACACACTTATATGCATTAGAATTAACAGAAATAAAAACAAATTATTGAATTATTGACAAATTTTCACCGAACACTTTTAAGTCAACGTTGAGACATGGAACTACGTTCACTCTGTCGTTACCAACTTTACTGGGCGCATATCACTACGCGTGCCCGTCAAAAGTACACGCAGGTACGGGCAGTGACATTTTTCAAGGGTTGATTTCAAAAGTACTCACCTTATCGTGATCTGCCTCTAATGAGAGATGATTTGGTATAGAACTACTGTGATTGGCTGGCTTAATTAGACATGATGCACATACAATAACATTTTCTGCGAGTATTAATAATTGGGGGGAGCTTATAATAAATCAATTATACAAATAACTTGTTACAAATGTTTGTTTGTCGCCACTACTATGACAAACTAAAGGCTGCTCACGATAAAGTGAGCACTTTTGAAAGCAACCTTAAAAAAAAAGTCCCTGCCCCAACTTGCATACATTTTAACCGGAGCACCGAGTGAAATTCGCCCATTAAAGTTGGTAACGACGGATGGGAAGTAGATCCGTATCTTAACGTCGAATAAAAAGTGTTAGGTAACCATTTCTTATGATCTAAAGTTATTCATTTCGCTTTCTGGTTTCTTAATGCCTCGAAGCGTAAAAATGAACATATTTGTGTAGTATTTCCTTTACTAATAATTTCAAGTTTCACTTGACCGACCCATGGACAAAGTGATGAGGCTCATAGCAATGTTAATTTTGCATAAGGCGAAATAATACACAACGCGCATACAAGTAGATCTTATGCCGGGCTTTCAAAAGTACTCAATTTTACCGTGAACAGTCTATAACTGGAAAGTCTCCACCTTAATCACGGTTCTGGAGACTGTTCTGGTAGAGCGGTTATCGAAGGGGCCGGACATACCCATCTCCGTGTCCTTCTCTCGGCGATGGCCTGATGAGGAAAGGCGACCTGCCCAGCTTGACGCGGGCCTATATCGGCGCGTTGTTTGACATACTCGTCCCCGATTGCTGGCCGGCGGAGGGGATCTCTGCAACTGGCTTTTTTTTGCAGTGAGCTGTTGCAATTCCGCTCGCGTCCTGGTGTGATCACGCAGGCTGTCTGCCTAAGACCTGATCACATCATAACATTTCTTATTCTGTGTCAGGGTCGTGTAAGTAAATAATTGTTTTCGGAGGGCCACGATGATTGAAGCTTCGCAGTCAATGACCCGAAATAACAAGAAAAATTAATTATGTAAATGCAGTTTAGTTTGCTTTTTAGCAGCGTATTTATTTATCTTACATTTATATTTATTTAGTTTATAAACATCTCCATTCAGCGTATGGGCCTGTTTACAACTTTAAGAGTTTAGTCAAGAAGACATTTACAATTAACATAAGTACACACATAAATTACTGCCAGAATAACAAGTTTATGTTTTATGTCTGTTTTTAGTGTGGTATCTAGTTTTTTTTTTTTTTTTTTTTTCTCAAGAATACAGTACCTCTTTTGACTGGCCAATCAAAGTTAAATTTCACCTACTACCTATCGATTCAGTGACATTTTCCGCAAAATTTATCAGTAATTTTTTTCACTATTTTTCAGTGATTTGTTTTTGACTGATGGATGAGTTAAACAGAGTATGAAAATAACCGTAAAAGAACTCGAAGAAAGCGGCTGTTAAACAAAGTGTGTTTCAAGTGAAATAACAACGAATAAACTAATAACACCAATACGAAATACTTTCTAAAATGTGTTTCGTCTGTCGAAACACAATTCTAGTAGGTAACATGAACACCCAGTTTTTTTTTTTTTTTTTTTTTTTTTTTTTTTTTTTTTTTTTTTTTTTTTTTTTTTTCATTTCGTTTCCATGTAATCGTCACAGCGCTCTGTTTGAATATTTAAACTGCATATAATGTGGCGAAGAGAGTGAACTCACATATACTATTCGTTTCAACAATCCTAACGGTACCAATTAAAACAAAAACGAGAAATGAGGGCATCCAATTTAAAACTACACAACTTCGATAAATTACTAAAAGACTTTTATTTTCATCACATTTTCCTACTCGACTGGGTAACACAAAATGTATGGAAACGATCTAAAAGGAACAACGATCGGGTGTGTGAGTTCAATCCTGGCTTCCTCCAGAATATATTTCACTTTTTTAAAATACGGAAAATTGCGTAATATTAATAGCAAATTATCGTATGTTTATTTATCGTCGTTATTTGACTAGATTCAATAAAAACATTATCTAATTTGCCGGTTCTGTTGGGCGTCACTTATTCAGTCAGTAAAATAGTTTCATGTCACTAATTCAATCAGTGAAATTTTTTTCACTGAAACAATCAATGATTTTCCACTGATTAGAACAGTTGAATTTTACTGCGAATCAGTGGTTTTCCACTGATTTGAATTTCGAGTGTTGTGTTGTAATCTCTTTCGCGAATATCAGGTATCGTTGTATCTCAATAAAAATTATGTAAACAAAAATCCGTTCTTAACGGGAGGCCCTCGAGCGCGCAGCTTGTTGAAACCGCCGCATAGATGGTGCTGCTGTGTAAAGGAGGGCGATAGGAGGGGAAAGGAAGGAGGCGACGCAGGTTCGGACGCATGGTGCCACGCCATTCTCGCGGAGAAATGTACCTTGTTGCCAAGTCGTCGGCACCTGCGGAGACCAAGGTATGTCCAGCCACCAAGCGACGCAACATGCTGTGCGTTGTACACTAGCGGAGAAGCGCGTTATCAGTAAGAACTGACTCAACCAGTCACCCAACTCGCTTGTCCGTGAAAACTAGCTGAAAAAAATTCATGGGACTCTCACCACTAGCCGTACACATAATGGGGCATCGTATAGAATTGTCAATATTCATGGGACTATTACCACTAGCCGTACACATAATGGGGCATCGTATAGAATTGTCAATATTCATGGGACTATTACCACTAGCCGTACACATAATGGGGCATCGTATAGAATTGTCAATATTCATGGGACACTCACCACTAGCCGTACACATAATGGGGCATCGTATAGAATTGTCAATATTCATGGGACTCTTACCACTAGCCGTACACATAATGGGGCATCGTATAGAATTGTCAATATTCATGGGACTCTCGCCACTAGCCGTACACATAATGGGGCATCGTATAGAATTGTCAATATTCATGGGACTCTCGCCACTAGCCGTACACATAATGGGGCATCGTATAGAATTGTCAATATTCATGGGACTCTCACCACTAGCCGTACACATAATGGGGCATCGTATAGAATTGTCAATATTCATGGGACTCTCACCACTAGCCGTACACATAATGGGGCATCGTATAGAATTGTCAATATTCATGGGACTCTTACCACTAGCCGTATACATAATGGGGCATCGTATAGAATTGTCAATATTCATGGGACTCTCACCACTAGCCGTACACATAATGGGGCATCGTATAGAATTGTCAATATTCATGGGACTCTTACCACTAGCCGTACACATAATGGGGCATCGTATAGAATTGTCAATATTCATGGGACTATTACCACTAGCCGTACACATAATGGGGCATCGTATAGAATTGTCAATATTCATGGGACACTCACCACTAGCCGTACACATAATGGGGCATCGTATAGAATTGTCAATATTCATGGGACTCTTACCACTAGCCGTACACATAATGGGGCATCGTATAGAATTGTCAATATTCATGGGACTCTCACCACTAGCCGTACACATAATGGGCATCGTATAGAATTGTCAATATTCATGGGACTCTCACCACTAGCCGTACACATAATGGGGCATCGTATAGAATTGTCAATATTCATGGGACTCTCACCACTAGCCGTACACATAATGGGGCATCGTATAGAATTGTCAATATTCATGGGACTCTCACCACTAGCCTTACACATAATGGGGCATCGTATAGAATTGTCAATATTCATGGGACTCTCACCACTAGCCGTACACATAATGGGGCATCGTATAGAATTGTCAATATTCATGGGACTCTCACCACTAGCCGTACACATAATGGGGCATCGTATAGAATTGTCAATATTCATGGGACTCTTACCACTAGCCGTATACATAATGGGGCATCGTATAGAATTGTCAATATTCATGGGACTCTCACCACTAGCCGTATACATAATGGGGCATCGTATAGAATTGTCAATATTCATGGGACTCTCACCACTAGCCGTACACATAATGGGGCATCGTATAGAATTGTCAATATTCATGGGACTCTTACCACTAGCCGTACACATAATGGGGCATCGTATAGAATTGTCAATATTCATGGGACTATTACCACTAGCCGTACACATAATGGGGCATCGTATAGAATTGTCAATATTCATGGGACACTCACCACTAGCCGTACACATAATGGGGCATCGTATAGAATTGTCAATATTCATGGGTCTCTTACCACTAGCCGTACACATAATGGGGCATCGTATAGAATTGTCAATATTCATGGGACTCTCACCACTAGCCGTACACATAATGGGGCATCGTATAGAATTGTCAATATTCATGGGACTCTCACCACTAGCCGTACACATAATGGGGCATCGTATAGAATTGTCAATATTCATGGGACTCTCACCACTAGTCGTACACATAATGGGGCATCGTATAGAATTGTCAATATTCATGGGACTCTCACCACTAGCCTTACACATAATGGGGCATCGTATAGAATTGTCAATATTCATGGGACTCTCGCCACTAGCCTACACATAATGGGGCATCGTATAGAATTGTCAATATTCATGGGACTCTCGCCACTAGCCGTACACATAATGGGGCATCGTATAGAATTGTCAATATTCATGGGACTCTCGCCACTAGCCGTACACATAATGGGGCATCGTATAGAATTGTCAATATTCATGGGACTCTCAGCCACTACAATAGCACGTATAAACATACATGGGTCCACTCGTAAAAAATGAATTAGTTGCAATATTCATGCACGTTCATTAGTTGACGTGTAAACAAATAGTAATCGAATAAGTATTTCTACTCAAATCTGATTTTAACGTAGTCTACTAAAATGTATGCCAAATCGTGGGTATTGGTCAAAATGTAGTATTTAAGCCTCGTAAACCTGAACAAAACATAAAAATTTAATATTCTGTAAACAAAACGTTTCTAGATTCAATACTTGTCACGAGGCAGCATGACATTTTTTAGGTATCGCGCCTTTTGTGGCTACACAGATTGACATTACAAAAAAAACGTGTATGTATTTGCAAACTTACGTATCATAGCATTTGTGTTTAATTCCTTGATCATATTTATGAAAGTTGTATACTTGGCGAATTGTTTTGATACAGCGTCACTAATATGATAGGTTACTATACAGGCATATTTCTATAGTGAAATGTAGAACAATAAATAACGTTGACCTAAACAATAAAGGAAAATTTTACATTCACACTGATTTACAAGATGAACGGTCGCACAAAAATGTAATTTGTGGCTTTGCTAGTTTAATCAACAAAAATGAATGTGTTTCTACTGCTTTCTTGCAGCCAAATTGCTCTTCTGTCTGCGTTTCTCTATCTCTTCGTGCCAGACGTGTCTCCAACATTTTACTACGACAGCCCACGCGTGTTTGTATGGACGTGTTCGCGAGCCACGAAATATATGCATTTTACTATGAATGCGTAGTTCTAATAAGCTACTGTGCATCCTCTGGAGCAGAGAGGCATGTGACGTATAATAGGAAACATTCAAGTGCTACTGCAAACAGTGCATTTGTCTTGGGACGAATTTCGTCGATATCGTATCGGGAAGTAGCCACACCCAACTGACGTAGGCAGAAAACGCAGCGAGGTGACGTAAGCTTGAGTTTCAGAAACAGACCGCGGGCAGTGAGTCCATGACACGTGGGGGACGACAACAAACAAGCCAGTTAATGTCGATTAACGAAGTAAGCGCGAAATAGCACACGCAATGTAGGTTTTACTGTATATAGATAGAAAATATTCGTAAGCGACTCGGCGTATCATGACAAACATAGCAGGAAGAGCACGCAGATTAAAACAGATAAACCAGCAAACGGTTTTCTAACATGCGATCTAGTCAAAGTTGATTTTCTATTAATGTTTACTTTACGTCTACGTTGTAGTTCCATTTGCCACTGTATAGGGACCGCCGTGGTAGGCGCGCGAAGTCATCCTAAAGAAAATTTCAAAATTGACAAACGGCAATATTTGGTCAAATTAATATAATTTCTTTAAAAAAACACAGAAATTCAATGTCAAAGTAAATTAAGGCCGTGGTCACGTGGTACTCAGAACTACTCCACTTTAAGCATGTTCAGAACTGCATGAGGTTACACTGGCTCCGAACTGCATGAGGTTACACTGGCTCCGAACTGCATGAGCTTACACTGGCTCCGAACTGCGTGAGGTTACACTGGCTCCGAACTGCGTGAGGTTACACTGGCTCCGAACTGCATGAGGTTACACTGGCTCCGAACTGCATGAGGTTACACTGGCTCCGAACTGCATGAGGTTACACTGGCTCCGAACTGCATGAGGTTACACTGGCTCCAAACTGCATGAGGTTACACTGGCTCCGAACTGCATGAGGTTACACTGGCTCAGAACTGCATGAGGTTACACTGGCTCCGAACTGCATGAGGTTACACTGGCTCCGAACTGCATGAGCTTACACTGGCTCCGAACGTGTTTCGATCCCAGTCACTTCTTGTTCAAAGTAAACAGGTTGTGTAAGTACATCGAGGCGACTTTTCATCTGTATTCTGCTCTAATTGGCTGCTATGACGTAATAGGCAGTATTATTCAAATGGCTGAGATTGGCGGGAATTTGTGCATGCGTTTAAATAAATAATAATCCAGGTCAAAAACAGTGTTCTCTATACGGTTACAACAAAAATAGGACAAGTTGGGTCAACATTAATAAAATACTCAACATTATTAAAATACTCAACATTTAATAAAATACTCAACATTAATAGTGGTGGAAGCGATTATAAATAAATATGGGAGCGTGTTTTCGGTGTTAGGATTTCCCTCTGTTTGCAGTCAGTTATTGAGTTGTAACCACTGAAACTAGTTCCGTTTGCAAACATGTTCAAACATGGCTGCCGTACGAATTTGCAGTAAATGCGTTTAGACCACTCGTGTGAACGCGATCGTAACCATTTGCAGTAAATAACTATAAACACATTTTAAATATACAAATGTCGTTGAAGTGCTATGGTAGCAAAAAATATATATATATGTAACTCATTTAATAGTTATGTAATTCAAAAAACAAGCATGAACAAATAAATAACAGCGAACACCATATATACAGTCTATTTGGTACAGGAAGTCAGACGTAGCAAACACATGTTTCTTTCAAACGGAATAAGCGTAAAATACGCGAACAGTTTAAAAGGTAAATATTTGTGAATCAAATATGGCATTCGTTAAAAAAAAAAAAACAAAAGAATGGAAAAGTATAGATAATTGTCAGAAGTGAAATAGGCGTTAGTTTTACAACATTTAAATACCGCAATAAAGATATTGAACTTCAGCCAGTGGTAATATAAGTCTAAACAATCGTTTAAGAGCAAATATCTCTAGTAATTCCAGCTAACTGATGCAAGTGTCCACACCCAAACACTACTGTCATAATGACAATTACGTTACACTGTTCATGCAATCTCACAAATTACGGAAGTAGGACGTCACAATATACGGAAACAAATAAGCGAAATCATGTTTACTTATGATGCACACTCCCTATGTGGAACGCATTACGTTTTTTTGTTATTTTTTTTAAGAATGACATTTCTGTGCTGCAGTTATAAATGCAGATTCCCGAATCGCATGTCGTACTGGGGAAATAGGGTCCACGATTTCTGGCTACATGCAACGCATATAAAATTGCTCACTTTCCAGGGTCATTTCCTGCCTCCAAAATGTTTCATCCGCTGATATTTTCTGCATGAAGACTTTCCTGGTTGTCTGTCATTGCCACAAGATAGCAGATTTGGCGCCCAGTTATGTTCCGTGGTCCGTACACTTGATAAAAGTAGCAGTGCGTCCTCTTACGTTTTAAGATATTGTCAGACATCCTCTCCAAAGAGAATTTCTTTTTTTTTTTTGTCTAGCAGTCTCCATTAGGCCCAGTGGCTTAGCAGAAGGAACGAATTTCACCTCGACCAGAGCACTTTCCTCTGTAACTAAACAACCTGGCCTAGCCCCCAGATAACAGCATTCTAAATCCACAAATATGCCATACCTGTCGACATTCAAGCATGTTTCTGCCTCTTAGCGCTTAATAACAATGTATTAATTATGGATGCCATACTACATAGCTGGTGTTAAAATATTATGTTTGTACAGAAGTCGCTTATCCAAATTACAACAAGGCGTGTAATCTTTCTGCCGGCAAATCACTCCAAAATTACGTGATGTTGAACGACCTTGTCTTTTATCAGGTCATACTTCACATTCTCTTTGTGCAACCGTTTGCACTGCAATTATGTCCCGTTTTTCTACAGCAACTTGCAGCAATGCAGCAAAATAAGCTTGCATTTTTGCTGTAGGGACTCAGACCCAGTACCACCAAATTGTAAGCCAGTGATCTTTACTACCTTGATCCCATGACCTTGAATGACCTTGAAAACAAAAGCACGAGAAAAATACACATCAGCAAGCATATAGCATTAAGACTACTACCGCCATATTGAATTCAGGTAACCTTGACCTTGACCATATGACAGAATGACCTTTAAAACAAGTCGAGACAAATTTCGGAAAAATTACAATAAATTCCGGAAAAACCCTTGACATGTGACCTAATACCCAATGACCCAAGACCAATGACCTATTACCCATAGGTGACCCATGACGCGATGACCCATGCCCCATAAATTACCCACATATGACACTTTAATGACCTATAATGCCACTTTAATGACACCTAATAACCCGTTAATGACACCTAAAGACCCATTGACACCTAATGACCTATAATTACCCATGATTGTGGTGCATGTGGTGCTGATTGTGGTGATGATTGTGGTGTTGTGGTGCTGAAGTGCATATTGTGCTGATTGTGGTGCTTGCAGTGCTGATTGTGATGCTTGCAGTGCTGCTTGTAGTGCTAATTGTTGTATGTGTAGTGCATGTGTTGCGTATTGTTGTATGTGTAGTGCGTGTGGTGCTGATTGTGATTGTGTTGTTAATTGTGGTGCTGATTGCGATTGTGCTGCTGATTGTGGTGCGAGCATGTGGTTCACAACTTACGATAAATTTCCCCTATTTTAAAATAAAACTACATAGTCATACCTCCAAAGGCTGTAAGATGAATATTTTATTTAATAATCTAGCTTTAAGAAGTATATAATCACGTCCCTCGGTAAACTACATCGCTCCCTGGATAAAATCTATTTGAATTTTGCAATAAAAGTGCCTAGAACTACAGCTGTCGATGCATACCTTAGGCATTCTACTGAAGAATACAGCACCACGGCGAGCCCCCACCATGCTTACTGCACTCATTCCGTCTTTAAACTGGCACATATTAATCACCTGCCGAATCGGCACCCATCGATAAATCAAGAGGTATTGACGGAAAAACTTCCTGACTCCCAGTAGACGAATCCTTGCAGATCTCAGTATGTTTTTTCAATCTATCGCCTTGCACAAACTGCATGGGACCAATGACGTAATGCTTCATAGCGCGAAAAGGTCACTTCGTACAGGTCTTTCTCTCATACCGACAATCATTTTCGCCATATGTTAAAACTCAATCACAGAATCGGCACTAGCGACAACCAGGTAGCAATGATGCAGGTCGCTGCTCCATGTTCGTTGAGGTCAAAGGCAGGCCTTCATGATATGACGAGAGAGCACTTCCACATCGCTGTTAACCTCGTGGTGTCAGAATGTCAACTATCAGTTTATACTATATAAAAGCAGTCATATTTTCTACAGTAAAGAGCTTAGCTTGTGTTCACCAAAGAAAATTTATTTATAAAAAATGAGAGCACTCTGAGAAAACCCACATACTCCTTCGCCCCAGAAGAAAACATGCTGATAGTTATATGTATATATATGTATATGTAAACATAAAATTATTTTCAATTTACTTTATACATCATTATGTATAGCTATATATATAAATATTTAAATATGAAAATTATCTTCAATTTATTTTATACCTAATTATGTACAGCTATATATACATAAGTAAATATAAGTTTTTTCAATTTATTTTATACATAATAATGTATAGTCATATATAAATATGTATAGGTATATAAATATGTAAATATAAAGATTTTTCAATTTATTTTATACATAATTATGTATAGCTACATACAAATGTGTATATATATAATTAATATATATACAAAATTAGATTCAATTTATTTAAACATGGTATGTGTACTTGTGGGTTTACAAAAATATGCGTGTACATGTAAATATAGGAATTTAAAATTAACTTTATTGTATTTTATACATAATTATGTATAGGTATGTTAATATAAAATAAATTTAAATTTCAATATTTAGATATACATATACTTACAAGCATACTTAAATAACACATTGTTATGTAAGTATAAGCGTAGTTTTCTTCTGGGGCGAATGAGTGTGTGGCTTTTCTCAGATTTCTTCCATTATTATTTCATTATGGGTGAATTAATTTTAAGTTGTGACCCACATGCTCGCACCACAATCGCAGTCAGCAGACAATTAGTATCACGATCGCAATCAGCACCACAATCGCAATCAGCACCACAATCACAATCAGCACCACAATTGCAATCAGCACCACAATCAGCACCACAATCGCAATCAGCACCACAATAAGCACCACACGCACCGCAATCAGTACCACGTGCACTACAATCAGCACTTCACACAACATAATCAGTTACACATGCAACAGAATCAGCCACACAAGCACCACAATCAGCACCACATGCACCGCAATCAGTACCACGTGCACTACACTTCACACACCATAATCAGTTACACAAGCAACAGAATCAGCCACACAAGCACCACAATCAGCACCACATGCACCAGAATCAGCACTGCATGCACAGCAATCAGCACCATACACATAGCAATCAGCACTGCACGCACCACAATCCGCACTGCACGAACCACAATCGGCACCGTACACATCGCAATCAGCAACCCAATCAGGGGTCATTTAGGGTTGATTTTGGGGTCATTTCGGGGTCGTCAGGTGTCAATGGGTCAATGCGTCAGTTTTGTGACGGGTCGGTCTGACAACAGCAGTCAGTTGTCTGCTTTAAGTGTGACCATGATTTATAGGTGAGCGAAGAACTTGTCTGGAAGAAACTATTGACGATATAACTACTTTGTATTGTGATCAAGGACCTTGCATCTAAAGCCTGCCTACCTGCCTGTGTGTGATGTCTCGTTCTTTTGGGAATAATTTTAGGTATGAGGAATGTTTTTTTTTTATAAATGAATGAAGGGGCGAAAATCTGGAAGCATCCATGCGGGGAATCGAACCCGTCTCTTCGTGTTGGAGCGAAGAGTCTGAGTGAAGAATGGGCTGGTGTTGAGATGAACGTTCTGTGCAAAAAAAAAATTGTGCAAAAGAAAGGATGCTGTGTGCGTACTCGTGATGGGAAACGAGAGCTCTAGCCGCCGCGTCGCTGCAATCCCTCTATTTTGTGTCATCGTGGAAGAAGTCATTGTTGCGAAATGGGCCTGGGGTGCTGTTTATTATGGGAGCAGCATAAGAATTAGGAGCCCAAACCTTCATAATTTCGCAGATTGCAGAAGGCCTTCTGGCCTGAAATATCACTCCTGCAGCCTGCTACTTTAAAAATTTTGCATGGGAAATAAACCTCATATGTGTAAACATGAGTATTGAAAAAAATTTTCGCTAATCTATTGCTTATATAGTTGCATAATACGAGAGTATTATGGCATATGGCGTGCCTTCGTGACGTCACGATAGACTGATAGAGCGCAAGTGTGCTAGCAAGCATCAGAACTCTATCTGTGTATGATGGAGGTGTATAAAATTTGTCGCAAAATTGAACACCGATAATGGGTGATTTGTCTCTCGCTTCTGACCTTTCTAAAATGTATCGTTCTTATGTGTATGTGATACACTGTCATGCACGAGCTGAAACATTGTCAATGTGCGTATGTATCTCTGCAGGTTTATAATGAACTAGGAACTATTTTAGAACCGGTATTTAGCTCTGGCAATATGACGCGTACTCTGTAATTTTAGAAAAAGATTATATTAGGGGACTAGACTTTAATTACTGTTAGTGGTCAGGTCCTTGGTGTGTAAACATTGGCATTTCCTATCAAAATACTAAGATTTTTTTTTTCGCCTAGGAATATCGCATCGATTCGGAGATATAAATATGCAACACTGTTCGGGGCACGACGTGTATTATCTTAAGTTCGTAACTGGCCATTTTTTTTTCTATTTATGTAATGGGTGGCATGTTTTCTTTTACCTTAATTTGTTTTCGCGTGTGTGTGTGTGTTTGACGTATGAGCAAGTGGATAATGTACCAATTTTTTTCTTATTTCTTAGTTTCGTGGCCTTACAAAGTATGTTTTGTTTCACCGGAATTAATAAATAATTTTCAATTTAATTTCTACACGGAAAAATAAACAAAGGTGCCATAATTTATTTACAAAAAAATTCATACATCGAATTAATTTCCTAGCATTCGGAAGGGATTTGCATAACTCTACAATCTCGTGGTCACCGTAATGCACTGGCTCCAATGTACTCTAATTTTTTTGCACTTGTGAAGCTTTTTATTTTACATCTCGACGATATTGAAGGGCGGTGAATGGGAACTGTACCCGTCTGTCTTTTTCTGGAATTCGTATTGTGGTATAAATCTGCATGGTGGACCAGCATATCGGGAGTAAAACTGTGTTTAGTTCGCAGAATTCATAAATGGTGAAGTCTATTGTCAATTGCTGGATTAGGGGGCGCACATATAAAATACACGTGTTCACATGTTACTTTTCATTCGGCTGAAGTCGTGTAGCAGTGAGGTGGGGCTCTGGAGGGGCCACCACGGATCAGATACATCTATTAATGGAGCGAGTGCACGCAAATGTATGAAAGTACAGACATTTTGTTTGCGGAATGTAATTGTTTTTTTTTTTTAATTGCTTTGTCCTTGTGGCGTGTCTACCTTTGCGCTAGCGTCTCCTCACGGTAGCCTATAACACCGCCATTTTACATCACTGGGACGCTACTCCCTCAGCGCGGGGGTAGATCGGTCCCTTGTGAGGAACCTTGGCCACCCAGTTGGTTGTCAGTCAGATTGCGGAGGCGAGGAGAAGCTAACCCCTCCCCCCCCCCCCCCTCCGCACCCTTCAAACATATTTTATGCTGCAAAGCTAGCATTCTTGTACAGGATTCCCAGGGTAGCGCCTGGGAGCTGTTTCCATAGCTGAATTTTACTCTCTTTTTCCCTGCCTGTACGGGATAAAAGAGAGCGGTGAAGTTAATTGAATTTATCAGCGCGGAATTTTAAAGTTCAGGACTTGTGAAGTACTGTCACGAGCTCCCTGTGAGAGAGCTAGCGACAGTTTGGTATAAAAAGCGGAGGTTAATAGCCAAATGAAGTTAAATTTTCGACATAATAGCTTTCCCATGACTGGAGTGGCAAGGGTTTATATAATTAAATTAATTATATGTATATTGAAGTGGTGAATTTAAGTTTCGCGAAAATTTAAATCAGTGTAGTTGTTTCAGTTCCAGTAATTACTTCATATCTTATGAGTTAATGTTAAAAACCATTAAATAATCTGATTGGTGTGTAGCCTATAACATTTTCTCCCCGTAAAACTTACTATGCGTACATAGTTTGAATGTATAAATGGGTTTTTATATGTGGACACTGGAAGATATATATATAGTTATACGTGGAGTAACCATATGAATATTTTTTCCTTCTGACTATATTTCCTAATGTACTCATTTTAAACATGGAAGGGACTGTTTTATTTTTCTTCGTTGGTCCTACATTTTTCCAGCATTGGCCCTTAAATTTTTGCATCTTTTTTTGGGCTACGTGCTTCTATAACTATGCGGAGGATGAGTAGGCAGAGGAATAGGACGAGGAGGAGGATGATGATGATGATGAGGAGGAGGAGGAGGCAGAGGTGGACCATTTATGCAAATTCTTTGTGTACCTGTGCGGAGCAGTTTCTTCTGTGCGTTAATATATATCAGCCTTGGTGGAATGTATTCTTCTGCATCTGTGCGGAGTTTTTCTGTAAATATTAGTATTTTATTGTCATTGGTCCTGAACATTGTTGATCGTTGTTGGGCTATGTACTTCTGCACCTGTGCGGAGCAGGTGGAGATGGAGGTGGAGCAGGTGGAGATGGAGGTGGAGCAGGTGGAGGTGGAGGTGGAGCAGGTGGAGATGGAGGTGGAGCAGGTGGAGATGGAGGTGGAGCAGGTGGAGATGGAGGTGGAGCAGGTGGAGATGGAGGTGGAGCAGGTGGAGGTGGAGGTGGAGCAGGTGGAGATGGAGCAGGTGGAGATGGAGGTGGAGCAGGTGGAGATGGAGGTGGATCAGGTGGAGATGGAGGTGGAGCAGGTGGAGATGGAGGTGGAGCAGGTGGAGATGGAGGTGGAGCAGGTGGAGATGGAGGTGGAGCAGGTAGAGATGGAGGTGGAGCAGGTGGAGATGGAGGTGGAGCAGGTGGAGATGGAGGTGGAGCATGTGGAGTGTGCCGAGCGTATGGGCTGTTTTTTTTTATTTTCTGTATTTATTAGTATTTTCCCGTGTTATGGGCTTCAAATGATACATTTTTCATCAACGCCTGTATGGTTCTGTACCTGTGTGAACATTTCTTTATTTATTTATTAACATTTGTCCTGCTGGTCCTGTCATCGCTGGTTTAGTTCATCGTTGGTTTTGTTCATCGTTGGTGGGGTGTATACTTCTGAATAGTTTAAATAGTTGGTCCTACATTATTTCGACGGGGGGTGTGTATTTCTGTTAATTGTTTTCGTCATTGGTTTAATTTCTGCGTGTTAATATTTTTGATCGTTGGTGCGCTGCATACTTCTGTACCTGCGCGGGGCATTTTTTTTTTCTGTGTATTAATATTT
Source organism: Dryococelus australis (assembly GCA_029891345.1). Classification (NCBI taxonomy): domain Eukaryota; kingdom Metazoa; phylum Arthropoda; class Insecta; order Phasmatodea; family Phasmatidae; genus Dryococelus; species Dryococelus australis. Next base: position 13,718,029 of record CM056993.1, read on the forward strand.
TTCAGCATTGGTCCTGAAATTTAGTTAGTTTCCCCCCCCCCCCCCTTGTTAACGGCTTAAGGCGATGCATTTTTCGTTGTCGTCTGTATATTTATGTCTGAGTATTTATTTCTGTATTTATTAATTTTGTCATCGTAGGTCCTATCATCAGTCCACCATTTGTCCTGAACTTTTTTTCATCCGCGGTGGGATGTATACTTCTGTATCTTACCACTGAAGAAACTTAAATAGTATATATTACTTTTTTCCCCATGTTTTATAATATATTACTTATACTTTTGGGGAATATCTACATTTTTTTTAATTCGGCAAACATGCGTTTACCATGTTTGTTAAAACGGACGAATTGGCGCACACGTTTATATGGGGAGTGCATTAGCGTGTGGCGGTTTAATGATTAGAGGATGTTACATAAGAAGAGCATGGTTCGTGTGGACACTGTTTTGCCTTTTTTCTATCCGTTTAGTAGTAACGTGTATAATTTTTTCCCGTCAGTATTGTACATGTATTATATTCCTGTTTGTCCTCCCAGTATTGTAACGTGTCTAATTTGTTTATAAATGAGTATAGTAATGAAAATATTTTCGTCGTGCTGTATAATTTTTCTCGCCCATTTGTCCTCCCAGTATTGTATTGTGTATAATCTTTTTCTCATTGGTATTGTTACATGCAACGAAACACCCGCGGGGTCTATCTGAGTTTGTAAGGGATGGAGGTATTAATATAAAATAAAAGAAACTTAATTTAATTTATAATGTATTCACTCGGCTACTATGTACAGTATCAATTAGCTGTCTTCACTTTTACTCTTTATAATTAACAGTAAGCGCAATATTTAATGTTTATTTCAGCTTTAATTAATGCCCTTCTTAATTTCTCCCTTGATTACAGTCAATTAACTCATAACCACTACTAGCAATTGTTCAGTCTGTTTCCATAAGTAATAAGAGCTTTCACTCACGCACTTAGTCCAATAGTCCCGCCTGCCAGCCGCATACTCTACCGCTCGATATACACTGTCGCAGACTCCCCTCCCGCTGGTCCATTGGTGCTTCTGTCGTTCAGCCATTCATCAGCTCCAACTCAAAAACCGCAGGCTCGGACGGCCTGCTACGCTTCAATAGCGTCGGTCCTGACCATCTCGAAGGTTTCAATGCACCCCGAGTTGTGCTGAGGTACGAGGTGAGCAATCCAGAGTATGCTTCAGATATCGGCCGAAAAACAATACTGCCAGGGAAAGCAGCGTGCGTGCAAAAGAGATCGAAAATGCGACACGCTTTGATGTAACTGACATGCCGAAACTGCTCGGTCGCCTGCCTCGGAACAGCGTGTTATATGTTTGTACCATCGGTATAGTAGCGCATATTTGGTTCCGCCTGTAGCATATAATTTATTTCATACTTGTTGCACCATATCTTTCTTACATGTACTGTACCTTGTATAAGTTTCTCTCGTTGTTGCTGTACAATTTTGCATAAGTTTTGTACCGTGTTAATATTGTATGTCTCCACCAGTATATATATATATATATTTTTTTTTTGCTAGTGTGTTGTGTGTGAACCAGGGCTTGAGCGTGGTCCTGACTTATTCTCGACTGGGACGAAGGTTCATCGACGTATCTGTTGGGATTCTAGACATTAAGTGAGACATATTCAAGCCTTGATGGCTGTCTCTGGAACATAGTTCTCTTTCTGGTGTCCCGCGCGTCGGGTGGCTGTCCACTGCGGATCTCACGTGCATTTCCGGTCACGTGTTCTGCGAAAAATGCATAGGTACTTCCTTCGTTTTATAAATTTAATTACATTCGTACATGTAATATATATGTTTGTGGTGTCTAGAGTCAATCTTTTACTTTACACTGTATCTCCACTAACTTTACCCACTGTGTGTTTCATTAACATCCATATAAAAATTTTTTAAATACCTTTTTTAAACCAAGAGTGTTTTTTAAACACTGATTAAAAACATTTATTATATTACCAACAGTGCGACCCCACTTGATATAATTCTATCCACTGAGCCACTGCGGTTTCACTAAAGAGTGCTCTAGCCACTGAGCCACTATGGCCCAACTTGGGATCGCTCTAGCCACTGGGCCACTGCGGCCCCAATTGGAATCGCTCTAGCCACTGGGCCTTCTGTCACCCCTGTAGTTTAGGTAGGGTATGTTTAGAAAGCAGCCAAAGTAGCTCATTTTTCTCCGACTTGGTTCACAAAATTTTTTGAACCTCTCAAGGACTTTTTTTTTCTAATTCAACAAAGCCTATGTCCATCTGGAATAATGTAGCTTTGTAACAATGAAAGAGTTATAACAATTGGCCCTGCAGTTGTGGTAGAGGAAAAGCAGCCAAGTAACTCATTTTCCCCCCAAATATTGAAATTTCTAGATTATTTTTTTAAAAATGAAACATAGCTTATTTCCATAGGAAAGAATGTAGCTTTCTAACAGTGAAAGGATTGTAAGAATAAGATTAGTAGTTCCAGAGATTACCTTTATCAAATAAACTAACCTTACCTCATTATATAATAGTGTATATGACCGAAAAAAAAAATCGCTTACCAAGATTGCTGCCGGATGGTGCTCGCCTACCAAGATTTCTGCCGGATGGTGCTCGCCTACCAAGATGGTGGAATGGGTATGGGTAAGGGGTAATCTCCAGAAATTCAAGTTTTCTAAAATAATTTTAAAATAATTTTTTCAATAATTTATAATAATTTTGCATTGAAATCACTTTCTCTCGCATACTGTCCCTGTCGATCGAGCTGGCCCTTAATATCATTTAGTCTATAAAATTTTCACAGAATAAGACTTGAGATAAAATAGAATTTTGTTAGAGAGGTAACATTTGACGTTATAATTCGAACCAAGGTAATCTTAATAAAAGTTTGTGACAGTTTCCATGTGTCATAAGGATGCATCACACCCAGCCAATATAGTCTATTCGTGGTTTCTTCGCCCTTTTGGAATCAAACTTTAAAAAAATCTCCCCATATACGACTTGTTTAGTTATTTATAATCACAAGCTCTTTATATTTGTATTAAAAAAAAAAAAATTTTCTGTTCAATTGAAATGTTATTCATATTTTTTCTATAAATTATAATGCTTCATTTATAAATAATTGGAATACATAACAATGACGAAACACGTGTGTTGGTAGCGGCTAGTGAGAAACAGTTCTTTTACAAAATACCGTTACAACTGAGTGCGCACAGATTCGGTGCGTTGTTCCTCTGGTGTAATTCTCCAGACTTGGTTAAGCTTATAGATAGCACTAGGCTGAGGAATATCTTGGAAGTATAACTTAAGCTGGGCTTCAGAAAAGTCAGAAGTAACCGTGAATGGATTATATAAAACGTTCGTCACTCTGGTGGCGTCTCTACGTGTGGCCGGGTGTAACAGGAGTGCCTCAGGCTGCAGCTACTGGACAAGTGACACATGCTCGAGTGTGTAGAGGACTAAGAAGTCCAGGTTAATGCGAGCTAATAACGCAAGATGGTTTACTAGCTACGCACTATTCCAACTGAGTTTATCGATAAATTCAAAAGATTTTCTTAATAGTTGTATGTTGTTTGAAACAATTATTTTTACCATAATGTTTTATTAATATTGCTCATGGGGTTTCAGTAAAGAAAAGAGATGTCTTATTCTCATGCTTATAGTTATTTTTAAAAGCTCCCTGTATGCATCAATTCTGTGATAGGGTAATTTTCGTTCAGTGACTTTAATTTTAGGCCTGTAGAAATACAATCTTATATATACATATAGTTTTAACTTATATACATATATGCATTGGCACATCCTGCATTGCAGACATTTTACAATCCCTGCTTGCATTCAGAACCGTTTACAGTTATCATAAATGTTATTGTATAAACTGATCCCCTCCATTCCTTTTCGAATGTTCGAGGTTGTCCAGGGTGATATCTGCCATCCCCTTACATACATACGCCCCTGCAGGTTACTGAACCCACGTATATTTTCCGTCCCTACTGATAACTTTACTTTCAAGATTATGGTTTTAAAGTCCTCTGTTGCGTTTGCGTCAGCTACTTTGATCCACAACATTCCTCGACGCAGAAAGTCAGGCCAACAGAGTAACTCGTGTCGGGCTCTTGTTTGTGTAATACATAGGAATAGGAACATTTCGCGAGTTCATTTCGGGACAAGCTAGACGTCAATCACGTACACACTGGAGTTGACTTTGCAATTGGTTCGCAGATTTTTCGGCACGCCCTGGATGACTCTAAGCCAATAGCAGACTTGTAAGAAACAAGTAGCGAATCCCATACTGGCAGGTGCGGAGTAACACGGGCCACTCTCTGGGATAGCAACCAATGGACAAACAGTTGAGTCCCGAGTGTACACGGTAATGTGGAGTCTAGCCTACGGGTCACTGAACTCGCGAAATTTTCGTATGCCTAGTAATACGACACACAGCTCTGCCTCCACTTCGGGGACTCATCTACGTCCCCTTCCTTGTCTACCCCCCCCCCCCCGACTATTGTCTACACCCATAGCTCCTTATCTACACGCTGCTTTTTTTTATTTTACGCTAAATCTCGGCGGGGGAGAAAAGTCGCGAAGTGCATGGTGCTCGATCTCAACTACTGTCATCGCGGGCGAAAGCAACGTGAGGAAGCCATTTGTCAACGCTGGAGGCCATTTATCAAGTTGGAGTGGCGCTGTTCGGCGAACTCTTTGTCGGCATGAAGAACGAGAGCACATTGAAAGATTGAAATGTTTGTTTTTGCAGGAATGCCTGACGCTCGCCGCTCAGTTTGTCCCGCGGTTGTAAATAAGGGCGCAGGAAAACTTCCACAAACCACTGGCAAATTTCAAATCAATAATTTGGTGCTATCAAGAAGGGTCAACCATTGGGGTCGAAGCCTTTATAGCGTCCTTGGACAGGATCGGAGATACGAAATTCTTTCCGGATGTGAATATGCCACATAAACCGTAAACTCTAGCCGTATACGTAAGTAAAATGGCGTTAGTTGTGTTATACTTTGTTTACATTGTGATCACGCACCGTACTTGTTGTTAAGGACTGGGGAGGGGCGGAGATAACAATACTCACTCGACCTTATGGTATAAGGTCGAGTGAGTATTGTTAAGTGGAGTGTGGAAAGATTTGGGCGGCTCTTAACGTTGAGGTCTTTAGAGACGAAGAGGGTGATTGATGTGAGTATGGAGCAGCACGGGAATGAAGGCGCGGTGGAAACGGGAGATCCCCGAGAAAACCCGCCGACCAACGGTATCGTCAGGCAGGATTCCCACATGCGAAAGTCCGGAGTAACCCGGGTCACCTTGGTAGAAGGCGAGCAGGCTAACCGCTCAGCCACCGTGGCCCAGCATTGTTAAGTTAACTACATCAACTACCTTACTGAGAGCCACGTTATAATATCGTGATTGTCCCACCTTGAGGAGTAACCGAAGACTGTTGAAGTGTGACAAGTTACGGCGGGCGGTCGGCACAGCAGGCTGGTTGTGACTTCCATCTCGGCCGAAGTTACAAGAAGGAAGACCCCCTGCATTGCCCTCATATCGGCGAGGCATGATCTCATCCCCTAGCTGGTAGAAGGGATACTTGCTCTATCACGGGCCTGGCCAATGCGAGTCCTGATTACGGCAAATGGCTGTCCTGATTTCAGCTCATATGTAGAGGTAGTGATTATTCGCCAAAAAATATGAGTACACGATGTACTTCAATACTACAAGCACCCACCAGCAGGTTTGTCTGTTGCCATTGGTTGCTGTCTCCTTCATAAGGAGATTTCACATTTGGCCAGACCACTCATTGCTGTGTATGCGTAATTATTTTCTTTCTGTATCAAAGAGTTAAACGTGACGTAATTATGGTCTTGCTGTATCAGAGAGTTAAACGTAACGTAATTATGGTCTTGCTGTATCAGAGAGTTAAACGTAACGTAATTATTGTCCTTCTGTATCAGAGAGTTAAACCTAACGTAATTATTGTCTTTCTGTATCAAAGAGTTGAACGTAACGTGATAATTGTATTTCACAACTTCCTTTAGTTATTGGCTGCGTGCCTACGTGGGAAGACGTGACTTGGCCAATCAATATAAAGTACTCCGACACTTAACGTCCATGGTTCGCGGGCAGACACTTAAGGCACGTGACCATTAGAATCATAAAATCATCCAACCACGAAAGTGCATATGAACTAAAGTGTTTTGCAGTACAACTGGTTTTGAAATCTCTCCGTGAAATAGACCCGTCCCTAGTAATTGGAGTTTCTGTAACTTCTGCACATCTCGCTTGTGATTGGTCAACGCTGATATACCACCGATCAATCAGCATGTTGTTCACTGGTTGCGGGAAGCACGTTCGACGGAAATGCAGCGCACGCCAAAACATTTCATGTTTGCAACATTTGAAATTGTAAATTAATACGAGACCGAATGGGTTAAGGTCTGTTCAGGCTATCCCAACACTGCCCTTTGACGTGTATGGACGCCGTTCGCCAATCAGCGGCGGATAACAGACTCGCCAGCTCAACTAATAACTAGGGACATGCAAAATTCGCGTTATTATTTGTCATCATGCTGAACTTCACAGTACTGTATGCACTAGAGCCGATGTCTTTTCTCCATTGGCTGCTGCATAAGTGCGAATTCACTTCCTTTCTGACTGATCTGCACGTGATTGGGGTACGCAATTGTGATGTGTTCATTTATTGGCGTAGAGTTACTCAGTCCGTGTTACATCAAGTATAGTCCAATGACAAACGTGTTGAAGAGGTACATGTGTTTGAAGTTTAACGAGTCCCCAAATAATAACTCGAATATTGTAGGTCTCTACTAATAACATATACTTTGCAACATGGCAGCGGCCAGTCAGCTGCGACGCCAGAGCCTCGTTCAACCAGTCCTCATCAAAGTATAGGCTGTTCACGGAAAAATGAGCACTTTTTGAAAGCCGTGATTAAGATCTAATTGTATGTGCATTGTGTGTTCTCCCGCCTTATGTAAAATTGCCATTACCATGTGTCTCATCACTTTGTTCATGCGTTGGTCAAGTAAAACTTTGAAATTACTAGAAAAGTAAATACTTTTCAAATGTGTAATTTTTTTACGCTCTGATGCAGTGAACAGTACAGAAAGGGAAAGAAATTATTTAAATGATCACAAATGGTTACCTAAAACTTTTTATTCGACGTTAAGCTATGGAACTACTTCCCATCTCCATCCATAGTTACCAACTTTACAAGGCTCATGTCACTCAGTGCGCCCGTTAAAATATGTGCAGGCAGGAACAGCGATATTTTTCTAGGGATAATTTCAAAAGTGCTCACTTTATCGTGAACAGCCTTTAAACGTGAAGCTGTTTCACTTCCGTATGGTTACCTATTCTTAGGGTAACCTGTTTATCGCGAAAAGAGGTCCATGCACAGAGCAGATTTCGAATTATTCCTTTCCGGGTTTCCACATTTTCTTTGGCTGCTAGTCGCTGTGTCTGTGTGTGAAGACACATTTTATAATCAACTGGGCCAATCAGTAGGGACACGTGTATTTTATAATCAACTGGGCCAATCAGTAGGGACAGGTGTATTTCGCGAAGAGATTCAAAGACCAGTTGTATTCCAACACACTTTAGTTCATATGCTCTTTCGTGGTTGGATGATTGTAAATGACCCGTTCCTCGAGTGTCTGTCCGCGAATCATGGACGTTCGGTATCGGAATACTTTACTCTGATTGGTCCAGTCATACAAGAACACGCCTTCTTACGTAGACACGCAGCCAATAACCAAAGGAAGTTGTGTTTGTGGACGTACGATATCGAAGTCTATCATGGCCTCGAATATTTTCGTGAAGAACACCTGTCCCTACCAATCAGAAAAATGAGTTACACTGACATTGTACTTCCGTGATTGGCTGGTAGACACGTAAGACGCGAATAAGTTAAAGATCATCCAATACCGATACTGGTTGTGAACTAACGCGTTTTGGAGTACAACTAGCCGTGGAAAGGTTAAAAACAGGTGGCGCTATCTGTTCATGAGGGCAGAAAATGCTGCATGTTCAGTGGCGTGTAGGCCAGTATGAACAGTGCTGTGTATATTAGATCCTCAGTATGCTATATGAGGCTCCAGTGAGCAACCAGTTTCATACCATTCCAGGTAGCACGTCATTTCATCCTTGTAATATTCTAAGCTAAAGCCTCTGTCACACTGTCAAGTTTTTCCTCGAAACTGCTCCCAATAAGTTTGGTCGAACAAAAGTCGGACAGTTATGACGTCATCGAAACGTCATAAACGCCGCCATTTTCGTCTAAGAAAGTTCGATGGCTTCGGTTTCCTTCAAACGTTTGAAAATTGGACCGGTTCTAAAATGTATTTGATGTTTGACGATTTCAGGAAATCAGAATCGTGCACGAAAAAAATGGACGCCAAGAAACTTAAAAAGAACGAACACTTGCTGGAAACGAAGTAAGTTATGAAGATAATTAATTTATGTAGAAGCTGTCTGTGCATGAATGCTATTTAAGAGAATATTGCACAAAATATTATTAACTCAGAGGCATTTATTCCATTGTGCCAGAAACATATCTTATAAATATAACTTTAATTTAGCAAAGAATCGAAAATAAATAACAATGTTACTTAATTTCTTCCTGTAATGGACCTCATGGTAAAACAAGTGCAATTTCTCACTATGAAAATAATTTTTAAATGATATTTCAAAATAGCTTCTCCCAATAAATAATTTTAACAGTGTGGCAGATTTTCAAACACATTCAAGATTATTTGATAAAATTTGTTGGGAGGGAAAATTTGATGGGCGATTTTCGTCTTCAACTTTGATTGCCATATATACTTGAAGGCGATAGTTCGACAGTGCGACAGGAGCTTAAGAGCCAGTGTTTTATCGCGGAAAAGTGTTGAGAACTTCTTGGGTTGCGATGTAACGTTCTCGTTCACTGAGCCTATTGCACCTTCTCTTACGACCTCGCTGCCGACGGGACGTTAAGCCATGCGAATTGTCCGTTTCGTGTAAATTCCGACAGACAGTGTGGCCAAACTACGCGGCAGGTAAAAAGTAAATGCTCCCATTCGCGAAGTATTCTAGCAGCTGACGGGGGTTTGTTGCGGGATGTATGTTGTTATGTTGGCTGTATGGTTAGGGATAGGTGTGTTTCGCGGAAATATTTGTGGCCATGCTTCACTTCAAAATCCTACGTCCACGACCGCATCTTCCTTGGGTTACTGGCCACGTGTCTACATGAGAAAACGTGATCTTATTTGACTGGGCCGATCGTAATAAAGTGCTCCGCTACTGAACGTCCATGAATCCCGAACAGGTACTTGAGGCACGTGCATTTGGAGAAAAAAAAAAAAAAAAAGTGTTTTGGAGTACATATGGGCTTGACAAGTTTTCGCGAGAAAAACTTGTCCCTAGTAATGGTTTCTTACGAAGAAACACGAGAATTTCGCGGGTTCATTTCTAGACAAGTTGAAATGCACACACTTGTACGTTCATGTTACTTTTGTAATTGGTCGACTTGTTGTTTGATACCTCCTGGAGATAAATGAGCCAATAACAAACATGCAATAAATTTTGCGCCCAATCGTCGCCGTTCACTGCCTCAACAAGCAACCAATAAACAGTTGATATCTGTGTGAAAGTATATAAGACTGTGAAGTTTAGCCAACAGGTAATTGAACTCACGAGTTTCTCAGGTCTCTATTTATTTCTATGGCAGAAAATAGTACTTAAAGTCGAACTTTAAAATCTTAATTAAATTTATAATATTTATTGTTTAAATTATGTTTTTTAAGTAATACGCATTTCTTGTGTTTATAAAAATGGCTTTAAACATGTGCTTAGCAAATGTAAATGAACATATGGACAATTACGTCCAGTTAAACGTTTCCAGCTCTGTGAAAACCTTGGCGCGCGTTCTCATTTTCATCAAGTTTATGCGAGTACCGATCTGGTTTTGTCGGAATATTTAATCGATGGCTAATTATCTTTATATTTGCTCTCATTAAGCTTACTTTTCGGTGCATGTTATTGAGCGAAATACAATATTATCGGAACATGTTAATCGATTCGAAAACGGCTTGATCCACAGTTACGAAGCATCCGAATCACATTCCGTTCCAAAGTTTCAGTTTGTTGGTTTCATCAACGGGTGAAGTGTTGATATAAAAAGATAATTCTGCAAATAAATTATTTCATGTCAGTAACCATACATGAGTGATTTTAGTGAGGAACGCGTTTGGTGAATATTGTATTTCAAAACACCAGAACGTTTGAAATTCATGTGGAATAAAAAATAGCCGCACTGGTGACATATCTTTTGTAGTGAAAATTAATATTTCTTTATAAAGCATATATTGCAAATCCAATGAGTGTAATGTTAACTTCAGTAAAGATGATTAACTGCTGTGTGTTTTTTTGTACTGCATCTGTACGATAAGTATTATTTTTAATCGCGTTTTGTTGCTTTCTTTGTAACTAAAACATTCGAAGTTATAATAATTTGAATGTTGTTTCCGTAAGAACAAATTCTTCCACTGATTCGAAATGATACTCGTCAGGAGAACCCGCTAAACAATGCCGTCTCACGAAAGGCGTTAAACAAAATTCCCCTTTTTCCTCCTTTTTAACATCGAAATAAAATAAACAGACCCCCCGGCAGAATACGTTGGAATGGCATATTAGCTGTAATATCCTACATAGATTACTGGACTGAAGTTATCCAACGACAGGTCGTGTTCGAACTAGCACTTTTAGTTTCCGAAAATGTCACGGGAGCCGGATTTGTTGAGTAAAGTTGTGACGTATTTGGTTAACTAGTAAGGACCTGGAAATTTCGAGAGTTCAGCGACCCTTAGGCTAGACACCACGTACTTATATGCAATCGTGCAGATTTCAATTGCCCATTGGCTGCATGCTGCCACAGTGGAGGGCGATGGGTGTGGACCAATGGCAAATGTGACACAAACGTAAGAGTTTTCCAATTCTAGCTTGTCTCAACATTAATCCCTCTTATAATTTTTTCAGGTCTCTAAAAATTTGGGTTTGGTATTTAGTATGTAGAGGAGCTTACTAAAATACTAAATGACCAAATCACAACTGTCGCTGAACAGTGACTATCGATGACGTCTGAAATGAACGCTATTAAATACTGGAATACTAATATGCCAAATGGTCATTTCAAACTTTCAATGTCCGCCATGACAGGAAACACAAAGAAAATACGAGTGTGCATTGTACTCATAACGTTTTTTTTTTTACAAACATGTTCTTCATTGACAGAACATAGCTGTGGCGCAAGGAAACATTATAGCCACGCTACTTTTCTAGAGCTGTCAAAATTTACCTCATCTAATGGACCATACCTGTATATATTTCTACGAAAAATGCGTATCCGTAGCGTAAAGTGAGCGAAGAAGTTTCGGCAGCTATTAATATAGCGGTGTTGAGAGTCGATGAGGGCGAAGCGAGGTAAGGATGGAGCAGCGCCTAAATTCAAAGTTGGGGCAAAACGGGAGATTCCCGAGAAAACCCGCCGACCCCAGAGGCATCGTCCGGCACGGTTACCACTTGCGGAAATCCGGGAGTGGCTCTGCCGGGGATTGAACCCGGTTCACCTTGGTGGAAGGCGAGCAAGCTAACCGCTCAGACACCGCTGCCCTCCGTAGTGAAAACAAGAGATTCTCGCCGTGTACCATCATATTTGCTCGTCAACTGTTAGGGGTAGTGAAATTTAGCGAAAATATTTCAAGATAAGTTTTACTTCAAAACGCTGTAGGGTCATTGACCTATCTTGATTGGCTGAATGACTTTATGACACGTGTTAACTGTCTGCACACGAATTACGTAGGAGCCGTGCCGATGTTGCCGAATGCTGAGTGGCCTGGTCAAATATGAAAACGCCTTCTCAAGCATACTGCAAACAAAGGCAATAGACAAACTGCTGTTGGGTGCTTATATAGTCCATTTACGGTTTCTTCAAACTTTTTGAATCAAACCTTGGAAAAATCTCCCCGTGTATGACATGTTTAGTTATTTCCTAAATACGCCCTGTATCACAAGCGTTTCATACATGTATTCATAGAAGTTACATTTTTTCCTGTTAAATTGACATGTTCTTCATATTTTATCAATAAATTATAATGCTTCTTTAATAAATAATTTGAGTGAAAAACAGGAAGATAGTAGTTATGTTGGTAGCGTCTAGGGAAAAATAGTCCCTATACAAAATAATGTCACAGCTGAGTGCGCACGAGGGCGTTACGTTGTCCTCTGGTGTGATTCTTCAGGCTTAGATAAGCTTAGTTTGCACGGGGCGGAGGAATATCCTGGAAGAAGAACTTAAGCAGGGTTTTATAAAAGGCTGAAGTAACCCCGTGAATGGATTATAGTATTAAAGTCTACCGTGTACTCGTTTTTTTTATATTTATATTAATTTTTTTTAGCGAAAAGTCACTAGCTCTATCAACAGTCTGCGAGCGAACTGACCAAGTAGAGGAATGGGTTGGCAACATTTCCTGGACTCCAGGAATGGTTTCGTTGGGTTGGACGGCGTGATGAAGGCTCTCGAAGGGAGAAGAGAGAGAGAGAACCGCCGATCGCAATAAAACGGTTGCCGCCCCCTCCCCTCTCCCCCTCTCGGTCCATCTTCTGGCCGGTAGTTCCTTCCACCACTCAGGAGGCGCCCGAGATCAATGCCAAAACGGTCCCTAGTTTCTTTCACAACGAAGGTTCTCAACTTCTCTCTTACGAGGATTTCACTCATCTGTCCTAAAATTAGGCGTAGGAAAAATCCGCCAGTTCAATGACCTATTGGTAGAGACCTGTCAAATTCGCGTTTTTATTTGAGGGCATGTTAAAAACTTAAAACACTTTTCCTTTGCAATACGTGTGTCATTGGACCAATTTTTATTTGACCCGCCCCGCGTAACTCTGCGTCAATAAATGAACACTTCACAATTGTGTACACCAATCACGTGCAATTCACTCAGAAAGGGCGAGTGTAGAAACCAATGGAGAAATGATGCTGGTTCATTTATATATATATATATAATTTTAGCTTATTGTGAGAAAAAAAAACTGGAATTTTGCAGGTCCTACCTATTGGTAGAGTCCCGAGTATTGCGCGGCTTGTGTTGGCAGCAAGCTAGGCTGGGCAGCTCTCTATACACTCGAGACAATATAGTTTGCTTATTGGTTGAGTCCCGAGTATTGCGCGGCTTGTGTTGGCATCAAGCTAGGTTGGACATCCCTCTATACACTCGAGACAATATCGTTTGCTTATTGGTTGCTGTGATCAAGTGATCCATCTGTACAGGACTGTTAAATACTCACTCACACTACTGCTCCCTGCTTACTACTGGCTTACAGTTAAACGGGGCGTTTCTAAACAGCTGTCGTCCAATCCAAGCATTAGGAGAAAACAACACGTGTTTGGAGTCTACCTCGCCTCCGAATGAATTCGCGAAATACTCGTGGCTCTACCTATTGTCTAGACTCCACAATCCTGTGTATGCTCGGGCTTCGGGTGTTTGTTCATTGGCTGTTGACAGAGGGAGTAGTCAATGTTACTCCACACCTGCCAGTGTGGCACTCGCTACGTGTTTTCTTGCAAGTCTGCTATTGGCTCAGAGTCTTCCAGGGCGTGTCTAATGAACTGTTATCCAATTGCAAATGTTAGTTCATTGTACACGTGGTTGACGTCTATCTTGTCCTCGTACGAATTCGCGAAATTATCCTATCCCTACCTAAAATACACACCTCGATAAATGTTCCGCTCCACCGGTGTTACTGAGTTACTCACGGTCCAGGAGAAAGTATGGAATGGCAATATACACTATCTCTAGTATACGGTGTCTCTTTGAAATTCGCCGGGCAACGGTAGCTGAGCGGTTAGCTTGCTCGCCTCCCACCAAGGTTAACCGGGCTCAATCCCCTGCCGAGTCACTCCGGACTTTCGCAAGTGGGAAGCGTGCCGGACGATGCCTCTGGTCGGTGGGTTTTCTCGGTGATCTTCCGTTTTGCCCCGCCCTTGCATGTCGGCGCTGCTCCATACTCACGTCTTCCGCCCCCTTCGGCTCTTAAGACCGCGATGTTAAAAGCCACCCAAATCTCTCCACTCCACTTTGGCGTCACAATTCTTGTTCGTCTGAGTCCAGGGCGAACAGTAATTTGGTATGGCTTAATGTGAAATATTATTTCGTTATTTTAGTTTTATAACCATCCTTAAATTAGTATAAATCCAGCAGCATTTAAAAGCCCTCTAAAACAAAACACAACAAATGCTCACTTGAGCAAAGACGATGGGTGGAACCCGAGTTTTTCACTAATTCATTCGGAGGTGGGGTAGACTCCAAACACTTGTTGTTTCCTCCTACTGTTGTGATTGGACGGCAGTTGTTTAGACACGCCCCGTTTAACTGTGCGCCAATAATAAGCAGAGAGCAGTAGTTAAAGTGATTGTTGAACAGTCCTGTACAGAGGCCTCACTTGATCATAGCAACCAATAAGCAGACGATATTGTCTCGAGTGTACAGAGGGCTGTCCAGCCTAGCTTTTCTGACAACTAAATCCCCGAAATACTTGGGACTCTAACGATGGGTTATCGCAGAAACATTTAACAGTTTTGTTAGGTTTCAATGTACTGTAGACATGTCCGACAGTTTCCTTTCCTAATTAGTTGTTATGCACGTATAAGGCTATTATCCCATTTAATTAGGCCAATACTCTAAAGCAGAACTTAGCTGAGTCAAAACATGATCATCCACTTATAAAACGATAACGCTGCTGGAGTGTCATCTAACATATGCTGGCTCAAAAAAATTTGCGATTCACCGGTGTCTCTAGAAGAGGTAAGTAATAAAATAACTGAACTGCTTAATCGCAAAACGCGTTGTACATGAGCAGCTATGAACAGGTTCTTAACTCACGGTCATGTAATGAAGTTGAAATTCCAGAACTTCTCGCTCGCACGAATCTGACAATGGACTAGCTTACGCACTGCCGTGTATATGACTGAGGATTTCTCCGCGGTCTTTCTGTTTCTTGCGTGTGAAAATGTTTCCTCGTTTCTCTGAACCAGCGAACAGTCTGACGCAGGGCGTTTGTTATTCGTCTGTGGACGACAAAGCCCTGTCAAAACTGGGCCACGCAATCAAAATTGGATCAACACGCTACGGTGTTTTGAAACGATGTTGTTATAAACAGGAGATTTTCAGTAATTTTCCGCTATCTCTCGTGCCATCAAACCTGCGGCAAATACGTTTCAACTTGGATAAATTATATGAGATGTCATTCAAAGTGAATAAAAACATTAAACCCAAAGTTAATGCATAATCATGTGTCAAAACCACAATTTTGCTGTTTATAGGACATTCAAATAAAATAAGCGAAATTATTCATGCCAAAATGAATCAAAGTAAATGCTAGTTTACATGGACAACCTAAAATTAAAACTTGTGAAACATACCTTTTTAAACAAAAAATTCGAATTTATTAAATATTCTTCTAATTTCATAATTGACGGTCATTTATTTCAAGGCTTTCTCTATTCAGTTAAACATTATTTAATTTCGGCAAGTGACTTTGGTTTTGATTATTGTGCGTTGAAAAAAAAAAGAAAGAAAAATCGTAATTTTCCCTACACGCTATCATGAAAAAAATATGGCACATGTATTATTTTTATTTTTATTACGTGAAATGGGGTAACATCGAATGTCTACAAAATCCGATACAGCTAACAGCCTGTTATAGGCTATTCACATTAAAGTGAGCTATTTCCATGCCCTCTCATTTGGAATAATAGTCAATAAATATACTTAGTGAAACGGGGAGTGTTTGAGGCGACGATAATACATTTCTTCAGCTTTTGCGAGCATTAATTTTTTGTACCCAAACGGGAGCCGATATTGTAAAATCCTCTCGCAATTTTGTTACAAGCTGTTTTATGTATGTAGTATAATTTTTCAACACAAAAATACTGTACACTTTGAACTAATTATTAAGTAATCAAAAGTTTCATTAATTAATTGACTGGATAAAAGCACACACTTATTTTTTTGTGTTGGAAAAATTAGACTGAATAACAAATACAATTTGTAACAAAATCGTTAGAGGATTTTACAATATCGGCTTCCGGTTGGGTACAAAACGATAATTCTCGTAACATACGTAGAAATGAAGGATCATGTGGCTTTAAACAACTGTCGTCCTATCACGACAGTAGGAGAAAACAAATGTTTGGAGTCTACCTCGCCAACGAGTGTATTCACATAATACTCGTGGCCTGGGAGGTGCAACAAGTTCTCTCAATTCAAGGCGGTCGCATATCTGACGGCATTTTCGCGTTTGAGGTCGAGAAGTTCTCACTTCAGGAACGCCTCCGCCACTATGCGGAGGGGCTCTGAACCGCGTGCAGTGTGCTCGCCGAATTGCGTGCACGTATGGGACTTCAACCTGTTACGCTATCGTTTTATTGGTGGAACGTCTGAAGTAAAGATTCAGTGCAGGCTCCGGTCGTAGTTTTTATCGCGTCCGGGTAATGCGTTTTAACCCGTTCAATCTCAGTGTACACAACTGCGTGCATTACTAACGTGTACGTGATTTTTGGTCTGTACTGCGCACTGCGAAACTCTATGACGAATGATCTTACCTGTGGGAAAATTATTCGCAAAATGTCTTACTGGTTTTAGGTCATAATTGGTTATTATTACTGTAGCCGAACATATAGCCCACAGCTCATTGGCTCTAACAACGAAATAAGTGTAGTGCAGGCTTAAGGAAAGCTCGCATCGTAATTTTTTTTTTATTTGCAACATCTGAAACAGTATATTTAAGTGGGTATGAAAGTGTCAAGTTACGGAAGGATAAAAATGCCCTCTTTAACGATTTTCGTGGGCCCCGAAATAACATTTACAGAATGCGTTATATCTTGCAACTATCACTAGTTTCGTAGGTGAAAATTTTTGGGGATGTTTTGATAGTTTCGTCAAAATACCCGTATTTCTTACATGCAGCAATTCTGTTATATTTCCAGATATGCGGGGGCGTTAATATGGAGAAATTGTGACTGATTGGTTATTTAATGAATAGAAGCTAACAGATGTGAAAAACTAGGTAAAAGTTTACCATACAACAATAAGATTCTGGAAATGTACAATTCCAAAAAAAAATATTTGTCATTACAGAACTAATAAATAATTCAATCTCTGGGAGTTAATAAATTTGTCACCTCTTTTGTAAAAATTATTTGTTTTCGTGTCATCATTTCGGATTCGAAGTAATTACTGAAGCTGCGCGATTTGAAGAAAAATTACATTTTACGAGTTGTTTAACTTTTTTTTTTTTGCTTGGTTTTCATTGTTTGTTGTATGCTCGTTGTAAAAAAAATCACAGAAATATTTGAATATGTTTCTGCATTTTCTAAAGAAGGAAATAACATACATTGAAAATTAAACACAAAAGCATTTTAAAAAATTAGCAAAATTGTAAATTTTCCATAATCAAACATTTGCAAATAATATCTCTGAAACTCGAAGACAAAGATATGTTGTATTACTAGTGAAGGTGAAGCATAAATATTAGCCAAGTTTTTTTTTTTTTTTGCTAATGCTGTTATTATTATGTTGTAGTTGTGAAATGGTCTAAAGTGAATACTAAAGGTGTTACACATATTTGATGTAGGACCTGGAACGCTTGTTTATTGCAAATACTGGAGATAGTATTTAACATGGGAAACAGATTGTCTGGATAATGGTTAACTGAACATAAATCTTCAAACACTGCAACACTTGTCGCTGTCATCTAATTGTTTCATGTATTTAATCCCCGTTGCTACCCCTATTTCGAACTAAAAATCCACGTCACGGTAGCATATTCGGGATTTAAGGGATGGATTATTAATCCTCATGTCAAAACTAACAAAAATGTCACCTTGTGCAAATACCCTTAACCTCGCTGCTTTTAAGTATTTCGTGTCTTACTTTAAAAATAATATTTGCCAATACCTGGCAGGTGGGACACGCACAATACCCAATAACACACTTTTGCGGCGATTAAGGGGAGGCGAAGATTCCAGACAGAGGTAAATCTAATTCTAAGGGAGATGCACATTTTTGAAGTTATAGTCGAAGAAAAAGTTTATTACAGTGCCACTGTAATGTACCTCTCTCAGATTTATATTTAGACCATATGTTGTATATATGTTTTCACCTTCTTTTTTTATAGTGACCAACCTACATCCGAAGTTTATCGGTTGAATTTAGATAATCTCTCTCTTTATATAAATATATATATATATATATATATATATGCGTGGGTGTGTGTAAGTATGAATGTGTGATGTGCATATACACTATAGACTATATTTCACATGGGAGGTATACTCTGTTTCATATAACGTCAATACAATTTGGCAGACGCTGTGACCAACCTACGCAGCGTGTATACAGTAAACGCCCCCATTTACAAAGTACTATGCAAGCTGATGGTTGTTGCAGGATGCGAATTATTATGTTGGCGGCCTGGCCAGTGATCGTAAAAGGAAACAGTACTCGGAACTAAAAATTATAATGTGTAAATTAAAAACGATTACCACATTTATAGTTTAATATTACGTTCACAGACTAACACGCAATTTTACTGAGTTATAGAGCGAGGGTTTTTAAAAATATTTAGAAATATTATGGTAGAGCATGCGAACACCGCGGTTATGTGAAAGGTCTCCACCAATCTCCGTAGAGTCTGTTGTCTATCTCCATTCTCCACCCGCCCGGTGAAATGCCGTTGTTGCCATTGTGCTCTCTTCCGCCATAGTTTATCTACATGCAGGAATTCATTGCTGGTGATGTCAGAATATTACATATTCAGTTAATCAATTTTGTATTTGCGTATTCCATTAAGTGTAGTTCGTCGTAGGCGCCTTTTTATAACAGTCTCCAAAGTGAAATGAATTATCGACACGTGTCTGCCGCTCTGTAAAATGGATGGCTTGTTGTGTGCTGTGGTCCGCCATTTTCTGTGAACATCGCGGAGCGCGAGAAAAAAATTTACTTTCGTTGTGAAGTGTGAATTTGTTGGTTTCAAGAAATAGTTTAAGTGTTTTGTTAATTGCGTAAGTCAGCAAATAAGTTATTTCGTATCAGTAGCAGACACGTGATTAATGAACCAAAGTTCGGTACGTATTTAACGACGTGAATAGTTAAGTTTGTGTGTTTTGTAAATAATGTTTTCATAAATTGTTGTTAGAATTTTTGAAATGCATTTGGACTTTTATTTGATTGAAACTCAAACAAGTTAAATTTTGCGTAACATGTTTACAATGTGCATTTCACACATCAGTATTGACAGTGGCGTATTTATTACGTTTGGTTCCTGCGGGAGTTTTCCGAATGTACGTGGCCTAAATAAGCGCCCTTTTAGTGTAGTTTATTAAATAAAAAATGTAATGATATTTATAATCGGCACGAACAGCGACTCATGTATCGCATTTAGTTTTCGATGAAAACTTTTTAGTTATAGTAAATTAATTGCTATTTCTGTGCGAACAAAATCTTCCACTGCATCATCAAAACAATGCAATTTCTAATCGCCACTCTCTTATAAGAAGAACCACAAAAAATCACGTCTCACGAAAGACGTTAAACTATAGTTCCCCACTCCACCAATAAAATAAAACAGAACCCTAACTAGTATGTTATGTGATCATAATAATAAAACGGTTGAGAATGGCGACCAGCTATAGTAGCCTAATTACTGGACAGAAGTTGTCAGTCTTTCAGTGCCTGCCATTAGATTCCTAGTTTGTTAACAAATATAGTTTTCTTCACCGACAGAACAGCTGTGGCGGAGGGATACGTAGTGGCCGCACTTCATTTCGAGAACTGTCAAAATTTGTTGAAGTTATATGAAACAGAGTATAACACGAGCTGTGTGGGCGTGTCACAGTTGTCTCTACGGCAGTTTTAAGTTAGGTATTTTTCATGAGATCGAAAGCGGCAGCAAGCGGTCGCCAGACGGAGTAGTTGGCGGACGCACCGCTGAGCAGCGCTGCATGTCGCGGCAGGCATCGCCACGCTCGCCCCAACTTTATGAGCCTGCTGGAAGGAGGGGAGGGAGGGAGGGACTTAGTAATAGGGTAGCTTGGAAAAAAAAATCGTGTGAGGGGCAGAGGGACGACGTTATTGGCGGCTGTAAACCTCGGCGACACGCCGGCAAATGAAAGCGCCCTTCTCGCCAGCTGCGGCCCAGGTCAACACCAGGCGAGCTGGCCAACTAGCCTGCCCCCCCCCCCCACCCCTTTTTTTTTATCTGCACTTAAGGGAACTATGTACAGAAACATTTTCTGTGAAATCGTCGTTTGCGCGCAAATGCGTATCTCGGTAGATAAAATCTATGGAAATACGACTTTTTGCCAGAAAGGATTTTAAAAAAACCATTGTCTCTAACCCTATCTTTCTACTTTTGTCATATTTAGTGTATTCTTGGAGAGAAAAAATCGCGAAAGTGGTCAAATATCGCATTTTGAAAGCTTGCCAATGCAGTTTCCTTAAGCGGCAAGAGAAAAGTACAAAGATACGGGCGTAGTTTGATCTGTGGTCTTGCATCGCGTGTAATAAAACCCCGCTGTTACAGGTCTAATTCGCACAGTACAGCGTCACGACGAAAACACTGCAAGCCATGCTCGTAGGAGCGATGAGGCGCTAGGCGTGCGCGTTAGTGTCGCCCGTATTGCTCCCTCGCTTCTTGACCTTGGATGCGCACCTACGTAATACCCTGAAATTCTCCGTTTTTGGGTTTCATAGTAAATTACAACAATTTGCGATCTACATTTTACGATTCGTTTAATATTTTCGATGCATAATTTTAATTGCGTGTTATACTTGTTCGTTAGTAAATTCTCGTCTTTTTGAAAGCAGGAAATAACATACAGTGAGAATTAGTTACAAACGAATCAAACAAATTGTAAACATTTCAATAATGACATGAAAACGACGGATTTCTGCAAAAGGGGTTAAACCGAGTCGTGAGGCTCCTGACTATAGGCTATGCACGGTAAAGTGAGCACTTTTCGAAGCTCTCTCATTTGGAATAATAGTCATTAAATACATTTTATTATATTCTTAGACGTTAACTTTCGAGTCCTGTGATATATATACACACACACACACGCGCAGTGTTAATAACTTACGTGGCAATACTTAATTAAGGAAAGTTGTGGAAGGATAATAAATGGCTGTTATACAAAAGTAACTAGAGCATCAAAAGTGTCCACTTTACCCTGAACTGCCTATACCTTGTACTTGAACTGCTGTTGCAGTTTTTTTTTTAAATACGCGCTTCTCCACGAAATAATTAAAAGCGCTTCCAGAGTGCTGTGCTACGAAAGGAATACACATTTCCGGCAAGTGCTGTTGAGTACTTTCAAAATGCCGCAACTGTTAGAAATACAATTTGAGAGCACTACAAATTGCTAAAAACTGCTTTTTCAAAGCGCTGTATCTCGAAATACACGCGTCAGATACGAACAAAGCTACCCAAGGGTCCCGCATTGAACCACCCTACAGAATTTCCACCAATGTAATAATGTCAGGGTAGTTTCCGCTGAAAGCGGCGTAGGTATGCATGTGCGACGAGAACTCTGCACGCCAATTCAGGGTTTTGCGCTTATAGTCTGTTAACAGTAGAGTGAGAGGTGTTGACGCCCTAATTAACTTTTTATTTCAGCCATTTTTAATCCTTTAACTACCTTTTTAAATAAATATGGCATTTTAAGTAATAAACAAAGTGTGTAGATTGCATCGCACTTGGGAGTTAACGTCTACGACTAAAACACAATATATTTATTAACTATCATTCCAAATGAGAGGGCTTTAAAAAGTGCTCACTTCACCATAAACAGCCTATAGTGGCGATGGCGCTACTCGGCCTGGAAGGCAAGAATCACAACGACCCGTCGCGTCCGTTAGTCCGTAAATCACGTGACCAACAGCCAATCAGAGGTGGCCATTAATTATGTCCGTCCGTCCGTCCTTCAAAACCTCGGAAAGCTTTAACTTTTGACGGGCGAACGGATAAATTACAGCCTTCTAAGGAAGGATTTAAAACAGCCCACCGCGTCCGTCCGTCATCCGGCCGTCCGTCGTGCATTCGTTCGTCTCCCAACCGAGCGATTTACAACAAAACTTCGCCCGTCCGTCATAAGTTCATTGATGCAAACTAATAACACTAAACTATTTATAAGTAGGAAAAAAATCGTCATTAAAAGTGAAAATTGTTTGGTGCTAATGTGTTTCTAAATACCAAAACGCATATACACTTTGGTACGTAACGGAAATTATTCGATGTAAAAAATGTAAATAGCATGTAAAAATTATCTTATTACTTTTAATATTGCACAAAAGGAGCTTGTGTTTCCAAACGTTAATATCAACTAAACTTCCGCAAAGATGTAACTTAATATTCATCTTACAGTTAGGCCTACATAAACAAACATCTTAATTTTTAGAGTATTTCGTCTGACAGGCGACTGAAAGACGTGCAGGACGATCGGCAGGTAATGGCGGAGTTCGGAAAGGTGTATTTTATAAAATTAGTAACATAATTAAAATCACTTAAACGAAAAGAGAGATGAATACGTCTCTACAACGTAATTTTACTAACCCGTCCTGTATGGTAGCAATATAATTACGACAGACTAAACGAGATCACAACTACGTGAGTCTCCAGGTGTCATGAAGGAATTAAGTACAGAGTTCTGCCTACTACGAAGGCTAAATGTCCCTGGAAATATATATACATTGCATTAGGCCTACATTAATTAAAGGTCACAAAAAATGATTTCAAAACACGTAGGAATCTGTAAAAGCACCTCTCCCAAAACACGTCCATCCATGTGTGAGGTTAGTGAAGCAATGCCTTGAAATTACGTGGTAAAAACTCGGATGTGAACGAAAAGAGAGTTGAACATACAGCTACGTGAAAAAAATGGATAAATATTATGTTTACGACGCGCGTACTTGATGAAACAAATTTCGGTAGCAATGTACAAATTGCATTACTTGGACTAACACGTAATGAAATCGTACAAGCCGGAGCAACATGTCAGTTGGGTTGGGAGATCGCTTAATGAATGTCTTATATAAGCTGTGTGTGTCGGGAGCATGACTAGAGACGTGGAGAGCGGTCGGCGTCTGGCAGGCAAATGAAACAAAAGAGAGGTGAATATGCTTAACGTCCAATTACAAAACGGCTGTTTCCAAATAAATGAAACCGCTGACGTTTCCCATGATAGAAATTGGTGAAATGAAAAATTGTAACACCACAAAAATATAAAGAATTTACCGGAAGATGAATATCTATTTCAAGCAGCAGAATGAACAACTTCCTGGGCTCATAAATAAATTAAGTTTTAACTCACTAAACGAATAAATAGAATACAAATTTCCACATCGAAATGAAAACTCGTTTACCGCCCGCATGAAATCCTGTGTATATGGAATTACATTTACTAAGCAAAACCAATCTAATAATTATCGTAGGAGCAGAACATCTCAATGCGAAATTATAGCACGGACAAACTGGTACTGAGAAAAAATTACCCAGATTTTTAACACATGTTTCACATCCCTCGGAAAATTTAATTTCACTTTTATAAGAATAATTTATTTTTAACACAATTTCCATCGATGCGTAGGGACACTCGGATTTCAAATACATTCCTTTAGCATTTTATTTAACTGCTCTACTGATTGTGGAAACTCTTCCGAGGATCGATCCAAGAGGTCTTAATGCTGAAAATAGTAATGAAATTATTCCTGCTTTCTTTGTTTTTCGTTTGGTTTTATGTTTTAAACCCGTGCCTTTTTTAAACTTTCCGCGCATGACTTTGTCAATAGCCCAGGTGCCTAGCTTTTTCACCTGTCGATGTAGACAGATTCTTCCTTATATTTGCTGCTTTATCGGCTAGAATAGTATCCACTATATGTCTTTCTTTCAGATCATTTGTTCGATCATAATCTATGTCACGTTCTTTACACGCATTATCCAGAGAGTTTATTCCTTGATCGTTTCATGTGTTTAGCAAGTTTATTACCAGGTCCAAAATAATTATATTTCGGTAAATTCATTTCAAATGGTCATTTATTAGTCAATGTATTTGATACACCTTGTCTTTTTATACGTTTAGAGCAAGCCATTGTTTTCAACTAAATATATAAATAGACCTGTATATATATAGTTATATGTTAGTACATTACGTTACGTAATACTATATAAATGAAGGTTATAAAACCAAATGTACTTCTTCTGGTAGTTGTAAATACAAAATAAAACATAAATATACAGGAACATGTTCTTCTACCATCAAATAAATATTGTGTAATAAGCGGTCCTTCTTCATGTGGAAAAACGTTCGTTATAACGTTGTTGGAACATCCAAATGATCTTACATTTGAAAACATATATGTGTTTTCTAAAGCAATACAACAAGAGAAATATCAACGATTAGCGGCTATTTCATGGTTAATTGAAGGAATACGCTTTTTCCCTTTCACAAATGTAGAAGATATAGTGTCTCTGAATGAAGCATTGCCCAATTACGTATTTATTTTTGACGATATTTAGTGCGAATACCGGGGTGAAATACAGAAATATTTCAGTTTTGGCCGACGTTCAAACGTTGATTGTATTTATCTATAGCAAAGTTATGCACGTATTCCAAAACACAATTTGTGCTATAATGCAAATATGATAATTGTGTTTAAAATGGATAACGTGAACCTGCAACACATTTACAATGGCCATGTTTAAGCGGTATAATATTTACAAAGTTTAAAGATATGTGTTTTTACTGTTGGAAAAACAAATATGATTTTCTGGTGATTATAACAATGATCCCTCCACACAAAGGCAGATATAGGTCTGGATTTGACAGTTTTTTTTTTACTTCCCGAGCAAGAATAATGAGTATTTCAAAGTTTGGACACAACGGTACATAACACATTCAATACAAAAGTAGTTTGACCAAAAATCGCGATGGGAATAGTGATCTGAACAGATATATATTACGTAATGTGGGTATGGCTGTGAAATATACTGGTGCTGTAAATAAACATTTTGTGGAAGACTTAAACACCATTATGCTAAACATATTTAAATTTCAATCGACTGATATTCAAGAGAAATTAATAAAGTTAATTTATGGGAATGATAATGTAATATAAAAACACGAGTGTATTTTCAAACATTAAATATAACGTTAGTAATTATTTACATAGCAATTAACTTAGAATAGAGTTATGTTTAAATGGATTTAGTAATGACTTTAATAATATGAAAAACACAATTTTTACAACACAACTTACAGAAATAGAAGATAATTTAAGAGTTTCAATTAATTAAGTGTTAAGCAATAGTATTACAAAACAACTTGAAACACAAGTGAAAGAAATAACAAAATATATAAGTGACGAATTAATAAATAAAAATATGGTTTAGTTACGCAAACAAATCTGAGAAAACAAAATAATGATTTGGAAACATTAACAAATTTTTTTATTAGTGATCTGAGAGTTAAAACTATAGCTAAATTAGATACTGTGTTAGGTAATGTCGATAATATTGAAAAAAAACACAAACTAATCGATCTAACATAGCAGTTAGTTGACCTACTGCAGCAGTTCGAAAAGCAGCGACTTAATTCACATGTAAACAGCTGTAATTTAATATAATCAAACATGTCTGCCTCTGCTTCGGTTTATATAACATTATATCTGCTGTAAAGGAGAAAAATTTACAAGCAAAACTAGCTCGTATGGAACGGGATGTTTTAAACGAAGAAACATTTAAACCTGTTTCGAGTAGAATGGATGCATAACATTCTGTTATGAATACGCCTAATGAAAGCCCTTTGGAAATTAAATCAGAAGAAGAACATTTCAAGAAAACAAAAAAACAACCCCTTCCTCATTTAACACGTCGTTTTTTTTTAACTTTAAAACATACTTCACCAATGCCCGATACAACATTTGGTGTATGTCGAAATGGAAACACGTGGTTTCTGGGAGGTTTGTTGGTTAAATTTTTGTCTGTCTATAGAATTAAAATAGATGTTTATATCACTGATTTGAGTGAAGGATTGTTCGAATTAATATTTAAAAACATTCCAAATGGATATTCCGACACCGATTTGGTGAAGCATATAGAACTTCTTCGTCGTACAAACGCGAATAACCGTTTAAAAGATGAAAACCATCCGAAACTACATTTAATGGGCGATACTGTTGCAAGTGGAGTATATAAAAATGAAATTGTCGGTAGGTTTTCTCCTGTATATTGGAACAATCCCAATGAGTTTGTTGATGGATTAAAACTTACCATCGCTTCGAGAGAATATAGGAAAAATTCACATAGTAAAGGAAAGGTTTCTGTTATTGAAGAGATTAAAGGAGACAGTTATATTACCAATGAACTTTAGTAGTATTGCTCAAGAACTTAACTATCCAGCCAGGATAAGATATCCTAGAAGGAGAGTTATTACTAAAGGCTTAAATGATCCTTTTCAAACTGATTTGTGTAAAATGACATTGCTTTCCAAATAAAATAATGTTTACAAATATATTTGTATCCATAATAGATGTTTATTTCAAATATAGTTGGGGTATACCTTTTAAAAATAAAACTGGGCAACAGGTCAGCGATGCAATGAAGACGATTTTGCAAGAAAGAATGCCAAATTCGCTTCAAACCAACAGAGGAACCTAGTTTTTTATGCACTGTTCCGGAAACGAATGACAGATTATGGTATTAATCATTACACATCATATTCAGAGCTTAAAGCCAGTGTTGTGGAACAATACAACAAATCGATTAAGCAGTTAATATACAAGCATTTCAAGTCGAAAGGGACTTACAAATGGATGGATATTTTACCTGAAATACATAAATTTTATGATTCCAGATGTCATAGAATTATCGAGATGGCTCCTGAGAAGGTTATTGAAAATACTTTGATGAAAACGATATATAACGATTTGAAAATATGTAATCAGAGGAAGCAAAAGTTCATAGTCGGTGAATATATACACATCTCGAAATAGAAAGGAATATTTGAGGAAAAAAAGTACAGTTAATTGGTCTTAAGAAATATTAGAACTTATTTGATTTAGGCAATCATTTTCCAGAGTGTATTGTCTCGAAACCTATGATGGAGAGCTTATAAAAGGTGTATTTTATGAACACTAATTGCAAAAAGTTTGTTCTCCAAATGAATATTTGTTTGACAAAATCATTAAAAGGAAAATAAAGATAGGTCCTTGGTTCCATGGAGGGGTTTCTCAAAAGCACATGACTCGTGGGTCAAGAACAAAGATCTTAAAATATTGTAATACAGTGTTTATAAAATTATCGACACTAAATAAAAATATTTTAAATCATATTTGACGTGTTATTTTATTTAATAAACTTATCTAAAAATGGTGTTTGGCTGTCGAATTTATTGTGCAATCAATCCGCTTGTTCATTGGATTATCATTTCATTGGATTAACATTTGAGCGGTAATCCCTTACCTTTGTTTCCTTTTAATATTATATTTCTTGGAAAATTGTTTAAGTTAAAAAGAAATTCAACATGTGGTTATTCCCTTTAATGGGGATAAATATATAGTTTTCCAAGGCGATTTATTTCTTCAATTATATTTTTTTTTCAGAAAGAAGTCCTTGCAGGGGAGACTGCAAAGTTGTTTACAAACAATGTGTATGACAAAGGTAAGGGATTATTGATCCTGCATTAATGATAGGATTCAAGGTTAAAGAGGGAGGGGAGGACAAGTGAGATAGGGGAAAACCTAGGTCGGTATTAATTGTGTGTTCCTAACAAGACTTTCATCTAGTTTCCTTTAAACATTCGGAATGGACTAGAACATCCTACATTCAGGGTTGGGTTCCGGTGTTATAATTTCATTTCTTTCACAGCATTAGATTCGCTAATAATAACATTGGAAGAAATTAAATTACTTATCTAAAAATTTCATCTAAGATTTTCTTATAAAATCTTTCCGTTTTTCGTTTGCTATACGATGCGGGAGTCGGTAGGTTTTGATAAAAGAGGTAATAAAAATCATTTATCACACTAGCGAAAGTTATTCGGAATCGATAAACAGCAATTATGTAAAGACGTTTACACATCTACAGATAGTACTTATTTCTTTTAACATAGCTCTTAATGTTGATGGAATTATTTTTCATCAAGTATTGTTAAATATTTATTAGATGGAAATAAACATTTAGGCACTTGAGACGTGAAATGCGAGAATTTTTCAAACATCCCGAGGCAAAAAAGGCTTGAAGGCTTGGCGACTCAGGGGAAGGGTGGAAAACAGCTATTTCTTTCCCACAGCCAGACAGGTCAATGGCAAGGCGAAAGTACAACCTTGGAGAACACAGATGAATGAAGCAGCTAGACAGATCCACTTCAAACTCGTGGGTAGAGAGCAGTTTTCAAAAAGGTAAACACTTTGGAAGAGGACACAATTCGCTGCCCGAGGGGGAGGAAGTCAAGCAAGCAGCTATCCCTTGATCTGGACAAAGACACGTTCTGGGCTAGAGGGATAAGGGAAAGGGGGCGCCTAGCGGGTGCATGCAGTCCTCGAGCTATCCGAAGACACGACACGCTCTGGGCTGTGGTGGAAGGGATAGGTGGAGGGGGCGCATCCCCGAAGACATGCTCTTGTCTACTGGCGAAGGGGGTCGGTGAAAGGGGGGGGGGGTACCTAGCAGGAACTTCCAACCACTTTTCCTTGTCCTGCGTCATTTTTTAGTTTGTGATTGAATCTCGCACTGGACACATCGCTCTCTGCACACACACACCACTGGTCGGAACGATGCTTGACGGGAACTCGTGGCACAATCGACGCTTAAGATATCTGGGTATCTGGGGTTTACATCCAGCCTACAGCGGACTTCATCTCCGCTTTCTTCAAATAGTATCTGCTCCAATCTGCTCCAGGGTTCAGATCTCGTTCACAGTGCGAAATATTTTTATAAGTTTTAATTTAATAATTTATCGGGAAAATTTATTCGTGTGTTAAGCCGATATAGTATGTGCGTTATAATAAATAATTTTATAAGCATTTATCGTGTCAAGTACGTTTCTGAGGTCAGTCTACGAGAATTCGTAAGAGTTTCAACTTCCATTGTGTTAGCAAATGCGGTGAATTTCCCAGACTTAAAGGAATTTGGGTTAACATTATTCGCTCGATATAGTACGTCTATATTATTATTTTTAAATGTAACATAGTACTGATTTCATAATTTTTTCTTCCACAGAGTGTCTTGATATTCATTTTCTGGTACATTCCTTATACTTTTGTCGTGTTACAATTTTTCATTTCATCAATTTCTATCATGGGAAACGTCAGCTGTTTCATTTATTTGGAAACAGTCGTTTTGTAATTGGACGTTAAGCATACTCACCTCTCTTTTGTTTCATTTGCCTGCCAGACGCCGACCGCTCTCCACGTCTCTAGTCATGCTCCCGACACACACAGCTTATATAAGACATTCATTAAGCGATCTCCCAACCCAACTGACATGTTGCTCCGGCTTGTACGATTTCATTACGTGTTAATCCAAGTAATGCAATTTGTATATTGCTACCGAAATTTGTTTCATCAAGTACGTGCGTCGTAAACATAATATTTATCCATTTTTTTCACCCAGCTGTGTGTTCAACTCTCTTTTCGTTCATATCCAAGTTTTTCACGTTATTTCAAGGCATTGCTTCACTAACCTCACACATGGACGGACGTGTTTTGGGAGAGGTGCTTGTACAAATTCCTACGTGTTTTGAAATACTTTTTTGTGACGTTTAGTTACAGTAGGCCTAATGCAAGGGACATATTGCTAGGGACATTTAGCCTTCTTTACTTGAATTCTTTATGACACCTGGAGACTCACGTAGTTGTGATCGTCTGTCATAAATTATATTGCTGCCATATAAGTCGGGCTAGTAAAATCACGTTGTAGACGTATTCATCTCTTTTTTCGTTTCATTGATTTTCATTACGCAATAATTTCATAACCTGCCGATCGCGCTGCAAGTTTCCCAGTCGCCTGTCAGACGAAATACTCTAAAAATTAAGATATTACACAATACCTATTTATATACCCCTTTCCCAACCCACAACCACGTCAGTACAACGATAGAGCTCAGAGGGTGAGGCCCTACCATGCCGCTCTCTAAAAAAGAAATATAAATATTATCCTTAGTACACTATTGCACCAAACTATACAAAAAAATCACACCAAAGAAATTCGATCAAACAAGTTTGATTGAAAAACTTTGATCAAATTTCTTTGATCACTTTTTATCCCACTAAGATACGATTAATCCTTAATCCGATTAAAAAAATTGAGCGGATTAAGATCGGATAAATATCGGATGAAGGATTCGTCCAATCAAATCGATAATCCATCAATTAATCCCATGTGAAATGAAACAGCTACTACTTTCCATATATTAACATCAAATAAAAAGTGTTAGGTAAACATATGTGATAAGTTAAATTATGTATTTCTCTTTCTGATATTTAAAGCATCGATTTGTAAAAATGAACAGATTTTTTTAAATATTTAAATTTATAGTAATTTTACATTTTCATTTGACAGACATGTGAATAAAGTGATGAGGCCCACGACATGTTAATGTTACATAAGGCGAAAGAATACACAATTTGCATACAAGTAGATCTAGATCAGGGCCTTCAAAACTGCTCATTTTACCGTGGACAGCCTTTAAACTAATTTAAACGCCACGGCGTCTAGTCCGGACATAAATAAGCATTGCGACAGCGATGGAAAATTTGCGTAAACCATCGTCGCGTCTGTTCTGTTCCCTCGGAATTTTACGCAGCGACTAGAGAATTTTAATTTATAATCCGTTCGCGGTTACTTGACACCTTCATCAATACCTGCTTAAGTTATATTACTAGGATATTCCTTCGCTTCGGGCAAACTCGGCTTAACCAAATCTAGAAAATTACACCGAAGAGCAACGCACTGAATTCGTGCGCACTCGCTGTAATAATATTTCGCATGGGAACTATTTCTTACAAGGCGATAACATCACAATCGTTTTCTCACCATTGTTATCCATATTTATTGTAACTGAAATATTAGAATTTACGAGTAAAATAGGTGTGACTTTAATTAAAAGAAAAATAGTATATTTTTTCTTAACAGAGATATAAAAGGCTTGCAATACATGACCTGTTTAGGAAATAATTAAATACGCTATACATGGGGTCATTTTTCAAATGTTTGATTATAAATGTTTGAAGAAATCGCGAATAAAATACTATTAAACAGAAAAACAAATGCCATAAAGAAAGGGCTTCTAACAGCGATGTTTACTCACTTTGTATCATATCAATGACCTTTTTTTTGTATATCAATATCCAGATTTATGAACCGGCAACAAAAATATTTCTCCCCTGAAAGTGATTTCCATTGAAATTTTCCTCTGTGTTTTAAAAATTGATTTTGGCTGTGTTGGGGACACGGCCGTTTATTCAGCGTGAATACGTCTACGTTGACGCGCTCGGACGCCTTGATGTTTATTTTACGTTCCCGGCACCGCTTCAGTCGATCATATGGCATTTTGTGGGTATCACTGGATTGCTTTTGAGATGCTTTCCAACCGTATACGATTTCTGTATTTCTACTTGGCTTTTTGACGAGTATAGGCCGAAATTATGTTAAGTATTCTTTTTTTTTTTTTTGCGTTAAACTCATACATTTTCACTATTACCACGTCACACAAATTCTTTTATACACGCAATCGTTGATCTTGACGAGAGCTGTCGATGGAAACATAAACTTGCGTCGTAGCTTCTCCTTGTCGAAAGTTATACTACGCGGAAGTAAGAGACGAGGAGAAATTAACTCAAAATTGCGACCCCCCCCCCCCCCCCCCCGTTGCGAATGCTTCGCGGCCCTTACTCAACGTAACATATTCTTTGATCCTTTAGCAATCGAGTTGTGCAAATTGAATTTTGAATATTCTGAGCTGCAATGCCAAACTGTATCCCCCGATTTTGTTACTATCGGGATTTCTTGATTACCTCCCACTATGGTCGCAAATTTAAAGACGTATCCACTTCAATAATTTCGTAGGCGCAAATGATCACAATGAGACCCGTGTGATAACTGTGGGCGTCTCTTATTGGGGGAGAGTCGGATGCAAAACTGATCATGCATATTTTTTGCCATTACTTAGGTTTGAGAAATGAACGCCATTAAAATTATGTTTTTAATCTTTTTATCATAATTTTTTTAACTTTCAATATTATTCAATATGTTGAAATCAAAAAGTAGCTGCAGTAGATACTAGTTTTTTTTTTATCTTTCCCGAAAATAAATTTTATTACCAGACCATTTATTTACTGAGATATAAGCCTACGCTCAAACACTGATTACAAGTTACTGGAACTCTGGACAGCCACGAAATTTTTGTGTTTAAATTAACATTTAAATAATGACGTGGATTTTGTTGGTATAACAATGCCAAGCGAATGTTTTTTTAAAATAAAACTCTACGGTTTATTTAAAATGTGTGCTAGTTTGTGTTCAGCTACGCAAATTACCGGAGATATATATACAATTAAAAAAAAAAAGTGATCGGGGCACACTAACTGTCACAAAAGTCGTGGTTATATTCAAGAGGCTGCTATTATATTCAAGAATTGTCCTTTGTAAGCCATATTAGTAAGAGCCCCGAGTATTTCGCGGATTGTTGGCAGCAAGCTAGGTGGACAGCCCTCTATACACTCGAGACTATATAGTTAGCTTATTGGTTGCTGTGATCAAGTGAACCATATGTACAGGATTGTTAAATACTCACTCACACTACTACTACCACCTGCTTATTACTGGCGCACAGTTAAACGGGGCGTGTCCAAACAGCTGTCGTCCAATCACAGCATTAGGAGGAAACAACAAGTGTTTGGAGTCTACCTCGCCTCCGAATGAATTAGCGAAATACTCGTGGCTCTACATATTAGGTTTTATTTCTCATTTTGCTTGAAGGGGGCAGCAGTGGCTGAGAGGCTATCCTGCTCGTCTCCAATCAAGGCGAACCGGGTTCAATCCCAGGCCGGGTCACTCCCGAACCTTTCCACGTGGGAATCGTGCAGGACGATGCAGCTGGTCGGCGGGTTTCCTCGGGACCTCCCGTTTTCCCCGCCCTTTCATTCTGCTTGACTCTCGCCTCGTTTCACCCTCATCGGCTCCAAGACCTCGTCGTTAAGAGCCACCCAAATCACTCATTTTGCTCGAGGACCCATCTCGAATCTGATTTGGAGCTCGGAGTAAACCTGTTTACATATATCTGTTGAATGTAGCGTTCCTCTAGACAACGCCACGGATAGCGTGGTTGTTCTGGTGACGGCAGAAGAGACAAATCAATCAGGGCTTTCAATATATGCAAATCACCAGCGATCCAGCATCAATAGAGACGAGCAGCTTCGCGTAGAGTAGTTCCACGAAGGGGGAGAACAGAGGATGCGAACAAACCAAGTCATGAAGTGACCAGTGATTGCAGCAGGAATCCCAGGCGACGGACATGGACAAGTAGGGAGAGGCTGGATAATGAAGCCTCTGCCCCAAACTGTCGTGCTTCTACCATGAAAGCGTTATTTTGAAAATCCAAGACCGTAATTCGTGAACTGCCTAAACTGGAATAGGAGTGACTATCCCACATGTAAAGTAAAAAACTTACCACACATCAGGGTGCATGTATATAACTGCTGCTACACACATTTGAGAACTTCATTAAACATTGGGCTACTTTCTTAAGGTAGGAAAGCCGCTAGGCACTTTGTTATGATGGTATGGGCAGGCCTTAGTACTGCGTCCTGTTTGAACGCACCCTCTCACACGAGGGCGCGGTGGCACGATGGTGCGCGAATATAGGCCAGCGTGACAGCTCCAAGTACGTCTGTTCTCCCCACGGCACTAACCACTGAAGATGTTCCAGAGGAAGGCCCTAAGGCAAGGACATGCTGGCCACCTTAGCGCGCCTACATAATGAGTAGAGAACAGGACATTTCGCGAATTCATTTGAAGACAAGCTGGACTTCAAGCACATATGTATTTGATTTCGTATCTAATTGTATGGCAATTTTTAGTCACACTCTGGACGAATTCGAGCCAATAAATAATTAACAAGGAAAAAACATGATCGAATCCCTTGCTGCTTGGTCTGGAGTTAAACTTGAGCATCAGCCAATGAGCAGCTAACTGAGGCTCGAGGACGCTAAGGGTTGTGGAGTCTAACTTGCCGAATGAATGCGCGAAATTTCCGGGACTCTAATAATCAGCTTTCAGCAAAGTGAAAGGTGGAAAGATCGATCTAAAGATAAATAATAACACTTGGCTTTGTAGTTATATAAGTTAAACTCCTTTTTCAGTGACCTTATCCGAAGTATTGCGATTTTTTAGACCCATACATAACTGAATAACATCTTTATGCTAATGAGAATTTGACATTTATTTCCATTACTGAGCTACTCTGAACCATCACCTACAGAACAGCACTTAAGTATAAATTTACAATAATGTTAAGAAAACTTCCAATATTCTTCCATTTATGATTATGGGGGGAAACAGTCTTTAATAGCCGTAATTTTTCAATACGCCGATACTGGTTTGCGTATGATGCAGTATGAATGTACCGCAGTATAGGCTATTCACTGTAAACTGAGCGCTTTTGGAAGCCCTTTTATTTGGAATAATAGCCAATAATTAAATATATTTTATTGTGGCCTTAGACGTTAACTTTCAATACCAGCGAAATATATACACTGTGTTTATTACTTACGTGGCAAAACTTATTTTTAAAAGTGGTGAAAGGATAAAAAATTGCTGATTTTAAAAAGTAACTAGTCCCTCAAAAGTGCTCACTTTACCATGAACAGCTTATAAATTTTTACATTTCCACTTCACAGCACGAGTCAAGTAGTGCTGAAAGAAAATAACTATACTACGCTGTGTAGTAGACAGTTCTATCCTGCAGCACAACATGACTAATAACCACACCTTTATTGACATATCCTGTTATTAAAAGGACCTTCATTCTACTGTAATCCTGTCAGATTTCCGTTGCAAGTTGGTGATACCTTTACTCCTTGCTCATAAGGCCGTGTCCAGCTCTCGTCAGTGGCTACAGTAAGCCACAGAAGTGCATCCTCTTCAGTGTGATGTCTGCCGTGATGGACTCCAGCTACTGCGTACCCATGTGGTGCCTGTACTTCTGTCAGGTGATGGGGAACCCAATGTTATGCAGTATTTCTCAGGTTGAGGATATACTTCATTAAGTTCCATTACCCAGTCACACTTCTTCTTCTTCTTCTTCTTCTTGTAGTTCCTATCCGTTCTGGATTTTGGCAACCATCTCAGCTGTGCTATCTCTATTAAACACTGCTCGGAATAACTCTGTAGATATCTTAGAGGTCCATGATTTGAGGTTTTTCAACCAGGAGATTCTTCTCCTACCAGCTCTTCTCTTCCCGGGTATCTTTCCTTGTAGAATAGACTGAAGAAGCTGGTGTCTGCTTTCGTTCCTCAGGATATTGTTGAGGTACTGCAGCTTCTTTGTTTTCACCGTGGTCAATACTTCTTTGCACTTTTCCATCCTCCGAAGAATTTCAACATTTCTAAGGATAATTATTTTGGCAGTCTATGGTAGTTTGTGTAAAAGAGGTTCCGTACTAACTCTACTGCGTTATTAGTAGGGACACCCGATTTTCGCGGATAGAGTTATTGTCAAGATAGATTTCAAAACACTTGAGCTCACATCCAATTTCGCATTTGGAGGGTTTTTACTTGCTACGCATCTCACAAGCCTGCCCGCGGATCACAGCTGTTCACTTCTGCAGTAACCACATTCTGGTTGACCCAGTCAAATACCAGACTAACTCGTCACAAATAGAAGCTACAAATAGCCACAGAAAACAGCAGGTGAACGAATACAGTTTTTAAATATAGCCTACGTGAAACTATTCTCACGAAAATCAGGTGTCCCTAGTCATCAGGAATGGATTGCTCCCCATGTGGGTAACTCTATTCACTCAACCCGACCCATTCTAAGCACACTCTCCCATCGTAAAACCATCCGATATGGAAATGCATCTTTGCGATATGCTCATGTGGGCCTCGGTGATATTCCCATGTATATGGCCCACTTGTATTTTGACACACGATCGCTGCTCTTTCCTTACAATCATTTTGTTGTAGATCTAAGTACAGTAAATTGTTCACTTCAACTCTCCTCACAGACAACACTGACAGCATCGACAAATTATGGCTCTGTACCCACCGACACAAACGCGAACTGACAATGCACAATGCCTAAATGTGCACGTAAAGTATTGTCACCCCTTCCCAACAGTATTGCCACTATTTAAGAAACAATCTTCTCATCGCCGGATGACTACTATTTAACTTCAAAGAGGTGAAGGGACGGGATGGATATTCTGCCAATTGCGAGAGTTGTTGCAAAAACTCAGCTTTGAGAGTTCAGGGGTTGAATGGACCAGTCAGAACATTCCTGTGGAAATAACTGTACTACTTTCTAAGGAATAGACCCTGAGTGGAATGATGGCCAAGTGTTAATGAGTAAAATCTCTTGCATATTTACAAAAGAGGGAAGTGTGAA
Organism: Dryococelus australis; assembly: GCA_029891345.1. Classification (NCBI taxonomy): domain Eukaryota; kingdom Metazoa; phylum Arthropoda; class Insecta; order Phasmatodea; family Phasmatidae; genus Dryococelus; species Dryococelus australis. Next base: position 13,754,743 of record CM056993.1, read on the forward strand.
AGTGGTCAATTTGAGATGAATGAGAAGAGAAGGAGACAGGGTTACGCTCGTACAGTAATTTCACACTTTTTTTTTGCACCGATGCTAAATGTGATTTCAGTTTAACGCGTGGTGAATCAGAAAGGCCATTACTAACGGAATTCGCCAACATCCCGTTGTGTATTTACTTGCAAGTCGGCAAGTACAACCACAATTAAATAAATTTATTTTACGACTTGACACATTATTCTCCATTGAAAACACACAGTTTCACCCTGGATAAAATCCACCATCTATATACCCGTTGTTATACCTTTTACAGTCAAGACCGTGTCGTGTACTCTGACAAAAAGACACTTGCAGCCGAGCTGCCCGGTAATAACACGGACAAATACACTTCACTCCAATTCCAACTCACCTTCTTGTACAACATAGAAAGGACTGCAAAGCACGCTTTATTTTACTACCAGAGTTGGGTTTATTTTCTTATTCCAACTGTAATCAGCTTCGAAGCACCGTTTCCTCTTTAAAATATAACACATAATGTAAACTAACAGCTAAAATGTAACAATTGGGTTAATTAACAGGCAGCATTTTGGCTTGTAAGTGAACCCTTTTTAAGCATTAGGCTAGGTTAGGTTAGGTTAAATAACAACACAAAACACACGTTCGTGTGTTTTGTGGGGGTGGGGAATAGTAGTTAATATATGATTCACACACACACTAATTCCAAATAAGTAAAACATTATTATTCATCATAAAATTTTCCATCGCAATTATTATTATAAACACATTTTACACTCTATTGAAAATTTTACCACTACACAACTATAACTACTTATTAATTATCATATTAATATTAATCTAACCTAACCACAATTAGCATTTCTTTACTCTCTCTCTTGTAGCCACCTTCACAGGCAACAATACAGCTACTGTCTCTTGCAACCAACACTGAAAAGTCTACTAGAAGGCCAATCTTCAAAATCAGAATCACTACTCCACCCACAAGTGGCCTCTTATGCCCTTTGTGAAATTTCATCTGAAGGGGATGCGGCAGTTGTAGGTGAAGCTAACGGGTATGGCAAACCTGATGGGCCGCCATCGTCAGTATCACAAAAAAACCAAGGGGCTGACTCCTCCACCCATTCTGTCAAACTCATTGTCGATTTACAGCTATCAGACAAAATACTAAACATTTCTGGTTCATTAAAATGCTAATTCTTAACCTTTAACAGTATGCAATAGTCATTCGGATAGTGCCCATTCTCAGAGAGCCACCGCCATATCATTATTTCTCTTTGTATGTATCTACTCAATGTCTATATGTGTTCATAGGAGAGTACAGCAGTATGGAGGATGCACAGCTACCGGAATGAACCACCTTCTGAATTACAGTCAAATTAATATTGGACTGTGGAAGATAATTGTGTTTGCTTAGTGAACAGCGTGGCATTTGCTGAAAGTCTTGAGAACCGATGAGGGTGATGTGAGTTGAGTGTGGAGCAGTGCCGGAAGGGGCTGGGGAAATGGGAGATACCCGAGAAAACCACATGCGAATATCCGGCAGTGAACCCGGTGCGTCGAGGCGAGTAATGTAACCACCAGACTGCAGCGGCTTCTGCGATGCTTATTAGAAATGCTTGCTTAGTTTAGCTCAATGCCTCCCTAAGATTTTACACCAGTAATTTATGTACAAGGTAGGGTTACCAATTTGCTCTGTATTGTATGGGATTTCCCGAATCCTGAGGCTGAACGAATATCTTGAATGGGCATACGACAGGGCGTCATATATAACATGTCTCGGAATTTTATGAAAACAACCTGAATTTTAACAAAACACGATGTCAGTAGTTTACCACTTAGGTGATTCTGATGCTAAAACACAATGACCACAGATACTTACAACTGGCACTGATAGGTGGCCTTCACAGACATCTTTTCGAGAACGTAGTACTCATACACCATCTTTTCTTTCGGGGGTGTGCCGGTGTTGCCTGTTTTAGAGCCGACCGAATCAGAAATTCAAATAACACTGAATTATGAGTATAGTTGAAATTAATGCTTTGTTTTAATATGTTGTTCAGAGGAAAGGCTGGCTTATCAATAATATTGACATTTGCATATAATATTTAAAACTGTTCATTTTTATAAAAGAGTTCCTTGATTATTTCATTATGGTAAGTTGACATTTTTCGAGTTATTGAAAGTGTCCCCAGTATAATTATTATGGCGAGTCTGGCATAAGGGGCTGGGGGGCGCCTAGCAGACTCCCTCACCCTTACTCCCTTCACCTATCTCATTTTAGTTTGTAATTTCTTTATACATGGCTGGAGGCTGTCATCTTAGATTTCTTTCCCTAGGTGGTGCCAGTGTGTTAATTCACCAACCAGGTAGCAGCTATATTCGTTTATTTTCTAAAAGTATATATTGGATTCTATTTTAAAAACAGAGGTGGTGTTAATTTCACGATTCAGCTATCAGGAGATATGACGACACTCATATTTTTAGACAGAAAAAGTCTGTAATTTTCATCCTATTAAAAAAATATATTAATTTCCGTTCAACAGTATACCTACATGCATGATTTTGTAATATAAATTTTTTATTAAACACTTTAAGACCGATAAAAGGGTACAATGCACAAAAATAAAGACAGAATCTGCTATTTTATAATAACAATTTATTATTGTTTTTTATTACAACTTCAGAGGAAAGTAATTAATCACATCAACTGATATAACCCCGATCCTTAAGTTCTCTGATTATTGAATGTACCCCAACCATGCACGAGTAAACACCACCTCTTTGAAACTCAAGCAAAATTCTGAGTTGGTCGACTTAGCGCGATCATCTTGCAAGTGTACATTCCGCACATACCGACTATACTGCACTCATTCCGTCTTTAGCGTTAACTGTCTAGCCATAATAGTCTGCAGAAACAATACCCACCGATGTAGCAGGCGGTATTGCAGGCAACACTTGCTGACTCCCAGTAGACTTAATTTGGCAAATCTCGATGTGTTCTTACATTGTATTACCTTGCATAAACTGCATGTGGCCATTGTTGTAATTCTTCTTCTTCACATGAAAAGGTCTCTTCGTACAGGCTGTTTTATCATGTTACCGAGCATGGCAGCTATTGCTGAAGATCTTTTCACAGACATGACACTGATAACGATGTAGTGGTTCAGGCAAAGACTCGGACGGGCCTGTTAGAGATGTAGGTGCTGGAGCTAAAGAAGCAGGTAATAACGCCATTGGTGTTATAGGTACCATAGCCGAATAAGTCGACGGCACTGCTGGTACCACTCCCGAAGAAGTCGTTGGTACCGCCATAGCAACCATTAGCTCTGGAGTACCTGAAGACATTGCAGGTGACGAATAAGACTCAGATGTGAAGATGCAGAATTTAGCAGAGACAATGTACCTTTCACAGAAGCTACTGTCTAACTAAGCTTCTCAGCTGACCGCTCTACTGTTTATAATATATGCGTACGCACACCCTATGACATCATATTGACTTTGAACGAATCATATTACACCATCACTACAATGTTCATGCACCGACCAGACACTCGCTGAGTTGCCACATGATTGCAGCTGACCAATCGATTGAAGGCTCTGATACATCACATGAGGATGTCAGTCACTGACTCCTGTCAGACTTCTCCCTCGTAAGACTCATCTGTAAATGACCCCTAAAAAGACTCCTAAATGACCCCTAAAAGACCCCTAAATGACCCCTAAATTATTCCTAACAAGTCATGTAAATGACCCATAAATGACCCCTAAGTGACCCCCTCCTCATTCACCACCACTTCCTGCTTGACCCCTGAATGACCCCCAATGACCCAGAATTATGACTAAATGACCATTAAATGACCCCTAATTACCCTTAATAATGCATAATGTCCTCGAAATGACCTACAAATCACCCCTAAATGATCCCGCCACCTCCACCTTGACTCCTTATGACCTCTAAATGACCACTAATGACCCCTAATGATCTATTGGCCTATGACCCATTGACCCATGTACTCATTGACCCATAATAAAAATTGGAACTTGTACTGAATAAAGCAGCACCATGGCAGGCCACCACCATGCTTCCCAATTGGTCGTCATGCAAAAAGTACTCGTCGTACAGACCACCCTCTCCTGCCGACGAACATTTTGAAAATAGGTGAAAACTCTATCTCATAATCGGCACTAGGGACAACCAGTTAGTGATGATGCAGGTCGTCGCTCCATGATCGACGAGGTCAAAGACAGCCCTTCGTATTCGCAATTCATCTTCGTGGTATGAGAGCACTTTGAGAAAGCACAAATACTTGTTCACCCCAGAAGAAAACAAACATGTACAAAATGTATTCTATACATAATTATGTATATTACTATCTTATATAAGTACATATATATTACTCTACACATAATTATGTATATTCATATCATATCGATTATTAATACACTATTTCCACCTAGGTGTAGAAAAATAAAACAAAATATAAATGAAAAAAGAACAACATGCCTGCATACGATGGAATGATTATGGGGGGGGGGGGAGTGGTAAGCCTGCCGATTACTTAAACAATGAGAAACATTGGTGGCAAGTCAGTTGTCTGCTGTATGTAGTGCTGGGGAAATATCCAGAAACATAAGTTTTTTTTAAATAACACATTTTTGAAATTAATTTTAAAATAAATTTGAATAATAATTTTTTAATAACAATCTGTACATTTTTCCCATAGATGTTATGGTTTTTTTTTTTTTTTTTTTTAATTTTAATGAGATTTTTTCGAATTTTTTGGGTTCAAGGTCATTCAAGGTTACAGGCATGAGGTCAAGGTTATGGGTCAATGTCAAGGTTACCTGGATCCAAAATGGCTGTTGAGTGATGTCATAACATGGCGGCCAGCCTGTGCCGGCGCCGGACCCCACCCCATTATGCCAGACTCGCCATAAACATTTTACTGTCCCGTATGGCAAATCTGAAAATGTTACAACCTTAGTACGATTATATCGGATATGACAAATTTTACGTGATAAAAATGATAATACTGTAACTATTATTCCTTCCTCAATTTCTTCTGAGTTGGAGAATATGCCAGGTCTACAAACACCACATGCAGAAGAAATAAAACAATTTGACAAACAACTGCGCAATGTTGTATTACTGTACTTATGTAAGTAAACATACTTCAACATAAAAAAATGGCCATTAAAATTACCCTTAACTTTTTTTAAAGAAGTTTGCTATTCCAAAAACACAACCCCTATAAATTTTGAGCTAAGTTGTTAAACAGTCGGTTTCCACAGTAAGATGGTTCGAATTGGGGCGATTTTAAGTTTATAGGGGTTAATAGTTGTAACTCGAGCACTGTTTTTTGGCAGACATATCTTTGCCGATTTAGTCCCCATGTCAGCGGCTGAGTAAATGCTATTAATGAATAGAACTTCTTTCCAGCATTGTTCATGACAGGACTCAATGCCTGGTGCACCAGTGTCTTTACTGCAGGTAGCATATCCACAAACCTTCCTGCGCCTATACACTCAAGGCTGTTCAAGATCAAGTATGCATTTTTGAAATGAACCTTATAAAATAAGTCACTGCCTTTGCATGCATATATTTTTATAAGTGCTCTGAGTGGTGTTCACCCAGTAAAGTTGGTAACGATGGATGGAAAGTAGTTCCATATCTTAACATCGAATAAAAAATGTTAGGTAACTATTTGAAGTAACTTAAAATTATTTAATTCGATTTCTGTTTTTTTTTAATGCATCGAAGTGTAAAAATGAGCAGATTTGTAAAGTATTCACTTGGTTAATAATTGCACAGTTTCGTTTCACCGACGCATGGATAAAGTGACGAGGCTTATGTCAGTGTTAATTTTACAAAAGGCGCAAGGTTACAAATGTGTATACAAGTAGATCTTAAGCAGGGCTTTCAAAGATGCTCATTTTTATAGTGAATAGTCTATAATGGTCAATGAGATACCCTAACACATAGCCCGTAGCTTATCGGTGTGATTATGAAAGCGGTATTGTGTCATATTTATTACAGCAACGAAGAAAATATTATTTTCAACATTTAAAAATGTAAAACAACATGGAAATTAAAAATATGTTTTTTTAGAAGTTACTCCTGTTTATTTCCTTCCCAGAGACATTAGCCCCCCGCCCCCCCTGGCCACTCTCCAACTCCTCAAGAAAGTGAGTTTACAGATAGCTATATATTGCACACAGTATTTTTATTTCATAGGTAAAACGATTTCATCCTCTCCTAATTTACTTTGTGGAATGTGGGTAAATGTGTGACGTTTATTTGTAGTTATGTATGGAAGACAATAATGAATTTGGGAGATACTCTATAGTTGAGGTTTTTAGCGAGCATTAGAGCGAAGTGAGGTGGAGATGGCGTAGCGATGGGATGTAAGGGTAGGAGGAAACAGGAGCACCCTGAGTAAACATAGACTTCTGCCGCGTCTCCTACATGTGACAATTTATGTTAACCCTGGTGTTGATCGGACCCAGTTCGTCGGTAAGGAAGGCGAGTGGTATTTCCACTACACCATTGCCTTACGTGTAGGGGAACGTATGTAATGGCATATACTTAAGTGATGGAGAAGAGTGGATTGACGGAGGTGTGCCAGAACTACCTCGTTCCCTCTACTAGTATCTTATACCAGCCACGCGAGCTCTTTTAGTCTTCCTGTTTTACTTTAGCTTAAGCAGGGATCACACAGTGCAAGATACATTTCGCGCAAGATTTCGTACGAGAATGCCAACTAAATTGCATGCGAAACGAGTTCACACGCAGATAAATAAGATTACTACTGTATCGCATCAAAATTACTTGATAGCCCTGGTGAGTACGAAACAGCCAAGGTATCATAATATAAAATACGAAGTTGCTTACCTCAACAAGGTATTTGTTTCAAAGCTATCCCTCCAACATATAATTGTTATTATTTTATTCTCAGCGAACTGTCTAAACTTCAATCCACGCTTTAAAGCTATTTTCCAAAAATGTTTTATTTCCCTGTTTTCCTCTTCACGCACCTCAGATTATGATTTTCTTTTACTCTGTGGTTGAGTTTACAACAGGTCACATGACCAGCATACAAGGACCAATAGGATCGCAACTTGCATCGCCTTGCACGAGAAAAAATAGGACCTGCTCTTATCTCCTCATTTCGTGCAAGATGTGCCTTGCACAAGAACTAGTGCAAGAAATTCTCGTGCAAGGTCGGCATCTCGCGCCAAGATTGGTACTCATCTTGCATCGTGTGACCCTCGCTTTAGCACCGACGCCCTGTCACCGACCACTGCTAAACCACGTATGGCAGGATTAACTGCCAGAGTTGCGGATTTTCAAGCATATCACTTTGTATCACGAGACTCTGCGATATCTGCCTGACCTGAATCCACTTAACAGGTACAAACGATAAAGAATTACGCACCACTACCACTGCAAGGCGAGCATACTGTGTGGAATCCAGCTACTTAATTTTTCTATCAGCAGCTCGCGTAACTTTACTACGTTTTACGGGATATTTTAGGACATGAAAATTTAACCAACTGGAAGTCATGATATTTTTACGTTGTTTCATACATATTATTTTTTCGTAACTGCGAGTCAAAATATTAATAACAAACTCGAAAAACACATTGGTATGTGGAATGTTATTTTTCCTTTCTATTCAACCAAGACAATAAGTTTTCATTTGGATACATTGCGAATCGTAATGGAATAATGACGTATTATTAATTAAAAAAACATGCCCCGATATTTCTATTGGCTGTTCATGTGATATTTACATATTCACGACCATGTTTTATAATTTAATTCGGCGTTTTATTTGCCCAATAGATAATATTTTGTTCACGCAAATAATCTAATGTTATCTCTGGAGCGGGAAGGTGCAGCGGTAAGAAAGGTCGTGTTCAAATTCAATTTTATCTTTGCAGTCGACTTGGTTGTTGAATTTAGTTCCACTTGCCGCATAAAACGTATAAGCGAAGTTTCATTGGCAAGTTCCTGGCGTTCGAAGAACACGTATTTACCTCTCTCTCCCCATTTTAATTTTCTGTGCGAATGATTTCCTTCGCACTTGTATGGTCTTCGCAAGACGCACCCTTACTCCAACGTTATATTTCACGCAGTTAATTCCCCAAACGCTGACAAATTACAAGGGGTCGACTCCTTCAGACGAGGAACGTACGTGAAACATAAAAGCGTGTCCATGTTTTTTTTTCACATTTCAGGGTTGAAGCGTGTTTCTGGGTTCATGCTAGTATCTAGGGATTTCGTGCGCGCCCGGTTCTATAAAACTTATTTAGTTTAGATGTGTTAGATTGTATAAAAATTCCTTCAGACTCTAGACGTTAAACGTTATGCCATTTCCCTTTGTTGATTTGGCCACGTAAAAAACTTGGTAATGCGGTCAACATGCCCTCCAAAAAAGGATTCGTGATAATATTTATATAGGTCCCAACTTTTCTGGGACAAAAACACGAAAAATTTTCCCTCTTTTGACCAATTCCCAATAAAACCTCTATAAACGGCGTAACCAGATTGACTTAAATCAGACATTATTTTCTGATATTCTACCCCATTTTCTGGTGGTCCTGGCGCTATTTCTTTTATTGCGTTAATTTCCTGGAGTTCGCCGGGATCTCTAGCATCTACGTCAAATTCGCCACTGCGAAACATACGCGATAAAGCACCTGCTACTAAATTGTCTTTTCCCTTGATATGGTGACCGTCAAATATAAAGCGAGATGATCTCACTGACCAACGCGCCAAATGTCCATCAGATTTAGCAGATTTTAACAGCCAGCCTAAAGCTTGGTTGTCCGTGAACAACTCAAATATAGCGTGATTTAAATAATCCTCAAAATGCCCCATTCCCCATATACAAGCTAATCGTTCTTTTCTCATAGATCATATATTTTCTCTCAGCAGCTGACCAAAGTTTACTGGTGTATGCTACGGGGACGAAATCACTTCCTTTTTTGTGACATTGCAATAGAACTCGCATCGTAATGCAAATAAAAGTTTTTCTTGAAAATTGGGCAGGTGCAATACAAGCGGCTGTGTTAAAGTATCTTTTGTCATTTGAAAATCCCTTTGGCTGATCTTGACCCCATACGAGCTCAGTGTTTTACCTCTTAAATTCAGCTGTTTGGTAATATGGGTAAAGTTAAGAATAAATTTCCCATAAAAAGCTGCCATACTTAAAAAAAATAATCTAACTCCTCGCACGTTCTTCGGAATTAAAAAATTCACTACCGCTTTTATTTTTTCTGGTTCGGTATGCAACTGATCATCTGAAATAATAAATCCTAAATAACGGACGTGTTGTTCAGCCGAATTCATTATTTCAGGATTTACTGTTAATCCTACTTCTTACAAGGACTTCCACACTAAACTAATGTGTGTAAGGTGTTACTGTAAGGTGTTACTATAAAGACATACGTCGTCTATGTATGTAAATACAAAATCATGAATGCACTGTCCTAAAGCTTGATACAGCACTCGTGACATGACTTGGGGGACCACACGTAATGCCCATCGGCAAGCGCGTACACTGATGCATCTCCCAGGGGGTACAAAACGCCAAGGACTCTCGGTAATTTTGGTCCAGTACGCATTGCAAAAATGCAGAATTGAGATCCAAAATGGTGAAATATTTAACTTTACATAAATACTGAAACACCGTATCTAACACAGGAATTGGATATGGACCAATACAAATTATATTCTTGACTAACCTATAGTAATTTATAAAACTGTATTTCCCTTTCTGCTTTTTTGGGACTTAAAAACGAGGGGCTCGCATGCGCACTGAACGAGTCTTCAATAATTCCTTCTTGTTTTAATTCTACCAATATTTGCTTAAAGATTGGGACCTTAGACGGAGGAATCTGTACGGAACTAAAAACACAGGTTCGCCATCTTTCAATTGCAATACCTACTGTAGTCTGGGTGTAATGATCCACTTCAGTAGTTATCACGTCACTGAACTCGGCCTTTATTGTGTTCAATTGCTGCCTCCAACAGCTCGTCTAATTTCACCACCTGCACTTTCCTACAGTACGACGACTTAATCTTCTAACGGAACAGGAGACTCAGGAGAAAACCCAAAAATGCAAACGTTGATTTTCGCGTGCACACAGCAATGTGTTTCCCCCAGAAGATCAATGACAAGTGTGATGGGATACGAAAGATCTTTAAACAACTGAAAATTAATCTTCCAAGAAAAAATTTTCACGGTAGCAACTGCCTGTTACTAATTAAACCTCCATTAGCAAGCGAAAACACCGTGCCCTCACTTTGTGTAATTAGCACCATTCCTACAGGCGCCCGAGACAATTGAGGCATTGGCACGTGAGATGGCAATTTGCAAGGTCACAAATAACAAACCCAGTTTGTGTTTCCTAGAAAGAGAACCGATTCACTCTGTATATACCCGTAGGTTTTTTCTTACACAGACAAGCGCATTGCAAATGGCTTTCATTTCCTCAAACATGGAATACGCGCGGAGGCAGCGTCAACTTTTTCTTGTCACCTTGAATTGGCCCATTTTCCTCCCTTGCCTGCGTATACACGTGGCGCTTGGGTGTTAACACTCTCGCATCAACATGCTGTTTTGCTCCCTTTTGCACTACACTCGTCACGTGTTCTTTCTGTTCCTTAACCTTGCGGTCTTTAAGGCCACGATCCTTCATTTCTACAGCTTTTGCGAGAGTTAATTTTCTTCCCCCAAACGGTAGCCGATATTGTAAAATCCTCTTAAAATTTTGTTACAAATTGTTTTTATTATGTAATCTAATTTATTAAAAACAAAAAACTCTATAATTTTAACTAATCATCAAATAAACTAAATTTTCCTTAGTTAACTGGATAAAAGTATGCTTTTTTTTTTGTGTTGGAAAAAAACAGCCTACACAATAAAAACAATTTGCAACAGAACTGTAAGAGGATTTTACAATATTGGTTCTCGTTTGGGCACAAAAAGTTAATTCTCGCTAAAAGTTGTCGAAATGATGTATAATGGCCTTAAAGAAGCACTTTTTGCTTGGATGGTTCGTACTTTATCAATATTTGCACTGTGATTTAGGCTTAGTCACAACTACTCCCTACCTTTGATGACAATCACCGATAGTTAAATCAACTTTAGAAACTAAAGTTAAAAATTATTTTAAGTTTTGCGGTTTTTGGACAAACAAAAAAAAATCTGATTGCATGGCAAGAGATTTAAAAAAATTACCTTAGTTAAATATGCCTCAGCATATGGGCTGACTAACACAGAAACTAACTGCACAGTACGTTTCACGAACTCTGCTGTAGTCTGCATCGGATTTTGGTATCTTTCCAAAATAGTCATACGACGCAAACTGCGATGCCAATGGCCTGCAATAAATTGCGGCACAACACTTGAAATCCCAACTTGTTTGCAATCGGTTTACCAAGTACAGATCGCAGTTTATCCGGAACTCTGAGCATGGCAGGAGCGGAATAGATAACACTGTAAAAAAAAAGTGTAATTTTACATGAATGCACATGGCAGCACAATCTCCACGCATGTTTGTGTGTGTTTTTACCTGTACATGCGCACGTGTACTTTTACTGTGTGTCCCATGTATATTTACAAATGCAATGTCAGTGTAATGTTACTATATACTTGTTATTCTATTTATTAATCATTATGTTCAATCACAAGTACTCTGTATGTGTCATTTTACTTTTTTTTTGTTACCAATATCAAGCCACATAATGTAAATTTACACAAACTTTGTTAGTGTAATTTTATTACACCTGTCAGTTCCTTTTTCTAACCATCACATTGAATCACATGTACTCTATACATGTTGTTTTACTATACATACTACTAATTTTCTACCACACATTGTAAATTAACACATTCATTGTTATGGTAATTTTACATCATTATGTTACTGTTTAATGTCATCATACCTAATTACATGTACACTGTAGTTGTAATATTACCATACGATTCTGTAATTTTAACCTATTATGGTGTTAAATGACATGCACTCCGTGCATGCAATTTGACTGTGTAAATTATAGATTTCCTGCCACATAATGTAAATTTACACAAAAATTGCAATTCTATTTTCACCACTATGGATGTGTATTTTCTCAATAACAAAAAAGTAAAATCGCAGATTCGCTGCAATTTTTAATTACAAAATGTATGCACATTAACAGAGTTATAAAAAGTTATCTCCAAAATGCGGATAACGATTGACTTCTCTCTCTCATCATTGCCGAAGCTCAGAGCGGGGGGTGTGCTCGGTCCCTTATACCACCCAGACGGTATCTCTCTGCGGGCTGAGGAAGTTTCCCTCGCCAGACCGCAGAGAACACATAGCCCAAAGGTCAGGACGCCCTGCACGTCCCGGCGCAACTCAGACAGCCCGCCAGTCAGACCAGCGAGCCAGCATATTCCATCAGTGGGAGTTAAGATTTCCTTTTGAACACGAAAGGAGTTCGAAGTAGTTCTACTCCCTACCGCTAGATCGCATGTTTTAAGCAAATACTTGAGTTGTATTTAAATTCACAGGAACACTAGTGTAAAATTACAAATACTGTATTCGTGTTAGGAAATTACTACAACTAATAACTTTTGGCGAAAAAAATATGAGTAGACGGTAGACTTCAATACTATAAGCAACCAACAGCAGTTTGTCTATTGCCATTGGTTGCTGTCTCCTTGAGAAGGCGTTTTCATATTTGAACGGGCCACTCAGAATTCGGCAACATCGGCAAGGCTCCTACGTGATTCGTGCGCAGACAGTTAACACGTGTCTAAAAGTAATTCAGCCAATCAAGAGAGGTAAATGACCCTGCAGTGTTTTGAAGTATAACTTTTCTTGGCATATTTTCGCGAAATTTCACTACCCCTATAAATGACACATACAAATGTAAAGTTACCGTAAATTTGTATGTGTAAATATACGCTAATATGCTTTCAAATTTGTAAATTTACAACCAGTCTTATTGTTTGTATACCAATACATTTGGGTTTTTTACTATATAATTGGACTCTGTTATGAATAAATTTGTACATTGCTGCAAATTTACATGTGCTGTACTTGTTTTTACAAATTACACACAGAAAATGTAATATTACCAAAAGGTTGTACATGTATTTTTACACTTTTTTTTTTACAGTGTAGATGGCTCACACAAATCTAAGTTTAAAATATAAGGCAACAATACTAGAAAATCCACTACGTGAATTAAACTACTGTTTTCCAAACTGGGAAATTTAAGATCTATTCCAGGAGGAATAGATTCGAGAACCTTAAACAAAACTGGAACCGATTCACGTTTTGCCTTCCGCGATGGCACCTTGCTTATTAATGACCACACGCATGAGCCACAAAGCGTGTCCTAATTGTCCACCTCGGTGAAATCTACGTTCGCCTCACGTAAAGTGACTTTTAACGTGTCCTTGGATAGAGTTTCGATCTAGCCCATTCGTGCTACACCTGCAAAAGCCATTTGGATTAGCACAAATACACTGAAATCCCACCTCCCCCCCCCCCCCCCAAAAAAAAAGAATCTCACAATTTTGATATTCATTTGCAAGATTCGCTGCAAAATCACTTCATGGGATGACGGTAGAGTGGCGCAGGAATCAGCTGTCATGGAGCAGGAGCACCCAGAGAAAACTCAAACTCCATGGCAGTGACCACAGTTCTCACCAAATGTCATACCAATCACTTGCTCGATGCAAATACAACTTTTTAAGATATTCAGCACACTGTAAAAAAATGGTAAATTTACCTGACAAGTGTAAAGTAATATTTGCAAACTTGTGTGGGAAACATATTTTTCCTTTCATGTAAGGTAAAATTACTGCACTCTGGAGTAAAATTCACGTACGTGGTAGTGAAAACTCCAGCATGTGTGGATGTATAAAATTACCTTACCACTTGTGGATCTCCTAATCGATTTGTAACTATCTGATAATTGTATAATATATATTTTCTACCTTAGAATTAATTTTTATTGTCTAGTCATACAAGCTTTCCAACATGGCTCTTTATATGTAAGGTATCATTACCGCACTCTGGAGTAAAATTCACGTACATAGTGGTGGAAAATCCCATAAATGGGTGTGAAAATTGCATTACGATGCGCACATAACTTCAGTATTGTCTCAACTGCTAAGTGGGGAGACGGGCTGAAGAAACAGTCCTTTAACCCAATAATAGTAACTATTGCTGTCATGTCATTGTGGTGTAATGGATAGAACGTCGGCTTGTTGTGAGAGAGGTCCATGGTTCTGGGTCCACCCACCAGCAAGTTTCGATGATTGTAGAGTTGATGTTTCAGTTACTCTTCATTAGAGGATATAGGTAATAAAAAATTAACAGTACTGACTACCCATGTAATTTGAAATATAAATTTATTATAGAATACATTTAATATTACCTTACTTGTATGAGATTTCCCCCCACTTTTGTCATGTACTTTTTCAGTATGTTTAGGGAATAGTGCCTTACTTGTTATGTAAATTGACTCCACATTTGACAGGTATTTTTACATTACATGTAGAGGTAATTAGTTTCCCTTACACGTAAGGGAGTTTTACCTCAATTTTTTTTTACCTTGCAGAGTTATTATTAAAAAACGAAAAGGTATTACCAATACAGTTGATGTCAATTGCAGTAAAGTCACCAAAATTTTTGGGAAATTTTAAACACCAAAATTCAGTTTTCTTGTTTATAGTGTGTTCATGATTTATTTTGTAAATAACACCCAAAATTATTGGTACAAAAATACAAGACAAAAATGCCTGAAGAAAGGTTTCATAATACAAAATAGTGCCAAAAGTTTGAGTACAAGATTATATTTCCTTTTAAAGGGACATGAAAACGTGATTACAAAATATTCACTTTTAACAATATTAAGCCCCAAAATTGTGTTGCCCTGTATTATAAACATTACATGCCCATATTAAAATCTTTCAAACATGGTAGTAAATGTCATCTACCTGTTTCCTTCACATATTCAATGTGAGTGTGGCGTGTGTCGTCCTCCTGTCTGGAGTTAAGTGCTTTGTATCTCCTCTGGGGTAGCAACACCCCTCATTTATAGTTCACATTGTGTCAGTCATATAGTCACAAGTCACATATAGTCACAAGTGTCAGGTGATATTCATAAACTTGTGGGGGAAACATAGTTTTCCTTACAGGAAAGGTAAAATTACCACACTCTGGAGTAAAATTCATGTACACAGCGGTGGGAAATTCCATACATGGACGGGAAAATTACCTTGCGAAGGATGCATTTCTTCAGCAAAGTCTCAACAGCGAAGGGAGGACGGGCGGAAGAAACAATCCTTAAACACACTAATATTCACTAATACCGTCACACTGTCGTCGTGGTGTAGTTGATAGCGCGTCGGCCTATCGTGATACCCTGGTTCGCGCCCACCCACCAGCAAGTGCCAAGGATTTTATTGTTGAGATTTCGGTTATTATTCGTCAGATAGGGATAGGGAAATTTCGCGAGTTCAATGACCTGTAGGCTAGACTCCTCAGTCCTCTGCATACTGGAACTGCAGCTGTGTGTTCATTGGCTGTTGCCCCATAAATGGCCGTTATGGGATTCGCAAGGCGTTTCCCTGCGAGTATGCTATTGGCTCAGAGGCGTGCAGGGCGGGTCTAATATACTGTTATCCAACTGCGAACGTGAATTCGCTATATATGTGTTTAACGTCTATCTTGTCCCAAAGTGAATTCACGAAATTTTCCTATCCCTAGATATAGATAGTAAAATAATAAACAATACTACTTTTGTGGGATAATTTTAAATAAAATTTAATTATACATTATAATTAATTTTACCTTACTTGTATGTGAATTTTCCCTCACTTTCGTGAGGTAGTTTTCCGTACAATTAAGGAATAGTACTTTACTTGTTATGTAAATTTACTCTACATTTAACAGGTAATTTTACCTTACATGTAGAGATAGTTAGCTTTTCTTACATGTAAGGGAATTTTACCTCAACTTATTTTTGCAATTCATGCAAAGTGTTGTCGGGTGTGGAGAAACATTACAGATCATGGTAGAACAATTCACCGGAAGTACAAGTTCAGTTAATTCGAAATCTTACGACGTACTCCTCTGTGTCGGACGGTTGCTAAGCGCTGGCCAACTGTTCGAAAAGGCGGTTGGCTGCCGGAGGAGATACGGGGAGGGGGCACGTATGCGTGTCATGCCGGACAGTGCTGAGCCAAGGGGTGTTCACACCATAAGGAACAAGAGGTCGCTTATTTTTTCAGGCCCTCTCCATGCATACCCTCATTATAGTGAGATTTTTGATACCCATTAAATAAATTACAAGTTGTTTCCTATTTGTTACACTACGGGAGCTTAAGTATTTTATACATTTTAAAAAAAAATTATGCATTCTTGCAGATTTACGCCAAAAAATTTTTGCCTCTTAATTTTTATTATGTTGCCTGGCCATATTGTTGCAGTTGACGATAGTGTAATGCTAGGGTAAGTTTGAATTTCTGAAATGCGTTGTAATTCTTGGCAGAACATCGAAATCTTCTGATCCCACTCATAATTCATTTTATTCCACTGTTTAAGGTGGTCCACAAATGTTCAAATTTCCTAAAGATAATTGAACGGTACGTGTGATTATAATAATATTTGTACTGCATTTTTAAGAGGTTGAATGTATATCCGCCAGAAGCGCTTTAAGTACTCAGTAGCGCCAACTTTGTAGTTCGAAGTGATGCAGCAGTTCTACCGACTAGTTGGTATGTGTGGAGAGGGCCAAAAAAATTTAGCGACCGCTCAGTAACATGATGTTGCCACTCTGGTATAGGCTGTTCACGATAAACAGGCATTAACCCTTATTAAATGTATTCTATTGCAGCCTAGGGCATTAATTTTTTATAAAGATGAAATATTTAAACACTCTGTTTATAAGTTACGCGGCAATGTTTATATTAAAAAGTGGCGGGAAGATAGTAATTGGCTGAGAGGAAAAATTTAGCAGGGCCTTAAAAAGTGCTCACTTTACCGTGAACAGCCTATATACTGTATGTGCTGAACGAGAAGTCGAGACGGATGCGCCGCTCGCCGTCAAAGCGGACCAGAAAGGTGGTAAGTATCCAAAACACCCTGTTACTGGTCCTTCAAGGTGGCGGGTAGCAGGTTAGGCAAATATTGCTGATTGCGTATAGTGTTATTTCCAGCACCGCTACAACATAAGTTAAAGCCAGATTTCACCACGAATAGAGTACTTTTATGTTAACAGATCTATAAACCGCTTGTGTCACACCGCATATTTAGGAAATGAGGAAGCTCTTCGTACATGGGGTGAGTTTACAAAAGGTTAGGTTCTAAAAGTGTGAAGAAATTGCGACCAGACTACGCACTACAATAGGAGGTAGTGTGCGGCTGTATGGCGGGTTACCCTATGGCTATGTCTCGCGAACACGTCTCAAGACCAGCTGTACTCCAAAAAACTTTTGTTCAAATGCACTTTTGTGGTTGGACCATTTTATATGTTACGTGCCTCAAGTGTCTGTCCGTGAATCATGGACGTTCGGTGTCTAAGTACTTTAATACTATTGGCCCAGTCAAATACGAACATGTTTTCTCACATACACAAGCGGCCAATAAGCAAAGGAAGTCGTGGCTGTAGACGTAGGATATTGAAGTCTAGCATTGCCATAAATATTTTCACGTAAACACCTATCCCTATCTATGGCGGCCTGGAAGCAGCTTTGATGTAGTGCCTATAAAAATTCCAAGAACATAGACGAGACAAACCCTTGATCATCCAATCATAACAGGATCAACAAACTATAGTCTTTCAGAAAATTTTCTCGGTTTTCCTGTATCTCCAGCAATGGCGAACATGACAGATGTATAAGAAATATGCATATGTGAATCACTAAATGCTTACAGCCTTTAAGTTCTAAAGTTGCGTGGCGCGAATGCGAAAGTGAGTGAGGAGATTTGGGCGGCTCATAACATCGAGGCCTTGAATGTCGATGAGGGTATGGAGCAGCGCCGGAATGCAAGGGCGGGGGAAACGGGAGGTACCCGAGAAAACCCGCCGAACAGCGGCTTCTTCCGGCATGACACATACATGCGAAAATTCGCGGTTGGGGGGGGGGGGAGGGCGACCCCGCTGCGAATTGAACTCGGTTTCGTCTTGGTTGGAGGTGATTTTTCTGACCAGTACACCACTGCGGACCAGCACTCAGAGAACATTTAACAAAATATTTGTTTTCATAGGACAATATAAACATTTAGTTGCCCTAACAAAATATATTTTCCAGCAAACAAAATTCGAAAAGCAACAAAATTACTTTCATTCGTCTAACGAAATATGTGTTTGAATAAACAAAATCTGTGAGTTGGGCAAAAAAAAATTAACTGTCAACTAAATATTTTGTTGAATCAACTGTATATATTTGTTTGGCCACTCATTTGACTGCCTTCGTTCGAAAATACAGCTCCAGAGTTTGTTAGCATTTTTTTAATGACAATTAGAACAGTAACCGTGTTTGTTAGTGCATATATTGATCCTTAACAATCGTATAAACACACTAATAAAACACTGCAACAAGAAACTGACAAGTAACGCCGTAAAACTTGAAATGTGTGTTAGCACACGTTGCCCAATATATGCAGTGTATCTATTTAAAAGCTTTCCGGCGTCATCAGTTGCCACATTAGCTGAGATTACTAAAGCGCAGCACGCGGACGCAGGTGATCTGGGTTCGAAACACGCGCGAACTTGTAAAACTACTTTGCATCGGCCAAAACTGGTTCATGTACGTGTAGCGAAACGAATATTTAGTTGCACCAACCAAATCTCACAGTTTGGGGCAACCAAATGAGAACAAACAATTGTTTTCAGCAACAAAACATTTCATTGCCCCCCCCCCCCCCCAATACAAACAAATAACTTGGTTGCACCAAAACAAATCTTGTTCGATTCGACATAACCTTTTCCTCAGTGCGTACGCATGCCAGAGAACAATGACATAGGTCATCATCACCCAAGCATGAAGCGAGCGCGCGCGGAGGAAGCAGGACCGCGCGAGGGTTATGCGGTACCGACGCTGTGTCCCGACAGAACTGTAAACACACTCCAGTAATCACGCAGATGCAGTGCGGGTTGTAGATTACCCGGGAGAGAATACTTGCACATCGTCACTGCACTCACGGATCACTGGCCACGTCCTGTCCGCCAACCGCACCCCGACACCAGGTAATATCTTCAATTCGTTTGCCAGGAAGCTTGACGCGACACTACTCTCTGAACCCCAAACTACGGTCAGAAGATTTCCCCTTTATTTACTAGGTCGCGTCTGGCAACAGCCGTCGGTGAGTTAAGTCTGCGTATATTTACAGATAGCAACGACAAGCTACGGTCTGTAGGCTAGAATGCACACAATCGTTTTTATAATCCAATCACGGTTCCTTCACACTTATCTGAAGCCCTGCTAAAATTCTCCTTCCACGATATTCCTCCGCCTCGGGCAAACGAAGCTTAACAAAGTCTAGAAAATTACTCCAGAGGACAACGCACCGAATTCGTGCGCACTCAGCTGTGATGATATTTTGTACGAGAATCGTTTCTTACTAGGCGCTGCCAACACAGATCTTTTCTCGCTGATTTTATTCGTATTTATTGCAAATGAAATATTATTATTAACAAGTTAAAAATAGGTATGAATTCAATTTAAGAAAATATAAGTTACTTTTATGTTAACAGAGTTATAAAACGTTTGTTACACATGACATATAAGTATAGGAAATAACTAGACACGTTATACATAGGGTGATTTTTTTAAAAGTTTGATTCGAAATGTGTGAAGAAACAGCGAATTGACTATACAGTCAAGCCCCTGATGTTTTTTCATTGGCTGTTACCCCAGCGTTACTCAACACCTGGCAAAATGGGATTCGCTTCTTGTTTCTTTGCCAGTCCGCTGTTGGCTCAGAGTCGTCTAGAGCGTACATAATAATCCGCGATCCAAGAGCGAAGTTGACCTCGGTGTACACACGTTTCAGATCTTGAAATGAATTCGCGAAATTTTCCTATGCCTAGATATAAATGAGTCGTATGTGCAATCCATTACGCCAACGCCAGTAATTTTGATGTTCTATTTGTAAGAATTACACAGGTCGTGATCAGCAGACTTACAAGTCCAATTACTGGCTATCCGCCAGAAAATAAGTATCCGAGCAGACTGCAGTCCAACCACGCCCACTTGCGGGGCCGCGGTGGTGTAGTGGTTAGATTACCCCCCCCCCCCCCCCCCCCCGGGTGAGCCGGGCTCAAATCCCGACGGAGTCGCTCCCGGATTTTCGCATGTGGGAATCGTGCCGTACGATGCCGTTGGTCGACGGGTTTTTCTCGGGGATCTCCCGTTTCCTCCCGCCCTTGCATTCCGGCGCTGCTCCGTACTTGCCTCGGCATTATGAGACGTCCTAATCTCTGCACTCAATTCTCCTCGCTGACCAAACTTCAGAATGGCATTGACGTTAACGTATAGGATATTCAAATCGACAGCCTGTAAAGAAATCATTGCCCCCTGTGGCGTACAAACACGCACAGTGCTTTCAACAACCAGAGTTCATCGCATCCACTGGAGATGCTGGAACATCTGCAATTTCCTCTTCCTTCAACGCTAAGTAATGGCGATATGTGTTTATAATTTTCGTTATGTGGCTGTTTGTTCCGCTGTGCACAAAAATTAATTTAAAAAAAAGTTAAAACGTTTTATTTAGTAGCAAGATGTGAACAAGATTAAGAAATTTTGGAGTCCCCAAGTTCTACCTCTCACCTAAGACATTCGTCACAATGTTGTGTACAACTAGGATTTCGCTAGAAATTTACGTGTGTTTCGCTCTCGGTTTTTAGTAAAGTTAGAGGGTTTTATATGAGGGCGTTACAGGTGTTAATTTTCTGTATTTGAAGAACTTGGTCTAAAGCTCCTTTCACTCTATCAAATTTTTTCCGTCAAACTGCTCCCAATAAGTTTGGTCAAATAAAGTTGGACTATTGTGGCGTCATAGAAACGTCATAAATACTGCCATATTTGCCTGAAAAAGTTGGATGTCCTTCAGTTTTCATCAAACATTCAAAGATTGAACCGGCTTTGAAATTTCTTTGATGTTTGACGGACTGAGCCAATCAGAATCATGCACGACACAAATGCATTACAGTAAACTTTAAAATATCAAACAATTGCTGTGAACGAAGTACGTTATGAAGAAAATCAGTTTACGTAAAAGCTGTCTGGGCATGAATGTTATTTTTAATTAATATTGCACGTAAAATCACGAACTCAGGGGAATTAAATGTCATTGTGCGGGAGATATCTCGGATAAATAAACTTTGAATTTAGTAAAGAAGCGAAAATAAATTACAAGTCCCTGCATTTCTTTCTGTAATGGACTGCATGGAAAAACAAAAGCAATATCGAACCCAGAAAATAATTTTTACTATAAATTCAAATTAGATTCTCCCAATTTAAAAATTTGACATTGTGACACATTTTCAAACACACTCAAGATTGTTTGATAACATTTGTTTTTAATGAAAAATTCGATGGCTGTGTTTGTCTACGAGTTCTACTGTCGAATATATTTTAGGCGAAAATTTGACTGCGTGACAGCGGCTTTAGAGGCACCAATGTCCTAACTATGTGAGAAACGATAACTGTTGCCTACTTGCAGTGTCAAAGCAAGCTCCGGGTGAACTCGACTTTGCTCATCCCTGAAACCCGAAGCTATACGAGATACGGAGATATCCCGTACTTTATATTCACAAGTCCCGGCTCGGATCTTCGTAGTTATGGATTGCTAGGGGACCTTTTTTCCCACGGAAGATTGCTTGATTGACTATACACCAAAACTCTTTACTTAAAATGCATTTCTTAATTATATGCTGTTCACGGTAAAGTGGGCTCTTTTTTAAGGCCCTGCTAATTTTTCCTCTCAGCCAATTTCAATTTTTCTGCCCATTTTTAAATATAAACCTTGCCATGCGTCTAATAAACACAGTGTATACATTTCATCACTCTCAAAAGTTAATGCGCGAGACTGCAAAAGACTTTGTTTATTAGTGATTAATGGCTGTTGGATGGGCCTTAAAAAGTGCTCACTTTACCGTGAATACCCTATAGATGATTCCAAATGTCGTGCGTCTTGGGATAGATGCCTTTCCGCTAATCATGTCGTCCAGTGTTGGAGTAACTTCATTCTAATTGGTCAGCCAGGAAATAGAATGTCGTCTCACAAAGACACGAGGCCGATAGCAAAATAGAATGTGTAAGTACACACGTGGGCTGTGGAATTATAGCTCGCGCTTAATTCACTTCGCGAAAAACAAGTGGCTCTATGGATCGCATTTCCTTATTTCAACTGTACACAAGGGCAACATAGCAACACCACAGAATATTGAACACTTTGAGGTCGGAACAGATGTATTCACATTCAAGCCACGCTAGAAATGGATCGTATACATCCACTAGAGCAGGATCGTTATTTCTATTGGTCCCTGTATTCAAAGTTACATAGTCTTATTGGTCCGCAATATACTGGGACACGTTCCCTATGCAGTAAAAGTGTTTATTGCAGGCTGGCTATACAGTGGCAAGTTTACAGTGTCCCAATCGCATGTGTTTGACGGACGTAACATAACCCACAATACGTTCATTAGACTTATTCATACTTTCGTGTGCTGCTACTTTCGCCAACGAAATGTCAAAATGCAGTGCAGATAATGGAGACATCTGGAGTAATGTTACATCACCAATATCTTCGAAGTATGTGGATGTAGGCAAAAACCCGCTGTAACTGGACAAGCCCGATGTACGCGATAAGAATTTTGTGATTGATTGATTCTCACACTACGTGTCTTTCCGCGAATCAGAGACGTTCGCAATCGGAGTAGCCTAACCTAATTCTGATTGGCCAGTCAAATGAGAACATGTGTTCTCCTGAAGATAATGGGCCAATAAGCAAAGAAAAACTGCTAAAAGGCTTGTAGGCTTCCTGCGTGGAAATATTTTCGCAAAAATACGGTGTCCCTACTTAGAACTAAGTTGAATTCAGATGAAGTAATATTACTTCGGCAGCACTGAAAATGAAACAGCCGCCAATACACTCTAAAAACTTTTTTGTACCTTTACAAGAAAATTCCTTGGAAACCCAGTTGCCAAGAAAATCCTTTGAAAAGTTTCAAGGAGTTGTCTCGTAATATCCGAAAAATATTCATTTGTAATATTACAAATTATAGCCTTGTATTACAACTGACGTTATTGAGAAGTGCATATAAAATTATTTTTTCTTGTTCTAGAAAACAAATGTGATGAATTAATAACAGAAATAAACTTTTAAAAAATCTCAAAACATAATTTACGGGGGAAAAAATTACACTTTGTCAGTACGGGGCTGGACCCCAACTCCCTTTGTTTTATAAATCAGCACCTTTAATCACAAGACCTACCTGACTTACGAGTGTACAACTTATTTTTACTTCAAATATAGCAGCAGGTACCTATAAATTAGTGTTGGAAGTTATTCAGTTAAGAAGACATGCGACTGTAGAGTCTAGCCTGCAGGTCATTGAACTCCGGAATATTTCAGATCTCTAAACATGAGTACGCGGTTGCCTTCAATACCCTAAGTAGGGATAGAAATATTTCACGAGTTTATTTCAGGGCAAGATAGACGCCAAACACGTGTACACTGAAGTTGGCTTTGCAATGGGATAGCAGTTTATAAGACACGCCCTGTACAACTCTGAGCCAATTGTAGAGACTTACTGTGAAACAAGTAGCGAATACCTTACTGCCACGTATGGAGTAACATTGGCTACTCTCTGTGCCAGCAGCCAGTGAACGAACATCTGAGGCTCGAGCGTACATAGTAATGTGGAGTCTAGCCTGGATGCGCTTTCATATTTGACCGGGCCACTCAGAATTCGGCAACATCGGCAAGGCTCCTACGTCGTGTGCAGACAGTTAACACGTGTCAAAAAGTAATTCGGCCAGACAAGACAGGTAACGACCCTACAGTGTTTTCAAATATAACTTGTCTTGGACTCTTTTCGCGAAATGTATAGTCTATTCTCGCAATCTTTACACTTTTTTAATCTAACATTTGAAAACTCACCCCATGTATGTCGTGTTTGGTTATTTTATAAAAATTCCATGTATCACAAGAGTTTAAAAATTTTACTAACTTAAAGGTATCTTATCTTGAGTTAATTGAAAATACAGTCATATCTACCTCTAAACTATAGGTAATAAATCATTTATTACTAATATGAATAAAAAACAGTGAGGAAACTGGTGTATTAGTAAAGCCTGGTAATAAATGGTTATTACTAAAGACATGCAAATTTCGCGTAATCTTTCGGTGAGCTGATAGACTTCACTGCCTTATACACAAGTGTGAGCGCAGCCCGTGGTTTAATTGGCAGCTGCACTTAATCTACGCCACCTATATTCTTGATCTCCCTAAAAGAGATTGGCCACTCCACCACTGAATTATTGTTACTGGCTCAAGAATTCTCCTAGGCGTGCCAGATAATTTTCCGGCCAATCATTCTAGTTGGCCAAGCTCACAGTAACTTGCAGTTCAATCTGTCCTTAAATAATCACGCGAATTTTGCAGGTCTCTAAATATAGCGCAATATGTTATAGCACTGAGTGCGCGCGAATAAGCTGTGCAATCCCTTCGGTGTAATTGTCTGGACTAGGCTAAGCTTTGTTTGAAAGAAGCGGAGGAATACTCTGAAAGTAGAACTATAGCAGGGCTACAGGGAAGTTGGAAGAAACCGTGAATTCACTATAGCAATGCTTCGTGAAAGTTTCGGAGTAACCATGAATAGAGTATATACAAGATTTCCCTTAGTGTAACACGGGCGGAATCCTCAAATTGTTAATAGCAATAATTAGGGATAGGAAAAATTCGGGATTTCAATGCCCAGTAGGCTAGATTCCACAGGCGTTTGTGTACGCGAGACTCAGATGATTGTGCACTCGTACGGACACCCGAATTTCGCGAAAATATTTCTCGACTAGTTGTATTTTAAAACAGTTTGCTGAGATTCACTTTCGTGATTGGATTATTAACTTGTTACGCATCTTGTGTATCTGACCGCGAATCATAGGCTTCCATTAACGGAGTAACTTTAAGTCTCACTGGCCGGCTAAGTAAGAGAACGTCATCACACTAAGTTATGCGACCAACAGGCAAAGTGTCAATGCACTATTGAAATTTATTTTGGACTGAAATCTTTTCGCGGAATTCAGACGGCCCTTTACATTGGTTGCTGCACTAGAGAGTAGCCAGTGTTACTTCACACCTGCAGTATGGCACTCGCTACTTGTATCTTTGCCAGCCTGCTATTGGCTCAGAGTCGTCCAAGGCGTGTCTAATAAATTGGGGTAGTGAAATTACGCGAATAGATTTCAAGACACACTATACTTCAAAACACTGTATGGACGTATACCTATCTTGATTGGCTCGACTATTTTTTGACACGAGTTAAATTTCTGCACACGAATCAAGTAGGAGCCGTGCCGATGTTGCCGGATTTTGAATGGTCCGGCCAAATATTTAAACACCTTCTCAAGCAGACAGCAACCAACGGCAATAGGATAATGGCTGTTAGGTGCTTACTGTATTGAAGTCTACAGTGTGCTCAATTTTTTTTTGGAGGAAAATAACTAACTCTACAAATAAACTGTGATAAAAATTGTTAAGTTAATTTCAGAGTTCTCGTGAAGAGTGAAGAGATTTGGGCTGCTCTTAACAGCGAGAGCCGATGAGGGTGATTGAAGTGAATACGGAGCGGCGGCGGAATGAAGGGGCGGGGGAAACGGGAGATCCCCGAGAAGACCCGCCGACCAACGGTATCGTCCGGCACGATTCCCACTTGCAAAAATCGGGTGACCAGGCCAGGGATTGAACATGGTTTGCCTTGGTGGGAGGCGAGCGTGCTAATCGCTCAGCCACCGTGCCCCCCCGTTTGACGTCTACCTTGTCCTGAAATGAATTCGCGAGATTTTCCTGTATTTATAAATATTAAGGGGAAAATAAAGTATTTGTTTACGACTGAGAGAGTGGACAGGGGTTAGAAGGTCGTGACTGCATGTAAGGAAATTACGCTGTGCGGCGAGAAGGCTGCACGGCTCATTTACGGCGGCGCGAACACGGAAAGTGCATCAGTGAGAAGGACTCGCCGTGGGAAGCACTTGGCTGGAAGCAGTGGCCGTGTCATAACACGCCCTACAACATTATTTACGGTTTTACTCTCGAGTCGCGCAACTTGAACTGCACGCAGTAGTTCCTGGCGCACTGTTTCCTGCTGTACATCTACCCACCACCGCAACTACGACGTTCCGCTCTAACATACCCTTGTTATCAAGATTCCCTTAGGACATATGTATGCGTGAAATGAACTAGGGTCTTCATGGTAGTTATTAATGACAGGGGCTGTAGCAAGTTGTTAACGAGGGTTGATTAACCCTTTGAGGAGTATGCACGTACATACTAGGGGATATACACGTATATTCTCGGAATCTAAGTAGAAAAACAACTAGTCAAGATTTCAGTTTGTAAGAATAAAACTGTCCTTTTTAATAATTTGTCAAACGAATACGATGGATTCCAAAACGCGATACTTCTATCTCAATGCATTAATTGGTGCACATCCAACGCGTGACTTCATTGGTCGACGGCCAGCCAGTAATAAACGTTGCAGAGTACAGTAGGCGTGTCCGGTGAAGCCAGATCCAATAATACAATGGTAAGTGGAAATACAGAGACCAGACAAAATTATATCGCTAAAGACCTGAAGAATCCGCGGATTCATTTCAGGACATGCTAGAGTTCAAAATAAGCGCTTTTATGTCACTTTAGCCATTGGTCCACATAGTGCATGCCACCTCCTGAAATACGCTTCCCCAATAGCCGCCTTCCACTGTGACAGCAGACAAGCAATGTGCAGTTGATATCGGTATATTTGTACATACGACTGTAGAATTTAGCCTGCAGGCCATTGAACTCGCGAATTTTTCAGGTCCCTAGATATTGCTTGGTGTAGAATATAGGCAGCTCACTTCAAACTTGTTTTCAGTGCTGGTAAATTTCTGACCTCCTCAAAAGAGTTAACTGTAAAACTGTCTGGGTTGAGAGTCTAGTTATTATTGAGTTAATGACATTACAAATACATAAATGCAGTTTAAATGAACTGGGGGAGCGACCTGAGGTAATGACTGTTTACTGTTGCCTGATTAGACTCATGATACTCTACTGGGTTTGTCCCACCTTGACTGTAGTTGTTCCGAGGCTGTTGGAAATGACAATACGGCGGCGGCACAGTTGTTCTCTGTAGTGGTCCTTCATGGCTGGCGTGACGAGGAGAAAGGTAATGGCCGCCACTCCGCATAGCTAGATATTGGCGCCGCAGTGGTGCAATCTGCCCTGGTTTCTGGTTACTAGTGGCGATGTTCCTGCTTACAGTCATCTGGCAGTGCACGCCCCGCTTGTCGCAATCGCTGCCCCTGGATTCCACTGAATGTGAGCGGGAGTGTTGAGGTGACGATGTTAATTATAGGCGCCATCACGTCGGTGTAACACCCTGCGTCGTACTGGGTCGGTGGGGTGACTGGCGATATTCACCCTGACTTCAGTGTGAAGGTGTGCCTGGAAACAATGCACAATTGTTCGCCAACTACGCTTCTTCTAAAATACGTGTCCTACGTGGCGAATCGGTTCGGTTATTTATAGAGGCAGGTGTTTTTCACGAAAAGATTTCAAGACCAGTTGCTCTCCAAAACACTTTTGTTCATATGCACTTTCGTGATTGGATGATTCTAAATGTCAAGCGCCTCAAGTGTCTGTCTACGAATCATGGACGTTCAGTATCGGAGTGCTTTATTACGACTGGCCCAGTCAAATAAGAATATGTCATCTCAAGTAGACACGCGGCCAATAACCAAATGAAGTAGTGGTTGTGGACATAGGATATTGAAGTCTAACAGGGCCATAAATATTTTAGTGAAATACACCTGTCCCTAGTTATTCAACATACTTGTCAACATACGCCCGGCGACTCGGGATGGCAGATCGAGGCCTGGCTTCCACGCCACGCTCAGTTGGTCGACTGAATGATGACGAAGGGATCTCCCCCGACCACCCCCTTCTCGACGTCATGTCCTCAGCACTTGGACATGCGTTGCCTAGAGACGATGCGACGCCTCTCATACGTTATCGGTAGGGATAGTGAAATTTCGCGAGAAATATTCCAAGACAAGTTATATTTCTAAACACTTTAAGGTTGCATACCTGTCTTGATTGGCGGAATTACTTTTTGACACGTGTTAACTGTCTGCACGCGAATCACGTAGGAGCCATGCCAATGTTGCCGAATTCTGAGAGTGGCCCGGCCAAATATGAAAACTCCTCCTCAAACAGAGAGCAACCAATGGCAATAGACAAACTGCTCTCGAGTGCTTATTGTAGTTAGTTATATCCTGTACTCAAATTATTTCGCGTAAAATCACTAGCACTAGTCATCGGGGTCTAGTGCGCTGACAAGACTATCAAGTCTACCTTTTTTGGAGTTTCCTCAACGAACTCTGGAGGGGATGATGGCTAGCCGAAACATATCCTGGCCTGCAGACTGCTCGAGAGATTAGTATTTTCATGGACAGTTTAATTATATTTGGGCATTTACTATGTAATTTTATCTAAGCCCAATATAATTCATAGTAAAATTTCTAATCAGTGTTTTAAATAATATTTTATGATTTTGTATGGGAATATTTAGGGCGTTCTGCAAAAATAAAATATATTAGCATGCCATGATATGGTTAAAAACGAAATCAGCTTCACTTATACATTTCTCACAAATGATGATAACTTATACTGCCTTTTGTTTCTATGGGATGAAAATGTTCGTCATCTGAGTCTTGCAAAGTTTTAGCGATAACTGCGCAAAGTATTAACGAGTTTAGTAGTCCATTTGTTGATATGGATGTGGTGGATGGATAAGGAAGTATTGGTCACTGTCACTGGGTGGGTGGGTTTCCTCCACGCGTTCCTGCACCGTGATAGCATATTACTAGAGATTATGGTTTATCGCGGGAAAATTCGACTGTTTGCTAGGATTCAACGTACTGTACACATGTCCGACAGTTCTCTTCCCGTATTGCCGCTAGTTGTCGTGTATGTATGAGTCTACTACCCAATTTCACTGGGTCAATGAGAATTCTGATACTATAAAGGCAGAATGTTGGTGATTAGTCAACAAACAACTTAGCGGAGTCAAATCTTGTTCATCCAAGCATGAAACAATTAACTAGTTTGAGTATTATGGAAAACATTTTGGCTCAAAAAATTCTTGCGGTTTTCCTTTATCTCTATTTAATACACACTACCCTATAATTTCGCTCGGCTTTCGAGACATCGATGTTAAGATCCATCCACATATCTGCACTCCACTCCAATAATTAGGAATAGGAGAATTTCACGCGTTCAATAATATGTATGTTAGACTGCACAATCCTTTGTACAGTCGAGCCTCAGATGTTTGGTCATTGACTGCTGCCCTAGCATTACTCCACGCCTGGCAAAATGGGATTCGCATCTTGCTCCATTGCCAGTCTGCTATTGGCTCAAGAGTCGTCTGGGGCGTGCATCACAATCTCTGATACAATAGCAAAGGGGGCTTCAGTGTACTCGCGTTTGAAATACACCTTGTGCTGAAATGAATAATTCGCGAAACTTCCCTATCCCTATCTATAGAGCCACTAGCATTTCGCGAATTTATTCGGAGTTTAGGTAGTCTCCAAACACTTGTTTTCTCCCACTACTGTGATTGGACGACATCTGTTTAGACACGCCGCCTCATTTAACTGTGCGCCAGTAATAAGCAGGAAGCAGTAGTGTGAGTAAGTATTTAACAGTCATGTACAGATGGTTCACTTGATCACAGCAACCAATAAGCAAACGATATTATCTCGAGTGTATAGAGGGCTGTCCAGCCTAGCTTGGTGCCAACTCAATTTGCAAAATACTCGGGGCTCTATGATGTCATTTTGAGAAATGACTTACTACATATGTAGACGACACACAAGTATATGTTAGTTGCACATACGTCATTGGACATTCCTTATCCCACACGGCCTGCAGAAATTATAACCAATAGTATACATTCAGGCCGTGTCCGAAATGGCAGATTTTGTTGACTAAATGATTACATACCCGATTTTGTATACAAAAATTGTGACGTATTTGGTAATTTGGTATTTCGTATTTTGGGCCTAGCGGATGTTAGCAAAAATAAAAAATGACAATATCAACGCCATGATGGATTTTACATTCAAAAGACATATGCGAATGCTTAATCAAAACATTTTTTAAACAAATAACTTCATAAAATGAACTAGGCATGTTTTTAAAAGCAAGCAAGTGTTGTGCTTTCTTTATATGTTTCGCAATAAAAAATGTTTTATGTCGTTATTGAATAATTTATAAGTTTCTTATTTATTAACATATTCGTAGCATTACAGTTATGATTGTATAAATATTTGGTCCCGTTTTACGAATTAAATTGAGATAAAAATGGCTTTACTGTCAATGTAAGAATGCGTTGCCGCGAGCGCTAGTGGTAAACAGATGACTGTCGACAACTTCCGAATCGAAACTCACGAAATGAAAAATTACAAAAAAACGAATTTGTAATTTCGGACACTTCCTTAGTTTTCTGGTAGCTTCAGTTCTCGTGGAAAGTGCAACTAGGAATGAGTAGAGACCTGAAAATTGGCGTTATTTTCTTGCTGCTCTACGAACTTCACAGTCCTAAATATATTCGAGTGGGGTCATTTGTTTATTGGCTTCCGCAGAAGTCAGGTGCCATTTTCCTTTCGACTTGGTTGGACGCGATTGGGCTATGCTATCGTTTATGGTTTCTTATTGGTTCGAATACATCCGGGGCGTATCAGGCAAACTGTAACCCAGTAATAAAATCAGTAGAAAGTATGACTTTTCGAAATTTATTCTGTCCTCAAATAATAACGCGAATTTTTCAGGTCTCTAGGAATGAGTTCTGTCTGTGGAGTTAGCCAATGTACAAGCGATATGTAATCGAGTATGTAAACAGGACTGTGGAGTCTTATCTTGGCGTTGGTTTATAAAGCGAAATTGAAGGGGGTCCAAGAAAAACACGTTTATTTGGGCGTGATGGGAACATTATGGGACTTGTCATAATACTGTCACTGATTGCCTAGGGTATAACTAAGTTCATAAAGAATTTTAAGGCAAGGATAAAAAAAAACATTGGTTTAACTTACGAGGGTTAGGGACATAACAAAATTGGCGTTACTATTTGGAATCATGCTGAACTTCTCAGTACTGTATGCAGTATGGCCGACGTCGTTTCTCCATTGGTTACTGCACAGATGTGAAGACACTCCCTCTCTGACTGAACTACACGTGATTGGGGGGGCACACATTGTGAAGTGTTCCTTTATTGGAGCAGAGTCACCCAGGGTACGTCGCATAAAGTATGGTCCAATGACAACGTATTGCAGAGGTACATGTGTTTAAAGTTTAAGATGCCCCCAAATAATAAAGCGAATTTTGCAGGTCTCTAATGATGGTGTAATTATGCTTACGATTTACAACTGCCTACCCGTACAGTTAACACCTAAGCTTATTATCTGTGGGTGCAATTATAATGCTAATATTAATTATAATTAACCCTTTGAGGAGCATGCATATATATATATATAAAATCAGGGCTACTATTATAATTAAATTTGTTTTCTGTTAAAACAAGACTCACACTTTTATAGTTGTAATGTTTCGCTGGACTTTGTCAAAGTCTAAGGAAAAAATGCGAATAATCAGCAATTCCCTTCATAAAAACGTAACTGTGTTTTTCGATAATTTCTCAAATGAACACGATGGATCGTTAAACAACTGTTGCGTCTGATTGGTCACATTGATTGGTGCACAGTCAACGTGCCACTTCAGGCGCCAATAGGACGATGATTAGTAGAATTACAGACACTGATGCAGCTGATATTGCTGTAGTGGAGAATATAGGCAACTCACTTTCACATTGTATTCAGTGGTAGTATATTTGTGCTGTCCTCAAATGGTGAATGCCATAATCACTTTCTTTGTACTGTCTACAACCAATTAATTTTCACTCATTAATTATAACAAATGTAATATCAAAATGTCCACTCCCATACATGCACAAAAATTAGAACTAGTGAATTTTCTCGAAAAAATACGAGTACCCAATAGACTTCAATACTATAAACACGCAACAGCAGTTTGCATATTGCCATTGGTTGCTGCCTCCTTGAGAAGGCGTTTTCATATTTCACCGGGCCACTCAGAATTCAGTAACATCGGCACGGTTCCTATGTGATTCGTGTGCAGACAGTTAACACGTGTCAAAAAGTAATTCAGCCAATCAAGATATGTAAATGTTCCTGCAGTGTTATGAAATATAACTTGTCTTGAAATTTTTCGCGAAATTTCCCTACCCCTAACATAAATTCATATTACTCGCGAAACAACTATTTTTTTTCTCACAGCCCTGGCAGTCTCAATTTTAATTAATGTTCTTATCACTGCCTTTAAACTCTTAACATATTATCCCGAATATACTGGTTGACGTATGCCATGTTGCAAAATATGTAAAATCACGTTCGCTGCTGTACAAAGTCAGAGGCTAGCGCCAATACAGGCAGCTTCTTTTTTCTGGCTAATGTCATTGGCTTCAGCTAGCGCACCAAAATGTTGTAATTTGTTTTTGCTGGTGACATAGACAAACATAAATTATTTTCATAGGCCCCATCATGTAAGTTGCAAATTACTAGAGACCAGGAAATTTCGCGGATTCATTTGGCAACAAGCTAGACTCGAAATTTCCCTGTGTACTCGAACCTTAGTTAGTTGTTCATAGGCTTTTGCTCCAGTTTCGCCCCAGAGCAGGTACAACACGATTCGGTCCTATTTTACTTGCGAGTTAGTTATAGGCTCAAGTTCGTTCAGGGCGTAGCCAGCAAACTGCGATCCAATTGAAAAATAAAATGAAATGTACGTGAATCTGAATCTAGCTTGTTCTGAAGTGAAGTCGCATAATTTCCGAGTCACTTGTTATAACTAGAGACCTGAGAAATTCGCGAGTTCAGTGACCTGTGGACTAGACTTCGCAGTCTTATATGCTCTCATACAGATATCAACTGTTTATTGGTTGATTGTTGTGGTAATAAAAGGCGGTGGTCGGGCGCACAATTTATTGCATGTTTGTTATTGGCTCATTTATCTCCAGGAGGTGTCAAAAAACACGGCAACCAATTACGAAAGTAACATGAACCTACAAGTGTGTGAATTCAAACTTGTCTAGAAATGAACCCGCGAAATTCCCGAGTCTCTAGTTATAAAAAAAGGGATTCTTAAGTACTTGTCAGACTAAAACTTTTCTCTTTTGCAGCACCTAGAAGGGAAATTTAAGGGGTGAAACCAGGTACATTCAGTAAATATTCACATATTAATCACTAGGGACACCCGAGTTTCGCGAAAAGATTTCAAGACTAGTTGTATTCCGTAACACTTTAGCTCAGATCCACTTTCGTGATTAGACGGTTCCCGTATAACGCGTCTGAGGTTTCTACGAGCGAATCACAGATCGACAACTAACAGAGTAATTTAATTATGATTGGCCAGTCAGGTAAGAAAATGTCTTCTTACAAAGGCACGCCGCCAATAAGCATAACAAAACTACTTATACGCCCGTAGAGTATTTAAATCTAGCTTTTGTTGAAATCTTTCCTCGAAATTAGGGTGTCCCTATTAATTACACATAGAAAAATATATGATCGCAATGTCTGCCACGATACAGTAAAACCAATATAAATTTCCGCCACTCACGCACCTGATCAATGTCAGTGTCTGCTCTCCATATGGTCACGCACTGCACGCAGATCGCTTCGTCATCGACCGTCATCCAGACGATCGCAAGCACTCGGCACTACCGACCCTACAAGACTGCCGACACAGAGGCACTAAGTGGCTTTTATAGAAGAGGTGACCCTGGCCCAGAACCTTCCTCGCACCTCGAGACGCTCCCACGGAGGTGACGACCAGGAAATTCTCTCGACGGTTCCAAGTCGTTGACTCTTCCAGAAGACGAAAGTGAATTCAGTTACATTATAGTTACCACGTTTCACGTGGAGGCTCCACCGGCGTGGGCTGAAACATTTCGCGTTTGAAACGACCGGCCAGACTCCACGGTACTATATATTTCAGATCCTCAGCTCACTGTTCATTGGCTACTGCCCCAGAGTGCAGCCAGGTTTGCCTCGGACCTAGTTGCACAGGCGTTGGTGTTTGTTTGTTTCCTTGCAGGTCTGTTATTGGCTAGGATTTCACATGGGCGTGTCTAATAAACTGTGATCCAATTGCAAACATAGCAGAAATGCCGGCGTGTTTCAGATTCAGCTTGTCCCACTTTTCTAAAGTTCTGCTCAAGGTATACTTTCAGGCTATTCCTTCACCTCATGCAAACGAGGCTTAACTAAGTATAAAATTACGCACTCCGGACAACGCACAGCGTTCGTGTGGTCACTTAGTTTAATACTATTTTGTACGGAAACGTTTTCTTACTATAGGAATTACCGTCACACCCGTAATGTCTCTAGTCATATTCATGTTAATTGCAAATAAAATACTGGAATTTATTGATAAAATGTAAGTCAAAAGTTCGATTTTACCAGAAGTAAGATATATTTATGTAAACGCGAGTACAGATCGTTTGTGACACGGACATTTGGGAAATAACCAAACACAACAATCTTAAAAAAAAGTTAATTATATATATGTGTGTATATATGTATATATATACTATATATACACTATATATAACCACTATATATACACTATATATATACTATTGAAGTCTAGATTGTCCTGAAATGAATTCGCTAAAATTTCCGGATCTCTTCTCACGAAGTTACTAAAGTTATTTTGTATTTCTTTTTTATTCTCATTACAGTATTAATATGCATATTGGCAACACATATTTACTCCCAACATCCCCACGGTTTCGCTTTAATGGCGCATGTAAGCAGTGCTCAGGGCCATGGCAATGTTAATATTGACGTATGACGGAATGATACGAAATGGACAGGAAAGCAGATCATAAGCAGGGCTTTCAAATGTGCTCAATTTACCGTGAACCACCTGCAGATATCAATATTTCCGAATGTAATAGGTATTTATAAATTAGTGTAGATAGCTTGCCATTTTATTTTCTAAATATACCTTGTTTGCAGGTAGAGCACAGAGTATTTTGCGGATTGAGTTGACAGCAAGCTAGGCTGGACAGCCCTTTATACACTCGAGAAAAATATCGTTAGCTTATTGGTTGCTCACTCACACTACTGCTCCCTGCTTATTACTGGCGCACAGTTAAACGGGGCGTGTCTAAACAACTGTCCAATCACAGTATTAGGAGAAAACAACAAGTGTTTGGAGCCTACCTCACCACGAATGAATTCGCGAAATACTCGTGGCTTTATTTATAGGTCTTCACATAACCAAAAACTGCAATTTTTCAGTACAAATAATTTTATTTAAATATCTACTAAATAATTGTTAAATCCTACATTTCTGCACGCTCACGCATACAACGCAAAGTATGAGAGCAAAATGAGGGGGGAAGGGGAGGGGGATAGGCAGGGAAAGTCAGATAATATTTAAGTAAACATGGATACTGCCACAAAAAGTTTGGGATTTGCCCACCTTCTGGAAACTACAAGTCAGTGCCTATGATCTATAGTCTATAAAGTATTCCGTGGCGATACATGTTGTCTTAGGATAAAATTGAAGGTAAAAATATTAGTTACACAATTCTGTCCTTCAACGTCTTCCTCTCAAAGCCTACCAACATTTTTATTGCAGAGCATATTATACATACTGCAATTGGAATCAAACGTTTTAACCCGGCTGAGACATGAAAATAATCGGTCAAAATCTTCTAGTAAAGTCGAAACTTAAAACATTTCAAAGAATGGTTGACATGATAAACAGAAACGAGAACGGGACGCTTACGTAATAAAATATGAGCTTAGACAGAGCGACCGATGACATGTTACACGAATTACAGATATTTAGGGATAGGAAAAATTCGCGGATTCGTTTCGGGACAAGATATACGCCAAACACATGTATAGTGAAGTCGCCTTCGCATTTGGCTCACAGTATATTAGACCAGTCGCGCACGCCGCTGAGCCAATAGCAGACTTGCAAGGAAACACCTGCGAATCTCATAACTGCCAGGTGCGGAGCAACAGCCAATGAACTCACAGCTGAGGCTCCAGTATCCAGAGGACTGAGGAGTCTAGCCTACAGGTCAATGAACTCGCGAAATATTCTTATCACTACAAATATTTATCTGACCTTTCACCCACTGTTACGACTGTGAGCATTTTCGTAAGACGGAATTCCCTCACTGATATCTTCTTCTATATATTTTTAATTCGCTTGCTTGTGCGCATACACACGGATAATTTATCTCCAAGTGGCGCTAAAAAAAAAATTAGTTTGAGTAAACTAGGTAGACCCACTCATTTTCACGTGGCAAAATAAATATATAACATCTCTAGCAAACTATTTGGCTGGGTAAACAAAATTTAAATTGCGGGGAAATGAACTCTGTTCGCCTAATAAAACGTAAGTTGTGACATGATGAATCCCATGTGTTGGATTGACTATGTCTCCGTGAAAACGAAATACCAGGTTGACTTAACACTAAGTATTAGTTCGGTCACGTGTAAACAGCAAGTTGTTACTATCAACAAACCCTTCAGTAAAAGGGAAATAGAATGATTGCAAAGCGCACTGTTAAAAATATTTAATGGTGTCTTTAAAGTTGAGTACATATGGAAAAGTTTTAGATCGTGTTTTTGCAGTTCACTAATTCCCATGAGTTCCATAATCTGCTGTTATTAGCAGGAACATGCTAACAGAACGTGGGGCTTCATCGTTATCAAAGTTTTTGAAATAAAAAAAATATTTCCTACTGTTGAGAGAGCAGCTCTGAATACAACACTGCAAAAAAAAAATTCTACCCACAACTGGAAGTATTTTAGCGTTAACCGTAAAGTTGGCAAACTGGATTATGAAAAATACTTTAATTTGTTGCGTGTTCATTTTAATGTAATTAAAATTACAAACACTGAGATAAATATAATTTAATTTTACACATAGGAAAATCTGATCTGCTTCACTTACATTTCAGTACTCTATTGGCAGCACAGCAGTTTCAATTTCTTTATTTGGAGCGTGTCGTAATGAGAAGACATTTTCTTATTTGACTAGGCCAATAAGATTCAAGTTTCCCCGATAGTGAACGTCTGTGATTCGCGGCCGAATACCTAAGACGGGCAAAAAGTATAGCCTATCATCGAATCACGAAAGGTAGTCTCAGCAAGAGCGTTTCAAAATGGAACCAGTCAAAAAATATTTTCGCGAAAATCGGATGCCCCTGCTTACCTATACGTCATACACAGAGACCGGAAGAATTAGCGGATTCATTTCAGGACAAGCTGGAATTCAAAACTCGCCAGTTTATATAACTTTAGCAATTGGCCCGCACGGTGTTTGACACCTCCTGGAGAACGCTGGCCCAATCATCGCCTTCCACTGTGACAGCAGACAACCAATGTGCAGTTAATATCGGTAGCGTCTAGCCTGCAGGTCATTGAACTCGCGATTTTTGCAGGTCTCTAGATACACATTAGTGTATAAATAAGCTTAGTTCAGAATGTATGTCTTCTCTGACGGATTCGCATTCTCTCTTGACTGTCACTACTATACAATCATCAGTGCCAACAGCAACTTGCCACGGGGTCTTAACTAATTTGTGTCTTCCAATGTTCTGTGTGCGGTTATACTTTGTTTTTTTACTGTGGTCAAACCGTATTTGTTAATGTTGGAGGGATCTCATGATGATAGATCACGTGGAGTGGATAACTATAGGCTGTTCACGGTAAAGTGATCACTTTTGAGGCCATAGTTACTTTTTCCTTTCAGCCATTTTTTATCAACTAACCACCTTTTTAAAATAAATATTGCCATTTGCGTAATAAACACAGTGTGTAAATTCCACCTCACCCAGAAGTTAACGTCCAAGGCTAGAATAAAATAATTTTATTGGCTATTATTGCAAATGAGTGAACTTTCAAAAGTGCTCACTTTACCGTGAAC
The DNA here is from genome assembly GCA_029891345.1 of Dryococelus australis. Lineage (NCBI taxonomy): Eukaryota > Metazoa > Arthropoda > Insecta > Phasmatodea > Phasmatidae > Dryococelus > Dryococelus australis. The sequence continues at coordinate 13,793,062 of CM056993.1, forward strand.
ACGCTATATAGAGTGCTATAAGGGACGCGGTAGCTGAGCGGTTAGCCTGCTCACCTCTCACCAAGGCACACCAGTTTCAATCCCCGGCCGGGTCACTCCCGGATTTTCGCAAGTGGGAAGCGTGCCAGACGATGCCGCTGGTTGGCGGGTTTTCTAGGTGATCTCCCGTTTACCCCACCCTTGCATTCCGGTGCTGGTACAAACTCATTTCACTCTCAATGGCTCTCAAGTAATCGTTGTTAAGAGCCTGCCAAATTCCTCAACTATAAAAATATCTTACTATATTGCTATATAACTAAACATCTAGAGATTACATAAAATAGTTAGAGATGATGGTTTATCGAGGGAAAAGTTTACTGTTTGCTAGGATTCAACGTACAGTACACATGTCTGACAGATTTATTTCCTTATTGGTTGTCATGCATCTATAAAGCTACTGCCCTATTTCACTGGGCCAATGACGATTCTGATACTATAAGGCAGCACGTTCGTGATTGCACTGCAAACAACTTAGACGAGTCAAAACCTTGTTCATCCAATCACGTAAGAATAACCTAGTTATTAAATTGATGTTGGCTTAAAACATTTTTTGGGAATTTCCATCATCTCAAAAATAGTAAAACTTCGAGGGATTATTGTTAAGTTAACTACATCAACTACCTTACTAAGAGATAGTGTATTGTGATTGTACCACCTTGAAAAGTAATCGAAGGCTGATGAATTGAGTTGGCAGAAAGCTAGGTGGACAGCCCTCTATACAGTCGAGACAGTATCGTTTGCTTATTGGTTGCTGTGATCAAGTGAACCATCTGTACAGGACTGTTAAATACTCACTCACACTACTGCTCTCTGCTTATTACTGGCGCACAGTTAAACGGGGCGTGTCTAAACAACTGCCGTCCAATCACAGCATTAGGAGGAAACAACAAGTGTTTGGAGTCTACCTCGCCTACGAATGAATTCGCGAAATAGTCGTTGCTCTACTGATGAAACACAGGACGAGTTACTGCGGTCGGCACAGCAGGCTTATTGTGACGTCACATGGACAAAGACTCCTGCCGCCACTCTACATTGCCGTCATGTCGGCGTGGCATAGCGCAGCATGGCCTCAGATTGCCTGGCTGGTAGAGGGGATTCCTGCTTACCAGGGTTTCTGCAATCCCAGTCCCGGTTACCGCAACTGACTCTCCTGATTACAACTCATGAGTGGTGATAGGAAAATTTCGCGAGTTCAATGACCTGTAGGCTAGACTGCACAATCCTTTGTACATTCTAGCCTCAGACGTTTGTTCATTGGCTGTTGCCCTAGCGTTACTCCACACCTGGCCAAATGGGATTCCCTTCTTGTTCCCTTGCAAGTCTGCTATTGGCTCAAGAGTCGTCTAGGGCGTGCGTAATAAATTGTGATGCAATAACAAAGGTGACTTCAGTGTACACACGTTTGAAATCTATCTTGACCTGAAATGAATTCGCGAAATTTTCCTATCCCTACTTATGAGTGGTGGCTAGGGACAGGTGTATTTCGCGAAGGTATTTTGCGAAGATATTTGAAGACCAGTTGTACGCTAAAACGCTGTAGTTCATGGACACTGTTGTGGTTGGATGATTTTAAATGGCACGTGTCTCGAGTGTGTGTCCACTAGTCACGGACGTTCAGTATCGGAATACTTTACTCTGATTGGTCCAGTCATATACAAGAACACGTCTTCTCACGTAGATATGGAGCCAATAACCAGATGAAGTTGTGGCCGTGGACGTACGATATTGAAGTCTATCATGGCCTTAAATATTTTCGCGAAAATCACCTGTCTCTAGTGATGGCTAGGGCCTCCTGTTTTTTCGCGAAAAGATTCGCGCGAATGCTAGACTCCAATGCCCTATGGCATACGTGCAGTTTACATTTGGTTATTGACCACGTGTCTTTGTCGGGAGACAGTTCCTTACCTGACTGGGCCAATCAGAACTAGGTAACTACAACAGTGAGTGACCGTGATTCGCTGGCAGGCACCTACAACACCTGACAGTTAAACTCAGCCAATCAGAAAAGTGGATCTGAGCTCTAGTGTTTCGGAGTACAAGCTGTCCTGAAATCTTTTTCGCGAAAAACAGGTGGCCCTAGTGATGGCGCGTTCAGGCAGGCATTCGCAATAATCTCTGTACACGCTCCTCTTATAGTGCGTCTTCTGGTGTTTTGCTCTCTCTCGTTATTCGCAATTGTCAGCGTGTTAATATGTTTTCTCACTTCACAGTACCAGTGAAAAAAAACTTGGTTTGCTTGTGGTTAAATGTTGTGTTTCATCCGCAAACAATTTAGCCTCGGCCACGGTGTTAGAAAAATGTATGTGAAATTCCGAAAAAAAAATATTGGTTAAAAGTTATCCAGAAATCGTCGTAAGATTAAGGACATTTCGCTTTGTTGATAAAAGGATTTTTCATTAAGTTCACAAACTCCGTGATCTCACAGAACTTCTACGTATAGTTTCGTCTTGGTTTTTATAATCATTTCCCGTTTATAAAAAGAGATTGCGTAATGCTGTTGTTTAACAGGGCAAAAAAAAATTATTTTAACAAATTAATTATTTATTTATTTGAGGGTGGGGAGGGGGGTGATTCGAACACGAGTCGAAAAATTTGCGGACGGTGACCCTGCAAAGTCGAATGCCACTCCTAAATGGCCGCAACAAATATTAACGTGTTACTACCGTGAAAATTGACGCTCGTTATTTTCAGAGTTTCTAGTAATGTTTGAGTGTTTCAAAAGATGTTTTCTTTATGTTTAAAAGAAAAGACTGGACTTCCCAACTACCGCAAGAACAATTATTAACTCGTTATAAGGGCGAAGAAAGCTTCGGGTAAACTCGGCATTGTTCGTCGCCGAAACCCGAAGATTTTCGGAAATCGGACACTTTCCGTATTCCGTATGTGCTGAGCTCAGTTCCGTTTTATGCCAATTACGGAACACGTTTCAGTAGATAAAATGTATATAATTTCTTGAAATTTTTTGCGAATATACGGAATTTTTTTTAAATCGCAGATATATTATGCAATAGTATATTAATCAATATGCTGCAACGGTGTAGGAAATACGTCCGTACGACATATTTTCGCAATTTCCTACTGTTTCTAACGACCAGTTCCACGCAGCTCAACAACCTTAATCTGAATAAGTGAGAATTTCACTTTTTCAATCAGTCAAGTGCACTTGACTGATTCAGAAGTCACTTCAGTGAATTTAATTGATGAATCAGGAAAAATGCCAGACTTCCTTCACTTATTGATTCAGTGACATTTTCCACTGGCTCATCAGTAATTTATTTAGCCGTTTTTTAGTGGTTGGTTTTTTGACTGGTGGAGCAGTTGAACGGCATGTAGGAATGGTCGTCAAACAACGTGTATAAATGGGAAATAACAACTAATAAACTAATTAAACAGATACAAGATTCTTTCTAAAATGTGTTTTGTCTTTCAAAACACTATTTTACGAGGTAATGTGAACACACAGCCTTTCAATCCGTTTGTACGTCTTCATTTCGTTTTAATGTAATCGTCAGAGCACTTTGATGATTGAAACTGCATACAATGTGGTGAAGAGAGTGCACTCAATCGTTATAACAATAATAACGGCACCAATTAATCCAAGAACAACGTAAAGAAAGGACATACAATTCAAATATTCGCGAATTCGATAATAAGTACTATATAAGATATATATTTTCCTCTAATTTTTTAACGTGACTTGGTAGCGCAGATGGTAAGGTAACGACGCTTCCATGTTTTCGCGTAAGAATATGAAGTTTGAACTTGGTGATCAGATTTGGTTTCATCGCAAGCTGGTTGGTACGACTGGGGACATGCGTATTATGGTCATGCTGAATTGAATTTTAATCCATAATAAATTTTTTCTGCCGTAATAATCGTTTTATGTTTTGTTATTGCTTCTGTTCCTTTTGAGAGCTATACTCACTTCTATACTTTCTCAGATACTCGGATGCTCAATATAACATAATAATTCACTCTAGGGCGGTAACGTGGGGGTAACAATTACTCCTATACAATTAAAGTAGGTGACACAAGTTTTTATAAAACACTAAAGATTTATTCACTCGATTATACACAATCTTGATACTGAACTATCGTTTGATTTACACAATACAAACTCTACACAATACTTTAATTTGATCACTAATTTGATTACTGGTTCCTTTCAAAGGAGTCCCTAGCCTTAAGTGAGCTGATCGCGCTAGTGAGCGTACGAGTCGTCTTACCACTGTGTATTATTATGTCGACCGGGCAGGAGCTCCTCTAGTCCCAGTTCTCGATGGCGGATGTCGTGCAGTCCTCAGTGGTCTCGCCCCTGGATCGCAGTCCTCTGCTGTTCTGCGCCACGACACCCTCCACACATTTACTGGCACTTAGAACAAATTAGAAGTGAGTCGCCTATACCTACTACTGCATGAACACCGGTTCTGTTGGTGTCTGTGGTAGAACTCACCATCTTTCTATTGGTCCATACACTCTAAATCGGAATCAGTTATTTTTTACTGATTGTCAGTTGAAACTGCTCCATCTAGAATCTGTAGAAAACATATCACTAATTCATCAGTTAAAAGAAATCTACTAATCCAAACAGTAGAAAACTAGTTATTTATTTGTAGTTGTTATTAATGAATAAGCACACAGCATTCCTATGCGACGTAAGTTAGGTACGACATAGTAGTTGCAGAACACAAATATTGTCTACACAAAAACGTTTTTGGAGGTGGTTGGGCTCGAACCTCCTCCCATAAAGCAAAACATGCTGAAGCTTTCATGATCAGTCATATCCACTGCCCTACTTTAACACTGCCAAATGTGTGCTGGTATTATGGGTACTGAACCACAAAATGTAATGTCAAATATTGCTGTAAGTTTCATGATGTGAAAGTATTCTTGTTGTCGAAATATATAGATTTTCTGCGCAACTACATATCTTTGCAAAGTTCGAAAGTCAATCTATATTTAGTTTAGTTCGGATTCTGTTTTATAAAAGATAAATATAGTGGTTTCAATGTACGAGGTTTATCGATGTCCACTAGTATACGCCATTTTACAATGCAACAAGACACTACAGATTTAAACTGTTATTTTTAGTGACATATAGATTAGTGCTAATTTTACTGACTCGATAGTGCGGTGATTCAATAATAAAGGTGGATTTACACCAAAAAATTTTTGTGGTCTCTGCAAGTTAACAGATCAAATAATAAGGAAACGACTAATTTGATAAAATATTGAATTGTTCCTAACTTTCCACTGTCGAATTAACACAGTTATTACTAGTCCATTTGTCTCTTAAAAATAACAGTTTCATTCTGTAAAATGTTGCATTACAAAATAGCTGATACATTGAAAACACCGACAACACCGTTAAAACCACTATATTTCTCTTTGAAAGCACACAATCTGAACTAAACTTAACTTAGAATGACTTTCGAGCCTTACAAAGACATGTACCTACGTACGCATAATATGTGTATATATCAACCACATGAAGTACTTTCACATTACGAAACTTACAGCCGTTCACTATTGTAAGTTTATTTTACTACGCAAATGTGAGACCATTTATCTCAGTGTCAAAGTAGCAGAGTTAGTAGAACGTCATCCAAAAGACACAAGAGAATATGTTGCGTTTTGGGGTGGCGGTCTGATACCAACCACTTCCAAAATTTCCTTGTGCATGTAGTAATATTGTTTTGCGACAAAATAATTGTATACTTGATTTATTTCAAACCGTAATTCATGGTTTTAAATCCTCGTGCTTTTTATTAATCGACTATAAATAAACCGATTTTTAACTGTTTGTATTAGTGGATTTCATTTAACTGAAGATATTAGTAGTTTTCTCTTTATTCTGATTCCGGATGGAGCAGTTTCAACTGACAATCAGTAAAAAATATCTGTTTCCGATTTAAAGTGTACAGATTGTTCACGTGATCACAGCATCCAATAAGTGAACGATATTATCTCGAGTGTATAGAGGGCTGTCCAGCCTAGCTTGCTGCCAACTCAATCCGCGAGATACTCGGGGCTCTATGTGTAAGCCATGTGAAAACACTGGGGCAGCGCTGGAGAAGTGGTTAGACTACTCGCCACCAACATACTCGAACTGGGCTCGACTAATGGGGGGTCGCTCCCAGATTTTCGAATGTGGGAATGGTGCCGGACGATGCCGCTGGTGTGTGTGTGTGTGTGTGTGTGTCCATATATATATATATATATATATATATATATATATATATAAATCTTCAATTTTTTATAATCACCTGCTAAAATCGCAAAACTACTGTTTTTCCAACAGATGCAATAAAATACGTATTAGATACCTGGGGAATGTAGACTATTTTACATTGGAAATATATCACGGACTGCATCAATTTTGCTACGTAAACAAGAAAACTTTTCAAAAATATTTTTAGTAGTTTCGTATTTGAAAATGTTTGGAATTATTATATTGTGATTGTCTACGAATTTTTGTTAAAAAAAAAAAAAAAGAATTCTTAAGCCCCAACGTAAGACAATTATTTTAAAACGAGACTTGCCAGTTTTTCTTGTCTATTTTTTAAAGTCTTTTGGTCTATTTGTCTATTTATTTTTAAGTTCCAAAAAAAAATACAATCATTATTTTCTCATGTGAGTGTCCAGAAAACTGCAAATTGTATATTTTTACTTGTTTAAATTGTCATTGCGTGCAAGTAACGTGCACAAGTTTTACATTACGTGAAAGTAACGTGCACAAGTTTTACATTACGTGCAAGTAACGTGCACAAGTTTTACACTTTTACATTTTAAGATCCAAGGAACGCTGGAGGGATGTAAAAACACACACACACACATATATATATATATATATATATATATATATATATATATATATATATATTATATATATATATATAAGCCACAACAAAATATTTTGTTGAGTAAACAGAACTTTGAAAGCAACAAAACTAATTAGGTTCAGCTAAAAAATACAGGCTTGAATAAACTATACCTCTGTGTAAGAAATTAGACTTTCGACTAAATATCTACTAGCATCATATGTTTATATTTTCTTGGCCACTTGTTTTATTGGATTCATTCGAAAATATAGTTTAGCTTAAGAGTTTGTAATTTTTTTTTTTCAATTTGGGTAGAAATAGTGTTTGTTGGTGCGTCTAGTGATGCTTAATACTGGTATAAAAATCCTACTAAAACTAGTTCAACAGGAGATTGATAAATTTTAAATATTTATTTATCTACATTATCCATTAATTGTAACCCCTTAACGCATAATCCCGAGTAAACTTGTTCACGTTTGACATGTTGCGATGTATGGAAAGTCGTGGTTGGTGGGTACAAGATCAAAAGTCATCGCCGATACACACAACTCCTTTGTCCTGGTCAGCGCCAATGGGCGCTGCTGTTATACCAAAATGTTGTTGTTGGTACCTACTGGCGCCATAGACTAACATAGATTATTTTCGTAGGTACCATTGTGTAAGTTATTACAAGGAATTCGTTAGTATATACCAGACAGAAATTTTCTACTTTTGCAACACCTAAAATGAAAAATTAATACATGAAGTATATGTTAAGGGGTTAGAGCATGCTATTTAAAAAAAAAAAACAGTCGAGTTTCATCAGTTGTCACTTCCACTGAGGTTGAGAGGGCGTTGCTATACGAAACTGAGACTTCAAATTTCTGTCGGCCTCCCACTTTTATATATTAACCGAAACAAACAAACAAACAAATATTTAGTTGCACCAAAGATATCTAACAAACAGTTTGGGGAAACCAAAACAACAACAAAATTATTTGATTTAAACAACAAAATATTATATTACCCTTCCACAAATAATTAAGTTCCTGCCAAGCAAACTTTTGTTCTGCTCAACGAAACCTTTCCCTTAATGTGCCTATACTGTACACGGCATAAAACAAGGACCTAACAGCGAAGTCCCTTACGTGCTGGGAGACATCATTCTTTGTTCTGACTGTATTCCGGACTGTCATAAACACCAGCAACGCCTAATATTATCTACCGTAAGCGAGGGTCACTTTGTTACTAGTTGGGGGTGACTTTGTTACTAGTTGGGGGTGACTTTGTTACTAGTTGGGGGTGACTTTGTTACTAGTTGGGGGGTGACTTTGTGACACAAACACTCACGTCTAAGGGTGCTGCCTACACCAGCTGGCTGCTGCCAAATTTATTCTTCGCGATCATTTTAGGAGAAATTCCCTACGGCGTAGATGTTACCGTAACATGTACACCCTGTTCGTAAGGAATTTTAAAAATTTATGTTTACAAGAAAGTAAATAATGCCTATCTATGTGGAAAAATATACGCTGGTGGGGATCTTCTCCTAAAAAATTCGTGAGTAATATATTTTGTTTGAAACGCCCATCTTTAAAATTAACGCACTGGGGCGAAATTTCCATGGGATTTCCTATTTAAATTCCGCAACTGCCAGCCGGTATAAGCAGTGTTCTTAAATGTCCTCCTATTCCAGGGGGATGTTTCAGATATTTAGTGATACCAATTGAACCACTGAACATTACAAATAGCCTCTTTGAAATGGAAGGAAATGAAAATAACAGTTAAAAAACCATGTGTCACAAAATCACCATCCATGTCCAAACTAATCTCCGCTTACGGTAACCATTTGTAAAGGCTGTTCACGATAAAGTGAGAACTTTTGAAATCAACCTAATAAAAAATATCACTTCTCATACCCGTATATATTTTAACGGGCGCACCGAGTGACATACAACCAGTAAAGTTGGAAACGATGGAAAGAAAGTAGTTCTATATATTAACGTTGAATAAGAAGTGTTGGATAACCATTTGTGATAAATTAAATTTATTTCTTTCGCTGTCTGTTTTTTTAATGCATCGAAGTGAAAAAAATTAAAAGATTTTTAATGTAAAATTATTTACTTTTCTGATATTGCAACAGTGTCACCTGATCGACGGATGAATAAAGCGATGAGGCCCATTGCATTGTTAATTTTACTAAGTAGAGACCTGAAGAATTCGCGGAATTATTGTAGGACAAGCTATAATTCAAAACTCGTCCGTTTATATGACTTTAGTTACTGGTCCACACGGTGTTTGACACCTCCTGGAGAACGCTGGCCCAATAGCCGCCTTCCACTGTCGCAGCAGACAACCAATGTGCAGCTGATATCGGCATATTTGTCTAGCCTGCAGGTCATTTAACGCGCGAATTTTTCAGGTCTCTATACATACGGCGGAAGAATACGCAACGTGCCTACATGTAGATGTTCAGGAGGGCTTTTGAGAGTGCTCATTTTACCGTGAACAGGCTATAGCTGAAATGCTTATCTGAGCTGGCCTGCTTCGTGGCGATACGTCGTTTATTGTATTGTATTGTATTGTATTGCAGGTGCGAGGCAAACTGCTTGCTGGCCCGGTAGCTGGACAACTGAGGAGGTCGCACACACAAGGCGCGACTTCTTCGCGAAGTGACATCAAGCGGTAAGTGAATCGTCGCCGCACCAGAGGGGTAATATATCAGTTCGCGGATAGTTTAAAACTTTCGCGGCCAAAGTATGAGCAGAAACGAAGGCACAAGTCCGTGCAGCCATATCGCACCGGAAAAGTAACGAGCTCACAAAAGTCGAAAGTTGACATTTTCGTTTTATTTTCATTTTGGCTCGAATACGTCTTTAAATTTGCTACCATAGTGTGAGGCAATCCAGAAAATCCGACGATAACAATATCGTGAGATACAGTTTAGCATTGTAGCTCCGAATCTATTATCTGCATTCATAATTAAATTACACTACTCAATTGCCAAAGGAGCAAAGAATATGAAGAGGGGGGGGGGGGGTTTATTTTGAGTTCGTTTCGCTGCGTCTCGTAAATTCCGCGTAGTATAACTTTTGACTAAGAGAAGCTACGACTCTCGTTTACGTTTTAATCGTCAGCTCTCGTCAAGGTCAATCGATTGTGTATAAAACATTTGTGTGGCGTAGTTATGGTGGAAATGTGTGAGTTTGATGTAAAAAAATTAAGAAAACGTAACACAATTTCGACCTATACTCGTCAAAAATCATAGTCGAAATACAGAAATCGTACACGGTTGGAAAGAGCATATCACATAGAATCCAGTGATACACATAGAATCCCATATGATCTAGTGAAGCGGTGCCGGGAACGTGAAATAAACATCAAGGCGTCCGAGCGCGTCAATGTAGACGTATACACGCAAAACAAACGGCAGTATCCCAAAACACAGTAAAACTCAATTTCTTTTTTAATTCTTCCTTAAATGTTGTAAATGTCTTTCAAATGGATTTCTCCTCTCACTATTTTTACACTGTTATTGAAAATAATCATATAAATGTAACTATAACAACGCCGCTGTTACTTCTCATGTAGCAAACCACATATGGCCCACTGATGGTTTACAGTAGGATGGCAAGCCGGCAAACAGTTGACCAACAGCTGGCATGCACCCGGCACCATTGCTGTTCCTGGAGTGGCACCACTAACTAGCCACACTCTGCCCATAACTGGCCCAGGTCAGGTGAACACAAATGGCACAATCATGGCCCATATATTTACAACAGTAATGGCCCATTGATGTTCCATTTCACAGCCATCAGATGGTTTACAGATGGCTAGCCATGCTTTCGCCATAAGTCTAACACTATCTCTTAAAAATAATAATTTTTACCATCAATATACCTCACTATTAAACATTTTATAGGAAATGAAAACCTTATGCTTGCCTGCGGAGGAGCGGGGGCGCAAACCTACTCCCCTTGCAATGACAGCCCAGCATGCTAACCATTACTCCACAGCGTATTCATATGTTTAGGTAAACTGATTTAGAATATATTCGGACTTGAATTATTAACAAACACTAATAGAATAGAAATTACACCAGTTATTCCATAGCCTTAAAATTTACCACGTGTAAAAATGTGTTTTTGTAAAGAGGCAGGCAAACAAAAAAAAATACTGTCGTTGATGAGAGAAATCCTCCTACATGAATCGCGATATTAACCCCAAAACTTGCCTTAAATGTAATCTTTCGCAGTATGCATGTCATCTAGATGCTATTCATCTGTTTTGATAAACAGTCGCCACTTATGAATATTTTAGCGATGTGAAACAAGAAAAGCCCTTCAACGTTCATTTTATAAAGGTGGTAATATATTGTTTTATTTTAACTTCTCGTTTTTATTTATATGCAGTCATACATGTAAAACATTGCATATGTCAAATTATATTCAATACCAGTCACGAAGTCACATCTAATACTGTATTTACAGCATTTTGCCATAGATATTTCCATCAATATACATTTACAAATAATCTACTCGTTGTATCATATGTTATATAATTATATTAGACACACGTTAATGCATTAATGTGTGTGTGTGTGTGTATGTGTGTGTGCAGTTTGAAGTAGCTACCTGTGAAGAGTGGAAGCCATGAAAATTCCCATAATCAGCCAAATTGCAGCACTTCACAGCCATCAAATGTCCTATAGAGGGCTACACATACGTTTACCAATAATAAGTATTGGCTATGTGCGGCCATTGCTGAAATACAGTTGGTAATACATTTATGGGCCATTAATAGGTCACCTACTCTCAACCATCAGTTTCATTTCCGTCTACATCCCATCAGCGAGCTATAAATGGCATGCAGAGTGTGTTGGTGCCAGCAGTTAACCATAGCAGGACCAGTGGTGTAGACTCGATAAGTTTTCTGGCCGAGCGCTGATCCAGCAATGCTATCAGCAAGCCGCAGTTGGCTAACTGTGGCTTGCTACGTGAGTGAAGACTTGGCTAACTGTGGCTTGCTACGTGGGCGAGGACTAGGCTAACTGTGGCTTGCTACGTGGGCGAGGACTTGGCTAACTGTGGCTTGCTACGTGGGCGAGGACTTGGCTAACTGTGGCTTGCTACGTGGGTGAGGACTTGGCTAACTGTGGCTTGCTAAGTGGGCGAGGACTTGGCTAACTGTGGCTTGCTAAGTGGGCGAGGACTTGGCTAACTGTGGTTTGGTACGTGGGTGAGGACTTGGTTAACTGTGGCTTGCTACGTGGGCGAAGACTTGGCTAACTGTGGCTTGCTACGTGGGTGAGGACTTGGCTAACTGTGGCTTGCTACGTGGGCGAGGACTTGGCTAACTGTGGTTTGCTACGTGGGTGAGGACTTGGTTAACTGTGGCTTGCTACGTGGGTGAGGACTTGGCTAACTATGGCTTGCTACGTGGGCGAGGACTTGGCTAACTGTGGCTTGCTACGTGGGCGAGAACTTGGCTAACTGTGGCTTGCTACGTGTGTGAGGACTTGGCTAACTGTGGCTTGCTACGTGGGTGAGGACTTGGCTAACTGTGGCTTGCTACGTGGGCGAGGACTTGGCTAACTGTGGCTTCCTACGTAGGCGAGGACTTCGCTAACTGTGGCTTGCTACGTGGGTGAGGACTTGGCTAACTATGGCTTGCTACGTTGGTGAGGACTTGGCTAACTATGGCTTGCTACGTGGGCGAGAACTTGGCTAACTGTGGCTTGCTACGTGGACGAGGACTTGGCTAACTGTGGCTTGCTACGTGGGCGAGGACTTGGATAACTGTGGCCTGCTACGTGGGTGAGGACTTGGCTAACTGTGGCTTGCTACGTGGGTGAGGACTTGGCTAACTGTGGCTTGCTACGTGGGCGAGGACTTGGGAGCTGTGGCAATGTCGGGCCACTTTTCCTCGGGAGAGGTATCAATTGTACAACGGTGGCACGGCATGTGGGAGGGAATGCCTGAGGATTTGTCTGCTTTACAAGTCGTTCAGTCTCTCTCCTTCACGTGGGTAGGCGTAGCCAAGCGCTCTCTTAGGCCGGCGCTACTGTAAAACTTTAAAATTACACTATATAAATTAGGGCTCACATACAATGTAATACACATCTCATACCATGGGAATACTTTCTCGAGACAAGATATTTTCATTGCATTTTTTTTTCAATTGCAAGTTTGCAACATTCTGTTTCAACTCACGGCCTGGACTCAATTACGCAGTTTTTGAGTTTTGGCCGTATTAATTGAAAGTGCGATACGTTTTAACATAAAATCTTTGAGACAAGTGACGAAATTTATAAACTATTCACGGTAAAAACGAGCATACGTAAAATTAACACTGGCGTGGACCTAATCCCTTTATTCACGCGTGGGTCATGCAAAAATATGAAATTAATAAAAAATTAAATGTTTTACAAATTTACTATTTTTTTTTTCACTTATATGCATTGAAACGAAGAAAACGAAAAATTATAATTTCAGTAATTACGAGAGTTTTCCTAACGCTTTCGAATCAACGACAGGGCGTGAAACTACTTTCAGTCGCGTCGCTGCCAACTTTACTGAGCTTATGCATGTCTGTATGCCCGTTAAAATGTATGCAATTTGGAGCAGTGACATTTTTCAAATGTTTGTTTCAAAACCTCTCAGTATATAAAGGTTGTTCACGTTAAAGTAAGCAATTTATAAATTTACGTTTAAAGAATTCACTGCCCCTTCATGCGTATATTTTAATGGGCGCACTGAGTGCCATTCGCCCATTTAAGTTGGCAACGATGGATGGAAAGTAGCTCCATATCTTAACATCGAATAATACGTGTTAGGTAACCATTTGTGGTAACTTATAATTATTTATTTCTCTTTGTGTTTTTTTAACGCATCGAAGTGTAAAAATGATCACATTTGTAAAGTATTTACTTTCTTAATAACTTCACAGTTTCATTTGACCGACGCACGAATAAAGTGATAAGGCCCGTGGGAACGTTTATTTTTTACATAAGGCGGAAGAATACACAACGTGCATACGAGTAGGCCTAGTTCTTAAGCAAGGCTTTAAAAAATGCTCATTTTACCGTGAGCAGCCTACAGCTCCATGTTTTCGCTAGTAATTAAAATTTTTGGATTGGAAGTGGTTTCCACTGTTTTGGTTCTTCTTTTGTTCTGTTGGTTTTATATTGCGTTGTGTATGAGGGACTAAGCATCGGGTAACGACCTGTCACTTTACGATATTTATATTCTATTGTATGTGTGTGTGTAAGTTTTTTGCTTAAACTTTTTGTTGATTGCTAACGCAAGTTATAGTGGCTGAAAATGCAATCTTCTCTAGATGCCTAGTTTTTTCTTCGATTGATTTTCTTTTGTAGTCACAATATGCAACGGACTATGTGCAGCTAAATCATGAAAAACGTGATGTAGACGTAAATGTTTAAGTAGGGAAGAGAGAGCATATTATAATGTACGCTGTATATTATTTGTTGTAGTTACATTCATTAATCTGTGACACTCTGCAGGTAGGATAAACAATGCACTTTAGAGGTTTTCTGTTGTGTGTCTGTTACCATACGCAGACTAATTGGCTGATTTTTCATTCCCACACCATTTGCATGTACGTAACAATGAATTGTGCGAGCGGAGATTAAAAACAGCGCCAGCCTAAACCGATCTGCATATAATACACACTTATAGGCTGTTCACGCTAAAATGAGCACTTTTGAAAGCCCTACTTAGGATTTATTTGTTTGTACGCTGCGTGTTCTTCCGCCCAATGTGAAATTAACATTGTCATGGGCCTCATCGCTTTATTCATGCGTCGGTCAAGTGGAAGTGTGAAATTATTATAAAAGTAAACTTTTTTATAAATCTGCTAATTTATGCACATTGATGCATAAAAAAAAACAGAAAGCGAAATAATAATTTCAATTATCACAAATGGTTATCTAACACTTTTTTATTCGACGTTAACATATGGATCTAATATCCATCTACCGTTACCATCTTTACTAGGCGCATGTCACTCAGTGCACCCTTTGAAGTATATGCAAGCATGGGCAGTGACTTTGAAGTATATGCAAGCATGGGCAGTGACTTTGAAGTATATGCAAGCATGGGCAGTGACTTTTTTTGTAAGGTTGATTTCAAAAATACTCATTTTGTCGTAAACAGCCTTTACACGTGAATACTTGTGTATATTGTGGATAGCGTATAGTCCAGTAGAGTGCTTAGAATGGCTGCGCACAACACTGCCAACTGTCCTTACACTCTTACCACACATAAAATTATTTCGTGAGGTGTTCAGGATTGTGTGAGTACCTACACACCAGCATACTTATCATGCGCAACGATCTCTGCGCCACCTGTGTGATAATAAAGGCCTGGTATTACCACAGGCAGGGATGCAGATGAGCGTCCGTCCGATGGAACTCGTTCTGGAGACCATTAGTTGTACATACCATATTTGTGTGTGCTAAATACAACCGAAGACATTAAAAAAACTGAGAGTTTTCCATGGTAAATAGTAGGGACATGGTGCAAAGGCTACAATAAACGCTATCAGTAAGTGTAATTTTAGATCCCCCCCCCCCCAAATTGCATGTCACTTTAACTGAGAAGAAATATAGCTCTTTAAAAATCCTTGTTGGCAATAGGAAAAAACTAAATTATAACAAACCTACTATAGTTGGATAGTAGTCGTACCTATAGTACGTTGCGTGCGCATGCAATTACGTGTAAGTGAAGGCTTACAATTTGTCTTGAAATGTGGGATTTCAAAAATAAATTACTGCTTCTGCAAAAGTACTTTAAACTGGTGTATGAAATTTCTTAGTTGCACTCAGGGAAAAACACAAAATCACTCTCAGAGTCTTCGCAGTAAAATAAACACAAAATCACTCTCAGAGTCTTCGCAGTAAAATAAACACAAAATCACTCTCAGAGTCTTCGCAGTAAAATAAACTGGGATCAGTATGTGCTACGTCGTTCAATATGGCGTCGCTGGGAATTCTTATAGAACAATTGGAAGCCATTAGTGCCAGTTAGTCTCGTGTAGCAAAAATGAATATTCCTTATCAGGTGTGGAACGTTGCTCTCGCAGGCAAGACTGCTTTATTACCCCGGGACAGGACGAATTGTGGGTGCTCTCGCAGCAGTAACCAATCAGGGTAGGGCGTTCTCTCACGTGGGTATAGACCATCCATACGTTAACCAACGTCTCGATCTCCTAACATACTGTCACGTGGAAAGGGGAGCGGATGAACAAACACGCTTAACCGCTGATGACAAAATTTCCATTTAAACGACATTCAGGGGTAGGTATCGGACACCCTAATTGCTAAATAAAACAATTCACTAGACCCACTTCGGGCAAACGTCCTATTCTACGTCTGTCCTCTTCAGGTGGTAATGGCGGAGAGAGCGATAAAGCTCAACTGACTGGCGCTTACTAGCATGGCCTACGGCACCGGCCAATCAGAGGGCAAGGTTTAAACCTACGGACCAATAGGGACAAAAACCTTCAAACCTCCCTACGAACCAATTCCAACGGCCTAACCGTAATAAAACATCGAATAAGTGGTCTCAGAACGTAGATATAAAACAATCAAACCCCTGAAACAGTAATAAATGGAGACCGAGAAATCAAATAAAATAATTACATATTTAAAAGTGAAAATATAAATTATATCTAGACTATCTTATTTAAACATATATTATTGCCACTAATGCATACAAAATTAAAAATCATGTCCTTAAAATAGTAATAAATAAATGAAAATGAAAATAAAAATATTTACATACATCAAATGTTAAGTAGAAAAAGGTGAACAATCATACATTAAATCCATATGCAAAAACCACGTATTATTTGTGAGTGCTACAATCCACTTAAACTTTTGCCAGTTATT
This sequence comes from Dryococelus australis, assembly GCA_029891345.1. Taxonomy (NCBI): domain Eukaryota; kingdom Metazoa; phylum Arthropoda; class Insecta; order Phasmatodea; family Phasmatidae; genus Dryococelus; species Dryococelus australis. The sequence goes on from CM056993.1 coordinate 13,809,808, forward strand.
GAATCAAGGAAAAAAATCCCCACTAGTGGGGAAACGTAATGTAAGCCTGTCGAAGACACACAGACATTGTCGATAACAAAATGCGTCTAACAACAGGAACAACACACGCTGCCTTTCAACGTGTGGCTTTAATGTTATATGTAGATTTACCGTGAGTATGGACTTGACAACACTGATACGTCAAGCGAAAAATTATAATTACGTATACAGATCGCAGGTAATCTCAGTCATGATATAGGCTGTTCACGGCCGAGTAGATACAGTTAAAAACTGATTTTGAAAATAATCGCAGTCCGCCACTGCGTGTATTTCAACGGGCACACTGGCTGCCAAACTGTCTGAAAAGTTGGTTAAAAAGTAGGAAAAAAATAGTTCCATATATCGACGTCTTATTAGAAATGTTACGTTTAGATTTACGGAGAGCGGATATACAATGTGTTAAATTTGCCTTCGCTTCATGAGCACAGGTGTTGGAATTGGTTTACTGGTAACATATTTACATTCGTAAAGATTTCGCAGTTACCCTTGACTAACGCATGAGTTAAGCGATGTAGTCAATGAAAATTCTTATTGCACTCTAAATTCGAATCATTTGGAAACCACTGATTCGAAGTGAAATCCAACTACTTGAATCAGTGAAAATGTCTCCACCTATAATCAGTGGAAAATCACTGATTGTTTCAGTGAAAAAATTTCACCGATTGAATGAGTGGCGTGAAATTATTTCACTGGTTAAATAAGTGACGGACGACTGCAGCGGCGAATGAAATATTGTTTTTATTGAATGTAGCCAAATAAATTCTCGAAATTAATATATTTGCGATAATTTACTATTTATAATGTGCAATTTACTGTAATTCAGAAAAGAGAAATGTTTTGCAGGTGGCCGGAATTGAACTCACACAACTTTCCCTCTTCGTTTCATGGCCGTTACCATGCCATCTGCAATGCGAACCCAAGTTCCAAAATAAAAGCAAAATATGTTATGTGCAATTATTATCGAAACCATGGAGATTTAAATTGTATGATCTTGCTTTTCGTTTTTGGTTTAATTGGTACCATTAGAATTGTTCAAAGAAATAGTATATATCAGTATACTCCATGTGCATAACTAGCACCGCATTGTAGAGGGGGCTAAAGCCCCATCTCTCCCTTTGACCTCTCTGTGTTTGTCGGGGAGGGGGAGGAAGACCGATCACCCAAATAAACCGGGGGGGGGGGGGGGTGCGAGAGTCCTCCCCGGGGAAATTTTTATTTCAAGGTGCAAAATGGTCATACTTGAGCAGTTTTTGTAACCTAAACATTGACAATACTGATGGTAGAAATATATTTAATATTTTAAGTTATAATTTATTGAGTGAAAATTTAGCAAAGATATTCTACAAGAACAATAAAAAAATTAGGGTATATAACCTAGTTGCCTCAGAATTACAATGTAGGAAAGAAGTAGGCTATTGACTACAAAATAATACAATTATATAATAAGCTCTCACTCTCGATAGCAAAAAAAAAAATTAAAAACAAACAAACAAACAAACATTCTCTTCATTTGCATCACTCCTGCGCGTACATCTGTAATAGTTCATTTATAATCTTCTGGTTTTTGAAAGTCCAGTTTACGAGCCTTTTTTGCGAACTCCTGCACAACTGGTCCCACACCAATCTCCTTCAGGAGGGCTGCCTCAACGTGGAAGAGAGACAGGCAATAAAACATTTCCCCTCCTGTCGTTGACCGCAGTCATGTCTTGGCCCTCCGCATGGCAGAAGAACTTCTCTCTGCTACTCTGCTAAGGCAGGATCGTTATGGAGAGCTGTAGTCCCTTGTGTAGGTTCAGCTTGTATGATTTGTCAACATCGTTTCTTATAAACCTGTGGTCCCATTCTGATTCGCTTTTCTTGGTCTTCAAGAAGTTTTTAAAAACACTAACTTCGGATTTTAGAGCCCTATAATTCATTCCGAGCTCATTTTTGTAAGCGTTTGAAAATATTTCACTTTCCTCCATGTCAAGGCTTTGAAAGCAGTCAACACTCTCCGGAAATCCCCGATTATAGAAACGTGACACCATTATAGAGTCAAAAACGGCATAATATACATGGCAGCACCAATATTCTTTGTCCAAAGTTTCTCCATCTACTGCTGTCACTGTCTGTCCTACAGAGCTTTCAACTAGGTAGTCCTGTAAGTCATGACTGGTATTAGGTTTTCTTTTATTTCATGCTTTTGATGCTGAAAGAGTCTAATCGTGTTCTTCAGCGAATTTGTTATATTGGTATCCAAATATCATCAAATTGGTCTCTTTGTTCCTTAAATGTTGCCAACGTTTATTTTACCAGTCGTGCAGAGGCTCCAAGGGCTGCTTCTTCCTCTTGAAAATAGTTTCAAAGTACAATCATTAGAGATAGAACATAATACATGGTGAACAAGCACACTGTACAATTCGGTATTTTGATTGATGAAAGAATTCCCATTCCAGTCCCAGCACCTTTGTCTTTCCCTTCTTCTATCTCTTCAGATAGAGCCTGAACACCAGCTAGGAAGATTGCAATGATACGGCGACAGTTTTTGTACCGGCAGTTCCACCTGGTAGTACTTAGGCTGCCGAGTTCCTTCATCTTGAGTCCGAGCAATTTCTGTACTTCCAGAAATTTACTGTGAGTGCTAGGCCTTGCTGTAATGAATGTACAGAGATTCAATAATGTTGAAGAATCCCATGGCCATTCGGATATGGCTACATGCATCTGTAATAACGAGATTCACTCTGTGAGCCATGCAGTGAATATATGTTGTTTGTGGGTGCTGTTCTTTTATTTTAGATTGAACTCCATCATGTTTGCCGCTCATCACAGACGCGCCATCGTACGACTGTGCTGCCATTACCATGCCCTCGACATGAAGGCTATTTAGGACATCTGTAATAGCAGCAGCAAGGCTGGTAGAATCTCTAACTTTAGAACAATTCACAAAACCAGTGAATTTATCTTGAGGACGAAGGTTCTCAGTATAACGCAAAACAATAGACGTTTGCTCCTCTTTGAAACATCGAGCGTCGTCAACGATGATTGAAAATATACCAGACTTGTCGATCCTCTTGCTGATTTCTTCTTTCATTACTGTGGCAGTAGTTTCAATGAGCTCATTTTGTATCTTTGGATTGGTGTAACTGATTTTTTGGTTCAACTTACTGTGAAATGAAGAATCATATTTGGCAGACATATGACAAACTCTAGGAAATTTCCAGTATTGTCGGATTCTGTACCTTCCCTATGACTTCGAAGGGAGAGCCCTTGTCTACCCAAACACAAGAAAAAAATGTTGCACGACTTCTTCGTGTACTCATGTGTTGCGTCTTGCTGTTGTTTATTTTGTGTTATTAATAAATCAGCAACAGTCCTGCTCATGAGCTTATGGGCAACGTATTTTTAGAAGCATTTCTTGTGATTCCGTGAACTGACATGAGAGTTCAATGCCTCAGTTAACTTTTTCCATTTATTAAAGTCACTTGTGATGAACTGCTCACATTGGTCTCGCACATCAGAAGAAATGGAAAATTTTCTGCACACAAAACAGAATATATTGTCTCTACTCACACTATACTCAAGCCAAGGGTAAGTTTCATAGTGTTTCGATGAAAAGAAACGGGGTTGTTTCCCATCTTGTGTTTTTGGGAAGCTCACAAGCCTAGGTTGCATGGAGCCAGATTCCAAAGTTCCTAAATCATCTGTACCTTTGTCTTCCTGGTTCTCCGCCAGGGCAGAGGATTGTGATGTACACGCATCGTCACGCTCTGAATTTCCAGAAGTACGTGTAGGTCTGCAACTCTGTCCAAGATCTTGCAAAGGAGCTGCTTCGTGTGTAGCAGGCGAAGGCGACTTCAAATATTGTCGAATGTCTGCAGATATTTTCTTCATTTTGCATTCTGTCTCTAGTCTTCTCTGTAAAAAATAAAACAATTAAATGTCATGAATGGTACACAAAAAACAGTAAACTGCCTTAAGGTTGTTCACATTGATCTGAACACGTTCGAAACTAACCTTTCAAAAATAATCCCTGCCTACACTTGCATTTAATTTGAATGTACTTTAAATATCAACTCGCATACTCACAGTAAAGTTGACATATCATTAGGAGCATTGATTCTACATCTTAAGAGTGGTTTGCACCTTCAGTTACTTTCCGTGTCTGAGACATGGAAACGGGGGAGCGATAAGGGCGACTGCAGCAGGCCCGCCGAGAACATCATCGCCTCTATCAGTTTCCCCTGGTTGTACTTATAAGGCAGTAACATGTTAATAAAAATATTAGTGACGCTTAATTGTGCCCATGGCTATTTAGATTTATGTATATGTACGTAATGAAACAAAACACAATAAACAGAATGAAACAAGATCAAAGATTTCAAATATATTCAGTTAACCATGAATAAACCATTAAGACATTACATCTTTATATTTGATCTAGTCCAAGGCGAAAGCAGACATAAATATTGTAAAATATTACCCAAGTTTAGATTGCTATGTGACGTGTGATCGCTTGATCAGTCATATTTGGTGTCCATATTAATTGAAAAGAATGCATTTGGCACCGGACAATTAAAAATTCTTCAAGAATGGTTAAAAATTCAGATTTCAAACGTGTAGAAATTGTTTCAGAGATTCCAGGCGCTGCACTTGTATAGAAGTCTAGCTGGCCAAAATTAAAATTGGATTTTGTTTGTTGTATTTGAATATTGTTGATTCGAATATTTCAAATTATTATTCAAATTACTGTATATAAAATAATTTTCACTTAATCAAACTAGCCTAATAGCTTTAGTCAGATATCTAGAAATAGAAATTGATCATTGAGATACAACACAAATTGTATTACGTTTCAGTGTTTTGACAAAGAAAAATGTGCCGAGTTCAACCACACAGTCCTAATGATCCGGCCCGGTCTCGCCCGGGTACAATTTACTTTTTTCTGCCTGCCGCACGCTCACCCTGTACACCCCCCCCCCCCCACCGTCTTTCCGCTGTAACACTCGTGATATCACATGGCCACAACATGCACCGCCACCCCCTCCCACTTAGGTCCGTGTGCACGTGTCTCGATTTTAGAAATCAATTTTTTACTAACTTTTTATAACGTTTAAATTATTGGCGATAAGGACACTTTTTTTTATCTAAACAAAACAGTTTTAATTATGAATTTTACTTACTTTTTTATTGCGCAATTTAAACAGCAAATACGCGTATTACTAGTTATCTATTACTAGTTATCTATTAAAGATAGATATATGCACCCGCTGACTTTTTCGTAGATCATTTAATTTTACACAATTCTTCCGCACAGGATAGAGATTCGACAGTGTATTCGATAAGAGTGGACCAGCGGCAAACATTTTTCCCCAACTTGACTCACTAACACCGTTAATATTAAGCGCCCATAAGTGCTAGGACGATTTTTAATTCACATAAACCATCTTCGACAAATGCCGATCATACCAGTAAAAACCGCATCCAAATCCGTTCAGTGGTTCTCGGGAACAGCGCAGTCATACAGACAGACAGACAGACAGACAGGCGCCAGGGACAGCCTTTTATACTGTGTATTGATTAGCGTTCCCAGGGGGTATAACCTGCTGGAGTTTGTCGGTGTCGTTAAAAATACACAATTTACAGCCAGATAATAAGATGGTAAATTATTCTGATTCTCAGTCTAACGTTATTTACACGCCAGATTCAGCTTTCATCTAGATGTGGTCCTTCGCCCGACAAACAAAAATGGCACATGAAACATGCACACTTCACTAGGAAACACTGCGTATACGTGATCTGGATAATATTAATAACATAACGCAAGTCTTTATGCATAACGAAAACCACCGGAAAAATGTTGACTGTTTGTCGATATAGCCTGTTCACTGCAAACTGAGCACTTTTGAAGTCCTAGTTACATATATTTTCAGGCATATTTTATCCATTAACAACATTTTAAAATTAATATCGTCGTGTAAGTAATAAACACAGTGTGTATATTCCACCGCACTCGGGAGTTAACGTCTAAGGCTATAATAAAATATATTCATTGACTATTATTCCAAATGAGAGGGCTTTCAAAAGTGCACACTTTACCGTGAATTGCCTATAGTAATTTATTCTCATGTTAGGCGACCATGGTCACTGTGTTGTAATCGGACAGAAACGCGAACAAGATAAATGCACATTTCGTCGTCTGGTTTACTCGAAATTCAGAAATAATAACCGCAAGAATTTTTCAACAATGCATTTTATGTGTTCTTAAATTACCACGGTATTAGATGTGTTATAAAGATCGCAGAAGACACTTTCAGGATATTTATTTTTAAAAAATGCGGTAATAAACAACATAAAGTTTTTGTCAGAACACGTCTTTCCTATCACATGTCGCTTTAGAATAACATCTTGAGCCGCTTAAAGTGCGTACTACTTTACAGTTATATACTATTCACGGTAAAGTGAGCAATTTTGAAAGCCTTTTCGTCCGGAATAATATTCAATAAATATATTTTATTGTAGCCTTAGAAGTTAACTTTCAAGTCAAGTGAAATATATACACTGTGTTTATTGCATACACGGCAATATTTATTTTTAAAACTGGTGGAAGGATAAAAAATGGCTGATAGGAAAAAGTAACTAGGGCTGCAAAAATGCTCACTTTGCCGTGAACAGCCTGTGAGTGGCCATGCATCATTCTGGTGGAAATATTTTCAGATCAACTTGTAAATTCTTGTTCAAATTCCCCTCTTTGACCGTGTATGCTGTCTTCAAATACCAGCGTGTTTCGACGAACCGGATTATGGAGGGTTGTTTATCACAGGCGCTCGTGCCAGCAGAATCTATTTATCACCTACGCCGTTCTTCTGCCATTTAGCATTCGCTTCAGGCTCGTCAATTTGGTGTTTCTCTGCTCCCTCTCCACCCCCCCCCCCCTCACCCAACCCGGGGGATGTTCGTCACGCTCCTCGACAGCCAATCAGCAAGCAGGCTGCTCAGGAATTGTTGTGTCTCCCTGAACTCGCCCGCTCCGACGGCGGGCTGCGAGGAAGGCCCGAGTTCGCGTGTCAGTGAGGCGCCGCGGTGAGTCAGTGGGTAGAGCGGTGGTCTCTCGCCGAAGGCGAGCCTGGTTCGGTACCCCGCCGGGGCTCAACTCGTGGATTTTCGCACGTGAGAATCGCGCTGGGCGTTGCCGCTGATTGGCGGGTTTTCTCGGGGAGCTCCCGCTTTCTCCCGCCATTGCATTCTGGAGCGGCTCCGTGCTTACCTCGCTTCATCCTCACCGGCTCTCACGATCCCGATGTTTATGGCTGTTCACGGTAAAGTGAGCACATTTGAAATCAACTTTAGGAAAAAGTCACTGCCCCTGCCTGCATATATTATAATGTGTGCACTGAGTGACATACGCCCAGTAAAATTGATAACGATGAATAGAAAATAGTTCCATACCTTAACATCGAATTGAAAGTGTTAGGTAGCCATTTGTGATTACTTAAATTATTTATTTCGCTTTCAGTCTTGTTTAATGTATCAAAGCATATAAAATTATATTTTGGAAATATTTACTTTTCAAATAATTTCACAGTTTCGTTTGACAGATGCACGAGTTAAACTGATGAGGACCATGAAAATGTTAATTTTACATAAGGCGGAAGAATACACAATGTGCATACAAGTAGATCTTAAGCAGGGCTTTCAATTCAAAAGTGCTCATTTTATCGTGAACAACCTTTAACCCCTTAACATACACATTAATTTTTCGTTCTACACTGAGAGAAAATCGAACAAAATATTGGCTCGAATAGGGCCAAAAATATATTTAGTTGTCCTAACAAAATATATTGTTCAGCAAAGAAAAATTTGAAAAGCAACAAAATTACTTTTATTCGTATGACAAGATATATGTTTGAATAAACAAAATCTCTGTGTTGGGCCAAAACAAATTTGACTGGCGACTAAATATTTTGTTGAATCAACTGTATACATTTGTTTGGCCACCGCATTTGATTGCCTTAGTCAGAAAATACAGCTCGAGAGTTTGCCAGTATATATTGGGAATATTAGGAAGATAATCGTGTTTGTTAGTGCATCTATTGATGATTAATATTCGTACAAAAACACATTAATAAAACAGTTCAACGGAAAAGTGAAAATTAAAGCTGTCAAACACGAAATACTTGTTTGTGCACGTTGCCTAGTATTTGAAGAGTATATATTTAAAAGATTTCCGAGGTCATCAGTTTTCACATCAGCTGAGATTACCATGACGTAGTGCGCGAACGCAGGTGATCTGGTTCGAATCTCGGTCGAACTTGCAAACATCTTTTACATCAGTCTAAACTGTTCAACGTACTCGCAGCCAAACAAATATTTAGTTGCACCAACCAAATATTTGCCTTGGGGCAACCAAATGAGAATAACAAATTAATTTGGTTTCAGCAACAAAATATTTCATTGCCCCCATACAAACAAATTATTTGGTTGCACCAAAAAAATCTTGTTCGATTCAACGAAACCTTTTTCTCAGTGTAGGGGTTCCAATAAGGGAAGCTTTTGGCCTGACAAACACTTACGGATTCCATGTAATAATTTACATGATGGTGCCCATGAAAGAATTTCTGTTTGCATGTGTCACCAGCTGAAACCATTATAAACATTTTGGTGCGCTAGCTGCAGCCAATGGCGTTAACCAGGAATATTACGCTATCTGTACTGGCGCTAACTTCTTACCTTGTACAGCACCGACCATGAATTCGCAAATTTCGCACCACGTCATACGTGAACGAGTGTATTCGGGAGCATAAGTGAAGAGGTTAAGGGTTCTATGTACCAGCGCGTTCAAGGTCAAGAGGGCGATACGGGCGACACTAACACGCACGCCTAGTGCTTCAGCGCTCCTACGCGGTAAGGCGTGCAGTGTTTCCGGCGTAACGCTGTTCTTCATAAACTAGATATGTGACTGTGGGGTTTTATTACACGCGACGAAAGTACACAGATCAAACTACCTGCGTGTAATCGTGCTTCTCTCTTACCTCTTAAGGAAACTTCATAGGCAAACTTTAGAAATGCGATATTTGACCACATTCACGATTTTTTTTCTGCATTAATATACTTAATATGATAAAAGTAAAAAGATAGCGATATAGACAATAGTTTTTTATCCTCTCTGGCAAAACTTTGTATTTCCATAACATTTTATTTACCTCCCTGCTCTGTCCCTGGGTCGCTGAGCCACTTCCCAGTTCTGGGAAAAAATAGAATTTTTTAGTTGTTTTTTTTAGGAAAAAAGGAAATTTTTTTATGAAATAGCGATATTTTTAGTGAAATTCAGCCAATTTTAAGAAAAAAAAAAAAGGGAAATTTTGAGGGGGGGAAAGGAGAGTAAATGGTGGACGGGTGACGTCACAACATGGTGGACCCCGGCTCCAGAACGCTGAGCCCCTGTACCCTTGTGCGTCAACCTGCTTTTCCCTACTACTAGCATGATTTCAATTTATCTCAAAAATTACGTACTGTTGTGGTAACATGTATAGAACGCTTGTAATACTTGAAATGTTTAGGAATGTGTCATGCATTGTATGATATAATACTTGAAATGTTTAGGAAACCCCCATATGTGTCATACATTGTATGATATTTCAAATATTTGATCTAAAAAAATGTAAAGAGACTGCGAACCGACTATAACATGCAAGTACGTATTCTAATGTGTTTAAAATTAGGATGATTAATTTTAGTAACAATAAATCTAAAGATTTTTATCACAATATGTTATCAAATTACTGCCAACTTAGTCGAGAGTCTCTACTGTGACATACATGTAGTTACGGCCAGTGAATATTTTCAAACGTTTATTTCAGAAGTACTTCCTGTAGAGTGAACAGCCTTTACATAAACATTCTAGTGAGTGACTGATAGACCTGTGGGTACTCAACTGATTTCCTTAGCACCTACAAGTGTGTAGTGAGATGGTGATTGAGAAGCGACGAAATGCGATGATAGGGGGAATGGGAGAACCCCGAGAAAACACGTCAACGAACGGCAAGTCCGTTGCGTTCCCTACGTGTGAGAATCCTGGTTAATCTGCGCCGGGAATCGAGCACAGTTCATCATAGTGGAAGACGAGTGAGCTGAACACACTTATCATACAAGTAGGAGAACGTTGGTTATACGACGTATACTTTTGGTGTCCAGCATTGCTTTAAATCTTTTTGAGCGAATTTGTATTTCCAGACATTTCGAGAAGACAATAAATTCCTTTGTTAACTGAAAGAACAGTGAAATAGAATTCCCAAAAATGAATTGTAAATAATGTTAATCACTTTATCTGAAAAATTATCTGAACATTACACATAAATACCTGGTGATTGAAAATGCAAACATTTTTCATGTTTAAATATTTGTCACTGCCGTGGTTTTCATGGAAAAGAATATTTTTTTTACAAATGTTTGCCAATATCACTGTATCCGTAATTATAGAACGCCATTTGCCGCTTTAGATAATTAAACGATATATTTGGAAGCTTCAAAAGTGGTTTACTTTTGTTGACAAGGTCACAAATTTGCCAAATAATCAAAACGATTTCTCTGCTTTTTCAGGCTTCGCTTCCATAGTGGATCAACAGAACCCACTGTCGTCGCTGAAGAATGAAACAACCACATCGATACCTTCTCTTGTATTTTATATTTTATACCTGCAAAGACTGCGTCCGTGTTAATGCGCTGTGTTGATATTGGCTGAATTGTGAACTATTTCTGGACGCAAGTAAAAATAATAAGTGAACCATCGTACATGTAATACGCAATGTTACGAATTATGTAAAGTGGAAAAAAAAAAATGACCTCTAAAATATTTATGAGCCCCACGTTTTCTGAACACAGAGAGATATTTTAGAGGTTATTTTATTGGAAATGATAAGTGTAAGTGTGTTTCTGCCATCGTAAGAAGAATTAAGTTGTAAATATTTCACCTGGAAACCAGTATTAAATTATTCTATCGCTGTACTGTAAATAAGAGCTGCCAATAAATGTTTTTTCGATTATACGTTAAGTCACCAGAGAGTCGCACTAAAAAATTAAGCATATTTAGTAATTTACTTAAACTTTCAACTTTGTAAGTAGATTTTTGTGGATACAACGACATTATACAATGATAAACAGTACATTAAAGCATAATTTTACATAAAAATAATCACTTATGGAACTACTATAAATAATAAGGTTTTTATTACATAGGGAGTGAATTATGGTTCACTATTTCAAGGATGTATAGGTTAGTTTATAGATTTTATGTATTTACGTAAAACATGTAGTTTCTGTTTACTTCTATAAACTGTTTTAAAATGTGTAAATCGTCTGTCTTCGATACGGCAAAATGTTTGTTTCAGTGACTTACTTGGGAAAATATCCTGCGAATTAATGTAACTGTTGATCCTTAAAGTGTTTATTTTGTACATACTTTTTAGTAGTTGTGTCTCACAAGGAGAGAGAAAGCTACGTCACTGTAATTATAAATCTACTGATCCTTATGCCTGTCTTGTGATGCAAGAGAATAAAATACTATTTGTTAATGTAAATAAACTACCAACTTCTATGAAATATACAGGAGCGAATACTTCTACACTTGACCTCCCATACTGTGTTCTGTTAACTGTAAATAAGTTCATTAAATACTGTTTGTTAATAGTCGTAGGCATATGGCGAACCTAAGGCAGACGGCTGTCGGCTGTGGCTCCGTGGCTCCAGGAGTGCCAGCTGCCATGTTGGATTCAGGACTTCACGCTCTGTCATTCCGGACACGCGTCCGCCATATTGGATGTCAGTGACCTTGACCTTATCCTTGAAAATATAAAAATTTAAAAAATTGCTACAAATTCCAAAAAACACCAAAAAAATTATTATTAAAAATTAATTATTAACAAATCGTTTAAAGAATTAATAAATCTTTTTAAAATTTAATTAAAAATTTATTATTTATAAAATTTATTCAAAAATCGTTTTAAAATTAAAATAATGTTAAAAATTTATAATAAACTTATTATTAAAATTTTTGTTAAAAAATCGTTTTAAAATTTTAAAAATCGTAAAAATTTTATTTTAAAAACTTCTTAATAAAAAGTCTTTAACCCCGGCTGCTATCTTGATTTTCCATTTGTCATTTTTTTATACGTTACTGGAGGCCGCCATATTTGATTTTTTTTCGTGTCATTTTTATATGTTGCTGGAGGCCACCATATTGGATTTATTTTCTTCTCTCATTTGTTTATACGTTACTGATGGCCGCCATCTTTGTTTTTAATCGCAATTTGTTTAAACATTACAGAAGTCCTCCATCTTGAATTTTACGTCTACTTATCAGCTTTCAGTTGTTCACCACCTACCTCCCTACCCGTGTTAACAAAAATAAACCAGCGTGATTATTATATTACGATTTAGTTTAATTATTATAACAACGAAGGTCAAGGCTGACGGTACAACATGGCGACCGATCCAGTTCCTCCGCTAACAATATGCCTACTACTGGTCTACATGCAAAAATCACCTAAATGCCACGATGGAATAAATCCCGTTTAAATACATTGCGTATGAAAATTATAATGAAAGTTATTACACACATATTGGACGAAGAATAGAGATCTTATAGTGAGATAAATTGACCACAGTTCGAATACTGGCCTGAGTTTGGGATCAATTTTAACGAACTTTGTATGTGACTTTCTGTCTGTTTACGTGCTTAAACGTGCCTGATGTAAAGGTTTATGCAATATATATATATATATATATATATATATATATATATATATATATATATATATATACTATAAAGTGGGCGCTTTTGAAATAAACCTTAGAAAAAAGCGCATGTTCCTGCCTGCAAATATTTTAGCTGGCGCGGTGAGTGACATGCGCCCAGCAAAGTTGGTAACGATGGATTGGAAGTAGTTACGCACCTTAACTTCGAATTGCAGGTGTTAGGTAACCAATTGTGATAACTGAAATAATTTCTTTCGCGTTCTGTTCTCTTTTAATGTATCCAAGTGTAAAAACGAGCAGATTTCTAAAATATTTACTTCTCTAATTATTTCACAATTTTAATTGACCGACGCACGAATAAAGTGATGATGCCCATGGCAATGTGGATTTCACATGAGGCGGAAGAACACACAACGTGCATGCAAGTAGATCTTAGGCAGAACTTTAAAAAAAATGCTGAGTTTACCGTGAAGAGCCTATACCAAAGAGCAGGGTTAATCGTGAGACGGGGGCTGTGGGCGGTGTCTGAGAACAAAACGTCAGTAACTTGCTCTGAAGAGGACGTCATGGCTGGACGATGTCAGCACACTCGCCACATTGGACGAGCGGCCGCACTCAACGCTGATTGGATACCGCCGAGAACATTGCTGACACCTTTCCCCTACAGGCCTTTTCAAGACGTCCGCTCAACCCACACAGACAGAAGTTGTCACATTTCCTGTATGGGACTCCCCCCTCCCCCCCTGAAAAAAAAAAAAAAAAGCTCTCGGGAATAAATTGTGATATAAATTAATGCTAAAAAAATAAAATAATAAAACTGGCACAAAATGTAATATAGTTATGTACTGTACACTCTTTTACTAAAAAGGTACTGCGGTAGGAACCATTTACCATCATCTGTTATGTCCCATTACGACGTATCATTAGCGAGTAACATACTGGACAAGAAGAGACAAATGATGTTCGTTAAGGCCATGGTCCTTCATTTCTACAGCTATTGCGAGAATTAATTTTGTAAACCCAAACGAGAGCCGATATTGTAAAATCCTGTTACAATTTTGTTACAAATTGTTTTTATTATGTAGTCTAATTTTTCAACACAAAAAAGTATACCTTTATCGAATTAATTAATGAACTAAAGTTTCGTTTATCTAATACTTAGTTAAAAATTTTAACAAATTTTTTTTGTATTGAAAAAATTACGCCACATAGTAGAAACAATTTGTAACACAATTGTACGAGGATTTTATAATATCAGCTCCTGTTTGGGCACAAAAAATTAACTCTCGGCAAAGCTTTAGAAATGGGAGATCATGGCCTTAAGTTCGATTTCAAAAAAACATTTCTTCTCATTCGCTTTGAGAAACCGGATGGTTTCAAAGTTACTCGTCTTAGGTGTGTTCCCATGTCCAGAGTGCGAAATAAAGTTTTTGTTATGAATAAGGTTGAGGGGGGGGGGGAAGACTTCCTTATATGTACTCGAGACTTTCGGAGATCCTCATTTACCAGCAAAGTAAATGATATTTTGTGCAGAAATAAGCACTAGCTTATATGTTATGCACAAACTTCAGCGTTATAAGTATATTTTCTCTCCGTGAAATCAAGTGTACACTGTTAAAAATTATGTGTAATTTTTACTGGCAAATTGTTTCTAATTTTTCAAATGTTTGTATCACTTGAAGTGTAAACATACATTCACTCAATAAATTAATTCGAAGCCGTCTTATTTCCCTGTGTCAACATAGCCAGAATATTACTATAGTTTATGCACACCTTCGTACTGAAAAACGTATACGTAGCTTACCTGCAATACATGCTTCACACAATGCCAAGTGCCCTGCCATATGCATCTACTGCTCGTGCTGCAGGCCTGTTCCAAGTACTTAGTATTAACATAAAATATTAGCAGACAGGATATTACCATACGGCACTGAATATGAAATATGTGACAACGTGTGAAATAACGGTAGTTTACTATTGTGGTGTTTGCATGACCATTGTCTCCGATAAGCTTATAAAACAGTGTGAAATAAAAGCATGTGTTGATATCGTGTTTTAGGTTAGGTATATTGTTGGCAATTTTTATTACAACTGAGCTGTGTGATAGTAGAATATTTCTCCCCTGAGGAAAACGTCTGCCTGCCCCTTGCAGGCTCGAGAACCAGACGTTCGATGCGAAGAGCACTCACCTAAGTTTACCACACTTACTTGAGACCAGTGACCATTTGTCACACTCTGAAACTTACTTTCCATAAGGACATGGAGAAATTATGTAGAACTGGGTTATCAGTGAAGGCGAGGAAGTGAAAACAATTATTCATGCAAATAGGAAAAGACGTCAGACTACATAAAGTTTCCGGCCAAATTATTTTATTTCAAATTCAGTTTCTTTAATTTAATTGATATATATTCTGGCTGTAAATGAAACTAATTGAAAATCCTGAATGGCAATAGTAAAGGGTTTATGAAAATCATTCAAACTAGCACTGACGACAGGAAGTAGTTAGACATAACGGTCGTTAACAATGCCCTTATTCAAAAACGTAAATTAGCCTGACGTGTCAGTTTGTCACTTCAAAAAAGTATCACTGAATGAAAACGTGTGCAATTGTTACTTGAAAAAAATTAAACTTGCCTCAGCTTAGCGGTTAGAACATTAAAATCTCTCTCTCAGGTTAAACTATGGTTTAAAAAATTATGCTGTTTCTTAGCTATTAAAAACATCGTGCCAACATGGCTTTGTGTATAGTCCATTCCCGATTGGAAGCGACTTATGAAAATCAACCTTTTAAAAAACACTCTAGGCATAACATGTAAACCTGTTCTTTTGCAATAACCTGTATTCCACAAATATATAATACTGTGGTTAACTTTAGAGTACTGTATTATTAAATAAATGGAACTTTACCATATCATCTTCCACAACTTGTAATATTTATTTATTTTTAAATATGAATTAACAACAGCGAGAGCAGCGACGTGTTGGCAACGGCCGGTAAGAAATATTTCACAGTTAAAATATTATTTTAACCTTGTTTCTTAGTATAGAATTTGTAAATTAAACGGTACCAATTTAAATACTTAGGCAGCCCCGATGGCAACATATCTCACTTTTACAGCTTAAAATAACAGCGGAAAATATCGTTAGTAGGCCGTAATGGAACCGTGTTTTTTTTATCGAACGAGAGCAACTTTGAAGCAACTGTCTGCTGAGCGAGGCTTGTCGCGCTCTCTCTCTCTCTCTCTCTCTCTCTCTCTCTCTCTCTCTCTCTCTCTCTCTCTGTCTGTCTGTCTTTGTCTCTTTCACACACGGGAAGTTTCACTTCGCTAGTAATCGCCCAAATTGTACATGTTTTAAATTGTAACATATTTCATACTTATTACAGCAAAATAATGATTTGTGAATTTGTAATTTACAACTGAAAAGAGATTGTAGTGTTCGAATACTTATTTTAATATATTTAGATACGATGGCGGGGCAGAAACAAAGTGAAGTTGGCAGACATGGCGAGCCATGCCATGACGTGTTGCTGTTTTACAAAACGAAGCATAAATTATTCTTATTCCGAAAAATACTTCAAATTACCACATCACGTTTGTATACGTCATGTTTTTTAAACCTACCTTAGCAAGTTACGAGGTTGTGATGAATCCTTTTTTCCGTGGCAGTAATAAATATACTGTTACTGTGTGTTTCGTTAACCGCTGCGTGTGAAATAGCGTGGCGTGTCTGCGTGATGATCGTTACGCTGGATCTGTGTGTGTGAGAGTGATTTCAAATATTTGATATGAACTATTTATACGTTGTAAATGGGAACTGTTTTTATGACGAAGTTATTTATTTACAATCACGTCTGTATATTTAACACAATATTGTACCTTTGCCCTGGGTGTTTGAAGCACAGTCGTGTAACGTGATTTACCACCAATCCCAACAAAATAACCAAGCTCAGCCCCAATAAATCTCAATAAACCTAATACACAGTAAGTAGCAATAAATCTCAATAAACCTAATACACAGTAAGTAGCAATACATATATATATGAGTGAAATAAACATTACGGTAGGCTTATTTGTATGCATCTTCACCGCTATATTTTTAGTTTATCTAACAAAACATGAGCGATACGAGTTGCGTGCTTATTTTTAATGTCGCTTTTTTGTTGAATCGCCTATTCCTTCGTTGTTCTAACTGAGGCCGTCCTTTTAAAGAAATAAACCAAGACATATCAATAACAAAAAGTTAAATACTATAGTTTATTAGCCCGTAGTTGTAATAGTGTTAAACACAGTCGCGGCAAAATATTAACGTGTATTACATGTAATGTGCTATGTCGAGGGAAAAAAATATGTTAATGTAATGTAATCGTAAGAACTATCGTTAATCCAGGCATTTTTAAAACGTCATAAAGCTGACCTAAATAATGTTATAGGTCTAAGCTGTGAATATTCTACGAAATGGTTTTTGAAATAAACCTAAGACAGAATTCTGGAAAAGCTGTAAACAGTAAACAACACATTTGCAAGGTATAAAAGAAGTCAAATTTCAATGATTATTTTTAGGTGTTAGAGAAAGTATAAGAACACATGTACACACACAAGTGCATGTAAACTCTGATGTTGACAGATGCTACATGGCAATCACATGACAATGTTTGTTTACATTTGGCGGAAGGATACGAAACATGTCTGCAAGTAGATATTTAGCAGCGCTCCGAGAAAGTTGCTTCCAGTGGGGAATGGACTATAGAATGTTCTATTACAAATGGCCGTTCTCTTAGGACGGCACATGTAGACTAAACTCGTAGAAAAACTATTAGTGTAGAAAAATAGTTTAGCTGTAGAAGGATATCATTTATAGTAGAAAGCAGGATGGGATCTCAGGAAAATGTAGAGTAGTATTCAAACTTCATAGAGTTGCGGTGTTTCTTAACGTGGCTTATAGCTCACGGAATGTTACAATGTCTAACTGACATAAGCTCCTAAACAACTGCTTACAATACGGAGACGCTTACAGCACAATTAATATTTTTCTCATTAAAATGGTCAAACACAGAAGAAAACCAACTGTTGTTAGAGAAAAAACGTAAATAAAATTAGTGTTGATTCTGAGAAAGCTGTTGGAGCAGGTACTATTTGTAATGTTATTTTACTATTAGTTTGAAAGCCTACAATTTCAAAATTGGGCATGTCAAATTGTAAATTATTAAGCTGATCTTTTATATCAAAGTTAAAAACAGTTGTTCCAGCAGGTACTTCTGTATATTGTCATGTGAAAAATATTTATGTTAAAAATGGTAGAAATGAAATTTTTCCTAAACAAAATTGGAATCTAGATACTGAAAATGGTCTTTGTGATAAAATGTTCCTTGCTTATAGTGATTTTAGAAATTCAAAAACAAAACTGAATACTATATGTAGAAATAATGAACTTTATTATAAACCAACTGCAAACTTCGAAAACAGTATCAATTATTGTTCATTTTTTGGGTGAAGACCATCGTATATTATTGATTGCTTATACGAAATTACAAAAAGCACCATGAGGTGGAATATGAAAAAAATAAGAAGAAATAACTACTTTCAATTGACGAACTACGCACTATTGGTAAAAAGGTAAAACAAGTTAGTGATGAAAATAAAAATTTAATAAATACATTAGTTCCTGTAGCAGTAAAAAATCTACATTATCCACCAACACCACAAGAAACATCATTTTAAAGATAATAATTTCCTAAAGATAGGTCTCCAAATTTGGGTATAATGTCATTGAAAGACTCAACTATTAGACTTAGAAAATATATTTCTGGAGATATTAAAAAAAAAAGTATGGTTTACGAGAAGAGGGCCAAAATTTAAAATGTGTAATACACAAGTAGAGAACATGGTGATACACTATTTGTCAGAGATAAAGAATATGAATTAACAAAAGGACTTTCTAAATTGTTAACAAAAAGTAGCTATGAAAAACTTGCAGGTACTTACAATGATAATGGCCTTAAAACTTACACAGTTAATGTTTTATTAACCAATGCTGCATTCCAACAATATAATACTAATTGAAAGGTAGCTTCGAGTGGAGGTTGGAAGTATAATAATGCAATTAGTCCAATTGACGAGAAATATATAAAAAAAATTCACATTCAAAATCAGCACTCAATACACTCGAAAGACTGATTTCTCCAGGAACTCCTAGATCTGGAGAAGGTAATAAGATCACAACAATTTGCCAAAAGAGTATGTTTGGATGAGGTGATGTAAGAAATTTAATCGACAGATTGTTAGTTATTCATGGTGAATAAAATTCTGGTAATAAAAATTTTTACAAAGAAAAAGTAAGCATAATGAATACGTTAAACAATAAATATCCTGAATTTTGTTGTTAATAATCCAAAAGGAATTCCTTATCTTATACGAGTTTTATATGTGATTCCACACTAATTTTGGAATTCTCACCACCACGGCAAAGGTATATAAATCGGGCAATAAACAATTGAAATTTGCCCGAAATGCATTTGCCTGCTTATAATTATTGCCGGCCATTTACAAAATCAAATGAAAGGTTGGAAAGAGGCGAGACAGGAATAAATTAATTAGATGAAGCGTTCAAATATCACGATATTGCTTATAGAGATCATAAACATTTAGAATCTAGACTTAATGCTGATAATTTTGTTACGAAAAGAAGCAAAAGAAATTATCTTAAATAGAGATACTCCAAATGGAGAAAAAATTGCTTCTGCGTCAGTTGCTTCAACCATGTTTTCAAAAATTAAATTTGGTTGGGGAATTAAAATGTTTTTTTTTTCTTATCGTTATACCCATTGATCAAATAAGAGATTTGGGTATAGATAAATTTTTAACAAAGGATCTACCTGAGAGAAAAAATAAAAAATTTAAGAAAGCAAAAGTTTCTTACTAACTCTGTCAATACCAATACTCAAAAAGATACTCAACGAAAAATCTAGAAGTGGTTTACACCATGGTGGTGTTTTACCAATTTTAATTCAAATTTTAGGCGCACTTGGAGATTTAGCCAGAGGAGCTACTGCAATTTATAATTCTGTTGAACAAATTAGAAAAAATAAAAAAGAATTAAAAAAAGATTAGAGACACAATCTTGCAATGGAAAATAAAGCCGGAAGCAGTGTAGTTGCGAAAATGAAGGGAAGACCAAAAAAAAAAAAATCGAGTATAGCCCCACTATCTAATATCGACATTGAAAGATATGTAAAAATATTAAATATAAAAATTTGAGAAATGTTTATATGATTTACGAATTACCAAATAGAATGCCCAAAAGTGAATTGTTCTGTGGTTAATTTTTGACATTTCAACTAATCCTGGTACTCATTAGGTTTGCTATTTCAAATAAAATAATAATGTTTTTACTATTTCGACTCATTTGGGGGCTATATTGCTACTAACTCAACTAATTACTTCAAAAATTGAAGTGTGTATTACAATGATAATCGAATTCAGAATTTTGATTCAGTTATTTGTGAAAATCTATGTTTAATCTTATTACGTCTTTTTTAATCGTTCTAAGTTTAACGATATAATTGCTGTTATTAAATGATTGATATATTTGGGAAACCATTAATCAAAACTTTAAATAATATTTTTGACACTTATGCTTATGTTTTAAAAACATATGCAGATGCACAATGCAGTTCCAGTGTTTCTTCTTTACAAAGTAAACTCTCCAACTGTTTTGATTGTACAAAAAGATATGTTTCTTTTCTAAGAAGTAGATTTGTTAATATGTATGAACCTATTAATAATAAAGATCCAGTCAATAAAAGATTTTTTGATATACATATAGCAGATTATGCATTAAAATGGATGTCGATTCAAAATATAGAACTATTGTTTCTGATTATGCTTTAAAAGAAGATATACATTTACAATCCAGTAATAATTTTGCTTATTATATAAAACGAATAAATAATGCAAAGCTGGCACTAAAAAAGGAAATATATTCAAAATATTACACTATTGTTTCTAACTACACTTTAAAAACGGATGTAGATTCAAAATACAACACTATTGCTTCTGATTATGCCTTAAAATCAGATATAGATTTTGTACACAATGCATTAAAAAAGGATATAGATTCATGATACAATGATAAAGAGTTAGATCTTAAATTACAAAATGTAAACCAATCATTAGAAATATCTAAGACATAAATATAATATGTATTTTATGTACATGCAAAGTGGAATAATACTAATAATGTTTTTATCTTAGATAATAATCTAATTTACTTTACTTTTTTGATGGATTGTACTGTTTATACAATAATTACTGTTAACATTAATTTACCTAATGATACTCTGGCAGTTATTATAGGATCTTAAAAAAATGGTTTACAGCAATCTTTTCTATGTCAAAAGAGGTGCTCTTAGTAATTTTTTTAAATAAAAATAATAAAATAGCTACATGTGGCGATGGCATGGTGACAACAATACGAATATTCGTGAAATATAAAGATTAACTAAATATATTTTTTACTATTAAATCGAGAACATTTGGCGTTTGAAGTGCAAGAAATTCACCGAGAATAATATAAAAACTGAAAACACTAAAAATGGATAATTAATTCAGAAAAGTAAATGTTCAATATTAAAGTCTAATAAATCAAGATTTAGAAAAATTCGCCAAAGTAAGAGAAGGAATAATAAATTAATTATATAAATCTGCACATAAAAATATTCCAAGAAAAAAAGCAATTTCGTATAGTATTGATGATTTATGGCAAATCGATCTTGTTGAAATGAATACTGGAAATTTAAAAGGTATATCAAATATAAAAAATGGATACAAATACATTATGACAATGCATTTGCTATACTAATTAAAGATAAAATACCAGAATTGTAGTAAATGGTTTAGAATATATATTAGTTAAAAGAAAACTGTGTAATAATCAAAGCAATTATGGATCAGAATTTTATAATGAAATATTTAAAGAACTTATGCGACATCAGTCACTATTCTGTATATAGTGGACTTAAAGCCAGTTGTGTAGAAAGATATAATCGTACATGAAGAACAAAATGTGGAAGAAATTTGCTTTAAATGGCAATTACAAATGGGTAAATATATTAGATGATTTAGTTAAAGAATACAACAATACTAAACATAGAACCATTTGTGTGAAACCAACTGAAGTTATTAATAGGAATGAAAAACATCTAATGGAAACAAGTTGTGTAAACATGATTACTAAACTGAAGTTGGCGATATTGACCCTATAAGCAAGAGTAAACGAATCGTTGAAAAAAAAAAAAAAAGGTTGTACAGCTAATTGAACAACAATTTCTAACCATTTTTGAGGTTTTAAATAATGATGTACCAACTTACAAACTGAAAGATGACAAAGGAGAAGAAATAAAGGGTAGTTTTTATGAATACCAAAAAATCAATACAGACTATCCAAATGAATATTCGGTTGAAAAAGTTTTAAAAACTAAAGGCTATAAAATTTATGTTATATGGTTAGGTTTTGATAACTCATGTAACCCTTGGATTAATAAAACAGATGTTTTCTAAATTTAAAAATAAAAATGATCATCTTACTCAATTTGATGAAGATTATTTATATCATTAATCAATTGCTATTGAGTATAATTATTTCCGGCAACATTAAAATAGTTACAAAAACACTGAATGTGATTATTCAATGTTTCCTTCATTCTTTGATGTAAATTGATAGAATTTGTAATATAATCAAAACTCAATCATTCTTTGCAATGTAGATGTCTATTTTCAATTCTATAAAATTATTTTTGAACATATTTTCTTTAATTTATAATGACATAATAATTATAATCACAATCATCGTCAAATAATCTTAAAAGAACAAAAGTTGGATCTAAATATTGATTTTGTGTTTGTGGTACGACATGAGGGATCATTTCTCTGATTTCGTAATTCCTGCTATTTATTACATCGAAATCCATATCAATGGTATCTCTTAAATTTTCCACACCTTCACCTTGAATTCTATTTAAATCTTTTAAATTGTTAACTTTAATTTCGTTAATTTCTTATATAATTAACTTTAGATACATTCATTTTATATATATTCTCTATTCGACCTTTGTATAAATACATTATATATTTTTCAAACTTATATTCACCATGTTTTCTTATTGAAGGGAATACTTCATGAGTAACCCATTTTTTAAATCTTATAGTGATTGGTAATTTTTAGCTCATAACTAGATCATAAAGATCACATTCTGTGATAAATATTGTATTTTTTTCATTGCATGTTACGGGCGGCATTTTGCTTCCCCTACTAATTCCTTATAATTTAGCTTTATCTTCCGCATCTACAGTTTATAATAGCATCTTCAGTATATTTACATTATAACATTTCAGCTTTAAAAAAAAGGATTACTTTCCTCATCAATAATCATAAAACATGTTTACCTTTGTAAATAAGTTGGTTATTATTTATTCTAGAATTGACTCAATTTTTATATGCGAAATTATGTGCAAGTGAATTTGGAGAGTTGTAATAAGTATTTTTATTAATATTCTTTTTTAATAAGCAGATGAAAAACTAAAGAAAAAATTAAAGAATAAAGACCAGATTCATTGATAAATATTGTATGTGGTTGCATATTTGAAGGGGGTAACAATTCGCTCCTCCCTATATCTAGACCAGATTCATTGATAAGTAAAGCATTTGGCTGTGTGTTAAAAGGTTTATGGGCAACTTAATGCCGTGCCAGGTACCTTATGTTTTAGGTTTGCAGGTAAGTTAATACCTCGCCAGTGTCTTAATTAACACCATCAAAACTCCAATGGAGAAACCCCTCATTTCACCATCAGTTGGCAATTTTTTCTAGTGGAGAAGTGGGGAGTTTTTTAATTATATATTTTTTATTTTTAGTACTCATATGAAGTGGTGCCTTACATCATAATTGCATCAATTCTCATGTAGAGATTATATGAGCAAGAGCAATGTTTTTGGCCCAAATTTTGAATGATTTGGTGATATCTAATAGTGCAAATGAGGGTGCCTTATATTCACACTATTATATTATCTGCTCAGACCCAGGATCGAATCCACGACCTGCACAATTGATATCAAATGCATTGCCAATGAGACACTGCGACAAGGCGAGCAATTTGATGATTTTACTGCACCATGTGGTGAGTTATTCTTTCTCATGGCCAACCAGTGAAGTTTCCTCATGTGGTTAGTAGATAGCAATACAATCGCAGTAAAGCTCCTTCGTGTTGTGGCGAGAGCTCGCCGAAGCTCTGTTGAGGAAAACTGGCGAGTTGTGAAAGTGAGATATCAAGATGGGAGTTATATAATGTTGGATCTGGATTCTGTACTTACCACTGTTCATTTTTCTGTTCAAATCTATTGTGATAAAAATGTAGTCTTCATCGCAGCATTTTGCACATATCTCTTTAAATTTATCATATGACATGTCCCCACCAACAAAACTGCTATAGATGAGTTTTAGGTTTGTGTCATCTTGTCTAAAAATACATAGAAAGTTGGTATTGTCTCTCACAAGTCATCAATATTTTTATGTCTCCCCATAGTATAATATTCGCTGATAATTTGATTTTCTAAGATGACATCGTCAAATATAACTACAGACTTGTTTTCACAATGGTCCAAAGGAATCATTTCATTACTGTTATTTTAAAAATATACCATTTTTTCATTAAACTTGCTGGATAAGACATCAAAATTATTTTGTAACTGAATATAATTTGGTCGATTTAAACTTTTTGAACAAACATACAATTTATTAAAATTTAGCCAACCATTCTTATAAATAAAATTAATCATCTAATTGGTTTTCATACTCTTACTGGACCTGATGATAATTGCTCTTATATTGTCAGGCAATAATTCACCATTCTTTTATTTTTAGAATTTTCTTCTGAAATTAAAACACCAACACGCCAATCTACTTTGTTCATTTAATAACATCATTTTTGTAATAAATGACTAATGAAGTATTCAAGTTAACAAACAACAGTTCTGTACTAAATAAGAAACTTCACTATGATATATGTCATTAAGATAAATCGATTGCATTGATTATTTTTCTTGTCACATTTTTAACGCCAAATATACAAAATAATACTATAAAGACAATTGAAAAAAAATGAGTGCTGTTGTTGATAAAAATGAAGTTATCCTATTCCTAGAGGTCAATACGATGTTGAATCTTTAAAAGAAGCTATAAATTCAATCGATCCATTTTCAACAAATAATATTTAATTGACAGCAATCTATGTGAAAACAGAATATTGATCAAATCTAAGATTGATATTAAATTTGACGATCGACTATCTGATATTCTTGGCTTTGAAAGAGATATGACTATTGAAAAAGACAAAATTGTTGTAGGCACTAAGTTACCTAATTTTGATTCATTTAAAACAATAAATGTTCACTGTAATTTGGCATACAGAATGTTCATAAAGTATAACGAGTATAATCATTTAGAAACAGACATAATAGCTTGTTTTCTACCAAAAAAATGTTTGGCTTTAGTGATCATATTAATTATGAGCCCTCATAAAATTTTTGATTTCATGTTTCTGAGATCTTCGGTCACTGCTTCGATTTTCACCTGTTGGTGTTGAGCATGTTGTAAGGTATATTTGGCACAATCTGTTTACTCGATTACGACATACTTGAAGAATTTCAAGGAAAGCTGCCCTGCACACTCTTTTTAATGGCATTCTGTCTTCACGTTGGTAAAAAAAAGTTTGTACTTACTTTACGTCTGCTTGGTATACCTACAGATAAACACCTTCTCTTTGGAGTTACAACAGAAACATGCTGAAGAAGAAAATTATTCTGCCACTCATGATCCGACTGCTGGTAGAATTTCTGGTGGATCCTTCTGATGTCTTGCAAAGATAGGTCTTTGCACCGAAAATGTCACTTATTCCCTTTTTCGCATGTGGGATTTTTAGGCAAACCTTTTGATCGGTGTCTGAAACAGTAGGAGAAACACAATCGTCAGGAGAATCGAAACGATCAGATCATAATGTATTGATAGTTTAGGTGAAACTATCTTACCTAGCTCCGTTTGCCACATTTCTTTTCAATGTTTCGGGACATCTTTTCCGCTTCCGAGATCAGTTCCAACTTCCTTAATACATTCTGTCTCACTATCACAATTTTTCTTTATTATCACTCATTGAAACCAAAATAAATAATCTGACGTCATTAACTATTCGGCACAGTCAGGTGCAAAACGTTTGAAATAGATTGTACGTAAATATCACACTCAGCTGTTTTATAAGCAGGACAGCCAACTTTAAGGTTTGACAACTCACTTTTCATTAGCAAACGAACAGCAGCAGTTGTATTAATATAAAGAGGAGTCCAGTACTCTTCGGAATTACATCTAACTGGTTTCGCATCTTCAGCTCAAAGGTGGCCATATTAATTTGTTATGTGTAGCAGGTTTTGCAATGGTAAACATGGCTCCACTTTTAACTGCTTTTGCATCCTGAGACTGTATGCATATAGCAGGTTTTACAAACTACTGTGTTTTTCAACTCCACTTTCATATACTTTACAGCTGGAATTGTAGCTTGGTAAATATTTTAAGTTTTGGCACAGTGGATAGAGCATCCATAGAAACAAAAATTTAATATTGTAATTATTTTACACGTAGCAGGTTTTGTAAATGAGCTATTCAAACATGAACTTCGAGATATTGGTGAAAATCTAGAGCAATTAGAAGTTTTTAAAAAATTAGTAGAGCTTCGAATATAAACTGTAAAAAATAATGATATAGTATTTCATTTGATTTTTAGATTATTTTACTTGTTTCTAACATGAATTTGCTTGATTCAGATTACTCAAAAAATTTGCATTTCTAGAAAATATGAAAACGTGCTTGAATTTGGGGTGAAATTGCTTGATTTTGGGGTAAAAATGCTTGATTTTTTATCTAAATCTCGCATTCACAATTCGTGCAGGGTTTTTTGTGTTGAAATTTGAGGGGGAAGAAAGCTTTATTTTGGAGGGGGGAAAATGAAATTCGAAGGAAAATAGTGGGATTTGGGTCAAAATTTGATTGATATGACTTGATTTTGCTTAATTTTTTATTCTGTTTTTGGGTCGAAGATCTTTGGAAAGGACTTGATTTTGGGGTGAAATTGCTTGATTTTCGGTGAAAATTCGAGGAGTTTGGGGCAAAAATTGGATTATCCTCAATGTACCCATATACTACTGTGTTAGCCGTCTGGTGTAATTTTCCAAGCTCTGTATAAGACGGGGGAGTATTCTACAAGTAGAACATTATCAGGGCGTCAGAAAATGTTGGAACTAACCATGCATGGAATATAGACTGAACGGTTTTTATTTTAGGAAGAATTTTTGGTCCCAGTATTACGAAAGGCCATCAGCATTCCTATGTGAACATATCGCACTAATTACACCGCACACGTGAGACGACGCTAGGCTTAGAAGTAGTGCGAAGTCTTGAGAGCCGATGAGGTTGAAGCGAGCAGCGCCGGAATGCAAGGGCGGGAGATTACGAGATATCCCCGAGAAAACCCGCCGACTAGCTAGCATGTGTTGTATCCCAAGTGCGAAAAACGGGAGTAACCTCGCCGAGAATCAAAACCGGTTCCCCTTAGTGGAAGGATATAGTTCTAACCGCTGCGCTACTGCCGCCCCCCCCCCCCACTTACAAGTAGTATTCATAGGACATTGTCGATTTTACTGGTAATGATCAACAGTGTGTCTGTGCTACATTACTTATATTACAAGTTCTCAATGCACTGCGAGTTAACTAAAGCTACACTCTTCTTTGTCGTGGACCAAAGCCCTTCCGGGTTGTTTAGTTTTTAATTTAAACATTAAATATTATGAATGAACATAGTAATTTTGTTGCTCTATAAAATAGTTCTCAAAATAAAAATTGTCACGTAAAACGTACAAAGAAAAGTAATAATTTTTACAAACGGATCTTTGTTAACTAGTTGCCAACTATTTTGTTGTTTAACTACGAGTAATGAAGAGCAAATTTTTAAATCACATTTCAGTGAAATTTGTGAAACGTAAGATACATTTAGTCCATTCAGAGTTACTTACAACATTTTCTCAAGCCCTGTTCAAGTTCTACTTTCAGAATATTCCTCCGCCTCACATAAACAAAGCGTAACCGAATCTAGAAAGTTAAACTAAAGGGACAGCGCACCATATTCATGCGCACTAAGTATATTAATATGTTTGATAAGAACTACTTCTTCCTAGACATTATCAACACACCTGTTTTCTCCCTGCCCGTATAGATATTAATTATAAGTTAGAAATTATCATTTACAAATAAAATACCAATTTAATAAAAATAAGGTGCTTCTGTCTTAAAAGAAGTACAAAATCCTGATGATACATGCCACATTTAGGATACAGCTAAACACATCGTACATGGGGTGATTTTTCAAATGTTCGATTTTAAACATGGTGTAAAGAGAATCCTAATAAACTATAAATGACTTTTTACTTTCCATAAACAGTGAGTTGTAAACATGCAATATTTTAATTCTAGTTATACAAGAAAAATATTGGAAAGTAGTATCAAAAGAATTGTTTGCTAAAGGATACACACATTATTTACTTTGCATGTTAGAAAAAAGTGTGCGTGGTATTTAATATATTTGTGCTCCGACAAGGTAGGTATTGACAAGTTCGCGTCGGAGGTTTTGAACGTCAAATGCGCCTCGTTTAAGATACGCATCTTCAAGAGGGCTTAATCACTCTCCCCGCGAACTTCGTTAAGGACGCCCCAATGAGCTTCAAGTATTCCAACTATGCGCCCGAGCACGACACAGAAGAAGGGCAGACTATTTCACGACCCGTCGAAGAAGGGTCGTTAAAAGTTGGAGAAATTTCCCATAACAATCACTTCGTAAGTTTCAGAAGAACTGAGGAATATGAAAACAGCATCACTAGTCTCCAACAGATTTTCATATCTTGTTACCTCTGCGCCATGATTTACTTCATTTGAAATAGAACAGGAGTCTTAACTCAAATTAATATTTACTACCCGAGGTTTGAATGTTTCATTTCAGGAAAAAATTTTTGTAAGTTAGGTCACGCAATGACAAATTTTTTTAAGGATAGAAATTTCTTCATTTAACTCTTATATAACAGAGTAGTGTGTAGCTTTTTAACATTTTATTGGACTTGCTAGTAATTTTGACTTTTGCTAGCCGAAATCAGAAGTATAGATAGTGACAAGACGGAGATAAAAATTGTACCAATAAATAAGTCCAGAAGAATGCAGAAAATCTTCTAATCACATTCTCTGCAAAAAAAAAACATAAAGTACCTTTAATAGTAAAGTCAAAGAATATAAACGGGTAAATCTTAAAACTACGATTACACATTCAATATTAGAAAAAATTAGCAAAATTTAAAAAATGGCAAATTACAACTTGAACGAAGATATGAAACCAGTCGTTGCACAGAAAAAAAAAACGATAAAATTTGCTCACATAGAGAGGAATACTAAAGAAACGCTGTCACAGTATAAAATAAAGATAAATAATACTAAATAAATAGTCACTAACTCTCATCCTGTATCATGTGAAGGATGTGTCAGGGAGATTTTAAAAAAAAAATGTGTAAGGTAAACAACAGCAAGTATACGAGTCCTTAGACATAAATAGTGAAATGAAAAGCACAGTAAAATTTGGGTTCATAAAATAAGGTGAATGGGTTAACGTTACCGAAGTCTTATGGTATTATCCTAAGGAAGAAAATGGGACAATTGTGGAATCCACCGAAACTTTGATGAATTATTTAGAAATGGGAGAATTAAAACCGCCAAAAATGTATTGTAACAGCCTGGCAGCAAAACCACAGCAAATTCCGCTGATTCCTAGTGAGTTGTACCAGCTCGACAGTAAAACGACAGTGAATTCTGCTAATTCTTAGTGAGTTGTTCCAGCCTGACAGTAAACGACAGTAAATTCCGCTGATTCCTAGTGAGTAGTACCAAACTGGCAGTAAAACTACAGTGAATTCCGCTGATGCCTAGTGAGTAGTACCAGCCTGGCAGTAATACTACAGTGAATTCCGCTGATTCCTAGTGAGTAGTACCAGCCTGGCAGTAAAACTACAGTGAATTCCGCTGATTCCTAGTGAGTAGTATCAGCCTGGCAGTAATACTACAGTGAATTCCGCTGATTCCTAGTGAGTAGTACCAGCCTGGCAGTAAAACTACAGTGAATTCCGCTAATTCCTAGTGAGTAGTACCAGCCTGGCAGTAAAACTACAGTGAATTCCGCTAATTCCTAGTGAGTAGTACCAGCCTGGCAGTAAAACTACAGTGAATTCCGCTGATTCCTAGTGAGTAGTATCAGCCTGGCAGTAATACTACAGTGAATTCCGCTGATTCCTAGTGAGTAGTACCAGCCTGGCAGTAAAACTACAGTGAATTCCGCTAATTCCTAGTGAGTAGTATCAGCCTGGCAGTAAAACTACAGTGAATTCCGCTGATTCCTAGTGAGTAGTATCAGCCTGGCAGTAATACTACAGTGAATTCCGCTGATTCCTAGTGAGTAGTACCAGCCTGGCAGTAAAACTACAGTGAATTCCGCTAATTCCTAGTGAGTAGTATCAGCCTGGCAGTTAAACCGCAGTGAATTCCGCTGATTCCTAGTGAGTAGTACCAGCCTGGCAGTAAAACCACAGTGAATTCCATTGATTCGCCAGTAGATGATAACTAGTGATCTGAATAATTGGCGAATTCAATGACCTGCAGGCTAGACTCTAGCTAGAGCCGTATGTACAGTACAAATATGACTATATCAACAGCACATTGATTGTCTGCTGTCACTGTGGAAGACGACAATTTGACACCGTTCTCCAGGAGGTGTCCAACACAGTGTGGGCCAGTTGCTAAAGTTATATAAACGCATGTGTTTTGAATTCTAGCTTGTCCTAAAATGAATCCGCGATTTCTTCAGATCTCTAATGATAACTCATCATTATGTGAAGATCCAGTGTAATAATTATACTGATTAAAAACACTAGTTTATATTAGGTGTATACATTAAATCCTTGTGTTAAAATAATGAATACATTTTAGATATTGATGTAAATTCCTCAAAATAAATTAAAACAATCAAGTTGTTCACCCGGGTTGCATCCTGTCGCCATTTATAAATGGAAGAACAAAACTATCTCAGGGATAATGTTGCGAAATGGAAGCTGTTTGAACACACTTTTAATTGCCGACCAACATACCGTAATATAAGAAACTGAAAATGAATTACAGAATAATATATGACAGTTTCATAGAGTATTTGAAAGGTGTAATTAGATACTCTTTAGCATAAGAACTGTTCTTTACTGGATGACCATTACCACATAACTCTTTAAGATTTATTTGTAATTCACATTAACTATGAGAAATATATAATACATTCACGGTAACTCCTCACTTTTCTGAAGCTCTGCTGAACACTACTTTCTGGATATTCCTCCGCCTCGTGCCAGCAAAGCTTGGAGAATTACACCAGAGGGTCAAGACGCCGCATGTGTGCGCAATAAGTGTACAGATGTATTGCATAAGATCTATTTCTTACTAGGCATCACCAACACGTTTATTCTTCCCCTGTCTTTATTCATTTTATTTATAAATGAAATATTATTATTTATAGTTGAGATATAAATAAAGTTCAATTTAACCAAAAATAAGGTACTATTGTGTTAATGCAAGTATAAAACGCTTGTGATGCAGGGCTTATTTAGGAAACAGACGAACACGTCATATAAGAAATTATATTTTTTTCAGGAGATTTATTCAAAAAGTTTCTTGAAATCTGGAACAGACTACACTATAAGTCACAGACAAAATATAAGTGACATTTTCATTCAACTACAAAAGAAGGACCATGAACGTTGGAATAAGTATGTAAGTTTACTTAGGGAACCACAAAAATGTCATGCACGGCTTATTTTTTAAACGTTTTATTCGGGAATTCTGGAGAATTTGTGAACATACTATAGCCGGCCAATCACAGCACACCCGTTAACAAGTACACTACAATATGCAATCACCCACCTCACTCTCTCCCATCACTATCACCATGGCGCCTAAAATTTTTCTGCGAGAAATTTTCAAATGTTCAATTTCGCGAAGCTTTAAAATCGTTGATGTTTCCTTGACTGAACCAACATATTTACTGCTGTTACTTAATATAACCGCACGGACCTGATTTAGGTAGTCACCAACATTTTAAAAAATATTCTGGAAATTAAATTCTCGCTTCTCGGAATGAATGGTTCATGAATATTCTGAACGGACTGAAATACAATGTAGGAAAGATGATGAAGTCATAAACACTGTGCCGCATTGTTTTTCCGTTCTTCTCGTTCATACGTAAATATACCAAAGCTTTGCTATTGTCCTCACAAATGTTTCGCTGTCTCGTAATTTTTACATTGCTTCAAAGAGTTAACTTATTAAAAATTTAAATCTTGGAAGTCATGTTTACTATTTACTATGCCACTGGTAGACGGGTTTCCTCTTGAATCTCCCGTTTTACACGCCCTTGCATTCCGGCATTGCTCCGTACTCACCTCGCTTCACCCTTATCGGTTCAGAAGAATTCATCGTTACGAACTTGACTCCACTCTCCACTATTTTTGTAAGCGAATGAGCGAAGAAACTTGGGCGGCTCTAAGCAGCGATGTCTTGAGAGCCGGTGAGGGTTATTGAGGTGAACATGAAGCAACTCCGAAATGAAGGGGCGGGGGAAACGGGAGATCCCCGAGAAAACCCCTCCGACCAGCGGCATCGTCCGGCACGATTCTACGTGCGAAAATCCTGTGACCCGGACGGGGATTGAGCCCGATTCGCCTTGGTGGAAGGCGAGCAGGCTAACCGTTCATCCACTGCGGCTCCTTTTGGTAAGAACGTCTTGCATTGTGTACCTTGTTTCCGAATTAAGAGATTTGTTCATATTAAGTGCCCAGTTCATTGCGAACCGACTTTAGCAAGTGTTGACCCACTCAGTTCCTGTGTCCAGGATCGAGGACACTTTGCAGATGAAGGATGTTTATGGTCGGCACTGTGCATAACAGCAATCAGCGAGTGGTGTTTGGGACATCTTCTTTATGGGAAATTTGATTTCTTGAGGTTCCTGCTCCTGTCAATTTTGTAAAGTTACAATAAGTATACTGCTCACTGGTTGGGAGAAGCATGCTTTACACGAGTACAGGCCACAAAAGAAGATTAAAGTATCGCAACACTAATTACTTCCGGACTAAACGCGTTAACTGCTAGGCTTGTGACGAGGCCTTAAGAAATGTGACTACTTTAATTAACGAATTTGCTGCCAAATTCACTACGATGTATGCCAGATAATGATTTTGTTCGTCTATTGCTAGCTGCGATTTACCTCTTAACTCACACATTAGTTTTTCGTTCTAGGTGTTGTAAAAGGCCTGGCATCTACTAACGAACTACTTGTATTAAATTACACGCTGGGATCTATGAAAAGAGCATTTGTTTGTCTATGGCACCAGCAGCGACCAATAACTGAATTTTGGGTATGCAAGCTGCAGCCAATGGCATAAACCCGGAAAAATACTCCGTTTACTGGTGCTGGCTTCTGACTTTGTGCAAAACCGAACCGGATTTCACACTTTTTGCAAACGCGTCATAATATGTGAACGAGTACATTTCGGATGTTACGTTGACGGGTTAATTAAAGTGAAGAGATTTGGTAGGTACTTAACAGCGAGGTCTTGAGGTCCAGGTTAATGAAAAATAAGCTACTTAAGTATACCCATATCAGTGTCAAATCGCACACGTTTAAAGTTCCCGCTAGTAAACATTTGAAATGAACAGCGCATTTCCGCTCGACACGGCTAGCTGATCCCAGCGAGGCCACTGCCGCTGTGATGGCGCATTAAAGTGAGACGTTAAGTCGAGCGACTATACGTGACTGCCATCTTCGGAATCAGCTCCCTGGAAAGGAAGCAATAACCCGGCAGAAGGATCTTGTCTTAAATGGCCCGCGTCAACGGAGTTTATTACATTCGGGGGGGGGGGGGGAGAGAGAGAAATAACTCTCGCCTCGTACCAGACCTCACCGACGTGACGAAGAAGCTAAACTGGACCAGCAGAGGGGCTGTCGAGATAAGAGCACGTGATTGACAATGTGGAAATCCGGACGTGTCGGCAGATAGAAAGGAGAGGGTTTTTATTTTCTCGGATCAGCGCGTGACTGGGTAAGAAGAATTCTCCGAAGTGAGGAACAGTTGAAATCATCCGAAGCAGCTGGAGTTAATTTTGTCGTGGCTTTGTGAACCTTGTAGCTGTGCCCATTACTACCTCTGCCAGAGCTTCTTTTATCTTCAAATAAAATTCTCGCCGTGACGGTTAAAAGGCGCGCAGATGACTCAAATTCAATTACAGCGTTATTTAGAAATAATTTACGAAGTAAAAAAGCTTTGGAGAAATGTATCTTCAATGTGCGACGTCTCGAGGTTTTGTCCGTAACGGGAATGAAAAGGGGTGTGATCTGGCGTTTTTTTTATTTAAAAATATATATATTTACATATATATACTCGAGGGAATTTAAATCATTGTGATTGTACGTGTATTGTGAGTATAGTGAAGATATTTGGGCGTCTCTTAAGGCCACCTTCTCCCATTACTACATCTTTTGCGAGAATTAATTTTTTGGACCCAAACGGGAGCCGATAATTTAAAATCCTCTTACAATTTCATTACAAATTGATTTTATTGTGTAGTCTAATTTATACAACACAAACAAATGTATAATTTTGAATAATTATTAAATAAACAAAAATTTCGTTAATTAATTAATTATATAAAAGTACAAGGTTTAGTGCGTTGAAAAAAAATTAGACTAGGCCTACATAATAAAAATAAATTGCAACAAAATTGTAAGAGGATTTTCCAATATCTGCTCCCGTTTGGGTTCAAAAAATTAATTCTTGCAAAAGCTATAGAAATGGGAGATCGTGGCCCTTAACATCGAGGTCTGGAGAGCCGATGAGGGTGATTTAGGTGAGCATGGAGCAGCACCGGAATGAAGGAGCGGGGAGAGAAATGGGAGATCACCGAGAAAAGCCCGCTGACCAGCGGCATCGTCCAGCACGATTTCCACGTGCTAAGATCCGGGAGCGACCAAGCCGGGGATTGAACCCAGGTGGCCTTGGTTGGAGGAGAGCAGGCTAACCGCTCAGCTCTTGCGAGTAGGGACGTAGCAGCTTGTGACTCCCTCCTGTCCGGTGCTTGAACTGCGCTTGCAGTGTATTCGAAATACACGTTTCTTTTTTTCTACGAGACTACTGAACTTGCATCCAGTTTGATCGTATACGGAGAGGATAGGACCCACACTTCATATGGCAGATGTTGAATGCTGTCAAGACGTCACACACATGAGAAACAGTATTTCAGAGGCTTTCAGGCATAGCTAAAAACGGTTTTTTTCAAAGCGTTGTATCTCAAAATTCACGCTTCAGATAAATGAAGACTGTTCACGATAAAGTGAGCTTTTTAGAAACGAATCTTATAAAAAAAAGTCAGTGCTCATGCATGCATATATTTTAATGGGCGAGCTGAGTGACATTCGCCCAGTAAAGTTGGTAACGATGGATAGCAAGTAGTTCCATACCTTAAAGTCGAATAAAAAGTGTTAGGTAGCTATTTCTGTTAGCTTAAAATTATTTCTTTCGCTTTCTGTTTATTAAATGGATCGAAGTGTAAAAATTAGCAGATTTGTAAAATATTTATTACTTTCCTAATAATTTCGCAGCTTCATTTTACCGACGGATGAATAAAGTGATGAAAAGGCACATACCCAATGTTAGTTCTAGTATGATCTGAAAAGTTGTTGTACGCAATAACGTTTGGGCCGATATAAACAAAAAAATAAGTTTCGAAGTGATTTGAACTAACACCTGCGTCCGAGCCTAATGTGACTAATGATTACATTCGGATAAGTTTCGTAATTAGTATCACCACAATATAGCGGCGCAATGTGCGGAACTAGAATGTTTTGATAAGTTCTACAGCTTACTGCAGTTCAATTGTCTGTTAGACGTTTTTATTAGTTGTTATTCGATAGTAGCATCAATAATAATGTACTATTAAGAAACACGGTTACTTGTCCTAATGTGGTCAACAAGTTAATACAGGTATAGATGCAGTATAATACTGTACGGACTGTTATTTATCGAAACAGAAGCCATTGTCAGCTATATTCGAAGTCGAGCCAAGACAAATGAGTGCAAACAAATATATGCATTCATTCAACAAAATATTTAGTTCACAGTCTAATTTTTTTTTTGGCCCAAAACAGAGATTTTTTAAAATTCAAAAACATATATTTTGTTAGACGAACAAAAATAATTTTGCTGTTTTTAAAATTTTGTTTGCTCGACAATATATTTTGTTAGGACAACTAAATATATGTTTGGCCCTAGACAAACAAATATTTTGTTCGATTTTCTCTCAGTGCAGCGTCGCCCTCATCGCTCCTTCGCTTTTCGGCCTAAAACGCCGAAAATATCTCTCATAATAGGCAGGCACCTTAATGTCGGGAGGGAATTCATTGTGACACCCGAGTTAAATAAACTGCGGACCCATTTTCAGAAGCCCGCTGTAAATTGGCGGGTAAAGCAAACAAACATTCGCGAAATTGTTCAATGTAAACTGGGCACTTTTGAAGATGTACTTATATGCACGTTGTTTATTTTCCCACCATATATGCAATTAACATCACCATTGCTGTGGTCACGTCATTCATGCGTCGGTCAAGTGAAACTGTGAAATTTTTACAAAAGTAAATGTTTCACAAATTCGCTGGTTCTTACACTTGTTTGCATTAAAAAAAAACTCCAAAATCAAAATAAATAATCACAGTACTCACGAATATTTACCGTCACTACCTTCCCTCCTTAGTTACCAACTTAACAGGGGACATGCCGGTCCATGTGCCAGTTAAAATACCTGCAAGTAGGGCCAATGACATTTTTCAAAGGTAGATTTCAAAAGTGCTCACTTTACCGTGAACAGCCTCCATAAGTTTGTAATGCAAGTTATCAGTATTTATTTTTATTCCTCGTCTGCACAA
This sequence comes from Dryococelus australis, assembly GCA_029891345.1. Classification (NCBI taxonomy): domain Eukaryota; kingdom Metazoa; phylum Arthropoda; class Insecta; order Phasmatodea; family Phasmatidae; genus Dryococelus; species Dryococelus australis. The sequence continues at coordinate 13,846,717 of CM056993.1, forward strand.
ACTAAGCAGTTCCGAAAGCCTTGCCTAAGATCTGCTTCTCTGATTACATTACATGCTTTCATCATATCTAAATTTAACATTTCCATGGATCTGATCAATCGATTCATACTCCAGCTAAGGGAAATCTTCGAATAGCTAGGCATGTGAATTTGTTACTTGTATGCGAAGTCTTAGCATAATGGGAATTATGCATGAAACACTTACCTAAGTGGGAATAAATTTATATTTTCCGCTTGCATTTTATTGCATTTACGCTTTTCGTTTATCCGTCCACAAACCATGTTTCACAACATCAAGTTGTTTTGCTGTAAGAATTAAAAAAAATATATATATATATGATTTGCACCAATTCAAGAGTTAATTGGTTTGTCACGTAGTCTGCAAAAATTAATTAAAGAAAATTCTAACCTCTCTAAATAACTAATTGATAAATATAAACGTCACCGGTGTATGCACAATGTACCCGAGGTCAAGTTTGCTGGAAATAATACAAATTACAAATATATGAAAGTAATTATGTAAAGTTTCACTACATAAAGAAGTACAACTTCGTCAAAATATGCACTTCACATAGAATAGAAGCGTTCTGATACACTAGCAAATTCATCAGCGTCATTTCAAACAAACGCAATTGTAGCCGGCAGCGGAAATATTCGAGCTGCTCGTAGCTTCGAGGTCTTGAGAGCCGGTGAGGGTGAAGCGTGGTGATTATGGAGCGGCCCCGGAATGAAAGAGCAGGGGAAACGGGAGAGCCCGAAAAAAAAACCCGCCGAGCAGGGGCTTCGTTCGTCACGATTCCAACCGCGGTTCCACGTATAGTTGTTGTTTCTTAACATATACAGCTGTGCAAAACAAGCGCTGTTGATCAAACTGCCTATTGTATATGCTTACAAGAATTCAAAGCATTTTAATATTACACATATAAAAAATGTGTAGACTTTATTACGTTTATCTTTGAATGGCAGTTTCCTTCCATAAATTTCCACACCTAAACTTATCAAACAGGTATCGAACTTTTACATCCCCTTAAGTATAAAATGTGCCTATATTTATATTTAAGCTAACAAACAAAACACATGCATTAATATGTTTATGTATTTATTTTTCCGACTTTAACTGAAGAATATTAAATAGTGCAATGTTCCCTAACTTACATCATGTTTAGATATGATGGAAAATCGCGAAAATTTTTTGAGCCAGCATAACATCTGTAACACTCTAACAAGGTTATTATTTCATGATTGGATGGACAAGGTTTCGACTCGGCTAAGTTGTTTGCGGACCAATCATGAGCGTTGTGCCTTATAGTATGAGAATCGTCATTGGCTCAGTGAAAAAGGGTAGTAGCTTCATACATGCATGACAGCCAATAAGGAAAGGAAACTTCCACACATGTGCACAGTACGTTGAATCCTAGCAAGCGGTCAACTTTTCCCGCGATATACCATCATCTCTAATCATGGTAAATATTTAGATTAAATTGCAAATAAAAGTAGCAATACATCCTTGGCCAGTTAAATAGTTTCTGTTGTATGCATGTAAACGAAATCAGTGGAGTACATCATGTTGTTAAGCTCAGTATATTTGCTTACACTGCTGATCGACTACAGTTGTATAGTAGTTGAGTTTCTCTGCTGTATGACACAAAGTCTTCAAGGTCGCGTTGGCAAGTGCTTTCGTGTCTTCGTCGTATTGGTCGTCAGACGAGAGCGGGAGTTGAACCCACGACCACCATCAGCAAACGGCACAGCGCCAACACCAACACCAGCTTCATGTCTGTAAACACATGTGTCATTCACGGCATGAGCGAACGTTCGAAGATTACTGGCACAACCTGATACTGCCGGTGGGCTACACACAGTTTAATTGTATTTTGTACACTGCCTATGGTTGCCTCGAAAATAATAACATAGTTCACTGATAACATATATTTTCAGCAGGCATTCTGTTTGAGAGAAAGTCTTACGAGATCACTTTCCAGTCTGCGCGTGTGTACGTGGTTGTTACGATGTGATGAGGCCTTAGGTGGACGGCCTGCTTGATCACGCCTTCATGCATTGAACCTGGACACGAGCGTGATTGGAGTAATCACCTTGCGACGGCAGTTGGAGAAACCACATCCTCCGGCAAGTAATCGGAACCGAATACGCACCCGATATAGGCCAGTGTAACACATGTGCGCGGCGCCTCTTGTCGACGGATCATCGCAGCAAGAATGTCACGGAGATGGGTATGTCCGGCCCTCGTTAACCACCTCCCAGAAACAGCCTCCGGCAACATGAGAGCTGAGGAGAATTTCCAATTAGAGTGTAATAGTAATGACGTGTAAGTAATTTGTTGTTGCCTGATCATTATGTTCAATAAATATAATCATATACTGTTGTGCTTTACCTAATCATCTCGTTTTTCAGGTACGACCTTAGCCCCTTTCAGGTATGAAATGACGGACAATGTTATATGATAAATGCTGTTCACTATAAAGTGAGCACTTTAGAAATGAACCTTAGAAAACGTCACTGACCCTACATTCATGTATTTTAATAGGCGCACTGAGTGACATTCACTTAGTAAAGTCGGTAACGATAGACAGAACTTTGTTCCACGACTTAACGTCGAATAAGATGTGTTAGGTAACTATTTGTGACAACTTAAAATTAATTCTTTCATTTTCTGTTTTTTCTTAATGCTTCGAAATGTACAAATGAGCAGATTTGTAAAGTATTTACTTTGTTAATAATTTATCATGAATAAAGGGATAAGGGCCATGGCAATGGTAATTTTACACAACGCATAGGAATACACAATGGGTTGGCAGTAGATATTCGTCCAGGCCTTTCAAAAGTGCTCATTTTAACGTGAACAGCCTATAACGGTGTGTTTCCCCCCTTAAACTTTTGAATGCGTGAACTCAATTTCATCAATCTCAGTACACATGTATAGAGTGCCCCACTCTTAGACTGCAGTGTGCGGTGTAATGGACATCCACTCTCTCTTTCCAATACATGGTTTCTGTAGTTAACTCTGTCCTTGTTCCGGTGTGCACTGTTGCCTGATAAGTAATTTTTTTTGCAACTTCGAAAAAGAAAAATATCTATGTTGCGTGCGCACCATGAAGTCACAAAGATAGGGTTTCTCACAGGCTTTAGTTTAAAAGGGGCCGCTTGGCATTGCATCGCAGGATTAGATTCCTTTACGAGTTGGTAGGTAGATAAACAGATAAGAATTATCTTAATCAGGCCGTTTCCTTCACCGACCATTTGTTTCTCAGCTTGCCAGTTACGTCACAAAGCTGAAGAAATCTGGTAACAGTGAGTGCCATAAGCCCTGTACTGCAATCTAAGCGTGAGACGGACTATAGCATTCAGCAAGGACATCAGACTTTTACAGTTTTCATTGCGATACTAACATGACTTCGAGTTGGTGCTGCGTATGGGCGAAGCGCTGGTGGTCAACTTTACAACTAATATAGTGGATTATATTTCATAAAGTTCCTCCTCGCCAGTCTCACAGGCAGACGAACGTGCAAGGTATGTGCAAGAGGCGTCATATATATCTTGTTCGTTTAATTAATAGGGACATTTTTTATTCGTTGTACGTAGAAGTAGTCAATTAATCTTTAGACACCTGGAGACTCACGTAATTACCATAGTCACATAGCAGTGTGTTCGTTCGTCATACTTCTCTCTCATGTGAAATATTTTTCTAACATACAGCTCGGGGTAGTAGAATCTTGTTACGTTTAATTCCATACTGGAGACTCGCGTAATTCCACTTGATTCTTTATGAGAGCAGGTAGTTAAAATTCTCTCTCTTGTGTTATTTATTCATATGTATAAATCGTTTAAACACTTTGAATTTCTATCGTGTGTTAAATATATTCGTAAAATCGGCTATCTACCTCCAATATCCCTACAAATACATCAAAATTTAAAAAAAATAAGAAAAATGCCCCTTAGCACACTCTTGCACTCAACTCAACACCTATATAACACATTGCAACCCACCACTCTGATCATCGCCTCTAGGACACCACAACGTCACCATCGTACAGAGCTCCTGCTACCCACAAAATGAAAGAAAGAACTATACACAAAAACAAAATCAAGATAAAAAAAATTAAAATAAAAATAAATTTGAACTGTTAAAAATTAACCCTTTTTTGACTAACCCTTTCAATAAATTTAACCATTTCAATTAACCCCTTCAGTTTTTGATAGGATTAAGATCGGATTAAGCACTAACCCTTTCAATAAAATCGATAATCCATCAATTAATCCCAATTAATCCAAGGTGAAATGAAACCCCCATGCCCCTACTACCAGCGGTAATTTTTTACGTGGTCCAGGCAGTATCTCTCGCGACTCCGAAGAGCTAGCACGGTGACTTTGATGTCGAACGAGAAATCTGTCCTAGCGCTGCCGATTTAAGCCGTAAAAATGCAAGTGTACATTCCGCTACTTTCACTTCATTCCCACATCCCTGGGAAAACATTACCTGCTAACGCAGTCGTATTCACATCAAACTCATCGTCTGTTCCCTAACACAGCCACACAACGATATTTATCTATAAGGGCTGCTCACGATAAAGTGACCACTTTCGAAACTAACCTTAGAAAAAAGTCATTGTCCCTGCCTGCGTATACTTTAACGGGCGAACTGAGTGACATGCGCCCTGTAAAGTTAGTAACGAAGAAGGTAAAATAATTCCATATATTAACGTCGAATAAAAAGTATCACGTAACCATTTTTAATCACCTAAGTGATTTATTCCACTTTTTTTCTTAATTTTAATGAATCAAAGTGTAAAAATGGGCAGATTTGCAAAATATTTGCGTTTGTGATAATTTTACAGTCTCATTTGACTGACGCATGAATAAAGTAATGAGGCCCATGGCAACGTTAATTTTACGTAGGGCGAAAGAAGACACAATGCGCATGCAAATAGAACTTAAGAGTTAATTGGAGCTGCGCGTCCAAGGTCAAGAAGCGAGGTAGCAATACGGGCGACACCAACACGCACTTCTGGCGCCTCATCGCTCCTACGCGCAAAGGCGTGCAGTGTTTCCGTCGTGACGCTGTACTGCGCAACTCAGATCTGTGACAGCGGGGTTTTATAACACGCGATGAAATCCCACGTCCGTACCTTTGTACTTTTCTGAAACTGCACAGGCAAGTTCTAAAAATGCGATGTTTGGCCATCTTAGCGAATTTTGTTCTCCGAGAATATACTAAATATGACGAAAGTGGCCTGAGGACGGACTTGGCCCCGCCTACCCAAGTGAAAGAGAAAGGCAGAAATACTTATAAAGCACCAAGAACACGTAGCTGGCAGGAGGGCAGAAGACACTCCCTCCCAACTTCCGTACCACCATAGTCCAATTGTTTCCTTACCTACAGACAAGTTACAGAAATCACGAAAGACTGTATGAAATTGCAACATGTGTTTCAAACAAAACCAATTACTAAACGTTTCCTGCCCGATTTGACCTGTGTACAAGCTAGCTTCAGCTGACCAGCATGTCGATTAAGGCCGGGCCCACAGCATCTCGTTGCAGGTTTTGTTAGTACGCATTTGTCAAGCGCTTTTACGGTAATTTCCCGACCCTCTGGACCACAAGTGTCCTACATCAAATTGGCCGTCTCACAGCCCTGTACACTGCTGTGTACAGCTGTAAACACTTATCGTTTACACCCTGTATAGGACAGTAACTGACTCAGGAGTGACTCGCAAGTGTGTATTAGCAACAGCTGCTAGTTCACGCAGTAATGTTCGCCATAAACGTCTAGCCCTCGTTGACACACGTCGACTTCGAAGTTCCCTTCAGCCTTGTCTGTCGTAACTCTGCGCCACTTCAGGTTCTCGGAAACGAGCCAATCGCGTCAGCAGTGCTGAGCTTTATTCTACTCAGGTTGGAAAACTCAGTACTAATAGTTTCCTAACTTAAAATTTTCGCCGCCAAGTTGCGGTCGTGTCGTATGTCTACCGAATTTGTTCCGTTTTGTACGTCAGTGAATGTGACAATTGCTATTTTTGGTAAAATAAATATAATTGTGAGAAATCTTCCTATTTAATAATATGCGATTTAATAATAATTCGAATTAGATTGTCACAGTGAAAAATTTTGTCAAAGTGGCACATTTTCAAACACATTCTTGATAATTTGATCAAACTTCTTGGAAGGAAAAATTTGATGATTGTATTTAGTCTTCAATTTTATTGTCAAAAATAGTTGAAGGCTAAAATTTGACAGTGTGACCTACGTAAAAATTAACTTTGCGCTGAAGTAGAAAAATAACGAAATATGTTCGCGTGCTGTTTAGTATTCTATCGTAAAACGGATTTAGCTGAACGTAGGCTTAATCCCCTGTCGCACTGTCGAATTTTTCCGTCAAACAGATTCCAATAAGTTTGGTCGAATAAAGTTGGACAGTTACGACGTCATCGAAACGTCATATACGCCGCCATATTTGTCTGTAAAAATTGGATGGCTTTAGTTCCCATCAGACATTTGAAGATTGGACCGGTCCTAAGATATCTTCGATGTTTGACGGCCTCAGCCAATCAGAATCGTGAACAACAAAAATGGACGTCAAAAAAACTTTAAAATAACGAACAAGTTGCTGGAAACGAAGTAGCTAATGAAGATAATTAATTTATGTAGAAACTGTCTGGGCATGAATGCTATTTTAAGTAAATATTGCACATAATATTACGAGGTAATAAATTTCCCTGCGCAGGAAACATTTCTGATAGTTAATACTTAAATTTAGCAAATAAGCGATATTTAAATAAATTTCAAGATTCCTTACATTTCTTCCTTTAATGGACTGCATGGAAAAAACAAAATCAACATCTCTTTAACAAAAATAATTTTTAAATAGTAATTCAAATTGTAATCTCCCAGTAAAAGAGATTTGGCAGCGTGGCACATTGTCAAACACATTCAAATTGTAATCTCACAGTAAAAGAGATTTGGCAGCGTGGCACATTGTCAAACACATTCAAAATTACTTGATAAAACTTGTTGGAAGGAAAAATTTTATGGCTGTATTTTGTCTTCAAATTTACTGTCAAGCTTAGTTGAAGGCAAAAATTTGCCAGTGTGACAGGGGCTTGAGGGATAAAAGTACAAAGTTCCTTTCTATGATGTCTGTATTTATTTCGCTCCTAAATCCGCAGAGTTTTGCAATTCGAAAAAAAGAAAGCTTGCTTATGAACGCACACTGCCTACCACAGTTGTATTTATTACTGTTTACGCTTGCAGACACATCTAAGGACGTGAATAGAAGTTACGAAATTAAGTTAATGTTAAAAAAATTTGGCTGGGGCAAGTGCGTATCACAATTTGAGAAAAAAACAAACTTTTAAACACAAATACATGGAATTTTTCTACTTATCGCTGGATTAAAAATGACCTATTTGGAACGGCGGCACATCTTGTGGAGGAAATTTTCCCTACTAAGGAATCTCGTTTTGTTGCCAACCAGAAACGAGTTGCCCTGGCGGTCTGGGGGGGGGGGGAAGAGGACCAATAGCATAACTTCTCCCACCAGAGAGGCGCCCAAACACCGCTCTGGTTACTGCCGGCATCAAGTTCAAAACAAACAAAGCCCCCGGCCCCTCGCTGCTAGTCTTTCCAACTCTACTAACCAAGAGTATGTTTTCCAAACACTCTGTCTCCTGTAGCATTCTATTTAATTTAATTTAATAGAATGCATGCAATAATTATTGAAATTTTTACTTCTCTGCTGCAAGGGTTTTTACGTCTCTCTTGACGGTTTTTCCCTTGCTCTTCCTAGTTAAGACTAACTCTAAGTACACTTAGGGAGGTAGTCATGGCCCCAAAGTGCAGGCCATGGCTGCCCAATCCCTCTTTGCCGCGATGCATGTCTCCTTGCATGATTTCCCTTCCTAGTAGGCGTAAGGGGCTAGCCCTGAGACGTAATAAAATCCCGCCCTACCTTCGGGACTTAACTTCACATGACACTTAGAATAAGGTAGTTTAGGAGGGAAAAAAAAAGCCCTGGCAGTGGGAGAGGTGAGGCTGGAGAATTCCTGGGAAACCCGGTATAAGTAGCAGCAGTGGTTTACCTGTTGTCAGACGATAATATAGTCGTGTGCGCAAACATCGGCCCTGTGTTACAACGTTTCCCAGGTTTAGTTCAAACGTTCTGGACACACAGTTCTCGGACTTCCGCCTTGCATGTGTGGTTTAACTGCAATAGAACTAGCATGGAGTAAACTCAAGAGGCTAGTTAGGGACAGAAACGTTACGGGCGACTTGTGACTTACGAAAACGGAGGAAATAACTGAAACTTCACTCTCATCAGTTGCAATAGAAGACTGGGCAGGATATTGCAGCCATGTTGAAAACGTCGAAGACGAATACTGGCGAAAGGATGGAATTATTCCTGATGCGATCGACAGCATAATAATTAACTTGGGCGACGACGGCAGTGAAAGTGACTCGGAAAGTGAAGTGTCATCAGATGGTGCAGCAACAATTAACAACAGCGATCCTGACTCAGAACTTGCGGGGGCCATTATGAAGGTTTTGCAGACAGATACTTAGGTGACTTCGTTCAGTCAATGTTTACTATGGTTTATTTCATTAATTCTCGAATTATATTTATTGCCTGAAGATAAAACTATAGGCCTTCGACACCATAGTTGTTCATGTTCCTGTTTACTGTCTGACAGCCTAAATAACTTAGTGAGTCGATACTCAATATATATTCAATATGCATGGTTATCTGTTTGTGTGTCCGTGCCGATTCGATTTTTTTTAGCTGATTTTAGAGTTGAAATTAATTTTGACTTGTCGGTATGAATTTGCAAATTACTTTGACTGGATAATCGTTTTATTGAACGCAAGGAATTACTAAGTATATTCCCAAGTTCATCCCGTTGTAATCATTATTAAAATAAAACCCTTTCTTACGACACATATTTTCAGCGATTCTGGAGAAATATGAGTAAATGTTTTTGATTTGCACTATAGCGTGTCCTCGACCGCCGGCGCAGACATCATGGCGCCTCCTCGCCACGGCTCGCCCGCATACCTTCCAGGGCCGCTCACTCCTGACACGCACAGTACAATAAACCGTTTGCACCTTGCGTTGCCAACTGTCCCGTATTGTACGGCACTTCCCGTATATAATGATCCATTCACAGCTACTTCAACCTTTTTTCTGAAGCCCTGCTCAAGTTCTACTTCCCAGGATATTCCTCCGCCTCGTGCAAACTAAGCTTAACTAAGTGTGGAGAACTACACCAGAGTGACAACTCACCACATTCGTGTGCACTCAGTTCTGAATTATTTCTCACTAGGCACTGCTACCAACACACATGTTTTCTCACTGTTTTTATTCTAATTATTTATAAACGAAGCATTACAATTCATTGCAAAACCGAACAAAATTTCTATTTAACAGGAAAAAAAAAGTAACTTTTATAAACGCAAGCATAAAACGCTTGTGATATATGGCATATGTCGGAGATTACTAAACACGTCACACATGGGAAGATTTTTCAAAGGTTTTATTCAAAAAGGCCGAAGAAACTGTGAATGGACTGTATCGAGACTGAAATAATTATTCCGTATGGACATAGGACGTGACGTCATATATTACGTATCTCAGATATTTCGAAAATAAACCGTATATTAATAAACACGTGCCAGTAGTTTACCCCTTCTGCAATGACATATGCCTATACGATTACACTGCTATGACTCAATGCAGAATATTTTGTAATAACAAAAAAATGATTTTAAAAAAATAGTATTTAAACCCACGAAACCGGGGGAAAAAAAATATTTTTCTATATGCCGCTAATATTTTATTTTATGTGTTCAGAGAAAACTTTGACTGATATAAAATACCGTACTGATTGTCCACGTTGCAGATATTTAGGGGCACACGATTTTCGTTTCGTGAAAAGAGTTTATTTACCTCCAGCTGTATCTGAACACACTGTAGGCCTCCTAGCACATTTAATTATTAAATTACTCTTATTACGAATATCTCTGATTCACGGACGGAGACATAACCAAGTATGTCATCCAATCGCAATCATATAAAATCATTTTAACTCTTTTGAAATAAACAAGTTCTGAAATATTTCAGAGAAAATTAGATGTCCATACAGATATAGTATTTTAAAATGTTTATTTATATTATAATATATTTTATTTCACTGGGATTAGGTGTCGTTGGTCGAGTTGTGGGAAGTGTCCCTTTTGGTAAATCTAAAAAAGTTGGCAACCCTATTTGCAGCATATGCGGGCTGTAATGTTAAGTGTAGATGTTCGCGAGGCTCTTCAAATCGAGGTCTTGAGAGCCGATGAGGGTGAATCGAGGTGAGTATGGAGCAGCGCCGGAACGCAAGGGCGGGGGAAACGGGAGATCCCAGAGGAAACACTTCGACTATCGGCATCTTCTGGTGCGATCAAACATGCGAGAATCCGAGATGAACCCGGATTGCCTAGGTGAGAGAGACGAGCAGTCTGACCACTTCATCACCGCGGCCCTGTGAAACGAAGAGGAATGCAAGTGCTTGGAAAGCGTGAGTGCTCAGAAAAAAAAATTGTAGGGTGTGGCCGTGTTGGGGACACGGCCGTTTGTTTTGTGTCAATTCGTCTGCGTTGACGCGCTCGGACGCCTTTACGTTCCCGGCATCGCTTCACTCGATCATATGGGGTTTTATGGGTATCACTGGATTTTTTTTTTTTTTTTACGAATATAGGCCGACATCGTGGCAAGCTTTCTTAATTTTTTTACATTAAACTCGTACAATTTCACCATTACCTCGCTACACAAATGTGTTTAAACACGAAATCGATTGATCTTGACGAGAGCTGTCGACTGAAACCTAAACGAGCGTCGTAGCTTGTCCTAGTCAAACGTTATACTACTCGGAAGATATGAGACGCGGTGAAACGAACTCAAAATTGCGTCGCGAATCCCTCTCCCGCCCCTTTTTTTTTTTTTTCCACCACACCAAGGGCGATACTTCGCAGTCCTCACTTTACGTAAGTAACGTATGCTTTGATCCTTTGGCAATCCAGCGGTGTAATTGAATTTCGAATGTAGACGATAGATTCGGAGCTGCAATGCCAAACTCTATCCCTCAATTTTATCATCGGATTTCCTGGATTATCTGTCACTAGCGTTGGAAATTTTAACACGTAATCCCGCCAAAACTCGCAGGTACTGCCACCTCGTATCCCACATGCGAGAATCTGCGTGATCCCGCTGGGAAGGCCGATAAAAATAATTTTTTTTTTTTTTTTTTTGTAGGGACACGCGATTTGCGCGAAAATATTTCAGGACTACTTGTGCAGCAATGTACTAGCTAGAACTTCGACACATTTTCGTGGTCGGATGATTTTAACTGTCGCGCATTGCAGGTGTCTGCCGGCGAATCACGGACACTCTGTGTCGGAGTTACCTAATTCTGAATGGCGCAGTCAAGTAAGGAACTGTCTCCCGACAAAGACACGTGGCCGACAGCTAGAGGTAGTGAAATTTCGCGAAAATATTTCAAGACAAGTTATACTTCAAAACACTGTATGTTCGTTTGCCCTATCTTGATTGGCTGAATTACTTTTTGGCACACGAATCACGTGGTAGCAGTGCCGATGTTGCCGAATTCTGAGTGGCCCGGCCAAAAATTAAAACGCCCTCTCAAGGAGACAGCAACCAATCAGAATGGCCAAACTGATCTTGTATGCTTACAAAATTGAATACTATTGAGTACTCATTTTTTTCTCACTAAAAATCACTAGCTCTACCTAAGGCTAGAGCCACGAGTATTTCGCGAATTCATTTGGAGGCGCGGTAGACTCCAAACACTTGTTGTTTTCTCCTAATGCTGTGATTGGACAACAGTTGTTTAGACACGCCCCGTTTAACTGTGCGCCAGTAATAAGCAGGTAGCAGTAGTGTGAGTGAGTATTTAACAGTCCTGTACAGATGGTTCACTTGATCACAGCAACCAATAAGCAAACGATATTGCTCGAGTGTATAGAGGGCTGTCCAGCCTAGCTTTCTGCCAGTTCAATCCGCGAAATACTCGGGGCTCAACCTAAGACCTATTCACGGACCACCAGTGGTCCGCGAACCATAGTTTGAAAACCGCTGCTGTAAAGGGACCTGCGAGGTAGAGAAAACAGCGCTGCTATGGCAGAAACTCGGGCGAGGTTGTTCTGCAAGCTTAGCAACCCTGCGTGGAAGACGGAGTTGAAACGACACGTCGTGAATGAAAGATGGAAGGAGCGCCACGGCACCGGAACACCGCCATTTGTAAAGACACGCAAGAACGCGCCAAGCGAGGCTGTTCTGTTTTTCCAGCGCGCTTGTCAAAGAGCACTCCTTATTAATAGAGACCTGCAAAATTCGCGTTATCTTTCGGTGCCATGATAGCCTCCACTGTCTTACAAACTATTGAGCACAGTTCGTGGTTTCATTGGCCGCTGCAGTGTAATCACCGTCACGTATCTTCTCGATCTCTCAAAAGAAATTGGTCACTCTACCGTTGACCTTATATAATTGGCCCAAGACTTCTCCGAGGCGGGACAAACATATTTTTGGCCAATGGCCGAAGTTGGCCAAACGCACAGTAATTTGGGGTTCAGTCTGTCCTTAAATGATAACGCCAATTTTGTAGATCTCTACTTATTAATAGGGACAGGTGTATTTCTCGAAAATATTTACGGCCATGCTAGACTTAGATATCCTACGTTCACAATCACAACGTTTTTTGCTTACTGGCCGCGTGTCTATGTGAGAAACCATGTTCTTATTTGACTGGGCCATTCATAATAAAGTATTCCGATACCGAACGTACATGATTCGCGGACAGACGCTTCAATCACGTGACATATAAAATCATCCAACCACGAAAGTGCATTTGAAGAAAAGTGTTTTGGAGTTCAAATGGCGTTTAAACGTTTTCTCCGAAAGCACTTGTCCCTACTTATCAGCCCTTTTATAGGACACTGTTTATTAGTTACAGACACTTCCCACCGTATAGCAGCTGCGAAATTTTAATAGGAAATCCCAGGTTAAGGAAATTTCACCTGTGTGCTTTAATTTTAAAGATACGGGTTTTAAAGAAAATGTATTCTTCGCGAATTTTTTAGGAGGAGATCCCTACGAGCATACACTTTCAATATGCATAGGCAGTATATACTTTTTTGTAAAACATACATCTTAAAAATTCCTTGCAAAGCAAAGCTTTTGTTTACATGGGTTTTCGTACTGAAATTATGCAGCTGCCAGCTGGTAGGCAGTATCCTTAAGTAAGCACTGTTGGTTGATCCTGCGAGGTTTGGACGAGGCGTTTTTTCCGCTCCCAGACTACCCGCCATCCAGTAGTAGGGGCGTGCCAGTCCTACATCACTCTTGATTAATCGGATTAACCATTTGACACCAATTTAATCGGATTAATTCTTAATCCGATCAGAAATTGTTAATCCTATTTTAATCACTGGAAAAAAATCATTAATCCTTAATCCTAATCGGATTGTTTGATCAAATAAATTTTATAACATTTATTTGATTAAAAAGTTTGATCAAATTTCTTTGATGGGATTTTTTTGTGTGTGTATAGTTAGATGTACTTTATTTCCTTTCTTTATTTTTTGGGGTGGGGAGCGGCTCTGGCACGTGCTCGCTCTTGGAGCTCTGGCATAGTACTGAGGTGTGGTGTGTTGGGGAAGAGGTGTATATAGGGGAGCGATGTTGCCTGCACGACGGTTGGCAGCCGACTGAAGGGAACCGCCGAGTGTGATCATTGCCGAAGCTCACAGCGGGGGTAGACCAGGTCCTTGCGAGGGCCCTTTACCGCCCAGAGGGTTTTCATATTTGATGTGTGGAGGGAAGGAGAAGCTAGATCCCCTCCCCCTCCACACCCATCAAAAATATTTTAGCCAAGCTGAGTTCGTTTTAAGGAATGCTGAGTTTCTCCAGCAGACCCTGGTTCCCAGTGCTGCCCCCCTCCCCCTCCACTCCCCTGCCTGCACAGGTTCGTGTGAGGAGGTAACAGTGATACTGGTACCTGTTGTTTGTTGTCCCTTTAATTACGGTAATTTAGAAAAATGCAGGTTCGTTAGATTCCCGGCCTGTCTTTCCTTGTAAAAGCGGAAGCTAAGCCAAAATAATCCCGTGAATTTACTGGGTTTGGACGAGGCGTTTCTTCACTCCCGGACTACTCGCCTCCCACCCTCGGCGAACCGGATTCGATTCCCCGATGGGGTCGCTTCGAGATTTCCTCATGTGGGAATTGTGCCGGACGATGCTGTTGCTCGGCGGATTTTCTCTGGGATATGCTGTTTCCCCGCGCTTGCATTCCGGCATTGCTCCATACTCACCTCCCTTCACCCACAATTCTCCACACTAAGAATACAAAATAAATTTTTTACAAAGTAACAATTTTTATAGCAGTATCCTTCAATATAATTTGTCTAACAGCAATCTCCAAGAGAGTTAATATAACGGTACTTTTCAACAGAGTTTATGTAACATTATTCTAAAAGATAATTTTTCTGGCGTTATTCTTCAAGAGAATTGATTTAACGGCATTCTTCAAGAGAATTTATATAACAATATTCTTCAAGAGAGTTTAGATTACAGCATTCTTCAAGAGTGTTTATGTAAGAGGATTCTTTAAAACTGCCTGTAGCAAAAATGTTGCTAATGTTTTTCTGTCGTCCGCAGATAACATTGATTTGCTACAATTTAAACAGATATCTTTGTATCTTCAAGATGACAGGACAGGTTACTTTTCCCCTGTAATAGTTAAGAGCGTGTAAGTAGACTACAATATTATTTTTTAAATTGGAAATACATAGTTGCCAAGATAATTTTTGTAACATTACAAGTAAATGAATGAAAAATTTTAACACAATACAGAGTATTGCGTAAATGTATTGTCTAATTTTAACAAGCAAGCACTGTAACTAGGTATTTATTATAAACGTGGAGCTATGTAAACTGTTTCGTACGTTTCATAATACAGTCTGTAGTAGAGCTACAGTTTTTTTTTCCTTGTTAGTGTCACAAAGAAGTTTCTGGTAACTATATTTTCCACAGAAGTGTTAATAAATCGTGCAGAATATATTTCACTGTGTATGCGCTGGGTTGGCTGTGCCGACAGCGAGTGAACAGTATTCCAGTTTCTTCAACTGTCAACATGGCGACACCGAACTGATGGCATTACTTTTCTCTTCGTGTTGGAGGAATTGCCTGCTTCGTGACGCTTTCCACTCGCTTGCGACATTGCTCCGTCTAGTAGCAGCGCGCTGAGTAATGATTTTGGGCGTACGTGAGGACACGGCCTCCAGGCTGTGGCGGCTAATTAATACGTGCCTGGGATAAACATGTAATAGTATGTGTAGGTACGTGTAGCCCAGATGAAATGGCAGGCCCGTGGACATATATGTAGTGAATGTGTAGCGAAAACAGATTACTCCAAATGGTGTAGCACGTATGCAATTATCGCACCTTTCAATTTGATTTGAGCACCAATACTTACAAATCATTAGTGGGCTTGCCATTAATCAGGAACTCGGTGATAATGGAAGAATTTCGCCGTAGCTCTCCCTTTAATTTGTCTTACCTTGAGAGAGGCCAGAATAATACCAGATACAAAATAACTAGACACGCGTGTTTTTTTTTTTTTTTTTTGCAAAAATATTTCAAGACCAGTTGTACTCCAAAACGCTTTAGTTCATATGCACTTTCGTGGTTGGATGATTCCAAATGTCACGTGCCTCGAGTGTCTGTCCGCGAATCATGGCTGTTCAATGTCAGAGTACTTTATTCCGATTGGCCCAGTCAAATAACAACACATCTTCTCACGTAGACACGTGGCCAATAAACAAAGGAAGTTGTGTTTGTGGGCATAGGATATTGAAGTCTAGCATAGCCAGAAATATTTTCGCAATAACCACCTGTCCCTATAAATATCCAAATTTCACACTAGACATAATAAGCAGGAAATAGTCAAAACCAACCTCTACTGTATGAGAAATACTCTCCATAAACGTGCCACTAGCTCATATTTATTTGAATACTGAAAAACTTCCGTCAAAATTTAAATATTTTACTCAAGACATGATTACTCATGACTCCACATATTCGTTATATCTGATACAACTAACGACGTGAGCTTGTGAGAGCAAATACTTCAATAGTTTGGCATTTAGAATAAGATGCATACATTTGATTTTAAATACGTAAATAACTTCTTTTGAGTTGCCGTAACTGAGATAGCCGAACCAGTGGCTGACGCCATGATTAAAATAATACTTATCTTCCTATTAAGCATAGAAAGTCCAACCCAATCTCAACCTGACTGGAAAGCAAGGGACAATTTTAAAACTGCAGGGTTGATCGTAAAGAGAAAACTTCACAATCTCTTTGTAGAGTACATTCAAACGAATATTTATCCTTGCGAAACGAGATTATAATTTATTGTTTTGTTTTTGCAATATTTTGTACAAACTCAGTATCATTTTGAAACGTTGGCTGAATTAAGAGAGCACTTCAGAAATGAACCTTAGAAAAAAGTCCCTGCCTCTGCAAGCATAGGTATATTTCAACGGGCGCACTGAGTGACATTCTCCCAGTAAAGTTGGTAACAGTGGGTGTCAAGTCTATTAATGTCAAATAAAAACTGTTAGGTAGCTATTTGTGGTAACTTGAAATTATTTATTTCGCTTTTTGTTTTTTTAAAACATCGAAGTGTAAAAATTAGCATATTTGTAAAATATTTAATTTTCTAAAAATTTCACAGTTTCGTTCGACAGACGGATGAATAAAGTGATGAGGCCCACATCAGTGTTAATAATAACATAAACTTTTATTCACACCTATGTACGTAGGACTTACCTGTGGGTAAATGATTCGTAAACCATCTTACTCGTCTAGGTAATAATTGGTCCATATAACTGTAGATAAACATATAGCTAGGGATAGGAAAATTTCGCGAGTTCAATGACCTGTAGGCTAGACTGCGCAATCCTTTGTACATTCTAGCCTCAGAGGTTTGTTCATTGTCTGTTGCCCTAGTGTTACTCCACGCCTGGCAAAATGGGATTCGCTTCTTGTTCCCTTGCAAGTCTACTATTGGCTCAAGAGTCGTCTAGGGCGTGCGTAATAAACTGTGATCCAATAGCAAAGGTGACTTCATTGTACACGCGTTTGAAATCTATCTTAAATTCGCGAAATGTTCCTATCCCTACATAGCCCACAGCTCATTGGCTGTGACGATGAAACAAATGCAGTGTCGTCTTAAGTACAGCCGGCATCATAACACTATATATTTGCAACACCTGAAACAGTAAATAAAGGTAGGTCTAAAAGGGTTAACATCCAGTTATAAGGTTTGATCACGAAGATATGTGAATAAAGTACCAAGAATAAAGGGACGCTATCTCCTTAAAGGTCCTATTTACTAAAACGTTTTCTGTGAAATCGTTGTTTGCGCGTAAACACGTATCTCGGAAAATAAAATTTTTGGAAATACGACTTTTTGTCAGAAAATATAAAATACAATTATCTAGTGCCCATTTTTTTTTATTTCGTCATATTAAGTGTATTCTTGGAGAAAAAAAATTGTAAAAATGGCCAAATATCGCATTTTTATTATTTGCCTATGCAGTTTCCTTAAGCGGCAAGAGAAAAGTACAAATATACGGACGTAGTTTGATCTGTGGTATTTCATCGCGTGTAAAAAACCACACAGTTACAGATCTAATTAGCACATTACAGCGTTACGAAGGAAACACTGCACGTCTTGTGCGTAGGAGCGATGAGGCGCTAGGCGTGCGTGTAACTGTCGCCCGTATCGCTCCCTCGCTTCTTGAACTGGGACGCGTAGCTACACAGTCCCCAGGAGCTAGGGTGTGTGTGTGTGTGTGTGTGTAGTGCTGTTCGCTGACCTCTGGCAGGCAGGACTCGCTGACATCTGGCAGGGAGGACTCGCTGACCTCTGGCAGGCAGGTCTCGCTGACCTCTGGCAGGCAGGACTCGCTGACCTCTGGCAGGCAGGTCTCGCTGACCTCTGGCAGGCAGGTCTCGCTGACCTCTGGCAGGCAGGTCTCGCTGACCTCTGGCAGGCAGGACTCGCTGACCTCTGGCAGGCAGGACTCGCTGACCTCTGGCAGGCAGGACTCGCTGACCTCCAGGTCGTGCAACACTCCAGCTTGCAGCTCATGTTGGTGAGTCTTGTTGTCTAATGCAGTTCCGTCGCCGCCACCTCCCAACCAGCCAAGGGGATTGTGGCGCGAAAACAACGCGGCTCCTCGCACATCTGCCGAGGATGAGCACATGACCAGGGTGCGCGATGACGTCCTCACACACACGGCCGGCGAGACTACAAACCCCAGCCTCTCAGAGACGACAGCTTGGACGATGAAGACAAACTAGCAAAACAAAGATTTTATGAACCCTGTCCAAAGACAGCGATCATTGCAGAGTTTCACCCGTCCAGTACCCTGTGTCCACTACCATGGGCACGAGTGAGTGAAGATATTTCGGCGGTTCTTGCCATCGAGGTCTTGTGAGCTGGTCAGGGTGAAACAAGGTGAGTATGGAGCAGCGCCGGAATGCAAGGGCGGGGGAAACCGGAGATCCCCGGGGAAACCCATCGACCAGCGGCATCGTCTGGCACGATTCCTAGATACGAAAATTCAGGAGGCACGTGGAGATACACATACGCCGATGACCAGAATTCATGTGCAATAGCTAGAGCCCCGATTATTTCCCGGATCGATGTATCAGCAGGCTAGACTTAACAGTCCTCTATACACTCGATACACTATCGTTTGCTTATTGGTTGCTGCTATCAGGTGAGGACTTTGTACAGCACTGTTCGTCACTCACTCACACAACTGCTTCCTGCTTACTACTGGCTCACAGGTAAACGGGGCGTGCTTAAAGTACTGCCGTCTAATCACAGCATTAGGAGAAAACAACAAGTGTTTGGAGTCTACCTCGCCTCGGAATGAATTCGCGAAATACTCGTGGCTTTACCTATAGCCAGGGATAGGAAAATTTCCCGAATTCATTTCGGAACAAGATCGCCGAGCACATATATAGTGAAGTCACCTTCGCAATTGGATCACAGTTTATTAGGCCCGCCCTGCAAGCCTCTGAGCCAATAACAGACTCGTAATGAAACACCTTGCGAATCCCATAACTGCCAGGTGTGGGGCAACAGCCAATGAACACACACCTGAGATTCCAGTGTGCAGAGGACAGAGGAGTCTAGCCTACAGATCATTGAACTCGCAAAATTTTTCTATCCCTATCTATAGCCATTTCTAGGTCGGCTTTATGACATTTTAAAAATGTATATTTTGACGATAGTTCTTAACGTTATTATTTTACATTGTTAACATATTACACATAATACATTGTAATATTTATCTACAACTATTTTTAACCCTTTTATAATTGCGGGGGAAAGGGCTGAAGTATTTAACATCTTGTTATTTATATTTGTTGGGTTATTTCGTTAAAAGAATGGCCTTATTTGGAATAATAATTTTATCGAAGGGACAACCAGTCCAAGGAAAAGACACAGTAAATTCAAGCACGAAACTCGTGTTGCTTATTTATTGTACGATCAACAACATAATTAGAAGATAGTGATGAATATGCACACAAATAGGCATACCGTAAGTTTTATTCCGCTGTTTTATTATGTGCATTGATGCTTATTGTTTTATAGGTTTAATTAGTTATTTATTTTGATTTATCTGCCTGGGCTTAGTATTTTGTTAGGGTTGTGGCAAACATTCAAATTACAGAAACATAAGCACGTTGCACAATTATGTTTTGAACAACTAGGGAAATATTACAACGATGTGATAAATAGACGCGACTTTTAAAAAATGAATTTCGTATTAAAAATAGTTCACGATCGAAACGCATAGATTTCACAAGTCCGATTGTTGCAATCTCTCTCTCTCTCTCTCTCTCTCTCTCTCTCTCTCTCTCTCTCTCTCTCTATCTCTCTCTCTCTCTCTCTCTCTCTCACACACACACACACACAGCGGTCACGACGCACTTAACAGTATATTTAGTCCTGCCGTAGAAAAACATATTTCACACAACATCGTAACTTATTTATGTAGGTTTAAAAAATACGAGTACGAACTTGACGCTTCGTGAAGAGACACGCCATGTCATGTCGTTTGGCGTCGCCAGTCGCTACTTCTGCCAACTTCAGATTTGTAACCGCTCCCATCCCCGCCCCCCCCCCCCCCAACACATCTAAATATATTATAATACGTATTATAACAATAAAATCTCGCTTCAGTTGTAAATTACAATCTCAAAATCTATATTTTTGCTGTAATAAGTATGAAATATGCTAGAAATAGAAAACGTGTAATGTTCCTGCTACTACGGGCGCTGCAAAACTTCCCGAGAGAGAGAGAGAAGGAAAGAGAGAGAAAGCGAGAAAGAGAGAGCGACCAGCTCCGCTCCGCCTATTAAATTTTCTTCCTCGGACGGAAACAAAACACCATGTCACAAAGGCCTACGCACGGTAATTGGCACTGATATTTTTAACTGTAACAATGAAATATGCTTCCTTCAGTGCCACCTGGAAATTCCAATATGTCAATAGGTAACGTTTAATTTAAAAATAGTATACCATAAAAACAAGTTTAAAACAATATTTATCTGTGCACTATTTCTTACTAGCAGTTGCCAACGCATCGCTGCTCTCACTGTTTTGAATTCGTATTTAATAGTAAATAAATATTACAAGTTGTAAAAGACACTAAGGTAAAGTTTCATTTATTCAAGAATGCATTACTTTAAAGTTAATAAGAGCATTATATATTTGTGTTAAACAAGTTATTGGAATAAACAGGTTTACTTGTTACGCCTAGGGTGATTTTTCAAAGGTTCGTTTCAAAACATCCGAAGAATGAAGCGTGAATGGCCTGTAGTAACTGGTTTATTAACAGCAGGGAAGAGGGGTTTTGCAGAAGTAGTTCGAAATGACGCCGAGAAACTTCACTGCACAAACTACAACGACGGGCCATGTGTCACAACTGGATCCGTTCGAAAACGCCAGGTATGGGCCGCACAGAATCGCGTCCTGCTACGCCAGATCTGATCAATCCCTCCTTCATCTGGCCACGGGCGTTTCGTGCGCCGCGGATTTTAAATTTATCAGTAAAAAAAAAAAAAAGTCTAGTAAAGAAAATGTATAGCCTGCCAATGAAGCAGCGAGTATCTTACAATAAGCCTGCCTGGAAGCTTGGCGCCGAGCCTGTATCTGCCGCAATATTTGACGTTGCTGTGCGAATGTGAACAGGAGGGGTAGATAACTAGACTGCGAGAGAGAACGTGCGAGAACGTCAGTACAGACTCGCGTCCCTGCGTTTTTATTGAGTTTATAAATCTTAATTCGCCGGGAATTTTCGCAGTATTTTATATTTCCCAAAATAAAAAAAAAAACTGGACGTAAAAATATGACCTCGGTAAATACAGATTTTTTTTTTGTGGTGGAATGCGATATGTTGAGAGATGTATATCTGAAAGACCCCTAAAAATAATGTAAAATAGAAAACCTTATTGTTTCGCAAAAAGTATTCTGTGCGATATTTATCAGGAAATACTGGCACGTTAATATACCTTACCAAACAGTATTTTATTGTTTTTTATGGCTCATTTTAAACGTTAATGTACTGTACAAAATTTAAAAAAAATATAAGAACGATTTTTATATTTATTTCTTAACGTTGCAGTGTTATATGAGAAAGTTAGGTTAAATAACTTTTTCCCCCTTCATGAACCTATTTTTTAATGGCTCCCTTGAAAAGGAACATCTTTAAAACTGATTCTCCGCTTAAAATCCGTGGTTGCGGGTTCGGTACGTAGAGATCATTGAGAAGTAGGTCGACTGGGGAAAAAAATGCGCTGTGCGCCTCTATCGGACTGAGAAGTGTTGACTGAAGAAGGGCGGATAGTCGGTAAGTGGTAGTGTGGTAGGCGCCGTAGTGGCGACCAATTAGTGGTCCAGATCACACACACAGCAGTGTAGGGGTTGAGTGTGAACAGGAGTGTGTGTGTGGTAGATGGAAGGGGTGGTGGGGGGGTCGCTTAGCAGGTTGTTGATTAATCGTCCTGATTGCTCGGCGTGGGTGCACGTCTGTCACACGCGGCGCCAGCAAGATAAGGGGGTCACCCCCTCCCTCCCACACCCCATCGCACTGGCACGCAGCCAATCAGAATGCACACTGCATCTTCCCGGTCCAGACTGGAGGCAGCCGCCCCACTCGCATTTCAGACGTCGTGCCGATACACACGATTGCGCGCAGGACATACCTACTGTCCGCTGTTCATGATCAAGTGAGCATTTCTGAAATCAACCTTAGGAAAAAGTCACTGTCCCTGCTCGTATGTATTTTAACGGGCTCACTGAGCTACATGTGCCCAGTAAAGTTGGCAACGAAGGATAGAAAGTAGTTCCATATATTAACGTCGAATAAAAAGTGTTAGGTAACCATTTCTGATAACTTTAATTACTTTTTTACTTCCTGTTTTTTTTTTTCAATGGGAAATGCAAAAATGAGCATATTAGAAAAATATTCACTTTTCTAATCACTTTACAGTTTCATTAGACCGACGCATGAATAAAGTGATGAGGCCCGTGGCAATGTTAATTTTACATAAGGCGAAAGAATACACAACGGGCATACAAGTAGATATTAAGCAGGGATTTCAAAAGTGCTCAATTTACCGTGAACAGCCTATACCAGTTAGTGAGCAAGTATTTATGCAATAAACCTTATTAGATTCTTCTCCCCGAGGACTTGTGTGAACCCGCGTAGCCAAGGTCAAGAAGCGAGGGAGCGATACGGGCGACACGAACACGCACGCCTAGCGCCTCATCGCCCCTACGCGCAAGGCGTGCAGTGTTTCCGTCGCGGCGATGTACTGTGCAAATCAGATCTGTTTTATTACACGCGATGAAAGCCCACAGATTAAACTACGCCCGTGCGTTTGCAGGTACTTTCCTCTTGCCGCTTAAGGAAACTGCATAGGAAAGCATTAAATATGCGATATTTGACCACTTTCACCAATTATTTTTCTCCATGAATATATTTGATATGTCAAAAGTAAAAATTTAGAGGCATAGATAATAGTTTCTTTTACCTTTTCTATAGAGGGTCTCGCTCTTAGATTGCAGTGTGCGGTGTAATGGACATTCACTCTTTCTTTCCAATACATTGTTTCTGTCGTTAACTCTGTCCTTGTTGCTGCGTGCACTGTCGCCTGATGTGTTATCTTTCTCCAACACTAAAAAAAAAAAAATATGCCATTTTCGTTTAATGCGCGCCATGCAGTCACGATGATAGAGTTTCCCACGGGTGTCACGTTCAAAGGAGACGCTTAGCTTTGCGTCGAAGTATTGGATTGTCTTAAAAAGTTGTCAGGGAGGTCAACAGATAAAAACCTCTTAATCAGGCCATTTCCTTCGCCACCCATTTGTTACTCAGTCTGCCAGTCACGTAGCAAAGCTGGAGTAATCTGGCAACAGTGCGCGCCATTCACTCTTTATTGCAATCTAAGAGTGGGACGCGCTATAGCAAAAAGGCGTGTTTACAGAACACGTATTTAACGAGATACGCGAATACGCGTAAACAACTATTTCACAAAAAAAAAAAAAAGTTTAAATGCACTCTCCTCTTAGTCGCAAACAGGTTAGTAGGTGAAAAAAGACCGTAAAAAAAAACTCAATCCCAACTTTACGTGTGTCAGCGTGTGTTATAACAATACATAGGGATAAGAAGATTTCGCGAGTTTATTTCAGGACAAGATAGACCTCAACCACGTGTACACTGAAGTAACATTTGCAATTGGATAACAGTGTATTAGACACGCCCTGGACGACCCTGAGCCAATAGCAGACTTGCAAGGAAACTAGTATTCAGTGCCATACTGGCAGGTGTGGAGTAACACTGGCTACTCCTTGTGTCAGCAGCCAATGAACAAACATCTGAGACCCGAGCATACACAGGACTGTGGAGTCTAGCCAACAGGTCATTGAACTCGCGAATTTTTCCTATCCTTACCAATACAGGATCAGTAAAGACCTGCAACATTCGCGTTATTTTTTTTACATCAAGCTGAAATTAATTGTACTATATACACTCGAGCAGGCGTCATTTCTCCATTGGCTGCTACATTGCCCTTCCTGAGTGTACTGCACGTGATTGGCGCACACAATCGTGAACTGTTCATTTATTGGCGCAGAGTTACGCGGAGCGTGTCAAATAAAAAAATGGTCGAATGACACACGTATCGCAAAGGAAAAATGTTTAAAGTTTAACACATACCCTCAAATAAAAACGCGAATTTTGCAGTTCTCTAAGGATCACTCGTTCCGCCCGGTCTCTGCCTTGGCAGGCTGGAAGAGAGACTTACTGTGCTAGCACATCTCGTACAGCAGAATAACTTAGACGTGCACTATTTGTGCACAGGCACAACTCAGAAGCAGTGTGCAAATACAGGGACACGGGGTTATTAAACTATAGAGATAGATGTTGCATTAAAACTTGACTGGATTTGTATCTCAGATTTCTTTTATTCGACTGTGTGCTTTAATGCCTTATTAAGTTTTTCTGAACTATTTTAACAATCCTGGTGGCAACTTGCAGCAACTAATAAAAAACATACTACTGTTCAAAATGGCCGTGCCTATCCTCTTGTATCCAATGTTTTAATGTACGTGTTCGTGGTTAAATGCCAAGCTGAAATTAATTAGCACAATGTTTCTGTTTCTCAAAAATAAAAATAAAAAGTTAGTTACGAAAATAAAATTCAAACTTGATTATAGTGTCAAGTTCAGTGTAGGACGAAACTCTCATCAAGTTAAAAGTTAGCAAAATTTAAGCTGGAGTAGTCTAGGCTGACAAAATACATGTCTTCCCCTATAAGTAGGGATAGGAAAAATTCGCGAGTTCAATGACCTGTTGGCTAGACTCCACAGTCCTGTGTTTGCTCAGGTCTCAGATGTCTGTTCATTGGCTGCCGACACAGGGAGTAGCCACCTGCCAGTATGGCACTCGCTAATTGTTTCCTTGCAAGTCTGCTGTTGGCCCAGAGTCGTCCAGGGCGTGTCTAATAAATATACTGTTATCCAATTGCAAATGTTACTTCTGTGTACAAGTGTTTGACGTCTATCTTGTCCTCAAATGAATTCGCGAAAATTCCCCATCCCTACCTATAGGTAGAGACAGGTGTTTTTCGCGAAAATATTTATGGCTATGTTAGACTTCAATATCCTACGTCCTCGGACGCAAATTCCTTGTGTCAACGTGAGATGACATATTCTTATCTGACTGGGACAATCAGAATAACGTACTGCAATACTGAACATCCATGATTCGCGGACAGACACTTGAGGCACGTGATATTTAGGATCATGCAACCACGAAAGTGCATATGAACAAAATGATATTTGGAATGAAACTGGAACTGGTAATGGCCGACGCTGGGATATTACTACTCGATCACCATCCTTGGATTTGCTTATCTGGAAAGAAGCCGTGAGGTTCCCGTTGCTCCCGTTTATGAAGACTATTTTTATTTTGCGAATAAAACTCTGCAGACGGCTTTCGTAGGAATATGTATACAGCTAGTTATTTTCCGCGAAAAAAATATGATTACACGGTAGACTTCAATATCATAAGCAACCAACCGCGGTATTTCTTATGCCATTGGTTGCTGTCTCCTTGAGAAGGCGTTTTCATATTTGACCGGGCCACTCAGAGTTCGGCAACATCGGCACGGCTCCTACGTGATTCGTGTGCAGACAGTTAACACGTGTCATAAAGTAATTCAGCCAATCAAGACAGGTAAACGACCCTACAGTGTCTTGCAATATAACTATAGGCTGTTCGCGGTAAAATGAGCACTTTTGAAAGACCTGCTTAAGATCTATTTGTATGCAAGTTGTGCGTTCTTCCGCCTTATGTAAAATTGGCATGGGCCTCATCGCTTTCTCAATGCGTCGGCCGAGTGAACTGCAAAATTTTTAGAAAAGTAAATATTGTTAAAATCTGCTAATTCTTGCTCTTCGGCGCATTAAAAAAACAGAAAACAATAGGAATAATTTAAGTTATCACAAATAGTTACCTAACACTTTTTATCCCCGTTAAAATATGAAATTACTTTCCCCTGCAACGTACCAACTTAACTGGGGGCATGTCACTCAGTGCGCCCGTTAAAATGTAACTAGGTAGGAGCAGTGACTTTTTTCTAACGTTGATTTCAAAATTCTCACTTCACCATGAACCGTCTTTAGTCTTGAAACCTTTTCGCGAAATTTCACTACCACTAAATATGTAGGACTAGAGGGCATTTCAAACAATGCGTGGAGCCTTGCTCTTACACGATACGTCTCTACTAGATACTTATACCAAGGGACGTGCAAAATTGGCGTTATTTTTGGGCTTCAAGCTAGGATTCACAGTACTGTACAGTATACTGAAGCCAGCGTCGTTCCATGATTTGCTGCTGCCCACATGTTAAGTCACTCCCTTTCTGAGTGAACTGTACGTGATTGGGACACACGATCGTGAAGTGTTCATTTATTGGCTCAGAGTTACCCGGGTGCGTATCAAATAAAGCATGGTCCAAGGACAAGTGTATTGCAATGGTAAAAGTGTTTTCAGTTTAAACTGTGCTCAAATAATAACGCGAATTCTGCAGGTCTCTACTTATACCTCCTAAATACTAAAACCTATCAGAGGAGCAATATTTCAACTCTCACATTGCTGGAACGCTTAAAATGATTTGGGGAAGTATCTAACACCCTGCCAGCTAAGCAAATTCCTGCACTACGCTTACAGATACGTCTGCTTACGACTTACAGATACGTCTGCTCACAGTGGTGGTTACTGGAAGATAGAGCGAGCGTTCAGCTCATTTGGCTAGAGCTAACATAGGGGCCTATCATTCCAGCCAATCAGTAGTCAGGGTTCGAACCTGAGGGCCAATGGGGATGAACATTTCTAGAATACCTCCCACACGAACCACTTTCAAGCTCCTAACTGCAGAAAAACCTGGCATATATGGTCTCGGGGCAGATACAAAAATATTATAAAATAAGAAGCGCTTACAAAATGAGACCGAAAAATGAAAATAAAGTTACTAACATAAAAATAAATAAAAATAAGAATAAATTAAATCTAAATAATGTCCTATCTTAAACATAGTAAAATGGCCACCATACATATAATTGAAAAATATCCCAATGTTATAAAAATATATTAAAAACAAATACAGTGCAAATACGAGATTACATAAGTGACATGTGTAGAAACTATGTTTACATAAAGAATATACATAAGATATTACGTGAAGGTGTCAAATGGTAAAATAAAATATGTTAATGACATGTATACAAAAACGTGCATTTTGAATGTGGTACAATGTTTCCCTTGTGGCTGGCAGAGTCCTACTATATGGCTATAGAATTTAATTATAATGTCGAATATTAAATAAATTATGATGAACAATATATATTATGGTTTATAATATATTAAATATGTTAATTATATAACATATTTTATATAGAATAATAATGTAAAATATATATAATGTGACAGTATTGGTGTAATAATAAATATAAAATAAATAATCAAATTTTACAGTAAAATTTATATTATAATTTCATATTATTTGTAGATATCGAGTAATTACATACGAGCTGAAAACTACATCATTTGAAGGAAAACAACAAAAAATGTACCCTATTTTCTTTTAAATATATATATATATAAAACAATGTCATATTTAAATATACGGTTACAAACTTCTATCTATCGAACACCTATATAAATACTCAGAAAATAATAATAAAGTTCTCTTAATTAGTAATTAATTAGGAGATAAATAGTAATATTACAAGGTGACGCTATTGTTTTATCAATGTCCAACTACTGATCAGTATCAGTTGGAAGATACTTATAACTACTTTTACCTGTAAGAAGAAAAATGGAGCTGTATATTCTCCTACAAATATTTAACCGAATTCGTGGTTTAAAACAGTTTTTAAGATTTTCTTTCCAAAAATTTAGTAAATAATGGATCTTTTTTTTTTTTTTTTTTTTTTGGCAACTGTTTCCTGGACTGCAAGGTATGAAAATTTTCTGTAATCAGCACAGCCTTCATTACCAGTGTGACGGTTGGGCAGAATCCTTGGAAGCACTCTGAGGAAAACATTCGCCGCATGACGATGACTACGCTCTCCAGCCCCTCACAAAACCGGACTGGATGAGCGAATAGCAGAAACACTCCAAACAAAATTGAATTGCTCCAAATGCCACTCATTAAATAAAACAACTTATTGGTAGAGGCATTCCAAAATTCGCGTTATCTTTCGGTGCCATGATAGACTCCACTCTGTTATAAACAAGTGGGCACTGTTCGTGGTTTCATTGGCCGCTGTAGTGTAAGCAACGTCACGTGTCTTTTGGATCTCTCAAAAGAGATTGGTCACTCCACCGCTGTATTTATATTGTTTGCTCAAGAGTTCTCCGAGGAGTGACGAACATATTTTTGGCCAATGGCCGAAGTCGGTCAAACGCACAGTAAGTTGGAGTTCAGTCTGTCCTTAAATAATAATGCGGATTTTGCCGGTCTTTACTCATTGGCAATTATTGTTGAATCGCTAAAAAAATTTTACCGGTACTGTGAAAAGAAAAACAACGCATGAAAAATGTACATTTGCATTATGTTATGTTTTAAGTCATAATGATTTATTTCGTTTTTTCCCGAATGCCCGTAAAAATTACGATTCCTCAATTTTGATAGAAAAAAAATTTCGAATCTTACAAAATTGTAGCAATATTAATATTTAAAAAATTTTCGTTTTACAAATAGACAGTTGGAACTTTACGGGTCGAAACACATTCACAGCAAAAAGTGTGAAAGTTGGTTCACCAGTCAATGTTAAAAACATCTATGTGAGTTAGGTACACTCACTCTTTACATAAAGTGTCGTCTCTTACAGGAAAATAGCCAAAAGCCAAAAAAATTTTGCCTAGTGTGCATGTAGAATGTTGAAGTACAGCCTGCGTGTAAATCATTTCGTGAAGAACACGTGTTTTAAACTCCTTGTTGGTTAGACTCCGCTGCAACACATGCTTTCAAGCCTCAGCTTTCTGCAGTCTAAATTCGAATCACTGATAAACAACTGATTCGCAGTAGTATTAAACTACTCGAATCAGTGAAAATGGCTTCGCTTAGAATCAGTAGAAAACCACTGATTGTTTCAGTGAAAAAATTTCACTAATTGAATTAGTGATGTGAAACAATTTCACTAATTGAATAAGTGACGTGAAACAATTTCACTGATTGAATTAGTGACGTGAAACAATTTCACTAATTGAATAAGTGACGTGAAACAATTTCACTAATTGAATTAGTGATGTGAAACAATTTCACTAATTGAATAAGTGATGTGAAACAATTTCACTGATTGAATTAGTGATGTGAAACAATTTCACTAATTGAATAAGTGATGTGAAACAATTTCACTAATTGAATAAGTGATGTGAAACAATTTCACTAATTGAATTAGTGATGTGAAACAATTTTACTGATTGAATTAGTGATGTGAAACAATTTCACTGATTGAATTAGTGATGTGAAACAATTCCACTGATTAATTAGTGATGTGAAACAATTTCACTGATTGAATAAGTGACGACCGACTGCACTGCTGAATTAAATATTGTTTTTATTGAATGTCAGCAAATAATTGCGTCAAATAAATATACTTAGAAACGTTTTATATTTATACTGTATTATGCAATTTACCGTAATCTAAAAAAGTAAAGAAATTGTCGGAGGTGGCCGGGATTAAACTCACGCACGCTTTCCACTGCGATTATAGGCCGTTACCGTACAATTTGCGCTACCAATCTGAGTTTAAAAAAATAAGGAGAAAATGTATGTCGTATGCGTCTTATCGAAGTCGTGAAGATTGTATGTGCTTACTTTCAGTTTTTGGTTTAATTGGTACCGTTAATATTGTTAAAACGAATAGTATATATGAGTGAGCTCTATTCACCTCATTATATGCAGTTTAAACCTTCAAACAGAGCTATGTGATGATTACATGAAAACGAAATTAAAGAATTAAAAAGGGACTGAAAGGCTGAATGTTAAAATGCGAAAAATGTGGTTTTGACAGACGAAACACATTTCAGAGATTAATTTGTACTGGTTTTATTTGTTTATCCGTTGTAATTTCCTTTGTTCACGTCACGTAGTTTAACGGCCATTTTTTAAAGTTACTTGACTGCCATTTTTACACGCTGTTTAACTGATCCATCAGTCAAAAATGAACCACTGAAAAAAAAAATGGGAAAGAAGACTAATGAATTAGTGGGAAACGTCACTGAATCAATAAGTGAAGGAAATCTGGCATTTTTTCA
The DNA here is from genome assembly GCA_029891345.1 of Dryococelus australis. Taxonomy (NCBI): domain Eukaryota; kingdom Metazoa; phylum Arthropoda; class Insecta; order Phasmatodea; family Phasmatidae; genus Dryococelus; species Dryococelus australis. Next base: position 13,877,199 of record CM056993.1, read on the forward strand.
CTCATTCATCAGTTGAATTCACTGAAGTGACTGTCGAAACAGTGAAATTCTCAGTGATTCAGATTTAGAGTGTGTCCACTGGTTGCTGCCCCAGTGTGTAGCCAGTTATGGTCCAGACCAGGCGGCCCCAGATTCGGGGAGTGTTTCCTTGCAGGTATGTTATTGGCTCAGAACTCACCTGAGCGTGTCTAACTAATTGTGGTCCACTCGCAAACACAACAGAAATAATCATGTGTTTGAAGTAAACCTCGCCCTAAAATAAATTCGCGAAATCTATTGATGATTGGTGGGGCCACCGCCCTTATTTCGTGAAAAGATTTGTGCGCGATGTTATGATATGATCAGGCCTTAAGCAGGCGGCCTGCCTGATCACACCTTTAAGAATTAAACCAGGATGCGAGTGGGATTGCAACAACTTATTGCGAGAGAAAAAAAGGCCCCCTCTATCGGCCAGCAAACGGGGACGAGTATGCCAAACGACGTGCCGATATAGGCCACCGTCACGCTGGCCACGTCGTCTTTCCTCATGAAGCAATCGCCGAGAGAAGGGTACAGAGATGGGTGTGTCCGATCGTCGATAACTGCTCTGCCAGAACAACCTCTAGAACCATGATTAAGGTGGGGACATTCCAATTAGTTTGTCGTTGCAGTGACTGTGGTAACTATTTCATAACAGGTTAAAAATATAATCATTTCAATATAAGTTCCCCCGAGTAATTAATATTAACGTAATATGGTATTGCGTGTTCATCATGTCTAGTAAACCCAATCAATCACAGTGGTGCTCTGCCATATCATCTCTTATTATTCAACTACGCGCCTAACCCTTTCATGCATCGGTATGACCATAAGTAGAGCCACGAGTATTTCGCGAATTCATGCGGAGGCGAGGTAGTCTCTAAACACTTGTTGTTTCCTCCTAATGCTGTGATTGGACGACAGTTGTTTGAACACGCTCCGTGAGTATTTAACAGTCCTGTACAGATGGTTCCCTTGATCACAGCAACCAAATACGAAAACGATATTGTCTCGAGTGTATAGAGGGATGTCCAGCCTAGCTTGCTGCCAACTCAATCCACGAAATACTCGCGGCTCTAAACATAAGTTACATTCATAAAATTTGGCGGAAGCGCCAGTCTTTTCCAACCTCTCGCTGCCAATACTCGTGACAGTATGTTATATTTCAACTTCGTACGTTCATGCTTGCAGAGTTCCTTAGGCTATTGAACACGTGCCTGTGCAGGGAGACATTTTTTACTTGACTGGGCCAATCAGAAACAACTAATACCGACAGTGGACTCCGGCGATTGGCTGACAGGACACTTTGGACGCGTGAGAGTTGAAATCCTCCAACAACGAAATAGGTCCTGAACAAACGTGATTTTCAGTACTAGTCGTGGAATATTTTCCCGAAAAACATGCGGCCTTGATCCTTTCTACGTGTTGCACAGGAAGGTAGTATATGACGCGTACTGTACTCTACAAATTTCAGTGCCGAATGATTTTCCCTTAAATGGTTCGTAAACCTTGCTACTGGTTCTGTGTTAGGAGTGGGTCGTATCACTAATCACTAGAGACATACAAAATTAGCGTCATTAATTAATGTCATGCTAGACTTCATTGCACTATGCATACTTGAGTTAAATTCCTTATTTCATTGGCTACTTGCAACTATACGGCGTCATTTACCTGTGCGACAGATTGGTGGATGAACCGATAAACATTTACTGTTGGCTAAAATCGACCTTGAAAAGTGTCATACAGGTTGTCATCCAGTGGCATAAGTCAGACAAGCAAACATCATCTTCGAGTTTAGCCTCAAGCCAAAAAATAACAGGAATTTTTCAGGTCCCTACTGATCACTTAACACAAAGCCTACAATTTGTTGGCAGAGACCTGCAAAATTCACGTTATTACTTGAGGACGCATTAAATTTTAAACAAGTGTGCCTTTGCAATACGATTTTTATTGGACCAAACTTGTTTGGCACGCCTTGAGTAACTCTGCGCCAATAAATGAACACTTCACAATTTTGTGCCCCAATCACACTCAGTTCAGTCATAAAGGGCATGGCCTCACATCTATGCAGCAGCCACTAGGGAAACAACATCGCCTCTGGTACATACAATACTGTGAAGTTCAGGCTGATGCCAATTAATAACGCGAGTTTTTTTTTGCCTGCTTAAGTGCAGCAAGCCAAAACAAAAATTAATGTGGTAATTAAAGTGTTAAAAAAAAACTGCAACGATCTGGTAACAAGAACGCCATGCCGGAACACACCGTAACGCGTTCTGGTACTGCTTTGTAAGATTTTTTTTCTTTTTCCTCTATTTCCAAAAACCTAAAGAAAAAAAATCGGGAACTATTACTTGTGTAATGTTGTTATTTCACAACACTCCGGTATTATTATTTGGGCTCCTCGGAAAGTAGGAAATTTAAAATGTCAATCGGCTTCTTACATAATAAACTAAAAAGTCTGTTAAATAATGGTGGCAGCTATATCTTATTCTCTATTCAAATCCTCCTTCCCAAACCCTTCTATCTCTGAAAGAGCGCCTAAACTTAAGCCTATCCCCCCCCCCCTGCCCCGTGCTCAAGATATCGTGATCCTTATCTTGCCGTTGGATATTTATATTGGAGCGTTCAGGGACTGCGACTACACCCCTAGGCCATGCATTCTGTAATTGTGATCTAACAGCGAGAAACAGTGTAGCCGAAAAAAAAAAAAATTTTACACGCCGCTGTTCCCATCAAATGTCAGCAAACGAAGTTTGAGAGTTAAATCGCTCATTGGCCAACGCTACCGGTGGGTGGGGGGTGGGAGGGAGTGTGAAGGGTTTCGCGCTGCTTGTGTCCGCGAACACACGCGGGGGCGGACATGTGGCAAGCGAGCTGTCAGATCCGCGGAACAGAATTAACTCGGTTGGCGAGCCGATCCCCGGCTCCGCGCCTGCCAGATAAAAGCAATTAGCGACGACTGACTCCGGCTCTGGAATTACATCGGCTCCGTCGTCCGACCAAAACCTGCCGCGACTGAATATTTCCTCGCCTCACTTTCCTCGCTCCGGACTCATAAACGTGTTTGCAATTAATGCGCCCTTCCCCTCCCGCCATCAAACACCCTTGGTGTTCTGCTGTCCGGCCCGGCAGTGCATGCTGGGTCTAGACTGTTCACGGCAAAATGAGGAAATGAGCACTTTCTAAAGCCCTGCTTAAGATCTACTCGCATGCACATTGCGTATTATTTCGCCTTAATGAAAAATTAACATTGCTATGGGCCTCATCACTTTATTCATGCGTCGGTGAATTAAAACTGTGAAATTATTATAAAAGTAAAAAATGTTACAAATCTGTTCATTTTTACCCTTCGATGCATAGAAAAAAAAAGCATAAAGTGAAAGAAATAATTGAAGTTATCACAAATGGTTATCAGACACTTTTTATTAGACGTTAAGATGTGGGACTACTTTCCATCCCATTTTGCCAACTTTACTGGACGCATGCCACTCAGCGTGCCCGTTAAAATATATGCAGGTAAGGGGAGTGATTTATTTCTAAGGCTGATATCACAAGTGCTCACTTGATCGTGAACAGCCTTATAGCGCCACGGCCCCTGAGGGCTTTGTCCGCCAAGACTGCGAACACTAGGCGTATTTTCGCCGTTAAGTTGGTAACAAGCTGGTCACTAGCGTTCACAACGAAATATTCACATTGCGAAAATGCTTATTGTTATAGACCTGAAAAATTCGCATTGTTTTTTTTTTTTTTTGCGTCAAGCTAAAATTCACAGTACTGTATATACTCGATCCAACGTCGTTTCTCCATTCGCTTCTAACTTGAAGTCAAGTCGCTGCATGTGATTGGGGCACACGATTGTGGAGCGTTCATTCATTGGCCCAGAGTTAGCAGGGGCGTGTCAAGTAAAGACTGGTCCGATGACAAACGTATTGCAAATTAAAAGTGTTAAGTTTAGCATGCCTTCGAATAATAACGCAAATTTTGCAGGTCTCTACTTATCGTACACATAAATGACGAACATTAGTCAGAAATAGACATCGACTATAAGGTTGTGTTAATGTATTTGAGTACAGAGACTAACATATACTTCTCGCGTGAAAATAATAACATTCACTTGTCAGAAATGCAGCTGGTGTTACAACGAAGAAAAACATGTATAAAAATTTCACTAAGACTCGAAATATCATAACTAAACCAAATGCGCGTTATGCATATATTGAGGTTATCCACGTTTGTAACACTCACTCACTTCCGACACATTTCAACAAAACTTCCGCACTTTCGTCCCGAAAAAAAAGGTACCATCTTCATTTTGAACTATTGAATTTCCATCCCACTTAAACATTATAAGGCAAGCATGTGGTAATTCGTGTTGCGAATGAAATTAGCAATACCCGGAGTTCAGAGCGATGAGGAACTACCATCAACATCCTATTAACTATTCTATTAGCGTGCTTTTGACTCCGTTAACCAGAGAATGATGAACGCTGGTTACCCGGTCACCGAGCGTCCACAACAAAGTGATGAACAGGCGCGCGAAATTCCCGCGTTACTACCGACCAGCGAGTTTGAAATGGGGAACCATTTTAAAAGAAATTCCTTCTCAAGTGCATCGGTTTCAACGATAACCGCTCCAGGCGCAAAGTATTTTTGCAGTCCGTTCACGGTTACTTCAAACTTTCCCGAAGCCCTGCCGAAATTCTGTTTCCAGGATATTCCTCCGCAATATGCAAACAAGAGCTTAACCAAGTCTAGAAAATTGCACCAAAGGACAAGGCACCGTACTCGTGTACAGTCAGTGTAGTAATATTTTGCATGAGAACAATTTCTTACTACTTATTACCAACCCACCTTTCTTCTGGCCGTTTTATTCATATAGATTATAAATGAAATATTATAATTTATAGATAAAATATTTTAAAAATCAATTTAACTGAGAATAAGGTACTTTCATGTATATCTATGTTAATGCAAGTAGAAAATACTTCTGATACATAACATAATTAGATAATTAAACAAGCCATTCATAGGAATGAATTTTTAAAGTTTTGATTCAAATAGTGTGAAGGAACTGTGAATAGATTCTACGCAACATTTCTTAAAAAATACTGACACGTTAAAAAAATATTATCAATATTTATAAGTATTTTATTATTTAGCATTATAATTTTTACATTTTGCAAAAATTGAAGAATGATATTTTTGTTTTAAATCTCTTAACGTGGCAGTATTTTCTGCGACAGTTGGGCGGAATATTTTTCGATAGGACGCGTTATTTTTATAATTGACGCATACAGAAGAAATTTTTGTCACATTGATAGCACATTCAAACTGCGTGTTCGGGTTTGGAAAAAAAAATGGGGGTGGATGAGGGTAAGTTGGACGCCATAATGTATTTATGTGTTTCTTACCATTACCTACTATATATGGCAATAATGTTCGAAAATGTAACTTCGTTAGGAAATACGACATTGTTTAATTATTATAGTTTAGAGAAAACTATAATCTGACTTCTTTTACTATTGTGTATGTAGTCATTTTGAGACGGTAACCAACAATTAATTAACTGTTGATTTAATCGACTTTATTGTTGTGAATTTTTAATTTTTCTATATTACCTATTTATATTTTTATTAGTTTTTATTTTATTTATTTATATTATTTAATCGACATGCTAAACAAATAAACGCACTCCGTTCACATTATAGTCACACACGTCCACAATGAGCTGTGAAAAGTACCCTATTGGAAATAAGGTTGGCTGGCAAGTAAGTTCCTCTGCGCTGATTGGCGAACGACATCCCGGTATGTTGCTGGATAGTGACGTCACTTTGCATGCTGAGAACCGCGGGGTAAGTGGCTGTTTCACTTCTGTATTCCTCAGCACTCTGTGTTACAGTCGTTGAGTCATCTGTGCAATACACTATACCTTGCCGGAGGAAAAATTTCAATAAATATTTTTGAATACACTCTATGATTCAAAAACTGATAACATTGAGCCTGTTCACAGCTACAAAATTGTTTTCTTTATATTTGTAGCATACTCTATAAGTAGGGGCAGGAAAATTTCGCGAGTTCAAAGACCTGTAGGCTAAAATGCACAATCCAGTCGAGCCTCGGATGTTTGTTCATTGGCTGCTGGCCTAGCGTTACTCGACGCCTAGCAAAATGTGATTTGCTTATTGTTCCCTTGCAAGTCTGCTATTGGCTCAGAGTCGTCTAGGACGTGAGTCATTAACTCTTATCCAATAGCAAAGGTGACTCCAGTGTACACGCGTTTGAAATCTTTCTTGTCCTGAAATGAATTCGCGCAATTCTCCTATCCCTATCTATATGTTGTGCTACGTACAGACTCTCGTCTTGTGACAAAGTGTGTGCCATAAAAGTATATACTAGGTTGATATGTGCGTCGATGGTCCTCTGCGTATCCGACTCTCCTACAGGACTCTACGCCAATAGTAACCTTGCAGCGCAGTGGTGACTTCGTATTCCCTTCGGCAGAGTCGAACAAGGTACTGGGTTCTTACTTTGCAACCAATCAGTGAGAAAATAATATCTGCTTTTGTAAGTATTAGAAGGTTAATTCTATCATAATCCAGTTTCATAACCCGGAATTATGCGTTCTCTAGTGATAAGGTATCAAAAATATACTATTATTATACCGCGTTTTCCCTTTGTAAAATGTTATATGTAACAGAAGTAAGCGTTATTTTCACATATACAGAATGCTCGGGAATTCCCCTTACAAACTTCTAGGACTTGAAGAGGGAACTTAGTAGACGGTCTTTTGAATATGAACCCATGTTCGGAAACGTACCGTTACCGTGCTACAACTATTTCAAATCAGTAGAAACATGCAAAATTCGCGTTATTATTTGGCATCAGCCTGAACTTCACTGTAATGTACATATCGGAGCCGGCGTCGTTTTCCCATTGGCTACAGCATTGATGCGAAGCCACGCCCTTTATGACTGCACTGCACGTGATTGGGGCACGCAATTGCGAAGTGTTAATTTATTGGCCCAGAGTTACCCAAGGCGTGGCAGATAGAGTATGGCCCAACGTCAAACGTATTGCAAAGGTAGAATTATTTGAAGGTTAGCGTGTCCTCGAAAAATAACGCGTATCTTGCAGGTCTCTGCAAATCAGATGTATCACTCGTCCACTTCCGCTGAGGGAAAGAGCAATGTCTCGGATGTGCCTGTGTTGGTATGCAACCGGGTAGGCAGTACATTACTACAGACGATCACCTGATGGCACGCGACGTCTACCTTGCCACGGTATCGAGTCCCATTGCACGCGCCTTTGTGTCTCCGATTAACGTGGTTGAGTACACGTCTGCGGAATACACAGGCATGATCCTTGTGTATGGCGCAGCTGAAGGTAATGGAAGAGCAGCTTGTCTGCTGTATCAAGAGCGTTATCCACAACTTGCGACATATTCTTCTTGCCACAGTTACACAACGGCTCCGGGAACAAGGTACCTCCACCGCCAACAGGAACGACTGTGGTGCTCCAAAGAGACGCCGCACTCCCGAACTGGAAGAGGCTGTACTGCATCACGTTGAACATAGCCCGTCAGCGCGTGCAATGGATGTTGCTCCCAGCATAGTCTGGGAGGTTCTGTATGAGCAACAACTACATATTTACCACATCCAAAGGGCACAGTCTTTGGGTCCAGCAGATGTTGCACCACGTGTTGACTTCTGCACGTGGTTCCTGCACCGCTGCACCTATGAGCCCCTTTGACTTGAAATGGTTGTAGCACGGAAACGGTACGTTTAAGGACATGTGTTTATGTTGAAAATATCGTCCACTCAGTCCTCTCTACAAGTCGCAGAAGTTTGTAAGAGGAATTTCCGAGCATCCTGTATAATTATCCCCGTTCATTAGACACATCACGTAGAAGTCTGAATTAGTAGTACTTATATCTTCAGCACTCGGTTGGTGTAATATCGCATGGGTGAGGGACGGTGGGGTAGAGAGTGTGTGTGAGCTACGTAGAAACTAATCCTGCATGTCCCAACATTGGACTACTTCCCTGCTAATATTACTATCATAAACGACGTGGAAATAATTAGGGGTTAGAATACTGATTATGTAAAAAAACTGCTTTGATATGCTTGTATGCTTCCTCTAGTCGATTGTTATTGTAATTAGATTTTATTCGAATTGGATTGGTAAAAGTATTATGTTCATATAAAAGGGCTTGACTTTTGAAAATTAATATATAAACGAGTAGGTCCGTCAGTGTTGACCACGTGACTTTGAGAGTTATATTGGTGCGGGGTAGGTCAATGCTGGGTACATGTGCAGAAGACGAATAATCGATCCACCTCATCTCTGGCGTATGGTTGTGATAGGTACTAGCTATGTTGTAAAATGACAGGTGGAAAGGCGCGTGCTCATTAAGAATGGTCGGCCGCAGACACATGCTCAGTTTCCATGTCCTGCACTGTACACACACTCCCGAACCACGAAGGCGACATGAAAATAACGGAAGCGATTATACAAGATGTTGGTGCATCACGTGTAGACATTCAAACCTCAGTATCCATGGACAAACATAAACAACAAGTCCTACTGACAAATTTTTTAGAACCGCCATCTAGTACTTTTAAATAAGTTGAAGTTAGGCAAAACAGCGCAGGGAGCCGCAGGCAGCCATGCGTACCTGCTTGCAATACAGGTTGCATACCACGAAGGCGAACGGAATTAGCATGCTACGCTGAAAATCAACTACAAACACTTCTGGCAGACTTTACAACTCAGTTGCTAATCTCCAATTGTTCATGTAGTGTAGCACACGTGTACTGACAAGCAACCACTAGCGGCTCCCACGTACCTCGAGTGTGTGTTGTCCTATGTGCAGGCGCTCTCCGCAGAGCGCGCCAGCTCCGTGTCTCTTCGTGGTATGCAACTTGCAGTGCACGCAGGTACGTGTGGCTGCGGAGTCCCGGCGTTGTTTTGCCTAACTTCAACTTAACATTAAAAATACTAGCTGACCTTCCCACAACATCTGTTACTAGGATTTATATTTTATTAATCAACAGATACTGTGGTTTGAATTTCGACATTTTATTGAAAAACACTTTGTATATCTACTTATTTTCAAACGAGGCAATTATCTGCAAATAAAGCAAAGAAAAAAGTGTATTAGAATCATTTATATTGTTCAATGATATTACTGCCCTGATTAAAAAAGAATTATCAAACATAAATGGATTACTGTAAAAAGTGATATTAATGTAATACAGTTTAAGGGCTATAGAAATATTTCGCTGTACGTGAATTTCCGATCATTCAACTGGACTCAGCGTAAACTACTTGGCATATTTCGATGAGACTCGTTTAACTGACTGCATACTTCAATTAACGAAGATATAACACATAGAGCAATTTGTTGATAAAATACTGGGATAAAAATAAACAAACTACAAAATCAACGCATATGCAAAAATATTTGTTCCATAATGCACAGAATGTTATTATGTAAAATGTAGATTATAAATACAAACAATATTAAATATAAGACCGATTTCATAATTTTAACCAATCATCAGGTTTTTAAAATTTGGTTAAAAAAAATTTTAACAAGTTTTTTTTCCACTATGTATAAATTTATATATCATAGATTTGATGATAATATTGTTTCGTTCATTTTGCGTCAGTTATTACAGTATATTTACTGATATTGTGGTTTAAATCCCTCATTTTCCTCAAACGGTAGGTAAATTTTTAATCTAAATCTACACACTATCAACAATAGTCGTGCATGATAGTGACCAGTATTCAAATATCTTATCAATAAATCTAACTCCATCATAATATAGTAGTTCAAATTCTGCTGTACATTTTATATTCCGGGTATTCTCGTACTACGGGAAAGGTGATTATGCATCAATTTCAAGCACGCTGTTACGTCTTACAAAGTATACCTACAATGTCTGTATTGCTGTAAAGAACGCAATTTATCTCTTTCCGGTGTTTAATATACGCAGACTGGAGCGGGTGAAACATTGCGAATGAGACATTTAATTGGTGACAAAGCTGTGAAATATTTCAAGTGTGTTCGTGTGACAAAGAAAAAAATATACAATTGAGGTTTATTTCACTGCGCAGCTGTTGTTGACTACAGTTTAAATTAGTTTCCGTTTGTGACGAGTGTTGTGTCCATGAAGCGGAAATACCTCTGAAAGATTTCGTTCGTTTTTCGTCTATTTTCTTCGAACGAGGAAAGGAATGCGAGAAATGTTTGCAAATGTTTTCCCGAAGAGAATTTACGCGTGTGTTCCGATGCAGGGGCTGCAAAGTGTCTGGAAAACCAATTTGAGTGCAATTTAAGACGGAGTGGTGTATCGATTTAAACAATTTAAGGTACAAAGTGTTTACACGAAAGTAATTCGTTGTGAATGGAATGCGCCATTCCTAACACCACAAAGCTGATTAACATGCGCTAGTCAACACGAGAATTGACGAATTCCATACATTAATCCCCCCGAGTAATATGAAATTAGAAAGTTATTCCATTTGAGTTGCAAGGAGTAATCTTTTTTTTTTTTTTTTTTTTTTATTTGCCCACCATCCCGAATTTCAGCGACCTTATCGGTTTGTATATGAAATTTTAACGCATACATCTATATGCATACCATACTGTTTATTTTATTTTTGTACTTTGTTTCATTACTTTGTGATTTCAGATGTCAAGTCTACATTTGAGAAGCTGAGTCTACAAGTTCATTCATTAATTTTGCAAATAGTCAGCTTCAAATAGCTTAACTAGAAAAACTTGAAAATTGCAGACATTTTTTGAGCCATCATATATTTTATAACACTCTAACTAGTTTATACTTTTATGATTGGATGATCGAGATAGAGGCTCGGCTAAATTCTTGGCAGACCAATAATAACCGTCTATCTTCAGAGTATTAGTAACCTTGGTGGGCCAATGAAATGAGACAGTAGTTTTATCCATTTATGGAGGCAAGGAACGAAATATATCTGTAGAGCATGTGTACAGTACGTTTAATTGTAGCAAACATTCAACTTTTCCCGGGTATAACTATTTTCTCTAAGCGTGGCTCACGTGTTTACTTCAAATGGGCTATTATTTCTTTTCTTCTTCTGTTGTTACTATCACTTCTGTGATCGTTTTCAATTACGCAAGTGGGTATGGTCTGTTTATTATTCGATTTTAGAAAATACCGTGGCAAAAATTTTGGCAGTGCGAAATGACGTTGCTGATCTATTCCACATGCAGAATTAAACAAAAAAATTTTAATATGCAGCACCGTAATTAATTGAATCGCAAATTTTGTAGTTGATGGTTGTTGTCCCGCGAGAGTTTACACAGACATAAATTCAAATGGCAGAAGAAACATGACGATTTAATTATTGGCTTTTGAAGCTCCCGTCAGTTTTACTTGGAACACTTGAGAGCAAAATCTATACTACTAGTCTACACTACTAAATGAAATAGAAGTGTCTATGATTTTCGAATTTTCTACTTTTAATTATTTTTCATATAGTATAAGCTATTTCGTATAGTATAAGCCATATCTAATGTTTTTTTTTCGTGTCTGTCTGTCTGTCTGTCTTCAGATAGTATACGCCATTTCATATATTATAAGCCATATTTAAGGTTTTTTCGTGTCTGTCTCTTTGTATGTCTGTCCGGCCGGATTTAACTCGAAAACCACTGAACGGATTGACATCAAATTTACACAGTCTATAGACAATAACTCTGGGACCAACTTAGTCTTTGTTTCATGGCGATATCTGAAACGGTTCCGGAAAAATTATAATCAGTGATTTACATAGGTACTGGATTAAACTTTTATAAGTATTTATTACTGCGTTAAAAAAAGCGCTGTTAAAATAAAAATTCCGTCATTTCTCCTTTCTTTTTTGTCTCTGGGCTGTGGAAATTTCCTTACAAAAAGCCGTAGTGGCCCAGTGGCTAGAGCTATTCCAAGTGGGGCCGCAGTGACCCAGTGGATAGATATATAGCAAATGGGGCCACAGTGGCTAGAGCGATATGATTATCAGGGATGTAATTAGGAACTGGATTAAGCTTTTTTAGGGTTACTGCATAAAAAAAATAATTGTTTAAAAATTTCCTTCATTTCTTTTTTTTTTCCCCCTATAGACTGACCTTTCCATCCCAAGAGAAGTGGCTAGATCAATTCAAAGTCCTCGAAATCATGCTAACGAAGTAGCACTGACCTACTAGTTAAAAATAAATTAGTGCCTGGGCAACTAATAAAACATCAGTTTACATGATCTGTCGTAGTGCTGCTTGTTTCTGTCGTAGTGCTGCTTGTTTCTGTCGTAGTGCTGCTTGTTTGCCAAATCTTGTGGGAATCTGTTGGTTTTCTCCGGCGATATGACATACAAATTTTGATTTCTAATGCTGTCTTACAAAATCGCGGACTAAAGAGTTTCTGTGTGGATAAAATTGATGGTTTCAATATTTACTTCCAGTATTCAAAGTTGGTTTGGTATTATTTGCTTGGTTTCGACGATACAGCATACTAAGCCGAAATTGCTATACAACCGCCATTTTGAAAATAAGTGTCTGGCCTTGAAACAAAAAGTTTATATCACCTGCTGAAGTGCTTCTTGCATGCCAAATTTGGTAGGAATCAGTCAATTATTTTACGAAGTAAGACATAAAAACTTAACTACAAATGTCACGATGTCCTCACTATGTCTGTATCGAGTTTGTTGAACTTCTGTTACTGCGTGCACACAGACACGCGCACACAAACACACAGACAGGAAGTGATATCAATCACCTTTCTTTCCTCCGGGGAGTGGACTAAAAATATTATAAACTTAGTTGGTTTCTTAATCTCAGCATATCTTCTCTTCGCGATTGTACTTTTAATGAATCACTACACTGCTCATTATGCAACGGAGAAAAAAAATTGAGGGTTGTACATATTGAGTATAAGAAAATATGGCTGCAATAGCTCACACTGTTTCAAAGTATTTAGCAAGATTAGCCGCATGGCTGGGACTCGTTTTGATTCCGGAGTCTTTGAATGCAAGTTCAATACAGAAAAAGAATCGTTATACAATAATTTAACAGAAGCATTTATACCTCATAGATAAAAGGTCCAAATATATTTTTTTAATTATTTACTTTTCGTTATTTTCTTCTATGAAGGTAAACATTCAAGATGTTGATGTTTTCAGAAATGTCATAGATATAAAGATTGTCGCCGCTGCTCTCTATAGTATTTTAAGTAACTATAACCTACCAGAAAAAGTGATGATAGCACAACCTACCAGCAGCGAACAGAATCTTAGAATAAGGGAAATTTAGGCCAAGTGTCTTTTAGGCCAAGCTACTTTTAAGCCAAGCGACTTTTAGGTCAAATGACTTTCAGGACAAGTGACTTTTAGGCCAAGTGTATCTTAGGCCAACTGACTTTTATTTCAAGTGACTTTTAGGCCAAGTGCCTTAAGGGCCAGGTGACTTTAAGTAAAAGTGATTTTTAGGCCAAGTGACTGACTTTTAGGCCAAATGACTTTTAAGCCAAGTTACTTTTGACGAAGTGAATTTTAGTCCAAGTGACTTTTAGGCTAAATGAGTTTTAGGCCAAATGACTGTTGGTAAAATTAAATTATTGCCGAGATTTTAGGCTAAATGAGTTTTAGGCCAAGTGACTTTTAGGCCAAGTGACGAGCTCCGTCCCTGTCTGCAGACATACGCTGAGAAGAAAAGCCCTCAAGATGCAAGTTGGCGTGGAGCTGGTCGCTTCCCGTTATGCACTCAGCCTATGGCGACGATTGAATTAGGTTAGTCATATATTGGATGAGTTGCTCGAACCTTCCTCGCCAAAAGCTTATATTTATTGTAGTCTTGAACTCATTAAATTAAATAAGTATTCAGTCTACACTGAACTTCAGTTTAGTATCCTAAACCTTCCCTAGGCAAAATATACAAAAATTACCTTAATACTTTTGTAGTCTGAAATATATTAATATAACAGCTCGTCGTCTGTCCTTTTGTCTGATTGACAACTACGTGATGCGATGTGTTCCCTATTGGCTGGGCTGATTCGCGAACGGTGTTCCTACCATAGATTAAAGATGATGTAGAGAGATCTCGCTGGCTGCGCACAACCAATCTCCGTGTCCCGACAATGAACTGCTTTTCTGCCAACACGTCTAGCGAAAACGACATGATTTGGATTCGAGGTTAGAAAACTAATTAGTAAACAAGTGCTTTGAAATGTTTTTGTACGTCCTCTGGCCAATTTTCACCGCAGTTTTATTAAACTAAAATAGGTAAGAGTATTTTATTGAAGTAATATTGATTGCCATTTATAAATTAAAAAAATTAAAAAACACGTTTATCACTGTTGACGACGTGACTGACAATTGTGTTATTTTGGGGTAGGTCAGTGTTGGGTATGTTCGCAGAAGACGAATAAGGAGTCTAGCTCATCTTTAGTGTATGGTTTCGACGTGTGGCTGGAACAGTGATGTCATCCTACTGGCGTGTGCGGCTGTTTTACTTCTGCATTGTCAGGTATTCTGCTTCCAGACACAGGTCACGACTCCCCGCAAGAGTTCCGGAGAGACTACCGCGTGAGCGTAACATCGCGACAGCCGAGAATAACTTGAAATACTGCACGTGGGACCTGGTGTTTTTAGGTCCTGTAATCCTCCCGGGGCCGTAGCTACCCCGCCAGGCGTGGAAGCCTCGCTCCGCGGGTCTTATTGTCCGCTAACGCGGCGTGAAAAGTTTATTTTGCTGCAAGGGGGTAGGGGAAGGAGAAGCGCCACGCATTTACCCGCAGTTTTTAGCGGCACTGGATCGTTTTTCTTCTTGTTTCCACGAGCTGCCGCGAACCGTAAATTTGCAGGGACTCTGCCCCTCAACAACGCCCCCCCCTCCCCCTCTGATGTCCAGCGGGAAGTTGAAGGGGTGGAAGGATGTCCGGTTTAGGGGTGGCGCTAAATCCATCCTCCCTCTTCTAAATCTACCCTCTCCCCCCTCCCTCCACCGCCCACTGGTCACGGTAAATAAGGTCGCCCGGGTGTACAGTCGTCGTTATATGAGTTCCGGCTAGCCACCCCCTCCCCCCTACCCTCTCCGGGCAGAACCCGTGTGTTCGGGCTGGATCAGGCACCCGGGACCTCTGAAGAGCTACTCTGACGTCTATCGTGGAGCTTCACGAGTAATCCAGGCTTCTCCAGCTGAATCTCCAGCCTTCCAGCAAAGCTCCAGCAGGCGACTTCGCTCTGCGTTCGTGCTCGTGCATTAACATTCTAATCCAAACTATGCAACTGAAGTCGCTTGCATTACTCTTTGTATCGCACATCGGCGGAGTTCTCTGGAAAAGAAAAGAGAGGACAAATTCAGGAGGCCCTTAAGGTTGAAGTAAATCGACTTCCTACGGAGCACTGCACCCGACTATACAACGTCAAGAACTCATAAAAAAAGTAGTACAGCCACCATAAAAATTGTCACAAAAATACGATTTATGCTGTATATCAAAGAAGAATGTACATATTGTGCAACATTATTACTTAGGTATTTCACTAAAATATACTTTTTAAATGTAAATAATTTATCGATAGACAGAGTCCACATTTTAAACCAAATTTAAGCGCATTTCCATTCTGGCTACTTCAGAAAGCAGAATTTACAATAAAATATTCAAGAAAGATCGTCATATTATTTGCTACGATTGAATGTAAGGAAATTGTAATGATAATATAGAGAATTATTTTTATAATTGATTTTACGCATGTCCTCCGAAAAAACATTTATGGCTGAAACTGCCGTTAATAAATTTAATCATACAATTTAACATGATATATTATTACTATTATCACGGTAAATATTATAACGATATTTCTTGACGAAGATTTTCTTGTAAATTCTGCTTTCCGAAGCATCCAAAACGGAAATGCGCTTTAATTTTGTTAAAAAAGCGGACTCTGAGTATCGATTAACTTTTCAAATTTAAAAAGTATATTTTACTATAATATTTTATAGTGTTGCAAAATATATACATTCTTCTTTCCTATATAGCATAAATCCCACTTTTCTGACCATTTTTATGGTGTCTTTACTACTTTTTTTTGTGAGTTCTTCACGTTGTATAGTCGGGTGCAGTGCTCCATAATCAGTTGCTTTACTTCAACCTTAAGGCTCCCGTCTATAACTGGCGCTCGATCTGCTTTGCAGTTGATTTTGAAATCCAGGGTTTTTTAAGGCAGTTCGTCATAAAGTGAGTATTTTTTTAATCTACCTAAAAGAAATTTTCCTGCTCCTGCCTGCATATTTTTTAACTGGCTCACTGAGTGGCATGCGCCCAGTAAAGTTGATAACGATGGATGGGAAGTAGTTCCATATCTTAACGTCGAATAAAAAGTGTTAGGTAACCATTTGTGATAACTTACATAATTTCTTTCACTTGCTGTTTTTTTTTACGGATGGAAGTGTAAAAATGAGCATATTTATCAAATATTTACTTTTATAATGATTTCACAGTTTCACTTGACCGATGCATAAATAAATTGATGAGGCCGATGGCAGTGTTAATTTGGTATAAGGCGGAAGAATACACAACGTGCATAGAAGTAGATCATACGCAGGGCTTTCAATAGTGCTCGTTTTACTGTGAACGGCCTATATACGAAACTGTTAAACGTGCGTCCAATATACTAGTCTACGAAAAGATCGCACACTTCAGACTACGCCTGTTGCTTACTTCCAATGACGTCACACACATTAGAAACATCATTTTGGGGCACTCCAACATAGGTAAATACGACTTTTTCAAAGCGCCGTATATCAAAATGTACGCGTTGCACACAGAAGTAATCGAAGAGCATGAATTGAACCTAGCTACGGACTTTCCACCAATAAAATCATAGGATCACCGCTGAAAGTCCCATAGGTACACGCAGCAAGACCAGAACACTGCACGCCAGTTCATATCCTCTGCGTGCAGAGGCGGCTACGCACTTGCAGCGCGTGGCAGTGTCGTCCTTATCGCCCCCGCGCTTCTCGGCCTCAGACGCAGGGAAAAGTTTCAGGCAGGGGGGGGGTCCCTTAACACCGAGGTCTTGCGGACCGATGAGGGCGAAGTGAGGAATGCAAGGGCGGGGGTAAACGGAAGATCCACGAGGAAACCCCGCCAACCAGCGGCATCATCTGGCACGATTCCCACACGCGAAAATATGGGAGCGAACCCGCCGGGGAATCGAACCCGGTTCTCCTATTTGGGAGGCGAGTTAGTCTGACCCCCTACACCACAGTGGCCCGGCAAATATGTGTTCACGATGCACGATAAGCGTATTACAATATTCTTGATTACTGTTACAATCATTACCAGGACTAATATTTCGCTGTATTTATTAAATTTGCTTTTTACTAACACAGCTAAATGAGCACTTTAAAATTCAAAATTTCGGAAAATGTAACTCCATAGACCTATATTTTAACGGTTACTCTGATAAGTGTCCATTTAGGGATGAGAACGACAGAGGAGAAATTTTTCCATTCATTAAAATTTTATTAAAATTGTTAGCCAAACATACGAAAATACTGAAATTATTATTATATTAGATTTCTCTTTTCTTAATGCGTGTTAAAGTGTAAGGACGAGTAAATTTGTGAAATATTGGCTTTTTCCAATGTTTAAATTGACAGACGCGTGAATGAAGTGAGCAGGCCCGTACAAAAATTAATTTCACTTACGAATGGTGGAAGAATACACTATATGCGTGCCAAGATATTATACGCAGGGCTTTCGAAAGTGCTCAGTTAACAGCGAAGGGTATATACATAATTATCGGAGAGATTCTGTGAGTTCACAGAAATTTGGGTGAAATTAAAGTAAGAATTCTAGTGAGAAAAATGAACTGCACGTAAAGTTAAGATGGTTTCTGGTTTACATAATGCACGAGAAGGATTGAGTTGGCCGTTAGCGTACACCGTAAGGCTCCACGTCCGAGGATCTTTCTTGCAAGTAACTATGCAACTGTTCTACAGAATTATTCAACTGTAACCTTACGTACGAATGCTTAAAAGTATTATTTGTGCCACCAAAGTCGCCATTCAAATGATATAGCGATTGTTCGTGTTGTTCTGGCTTCGCCTTGTGGGCTAACCAAACAGAGTTGGGGGTGCGTAACTCAAGAATGGTAGGCGACGCAATATTATTTCACGAGTCATTAGTTTAACGCATTCGGTCACGCATTAATTAGTGAGTTGAGGTATTTGCAATCGTATAATATTATGATGCGCACTATACTCGTTGTTAGTGTACTGTGAGCATCCAGTAAACCACGTTCTGCGAGCTCAAGGACGTAACAATCAGCCAATCATAAACGAGAGGTGTGGACTCTCAATTCAAGGAATTTGTTGATAATTCCTCGCTGTGTACAGTACTGGCTACACACATCTTTCATGTGCAACATGTCCACGATCGTCGACAAGGTGATTGTTAATACAATTGCTCATGGCATTAACAATACGTTAAATGCATATCTTTACAACAAGTTACTATGCGATAAAACCGGGGGAGTTCACTGTATTTATTATTATTCAATTACTAAATTACTTTTAATTATGCCACTCAAGTTTATGATCGCTGCATGATCCGCTGGACTGACATCGCCTTGTCTGTCGCCGAAGGCGGCTTCACATCTCGACGGGATGGCGGCTGATGCAAGAAGGCCACTCTTCGTGGTCCTGGCGGCGTTTAAGTATTCGCCGCGCGCTTACAAACGATGATGCTGTTCGGCAAACGTCCCGCTGTTTGTGGCCCGACCCTGGATACTGTCGTTTGTCGCCTCTGCGTGGCCCGTCTCTCTGGCAAGCTTTAAATACATTGCTTGCCCACGCCCTAACACTGTGTTTTAGGTTACGTCATACTTCCAATGTCGCTTCGGTGATGCCTGAGCTCCGATTCCTGTTCGAACATTGTATTACATGCTAGTTGAATGGGCAAAAAGCATTGGCATGTGCATTCTCAACAACTGAGGTCATGTTGATCATGTTTTGTAATTGCAACCTGACATACTTTCCTTGTGTGCTCGGAATGGTACATTGTTGTTAACCCGTATGTATGGTGACTTTTGAATCATCCTATAGGCTGTATAGGCTCTTCAATGTAAAACGAGCACTTTTGAAATCCCTGCTTAAGATCTACTTGTTTTCACGTAGTGTGTTCTTCCGCCTTATATAAAGTTAACATTGGCATGTGCCTCTTAAATTTATTCATACGTCGGTCAAGAGAAACAGTGAAATTATCAGAAAAATAATTATTTTGCAAATCTGCCCATTTTACACTTTGACGAATTAAAAACAGAAAGAAAGAGAAATAATTAAGTAATTACAAATGGTTACTTAGCACTTTCCATTCGACGCATGTCACTCACTAAGCCCGTTAAGATATATGCCACGCAGGAGCAGTGAAATTTTAAAAGTGTTCACTTTATTGTGAACAGGGGCCACGATGGCTGAGTGGCTAGCCTGCTCGCCTACCACCAAGGCGATCCGGGCTCAATTCCGGCCAGGTCACTCCCAGATTTTCGCATGTGGGAATCGTGCCGGATGATGCCGTTGGTTGGCGGGGCTTTCTGGCATTGTTTTCTCGAGAATCTCCCGTTTTTTTTCGCCCTTTCGTTCGGACGCTGCTCCATACTCAACTTAATCACCCTCATTGGTTCTCAATACCTCGATGTTAAGAGCTACCTAAATATCTTCACTCACTCACCAAGGGCAACAACTAAGCAGTATATATATATATCGCAGTCCACTTACGTGATGAAATGCATATAATAAGTGGAGACACGGCCGTTTGTTTTGCGTGAATACGTCAACGTTAACGCGCTCGGACGCCTTGATGTTTATTTTACGTTCCCGGCACCGCTTCACTCGATCGTATGGGGTTTTATGGGTATCACTGGATTGCTTTTGAGATGCTCTTTCCAACCGTATACGATTTCTGTATTTCGACTTGCCTTTTTGACGAGTATAGTTCGACGTTGTGTCAAGTTTTCTTAATTTTTTACATTAAACTCATATCATTTCATCATAACCACGCCACAAAAAGATTTTTAGACATGAAATCGATTGATCTTGATGAGAACTGTAGATTGAAACCTAAACGAGCGTCGTAGCATCTCCTAGTCAAAAGTTATACTGTGCGGAAGTTATGAGACGCGGCGAAAGGCACTAAAAATTGTCCCCCCTCCCCCCCTTCCACCCCTGCCAATGCGATGCTTCGCAGTCCTCACTCATCGTAGCATTTGTTTTGATCCTTTGGCAATCGAGTTGTGTAATTTAATTTCGATTGTAGACTATATATTCGGAGTTGCAATGCCAAACTGTATCCCCCGATTTTGTTATCATCGGATTTTCGGGATTGCCTCCCACTATGGTTGCAAATTTAAAGACGTATTCACGTAAAAAAAAAAAGTGTTAAAAAATAATGTGGTCTGACTACAGAAAACCAAATATCAAAGTAAAAACCAAAGGAAAAATCAATAGACGTAAAGGATAACATGTACCGATATATTTCACATAAAGGGTGCAGTTGTAGGATGTAAAGTCATTCACGCGTGGTACAGCCTATGACTGGCAATTAAAAAAAAAAAAAAAACTCGTTGGTTGGAGTAACTGATCAATAGATCTGTCAGCCTAAGTGCATCATAGAACGGGAATATAATAATAACAATTGCAACGCCCGAAAATTACAAAATAAGTTGAATCTGATAGGGTTAGTTCCGGAATATTTTCCTATATGCTGTTCACGGTAAACGGAACACGTTTGAAAGCCCTGCTTAAAAAAAATACTAGTATGAACCTTGTGTATTCTTACAACATACGTAAAATCATTATTGCCATTGGCCTGATTCACTTCACCCGTCCCTCGGCCACGTTGAATTGTGGAATTCTTAGGAATATGTGTATATATATATAACTTATTGTTTATATTTGTAATCGGCATTATTGCAAACGAGCTTATTATACATATATAATATATATAACTCGTTTGCAATAATTTCGATTAAAAATATAAACCATAAGTAATAATTTAAAAATTAAAAAAAAAATCTACTTAACTATTGTAATTCAACGTTAAGAGTGAGACATGGAAAAACTTTCCACCAGTAGTTACCAACTTAACTGAGCGCATGCCGGCCAGTATACCTGTTGAAATACGTGCAGGTAGGGGCAGTGGAAGTTTTCCAACGTTGATTTAAATAGTCATCAATTAGAAACGAAAGGCTATATATAGCCTGTTCGCGGTTTCTTCTCACTATTTGAATCAAACCATTGAAAAATCGCCATACGTAAGTCGTGCTTAGTTGTTTCCTAAAGACGTCATGTATAGAAAGCGTTATTCACCTGTGTTGGTCAAAAAAAAAAAAAAAACCTATATTTCGTTAAATAAAGCTTAACTTTTGTATATTAGCTGGAAATTATAATATTTCATTTTAAATTAATATCAATGAAAAAGGTATAAAACAGGTACGTTAGTAATGCCTAGTGAGATATATAGACTGTTCACTGTAAAATGAGTACTTTTCAAAGCCCTGCGTAGTATCTACCTGTATGCACGTTGCATATTATTCCGCCTTATGCAAAGTTAGCATTACCATGAGCCTCGTCACATTATAAGTGCATTAAATATTTTACAAATCTGCTCATTTTTACACTTCCATGCATTAAAAAAAAAAACATAAATCGAAAGAAGTAATTTTAAGTCATCACAAATGGTTACCTAACACTTTTTATTCGACGTTAAGGTATTGAACTACATTTCCTCCATTGTTACCAACTTTACTGTGCGAGTGTCACTCAGTGCGCCCATTAAAATATACGCATACAGGGGGGGGGGGGGTGATTTTATTCTAAGGTTCAGTTCTAAAGTGCTCACTTTATCGTGAACAGCCTTTAATGCCTAGTAAGATATAGTTATTTAATGCGTAATATTTTTACATTGTGTGCGCACGAATGCAGTGCACTATCCCTTCAGTGTGTTTCCCTGGACATGACATGGACAACAACTTAACAAATATTTTTTTTGTTTGTGGGGTTTCAAATATACCTGTATTTTCCCATGTGGGACTGAAATTATTAAATAATTAGATAATGTTTGATTACGGTTACAGATGTGACACTAATCATGTAAGAAAAATGAGTGGGATTTATAAATAACTGTTAAAATGTTCCTTATGTCATGACTAGCTTGGTTTTTTTAATTTTGACTCCGAAAATTAAGTTAATGAGGAAAATACGTAAATCCAAGATAGCACGGATACTTCCCCCTTAAGGCTTTTTTGCACGAGGCGGATGAATACACTAAAAGTGGATGTTGAGCAGAGGAGTTCATAAAAGTTGGAAGTAACGGTGAATGGATTATAAGAAAGTGCCGAGTTCGCGTGACGGGGGGGGGGGGGGCGTGGAGAAAAGGTGGCAGCTCGAGCCAAGCACCGTCTGTCTCTCGATCGGGTGGATCTGGAACTGGAGTTCCAGCACGTGGACCTGGAGTTCGACGGAGAGCGAAGGACGTCCATTACCAAGGTCGTACAAGTGCCTCCCCGGTCGACGAGAAGCCGTTACGACAACCAAACGCCGTCAGCCGGCTGTCCGGACACGTTCCACCGTCAGGCCGAGAATGCAATACACCCGCTCCAACGGGTTTGGTCGAACATTTTCTGAGAGCAGCTGGAAGAAATGGAAAAAATTGAAATTCCCGCCCTTAATTGCGTATATACGCTGTCCACGGTAGGTTGACAACTTTTGAAAGCCCTTGCTTAAGATCTACTTGTGTGCGCACTGTGTACTCTTCCGCCACATGAAAAACTAACATTACATCGGGCTTGATCGCTTTATCCATGCATAGAGACCTGAGAAATTCGCGAGTTCTATTACCTGTAGGCTAGACTTCACAGTTTTATATACTCTCATACAGATATAAACTGCTTATTTGTTGGTTGTTGTGGTAGTAAAAAGCGGTTGTTGGGCGCACTATTTCTTGCATGTTTGTTATTGGCTTACTTATCTCCAGGAGGCATCAAAAAACACGTCGACCAATTACAAACGTACCATGATGGCTTACTTATCTCCAGGTACAAACGTACCATGAACGTACATGTGTGTGAATTCCAACTTGTCTAGAAATAAACCCGTGAAATCCTCGGGTCTCTATCCATGCGTCGGTCAAACGGAAATGTGAAATTATTTTTTAAAAAGTGATCATTTTGCAACATTTGCTAGTTCTTACACTAATATGCAGAGACCCGAAAAATTCGCGAGTTCAATGACCTGCAGGCTAGACTCTACAGTCTTAAGGGGACTGTGTAGCTGCGCGTCCGAGGTCAGGAAGCGAGGGAGCGATACGGGCGACAGTTACACGCACGCCTAGCGCCTCATCGCTCCTACGCGCAAGGCGTGCAGTGTTTCCGCCGTAACGCTGCATTGCGCAAATAATATCTGTAACATAGATAGGGGTTTTATTACACGCGATGCAAGACCACAGATTAAACTAAGTCCGTGTCTTTGTACTTTTCTCTTGCCGCTTAAGGACGCTGCATAGGCAAGTTTTAAAAATGCGATATTTGACCATTTTTGTGATTTTTTTTCTTCAAGAATACAGTTAATATGACGAAAGTAAAAAAATTGGGCCTTAGATAAATGTTTTTTATCTTTTCTGACAAAAAGTCGTATTTGGAGAACTTTCATTTGCCGAGATACGTGGTTACGCGCAAACAATGATTTCACAGAAACCTTTTCAGTACATAGGACTTACGTACTAATATGCCGATATCAACTGCACATTTGTTGCTTGCTGTCACAGTGGAAGGCGACTATTGGACAAGCGTATTCCAAGAGGTGTCATACACCGTGTGGACCAATGGCTAAAGTTACATAAAATCGCGTATTTTTAACTGTAGCTTGTCCTGAAATGAATCCGCGAATTATTCAGGTCTCTACTAATATGCATTTAGAACTCTGACAGAAAAGTTAACAATTTCAGTATTCACAAAATTTTACCAAAGTGTTTTAATTCGTCAATAAATGGAGATACTTTCCATACGCCGTTACCGTCTCTACTGGGCGCCTGCCACTCAGTATGGCCGTTAACCCCTTCAGTCCCGAACACGAGCTCAAGTGTTGCGCTCCTTTAATACTTTGATCTCCACTGTACTTGCGTTGAGCAGGCCTCTTGCAAACTGACAATGACATACTGCGTGTTTCTTGAAGCCTGCGTTATCCATCCACAGGTGAAAGGTACAGAAACCTGGACAAATCAGGAATTCTGTCATAAGGTAACCTTCGCTTAAAATATTAGCCACTAAATACTCGCTGAGTACAGTGCCGACCATAGGAACATTTCATATGTCACATGTCCTCGATCATGTACACGGGACTGAACGATATATATATATATATCGTTCAGTCCCGTGATATATATATATATATATATATATATATATATATATATATATATATATATATATATATATATATATATATATATGCAAGGAGGGCAGTGACTAACAACTATAGGCTGTTCGCGGTAAAACGATCACCTTTGAAAGCCCTGCATAAGATCTACTTGTATACATGTTGTGTATCCCTGCGTCTTATGTAAAATTAACATTGCTGTGGGCCTCATCATATTATTCATGCGTCCGTCAAATGAAACTGTGAAATCATTAAGAAAGTAAATACTTTACAAATCTGCTCATTTTTACACTTCGATGAATTAAAATAACAGAAAGAGAAATAATTAATTTTAAGTTATTACAAATTGTTACCTAACACTTTTTATTCGACGGTAAGATATGGAACCTCTTTCCATTCATCGTTACCAAATTTTCTGGGCGAATATACCTCAGTGCGCCTATTAAAATATATGCTTGCATGGGCAGGGACTTTTTCTAAGATGCATTTCTTCATTTTACCGTGAACAGCCTATAACCGTTAACACCGAGTAGCAATGTAATGTAAACACTGACAGGTATATCTGCAATAATGTCGGTAGCGAGTGATGGATTTAATGATTTAATGAACTATCGGTTGGGACATAACGCCATTTCAAAACACCGTTGCGCGAGACAGTCGCAGAAAACACGTAGCGTGTCTAGAACCACCGGGAATTCGCAACAAAAATTCTGAGCCAGCATATCTTCGATAACACTCTAGCTAGTTTATACTTTAAAGGTTGGACGATCAAGTTTGTGACTAGGCTAGATTGTGTGCAGACCATTCACAAACGTTTCGCTTTCAGTGTCAGAATCCTCGTTGCGCCAGTGAAGTAGGGTAGTGTCTCCGTACATGCGTGACAGCCAATAATGACAGAACCAGGGGACGGGCCCGCGGAATCCAAAGGCTAGACCACAGTTCGTGAAGTATGTAATCGTACGAAACAGTATTTATTGTACAGTGTTGGCTGGGAACTCCTGCATGCGCCCGCAATGGGAATATTGTATTTATGTTACAGGCTGTTCGCAGTAAAATTAGCACTCTTGAAAGCCCTGCTGAAGATCTATTTGTGTGCACGTTGTGTATTCTTCCGCCGTGTGTAAAATTAGCATTGGCATGGGCCTAATCGCTTTATTCGTGCTAATATGGAGAGAAAGTGTGAAAATATTTGAAAAGTAAATGTTCTACAAATCTGCTCATATTTACACTTCGATGCATTGAAAAAACAGAAAGCGAAAGAAATAATTTAAGTTACCACTAATGGTTACCTGACATTTTTTATTCGACGTTCAGATGTGGAACTGTTTCCCGTTCATCGTTACCAACTTTACTGGGTGTATTTTACTCAGTGCGCCCGTTAAAATATATACAGGCTGGGGCAGTGACTTTTTTCTAATGTTGATTTTAAAAGTGCTCACTTTATCGTGAACAGACTTTACAGTGTTGTATAGGAATGCCCGGAGCGTGCTCGTTCGCGCCTTACAAGTCTGCTTCAGACTTACTACTTAAAGGTACGCGACAAATGGGTATATGAACTTGTGTACGATAATTACGGTACATCCGAACCCAACATGTATGGTATACAAAACAACCTTAAGTCTGGCGCACAACCCCCGGCCTCGCAGTGGTGGAAGTTGTGGGTCGGCAACCATAACTCACCCCCTTTCCTATGGGAAACTATCGATCCCCCCCATAGACCCCCCTTCTCTCTCTCTCTCTCTCTCTCTCTCTCTCTGTTTGGGCGTAAAGTGTAAGACGCCGCAAACTTTCGTTATTGATTAATAGTAGAATTTAGAGACACTTTGGACATGAGTACAGTATTTTCAATCCTAGCAAACGGCCAATTTTTCCCGCCATAGACCACCGTCCATAAGTATTACGTAAAAACGCAAAAGCACTGAAAACAAGTCATAAAAACCAGCAAACACGAAGTGAACCAAATGGGGATAAACACAAGAATGCGGAAACGAACAAAGAACTCGTGGACAGTGTACCAAAGATAAAAGTAAGTATCTCTGGACAACCCAACAAAGATAAAACAGACAAGCAAAGGAAACTGTTTAGGGCGAAATATTATGTGATGTTTGGAAACTTAAATATATTTTCTGGGTTTCTTTGTAAGTCATAAGAAAGTTCTGCAGTGGTGTATTCAGTCATTTGCTGTCACAAAAATTTACAAACTATTGGGAAAGTGGGTCAGCTGGTTTGTATAGCACTGCATTCACACAAGGAACTAATAATAAACGTGTTCTGTTGCGCGAGGTAGCAGGTTACAGACGATCGTGAATAAATGCAGCCAATAGGCAGATAAGAACTGCTTGAATGCTGGAAGGGTATCCTATTAAATAATATGACGAGCTCTGTCTGTCTGTCCGTCCGTGCATCTTTAATACTTCTAAGTCCCTTGAAACTCAACAAAAGTTCTTCAAATTTCGCAAAGCTAATCCACAGGGTCATATACAGGTCAAGTTCGAATTTCAGCAAGATCATACTACGCAATCATGACTTTTAACACTAGAAACTCATTTTTAAGTACTTCTGCCT
Source organism: Dryococelus australis (assembly GCA_029891345.1). Taxonomy (NCBI): domain Eukaryota; kingdom Metazoa; phylum Arthropoda; class Insecta; order Phasmatodea; family Phasmatidae; genus Dryococelus; species Dryococelus australis. Next base: position 13,904,236 of record CM056993.1, read on the forward strand.
ATGAAAGTTTTGTATTAATGCATAGAGATTATTGCATAGAGATATGAAGGTAATGGAATATCATGTTTGTTTACTCTAAATGTCTCGCTTCAATGTTGAGTAGATTAAGTGGAGCCTCAGTAGTCAAGTGGCTAGAGCGATTCCAAATGAGGCCTCAGTGACCCAGTGGATATAGTGATTCCAAGTGGGGCCGCAATGTCTTAGTGGATAGAACTATATCAAGTGGAGCCGCAGTGGCCCAGTGGGTAGATATATATATAAAATGGGGCCGCAGTAGCCAAGTGGCTAGAGCGATTCCAAGTGGGGCCTTAGTAGCTCAGAGGATAGAGCGATTCCAAATGGGGCCTCAGTAGCCGAGTGGATAGAGAAATATCAAATATGTTTTCTTTCCAGTCTTTGCATGACAACACAATTTTTTAACAATGTAAATATTCTAGACACGTGACCATACATGGTCACGGGCTAAACTAGTTTGTAATACAGGCAGCACTGATCTCTTTTAGGCAAAAATTAGGTTTCATTACATACAGTATGCTTATATTTAATTGCATTTTTCTTTATTACCGCAGGACCTTGGAGCAGTGGTGAAGGCAACACAGACATATGCGTGCGTGAAGTCTAAGCTAGCCCTCATAAGAATCCGCAAAATATTCACGTATCTTATAATAGTACATTACCTAAATGCTTTGCACTTTCTTTTGAATTCACGATTCCTTGTTAGCTGAATTTTTGGCATTACCTTCTCAGATTCTGGGATTAGTAATATAGGTTGTATATGCGTGTGTATTTGCTCTTGCAGATAATCGTGACAGAATGTCCCTTGTCAACTTTTCTTCAAATTTTCGTTTTTTTTTTCTTTCCCCCCCCCCCCCCCCCCCCTCTGTATCCGAGGTGTTAGTATTATATCTTAAATGTACGCGATTGTACATGTGTTTCGTACTTTCCAGCCTGCGACTGAGCAGGCAAGGCCTGGTGTTTCGCCTGCTGTCGCTTCCACTTGCCTAACGTAACTACTGTGCGGGTTGCGGGCTGATGAAAGTTAGGCGTTTTCGCTTTCGTTTACGAAGAGCTGTCCTTGGTTATTTTATAATAGTTGGCTGTTCCTTACGTCGTAGCGGTACTTGATTGTGATTGGCGCTGGGTGATGTGATGTCATTGTATGTAGAGTGTTTTCGAGGCTCCCTGACAAGGTCATACGTTGATAGACACGGAGGTCGCGGAGGGAGAGCGTCGGCCTGTGCCGGAGGTCCAGCGCCAGAGAGACGTCGTTGGGAGACTGCGCCTAGAGGAATCTGGGGAGGAGGCTATGCTTCACAGAAGTGGTGATACTCTTTGTGATACTACAGAATTTTTAATATGTGCCGGGACTTTGTTTTTTTGTGATTGTGGGACTTAGTATCATACCGAGAAGTTGAGGTACGCAATTAAACATTTCCTGGAGATTCTGGCGTGAAATTTGGGAGTTTGCCTCTCTTGGAAATACGGGGCTACGTGACATTTATGAAGAAATATGCACATGCTCATGTAAAGGGAAGTAACCCAGGGGCACGAGTTGAGAATATTGGGGTCCGGGGAGGTAGTGGAGAAACGACGGGGATTCTGGAATCTGCAAGTGTCGCCTCTGAGTGAGTCGGGTAGAGGACTGAGTGTGTGAGTGCGATCAGACAAAACACTGCCGACATCGAACTGTGTTTGGTGGGGAGAATATTCCCGGATCTGTTATCTTGACGAGTGGTAAGGAGGTGGATTGCTACGTACTCCCTAGGGAGTATGGCGAGGAGAATCTCCTCAGCTTCTTACTGCGGAGTGACTGAGCGGAGTGACGGAGTGACTTAAGAGCACTAACAACACGTTCAGCTGTTCTGGTGAAGAGATCACTCTCACTCAGCTCTTTGGTATCAGAGGACGGAGGCTGTGTGGAGTTTCGTGTGGGTTTGAGGAGGACATGGACGGTGAAATAAATAATATTTTAACTTGATTACCTGTCGGGGAGCATCTCGTTTAGTTTTCAGTAATATTGTTGACACGAGTTTTTAACCATATTATTGTAAATTTCAAAAATTAAAGCCATGTTAATGCTTTTTATAATGAGATTTGTACCGTTTTGTGGTGATTTTAAGAGATCAATAGTAATGTTTGTCAAGCTATTGTATAGGCCGTTCACGGTAAAGTGAGCACTTTTAAAGGCCCTCCCAAAAGGCATTAACCCCTAATAAATATATTTTATTGCAGTCTTAGACGTTAACTTTTGAGAGTGATCAAACGTATGCACTGTGTTTATTAGTCATATTGCAATGTTTACATTAAAAAGTGGCGGAAAGGTAGAAAATAATTGAAAGAAAAAATTTAGCAGGACCTTAAGAAGTGCTCACTTTACCGTGAATAGCCTATATCAGGAGTACACCTATTAGTGGGAGTTTTATTGCAATTCTTTGCGCTGTAATTTATTATATATTTTATATATTGCAATTCATCTTGGGTGGCGATTAATGAAAAGGCAGTTTCAAAAGACCACATTTATATTTCAAAATATAAATGACATCGTTTATTTGTGCAGTAGCATGATAAAACCAACCGTGGAAGAAACTATAGCAAAATTTCTTTCATCCTGTTGGTTTTTGTGGAAGATTGAAATGTTACCTTCCCAAATCTTCCCCGTTCTGTTTCTCTTGGATTAGGAGTAGCGGATGTTGAGGCGGGCATCTGTGGTAGCTAGAATCTGAGGTGTACGCCGTCACATAATGAATTTGTAATGTGTAACAAAAAAAAAATATCTTGGCGTTATAAATTCGTTACTAAAATATTTATAAATGTATGAGTAAAATAAAAAGTATATTTGTAACACTTCAGTACTTCTGCTTGGCTGGGATAGTTTATTAATCATGACGATGCTAGTCTTTTCACGTGGAAGGATAAGACGTCGGTGAGCCGAGAAAGTTATTTTCAAAGAGCATCCAGTTTTCACAGCCATGTGGTTTTCTATTCCTGCTCCACGCTTTCTCGCTCCCTTGTGATCCTTGTTCGCATCGCGGATCTATTTGAGCCATAAACTCGACTATTTCTTACTTATATGTTTTCGTTTATCAATATCTATCCATTCTGTATTCTGCGCCTTTGTATTTGAGAGTTAACATCACTTCTTCTTAAGTTATATACGTAGCTCATGTGACACTTCCGATAACATTAAATAAGATTTATTTTTATTTTTGTAATAACCATTTATTTAACCTTTTTTTAAATTTAGGTTTTTTATTTATAAACGGGTAATATTTTTAGAACATCACGAAAACCAAACTTAAAAAAAAAAATGTTAAAAATGTAATACAAAAATATGGTATTTAATAACTCTCGGAAGTGTCACATACGGAAATTATAACCATAGAGCTGAAATTTTCTAAGTAAATAATTGTTATAATTCATATACACAAACTTCCTTTGCTATATTTGATTACAACCATTATCTTTATCATTAAACACGCTGTTAACTACAGGATAACTATTTTTCATCCCTGTGCATATTTTTATGATAGAACTGATACGGAAATTAGTTAAATATCTCGTTTCGCGAGTTTCATTCGATAAAATAATTTTGCACAAATTCTATCGCCATGACCATTTTATAACAGAATCTTCCAGCTCGATGAAGACGTGATTCCCTGTGTTTGGCCTCGTTCCAAAACCTTTCATTTTGTCCAGTTATTTTCCTCGGTGTCGTCGGGAATACGCCGCTTCACCGCCGCGCGCGATCCTTACGACAGCAAGACGATAAATAATGTATCAACTGCCCCTCAGGCCTATCTCGCGGATTTTCCACGAGGTGACAGTGATGATTTTACGACCCAATTTGTGTGCTTCTGTCGTGTCTGCACCCACCTGACTCCTTTAGAGGGTTTTTGCATTTTTGGTCGTGCAGCTGTCGAATTAAAGAGGTAATGTCGATATGCATTGCTAACTAAATGTCTTCAGCTGATATATCCAAAGTTATTACGTACTGAGTATAAACATAATAAATTTACTTGAAATATAAATAACGTGTTATTTTATGTATAGCCTATTCAATTTAAACGGAACACTTTCAATAGCACTACTCAAGAGCCACTTGTATGCCCATTGTATATTCTTCACCATATGCGAAATTAGTATTGCCATGAGCATAGTCACTGCTTCTTCACCATATGCGAAATTAGTATTGCCATGAGCATAGTCACTGCTTCTTCACCATATGCGAAATTAGTATTGCCATGAGCATAGTCACTGCTTCTTCGTGCCTCTTGAATCTAAGCTTTACAAAACACGTTAATAATTACTTGTGTGTTTGTTTCCTACACACTAAAACATAATCAGTGAGGATTTCACGGTTCCAATCAATCACACGCATCTGACTGATTCAACAGTCACCTCAGTGAATTTAACTGATGAATCAGTGAAAAAAAATGCCAGATTTCGTTTACTTTTTCCACTGATTCATCAGTCTTCTTTTTTTTTTTTTCACTGTTTACTTTTGGTTTATTTTTGACTGGCGGATCAGACAAATGGCGTGTAAAAATGGCCATCAAACAACGTTCAAAAATGGCAGTTTAGTAACTTGTATCAAGTGAAATAACAACGAATGAACTAATAAAACTAATACAAAATACTTTTAAAAAATGTGTTTCGTATTTTAAAACGCCATTCAATGAGGTAATATGAACTTTCAGACTTTCATTCCGTTTTTACGTCTTTCATTTAGTTTTCATGTAATCATCATAGCGCTATGTTTGAAGGTTTAAACTGCATATAATGTAGTGAAGAGAGTGCACTCATAATACTATTCGTTTTAACAATCCTAACGGTACCAGTTAAACCAAAAACGAAAAGTAAGAGCATACAATTTAAATCTCCATGATTTCGATATTACCTATACATAACATATTCTGCTCTTATTGTGAAACTTGGTTTCATAGCACAGATAGCAAATGAAGAGAGAGAGAGAGAGAGAGAGAGAGAGAGAAGAGAGAGAGAGATGTGTGAGTTCAGTCTCGGCCAACTGCAAAAACTTCTCGAATTACAGTAAATTGTAGAATATAAATAGTAAACTATTGCGAAAATGTTAATTTAACGTAATTATTTGCCTACATTTAATTAAAAAAATATTTGATTCACCACTGTAGTCGGTCGTCACTTATTTAATCAGCGAAATAATTTCACATCACTGATTAAATCAGTGAAATTTTTTCACTGAAACAATCACAGATTCTAAGTGGAGCCATTTTCACTGAATCAAGTAGTTGAATTTCACTGCAAATTGTGGTTTCCCACTTATTCGAATTTAGAGTGCAAGTATGTCATCTATTACAAGCTTCTTATACGCGTGTTAAAATTGAAGTATATTATTTCTGGTTAAATTTATTTCTCATTATATTTACAATATTTAATTTGTAATTAATATGAATTAAACCAGAGAGAAATTAGTTGTACCTGTAAAGCCTGGCAACACATAGTTCTTACTGCAAAATATAATTAGAGCGAATGCCCACGAATGCGTTGCCCAGTCTCTTTAGTTTAATGTTATGGAATCGGTCAAGCTTTGTTTGCATGAGGTGGATGAATATCCTAGAAGTACTAACTTTAGCTGGGCTTCAGGAGAGTTAAAATCGACTGCATTCTCTTTATCCACAAGTCGGTAAAGTGAAGTGAGGCGACGCAGAGGTAAGCCACTTGACTCGCATTCGGGAGGAGCCGGTTTCGAGTCCCAGTCTGAGTGAGGGAAGAGATTCGGGCGGCTTTTTAACAGCGCGGTCCCGAGAGCCGGTCCCAGGCCATTCCTAAATCACTCCCAGGGAATGCTGGTTCCTTAATTTATATTCTGGCCAATTATTTCCCATCTGCTAAAAAATTGTGTCCCCTTGAGAAGTCTTTGTGCCGTTTACGAGCACTGAGAAAAAAGTTTTGTAGACTCAAATAAGGTTTGTTTGGCGCGACCAAATTAATTGTTTATATGTGGTAAAAGAAATATTTTGTTGTTGAAAACAAATTATTTGGTTTTTATTTGGTTTCTGCAAGTTGATATTTGGTTAGCTCGATGAACATTTGTTTGGCTCTACACAAATGAAACTGTTGCTGTCAATATAACATCACTTAGGAGCCCACTCGAGATTCGAACATGGTCGCCCCAGCAGCGCCTTAACAAGCTCAGCTGTCACTGATAAAATAATATCAATAGGGCCTATTTTTAATGCATACTTTTAGAATACTGGACAACGTGTGCAAACAAATGTTTCGAGTTTTACGGCTTTACTTTTTAGTTAAATAATGTTCATGCTACCATTAAACGTCAATAAAACTGCTACTATTCTATTTGTCATAAAATTACAAACAAACTCTCGAGCAGTGATTTCGAATGTAGGCTGAGAGCCTTCGTTGGAAAACACTGCTCGAGTGGCCAAACAAATATACATATTTGATTCAACTAAACATTTTGTTGGCAGACTAATTACTTTTGGCCCAGCACAGAGTTCTGGTTAATTCAATCATGAATTCTGTTAGATAAACCAGATTAATTTCGCGCTTTTCAAGTTTCGTTTACTCAACAAAATATTTTGTTATGGCAACGAAATATATTTTGGCTCTATACAAGTAAATATTTTGTTCGCTTTTCTATCAGTGCGGTACTCAACAGAACACATAATAAAATTAACTAAGAATTCTTGCCCATCACACAGTAATTTGACGTTTATAAATGGAACCGCTTTTTGTCCGTGGTTACCGTGGTTACTCAGCGCATGCGAGTCAGCAGGTAAGGACTGTCACATTTTCCAGAAGTTCATTTCAAAAGAGTTCAATTAGCGGTGGCCAACCTATACAATCCTCTATTTCAGTTCCAGCATCCTCGCATGCCATGACCTAGGAGTTTCATATTCTGCGAGCAAGTAGTTTGTATCAGTGCAGGTATGAGGGGATTCTGAAGACTGAATTGTGTTCGTTGTACGTCTGGCCGATATCGGTATGGATGGTATGGCTATATTGTAGTCATTCTGAACTATGTAGTCCGTGTGCTGTCTGTGTGTTTTGGTGGCCAGTGTGGTCAAGTCTGTGTTGTCTACGTGAGGAAGATTGAGGTCTGTTTGATTTATCTTTGGGGTCAATATAAGGTCTAGTGATATATATTTGATGTCTCAGATCTACATTATGTCAACTTGAGTCTTTTTGAGGTCGACTGAGGTTTTTGTTATTTATTTGATGTTTTTTTTAGGTCTATTGGTGAAGGAAGAAATTTGGTCTTGAGAGCCGATGAGGGTAATCGAGCTGAGTACAGAGCGGAGAATGAAGGGGTGGGGGAAACGGTAGATCCCCGAGAAAACCCGCCGACAAACGGTATCGTCCGGCACGATTCCCAAATACGAAAATACGGTCACCCGGCCGGGGATTGAACCCGGAATGCCATGGTGGGAGGCGAGCAGGCTAACCGCTCAGCCACCGTTGCCCTTTAGGACTATTAAGATTCGTTTTGAAGTTTATTGAGATCGTTTTTTGGGTGGGATTTGTGTCTTTTCTGAAGTCGACCTAGGACTCCTTGAAGTCATTCCGGGTCTGTTTGAAGCGAACTAATGTTAGTTTTGTGTGGCGCTTTATATCTACTCGAAAGTCTTTACGCCGTCTTCTATTAACAACACAAAATCCGGAGTCATGGACGAGGGTAAAATGGCAGTGAATCTTTGATTGGCGAGACTGGGTTTTTTGTGTGAACGACAGTCGTGCTCGAGTGCGGGCATGTATTAACAAATAAATTTTGAGCGGCCCGCAGCAACAACTGGTGGCATCGTGGACTAGGGACAAATCTACAATGATTGTCAAAATGTCGGCGTTGTTCACTGCTGGACGAAGGTGAAGGTGGATATAGGTTGTTCAAGGTAAAATGAGCACTTTTGAAAGACCTCCTTAAGATCCATTTGTATACACCACGTTGTGCGTACTTCCGGCTTATGTAAAATCAACACTGTCATGGGCCTCATCACATTATTCATGCCTCGGTCAAGTGAAACCGAAAAATGATTAGAAAAGTAAATATTGTACAAATCTGCTCATTTTTACACTTCGATGCATTAAAAATACAGAAAGCGAGAGAAATAATTTTAAGATATCAGAAATTGTTACATGAGACTTCTTGTAAGACGTGAAAATGTGGAACTATTTTCCTCTCCGTCGTTACCAACTTTACTGGACACATTTCACTCAGTGCGCCCGTAAAAATATATGCAGGTAGGAGCAGTGACTTTTTCTAAGGTCGATTTCAATAGTGCTCACTTTATCGTGAACCGCCTTTAAGCCATCGGGTACCAGCGATGATCTTGTGGTGTCAGTTTCTGCGAAATGTAGCAGACTTCGGACGGGTGTAAAGTAGAGCAGAATAGAGAGAGCCACGGCCGAGCACGGCCGTGATTGGCCAGGATAGTAAGCTATCCTGGCCAATCAAAAATTGCGACCCCCGAAATGGGAAGGGGAGAGCAAGGAGGGAAGAACGGGGAGGAAAAAGGGAGGGGATCCGAGCCGAGCAAAGAGTTCCCCACCGCGCAGAAGTACACTCTAAATTCGAGTCGGTGGGAAACCACTGGTTCTGAGGTAAATTCAATTTCTCGAATCAGTGAAGATGGCTCCTCTTAGAATCAGTGGAAAACCACTGATTGTTTCAGTGACGAAATTCCACTGATTGAATTAGTGCCGTCCGACTACAGAGGTGAATTAAATATTGTTTTCATTGCACGTAGCCAAATAATTACGCGTAATAAACATATTTACGACAGTTTACTATTTATATTGCGCAATTTTCCGTAATTTAAAAAATTAAAAGAATTTGAGGAAGTGGCCGGGATTGAACACAGGCCTTTCGACTCCAGGCCGATACCTTACCACCAACTTAATAGTTTGACCTCCAAATCGTGAAGATTCAAATTATGTGCTCTTGGTTTACGTTCTTGGTTTAATTGGTACCGTTAGGATTATTAAAACGAATAGTATATAGAGTGGACTCTCTTCGCCACATTTTATACAGTTTAAACTTTCAAACCGAGCGCACTGTGACGATTACATGAAAACGAAATGAAAAGGCGTATGAACGGAATGAAAGGCTGTGTGTTCCTATTACCTCATAACATGGCGTTTTGAAAGACGAGACACATTTTAAAAAGTATTTTATATTTATTTTATTAGTTTATTCGTTGTTATTTCACTTGATACACTTTGTTAAACAGCCATTTTTACACGCAGTTTAACTGATCCATCAGTAAAAAATAAACCACTGAGTACCCAGTGGAAATAATGACTGATGAATCAGTGGAAAAAGTCACTGAATCATTAAGTGAAGGAGATTGGGTATTTTTCACTGATTCATCAGTTAAATTCACTGAAGTGACTGTTTCAATCAGTCAGATACGTCTGACTGATTGAAACAGTGAAATTCTCACTGATTCAGATTTAGAGTATAGATGGCAGTACAAACATTAACGCGACTAGCGCTAGAGTCGCGACGTACTTCAGGACTTTCACGCCATCATACATAATATCCAAATACCGTCCATTTTCAGCTGCACGCCTCTGCAGCTATAGGATGTTCACGGTAAAATGAGCGATTTTTAAGACCCTTTTAATTTTTCCTTTCCCCAATTTCCATCTTCCTGCTGCGTTTTAATATAAGCATTGCAATGTAACCAATAAACACAGTGTATACATTTCACCGCCATCAAAATTTAACGCTTGAAGCTGCAATAAGATATATTTATTAGTGGTTAATGCCTGTTGGGAGGGCCTTAAAAAGTGCTTACTTTATTGTGAACCACCTATATACGTTCAAATGTGCAGTTTCGTGTACCAGGGAACAAGAAAGATCAGTACCGCCTGAGATGTTTCACAGTCCATGGCCAGCAATGTCAGAATGTTCTTATTTTTCCCAATACACAGACTGCAGCATAGACTTTGCAAGATAGGCGTAAAAGTTTGAACGCTTTATTTCCATTTACACTCTAAATAATTTCTGGAACCAAAATGTTCCTACGTCCACAGTACAGTCATTAGAAATAATTTTTTGCAGATACAAAAAACATGTATTAACATTTGTGACTTATTATGTAATGAATTATTATATTACCCGAGTGTTACTGCAAGAATTTCTTGTGGTTGTATGCTGTTCCTCATTTTGTTGTTTTTACAAGCTTTTATTAAACTTGTCTTGTTAGTTTGCTTGTACGTTCGGGTGAAATCTTGCAAGTCGATTTTAAACCACTTCCCGTTATACAATTGAGCTGAAATTCCGCACACATGAGTAGTTCCGATGACAATACAGTGTGATGGTACTGCACTGAGCTGATCTGATGATGGAGCCGGAAGGTGGCCATAGGAACTCTACAACTACATGCAATAAACTTCGTAACGAGTTTGTTTTGCGGAATCGAGTATAAGTAAAATGGAGATTAGAAGTGTCACTGCTGTTGTGCGCGTGACATTTTTTGTAGCGGCAAATAGTTCTGAAAACTTAGTATTATTATAGTTTGCTCCTGCAGTATGTCCCGTGTCGGAATGAAAGCGAACTACTGGCCGATCACGATACATCATGGGGATCTTTCTCAGCAAGGGAATAGCCATATTTGTGATACAAATTCTTCTTTCGGAAGAATGTCCTGTCCACTTGCTGTCATTGATATCCGACGGTGTGTTCGGGTTACTCGGGAAGGGGAGGGGAGGGGGAGGGGTAGGTGTCAGCTAACGCCCACACCCTCTTACAGTGAAGAGGAGTCCTGGAGCGCTAGCGTCAGTATCTACACTGACTTTCACTCACACTGGACGGAGTCCTTGCCATAAAACCTCATAACCGCTGGATCGAAATACGTTCTCAAATTTCATTGGAATTTACAACGCGAAGATAACACACGCGAAATGTTGCTCCCAGAGAAATAAATAATTGGGCTGTGATTAGCAATAGTGATCCAAGCACCGAAACACGACTATTTAAATTACCGCTTCAGCGCTTCCAGCAAGATTTATTTTCACTGTAAGTAAAGAGTGTCGAGTTTCTTAATTTTCTGGCAGTTTTAATACAAGTAACTATTATACAGATTAGGTTATATGGTGTACATTTCGAAATTGGTCGGTTATCTCAGTTCGCGATTTTGGTACTGGGTCACTACCGCTAATCGTCGTCCAACTGACTGCCAAAGTGACATATTGACATAATATACGGCAGCAGAGACCAAATTATTATTCCGGCAACATTCGCTTCCGCCTATGTAGTGACAGTAATCAAGCGAGTTTTTGGTAGTGTAGTCTGTTCACGGTAAAGTGAGCACTTTTGAAAGCTCTGCTTAAGATATACGTGTATGCACGTCGTGAATTCTTCCGCGTTATGTAAAATTAACATTGCCATGGGTCTCTTAACTTTATTCATGCGTTGGATGAAGTGAAACGGTGAAATAATTAGGAAAGTAAATATTTTACAAATTTGCTCGTGTTTACACTTCGATGCATTATAAAAAAAAATAGAAAACTAAAGAAGGATCAAAGTTATCGCAAATGGTTACCTGACATTTTTTATTCAACTTTAAGATATGAACAACTTTTCCTCCGTCATTACCAACTGTTTCTGGGCGAATGTCACTCAGTGCGCCCGTTACAATATATGCAAGAAGAAGCAGTGACTTTTTTCTAAGGTTGATGTCAAAAAATGCTCACTTTATTGTGAACGGCCTTTATCTGAATACTGTGAAACTAGCCAGCAATACCAACACAAGAACTGCATGTTGTGTTTCTCTCTGTAACTGCGTTTGCAGGTGTGCATACATTTCGTCCGACAGAATATTGTTTCGACACAAGAGATATCAACGCGATATACTTTTTCTGATTTTTTTTTTTTTTTTTTTTAACCCACATAAATAAATGGAACGTAATTTCTACAAGCGAGTATTATTTTTGCTCGGCAAAAAAAAACAGTAAAACTGTGCTTCTGACAAGTGATTATACAAAACTACGGAACCGTAAAGATTTCAATTTCCTGAAAATGACATCGCATATAATGAATGCAAGTTCAAACCAAATGGTGAAAATATTAAATGACGAATATTTTTGCTCTCGAGTGCCGTTCAATGCATTAGAATTTGCAGAATTAGAAAGGCGTAGTTGGTTCAGTTGTCGACAAATCAGGGTTTTTTTTTTTTTTTTTTTTTTAACGAATAATGTGTTCGCGATGAACTGAGATAAACTCACTGCAAAGAATTTTTTTTTTTTTTTTGCAAAATAATTTTTGTTACGCGCAAAAGTTTTTCTGATGTCAGCAGTAAAATTGTAAATCGCCACATGGCGTGTTGATCCTTCCGTTTAAATTAAAATTTTAAAAAATTTGCTGAATTAAATTTTGTATTACAAAATAATTTTCGTATTTGCAGCTAACGGCGTGACAGCTGCTGCGGGATGATCCGCGTCTTCAACCGGGCTTTGCTCCAATCAAAATTCAATAAAACTTGACGGGGCGACAGCCTGTCAGTGGAATTGCTAATCTCTTCGGGCTTCCGTTTTATTTTTCGCCGTCCAATGCTACAATGGCGACGGAGTGAGTGATGATGGAACAGTTTTCATTCTTGCCGAGGAGGGGGGGAGGGAGGGGGTGCACATAGAGACCCGAGTCGAAGAAACTACAGGCCACATTTTTAAAAGACTGTTTGTAACTGGCAGGGAAAGGAAAAGATTATAAGGGTTGATTTTAGTAATGATCCCGCCTGCCTGCATTGTTTTTCTCCTCAGGCCGAGAAACGCGGGAGCTATAAGGGCGACACTAGTACACGCTACAACAGCGCCATCGCCCCTACGCACAGGGTTCTGAACTGGCGTGCAGTGTTCTCGTAGTGCTGCGTATACTTATGGTACTTTCAGTGGTGAAATTGGTGAAATCTGTGATGCAAAGTTAAATACAGGCTGCTATCGTAGTACGGCTAGTATGTTTTAAGATATAGCAGTCTGGAAAAAATTTTTTTTAAAAACTATATTAGAGGGTTTCAAAATAATATTTACAACATGCGTGGAAACGTTAAAGTGTACCATTCCTTTCTCGTCTGGGGTATGTTGTCTTTTCTCAGGTAAAAATTCAGGGGCACGTTTAATATTTTCGTAAAAAAAAGAAGAAAAAAAAAAAAGCATTTGGATGGAGCTGTGCGTCCAAGGTCAAGAAGCGAGGGAGCGATACGGACGACACTTACACGCAAGTCTAGTGCCTCATCGCTCCTACACGCAAGGCGTGATGTATTTCCGTCGTAACGCTGTACCGTGCAGCAAATTAGATCTGTAACAGTGAGGTTTTATTACACGCAATGAAAGACCACAGCTTAATCTATGTCCGTATCTTTGTACTTTCCCGTTGCCACTTAAAGAAACTGCATTGGCAAGCTTTAAAATTACGATATTTGGCCATTTTCACTTATTCTTTTCTCCAAGCATACACTTAATATGACCAAAGTAAAAAAATGAAGGCCATGTTTTTTTTCCCCTGACAAAAAGTCGTATTTGCAGAACAGTTATTTACGGAAATACGCGTATTCTCACAGTTACAGCGGACCTCTCGGTCTCGTATTTTGTATTTTTACGCAGCGCTCTTAGCCTTACGGCTTTACAGCGCTTCGGCCTCCCAATAGGCGAGGGAGTGGAATCTCGTCCTCTGAACGCAAGGAGGTCAATATTAATGCGACCATTGGCCAGATCCTAGGCCCAAGCCTGGCACGTCTGCACATCCTCGCCCTATCTACCACAGAGGTTCTGAGATCCTCGCCCTCAGAAACCAAGCGTGTGGTCTGGCCGGGGTCCTACCCATACCCCTAGTGCCTCTCGGGCACAACCGGAGCAGGTTGCCGCGCTCACTGCCCGATCCGGCGTATTCGCACAAACAACTATTTCACAAAAAAAAAAAACCCGGGGTCCATCCCACTCTTAAAATCGAGGTCTTGAGGGTGAAGCGATGTGAGTATGGAGCAACGCCGGGATGCGAGGGCAGGGGATATGGGAGATCCCCGAGAAAACCCGTCAACCAGAGGCATCGGCGATCCACGCATGTGAAGATCCGGGGGCGACCCCACCAGGAATCGAACCCGGCTTAGTCTGAACTCTACACCGCCGCGGGCCAACTCCATATTGCTTTGTCCTGGCGGCGCAGAACGGAGTCGCTGCTGTTGCAGAGATAGTGGCAGCACACGCAATGGACACTGGGATCGCCGATTCGCTTCCGCAAGGCACCAGGAAGTTGTTCCTGGCCACACAGGAGCCCCATAACCAGAGCCACGAGTATTTCGCGAATTCATTCGGAGGCGAGGTAGTCTCGAAACACTTGTTGTTTTACTCTAATGCTGTGATTCGGCGGCAGTTGTTTATACACGCCCTGTTTAACTGTGAGCCTGTAATCAGCAGGAAGCAGTAGTCCGAGTGAGTATTTAACAGTCCTGTACAGATGGATCACTTGATCACGGCAACCAATAAGCAAACGATATTGTCTCGAGTGTACAGAGGAATGTCCAGCCTAGCTTGCTGCCAACTCATTCCGCGAAATACTCGGGGCTCTGCTTATAACTGACCAGTATCGTGAACCGGGTCATCATGGGACCCCTCGGCGTCTGGCGCACCATCTGTTGATCATCTCGTCTGGTTGTCGACCTCCGTGTGTGGATGCCTTCACGTATCCACTGCCCCAGACAGCATGATAATATTGCCGGAACTATCAACATGGTGCACTATTCGTTGATACGACCACCCTGCGATTTTCAGCACGATTATGAGTCCTCTCTCAAAGTCCATCATTTGCGTAAAGCAACGTATTGGGCATCTTCTCGGCAATCTACTTCACTACGTACGCTTGCTTAAGCCGATACTGCACGATACCTGCAGCCATGCTTAGTTCTTGTACGAGCCCCGGTGCACGATCCGGTATACTAGTCGCTGTATGAGCTGCTATGGACGATTCATAGGGGAAATGCACCTAAGAGTGCGCAGTGCCATTTCCTGGCAGTTGGCAACACTGGAAAAACTACGTATGGCCTCAGTTGGTTTTTTACTGTGAGGCAAGTGTGTGGCGGGAAACTTGCAGTTACTCAAGACTATTTATAGATTTGACAAGTGAGAGAACAATTTTTGTTACTTTGATGTAATATTTTAAAGACATAAGTTAAGTTTTGCCATGTAGGTAAACGAAGGTGCATTCATTGTACGTACATTATGTAACAGCCATGGTTCCAATCATTCATGGCGATTTAACACGTTGTGCTTTTCCAACATTTGCAGCTATCTATTGGTTATTTCAGAAATATCGTGTTCGTCCTCAAAGAGTGCGCATGTAGATTGTCCACAAGAGTGCGCGCGCACTCTTTGGAGCATCTTGCGCACTCTTTGGAGCATCTTGCGCACTCTTTGGAGCATCTTGCGCACTCTTTGGAGCATCTTGCGCACTCTTTGAGGGCAACGTGCACACTGTTTGGAAACAGTTTTAGTTTTTTGTATTAATGAACTGTTTTATATTTGTTTCAGAATGTCATCGTCGTATAAGAGAAAGTCAGACAGGAAGTTGATATTTACAACTAATTGTTAAATGAAGCAAGACGATGAATACAAAATGGGGAAAGTCAAATAAATGTCACAGTGGATCTGGGCACAAAGAAATCGACACTAAGAAAACGTTGTAAATCTGTCAGTACAAATACGGACCAAATACCCTCGACTAGCGACGTAAATCATGACGTTGTGTTCGTTTTTCCTGGCCGTAGTGGGAATATTTCGCCTAGGACCACTGATGTTAGTAGATCGGCTGGTGAAATAGTTCTCGAGACTGGAGTGTGTGCTTGTGAATCAAGTAAGGATAGTGAGGAAGTAAGCAGCTCTCCCAATAGCCATAAGAATAATAGGCCTACTATAGCAGAAAATATTGAAGCAGCAGTAATCTCTCCAGCAGACATAATTTATATTCCCAAAGCAGACACTACTGACAAGAGAAAAAATAAAAGGAAGGCAATCAGAGGTAATGACAGGCTCTCCATTTAGAAATGCTCTTTTGCTTTGCGAATGACAAGAAAAAGGCACGAGATTCACGAATGCAAAATAAAAGGGGAATATCTTAATGTCCAGTAAAGAAGATTACATCATGAAAGGCAGTATAAAGTGATATATTCTGCTCAGGATGCGATGAGATATACACTGAGCCTATCTTTGAAGAGTGGATACAGTGTATCAAATGCCAACGAAGGAGGCATGAGCAGTTTTCGACATTTGAAGGAGGTTCGATATTTACATGTGGCCAGTGTTGAATGCGCACTATTTGAGTACATGCTGCGTGCTCTTAGGATCTAGGACTCCTATGAGTACGCATTTGGAATTATTTAGTTATTTGCATTTTTTGAAAATTAGAACATGTCTATGTGATTGCGCCAGCAAGCAGGAAATTATAATTGATCAATAAAACGCCATGTGCATGAACCATATTTTCTCACTATAAACTGTAGCCGTAAAGGGGGTCGATTTGTTAGGTGCGCGCTCTATGGTGCCTTTCCCCTATTACACGACAGCAGTTCGCGTACTAGCATTTGTTAGGTGCGCACTCTATGGTGCCTTTCCCCTATTACACGACAGCAGTTCACGTACTAGCATTTGTTAGGTGCGCATTCTATGGTGCCTTTCCCCTATTACACGACAGCAGTTCGCGTACTAGCATTTGTTAGGTGCGCACTCTATGGTGCCTTTCCCCTATTACACGACAGCAGTTCACGTACTAGCATTTGTTAGGTGCGCATTCTATGGTGCCTTTCCCCTATTACACGACAGCAGTTCGCGTACTAGCATTTGTTAGGTGCGCACTCTATGGTGCCTTTCCCCTATTACACGACAGCAGTTCACGTACTAGCATTTGTTAGGTGCGCACTCTATGGTGCCTTTCCCCTATTACACGACAGCAGTTCGCGTACTAGCATTTGTTAGGTGCGCACTCTATGGTGCCTTTCCCCTATTACACGACAGCAGGTCGCGTAGTAGCATTTGTTAGGTGCGCACTCTATGGTGCCTTTCCCCTATTACACGACAGCAGTTCGCGTACTAGCATTTGGCACCCTCGGTGGGTGCGCAGTGTGTGGTTTGTAGTAAATATGAACCCCATTAGTAATACCAGTTAGTAACTTGCGTAGGCCTGTGAAAAAAATAGCTAGCACATCTTAATATTGTTATATTAATGTTCGCTTTTTACATATATTATTCGCTTACTAGTATATTTTCATTCATTTTCTAGAAAATGACGTGAAGTCAGTAGAGTACAAGTGTGTTATTTTTTATTTTGACGAAAATTACTGACCGGTTGCAAAATATAGTTTTTTTTCTATATGTACCGGGATATTATCCGAATGTAAGATTTAATGATAAAAATTTGGGTACGGCGGAGTTTTCAACTTACGTCCATAAGTTACATGTCACTCGCAGGAGCCGCGAGTTTACCACTTTATCGCCAGTTCACACGACAATGAGTCTACATACTCGAGATACTTTTATTTCAATTAAGTTTTCTATGCAGTAGGTATTGTTTTAAGTATTCAGAACGGTTTTGAACAGTAATTAAAAGTTGTCATCGCCAACGTTATTCATCTTTGTCATATTTTAAAATCTATTTGAAAGAGTTTCAACCTCATGGATGTATAATGAAGATGGAGACGTGCTTTTCAGTTTCTTTATCAACTCGTTTCAAGTAGTAGCCACGGGGAGCGCCATACGCTCTGAAACTGCGATGTGGTTGGCCAGGTACAAAAACCGGTGTGGAACCTGCCACGAAAAATAGGACGTGTCCAATTACCAAACCTGGTACGAAATCTGCCCGTACAAGGCGGCAATGCCATAACGGGTGCCACACTAGCCCGTATACCGGCCGCTATGGCGGACCTTCCACAAGCTTTTACGGAATCTGGTATCTTGTGATGTCGCCTTTGGTATTGTATGGTGTTTTTTTTTTGTTTTTTTTCGCGTTCATACGGCTTCGACTACAAGTCCATGTCTACGGCCGCTGGTCGGTGCTTGCAGCACGAATGCCGGGTTTCCGATCAAACGTAAACTCACCATCATGTCCATACCAACTCTATCTCTCACTGTTCACATAGTTTCGTCGTTGCCACATGGTATCTTTTTAATTGTCCAACAGTGTATTTCACCATTGCGCCTAATCTTGTTCTAATTACTACAAAACGAAAAATATTGAAGTGGGCACAATTATTCTTAATTCGTTGCCAGACCGTAACTAACGTATTAAGTTAATCCCGAGTTAATTTCAAATAAAGGCCTATTAATTATACAGTCTATGGACCACTAGTAACACAATCCCGTTACGTCAGGAAACGCCGCCTCGCTAATTACTACGCCCTCCTTTATTTATCGCAGTCGATTAATTTAGATCTCTTGTCGAGCAGTTTTACAAGGTGTCCAGGGCGATGGGATAATTAATCGGCACGGCAAGTGAGTTAGTGGAGAAGGAGCAAGACTAATCAGTCTGTAATTAACGCCATCTTTTCTCGCAACACTTTCCTCGGGTGTTTTGTTTCCTCGGGCAAGCATTTCCGCACCCTCGCTTTGCCCCACCTGAAAGAAAGAGCAACAAACATTTTAAGCAAATCTCATTCCCAAAGCGATTTTTTTTTAATGAAGCCCAAGATTAAGAAATGAATAAGTTAAAAAGCACGATAGCAAGAAAAGAGTAAACATCAACGCCCAAATAAAAGATGTGTCCTCGAATCCCTGGAGAGAAACAAACAAGAATTAACAGTGGGTAACTTTTCAAAAGGGTTCCCAGCCACATTTACAACTTTCGGTCCAGTTTCCTTTCAGGAATCTTTTCCTTGCCCCTTGCTAGTTAAACCTGGTGCTATTTCCCCGGGGATTCAGGGGCATTGTTTTGAAAGTTTTACAGTCCCCCCCCCCCCCCCCCCCCTCCCCCAGGCAGACAATGCTGAAGAGATGCGCGCGCCGTAAGGTAATTTTCCCATCCATTTATAGGATCTTCCACCTCTATGTACGTGAATTTTATTTCAGAGTGTAGTAATTATACCTTACACATAAAGAACCATGTTGGACAGCTTGTATGACTATATGAATAGGCAATAAAAATTAATTGTGAGGTGGTGTGTATATATATATATACACACAACAAAATTATCAAATAGATACAAATCGACTAGGAGATCCACACGTCGTAAGGTAATTTTCCCATCCATGTGTATGGGATTTATCACTGCCATGTACGTGAATTTTATTCCAGAGTGCGGTAATTTTACCTTACACGTAAGGAAAACTATTTTTCCCCACATAAGTTTGCGAATATTACCTTACACTTGTCAGGTAATTTTAACATTATTTTCACTGCGTAGACAAAATACTTCATGAATGTCCTCCATATTTATTTGAAATTTCTGCTGGAATGAAGTTGAAGAATACAGAGACCCTGGCTTGGATGATGCTCCAACTGCGATTCACAATGTTCGAGATACAGGTTTCCTACGAAACTACTAAACGTGCGTCGATTGTGCCGACCTACAATAAGCGCACGCACACGCTTGAAAAGAGGGCAGCTGAGCGCTTTCAAGACGCCAAGTACATTAGAAACAACACGCCAACGTAGCTTAAAACAGCTTTTTTCAAAGAGCGGGCGGGTTTTTGCAAAGCGCTGTATCTCCAAAGCTATGCACCAGGTGCATACAAAACCACTCGAGGGCCCTACACTGAAACTTGCCACAGTCTCCCCGCCGATAAATTGACAGTCTCGCCGCTGGAAGTCCCCGCGCGTACAAGCAGCACGACAAGAACACTGCACGCCAGTTCAGATCCTTGGGCTTAGTGGCGATGGAGCACTTCACACGCGTGGAAGTGTCGCCCTTATCGCTCCGGCGCTTCGCGTCTTCAGAAGCCGAAGAAAAGCTCTAGGTAGACGGGAACCTTATGGTCGTTTTGTTTAGCTGTAGGGGGTGCCTGGCTGGAGGCTAACGCTTTTAAAACCAATCTATGTAGAAATATATCCCTGTCTGCGAATATTTATTAAATAGCGGTTTTTACCTGGGGCGAGGCGCAGGAAGTGACTTTACTGTTGTGTACTGTACACCGTGTACTTAGTTAAGCTTTGTTTGCATGATGTGTAGGAATATACTGGAAACAGAACTTCAGCAAGGTTTCAGAAAAGTTGGAAGCAAGCATGAATGGAATATATCATGTCATTAAACTATATAAAATGCCCTCGAAACACAGAAAATATATTTAGCAATGGTCCTCGTTCTGGCTGGCAGTTATCTTACCTTCTTTTTCCACCACGTCCGTGTCGAACATTATCACCCCAGCTGGGCGTGTGAGTTTTGATTTCGTCGCCTGCGTCGGCGCTGTGTGGCGTCTTCTATAGCCTCACCCCCTGCAGGGATAAGGGGTGGTAATAAGGGTGGGTCGGCGGCGACCAGCCTCTGCTAACGACGCCAAACAGTCACGTCCTTCCGAACGGTGGCTACGAGGGTCGCGAGGGAGGATAGTGAGCCCCATACACCTATACACACGGCCATCACGACCCCCCTGACCACCCCTATTCTCACCCCCCACCCCCCCACCCGTGTCCGTGAACTGGCGCGAACACACACAAGCGAACCGTGTTATCGGGGATTTCAACCCCTAAATCGCAACCCACCCCCTCGGCACATCCAGGGAACTCGGCCACACCAACCAACCACCCCAACAACCAGCTGATTTCCAACACGTGTCGTGTATGCTCTCTTATGTTTCATCCCTCTCCTCCATGCACGTGTTCAGTTATTGAACCAAGATATCGCTTTTCACGGGTAATTCGTCGCGATTCAAATACATAAACAAAAAATAATATTAACTAAATATTTTACATGAGTCTAATTATCTTAATATTACAGGACACAAACAGCATAAATAAAATACTTCTAAATGTTTGTATAATTTTCTTTCACGGACATCTAAATGCATAAGACAAAAACACATGAAACGATTTTTCAGGTGCACTAACGTCACATCATAGGTACGGTCGTCCTGATCTGTAACAAAAATAACACAGCATGATTAACTGGCTGCATAGTGTCGATGATCAGACGTTTAGGCCTGCACTCTATTCATTTACACTATTACACATAGTTTTTTATTTTGTATTGTGATTTGGGTGTGCATGCAGCAATTCAAGGACACACGTTTTTCATTTCCGTCCTCCCGGTTGTGGTCATTTTAATATTACATTTTCCTCCTGTCCCTAAGTCCTGTGTCCATAATCAGTACTATGCGACTTTATGTTAGTAAATTAATATTAGATGGAGGTGATATATTAAAATTCGCTCCATCTAAAAAAAAAAAACAGTATTCACACAAACCATGCTTTCTACACAAAAACATCCAACACACATTCCTCCCAAAAAAAAATTATTATATATTCTACAAGGTAGTGTTTCTACTCGAACATGTGTAATTGTAAAAACATACCAAAAATTATTTAAAGCAAAAGTTTCATTTTATCTCCCACTTACTTTATTTTAAATATCTGGAATCGCCGTCTATATCCAGAGAAATTTGCGAGAAGTAATTTGTAATCAAAGTATTGTAACATTAAATTACCATTCGATTTTGTGTAACAGAAGCTGGGGTAAAGAATCTTTCAAAAATTTTCTGAATAAATTCTGGGAAGATTTTTTGGTACATATGCGAGAGGAAAGGCGAAAGAAAAAATGTCAACGTTGTGGTTCGACAGGGGGCTCCGTGTATCTTGGAGATAATGAATTTGTGGCAGTGGGTGGGAGAGGAGGATTTCTCTTGGAGCGGAGCCTCTCATTTGCAAAGCGTGTTAGGCGTTATGTACCAAATTGAATACTATTATAACTCAATTTAACGTATTTATCGATTACATGGATCGAGTGGGTTTAACGTATTTAATAATGCGAATACATCTTTAAATTTGCAACCATAGTGGGAGGCCATCCAGATAATCCGATGATAACAAAATCGGGGGATACAGTTTGGCATTGCTGCTCCGAATTTATCGACTGCATTCAAAATTCAATCACACCATTCGATTGCCAGAGGATCAAGGATCAAGGTTTTGCAGGTAACTACACTTTTGAGTGCATATACCGAAGTCACAAGAGACCTGCTTGCAGTAAGCCTGATACAGAGGTACTGATGAGAAATGCACTTCACTTTTACAGGTCTTTGCATGTTTAAGTAAACTGTCGGTACTTCTGAACTGCTTAGCGCACCTGTCACATAATTATGACATACAACGGGGATTCCTGTCAGAATTAAAGCCCACATGTCGTTGTGCATTATGGTCAAAAGTAAATGTGTTATCACAAAAGTGACACTGATGACGACATAGTAGTACAGGGAAAGATGAGGGCGGACATGTTGGCGGCGTTGGAGCGGGAGCTAAAGAAGCAGGTAACGTTGGTGTCATTGGTGGAAGTAGATGTTGCTAGTGATGTAGCCATCACACCCAAACAAGTCGATGGAGCGAGACCATTGACGTAACTAGCCATTGATTACCTGACGTAGAAGCTAGCCGAGATGATGTATCTTTCACAGCAGCTGTTGTCAAACCAAGCCTCTCAGCTGACCCCCATACAGCTTACTTATAATATACGAGCGTGCAAGCTTTGTGGTGTGATATCTACTTTGAACCAATCGTGTTACACCATTAAAATATTTTTAGGGCACTGGCCAGCCAATAACTCGGTTGCCACGTGATTGCCGCTGACCAATTGCGTGAAGGCACTGTGACATCACACAAAGGAAGGTAGGCAGGCTTTAGATGTTAGTTCCTCGATCACATTATCATGCAGTTATATCTTCAGCACTTTCTTTCCAGACAAGTTCTTTGCTCAGTTTTAAATACTGGTCTTACTTAAAGCAGATAACTGACTTCTACTGACTGCGATGCTTATTGCAGTGCTGATTGAAAAGCTGATTGTGGTGTTGTTTACGGAGCAGATTGCGATTGCGGAGCTGATTGCAAAGCTGATTGTGGTGTTGTTTGCGGAGAAGATTGCGATTGCGGAGCTGATTGCAAAGCTGATTGTGGTGGTGATTGAGGTGCTGATTGTGGTGCATTGTACCGCATGTTAAAATAAGTTCCCCCGATTAAAAATAAACTTATATAATCCTACCTCCAATAGCTGAAGGGTGAACATTTTCTTTAATAATCTCACTTTAAAAAGTATATATCTAGGTACCTCGGTATATTTCATCGCTTCCTGAGTAAACTGCATTTTCACTTTGCAATAAAAGTGCCTACAACTACAGCAGCCTTCCACCATGCTTCGTCATTGGTTGATGCACAGCTTCGACTTTGTACTGGACAATGCAGCACCACGGCATGCCACCATCGTGCTTCCCAATTCGTCGTCGTACTAAAAGGACTCTCCGTACAGACAGCCCTTATGCGGACGAGAATTTTGAACATAGGTGAAAACTCGATTGCAGAATCGGCACTGGCGACAACTAGTTAGCGATAGTGCAGGTCGCGACTCGGTGATTACCGAGGTCAAAGGCAGGCCTTCGTATTCGCAATTCATCTTCGTGGTATGGGAGCACTCTAAGAAAACCCAAATACGCATTCGCAGCAGATGAAAACATGCAGGTACTAAATTTATTCTATACATAATTATGTATACTCAAATCTTATATAAATGCATCCATATGTAGTGTTATATACAGAATTATGTATATTCCTATCTTATATAAATATATATAGCCCTATATATTCCATACACGATTATGTATATTCTTAATATATATTATATATAATAGTACCTGAGTGTGGGACGGACAAGTAATCGGGTTTTCTCAGAGTGTTCCCATACCACAAAGATGAATTGCGAATACGAAGCAGCCTTTGACCTCGACGACCATGGAGTCGCGACCCGCATCGTCGATAACTGATTGCAGTCAGTGTCGATTCTGCGATCGAGTTTTCACCTATGTTCAAAATTCCCGTCGGTATGAGGGGGGGGGGGGGTCTGGACGAAGAGTCCTTTTCGCGCGACGACCAATTGGGAAGCATGGTGGTGGCCTGCCCTAGTGTTGCATTGTTCATTACAAAGTCTTAAGTTGTACATCGACCAATGGCGAAGCATGATGGGAGCCTGCTGTAGTTCTAGACACTTATATTGCAAAGTGGACATACAGTTTACCCAGGAAGCAATATAATATACCGAGGGACCTAGATGTATACTTTTAAAAGAGAGATTACTATATAAAATTTTGACCTTTCAGCTTTTGGAGGTGGGACTAAATAATTTTATTTTAATCTGGGGGAAATTATTTTTAATTGCGACCCAAACACGCGCACTCCAATTGAAATCAGCACCACACTTAGCACTATATGCACCGCAGTCAGCACCACAATCACAATCAGCGCCGCAATCGTAATCAGCACTGAAGTTTATCTGTAGGAGTCAGTTGTCTGCTTTAAGTAAGACCGTGGTTTAAAGCTGAGCAAAGAACTTGTCTTGAATAAAATGCTGATGATATAACTGCATGGTAATGTGATCAAGGAACTAGCAACTAAAGTCCGCCTAACTGCCTGTGTGTGATGTCTCTGTGCCTTCGTGCGATTGGTCAGCTGCAATCGCTTGCAACTCGGTGATTGGCTGGTTGGTGTCCGAACAATGTATTAATGGTGTAATGAGATTGGTTCAAGGTCAATGTGATGTCATAGGACTTGCATACTCTACATTATAAGCAGTAGGGAGGGAGGCCAGCTGAGAGACTTTGTTTGACAACGGCTGACGTGTAAAGCTACATCGCCTCGGCTAGCTTCTACGTCAGGTAATCCATGGCGAGTTACGTTAAAGTGGAGTGGATATTGCCTGCCAATGATTTCTCGCCATCGACATCTTCTACTTTGATGGCTACATCACTAGCAGCATCTTTTTTTCACCAGTACAGCCGATGTTACCTGCTTCTTTAACTCCAGCACATACATCTCCAACAGGTCCGTCCACATCTTTGCCTGAACTACTGCGTCATCATCAGTGTCACTTTTGTGCTAAGAAGTTTACTTTCGACCATAATGTATGAGGAAATACGCGCTTTAATTATGTAAAGTATCCCTGTCGTATGTCATAATTATGTGACAGGTGCGGTAATCAGTTGAACTGTACCGACAGTTTACTTAGACATGCAAAGACCTGTATAGGTGTAGTGCATTTCTCATCTGTACCTCGGCACCAGGCTTACTGCAAGCAGGTCTCTTGTGACTTCGGTACATGCCCTCAAAAGTGTAGTTACCTACATATCCTGCACTGCACAGTGTGTCCATTTCACCTGCGCTTACAATAGTGGTAGTAGTCGGTAACATAATATTCTTGCTGATTTATGCATCTTTTCTCGAGTTTTTGTTATCAAGGTCATTCAAGGTCATGGAGTCAAGGTTAAGGTCACCTTTATCCAATATGGTGGCAGTAGTCAGTAATGTAATATGCTTGCTGACTTTTATGATTTTTTTCTCGAGTTTTTTAATCAACGCCTTCAAGGTAATATCAGCTGCATCCAATATGGAGGTTGTCAGTAATATAATACCTATGCTTGTTGACTTTTATTAATTTTTTCCCGAATTTTTTTCAAGGTCATGGGGTTAAGACAAGGTCATCTGCATCCAATATGGAAAATGTGACGAAATGTAATATGTTTGTTGACTTTTGTTAACATTTTATGCTACACGTGAAAAATTGCTCGAGAGTTAGGAATACATTAAAACAATGTCATAACGTCTGGCCGAACGATTTAATCTGTATGAGCCGATACGTCAAACAAGAAGTAATAGCTTCCGCACAACTGACCTACTAGGTAAGTATTTTGAGGCAAATTAGATGAAATTGTATTCCGCATTAAATGTGTTAATGCAGCATATTGTCACCGGCTAGGTGTTGTATCATTAGTATTCTGGTGAAGTTTCGTTCATTCTTGTAGCGGCATTTAAATTTTATAAGC
The DNA here is from genome assembly GCA_029891345.1 of Dryococelus australis. Lineage (NCBI taxonomy): Eukaryota > Metazoa > Arthropoda > Insecta > Phasmatodea > Phasmatidae > Dryococelus > Dryococelus australis. The sequence goes on from CM056993.1 coordinate 13,930,225, forward strand.
GAAAAGTATTTTTTTTTCGTAAGCAAAGTAGTAAGCATTGACAAACGTTAGTGTCGTGTACTTTAAAAACTGCTTGGCTGGACTAATTTTGACGAAACGTGCATCGAGTGACAAATATTATTGTGGAAGTATGCTACAAAGTTTTGGATCAATTATGTTCAGAAATTTAGTTTCAAGATAACTGTTTTCGTTAGTAATTATGTAATAACAACACCTCTGTAATTCGCTTGTGCGTGGTTTTGTATTAAAATATTGATTACTGAGGTATTTGTGCAATATTATTCTAGTTGTAAATGTTGTTAATCATAATTCTTTTAAAGGCGAACGTTCGAGACGTCTTGTAGTTGTTTTTGTAACGGGAAAAAGAACCATGTTTAACATTTCTGCTATTCTGTTGACAACCTAAACCAAATATATTTTCTTATGACCTCGGAAGGGTTGGCCACAGTTGAACGCATTAATTTGTGTCCAAACAGAACAATAATCATGAACATCAACCAATAAGGATATTCCTAAACCAATATTTGTTTTGATATACGGAACGATACCTAACGAATGGGTTAAAAGTATAAACTTATCAGAGCTTTCAAAAGTGCATACTCTACCGTGAACAGCCTTTACCAGCTAGTTTGCTTGCCGCTTCATATTTTTTCGGTTCTCGCACTAAGATATCAGGATAGACATCTTTGTCACCACTCCCTACTCCATCTGCCGTCAAACCAGCAGTGACTCTTCGGGAGAAGTGAGGTCATACTGGTTTCTCAGATCCACGGAACAACTTTTGCCGTGAGGGCCGCTATCACACATAGAGTGACATCATTTGCTTTGAGGCGATCACTAGCGTTTCTGTGCGGCCTGCTGTCGCTGTTCTTTATTACGTAGATTTTCGTCACATATTATAGCGGTAGTTTACAATAATTGTTGATAGTATTGAAACATAATCATGTCAATGTTTTCAGTAATATCAGAAGTCAAAAAATACCAATATTTTCAACGGTACTGGAATTGAAATGATACTGATTCTGGCGGTAACGATATTAACGATAATATCAATGATTTCGGTATTACCAATAATTTCGGTATGAACGACAATTTCGGTATTAACGAAAATTTCGGTATTAACGACAATTTCGGTATTAACGATAATTCCAGTATTATCGAGAATTACAGTATTATCGATGTATCGAAAACACCGAGCAACGGTTCGGAAAAATAGCGATATTAAATTTTTGTCATGTCGAACAGCACTGTTACTCGCCTCGCTTCGTCCCCGTCGACGCTACCTCGCTCTCTATTTAGTTGTTCCGAAGCAATTAGCTCGCATATAACCCAAAAGGAAACGTTTGGTGCCAAAGATGTTCACATTCTAAATCTTGCGGTAACAATAACATTGTAATTTTGTTACTGCTCTTCTCCTCTATATTAATTTGTATCTAGACTTTTCAGTCCCAGAATCAATACATAGGTTTAGTGTTTGAATCGTTGAATTTTTTATCGATGCTGTACCTGTGTCGAGTGAACTTCTCGCAATCAGAAACTATTAGTGCCTATATAATAATGAAAGCAGTGAGTGCCAAACAATCTAAAAAGGTGATAAAAATGATTATTTATTTATTTTCGTGCCGAAAATTTCTATAAACCTTTTGAAAAACAAATTAAGACGAAATACGAGTAAACATGCAGCTTTCCCTTAAAAGCTCAATATCGGTAGTGGAAATGAGAACTCGCCAAAGCAGTCAGGTTAGTATATTGGTGAGCGTTTCCGGCATTTAAGAACATTCCGCCAGCCCTCGGGCTCTTCAATTAGTTCCGTCTTCAAGCCACGTACAAATGATTACAATTCTCGAAGGGTCACGTTCTCTTACTATCAATTAGTCGTTCGCTAATCCATGGTTCATTTCCGTGTTACTTTAATCAATTTTAAAAACGAGTAATTTTATTATGTGTTTTACGTTGGCGGTGGTTTAAGTTGACGTTAACTCAGTTAATGATGTCCCAAAGCGCATATTAAAAACTAGTCAATCGTTGATAAAATAGTTTATCTACGGGCAAGTTTGAAGGGTCTGTTGGATCTGTTAAGAGAGTATCCCTGTAATCGCCTGCAATTAGTGGCACATGGATCACCTGAAGTGAAACTGCATTCTCAAACCAAAACAGTGAAAATGATTCCTAGTGAATCAAATAAGTGCGAACTTACTGAATATTACACTATAATCTCACAAGAGGTAATACAGTGTAGAGTGCTGATGCCATATTAGGCGTTCCAACATTAACAATAATAAATAATATTAATACTACATCATATTTATTTTTTATGGTGACATTAATGACTTCCATCATTGTTACCTTTTTTCCTTCGAATATATAACTATCAAATAAAGGTATATTATGTAAATGTATGGACGAAATAAGTCAGTGATTTAAAATGTTAGCAATCTACCTACGACTGAGTTTTAGTGGGACCAGGACCTATTGACGTGCAGCAAGTATTTGCGTGCATAAGCTATTCACGGTAGAACTGAGCACTTTTGGAAGCCCTTCTTAAGATCTACTTGTATGCACGTTATGCATTCTTCCGCCTTATGTAAAATTAACATTGGCGTGGACCTCATCACTTTATTCATGCGTCGGTTAAGTGAAAGTGTGGAGTTATTAGAAAACTAAATATTTTACAAATCTGCTCATTTTCACAGCGGTGCATCAGCATGAACAGAAAGCGAAAGAAATAATTTAAGTTAGCACAAATGGTTTCCTAACACTTTTTATTCTACGTTAAGGTATGTAACTACTTTCCATCCATCGTTACCAACTCTACTGGGCGCATGTCACTAAGCGCGCTCGTTAAAATATATGCTGGCAGGGGCAGCGACTTTTTTCTGAGGTTGCTTTCAAAAGTGCTCACTTTATCGTGAACTGCCTTTAGTAATGAATAATTATTATTAAACAGAGATCACGGGTACGTAGCGTTATCTCTTTGGTAAATTCCCAGACAATGCTTGCACGAGACGCAGGAACAGCCTGAAAGAAGAACTTCGGTAGGGCTTCAGGAAAGTTTGAAGTGACCGTGAATGAAATATACCTACCTGGCATTGAGCGCGCCGAGATCTTGATCCGGGAGGTCTTGGAGGAGCTTCTAGAGTGTGTTTCTGTGGTCCATCTCAGCCTCCAGTACGAGTACCTCCTGTTGAAGATGACGTCTTTCTTCCAGCAATTTGTTCCTACAACAACACGACAGCTTCACACATACAGTAGGCATATAGTCTATATGTAGTAACTTCACACTTTCGAATCAAACTTTTGAAAAATCGCCCCATGTAATAAGTGTTTGGCTGTTTACTAGATATGCCACTTATTACAAGGTCTTATACATGTGTTCACTTAGAAGTTCTTTATTTTTAGTTAAATCGAACTTATTTATATAGTGTGTATATAAATAATATTTTATTTATAATTAATATAGGTTTTACGTTCCCGACACCGCTTCACTCTATCATATGAGGTTTTATGGGTATCACTGGATTGCTTTTGAGATGCTATTTCGAACCGTATACGAATTCTGTACTTCAACTTGGCTTTTTGACGAGTATAGGCCGGCGTTGTGTCAAGTTTTCTAAGTTTTTCAAATTAAACTCATACAATTTCACCATAACCATAACCAGGCCACACAAATGTTTTTAAACACGCAATCGATTTATCTTGGCGAGAACTGTCAATTGAAACTTAAGAGGATTGTGTACCTGCGCGTCCCAGGTTACGAAGAGAGGGAACAATACGGGCGACACTAACACTGCACGCCTAGCGCCTCATCGCCCCTACGCGCAAGGCATGCAATGTTTCCGTCGTGACGCTGTACTGTGTAAATCAGATCTGTGATAGCGGGGTTTTATTACATCCAATGAAATCCCACAAATTAAACTACGTCTGTATGTTAGTACTTTTCTCTTTCCGCTTAAGGAAACTGCATAGGCAAGCTTTAAAAATTCCATATTTGACCACTTTTACGAATTTTTTTTACTTAATATGTTGAAAGTAAAAACATAAGAGTCATGGGTAATAGTTTTGCACATTTCCTGACAAAAGGTCGCGTTTACGTAACATGTATTTATCCAGATACGCGAATACGCGCAAACAACGATTTCACAAAAAAATGTTTCGATTCACACTCCTCTTAAACGAACGTCGTAGCTGTTCCTAGTCAAGTTTTATACTACGCGGAAGTTATGAGACGCGGTGAAACTAACTCAAAATAGCACGACCCCCCCCCCCCCCCCGCCCGCCCGTGCGATTCTTCGCAGTCCTCACTCAACGTAACATATTCTTTGATCCTTTGGCAATCGAGTGTGGTATAATTTAATTGAATTTTGAACGTAAACGATAGATTCGGAGCTGCAGCGCCAAACTCTATCCCCCGATTTTGTTATCATCGGATTTTCTGGATTGACTCCCTCTATGGTCACAAATGAAAAGACGTATTCGCGTCAAAATGTATGTGTTGATAGAGCCTATTAAAAAATATTTCTTATGCGAGATATTATTACACTGAGTGCGCACGAACGCTGCGCGTGGCTCCGTTGGTGTAATTTTCTAGACTCGGTTAAGCTTTGATAGCACGAGGTTGGAAGAATATCCGAGAAGTAGAACTTCAATAGGGCTGCGGGAAAGTTAGAAATAATTGTGAACATCCTGTATATGTAATTCCATTAAAATCAGTCGACGACCAGTGCATGAAGTGAGTTGCACAAGGTTTCGTTGGTAAAACATGATTTAGAAATTGTTATATTTTGTGTCGTGGTGTACAAACACGAAAAGTATTTCATGAACGCTTCAGACCCGAAGAGAAGTTTCAAGCTCGCAATCAAACTACAAGGATTGTTTTCATAGGCAAAGAAATGGCTTTAACGAGTGTTTTCATAATTAGTTTTAGCTGTTAAGGTTATATTCCTAATTTTTTTTTATCATAAAGAGCTTTCCAAAAGCGCCCTCTTAATGCAGTTATTAGTTGTCAGATCATTATTATTTTCAAAATATAACACTCAAAAGTCTTAATTTCCTGAACTCAGCAACACACTAGACTTTGCTCCTAGATAATTTTTTTCCCAATAAAATGGCAAGTAATGTGATCTCTATGGTGTGCAGAACATACTGATTCAGTGTGAGTGCAATCTGTATGGTGTGCAGAACATACTGATTCAGTGTGAGTGCGCTCTGTATGGTGTGCAGAACATACTGATTCAGTGTGAGTGCGATCTGTATGGTGTGCAGAACATACTGATTCAGTGTGAGTGCGCTCTGTATGGTGTGCAGAACATACTGATTCAGTGTGAGTGCGCTCTGTATGGTGTGCAGAACATACTGATTCAGTGTGAGTGCGATCTGTATGGTGTGTAGAACATACTGATTCAGTGTGAGTGCGCTCTGTATGGTGTGCAGAACATACTGATTCAGTGTGAGTGCGCTCTGTATGGTGTGTAGAACATACTGATTCAGTGTGAGTGCGATTTATAAACAGGTGAGCTAATATAGACACACTGAATTTTGTTGTAAATAGAGGTCAGACTTATCATAACTATGTTATTGTTCAATCAAGTGAAACTGTTAACATTCATTTAATAAATAGTTTAAACCATAAACTGTAGAGGAAAAGTTGTTATTATTCCTTTTGTAGCTTGTAACACAAATGCACTATGCCGCGCTTAGACTCTTATGCGTCACTTCTAACCTGCCTATAACACTCGTGTGTCGGAATTTGAATGTTATATTTTGAAAACTATAATGATTTGACATTAAGGGAGCGTTTTTCGAAACCTCTCTCGGATAACCAAATTCCAAAAAAAATGATAGATATCACCCTAAGAGGGCTGCCTGCCTTCCAACCGCTTGAAATGAGTCGCAGTGTGTTGGGAAATCCAATTTTTTTTACTAAAATATTTCACGTGTGCCCAATACGCTAATTTACGAAAAGAAAAACACACACTTCAGACGAATTCGGAATGCACTTTCAAGCCCTTCGGCAAGGCTAAAAACGGCCCTTTTAAATTGCTGTATCTCAAAATACGGTTAAATAGGGTACAAGCAAAACTGCATTGAACTTTGCCATAGACTTTCCGCCAATACAATTATATGGTCACCGCTTATAGCCCGATAGAAAAAACGGTTTGGTGGAAAGGTTAGACGCCAGTTCGGTGCTTTACGCCTAGAGGCGATGCGGAACTTGATGCTCTTGCCAGTCTGGCCTTTATCGCTCACTTTCTTATATAGGGACTATGTCTAGCCAGGCGGCGCCCTTAATTTTTCTACGCAGGAACTTCAGGGTTGTATTTGGACAACACGCATCGTGTTGTGACAGGTTGTCACATTTCCCCGCACCAAGTCTCAACCGACAAGAACGATCGCCTAAAATTACCATACCTGGCGATCGAATGGGGGCCCTCATCGGAGCTGAAAAGGTCGCGTCTAGATGCAACGCGAGTCGGACAAGAACTGTTACAAGGGGACGGCACGTGGCGTGGCGACACCCCCCCTCCCCCCCAATCACCACCACGACCTCTCCAGAAGACGACTTTCGACCACCATCGGCCTATTTCATAACAGTTACAATTCGACAGGTGACAGGTGACAGGTTTACAATTCGACATCCCCCCCCCCCCCCATCAAAAAACCTTTTCGTGCTCCTCCTACGACCTCTCCAGAAGACGACTTTCGACCACCATGGGCCTATTTCATAAAAGTTACAATTCGACAGGTGACAGGTGACAGGTTTACAATCCGACAAATGTGTGTTTCATAAAAGCTGACAAGTTTACAGATTTGTCATGACAAATTTGCAGAATTGAATGACAATTTGACAAATAGTTGTTTCACAAAATTCTTGAGCTGACAGTTAAAAATCCGACAAATGTGTCAAATATTTCACTACATACTGTTTCATGAAACAGGTAAGTATGATCACTCGGTGACGTATCTACAAATTTGTAGAACTGTCACTGTAGAAGTGACAGGCAAGCTTTCCTATGTAACCAGTAGTTTGCAATGTTTATATAACATGGCAGTGCAATCGTGTTTCAATATTGCGTGAACTAACATTGCTTGCCAATCAGTGCATCCTTTTCCTCCCGGATCAGGTTTAATATAGCAATCTTATCCACATTACTCGACATCTGCTGCTAGAGTGCAATTATTATTTACCGCTTAGTTATTTGTGGTAGGAATCGACTGTTCATGAATCGCTGAGATCGATTATCGTAAGCGCGCTTGACAGCTATCCAGCGTGTAATAAATGGAACTTGACACATAATTGTGGCGTTTATGAAACTGTTATTTTAAGGCTGACAATATACACGGTTTTTTGCTAGTCAAATAAGGAGTACTTGCAATATTTATGTAAGATAACATTGTCATGACATATGGACAATTTCGTCGGATTTGGCATAATTGCCGTATATGCCACATCTGTCACGTCTTATTAAATAAGGCCCAGGTTACGGCGACGGTTTGAACTGACCAATAAGAAGAGATCGAAGGAACAAGTGCTTCTAGAATCCAGATGTTTAATATAAAATGCGTTTTTGGGGCTTTTGTAAGACAGGGTGAACGTGGCTTTGTGGTCAGACATTGAGGGTGAATTTTCCTCCAATTGAAGTAGCTATGGGGGAAAGTTGACGTAAGAAGGGTGAAGGTTATGTATATTTATATTTGTGTGTTTTAACTGTATTTTAAAGGGATTTGGATATAATTGGTAAAAAAATGTTGAGGATTTTTTTAACAATTTAATACTGAGTGTGATAACTTTATTGCTAAAATATAGCAGTTTTTTTTTAAGAATTAATGAATTATACGAAATTTTGAAAAACTAATTTTATTGAGGTTCTCCTTCATACGCCACGCTTATTTAGGGTATGTTCTCCGCCTCCTGAAGGTGGTTTTTCTATGCTTGAAGTCAGAATTGTAAACGTTAAGTATTTAAAAAAAACCCTGAAGGGAAATAAGGACGTATATTGCCTTTCTCATGCTTTGGAGGCTACACTCTAAAAACACTTTCTTTGCCACAATGCAAATTGTGTTGCAGCAAAGAAAATTTTTGTTTAATTATGAACCACCGCAAAGTAGCTTTGCCGCACCGAACATTTTTGTTTAAAGCATATAATAATGGTAACAAAAACATTGCATTACCATAACAATAATTTCACTTTAAAAAAATTTGAGGTGAAATTCCCTCGCATTTAAGGGAAGCTAATTACCTCTACATGTAAGGTAAAATTACCTGTTAAATGTGGAGTAAATTTACATAACATGTAAGGTATTATTCCCTAATCTTACGGAAGAAGTACCTAACAAAAGTGGGAGGAAAAATCCCATACAATAAAGGTAATATTATCTACATTGTATAATAAAATTATATTTAAATTTCCCGGAGATATTAGCCTTGATAACTTGTGTATCACTTACATCCTCTAAGGAACAGCGACCGAAACAAGGACTCTAAAACCCTCGACATTTGCGAGAAGACGGGCGCGAACCGTGGTCCTCTATTACGAGAGGCTGTTGCATTATCAATTACACCACGAAGACAACATGTCAGTATCAGTGATTATTAGGGTGTTAAACTATTGTTCTTCCGGCCGTCTTCGCACTTGAGACAATACTGAAGAGACGCACTCGTCGTAAGGTAATGTTCCCATCCATTTATGGCATTTTCCACTACCTTGTACGTGAATTTTACTCCAGAGCGCGGCCATTTTACCTTACACGTAAGGAAAACTGTGTTACCCACACAGGTTTGCGAATATTACCTTACACTTGTCAGGTAATTTACCATTATTTTACTAATATTTAAGTTAAAGATAATTGCAGTTTTAGTAAGGCAAGCTTTATGTTGCAGCAAAGATAAAATACTTGGTTGCATTAAGGTAAAGAAAAATTTTTAAAGAAAACATTTGGTAACACTTAAGATATTTTTTTAAAAGCCTTTCTTTGCTGTCAAGCAATATTTCTTTACCGCAAGCTGAAGAGCCTCAAAGAAATTGTTTTCTTTGCTGTAAAGAAAATGTTTTTTGTCTTTATTAGCGCTCCATAGAAAAAATACATTCACCTCATAACGCCACGTTCATGGCAAGTAGCCGACGGAAAGACTGCACGCCGGATGAGCGCCTTGCGCGTAGAGATGACAAAGCAAATGGCGTAAGAGCAATAGTCGACCTTAGAGCCCAGACCTTTCGAAGCCTAGAACGTGCAAAATAACTGCAGGCTGGTGGACCACTACGCGATTTTCACAATACTGCGTTGCGTTCCGATGGGACGCGATGTGTTTGACGCTGACGATCGCCGACTGATTCCATTTGAGGTTTCACAATAGTGCGAAAGTTTGTCAGCGATGGGTGCCAACCGTTCTCATGAAAGAAATTTTAAGTTTTTGGCCAGAATGTTGAACAAAAGACATACGGAAAATTGGTCTGTTAGAACCATGGATGTAATAGACGATGGCGTGGCAACAGCCTATCTTCTCCACGTTTATCAAGCGAAACCGATGCCTTGTCTGACTTCTTTCAACTGCGCATGCGCAGACCGATTGTTTACGTCAGCCGCCATATTATGAAGTTACATAGTAAGTAATGCAAAACATGCACCTTTTTGCCACTGCTAGCCCTGTCCTTGTCTTTCATTATCGGCTTCGCTTTTGTGTTTCGGCTTCCACTCCATAGACTAATACCTCCATGGCTGGAACGAAAACAGAAGAGTGAAGAAAGATTTTAAAAAAATAAGGCAATACTACGAAATAATACACAGAAAGTTTGCTTCGCGCCAAATGCGTATTTGTTTTCGAAACACAATACTTTTTTTAGTCGTCAGTGCTCAAAGTAAACAACAATTCTTCTTCTTCTTATCTGTCGCCGTCCGCCGCCGGAAACGCAGATGCACCAACTTCATGAAACACCGTCAACAGGCTGCTTTGTTCTGATTGGCTACAGCTCATCGCAACACATCGCAACACATCGCAGTATTGTGAGAAGCGCTTTAAAGCCCTGCTTAACCTCTTTCGCAGGAATCCTTCGTTTTCGCGTCATAATTCCAGATTCTTAGTAATTGCAGGCAATGTACGATTAGAGAAATTTCACATTTTACGAGTTGTTTAATTTTTTTTTTTTTTTTGCGTAATTTTAATTTGTGTGTCGGCTATGATTGTTGTAAAAACTCAGTAACATATTTGTATTTTATCAATAAACTACCGCCTTTTTGCAAGCAGGAAATGGCGCACAGAGAGAATTAGAAACAAAAGCATTAAACAACTAGTAAATTGTAAACGTTCTATAATCAAACATACCCAGTGATACTTTTTGAAACTGAAATTGTGACTAGGGACAGGAAAATCTCGCGAATTCATTTGAGGACACGATAGGCCGTGTTCCAAACAGCAATAAATGCGCACTCTCGTGCACGAGTGTTTGCACTTTCATGCTCTCTATCCGTGCTCGCAACAACCGCCATTCTTTTATTTGTTTTCAACAGTACCGACAACTGTGGTATTGCACAGGAACAAGTATTTTTTCGCTGTAAAGTATTTTCAGTAAATATTTAATATATGTATAAATTCGGAAATTATTAATTCATAATTTCATAATAAACGGTTCTGGAATTCCAAGTTAAAACTGTTGATTTCAAATAAAATTTATTCCTGACTCTTTTCATATATTACTATCATCTCCATCATCATCCTTACCTTTATCAAGCCATTGTTCATTGAAGTGTAAATATTGATAAATGTATTGTTTTTTTTTAAGTGAATATTTTTTTTGTTCATGCGAAATAACAATCTACTGCAGACAGTATCGATTCATTTGAAAAGTGCGAGTGATGATAGTTCCGTGAGGCGGGAGTTCGAGAGGGAGCGTAGGTGCTGGCTGTTTGTAACACAGCCACAGACGCCAAACACGTGTACTCTGAGGTAACGTTTGTAATTGGATAACAGTTTATATAAGACACGCCCTGGATGACCCTGGGCCAATAGCAGACTTGCAAGGAAACAAGTAGCGAGTGTCATACTGGCAGGTGTGGAGTAACACTGGCTATCTCTCTGTGTCAGTAGCCAATGAACCAACATCTGAGGCCCGAGGATGAAGAAATTCTGCTTGACAGCTGAAGTCGAGACTTAAAAAGTTGTTCAGAAGCAGCGGAGCTCCGCAGTTGAAGGAATTTCGCAGACGTTGCCTTAATCGGAGCCGAGTGGTGACAAAAAAGATTCAACAGAAAATAAATTTGCTCCGTGGAGAGGGAAATCCACAGACAACCCCCCCCCCCCCCCCCCCCCCCCCCCCCGGCACTAGTCCCGCTGGATTCGCTCCAAGGGCGCGACCAACGCCAGAAATGGGTTCCCGGGTAATTATCTCCCTAGCGACTCTACTCGCAACCCGCTGAAGTCTCGCTGGAATTTTTTTTTCCCCCTGTGATGCCGCGTAACAGACCTAATTTACGGGAAATGATTTAAAACGAAATGGAAGCCATGTTTGTACGAATCGCAACCAAGTTATTGCCCTCAATCGCGCAGCCGATCGTTTATTTAAAATTCCCGAAGCACCAGTTGGCTACGCCGTTATTTACGTGGACGATCTCCCAATGGGCAGGCTGTCCATTGTACGCCCGAATACCGTAGATCTTTTCACGCTAAGGTTTACTCTACCCAGGTTGGGAAACTTAATGCTTATAGTTTGGCAACTAACATTTTTTTTGCCGTCAGGTAAGCTATTCAAGAACGAAAGTTTGCTGCGCCAAACGCTTTACGGCCAAACGAAGAGAATTGAGGGGAGGGGGGGTGACGATACTAGGGGGGATCGATAGTGTTCGCGGAGGAATAGGTGCCTTTATGTTTACTTTCCTCCTTCCGCCCCTGAGGGGAGGTTTTTGCCCCCAGGTCCTGGAAGGCACATTTATCAACCGATTTTCATGAAATTTTGTATACTGGCGCATGTTTGCGACTACTGGATTTTCTCTATTTTCTACGTTAAAAAAAATAATGAGGTGAAGTGAGCAATATTTTAAGACCTCTTGATTGAAATAATATTCAATGAATATATTTTATTGTAGCTTTAAATGTTAACTTTCGAGTCTGGCGAAACATGCACACTGTGTTTGTTAATTACATGGCAATGTTTGTTTTGAAAAGTGGTGGAAGGATAATTAAAAAAAACGGCCGATAGGGGAAAAGTAATTAGGGCCCCAAAATTGCTCGCTTACCTATTATTGTGTAGGTCTTCACGTCTCGTCGACAGCGAGGTCATTAGAGACGGATCCAGTTGCTCAGAGAAGTACGGGTGATGAAGGAATCAGCTATGGGCTGTGGTAACTATATATATAGAGGTAGCGAAATTCCGCGAAACGATTTCTAGACAAGTTATATTTCAAAACACTATACAGCCGTTTACCTGTGTCGAGCGGCTGAATTACTATCTGACACGTGTTAACTGTCTGCACACGAATCACGTAGGAGCCGTGCCGATGTTGCCGAATTCTGAGTGGCCAGGTCAAATATGAAAACGCCTTCTCAAGGAGACAGCAACCAATGACAATAGACAAACTGCTGTTGGGTGCTTATAGTATTGAAGTCTACCGTGTACTCGTATTATTTCGCGAAAAATCACCTGCTCTAATCATAGACTAAAGATGAGCTAGACTACTTACTAGTCGTCTACTGCACATGTACCCAACATTGACCTACCGCAATCCTACACAACTGTCAAAGTCGCGTGGTCAACAGTGATGAACGTGTTAGTTAATATCTTAATTTTAAAATGACAGGCACTATTGTATTAATAAAATACTTTTAACGATTTGAATTTAGTGAAACTTCATTTCAAACCGGTTAGAGGAAGTATAAAAAAAATCTCTAAGCACTTGTTTACAAATCACTATTCTAACCGAAAATTCAAACCACGCCGTTTTCGCTAGACATGTTGGCAGGAAAGCAGTTCAATGTTGGGACACGGAGATTGGTTGCGTGCAGCCAGCGAGATCGTTCTACCTCATGTTCAGTCTATGTTAGTTCCGAACCATACCAGCATTAGTCTGGGGTGATTTCGGAAAACCATGGAGAACCGGTATCAAGATGGCCGGACCGGTTTTGTATCCCGGTCCTCTCCAATGACAGTACAAATGTCAGCCACTGCGCAACTTCACTCGGTGCAAGTACAGTTTGGTGGAGAGTAAACTAACAGTGCAGTATTTATAGGCTCTTCGCGTCAGACTGGCCACTTTCGAAAGCCCTGCTCAAGATATATTTGTATGCCCGTTTCCATAATCTTCCACTATACGTGAAAGCAATATTCCTGTTGGCCTGATCACTTTAATTCAAGCGTTCAAGTGAAGCTACGAGATAATTACAAATTTCCTTATTGCTACATTTATATCCAATAAAAGAACTGAAAGCAAAATAATTCATTTCAGTGATCACGTCTCTTCATTCAAATTCAAGGCATGGAATTCTTTGCACTCCGCCGTTAAAGGCTGTTCATGAAAAAGTGTGCATATTTGAAATCAACCTTAGAAAAAAGTCACTGCCCCGGTCTGCATATGTTTTAACGGATGCCCTGAGTGACATGCGTCGAGTAAAGTTGGTAACGATGAATGGTTAATAGTTCCGTATCTTAACGTGAAATTAAAAGTGTTAGGTAACCATTTTTAACGACTTCGATTATTTATTTCGCGTTATGCTTTTTCAGTGTATGGAAGTGTAAAAAAGACCAGATTCGTAAAAACAATTTATTTTTAATTTCAGAGTTTCACTTTATTGACGCACGATTAAAGTAATGAGGTCCATGGCAGTGTTCATTTTATAAGGCGGAAGAATACACAACGTGCATACAAGTAGATGTTAAACAGGGCTTTCAAAAGTGCTCGTTTTACAGCGAACCGCCTGTACCAAACTTTTCTAGAACGGCACCAGTTAACTTTGCCCGTGCAAATACGCGCGGCATTGCAGAGAGGACAGGAGAGTGTTGTAGCAACGGGGTCTTGAGGCTCGATGAGGGTGAAGGGAGGTGAGTTCGGAGCAGAACCGGAATGGAAGGGCAGGGAGATACGGGAGATCTCCGAGGAAACCCAGCGACCAGCGGTATCGTCCAGCACGATTCCCCGCGTGCGAAGATCCGGGAGCGACCCCCGACGGTACTCGAACCCGCTTCGCCGTGTGTGAGGCGAGCACTCGTTCAACAACAGCGGCCCCAAACCTGCAGGTGCATTTTTTTTTTTTTTTTCAAAACTTCGACGAATAGCAGGTCGACTACACCTTCGTCAAGCTGCCCACCAGATGGCAGCAAGGGAAGCGGACTGAAGGAAGACCTCGCCAGCCCTGAAGACGATATTACACGAGATAGGCCGTTCGCGGCAAAATGAGCACTTTTGAAAGTCCTGCTTAAGATCTACTTGTATACACGCTGTGTATTCTTCCGCGTTATGTAAGCTTGGCATTATCGGGGGCCTCATCACTTCATTCATACGTCAATCAAGTGAAACTGTGAAATTATTTGAAAAGTAAACATCTAACAAATCTGCTCACTTTTACACCTCAATACATTAAAAAAATAAACACAAATCGAAAGAAATAATTTAAGTTATCAGAAATGGTTACCTAACGGGTTTTATTCGAAGTTAAGATATGGAACTACTTCCCATCCATCGTTACCAACTTTACTGAGCGCATGTTCCTCAGGACACCCGTTAAAATACACGCACTTAGGGGCAGTGACATTTTTTTTAAGGTTGATTTCAAAAGTGCTCAAGTTATCGTGAACAACCTTTACCTGCAGCCGTACTTGGTTCTTATACAAGTTTGTACAAGGCCTGCAGCACGAGCCGATATAATAGTCTCTATACCAGCCGCCATGGAAGATTCACATTACACGACAGCAGTTCGCGTACTAGTATTTGGCACCCTCGGAGGATGCTCAGTGTGTGGTTTGTAGTAAATATGAACCCCATTAGTAATAACAGTTAGTAACTTGCGTAGGCCGGGAAAAAAAGAGCTAGCACAGCTTAATATTGTTATATTAATGTTCGCTTTTTGCATATATTATTTGCTTACTAGTATAGTTTCATTCATTTTATTGAAAATGACGTGAATTCACTAGAGTGCCCGTGTGTTATTTTTAATTTTGACGAAAATTACTGACTGGTTGCAAAATATAGTTTTTTTCTTTACGTAGCGGGATACTATCAGCATGTAAAATTTAATGATAAGTAAAATTTGGATCCGACGGAGTTTTCAACTCACGCCCGAAGGATACACTTTCGTAGCGAAAGCCACAATTTTGCCACCGTAGTACAAGTTCACACATTAGATTATTTTGAGCATATATACAGTAGATACCATATATATACAGTAGATACCATATATACAGTAGATATCATATACACAGTAGATGTCATATATACAGTGGATGCCATATATACAGTTGACACCATATATACAGTACATACCATATATACAGTAGATGCCATATATACAGTAGATACCATATATACAGTAGATGCCATATATACAGTACACACCATAATATATATATATATATATATATATATATATATATATATATATATACAGTACGTACCATATACAGTAGATACCATATATACAGTAGATGCCATATATACAGTACACACCATATATATATATATACAGTACTTACCATATACAGTAGATACCATATATACAGTAGATGCCATATATACAGTAGATGCCATATATACAGTAGATGCCATATATACAGTACACACCATATATATATACAGTACGTACCATATACAGTAGATACCATATATACAGTAGATGCCATACATACAGTAGATGCCATATATACAGTAGATGCCATATATACAGTAGATGCCATACATACAGTACATACCATAGATACAGTAGATGCCATACATACAGTAGATGCCATACATACAGTACATGCCATATATACAGTAGATGCCATATATACAGTAGATATATATACAGTAAATACCATATATACAGTAGATGCCATACATACAGTAGATATATATACAGTAGATACCATATATTCGGTAGATACCATAAATAGTTCGAATAAATGATTTCATAGAGAAGGTAATGTTTTACGTATTTTGAACGGTTTTAAGCAGTAATTTAAAGTTGTCATAATCAATATTATTAGTCGTTGTCGTATTTTAAATATATTTGAAAGAGTTTCAAACTCACGGATGTATAGTCAAGATGGAGGGGTCCTTTTCGGTTTCTTCATCAACTCGTTTCAAGTAGTAGCCACGGGGAGCGCCCTACGCTCTGAAACTGCGATGGGATTGGCCAGGTAAGAAACCTGGCGTGGAACCTGCCACGAAAAAATAGTATGAGTCCAATTACGAAACCGTCAAAAATCTTGCCGTACAAGGCGGGTAAATACCATGACGGGTGCCACGCTAGCCCGTATACCGGCCGCTATGGCAGACCTTGCACAAGCTTTTGCGGAATCTGGTATCGTGTAATATCGCCTTAACTAATTCAGACCTGGTGTACATAATTGTGTATATTAAGCACGTGTAGGTAATTTTTGGTATGTACTGCACACTGCGAAGCTTAATTACCAATGATCTTAACTGTAGGTAAATGATTGCCAAACCATATTATAGGTCATATAACTGTAGCCGAAAATATAGCCTACAGCTCATTGGCTGTGGCACCGAAACAAGTGTTCTATCGACTGAAGTACAGCACACATCATAAGATGTCTTGTTTGCAACACGTAAACCCGTAAATTAAAGTGGGTCTGAAAGGGTTAAGGTAACAGCCTGGATACAAGATTCTTATCCAGTCGTATTGCGAGCCTCCACTTCAGCTGTTCCGTCTTTGTCTTTCGCCTTCGCAAACTTGCTCACAATGCATGTTAAAACACTGCATGAATTATATTTTTCCCTTCCTGGCATGGAGAACCCACATAGCATGTCTAGCGTCGTGGGTTTTCTCCAGTGGCCTCTCCAGTTTACCATAACCTTGGTCCCAGTTTACTTCCAGGGGTGGGCCGGATCACAAACGCTTGCTTCACACTCCAGAATCTTACTTGGCCGATTTATGCATGTTTCTCCTGCACTAATTTTCGTTTGTAAAGCGAATAGTCCTAGGGCCTGTCACACGCCTAAACCGAGAGAAAATCGAACAAAATATTTGATTGTGTAGGGCCAAAAATATATTTAGTGGCCCTAACAAAATATATTGTTGAGCAAACCGAATTTGAAAAGCAACAAAATTACTCTTGTTCGTCTAGCAAAATATATGTTTGAATAAACAAAATCTCTTTGTTGGGCCAAAAAAAATTTGACTGTCAACTAAATATTTTGTTGAATCTACTGTATATATTTGTTTGGCCACACATTTCATTACCTGCGTTCAAAAATACAGCTCGAGAGTTTGTATGTATTTTTTGTTACAATTAGGATAGTAACCGTGTTTGCTAGTGCATCTATTGATGCTTAATAATCGTATAAATACATTAACAAAACAACTCGATAGGAAACTGAAAATTAAAGCTGTTAGACTTCAAATATTTGTTTGCACAAGTTTTCCAGTATTTGCAGTATATGTGTAAAAACCATTCCGCGGTCATCGGTTGTCACGTTAGCCGATGTTAATAGGTCGCAGCGCACAGACGCAGGTGGTCTGCGTTCTAAACTAAGTCGAACTTGTAATTAATTTTTTATATCAGCCCAAACTGTTTGATGCGCGTGTATCCAAACAAATAGTTAGTTTCACCAACCAAATCCTACAGTTTGGGGCAACCAAACGAGAAAAACAAAATAATTTGCTTTCAGCAACAAAATATTTCATTGCCCCTATACAAACAAATAATTTGGTTGCACCAAACAAATCTTGTTTGGTTCAACAAAACAATTTTCTCAGTATGTAGCCTGTTCCCTCCTCCTAACTCTCGTAGCTAAGCTGGACTCACGACAATCCGTCGCACCCGTCAGTCGTCCGTCCATCCGGCAATCACGTGACCTTCAACCAATCACAGGACAACTTTTTTTTTTCCATCCGTGCATCCGTCAAATATTTACCAAACTGTAACTTTCTACGTAGGGGTGGATGAGCTACCACCTTCTGACGAAGAACTTTGCTTATTTATACTTGGTAGTAAAATCAGCTATTTCAAATGTAAAAAAAAAATCAGTATAAATTATGATCACGTGAAAAAATTATTTCCCCAATATATTTCTCTCTGGATAATGTATTTCCAAACAACATATATCAGCAACTAAAGAACGAAAACGATGTTAAGTTGTCACACTGGAATTTTGCCGAATAGAAGGGTTGACGGACCACGAATGGTTGTGAATCACTTTCATATGACGAACGAAAACACAGACGGATGACTGACTGAGCGACGGACGTTTGACGGATGTGACGGACTATTATGAGTCCACCTTAATAGGAGTCCTCAGTGACACATTTGCTGTGTATTCGCGTATCTCGGTAAATAAATAACCTGGAAATACGACTTTCTGCCGGAAAAAGGAAACAAAAACTGTATACACGTCTGTGTTTTTACTTTTAACTTATTAAGTATATTCACGTGGAAAAAAATGCGTGAAAATGGTCAAACGTCGCAATTTTAAAGATTGCCTATGCAGTTTCCTTAAGCGGCAGGAGAAAAGTACAAATATACGGGCGTAGTTTAATCTGTGGACTTTCATCGCGTGTAATATAACCCCGCTGTTACAGATCTGAGTTGCACAGTAGAGCGTCACGACGGAAACACTGCACGCCTTGCGCGTAGGAGCGATGAGGTACTAGGCGTGCGTGTCAGTGTCACCCTTATCGTTCCCTCGCTTCTTGACCTTGGACGCGCAGCTGTGTACTCTTCTTATAGAATACTCACGTTAAACTGCACTGAAAAAAATGTTTTGTGGCGGCCACAAAAATATTTCGTTGGTATTCACCCTGCCAAATTTTATGTGGTGTACACGAGAAATTTGGCAGGGTGAATACCAACAAAATGCATTTATGGCCGCCACAAAATATTTTTTTTTAGTGTGAGCACTTTTGAAAGCCATGCTTGGTACCTATTTTCATGTACGTTTTGTATTCTTCCGCCTTATGTAAGATTAACATTGTCATGGGTCTCATAACTGTATTCATGCGTCGGTCAAATGGAACCGTGAAATTATTAGGAAAGTAGATATTTTACAAATCTGCTAATATTTAATCTTCAATTCATAAAAAAAAAACAGAAAGCGAAATAAATAATTTAAGTTAAGAGAAACGGTTACCTAACACTTTCTATTCGAAGTTAATATATAGAACTACTTTCCCCTCCATCGTTACCAACTTTACACAATACATGCATGTCACTCTTTGCGCCCGTTAAAATATGCACAGGTAGGGGCAGTGATTTTTTCTAAGGTTTATTTGAAAAGTGCTCACTTTATCGTGAACAGCCTTTACCTGTAGTCGTCCAAGGAAGGGCTCGGCGTGGGGGCGACGTACTGATTGGTGATCCTCAGCAGACTGTCGAGGGTGCGCAGCCTATCCTGTACCGACCTCAGCTGTGACGTCACGTCCACGCCGCGGAAGTGCGACCTCGTGTTGCTCTCAGCTCCGGCAATGTCCTGGGGCGATGCTTCTGCCAGGACGTCAGGAGATCCTGCGACAACCACCTCTGGCTTCAACACGAGGCTTACTCACCGCCCAACGCTGATTTCGATTTCGATTGAGATTAACATTTTGAACCACTCGGGCTCCGGCTCACGCGGCGGACGGTCGTGTTAGTCGGGAACCCTGGGTGGCTCAGTTGAAGATGGCTTCGCACGTGGGGGCAGCCCAACGTTTCGTAATAAGTTAATGTATAGTAAATATTTACATTTTTTTAATGGGATTAACTCATTGATAATGTGGTAAACACCCTCATTTATAATTGATTGGAAGAAAAGTAAATTTAATTTATTGAGACCTTGGATGCACCTAAATTTGATAGCTATAACCCCCTTAATGCACGCAGGAATAGTCTGATAAAGCATAGGAGTTACATTCTCCTTGTGTGCGGATATGACCTTAAGTCATACCCGTAACAAGTACCAGCCCTTCCTCTCCTAATTTATTGTTACGACCCATGGACTTGTAACAATAATTATTTGTGTGATTTAAAAGTATTTGTAGCCTTGATAATGCTCTTAATCACTGTTTGTCTCCTGTCTTCCTTGAAGTTGGAATGTCACCCTAAGTGGCATTCACAACAATATGCTGTTACGGGCACATCCTTCTTCGGAGTCATGTTCGAGATGTGTGTAGTTGCCCGCGCAGCGGAAGTAACGCAACTGCAAAGCGAAGATTTACCTGAAGACCCTGGTGTTGTTTCCTGCTGGTACCTCGGCGATGTCTCTGGCACGACTTCTGGACACGGTATCTCACTCCCGGTGACGTCATCAGCCCCTACAGTCTTCGTCCCACGCACCTGCATGCAGTCACGTGACTGTGAGTCGGTGGAGTGCGATACCATAGACTAAAGATGAGGTAGACCGATCTCGCTGGCTGCGCACAACCAATCTCCGTTTCCCAACATTGAACTTCTTTTCTGCCAACACGTCTAGAGAAAACCGCACTGTTTAGAGGTTAGGTTAGAACTGATTTCTAAACAAATGTTATAAGATGTACGTATGTTCCCTCTAATCCATTTTTAAGGCAGTTCGATTAAATTTAAATTATTACAACATTTTATTCATATTGCAGCGCTTGTCATTTAAAATTTAAGATATAAATTAACACTTTTATCACTGTTGACAATGTGACTTCAACAGTTGTGTTCTTTTGGGAGGTCAATGTTGGGGACATGCGCAAAAGATGAATATGCGGTCTACCTCATCTTTAGTCTATATGTGATACACTCTGATACACTCTACAATGGCATCAAGAAGTGAAATAACAATCATGAGAAGTCATTTGATTAGCTACTGCTGACCGGCCAATCAGGCATATTAACTGAGAACAAGCGACTTATAGCAGTGAAATTCTTGACATTGAGTGGAAATAACAAATAAATCAGTGAAATTCAGCCACTATATTAGTTATCTGGCACATATTATCAGTTGCGCATTTTTCGCTCTTTTCAATTATTTTGGCTCAATCCTCACTGTTTCAAATTTAGTGTGTAAACTGTTGACAGGTAAGCTGGCGTTAGCTGTGTGCTGCGCCCTGTTGCTTGCTAGTAAACACTTCTACCAGTAAAACGTAGCTCGACAGCTGACGCCACAGGACGCGTGCAATGGGTCCTTTGCTGCTCGTTTGTGGCTGGTCTGAATACATTCAGTGGCTACACTGTGGTTACAGGCTCCTGCTGTGTGCACCGATAATGTACAGTACAGCAGTGAGCAAGTACCAGCTTACCTTGCAACACTCCACCTACAGCAGTGAGCAAGCACCAGCTTACCTTGCAACACTCCACCACACGCCACTTCTGTGAGCACAGCACGGAGACACTGAGGAGAAAACTTCTGCAGCAATACTCATGGCCATCAGAAGGACTGTTAGTTGATCTGTCCAAAGAAATTTCTTCTGTACAGTGTAAACATAACTCTCAGTGGCGATAAATATATTCAAGTCGCACATGCAAACTTTGTGAGTCGATTCCTTATTCTAAATGAGACTGGAAACGTGGTATGGCTCATAACCTCTAGATATTACTGAGGAGGTATGAGTCCTAAACAAGATGTTTTGCAATGGATGAGATTAAAAAACAAATTACTGGATGATAGTTAGTCTATAAATCTCTTCAACTTGGGAAAATTTCGTTCGGGAAATTATTACCATTCGTATATTAAATTGGGGTTGCCACTTGCCAAAATATGATCGCTAAAAAT
Source organism: Dryococelus australis (assembly GCA_029891345.1). Taxonomy (NCBI): domain Eukaryota; kingdom Metazoa; phylum Arthropoda; class Insecta; order Phasmatodea; family Phasmatidae; genus Dryococelus; species Dryococelus australis. Next base: position 13,952,077 of record CM056993.1, read on the forward strand.
TACATACTAACCATATTTTCTATTTTGGTGCTTGAAGACAACACGTGCACTTTGCCAAATAGGGTCGTCTTCATGAAACATACTGAATACTCATACTCAATAACATACTCAATAAATGAGAAAAAAAACTTTTCAATAGATGCAGAGGCATGCCTGCTAGTGTAGGCGATACATTTGCACCCGCGAATACTTCAGTGGGTGGTGGTTTATTGCGGCCATACTTCGTTAACTATGAAAGTCTGCAATCAAACATCTAAGTTACTACCGCGGTTATCATCACTAAACTTCATTTGACCAAAAAGAAATGTGACCTACCAATGAAGATTTTTGTTATAGTCTATTCACTGTTTCTGCGCGCTTTTTTTAAACAAACCTTTGAAAAATCTCCGCATGTATGACGTCTTTGGTTGTTTCATAATATATCATGTATCGCAGGCATTTCACACTTCTGTTAACATAACAGTGCTTTGTTTTTTGGTTAAACTGAACTTTTAACTCATATTTTGTCTGAAAATTATAATATTTCGTTTATAATTAATATGAATCAAACTAGAGGGATTATAGGTGTGTTGGAAGTGCTTAGTAAGAAATAGTTTGTACGAAAAATATCGTTTAACTGAATGCGCAAGAATGCAGCTTGCTGTCTGTCCCTTTGGTGTAATTTTTAAGATTTAGTTAAACTTTTTTTTTTTTTTGCGTTAGGCGGGGGCAGAAAATTTAACAGGGCTTCAGAAAAGTTGTCAGTAAGAGTGAAAGGACTGTACGTGTGACGGAGAATGTTATTTGTAGTAAACTTTTCGATTCATAACAAACGCGCTGACTTGAATACATTCATTATATTGCGACTGGTGAGGGTGTTGCCTATGAATACAGGCGCGCCACTGAGCCCTTGGAAATATTTTTGTGCTCTCATTTCTCGAGTACGGTTATCCTCGTTGTATTGCCTAATTTGTAAATGTCCTCATATTGACGTCAAGTATCAAGACCACAAAAAATTTGAATTATGAAAGGGAATGCTTGTACGGACCTAAGATCTTCTACTAATTAAACATAATCTACAAATTCCTTCTTTAACCTCACGTAGTTTCTAATATATTTGAGGGGAAATTCACCGCGATAAATTCTTGCTTTTTAGGGTTCATACACCGTCTCAGTAATCACTTTAGGTTATGAGAAGCATTATGTTTTAATCTCATTTTATATTAGGAACCGCCTTACAAAGTTTGTAACTTACATTCAAGGACACTTTGTATATGATTTATTTTTCTTTCGATACTATTTAATGCTCATTATTATTAATAAATAATCAATTTTCAAAACATTTTTGTTCTAAAAATTTTACTTTTCCACTCGAACAAAGCATTAATAAATTAATCATACCAGTGTCCATATTAATTTGCACATATTGTGGACGAATACATGATGTGTACAAAAGTAGATAAAGTGTTGCGTTTAACGAGAAATGTCTGTACTAAAGTTAATGTGGCAAGTAGCGCTATTGCGAGTTTTTTCTTACTGGCACATTAAAGACCAGTTTCAGGTGTGTGGTTCAAACTGCAGTTTGGAAATGCAAGCTACAATGAATGACATCAGCGACATTGTGACAGCGTATCTCTCCCGATCTCAACCTTCGCTACTCCTGTGCTCGGAGCAACAAGATGAAGAAGGGACGAATAGCCAACATTATGATCGTTCACAGAAAAACCAACAGGATTGCGGAAATTTGGGTACAATTGCTTCCCGGATAGATGATATGCTACTACGCGAATAAACAATCTCGTTTGACACTGAGTACGGTTCAGATTTACTGGCAATCAAGCGAGACACTTACGCATAGCTTCAGGTGACTTAAAATTAGTCCAGGAAGGACCGTCCTATTTCAGTAGCCAACTATACAATAAATTACCACAAAACCTTCAAGAAATTTACTTCTCTAACTAAAAACTCTTTAAAAAACCAACCAAAAGGATTCTTTTTATTGAATGTGCATTTTATAGCGTAGATGAATATCTAAACTACAAAAATTAAGAAATTATTATATAACATTTCATTGCGTGCATTTATTGTTCTGGTTATACTCGTTCCTTTTTCCTTCTGTTTCAGTAAAACGATGGCACCCCCCGTAGCATGCTGTAAGAAGATTAGTCACATTATGAAGAAAGATATGATGTTGTATGACGTAGCATGTTTTAAGAAGATTAGTCACATTATGAAGAAAGATATTATGTTGTATGACGTAGCATGTTGTAAGAAGATTAGTCACATTATGAAGAAAGATATGATGTTGTATGACGTAGCATGTTGTAAGAAGATTAGTCACATTATGAAGAAAGATATGATGTTGTATGACGTAGCATGTTGTAAGAAGATTAGTCACATTATGAAGAAAGATGTGATGTGAGTACGTGTAATCTGACATATATATATCTTTCTTCATAATGTGACTAATCTAATAATGTGACTAATGTATATATGTGTGTGTGTGCGCGCGCGCTTACTATATCCAGTGTATAGACTTTCTATACCGTAATTTGACTTGTCCAATATCTTTGTATAGCTATGTATTGAAAACTGATCTTACGGACGCAGTAAAACAAACAAACAAGTGAGTTTCCTATATCCATGACTGCATCGTCCTCAGCTCTGCCGTTCTCTATATTCCCGTATGCAAACATCCTATTGGTCCATACGCTAAACATATTTCCCTACTGGCTGGCTCTCTGACAACATAATGCCGAGTTGGAAGTGTCGCAGTCAATTCTTTTTTCCTATATAAAGTAGTGTACAATCCGCCCTGTACATTTACACTCTGAGTTATGCTGATGTACTATTACTTTGCATGGAACCAGATGATAAATTCAGGCGAAGTAATATTTTCTCGCCCGTGTCTATAAAGAATACGGATGTCGAAATATCACGGAAAACTCCATAAAAATACAGGTAAATTCAGACGACGTGACATTATGGTCAGCAGAACTCGAAGTGTTAGGTTTCGAAATATAATTATGGCTTTGGCACCATTATTTTCATTATACAACACCCAAACTGCTTTACAATATATAAAATACTAGCGGACCCGACAGACGTTGTCCTGTACACATGTCTTAATAAAAATTTTAATTAAGTAACAGGACTGAAAGGATTTATTGTACCAAATTTTAGATAAATAATGTATAATTTTATTTCTTTTTTTTTTAATATTTCCGATAAGTAAATAAAAACAATATAAAAAATTTGTTATGAAATCAATTAACTACACAAATAAATTTGTAGGTTAGGATGATTGTTAATCAACGCACGTGTAAATTTGATAGTAATTTATGTAAAATACTCACTTCAATACCGCACCGAATTTGCACAATGTGTAGTTTTTATATACACTTCAAAACCCTTCACACACAAATTACATCTGAATGTAATATTTCAATTAGCACGCGATTTATTTTAACACAATAACAACACAAAGTTACGAAATTATCCTGAATCTGATCGCAGCGCCACTATCGGGACAAACTGGAAGTAAAATGAAATATTTTTGGATATTCGACACCGCGATCGCAGCGCTGTCTGCCGGATACAATGTAAAACATTCCAAGATCAACAATAACTTATAAATAAAAAATTTATTAAAAAAACATTTTGTAGTGGACCGAATTGTGAATCTAAACCATTCTCGAATCCACTTGAACACACACAAAAAATTTCATCAAAATCGGTCCAGCCGTTTAGACGGAGTTCAGTGACATACACACGCACAGAAGAATTATATTTATAAAGATAGAATTAATTGTAATGCAATGAAATACAATTCAATTACCATACAAAGGTCCTAGTTCCTGCACAATAGTTTCACAACACTTTTGACCTCTTGAAAACCACCACAAGAAGGTAAAATTCCACCAAAATAAATTACTTTATCTGGCTTTATCTTCTGAAATTTGCCATGATATGGTGTAAAACATACAGTAGTGTTTAACATGCTTTGAATCTAAACGAGAGGCTCTCCGACAGGTAATCACCTTAAAATATTATTTATTTCACCTTCCATGTCCTCCTCAAACCCACACGAAACTCCACACAGCCTCCGTCCTCTGATACCAAAGAGCTGAGTGAGAGTGATCTCTTCACCAGAGCACCTGAACGTGTTGTTAGTGCTCTTAAGTCACTCCGCCACTCCACTCAGTCACTCCGCAGTAAGAAGCTGAGGAGATTCTCCTCGCCATACTCCCTAGGGAGTACGTAGCAATCCACCTCCTTACCACTCGTCAAGATAACAGAGCCGGGAATATTCTCCCCGCCAAACACAGATCGATGTCGGCAGTGTTTTGTCTGATCGCACTCACACACTCAGTCCTCTACCCGACTCACAGAGAGGCGACACTTGCAGATTCCAGAATCCCCGTCGTTTCTCCACTACCTCCCCGGACCCCAATATTCTCAACTCGTGCCCCTGGGTTACTTCCCTTTACATGAGCATGTGCATATTTCTTCATAAATGTCACGTAGCCCCGTATTTCCACGAGAGGCAAACTCCCAAATTTCACGCCAGAATCTCCAGGAAATGTTTAATTGCGTACCTCAACTTCTCGGTATGATACTAAGTCCCACAATCACAAAAACAAAGTCCCGGCACATATTTAAAATTCTGTAGTATCACAAAGAGTATCGCCACTTCTGTGAAGCATAGCCTCCTCCCCAGATTCCTCTAGGCGCAGTCTCCCATCGACGTCTCTCTGGCGCTGGACCTCCGGCACAGGTCGACGCTCTCCCTCCGCGACCCCCGTGTCTATCGACGGGTGACCTTGTCAGGGAGCCTCGGGAACACTCTACATACAATGACATCACATCACCCAGCGCCAATCACAATCAAGTACCGCTACGACGTAAGGAACAGCCAATCGTAATAAATTAAAGGACGGCTTATAGCAAACGAAAATGAAAACGCCTAACTTTCATCAGCAAGCAACCCGAACAGCGGCCGGGTTTGGCAAGTGGAAGCGATAGCAGGCGAAACGTCAGGTCATCACAACTTTCCATTCTTGAGCACGTGAACAATCTTGCCCAGTCGCATATTGGAAAGTAAGAAACAACTGTACAACACTCGTATGCCAACACGTAAGATACTGAAGTATAGTAAACAGAAAGAAACGTAAAAAAAAAAAAATGTGACGAAAGAAACTACGTCACAAAATTTCTGATCTAGTGAAGGAAAACTTGAGCTCTTATTTTATCATCTTATCATATATAAATATAAGTTTTATAATGAGAAAAAAAGGGGGGGCAACAATAACATCCAACGAAACTTCAGAATACAGAAGTGAAGCACGAACTCCAGTCGCACCCGGCTGCAAGATGGCGTCACCAGCTAGTGACATGCTAGAGCGCTGTCCGCCAACCAGCACCTGGAAGGTAACTTTCCAACCATCAGCCCAGGTGATACGAGAATTTCTGCCAGCACACAGTAGCCAATCAGGCACAAGGCCCGCCCCACAACCCTCGCGCAGTCCAATCGACGAATGGGTACGCACACATCAATAAAATGGCCACGCACTAGTTCAGTTGTGATACGCTTGACTGTTCCAGTAATACCGCGTAGGGTTAGTCGGTTTATAAAATATCTGCGCTGCTCACCTGATATTGAGAACAAGACTAAATTTCTGTCCCTGTCCACGCAAGTCATTCTGTCGTGAACAAATACTGCACACATCGTGCAGTGATTTTAGAGTAAAATTTCGGACTGGACGAACTCGGATTGGAATGAACTTGTAACTAACTCGGAGTGATCTTGTATCGAAAGTAAGCGGTTAAGGTAAAGTTTCGAACGTGGTCTAAAGTGTAAACAAGGCTGAACGCGGATTAAAACCGGATTGAAGCACTCTATTGACGACTGGCCAAACTATAAAACAAACGAATTACGAAATTCCAGTAAAAGTCAAATATATTTTTGCAACATAATATAAAACAAGAATTCCACATATTTCTCCGTCCAAATATTTCTCAGTTCTTAACATAGCCATTTATTTTTCTCTTCACTTAAAAAAAAAATTTATTTTTCTAGTCTCAGAATAATTCTAACCTCTGACATAACCACACTAACGAGTCAATGTGGCGGCCACTTCTTCTTTGTTCTAATTTCATTCCGATATGTGTTTAAAGTAAACTTTTCAATCCGGATTCTACATTCCAGTCAACCTCGACAACTGGACTGAATTATCTCACTCCATTCCTACTTCCGTCAAGTCCGGACGTGTTCATGCTAACATTTCAATCCGGATTCTCCAGTCCACTCCAGGTTCAGTCCGGATTGATATGTTACCGTAAACGCGTTAATAGAGTATTGTCAATCTAAGAAAAGTTTCCAGTCATCTAGAAATACGGAAATATCAGCTACAAATATTTTGTTATTCCGTAGTGCTACATTATTCAAAGTCGCGCTGGTAGAAACTGTCTCACGACTACACGACTGAACAACTGCAGTTTCAACTAAATTTGCAGAGCTACGTACTTTTACGTGTAATTGTCTATTTCTAGAGCCGCGAGTATTTCGCGGATTGAGTTGGCAGCAAGCTAGGGTGAACAGCCCTCTATACGCTCGAGATAATATGGTTTATTGTTTGCTGTGATCAAGTGAACCATCTGCACGGGACTGTTAAATACTCACTCACACTACTGCTCCCTGCTTATTACTGGCGTGCAGTTAAATGGTGTGTGTCTAAACAAATGTCGCCCAATCCCAGCAATAGGAGAAAAGAAAACAAGTGTTTCGAGTGAACCTAGCCTCCGAATGAATTCGCGAAATACTCGTGGCTCTATTTATTGCGTATAGATATTCAATCAACGCTTCAATGGGAGACCTTCTTCGCGAGGATTTAAAGGCGTGTTTGGAACGTATCCAGATGTAATCAGGCCGTATACAGCGAGGTCTGGAAGCGAGCGAGAATCAGTTCGAGTGGAGAAATGGTCGCGCTTTTGTGGAGCCAAGCAAAGCTCGTCTCCGTCGCAGGCAAAAGGAAGGGGGGTGATATCTAAAGCGAACCTCTGGCCATTAGTCAACTGGGGTAAGATGGCGCATCAATCTCTATCTCATCCCGCGTTCTAGAACGCCCAGACATCAGACGTCGACAGATGTAAACACACGAACCCTTGCACGCGAGGGGAGAACTGTCCTGATTGCTTGCGGCATCCCCGCGGTGGATTTAACGTTACAAATAAAACCAACCTTTAAGAAAGCGTATTATTTCCTCTAGCAGCATTTATCGTAAGACAGGGTTTCTTGGTAGATATAATGTTTCCCGACGAGGCGAATTAATTCACATAGACTACGCCGAAGATGTTCATTGTCTTCTCAAATGAGATTCATCTGGGAAATAAAGTTAATATATGTCATTAGTAGACCATTAAATAAGGTACTGAAGATCAAATGTAAAAAAAAAAAAAATTAATTGTACATACCAGAAAATTTATAAATTACGTGAAACTAATTGCGCAGTGCAGCTATGCAGTATTACATCATCGCTTTTTTAGACTAGAAGTTATTTGCTATATAATAAACTACAACATTTTAATTACAAGCGATAAAAATTTATGTTCAGATTTCTCTCTTTAGTGTTTTCAGACCTGACTGTACTAGAACTTTTTAATTTTCAGCGTTCCCAGTCCGAAAGGCAACACGTTTTGTTCCTTATATTTATTCAGTAGACGAAGTTTAATGCTTACGTGCTGCATGATAATGGGCTCCCCGGGAAGACCACGTTTAAGTATACATGATAGTGTAAAGTGAATAGTGCCATAAAGGCATCGTAAATCCCGACCTTAGAGAAGGGCAAGTTACTCAGATAAACAGGGATGGAGGAAGGAATAAGCCCCATACTTGGAAACCCCGGGAAACTGAAATGATGGTGGTGTTCGTGATCAAGTGAGCACTTTTAAAAAACCAGCCTTAGAAAAATGTCACTGCTCCTACCTGCATATATTGTAACGGGCGCAATGAGCGACATGCGCCAAGTAAAGTTGGTAACGATGGGGGGAGAGTAGTTCCATGTCTTAACGTCGAATAAAAAGTGTTAGGTAACCATTTGTGACAACTTAAATTATTTATTTACCTTTCTGGTTTTTTTTAATGCATCGAAGTGTAGAATATTTACTTTTCTAATAACGCTACACGTTCGATTGACAATCGCGTGAATAAAGTGACGAGGTCCATGGCGGTGTTAATTTTACATCAGGCGGAATAATACACAACGTTCATGCAAGTATATATTAAGCAGGGTTCACAAAAGTTCTCAGTTTACTGTTAATAGATTGTACTGCTGTTTTAACTCACTCAGTGCGCTGTAAAGCTTAGTTCACATTTACGCTGATCACACCAAACAAAGAGGACATAACCTATTGTTGTTCACGTGTAAGCAGATCTTTCTGCGTTCTCATTTCGCTGTTTGGTAGGAAGATGCTCACGTACACGCGTTTAACTCGTGATTTTTAATACGAATATTTCGAAATAAATCATGAATAGAGCCGCGAGAATTTCGCGAATTCATTCGGAGGCGCGGTAGACTACAAACACGTGTTGTTTTCTCCTGATGCTGTGATTGGACTACAGTTGTTTAGACACGCCCTATTTAAACTGTAAGCCAGTAATAAGCAGGGAGCAGTAGTGCGAGTGAGTATTTAACAGTCCCGTACAGATGGTTCACTTGATCACAGCAACCAATAAGCAAACGATATTGCCTCGAGTGTATAGAGGGGTGTCCAGCCTAGCCTGCTGCCAACTCAGTCCGCGAAATACTCGGGGCTCTAGTCATGGGCAACGAACTAGACGCTGTCATGTTTATGATATTTTCTAATAATTCCATTGCGGTGCGATTTGTTTTAAAAAAAAATGATTTTCAAGATAACGTAATTTGTTTTATTCTTCCAAAAATACTTTACGCTTACGTGCGACCTATCGGTTCCGGGTAGTTTCAAGGTCGCGCTCACAGTTCGGACGGGACACGTAGAAACTGACTACGTGCCAACTAGACAGTTTCCTACTACCTGCTGTCAACAGTAATAGTTAACACGAACAATGAAACCACGCTTGAAGGTGGACATGCCTGTCCATTACATTCAATGTATCGTTACTTCCAGCTTGTCTTGCTCACGTTCTACTTTCAAGCCGTTCCTTCGCCTCGTGCACGAAACAAAAAGGTAACTAAGCCTAAGGAGTAAGGAGTTCACCACGCGGACAACGCATCTGATTTGTGTGCACTCAGTTTAATAATTATGCATGAGAACTATTTCTTACTAGGCATTGCCAGCACGGCTATTGTCTCTCGTCTTTATTCATATAAACTATGGACACAATGTTATAATTTATATATAAAATGTTGGGAAATTGCATGTTTATACTTCGGAGAAATGTTCCTCACATCTGCAGGATGAAAAAAATGTTATATTAACATACGCCCGCAAACGCTTCTTTCCTTCACTACAACCTGTAATACATAGTGTTCAGTGTATGTCCCACGGGCTGGATCATGTTACTGTGTAATGCCATCGCAGCATTCGTTCGCACGAAACACTACTCCTAGAACAGTAGGAACTGCACAGGAATTAGTTACATATGTGTGAAGGCTTATCGTCTGCACTAAAGGAAATGTTCAAAATGCCCTCCATCAGCACGAACACATGCATCAGCCAGCCACAATACGGTTACGTAGTGTGCCCACATCGTCCACTGAGGTTGCACACACAAGTACCTTCAAATGTCCCCACAAATAGAACTCTAGTGGATTCAAACCACACTGGGGTTGCACACACAAGTGCCTTCAAATGTCCCCACAAATAGAACTCTAGTGGATTCAAACCACACTGGGGTTGCACACACAAGTGCCTTCAAATGTCCCCACAAGTAAATGTGTAGTGGATTCAAAATCATGGCTCCTCGGCGGGGCTGGGATGGGGCTGTAAATACAACTGCGATGGCATTCCACAGTAACATGATCCAGTTCGCGTGCCATACAATCTACGTTATGTATTACGGGCTGTAGTAAAGAAACGAAGCGTTTGCGGACCAATGTTCATATTACATTTTTTTTTCATCCTCACGATGCGAGGAATGTTTTCCCGAAGTATTGGCATGCAATATGCAACATCCTCCTGTATAGATGAGTTAAAGTTCGATTTAACCAAAAATATAATTATTTTATGTCAACAGAAGTATGAAACGCTTGTGATACACGACCGTCGATATCTAGGAAACAACCAAATACGCCATAAGTGGGGTGACTTTTCAAAAGTTTGATTCAAAAAGTATGAAGCTACAGCGAATGGACCTTATTATTCTGTTTGTTGGCGGAATAAATACGTGCATCTTGTGGAACAGACTGTACCCTGCCCAACTCCCCATCACTCCATCCACGGCCGGGCAGCTCTGTAAAGGTGGGCTTACGATTGGCGTAAAGGAATAAGTGTGCCGTGTTCTTAAAATATGAATCAATGTGTTCAAGGGTATTTGTTTATGATTTTCGTGAGCGTTCTTTGCGTGACTTAAGAGATGGTTATATTTTATATCTTAAATACAAGTCAAGACGAAGTAGCCAATCAGAGCACAGCGACAGTTGTTATTGGCGGGAAGCTGTATTTACAACTTGGATTTAGGTTATGTCGTGTTGTGAAATCGTATGAAAGTAATTATTTTATTCGAGAGACAGTATTCTCTCAATTTAAAGAACAGTTCATGGTCATGTTTTCTTTCGTGGAAGACGTTATTGAATTCACTTTAGTCAACCTTTTCAAAATTATTTCTGTAAATGCCTATTGTTGGTATCAGTTTCCCTTTTAAAATGATCACACAAGCATCATCCACAAATAACTAAATATATGTAAATTGTCCACTTTCCCAAGTTATTTATGTTGCTTTCATCTCCTACGATTCTGATTGTCTAGACTTAACAGTTGCTACTTCAATCATAAACTTCAAATCTTCTCATTGTTCATTTTCCGTGTGCTTATCGAGTCATTAAGTGCAATTCTTATTTCTTCAGTCTTTAATCGTAAACCTTCCTTCAGGCCTAGTCCACAACAGCTCGTCCGAATGTCGAATGTCCGCGGACTCGTGTCCCAACGTGCGCGTCTACAATAACGACGTCCGAATGTCGAATGTCCGCGGACTCGTGTCCCAACGTGCGCGTCTACAATAACGACGTTCGAATGTCGAATGTCCGCGGACTCGTGTCCCAACGTGCGCGTCTACAATAACGACGTTCGAATGTCGAATGTCCGCGGACTCGTGTCCCAACGTGCGCGTCTACAATCACGACGTTCGAATGTCGAATGTCCGCGGACTCGTGTCCCAACGTGCGCGTCTACAATAACGACGTTCGAATGTCGAATGTCCGCGGACTCGTGTCCCAACGTGCGCGTCTACAATAACGACGTTCGAATGTCGAATGTCCGCGGACTCGTGTCCCAACGTGCGCGTCTACAATAACGACGTCCGAATGTCGAATGTCCGCGGACTCGTGTCCCAACGTGCGCGTCTACAATAACGACGTCCGAATGTCGAATGTCCGCGGACTCGTGTCCCAACGTGCGCGTCTACAATAACGACGTTCGAATGTAAGCTTTCGGCCACTGGCGCCAGAGTGCACCAACATCGATTCCGTCCGACGAAGCTGAGCTTTCAGACACAGAAACTGGAGTGCATCCCAATATGAGCGTCAATGCGATTACTCGTAAATATTGATATTTCCAGCTTATTTTATTTACTTTTCTATTTAGAGTTGTGCGATTCAGTACGTTTCGATTCTACCTTTTTTTTTTATATACATATATTCTAGTCAGCACGTTCCCGCGACTGCGAGGTTGAAGGTTATTGCTTTGAACAAATAGCGAGTTTTATATTTCCATTATTCACGCTTCGATATCAATACATCATTATTTACTTTTACCGTTTGCGAGCGATAAAAGGTAAACAATACAAACAATTTTGAACACGCCCGCGCGTGCTTCCGCGGACGAAAGTTGAAGTTGGCGAATTCAGTGATGGGTCGTTCGCAAACGAGTCGTTCAAAACGAACGACTCGCTGTCGAGAGCGACTCGCGAGTTGCTCTTCTCCGTAAGAGATTCGGATCATTCGTGAATGATGAGAGCTGCGGCCCGCTCAGTCAGCCCTAAAAGGCGACAGAGCATCGGGGCTCGGGAGATAAAACTGCCAGTGCAGCATTTAACAATCGCGTTCAAAGGGCGCATCTCCTCTTTTCTCGAGCAGGCAAGCTGTAAAACCGGAGATAGGAATAACATGAATGTGGTCATTTACGCTATCTACCAAAAAGTAATTGGGCACCTGTCCATAATGTTTGCTCGGTGTTTGTCACCCCGTTAGAATCTCGTAGGGCCACCTCTTGCCGCTATATCAGCAGCCACCCTGTCTGGCATGCTCTCTACGAGTGTTTGCAGGACATCCACGGGGATTCGTCGCCATTCCTCTAGCAACCATTCCATAAGTTGAGCGATGGATTTTGGTAGCGCCTGACGAGCCCTCACCCGGCGATCCAATTCGTCCCAAAGATGTTCTATAGGGTTGAGGTCGGGTCTCTGGGCGGGCCAGTCTAATCAGCGAACATTGTTGTCGGCGTACCACTGCATAGTAGCCCTTGAAACATGGCACCTGGCATTGTCATCCTGGAAGTAACACGTGTACATTCCGTAAAAACGCCACAATGTTTGGAGCATTTAATTATCCAGAATGTTACAATAGGCCTCTGTGTTCATGCTACCACGGATAAACACCAGCGGTCCTACGCCGAAAGCCGTGAAACACAAGTCAACTGACGTACTAAATCACCTGTGGACAAAAGCACTCAAGCATAATAAGCGTGAGATTTTCAAAATATTTCCATTGATTATTTTTCTAATATTGCGACATCAAAATAGTTTGGGAAGATTACGTACATATCGTTCACTGCGCGCTCTCGAGTTTTCTACAAATTTCAATTCACCGAGACTTTTATTTCACCTCAGTAATAATGTTAAAACTAATATACATAATAATTATGTTATATATATATATAATTTTGAATGAATTCAAAAAAAAACAAAAATGTTACGAAAATAATTACAATATCTTAAACAGTGTAGAAAATAACCATGTATTATGCGATCGCGTGTCTTTACATCAGCGCAGTGATGCCAGCGACTCTTTACATAGGGGCCGCGGAGGCTGAGCGGTTAGCACGAACGCTGGCCGGCGGGTTTTCTCGGGGATCTCACTTTCCCCCCCCCCCCCCCCTTCATTCCGGCGCCGCTCCATAGTCACTTCAGTCATCCTCATGAGCTCTCAATACCTCGCTGTTAAGAGCCGCCCAAAAAATCTCTTCATTCACCCACACTCTTCGCATCTATACTCTCGACGTTTTTGAAACCCGACTGACTCGCGAACCAGACAACTCTTATGAACGACTCACCACGAAGAGCGAGAGCAAGTGAGGTAGCTTTTTGGAATGAACTGGTTCGACACATTACTAGAATAAGAATAATCTTGGGACATGGGACGTTGGGACGGCGAGCTGTGACGTCAGAGGGACACGTGCACCAATAAGCAGTTAGCTGTCTGCGGATCGTGGTGCCCGGACCAGTTATTGTGGACTAGGCCTAATTGCCACACTGAATGCGACTAGACCGCTCGATCTCCACGTCTTTAAAGATTGTTCGCGATAAAGTGAGCGCTTCTGAAATAAGCCATTGAAAAAATGTCGCTGTCTTTATAAGGCTGTTCACGGTAAAATGAGCATTTTTGAAAGCCCTGCTTAACATAAAATTTTATGCACTTTGTGTCTTCTTCCCCATTATGTAAAATTAACATTGCCACAAGTGAAACTTTGAAAAGAAAATATTTTGAAAATATGCTCATTTTTACACATCGATGCATAAAAAAGGCAGAAATGGAAAGAAATACTTTAAGTTATCACAAATGATTACCTAACACTTTTTATTCGACGTTAAGATATGGGACTACTTCCCAACAATCGTTACCAACTTTACTGGGCGCATGTCCCTCAGTGCACCCGTTAAAATATATACAGGCAGGGCCAGTAACTTTTTTCTAAGGTTGAATTCAAAAGTGCTGACTTTATTGTGAACGGGCTTTACCTGCGTATATTTTTAACTGACAGACGAAGTGGCACGCGGTCATTTAAGGGAAAGTAGTTCCTTGTCAATACTGCAATGATTTATTTTCCTTTCTGATTTTTTAATGCATGTCAGTGTGTGGATTAGAAAAATTTGCAAAATATTTACTTATATAATTATTTCACTGTGTCCCTTTACTGGCGCATGAATAAAGTGATCAGGTACATGGCAATGTCTTACAACCAGATCTCAAGATGGGTTTTCAAAAGCGCTCACTTTACCGTGAACAACGTATACCTAAGTCCGTTGTGGTGGGCTCTGCCGCGAGGCGAGCTTGAGGAGTTCCCAGGCGATGCAAGGTGCCACGGCGAGGCCACGGGTCTTTTAATAACAGGGTGGCAAGAAGAATTCAGGGCAAGGTAGGTTGCCGTATATAAGAGGCCGAGCGCGCGGAGCCAGACTCCCTACTTTCTCCAGCCCTAATCCAGTAATGGAACTACATTTATCCTCCGCGAGTGTCGCATAGTTTTCTCCAGACCCTATCCGCTTTGCCTGGTTTTCTATGCCCCTTACTAGACCCTTCTTCTTTCGGGGTGTGTCCATGGCTACAATTGCGGCCGAGGCATCAGACAACCCTGCTATAGCCGCGATGCATGCGCCCATTCTATTAATTAAACTCGACCTAAGGAGTAAAGGGCTTGCCCTGAGACGCATCCTATTCTCAAACCGTCTTAGCTACTAACAAGCATGCCTTGTGTGCGGATATGACCTTAAGTCATAACCGTTAACAAGTACCAACCCTTCCTCTCCTAATTTATTCTTACGACCCGTGGACTTGTAACAATAATTATTTGTGTGATTTAATAGTATTTGTAGCCTTGATAATGCTCTTAATCACCGTTTGTCTCCTGTCTTCCTTGAAGTTGGAATGTCACCCTAAGTGGCATTCACAACAATATGCTGTTACGGGCACATCCTCCTTCGGAGTCATGTTCGAGATGTGTGTAGTTGCCCGCGCAGCGGAAGTAACGCAACTGCAAAGCGAAGATTTGCCTGAGGACCCTCTGGTGTTGTTTCCTGCTGGCAACGCACGCTGTTAGAAGACATCGCGAGCACAGTCCTTGTAGCTCCGTCGTGTCGTGCGGAGCGCAGCAGCAAACAGATCTGTCTTCACGGCAAACGTACCAGCTGCAGACTGACCAGCCATCCTCGTCGCGAGGCCCTCGTGGGGCGTCCAGGTTCGACGCCGGCGGAGGGTCACCACGTCAACGCCACGACGAGACGACGGCCCAGCCGATCGACTCCCGACTCGAGAAACTGAGCGTAGATAATCAGTGGTATAGGATGTTCACGATAAAGTGAGCACTTTTTAGATCAACCGTAGAAAAAAGTCACTGCTCCTACCTGCATATGTTTTAACAGGCGCACTGAGTGACATGCGCCTGGCTAAAGGGGGTAGTATCCACCCCATCTTCGAATTACCTTACAAGTCTTCGTAATGAAAATGTATGGCCATAAATTTAAAAAAAAAAATCAAAGCTAGACATGACATATGCGACTACTTAACAATTTTTTTTTTCATTTGTAGAGTTTCAAATATACCTGTATTTTCCCATGTGGGACTGAAATTATTAAATAATTAGATAATGTATCATTACGGTTACAGATGTGACACTAATCATGTAAGAAAATTAAGTGGGTTTTAAAAATATCTGTTAAAATGTTCCCTATGTCATGACTAGCTTGGTTTTTTATAATATTGACTCCGAAAATTAAGTTAATGAGGAAAATACGTAAAACCAAGATAGCAAGGATATTTCCCCCTTAAGTTGGTAACGATGGATGGAATGTAGTTCCGTATCTTAACGTCGACTTAAAAATGTTGCGGTAGCCACTTGTGATTTATTTAATAATTTGTTTCGCTTTCTGATTTTTAATTTATCGAATAGTAGAAATGAGCAAAATTGTAATATATTAACTTTTCTAATAATTACACAGTTTCGCGTGACCCACGCATGAATAAAATGATGAGGCCCATAGCAATGTTAATTTTACATAAGGCGGAAGAATACACAACGTGTACACGAGTAGATCTTAAGCAGGGCTTTCGAAAGTGCTCATTTTACCGAGAACAACCTATAAGAGAGGATATGAATTAGGCGCAGGAAGGGATTATCACGCTAGGCGATGTAATTAGGAAGTTGACATAAACGCTAGAGCTTCCAGAGAGTCAGTTTAGCGGAAGGTCGAAAGGCTAGACCGAGACTTGGAGGAGTTAACTGTTGCACCAATTAAATTATTGTTACTTGAGAATCAATAAACAGTTTCACTTGTCTTGTGTGTTGATTGGCTCTTTGACACTGCCACTAGTTACGTTTCCACATAACTAACTTCTTGTCTGGGCCCCTTTTAGAAGGGCGAACCAGACCATGGCGGAGTTCTACTACCCGGCCAACTGAGCTGCCTTGCAGAGCGGAGGTGGTAGGAGGAGGAGGGGAAGAAGCGCTGCTCTAACTACAAAAGAGGGGACGAACACTGAATAGGGTAAACTCGAGCTCGTGTGAATCTGCCTGCACGCAACGTCCTGAACAAACTCGTCAGTCGGCCTCAAACCACGCGGAAATACTGACGCTTTATGAAGACAGTTTCCCAGGCCACCTGCAGCTGAGCGCCTTCATCCCTCGCCGAAGGATAAAGATGGATTCGCGACCTTAAAATAGCGTGTACGTACGTTTCAATAAACTTTTAACGCAGCGTATATGTGTTTCTAAATCACGGGGGGGGGGGGGGGACTGTGTTTGGCTGTGTTGGGGACACGGCCGTTTGTTTTACGTGAATACGTCTACGTTGACGCGCTCGGACGCCTTGATGTTTTTTTTTTATTTTATGTTCCCGGCACCGCTTCACTCGCTCCTATGGGGTTTTATGGGTATCACTGGATTTATTTCGAGATGCTTTTGCCAACCGTACATTATTTCTGTATTTCGACTTGGCTTTTTGACGAACATAGGCCGGAATTGCGTTAAGTTTTCTTAATTTTTGTACAGTAAACGCATACAATTTCACCTTAACCACGCCACACAAATGTTTTTGTACACGTAATAGATTGATCTTAACGAGATCTGACGATCAGAATCCAAACGAGCGTCGTAGCTTCCCCTACTTAAAATTTATTCTACGCGCAAGTTATAAGACGCGGTGAAACGAACTCAAAATTGCGGCGCCCCCCCCCCCCTTTTTTTTCAGGGACCGCGATGCTTCGCAGTCGTCACTCGACGTAACATATTCTGTGATGCTTTAGCAATCGAGTGGCGTAATTTTATTTTGATTATAGACGATAGATTCGGAGTTACAACGCCAAGCTCTTATCACCCGATTTTGTTATAATCGGATATACTGGATTGCCTGCCACAATGGTTGCAAATTGAAAGACGTATTCACGTCGATACAAAACACGAAATAATGTTCTCTCTTCGCAAAGTTACGTGCGTGCGTGCGAACGTTGCGAAGGGATTTTGAACCCGCCTTAAGGCTGTTCAAGTGCCTGAAATTTGTATTCTGCGTTTTTAAGATATTTTACGGTTTGCGCTACAATTTATTATTGAATAAAAATGCCAAATCAGTTTTAAAAAAATAAATCTCGCATTCTTTTAACGTAGAATTATCAGCATTTTAATGTTAAATTTATAATTAATTTTAATTTAAAACTTAACATAAAATTATTGCCGAACCACTAGAATAAGTTCCATGAATTTTTTTCAAATTATTCTAATAATATTAATAATTAATTTGAACTGTAGCCAAACAAAATAGTTATACAACGTTTTAAATGTGTATGTCAATACATATACATTTTTAGTTCGTGTATTTCCATTGGGGCTAGAGTGGCTGAGCGGTTGGCCTGCTCGCCTCCCACCAAGGCGATCCGGGCCCCATCCCCGGCCGGGCCACTCCCGGATTTTCAAATGTGGGAATCGTGCCGGACGATGCGGTTGGTCGGCGGGTTTTCTCGGAGATCTCCCGCTTCCCCTACCCTTTTATTCCGACGATGCTCCATCATAACTCACCTCAATCACCATCATCGGCTCTCAAGACCTCGATGTGAAGAGCCGTCCACACTCTAAATCGGAATCAGTTATTTTTTACTGATTGTCAGTTGAAACTGCTCCATCCGGAATCAGTAGAAAAAGAAAACTACTAATCTCTACAGTTAAATGAAATCCACTAATACAAACAGTAGAAAATCAGTTACCGTATTTATAGTCGATTAATAGAAAGCACAAGGATTTAAAAACGCGCATTACGGTTTGAAATAAATTAAGTACAATTATTTTGTCGCAAAACAAAATTATTGCATTACAAGAAAATTTCGGAAGTGGTTGACGTTCTACCAACTCTGCTACTTTGCCACTGAGATAAATGGTCTCTCATATGCGTAGTAACATAAACGTACAATGGCAAACGCCTGTAAGTTTTGTATTGTGAAAGTACCCCCCCCCCCCCCCCAATTCCACAGATTGTACAAGCGGTGGTACAAGCCTTGTCCGTTTTTTGCTCCCCGGGCGAGAGATCCCATTTTCCTATTATGTCTGATCTAGGGGTGGGAAATTCGATTTATCGATTCCTCGATTACCTCGATTTTTGTTGTAATCGACATAATCGATAATCGAGAGGAAGTATGAGTTTATTAATTTTCGATTATTTTGATTATTTTGCAACATGCGTATGTAGGAGTATGTCTTTGTAAGGCTCTAAAGTCATTCTAAGTTAAGTTTATTTCAGATTGTGTGCTTTAAAAAAGAAATATAGTGGTTTTAACGGTGTTGTTGATGTTTTCTATGTATCTGCCATTTTACAATGCAACGAATGAAACAGTTATTTTGAAGAGACAGATTGAGTAGTAATAACGGTGTTTGTCGTTTCCTCTTATTGAATCACCGAACTCAAGTCAGTAAAATTATCACTGATCCATCTGTCACTAAAAATAACAGTTTAACTCTGCAGTGTCTCGTTGCATTATAAAATGGCGGATACTAGTTAACATCGATAACCTCGTACATTGGAACCACTATATTTATCTTTTAAAGCACAGAATCCGAACTAAGCTAAAGATAGATTGACTTTCGAACTTTGCAAAAACAGGCACTTGCATTATCCAACTATAAATAACTGATTTCTACCGCTTGAATTAGTAGATTTCTTTTAACTGATGAATTTGTGATATTTTTTTCTACAGACTCCGGATGGAGCAGTTTCAACTGACAATCAGTAAAAAAAAAAAAAAACATGATTCCGATTTAGAGTGCAAATCTCTTCACTCACTGATTTTGCTTCATTAATTTTGTAAATTAATTTTCCGTGGTTTTTTTTAATACTTTTATGAAAGTACTATTTGATGCAATAAAACATAATTATATAATACTCTTAATATAGGGACAGGAAAATTTCGCGTTTTAAACGACTCCACAGTCCTGCGTATTTTAGATTTTCAGTTTTCTGTTCATTGGCTGCTGCCTCGCTGTGTAGCCAGTTTGACCTAAGACTTGGTGCCATGGTATTCGGTGCATGTTTGTTCACAGGTCTATTATTGGCTCAGAGTTCACCTGGGCGTGTCTAATTAACTGTCGTCCAATTGCAAACAAAGCAGACATGTACATGTGTTTTGAAGTCTAGCTTGTCCTAAAATGAAGTCGCGAAATGTCCCGGTCGCTCGATATAGATCACCATTTTTTGGCGCTTGAACACGCTTCAGGGAATTAGAAAGGAGGTTGTTCAGATGTTCCCTGGGCGCAGAGCAGGGCAGTAGGCTACGTACACTGTGCCTGGCTCCGACGACCATCAAGTCTTCCGTCGTGCTGGGGTCTGCGACGTCGACCATCTTCACGTCGTGGTAGCAGCAGACGAACTTAACCAGTAGAGTGACGTCTGTCAGCATGTCAGCAAGCCGAGAGTCAGTCTGGTCCAGAAGCCCACGCAACATGACAGCGACATTTTCACTGCGATCCTGCAAGTAAGCACTCTGCACCAGTCACGGGTTTACGAGCCCGTTAGGAGTAGAGCGACCAGGCGTCCTGCTTTACGCAGGATAGAACTTCAAATAAACAAGAGCATTGTCCTGAGGAATTCGAAAGGCCAAAGAGAGTCATTAAAAAAAGGTTCCGAGTAGAATGATTTCGTATGTTCGAAGGCAAGGGCTCAGGGCAGAGAAGCCAGGCACTGGTCAGCCGCCATATTATAAAGTCCCTTTTTCTCCTCAAAATTTCCCTTTTATAGATCAAATTTCTCCCCCTTTCCCTTAAAATCGACTATATTACCAAAATAATTTTCCTTTTCCCTAGAAATTTCCCTTTTTCCTTTAAAAATTCCCCTTATTCCCAGAGTAGCAAAAATGGATTTGTGACCCCAGGGTCGGAGCAAAAGACCAGTGAGGACTCAGGACCCTTGATCTTTGACCTTAACTTTGAATAACCTTGAACCAAAAATATTTCCAAAAATTTCAAAAAATTTACAAAAAATTCTTTAAAAAATCGCAAAAATACAAATAATTTACAATTAGAAAGATTTTAATTTATTATTTTAAAATTATAAAAAAATTACTATAATTTCCTGTACCTCACCAGCCATTTATTTCTAAAAATTTCCCTTTAACGCCTTAAAAGTGCCTCCTTTCCTTGTAAATTACCCTTTTTCCCATTAAAATTACCCTTTTTCTCCCTAAAAATTTCTCTTTTTTCTTTGAAAAGTTCCAAAAAATCCCAATAAATACATAAAAGTCAACAAGCATATTACATTACTAACCATTGCCACCATCTTACACGCCAGTGACATTGACCTTGAACCCATGACCTTGAATGACATTGAAAACAAAAACCCGAGAAAAACTGCATAAAATTCAGTAGGTATATTACATTACAGACTACCAACACCACGTTGGAATCAGGTGACCTTGACCTTGACCCCCATGACACTGGATGTCCTTCAACTAAAAACTCGATAAAAAACGCATAAAAGTAAGCAAGCATATTACATTATATACTACTACTACAATACTGGATGCAGGTGCCCATAACCTTGAGCCCATGACCTTGCATGACCTTAGAAATTATCCAGAAAAATACACAAATGTCAGCAAGGATATAATCTTACTGACTACTACTGCGTTGGCGGCACCCTCCATGTTGGATTCTATTTTCAACACATAGGTTGTCTCAATTCAGCTGCCAGGTGAGTTGACGACACTCATATTTATAGACAAAGGAGAAGTCTGTAATTTTCATCATATTTAAAAAGTTTTCTTTCTACCAACAGTATACCTACATGCATAATTAATTAAATATGTATTTTAATTAAAAACTTTAAGGTCGATATAAGGATACAATGCTCAAAAACAAAAAAAATATATATTATATAACTAGCTCACCCGTGCGACCTCGTTCGCATGATATTTCTGTAAAGTTATTAAAATAAAGCCCACCATAGTTTCATTAAGACTCTATGTTTAAAATACTAATATTTCTTCTCTCAGGTTTAATGGAGTTATTAAATTACACCCTGACATCGCTTCGCACATGTTTTATGTTGGCATGATATTTAGAACTTTGAATTGATCTAGCCACTTTTTGGGGGGGGGGGGGGGCTCTCTAGCCGCTGAGTTACTGCGGCCACCTTTTTGGGTGCTCTAGCCACTAAGCTACTGCAGCCCCCTTATTGGGTGCTCTAGCCCCTGACCAGCTGTGGCCCCACTATTGGGTTCTCTACCCACTGAGCTACTGCGGCCCCCTTATTGGGTGCTCTAGCCCCTGACCAGCTGTGGCCCCACTATTGGGTTCTCTACCCACTGAGCTACTGCGGCACCCTTATTGCGTTCTCTAGCCATTGAGTTTCTGCGGCACCCTTATTGGGTGCTCTAGCCACTGAGATACTGCTACCCCACTTGATATATATATCTATCCACTGGGTCACTGCGGCCCCACTTGGAATAACTCTAGCAACTGGGCGACTACGGCTTTTTGTAGGGAATAGTTTACAACACATAGACAAAAAAGAAAGGAGAAATGACATTTTTTTAACAATGCTTTTTTTATGCACTAATCAACCCTAAGAAAAGCTTAGTCAAGTACCTATTTATATCCCTGATCATCATTTTTTCCGGAACCGTTTGAGATATCTCGATGAAGCAAAGACTAAGTTGGTCCTGGGGTTATCATCTATTTACTGTGTAAATTTCATGTCAATACGTTCAGTGGTTTTTTATTTAAATCCGTTCGGACAGACATACAGACACGAAAAAAATTAACATTAGATATGGCTTGGTTATCAATTGTACTATATGAAAAAATAATTATAAGTGGAAAATTCGAAAATCACATACAGACACTTCTATTTTATTAAGTAGTACAGATAAGAATTTATTATCGTTTTGTAAAAACAAATTCAGAAGTAAGCAGTTCACCACATCTCTAATGGTTGGACATGCCTCACTAATGTGCGAGTAATCCCCGCATTTATGAAAGTAAAGGAAATATACGAGTCTATCAAACAGGTTCATTTTCGGGTCTTCGGTAAACATGTAATCGGTGTCCTTGTCGTCTTCTACCGTCTTCGCATCACTTGAAGGAAACGGGTAGTCACGGATAGTCACGTGCAGTCACGGGTAGTCGCAGGTAGTCACGGGTAGTCGCAGTATATATTTTAATAACTCCATAACACCTGAACGAAGCGATAGCAGGCTGCCCGTTATAAATAAAGTGAATTTTGTGTACATGTAACCCAAGCCCATCATGTTTAAAGGAGGTGTTGCCACCCTCATTTCTGCAAAAAAAAAAAAAGTATGTTACAGGAACAATTTCCTATTTCTGAATAGAGATTATGAAATACCGGTAGTATTAAGAACATAAATGCGTTTTGCAAAAATTGTCTAACTCTCGCCCTTTTCGAGTAAAAGTTACACGTTTTATTTCACAGAGAAGTGTTTCTGCTTTCCAGGTGGGCAACCAATCACGCTGTATTGGAATGTGTTCCCCGCAACTATGTGAGCGTGTGTGATCCTACATTAGTGAGTTGCAGAAATAATAGTTCGGTGGGGTTTTTTTAACTGTTAGTAGTTAACAAATCAGAAAAGAAATTGAAATTCTTGCACTAATAGTTTCATGTCGTACCGTCACAAGCAACTTTAAAACAAGTGTTCAAAATGGCGGCTGCCAACCTCATTGCAACAGTTAAGTCGGCGTACGAAAGACTGGCATGCCCTTTCGAAAACACCCTGTATATTTTGAACCTTTTCACAGGCAGCCATAGCCCTGTCTAATAGATCTACCTCCGACCCGATACACCAGAGCCTCGATGAACCTCCACAGGAAAAATTCTAGTGGATTAAGGTCAGGAGAACGTG
Organism: Dryococelus australis; assembly: GCA_029891345.1. Taxonomy (NCBI): domain Eukaryota; kingdom Metazoa; phylum Arthropoda; class Insecta; order Phasmatodea; family Phasmatidae; genus Dryococelus; species Dryococelus australis. The sequence goes on from CM056993.1 coordinate 13,975,578, forward strand.
CTGGCTACGCAACAGGCCCGCCTCTTCCGATCCACTGTACTGGGAATCCCATGTTGAGGTGATCGCCTACAATTCTAGTGGATTAAGGTCAGGAGAACGTGCTGGCTACGCAACAGGCCCGCCTCTTCCGATCCACTGTACTGGGAATCCCATGTTGAGGTGATCGCCTACAATTCTAGTGGATTAAGGTCAGGAGAACGTGCTGGCTACGCAACAGGCCCGCCTCTTCCGATCCACTGTACTGGGAATCCCATGTTGAGGTGATCGCCTACAGTTCTTGTGAAATGTGGAGAGGCACCGCCGTGTTGAAGTCACAACGTTGCCGGGCTGCGAGCGGCACAGTGTCGAGCAAATATGCCAATGTAAATGTCAGGAATTTGCAGTACACGTGCCCAGTCAATCGCTGCGGCATTAGGTATGGCCAGGGATAGGAAAAATTTTCGCGAGTTCAATGACCTGTAGGCTAGACTCCTAAGTCCTCTGCGTACTAGAACCTCAGCTGTGTGTTCATTGGCTGTTGCCCCGCACATGGTAGTTATTGAATTCGCAAGGTGTTTCCTTGCAGGTCTGCTATTGGCTCAGCGGCGTGCAGGGCGGGTCTAACAAACTGTGATCCAATTGCGAAGGCGACTTCACTATGCATGTGTTTGAAGTCTCTCCTGTCCCGAAATGAATTCGCGAAATTTTCCTATCCCTAGGTATGGCCCAATGAGATGATCACCCACAATGCCCGCCCAGATGTCCTCAGGAAATCTGCGCTGGTTGGCTGTGATGGCGGTTGCATGAGGATTGGTGCTGTCCCCGCACGTGACTCACGTGACTCCTGTTAAAATAACCGTATCTCGCGATTGTCGCTTCATTCGGTGAACAACACAGTTGAACTAAAGTGAGGAACTGCCGTGCACTGTTGCAGAAACAACTTCCGAAAAATCACGCCGAGGAGCGAAATCTGTCGGTCCCAATGCCTGCACGTTTCTCACGTGGTATGCACGCGGCAGCTGCTCGTGCATAAGGGCCTGTCTACAGTTGCGCTGACCCAACATGTGTCTTAGTGCAAGGATGCGCGTATTGGTGCACGTGACCCTCTGACGTCATGGCGCTGTCCTAAACTGCCATGCCCAAGCCAACCTGGTTCCCAAGTTGAAGCATTCTGAAAACTGGACGTTTGTACCAAGTTGTGTCCTAACCTGATATAAAAAGAAGAAGACTTCACATACTTTCGCGCGCATTCGTGAAATGTTTAAGTTATTAATGTAAACAACGGACGTGCAAGGTGGGCTTTCTCCATACAAATATGATGAAATGGTAATAAATAATTAGGGATGTCTTCGTTCGGTCTGAACAATTTTATTTGAAAGCTAAAACTTTTAAAACGTAAGTTTATAAAATTAAATTTGGATGTCAGTTGGCGAATTTATTTAAAATATAACGGTTAAGGCGTTTATCAAAAATAAATATTCAAATCACCAATTTCGTAAACACTAAGTAATCAATAATTCAGGAAATGTAAACATCGCTACGTAACAACAAATAATGTGGCGAATTTACTGCGACCTAGCGTCAGATTCTGAAAGCTCACTTCGGACAACGCATCTGTAGATCATATTCGGACTACGTGAATGTGACCTCACTTGACGCCGAGTTTTGGACGCGTCCACAGGAACGGCCGATTATAGACATGTTTTAACACGCCGTACAGTGGAATGGGACACACCCAATCGGTGCGTTCTTGTAGACGGTGTTCCTCCACAGCATTTAGTGCATCTTCTTCCTCAATTGGTGTACGGACATTCCTCGGATGACTAAACCCCCCCTCGTACCTTACACGTGCATGTTTGACGCAGTCTCTGAGTGACAGTTGCGGAGGTCTCTGATGAGGTTGGCGACGCACTGGATAGCTCTCGTGGTACAATCGTACAGCAGCTCGTGAACTAACGTTCACTTCGCCGTAAAGCAGGACCACGTCTGTCATTTCTGAGTTCGTATACTTCGCCATTTCTACCTGCAGCAGGATGCATACAGCGTGCAGTAAAATGTGGGTTCTTATTCTACAGAGCTCTCCTCTGTTAGGGAGGGGAATTAGTCCTAGTTCACAATAGCTCGTCCTTAGTTTAATGGTCCGCAGACGCCTGTCCCAACGTGCGTGTCTACGCTAACGACGTCCGGACCTAAGCTTTCCAACTCTGGCACCAGAGTGCACCAAATTCGATGCCGTCTGAAGCTAAGCTTTGAGACACTGAAACTAGAGTGCGCCCTAATCGGCGCGCCAGTAAATTGTATGCGATTACTCGTAAATATTATCTTTCCAGCTCATTTTATTTTCTAATTTGAGTTATGCGAACGAGTACGTTTGATTTTGCCATAATTTAACTTAATTTGGATTTTTTTCCCTCTAGTAAATGAATTTTTTGTATTTTTACTTATTAAAATTTAATTTCCGCAGTTACGAGATTGGAGGTTATTGCTTTGAACATATAGCGAGTTTTAATAATAAAGCTCTGCTCACAACCATCCGTCGCTTCCGTCAGTCGCCCGTCCGTCAGTCAGCCATCCGTCCGTTTTTCCGTCCGTCAGTTGAAAGCGACTCACATCAGTCCGTCATCCGTCGATCCGTCTGGCAAGAAAATGTTCAGTGTTACCACCCAACAACACGAACTTTCTCGCGCCGAGACAAATGTTTTTAATGAATTTCCTAAATATATCCTCTTTGCCTAACATCATTTATCAGCATTTCCTCTGAAAATCTACAAGTCATCTTCAGTTCAATTCAAAGGTGAAATGAAAAAAAAAAAAAGTTAACAACTTCACTGACTTGTGTATTTAAAATAACATTGTCGAGACAAATAAACAAGTGACTGTTTTCCGACAGCCATGTTCAAAGAACGATATTACAAGGCGGTGGACCATACGTCCGTCCGTCGAAAGTTAACGTTTGAGATACATTTAACGGGTTGATGGATAGAAAAAAAAAGTCGCCCTGCGATTGGTTGAAGAGCACGTGACCAACGGACGGACGGGCGACTGACGGATGAAACGGATGGTTGTGAGTCCAGCTTAACAGCTAACACACCCGCAATTTACTTTTACCGTTTGCGCGCGACAAAATGTAAACAAAATAATTTGGAAAACCTCCGCGGGCCACGGTCCGAGGACCAAAGTTGATGTTGGCGAATGATCTTGGGACATGGGACCTTGAGGTATGACGTCAAAGAGATACGTGCACCAATCAGCAATTAGTCGTCCGCGGACCAGTTATTGTGGACTAGGCCTAATAATCACAAATACAAAAATTCACTGACTAGAGCAAAAAAAAACTACCCAAATTAAGTTAAATTGAAGCAAAATCAAGAAGTAGTCATTCGCATAACTCAAATTAGAACACAAGCTGAAATAAGCTAGAAAGAGCAATATTTACGAGTAATCGCATACAATTGATTAACTCGCCTATTAGGGTGCACTCTAGTAGGGTGTCTGAAAGCTCAGCTTCGGACGGCGTCGAATTTGGTGCACTCTGGTGCCAGAGTTGGAAAGCTTAGCTTCGAAGTCGATATTGTTGACACGCACGTTAGGACCATAGACTACAGATGAAACAGACCGATCTCGCTGGCTGCGCACAACCATTCTCCGTGTCACAACACTGAACTGATTTCCTGCCAATATGGCGACCAAAAACGGCGTGGTTTGGATTTTAGGTTAGAAAAATTATTTTTAAACAAATGCTTTGAGGTGTGTGTATACTTCCTCTAATCAATTTGTAATGCATTTCTATTCAATTCAAATTGGCACAAGTGTTTTATTCACATAATAGTGCTTGTCATTCAAACAATTAAGATATAAATAAGCATGTTCATCACTGTTGACCATGTGACTATGACAGTTGTGTTCTTTGGGGTACATGCGCAGAAGACGAATAGTAGGTCCGCGGACCATTCAATTGTGGACGAGCTATTGTGAACTAGGTGTTAGAAACCCCTTAAGAGGAGACAATTCACGATTCAGTTCGGCCGCAAGCCACCTGTACGTAATGTCTACACGCCACTATGGCGTACGGCTCGACGAGGCGTACAGAAAGCCACTACAGGTTGCCTACCTGGCAGGCTGTAACACTTCTCTGCGAGATAAATCATGCAACTTTTACTCGGAAAGGGCGACAGTTTGACGATTTTTGCAATTGTTGCTGATTTAGCCGGCGTTTCACAAGCTCTAGTCAAAAATAGGGAATTGTTCTTGTTTCATACTTACTGTGTGCAGAAATAAGAGCTGACAACACCCCCTTTCAACAAGATTGGGGGTGATTTAAAAGTACGAGACATTCACTTTATTAATTATTACGGTTTCCATATCGGTTAGCCATTACTTTGTTTCTGTCCCGCAAGCGGTTTCCTGAAAACGAAAAAAAAAAATGATAATTTTTTCTCGAACTTAGGAAGTGTCTACCGCTCTTGCTATTTGATCTGGACCATGGTTAGCCTATCTTCCACCTCAACCCATCAAGACTTGTCGGTAAGTGTTAGATACATGTTGTATCTAACAAGTGTGTGTGTGTGCATATATATATATATATATATATATATATATATATATATATATATATATATATATATATATATATATATATATATATATATATATATATATATATATATATATATACAGGATATTTCGAACTTTGGAAGTGTCTACTGCTCTTGCTATTTGATCTGGACCATGGATAGCCTATCTTCCACCTCAACCCATCAAGACTTGTCGGTAAGTGTTAGATACATGTTGTATCTAACATGTGTGTGCGTGTGGGCATATACATACAGGATCTTTCAAAATTTGTGTTACACTGCTCTCTGGCTGTTAGTAAGCCTACACGTTAAATGGTACAACTTTTGCTTATAAACACAGGGTCGAAGAAATTAGTTGCTTTTCTATAGGGCGTGAAAGTATTATGATGTGCCATACACAAAGAGATATGCGCTTTGAGGTGTAATGCCGTTCGATAACTACCGGAAATGAAATTGAGGCGGCCATTTGCAGTGATTGGCTTTCATTGACGGTGGTGTTCTTGTTTTGTGGTGCTTACTGGGATCTGGCGAGTGTTGTTTACAAAATACGTCTCACTCTCCACACATTACAAACTGACTCACAGACACAGTTCAACATGGATGCGCAGTCGACAATGACGAGGCGTGCTTTCTTCAGTCGCCGCTACTACATTTTGAGCAGCCTGGATGAGCGCGGCAGCGGCATGGATTCGCTCGACGAGGGTTATATCTGAATCCGCGTGAATTCTCGTGCGCCAGCGACTTCATTTAACCTCAGAGAAAGAAGTTCATCTTGGTGAGATCTGGGGAACGCAACGGCCAAGGTGCAAACCCACCAGCGATGGAACTATTTGAATCCGACCCCGTGTTTAAAAGCAACAGTTGTTCCTTTTAGCATGTACTGCCAGCCCTTGAGCGCTGTAATAGGAATTTCAAAACATCTTGTGCATGTGTGTATATGTATATGTATGTGTATATATATGAAAATCTCACCTGTTTTGCCACTAGCAATTCCATCTCGGAGATCAACTCTGTTATTACACCTTCACCATCCCGAAGCATCGCCACTACATCTGTCAGTTCGAAGTGAAGACTGGTGTAGTAAGCTAACACAGGCCTCGAGAAGTCGCCATCAACACTTAGCTTCATGTTTGCACGTGCGAGTTGCTGTTTCGTCTCGTAATTTGTGCCTGCTCCATCTCCAAATGTTAGCTCTTGCTCCTTGGGATTTAAATCTTGTGGCGTGTCCCTCGATTGGCATTTTCCATCGTTATCGCCTGTTGCCTCTGCAGTGGAGCATTTGACAGTCGCTGTGTCTTCTATTATATCAGGCAACAATTTTGCGGCACCACGTAACTGAGTATCTATGTGATAGCATAAGTGTGCATCAAGATCTGCAGCCATTTTCTTCCTGCTTGCGTCTTCTCCTTTCTTATTTTGCACACGCTTCTCACTAATTCCATTATCTTTGTAAGCGTTCTCTTCTTCGAATTTCTTTATCTGATCAACTCTGTCATTACTTCCCGACTTCACTTTATCTAACTTGTCAATCTTGGCATGATATTCTGACTTCATCTCGTGGAGGCTCTGCCTCATGTGCCAGTGTTTAACTCCCATCTCCTGCAATTCTAAATTTTTCGCCGTGTTCCCGTCTGTCAAATGTTCTAACTTCTTCATTATACTGCACAGTTGCTGTTGTGCCCAAGCAGATTTTAATTTCCGGTCATTGTCATCATTAATTGCCGAAAAACTTTCTATTTCTCTTTGCTTCCCATGTTTCAATATTTCACAGCACTCAAATTCAAATTTATCCATAGCACTGTTTGTCTCAAACCAATCTTCTACTCTTTCCTTTGATGGCTTTGTAACTAAAGATTTTTCTGACATAAGGTGGCGTAGATTATTTTCTTTTAAATAATGTTGTAGGGTTCCTTTACGTTCATTCTCCCCAGAAACATACTCTATTACAGCACTTGAAATACTCATATTGGCAGTATCTTTTGCTTCTGTCACACTTGAATTTTCCATCACTTTTAGGCAACCTCCTTCATCAAGTTTAAAATCAATTTGTTCTTCTTTGTATCCAGTGCTTATTTCGCTTGGTTCACTTTTGACAGAGTTGCTATCTGATACGTTCACTTGCATCGAAAGAGAAGTATGGTCTGAGTTTTTCTCACTGCATCCCTCCGAAGTAGGGACATAATAATCTTCATATTTCTCCAGGTTTTGTTCCGTGCAAGAATGTTCTAGTTTTCCCTCTTTTGACTTCTTTACAGCATCGGAGCCAGCCTGCTTGAATTTCTTCAGCTGTATCAAAGTGTACATGTGCTTCAGCTTCAGCTCTTTTAGTGCTTTGTTTGTGCGAGTATATTTGACTCGCAGTTCTGTAATCTCAGACTTCGTTCCACGATGTTCCGTTTCCAACTCCCTTAAATTATCCTTCGTGACCTCGTACTTTTCCTCTTCTTCCTGGAGTGCTTTCACCATGTTATTGTGCTGTATTTCTACTTCAGTTAACTTTTGCTTTGTCTCGTCCAACTCGTCTTCTATGTTTCTCAAATCCATATTCAAACGGTTGCGTTCGATCTCCGATCCATTCAAAAGCTCCATTGTTTTGCAGTAACGTAATTCCGTCTTCCTTAACATGGTCCTTGCATTCTCATAATCTTCTATGGCCAGGCCAAGTTTCTTCTGAGCGTCTTGGTATGCCGCTTCTTTGTTCTCGAGTCTCTTGGTCAGTTCTTCGCTAATTCCTCGAGCTTCCTCTACAACTTTCTTGTTTAGCTCATTTTCCACTGCTATTGTATTTAATTTACTGTCTTTCATGTCGAGCTCTGCCTGCAGGTCAGCTAGCTTTAGTTGGGTAGAGTCATTTTCTGTCGTTAGTGTGCTTATCTGTTTATATGCACTGGCTAGTTCCAGGCTCAAGTTATCCACTTCCGTTTTCTGCACTATCTCTCGAGCTTTGGTGATTTGCAGTTCTCTCTTCAGAGAAGCACGCTTCCCTTCGCTGTTGTTCAGCTGTAGCTTCGCTTCTACGAGCTTCGCTTCTACGAGCTTCGCTTCTACGAGCTTCGCGCCTACGTCCGTCTCTACTCTGCTCCACGCCATCTCCCACTCGAGGAGTTTCGTCTTGAGATCGCCCATCTCTTGCCCCATGTCGGCGGCCTCTGAGAACAACTCCCTGTTGCGAGCTTGGATCTGAAACTCGACCATCATGCCGCTAATTCCAAAAAGATAATGCAGAGTGTTCCACGACTCAGCCAACATACTTTGGCACCGTGTTATACAGAGTGTTGGCAACAAGAAATGTAATATACACAAGTTGACTATGCAGCACCATTTCATAGTCACAGGGACTTAAACGGAATAAAATCTAGAATTGGAATTACTGAATAACTTTAAAACAATCGACTAAATTAATCTTTGAAATCCCACACAAGCTGTTCAAAATGTGCACAATATGACCGTAAGCAGACACTGCTAGTATGACTGGCACTTTTTTAGTGTGTCGAGGCGAGTGGTTTGTGAAACAATGCCAGGAATGTTTACACCTGCAGAGTACGCAGACGTGATGTTTGTTTACGAATAATGTGCCGAAAATGGGGGTTGTGTAGCAGCTAAGTATCCGCGCAGATGGATTGGAAGAGGTGGGTCAGTCCCATGGCCGACGCGCTCTCCAGACATCTCCCTGTTGGACTCTTTACTCTGTGGCTGCCTGAAGAGTAGGGTTTACAGCTGACGGCGATCAGACATACGAGACCAGTTGCTACAGGCGATAACTGACGCTACTAACCAACTCAGAAATTAACTTGCAGGCGTGCTGTTGCAACACGCCATGGCAGGCTACAACGTATCGCAGCCTGCTTACTGTCAGATGAAGCACATTTCGAACCACACGTGTGAGACATTCAACATGAATGTAGTCAGTTACATTAAACACATTCAGTAATTTCAATTTGTGTTTTTGTTACATTTACGTCCTTTTGACTCAGAAATCGGGCTACATAGCCTACTTGTTATTTGACATTTTTTTGTTGCCAATTATATGTATAACACGCAACCGAAGTATTTCGGTTGAGTCGTGGAACATTCTGTATGTTGCTTGGGTGGATTAATTAGTGGCAGAAGTCTCCATGATAGCGTTGACATACAAATCCAGTAAAGTCAACATTGTTGATATTACTAGTTGAATAGTAAAAACTTTTCTCAGCTGCATATACAGAATGTTTTATAAATACACGTCAAAACTTTGGTAAAATACTCCCCATGTCTAGAGGAAGGATAAACATTCCCTTTACGTAACGTACATTTTATGGCCTGCTGGCTGGATCATGGTTGCGTGGAATGTCACCGCAGATGTCGTGTGTATGGTACGCGACACCACATACTAAGGCATTCTCTAAATTTATTTATCTTCCGGCTGGTGTGCATGCGACGCTCGTAGCTTCCTGATCGATACTACGTCAGAAAGTGCGCTGCGTCCGAAGGGACGGTCACTTCGACAGGTCTGTATAGGTCTGCCGTCTCACAACAAATGTGAAGACATTCCACACAACCGTGATTCTGTCCACGAGCCATACAACGTACGTTTTGCATAGAAGTTGTAGTAAGGAACCGAAGTATTTCCGTACGTATACTCATATAACATTTCTCCTATATCTATATATGAGGAGTGTTGTCCCAAAGTTTTGACGCTTATTTTTACAACAACCTGTATCCAACAATTCAATTAATTGTAATGGCATTACATAAGTAATACATACCAATATGTTATACGGAGATATAAAATGTTCAGTAACCAATACAGCAAGACAAGCATGCATTTTTAACTTGGAACTGCGGATTCATACAGTGAAGTGTACACTTGCAGAGAATGGAGGACTGCGAGGGTCCTACTTGTACGTGGAAAAAGACATGTTGACTCTCATGACCACGTGAAACAAGAATCATTTCATTATACTGACATCGGAATAATACTACTGTTTCATATTTGTGTTTTATACAACTGGGGAATAGAACACTGCAAATACACAGGAATTTTTCCAAGGATTTGCGTAGCATTTGACGCTGTTAAGCCATTACAAACAATAACTGTAGAGTTGGTTGGAAGAAGTCCAGCGCACCCATTGTGGTATTACAGTAACAACATATAAATGGTCTCTCATACCTTGAAGAAATATTGTTATGAGACATTTCCTGTGTCTTTTTTAATAGGTTGCACTGGGCCTTTTTCCACACACTGTTATGAATCATTTTATATATAGTTTATACATGTGTATCAAAGGATGGTTCGTCTCTCAAAAGACGGGATTAAATAAATGGAATAATCACATAATTACCTACCTCCGCCTCAGATTCCTTCGCCGTATTGACCAACTCCTCTTGAGAGGCGAGATATTTCTTCAGCTGTTCCGTGGTAGACACTTGCCTCAGTAGTTCGTCCTTCGCCTCGGCGAACGCCAAACTGACAGTTTCTTTCTCTGCTTGCAAGCAGCAGAGCTTTTCCTCCATCTGGTGAATAGTCTCCTTCATGGCAGCTTCGTCTCCCTCCAGGGAATTTTTTACATTTGACGAATTTTGCAAAAGAGGACTTGTGCCTTCTTTCCCGAGAAGTACAGTAGTGGGTGTCTTACAAAGCTGTCGAAACACAAACATGCCGCACTATGTAACCAATGGGGATGCGCGACTGGCTTGGTGGTTAGAAACTAACCTCCATGTCTGAAGGAAAGTGGCGCAAAATGTTTGGACTCGCATCTGGGAGGACATGGGCTTGATTCCCGCTCCGTGCCTGCCACATTTTGGTACTCCGCGGTTCCTTTTCTTCGAAATCACGCCAGGCGAATTGTGTGACGGCTCATAGCTACAGGCTATGGCCAATTTCTTCCCGGTCCCCACTTCACTCAGCAACTCCGATGAAGTACAGTCATTTGAGGTGACTTTGTACCTACCAATTAAGGGCAACATTGTATCCAGCATGTTTGTTTGTAACAAAGGATTTAACAGCCCCCACCTTAATGTATATCACACTGCTAACTCTTTCGTTTGTAAGGAACATGATAATATGAAGGGATTCTTCGAGCCTCCACTTGAAATAAAAATATACAGGTGGTACAAAGTTACCCTGATGAACCAAAGTTACCCCAGACTACTGATGACAGTAAAATATTTTTGTTTGACGAAACTATTAAATGTGTCCCCGATATGTCTACCTACGAACTGAAACCATACCTCAGTTAACAATGGAACAGTACTCTCAATATAACCCAAACACGATCAATATTATCATCACCCCTTCTCCTCTCCCCCGCAACATCGTTAATTTTTTTCAGACCGCTGTATCTTAAATCACGCTACACCTAGACACGAGTGAAACTAGGATATAGGCTTTTCACGGTAAAATGAGCCCTTTTGAAAGCTCTGCTTAAGATCTACTTGTATGCACGTTGTGTATTCTTCTGCCTTATGCAAAATTAACGTTGCCACGGGCCTCATCATTTTATCCATACGCTGGTCAAGTGAAACTGAAATTATTAGAAAATTAATTATTTTTCAAATTTTCGAAGTTTTTTACTCCGATGCATTAAAGAAACATCAAGAGAAATAAATAATACAAATTACCACAAATGATTACCTAACGGTTTTTATTCGACGTTAAGATATGGAACTACTTCCCATCCATTGCTACCAACGTTACTGGATACATGTCACTCAGTGCACCCGTTAAAATGTATTCAGGCAGGAGCAGTGACTTATTTTTCTAAGGTTGATTTCAAAAGTGCTCACTTTACCACTTTGTAACAGACTGTCCATCGAAAAGACTATAGTGTCACCGCATGAAATCCACTAGGACTAGATACGCACAGCATGACAAGGACGCTGCACGTCTGTTCAGAGTCTTGTGCTTAGTGGCGATGGCGCACTTTATATGCGTGTCAGTGTAGCCCGTATTGCTCTGGTGCCTCTGGGCCTCAGATGGGAAATAACTAAGGTAGGCAATCGCCTTAACATTTCGGTACGGTGGGGGTCATTAGAGGTATAGTCAGTGGCTTGGGGAGTCAGTAACATGGAAGGAATTCGCCGAAGTGTTTAGGAAGCGATCATCCCGACATTCGCCTGGAGTGGTTCAGGAAAACCATGGGAAAACTGAAATCAATATGGCCGGGCAGGGAATCGAACTCAGCTCCTCACAAAAACGAGTATTTTGTGTTACCACTGCGCCAGCTTGTTAGGTCAGAGTCAGGCATACTTGGAGAGTTTAAACATAATGGTACACACATACAAGATGTCCGGAAAATTTTGTATTGTATTGTAAAGGGATTTTTAACGTCCCCAGGTTTTATGCTTGAAAGCTTAGCAGGGGACGGCTTACAGACGAACTTATAAACCTAACTTAAATTAACACCCATACCTTGCCCAGGATTCGAACCCAGAGCCTCCCGCGCCCCAGATGGGTGGCCCACCAACCGACTGCGCCACGGGAGGTCGGCATGTTCGGAAACTACCTGTCGAAATTCAAACCTCGGCATCTGTGGGCGAACAGAAACAAGAAACTCTAGTCACAAAATGTTCGGAAAGGCCATTTAGTAGGGTGTCCGCAGCCGTATGTACCTGAGTGCACGACAAGTAGCGTGACACGAAGGCGAACTGGTCCACGGGCAGTGCTGCACGCGGCACACTGCATTGCTTGTGTGTCAGGCGGGTTGCCGCTGTCCCACACGCAGGCGTCACCGCAGTGGAATGTGAGAGTGCTTGGCACAGGCGCTAGTTACGTGTCACGCCACTGCTGTTCGCCTTCGTGTTGTGAAACTTTGTTGTTCACGCAGGTACATGTTGACACGGACACCCGGCGTCATTTGCCGAAATCCAGCTTCAATTCAAGAATACTAAAGCCGTGTCCGAAGGTTAGGTTACTAAATCAACCACGTGACCAAGTTTAAGCCCTAAATACTTGGGGATTTTAGAGTTGAAATTTACTAAGGTGAAGTAGCACACTAACTCCCCAAATAGGTCCGTAAAATCGTCTGCTGTTGTTTATTTACGTTTTATTTCCCACGTTGTGGTGGAAACAACGGTATTTACTGTTCTTGAAACGCTGCACATTACATGCACGTGAAAAATGGACAATCCGATATCTACATGAAGTTATTTTAAAATAAAGTTCGTATGTTGTATTAAAATTGCAAAAAATGAAAGGCGATCGATTGTTATACAGTGTCAACACAGTTAACCCTGTATGCGTACCAATTTGTTTATGTCAGCTATGGTAGCATAGTAGTTTTTTAGGCATAGAATATAAAAAATCGAAATGTTAGTTGCAATGTTAGTTGCGGAGAACGAAGAAATAACTAGAAGATTGATATAGACTAGAAAGAAATATGATCAGTTATTCACAGGACAACGGGGTTACGTGAAAAATGCTTGGGAGAAAGTTATTTATTGATAGTGTGGCAAACAAAATAACGATGAAATTCCACAAACCTATCGTTTACAACTTTGTCGCACGTAGCACTGTTACAAGCCATTCGAAACCATTCACCCTAAATTCATAAACCCTAATTCCCCTAATTTGTCGCTTAGGACACGGCATAAATGGCCTTTCCGAACATTTTGCGACTAGAGTTTCTTGTTTCTGTTCGCCCACAGATGCCATGGTTCGAATTTCGACAGGTATTTTCCGAACATCTTGTATAACAGGTACACTCACTTGCAGAGAAAAAACTTAAAACGAATGGCGATGGAAGAACTGCTGTCACGCAGCGGTGTGTTATTGCGTCCGACACACAGTGCCTGGGAGTTATACCTTCAAGTGCAGTGCAATTTGCCATACATTAGCGGTACCAAACCAACACCTACCACATGACTCCTAAGACGTTTACAGTTGCGTTTTTCCTGCTATTATATTTCTCTTTGGATTCAGATTATTTTGTTTTGGTGACAAGTGATTAAGATAATTTTCACATTAAGATTTAGTACAAAAATCAAGTGAAGTACACTGTAATTTTGGTTATGTCATGCGTTTATTTATGTAGAATTTATTTGGAGGTTATATTTCATTTATTCTTAGAAGGTATCAAGTATTGCTATTGTTGTTGTTGTTATTGTTATTGTTGTTGATTTAGTCCTTAGATATAGTAAGTATTAATATTTGTAAATCACGTGAAATTTAAGAAAAGTGTCCTGATTGGCTCTCGTCTCGCTATTGTGGTCAGACGACAGCCAATCACAATGCAAGTAACAACATATGTGGCGCAAAAGTATTTTTCCTTTAACAAATGTAATCACCACCGACAGGAATGAACGAGTGTGCTAAGTATAAATATATTAATCATAAAATTCAGATAATTTAATGAATAATTGCTACAAGATGTTTTAAATTTCATCCTCGATAATTTAAAACTAGTGATCTTTGTCTAATTCGCTGGAGAAGAAGAACGAGTTAATAAAGAAGGAAAGGTTAAAACTAGTGACCCAAAGGCGTGGCTGAAGAAAGGACTTCGAGAACTACTGTCTTCGGAAGCTGTGCACTTTTCCAGGGGGGCGAAGCGCGCCCGAGAAAGATATCTAGCTACACTTCACAGGTACAGGGGAGAGGAGATGCTGTTCGATGAGGGATGCATATTGCCGTCTAAATAACATCTGACAGATGCTGCATGCAGTTTGCCACACTGAGGGACGGTGTGGGAGCAACTCTCCATGGACCACAAGGGCTGGAGGAACAAAACAATTTTGTAGGGTTTAGGTGCACTGTGGTTCCGGAGACACAGTAGAGAGGTAAACACGTAATATGGAGCAAGCATTTTGGTTGCTGTTAGCAAAACTAGAAGCTGTACTTAAATAAATTCAAACGGGTAGATACGCCATGCATATGGTATGCAAGGTATTATATAGGTGAGTTATGTAAAGTTGACTTGTTAAGAAGAGATCAGTTGGTTTCTTGTATTGAAACAGAACTTTTGAGTTTGGTGAGAAAAGGGGCATTTGCAAAGTATTATACATAGAAAAAAAAAAGCAAAAGTAACTTAATAAGTCATAAGGAAAATATTGTAAGCCAATGTTTTGTTTTAATTTAGGTGCTGGTGTAATGTTGTAACATATAAATAATGATTTTGAAATTTCTGGAAATTAAGTGCAAAAACAATCATGTTTCAGCAATGATAGTGGATCAACGTTTAGGTTTGTTTCGGTTGGTACTGAATTTAAAAAAAAATTGTTCCAAACCGAGGAGGGGTTATGTAACGTTGCGGTTTTCCAGGGTTGGGGTAACGATTAATCATGATAACTTTTACATTAAGAATTAGTATATGTTTAAGAGAAGTACGTACACTATAATTTTGATTATTTCATGAGTTTATTGGCGCAGAATTTATTTGGACGTTATATTTGATTTGTTCTTAGAGGATATTAAGTATGGCTATTGTTATGGTTCATTTTGTAAATCACGTGAAATTTAAGATGACTGGATGAGTAGTGTGGCGTGGTCAGAAGACAGCCAATCAGAAAGCAAGTAACAAACGATGTGACGCAAGATGCTTCAATAAATGTAGTCAGCCCCGACAAGCATGAACGGGTGTGTTTAGATAATTTAATAGATAATTCCTACAAGATGTTTTAAATGTCATCCTCGATAATGTAAAACGAGTGCTCTTTGTCTAATTTGTCGGAGAAGAGGAAAGTGAAGACAAAAAAGGGTAGCAGAATTTCGGCCATAAAATTCTAACTTTCGTGTAAAGTGTTGTTGTAAGTTCAAGCAGTAAGACCAGAAATGTTATTTCGTGTGCGATGTAGTGATCGGTATAACTGTGTGACTCCAAGCATGAGTAACAATCTTACCAGTGGGTTGGGGATGTGAATGTCACCCATGTGCTGAGGAAGTTGCCAAACACACGTGTGCTCTGCCAGACTATGACACGTGTCACACATCGCCGGGGAACCTGATCGAGGATGTGACAGGGACCGCCTCCTGCACCTACGAGTCTCTCCTGTACACGCTAGCATTCTTCTGTTCGCTTTTTTACTCCGCACGATTTGATGGTTCTGAAACACTAACGCGAATATAACTTTCAGGAAGGAATACTACCGATGTTTGTTGCTACTATAAACAAAAATATTTATTGCAAAGAATAATTGCTTCAACTGAAAACTGTTACCAGAGAGCATGCAAGAGACAAAAATACTGGACATCAAGTTTCCAGTTTTTAACATGCCATTACTGTTCTCATGCAGCTGCCATAATCGTATAGTTATTTGCCAACTAAAACAAAAGCACAATCAAGAATAAGAACTCATTGGAACCATTGTTTGATGAGAAATCTTTGTTATTTTCTTCACCCTCGCTTAAAATTTCAGTTGAATGGCATAAAAAATAAGCACACGTTATTTAACCACACATTAAAAATTATAATTTGTAAAATATATAATTATCTTGAACCACACACTTATAGCTATTAATACTATTCATGCTGTGCATAATATTAGTTTGCTCATTTAATTGTGTGGTTACAGACTTCAAGACCCTTCAAGTGAAATGCTTACAGTCACATTACGAAAGATTTTTTAGAACTATATCAAGTTACTGAAAACTTTGGCATGGCAATGGTGCAATGGTTAGACCACTTCCCTCTCGTTACAGCGCGATCTAGGTTCAATTCCCATTGGAACTGTTTACGAATTGTGGGAAATATGGCTGAAACTGACATTGGTCAATGTATTGGCTCGGCGTACTCCAGTCTTCCCTACGATTGCATATCTTAGCGATCCTCAAATGTTGGTGTGTCATGGTATCACCAAGAGAAGGACAATGAAGGTAAGGTACACCAGTTAGTAACCAAGACTTGAAGTCGTAAGGTTGAAATAGGCATGGGGGAGATACCTCCCAGTAGCCTATTCTGTAGTATAGAAACAGCCTGCAGCCAAGAAATAAATTACAGAAGACAGTAGTGTACAATGTTCGAACAGTTGCGTTGTATTTTAGATGGGAACTGTGGGGCTGTGGCTGGCGGTCTTCGCCTCGTCTCGGGCGAGCTCGGAAGTCTTCGGCTCCACTCGAATGTGTTCGGAAGCCTTCGTCATGGGATTGTAGAGAGTATCCGAATGTGCTCAGCAGTTAAGAACGTTAACCCTGTATGCATGCCAATTTGTTTATGTCAGCTATGGTAGCATAGTGGTTTTATAGGCATAGAATATAAAAAATCGAAAATGTGCATTTATAATATAAATATTTTGTTTACTTCGTGCCAAAATTGCGCAGACTACATTCATACAAATGTACTTTTAACTCAATACTTATATATATATATAATATTATATTTTAGATGAGAAGTTATAGCATGGGACATATTATTGGAGGTGCATTTTCGAGGTGAATTTGTGAATAATGTTAAAACAAGCTAATTACTCAAACTATCAACTTCGCTACACTCACTCAATGATATATTAAGATTTTCACTGTAGAAGTACCAATTTTTGAACAATTTTTTATAGTATTGCATTCTCAGTCTTCCATCTTCAAGTCGAATTCTTACCGATATCAGAATATGCAAATTATTCATTCCTTCTTCTCATTTCCTCAACTGAAATGTATGCATTAGTATGGTACTCGAGTTAAATATATTTATATAATTATGCTATTGTTACGTGCTGACTTCTTTGTTCCGCATGAGCGAGTGGAAGTGAAGGACAGTCGAGTGGTCAGATTATTTATGGATGCTCGCGATATCAGTTGCAACCAGAGATCTGGTGACTTTTCAGAAAGGAATGTTTACAAACCGTGACTGTTATGCATATCAGGGCGAGTGCCGCTCCCGACCTTAGGTATCGGGTATCTTTGAGGCATCTGAAGAATGCTCTGGATTACTGGCCTCATGTCTCTCAGCGTAACTCGGGGTGTCGCGAACCTTACGGGTCAAGGCCAGGGGCTATAAAAGGCGTGTCGAGCCTCCGAGCCAGCAGTTGTTGAATGAACGAGTTTCAGTGGTGGGCGAATAGCGAGAGAAGAAGCACACAGCTAGAGAAGTGACCAACAGTAGGAAAATCTGCGACTGCGAACATCAGAGCAGTGAAAAGTACGACTGCAGATTGGACTATTGGTCTCGATGCATGAGTGAAAGACATTGCAAGTGATGGCAACAGATAGAGTGAATATGTGTTAATGATGATTATGAGTTAATTGACAATAACCAAACAGACACATAAACAAGGACATTAATTAGAGTTGAAATAGACATGAAATATTGTACTCTCTGGGAAATAGAAATGTAATAGTAGAGAAAGATAATTGAATGCTCTAAATAATAGCTAAATCAATAACTGCAAGATGGGGTATAGAGAGGCCACTCCTCCACTAAGGGTACAGTGTTTCGGCTACTGTAGTCCGGTAGCAAACGTGTCCCGTCGTGTCCTGGCAGATTGTTGTTGTCAAACACTGTCAATGAAAAGGCCGGTATTGTATCAGCTGACCACTGGTGAAGATAGTACACTTTGCATCGTTAATTAAGGCCGAAATGACTGCGACGAGCTGCGGGTTCTACAATGGTATTTTGCTCCATGAGCCATGGCATACCAAGTATGGCCTGATGTAACTCTGATGCCTGGTGTAACTATTGCTGTTTTGATAGCCTCATGTTCATGAATATAAACTGTCACTTTTGCTTGTCGTATTGTGGTACTGGTATGCTGGTTTGTTGCAAAGCAAATTACGTGAGCAGATGGAGTAATGTTTGTTGGGTTTACAAATCTGGGTTTACAACATTATGTGAAATGTCACTTTAATAAACACCAAAATGCGAATTAACTGTGAATGACTGCTACTGACCTGGTTAATTAGGGTTTGTTGTGGTGTTAAGTTGGTAGTTCTGTCCAACTGAGGTATCGGGAACATCCGGCCCCATTACCTCCTCCTTCCCGTTTCCCAAAATGTTGCTTGTCTACTGTCCAATTGATTACTGAGGAGATGTGGATTATTAGGGCACACATCAAGCCAGTGATACTCCTGGCCATCACAGCAGTGACACGAAGTTGGTGGTGGTTGGCTTCTGTCCCACTTTACATTTTCACCTCGCGTAATGTAATTTTCCACTGTTTGTTTTGTTGTTTTCATTTCCACCTGAATTTGGGAATGTGTTGTTCGTCGCACCTGAATTTTTATCCCATTGTTTGCCGAAAGAGTTTGTTTTGACACGGTTTCGAAATTTGTCCTGTCTGCTGAAACTGTCTTGACGTTGCTCGTGATTCCATCGTGCGGCACATGAGTCCCATTCGTGGCGTGGTTGGCGCAGATTTCGCTCCAAGATGATCGCAGCATGAATGAGTTCGTCCAGCCCACTGCTGAGCAGGGGTACCAACACGGAGTTGGTACTCTGAGCATACAATTTCTGCTGCCACTTTTAACACTTCACGTTCAGGCAGGTGTGGGTGGAAACGTCTGAGGTATATTTTCGGGGTGATGATTATTTGTTTTTCAGTAGGCTACTGGTCTTCTAAAGTCAACTTTATTTGTACTTGCTGCAATGCGAACGCTACTCGAAAGTGGCACTGAAAAACCCAGATAATCTCCTCCCACAGTCGCCTGTACTTATTATTATGAATTTCTACTGGACTGTGCTTCACCAGATAGTTGGATTCCAACACAGCTAAGCCACTACTAGTAGCATACAGCATAGTGTCGCAAGTGAGATGTGGAATCCTAAAAAAAAAGACACAGATGGGACTCCCGTGAGCAGGCCTGCGAAAGTGGGTAGCGACTGGAATCTTGAGAGCATGGTAGCACTGGTTTGCCCTGGCCCAAGAGTTGGGGTGGCTGCAGTGGCTAGTGGTTGTGATACATTACTTTGTGGCCAAAGGATCGCAGCTAGCTTGGCAGGGATATGGGTAGGATATAGAATAACATTGGGTTTGTTTGGGAAGTTTGGTGTGCATTGGTTGGTAGCAGTGGGATCAGCTGTAGAAAAAAGGCAGGTGTGGGAAAGTAGGTATTGAGTGGTGGTATTTAAGGGGCAGATTGTAGTAGAGGGAGATGCTCTGAGGTTAGATCTTGCTAATACGATGTGGAATGTGCGAATGTTGTGGTTTTTTTTACATCTGTCACATACGCTGGTTCTATGTGACATGTGCGTTGTTGTGTCTGATGCTACTGTACATTGCCGACATGCAAACTGGCCACTTTGTTTGGTTGATCTTTCGCCAGGCTGCAAATATCGGCCGTGTGCATTCATTGCCTACCCTCTGCACTTTAATACATCTGCACTTTCACCCCCTTCGCACATTGGTCTGCGACATTTTGTGGGTTGCCAGTCTGAACTGATTAGCAAGTCTTCATAAATGGTCGAAGTGTTCAGGTGGTTTGAAATGTTAGAACATTGTGACGTGAAGAGTGTGTCCACATGTGCCCTTGTGACCATGACACAGTATGGCTGGACAGAAAGGGGCTAAGGTTAGGTTTCAGGGGCAATGGATTTTTTGGTTAGGAATTTCTGTGTGTCTACCTGACTAGGCGCCAGACGTCGCTCAGAGGCGGCGTCGATGATGGTGTAGTTGAAGTTGGCGACTGGTGATCTCAGGGTGCTGCACGCCGATTCACTAAGATGTAATTCTCCATCATTGAAGTTGGTTACCCCTGTCAGTGAATATTAATGATATGCTCTGAAATTATTCCCCGTTTCTTAGATGGTGGTCTATTATGGCTGAACACATGCCACTCACACTTTGCATATTTGCACCGAACACACACAGTACGAAAACATATTAATTTAACACTTGATGGTAAAGTAAGGTGACACTGGAGTAACGGAATAATAAAGGGCCTACTCCCTGGAGATCCCTTAGTCTACACATGTAAATAACACAATGAATTCCCTTCAGTTGTATATTTCATGTGTTGAAATTACATTCCTTCTCTACTGGAAGGCACCTGACACAATATGGGCCGGCATAAGCCTGCCGGCATGGCGAAGCAGAAAACAGCGCAAAGGCCAAAATGAATTAAATATGAAATAATCAGAACCCCCTAGGAGATGCAAGCCACAGAGGAGAAGGGCAGGCATCTCGGGTGGCAGAAAAACACAAAAGGTTCTGGTAGTTACATTATGCTATTGAATATACATGGTTGGCTCTCAAAAATGTCTAGCTGCCGTAGCGTGGACGAAAAAGCTGTGAGATTATTGTGTTTTTATTTTGTTTACCTACAGTAATTTAAGGACGTGGGCTCTCTTCTTTTCAAATCTTGCTGCAGTGGGCGCAAGCAACGTAAACACAAGTGCAGCAGGGTGCTGTCTCGTGTCCAGCCAGCCATGTTGACAAATACGACCGCATGCACAATGTGGCTGCGTGGCTCTCAGAATCGCAATGTTGGAAAGGAGGGAGCACCTTCCCCTCTCCGTGGCACAATCCTTCTATGCACGCCATTAGGGGAAAAGACTGGCAGGCATAGGAGCGGGGAAACAGAAGTGTCGCTCGTCCTTCCTACTCTCGGCCATCGACTATCCCAGCTGGATTAGCATGTCAGGAAAGGAGGGGGTGCTGGCACATTCCCGCTCCTTTGTCTGATTTGGGAGGGTGGTGGGTAGTTGACATCATTTCTGCTTGCGCTACGCTCTGCTATCCCAATTACCACCGCTGTGCTATTTGGCACCATTATCCCTAATGCCACATGGTGCATTCTCCAGGCACCTGAACCGCATCTGGTAGGCATCCAAATGATGCTGTTGGATCTCTGTGACATTCCTGATGTTTCCTCATTGTGGGTAGGCAGGAAATTTGTGGGAAAATGTTTTCACAGAATAATTTTGCAGAAAATATCAGT
The DNA here is from genome assembly GCA_029891345.1 of Dryococelus australis. Classification (NCBI taxonomy): domain Eukaryota; kingdom Metazoa; phylum Arthropoda; class Insecta; order Phasmatodea; family Phasmatidae; genus Dryococelus; species Dryococelus australis. The sequence goes on from CM056993.1 coordinate 13,996,908, forward strand.
AGCAGAATTTTGGCATGTTTTTGTATTGAGGTTCGGAATAGCTGGAGAATTCAACCACCAAGTTGGGTGACATTTCGGCTGTGTCTGGTATTGCAAAGATGGGTAAAGAGGAGATGTTAAGTGCAGTGAGATTTGAGGTTATAAGTTATCGGAATTTGTTAGTGTTACCAGGGGTGCCAGGCCTCGCCTCTGCGATGCCATGAAGTTTGGTAAAGCAGACCCTCATTATCCTCAGAGTTGTTCAACCAACGACCAAGGTGTAATATTCCAATACTGAAGTACTCCTCTGGATAGGATAGAATTGATATTATATATGCTCAGAGGGTGGTGGCCTATTTGGGCTGACCACACGCCCAAACAATTAAATAATGATGCAATGACAGACACACTGGAATAATAATATTAAATATTGGAAATTCTGGCGGGAAAATAAGGGCCCACACCCTTAAATTAATGTAGGTAAACAAAATAAAAACACACGAATCTCACTTTGTGTGAAATTTACTCGGGATATAATACACTCCTCTAGGAAGTAACTTACACCGGGGTGTCGGGCTTAACCCACCGACCAGGTGACTGTAAAAAGCCACGAAGAACGTAGTTCAAATGCTTACATGAAAATTTTCACTTCCCCAGGCGATGCAAACTCTGGTGAAGGCAAGGGGTGGTTTTCCAGGCGTCTAAACGAAATTAAGTTTCGGTAAACTATTTGCTATTGAAAAGTAACAAGATTGGTGAAACAAAGTTGCTCGCCGCCCAGGTGTTCGATGCGACACAGGACATATGACTGTCCCTGCTGAGCTCTACACGATGACTAACTTCTCTTGTGCAGCGTGCCAGCCGGCTTGGCGGGCAGGAACATCAAATGGGACTGTTTCCCTACCCACTTTGCCAATAAACATACACAAACTTCAAAATCACACTACTTGCATGATAACGTGTACATTACTTCCATTTCATTATTTAAAACTGAACCACAGTTGCACAATAAAAGTTGAATGATGTGAGGATGAAACATATCAGATTAAACACATACCCTGCAATAGAAAATTTAAAAGAAAACAATGCACAAGAGGGCTTCTTAATGGAACGCCCAAAGTGTTCCCTTATTCACGGTTCTTCCAGCATTTGCCTTGAAGCCTTTTAGAATAAATTATACCCTATTTGCAGTTGTGCATTACTGTGTGTCATGTAGTGCTTGGCTGCACTGGCTGACACTCACTGACTGATGTTCACCACATACGCTAGTGCATGCTGGTAGAGTCCGGGTGTTGGCTGTGCGGAACTTGGTGCTGTAGGCAAACAATCTATAAGGAGGAGGACTTGGTTGGCATCACATATTTTACTGGCCTCATTACACACTAATACGTAATATGTATGATGCTTTTGAATTGAATGAGACAGGGTCAAAATAGCATAAGGAAGCGAAAATGATTTTGCAACACGTTCGGGAAAGCCATATGGTGGTGTGGTGTGGTCTGGAACTGGGTTGTTGAGGCTTTGAGGAGCTGTAAAATGATTTATAAGGAAAAAGGTGTTGAAGAAATAATATTTCCCAGGGTGCCAGGCATTGTTCAATGTGTACCAATGACCAAAGGCGGCAATCCTTCCGGCGGTCTGCTCAAGTGATTCTCAGATAAATTTCATATTTAATTGTGTGCTACATGACGGACTGTTGGGGCTGACCACACGCCCATAACTGCTTTACAGTCGTTTGACATATTTAACACTTGAAAACATACAAATTACACTTGAAAACATTAACTCTTTTGGGGGGAAGGTGAGGGCCCGCTCCCTGAAAAGGCTGCAGGCGACTCGAATAAAAACACATGTGATACTATCGACGTTGTTTGACTGGGTTTTATTCTGAACATTTTTCTATGAAAATAACTTTACACCGGTGCCAGGCTTGACCTGCCTACTAATGGTTTATGTTGAAATACTTATGCTTCCCCAGGCGATTCAAGCACTGGGGAGGGTGAGAGGTGGAATACCGGATGGCTAAACAAAAATGGTTCAGAGATTAATTCAGTTATTGCAATTATCGTCGTTGGGGAAACAAAAGTCTGCTATACGGCACATGAAAATCGCAGACACGGTAGCATATGTCCAACCTCTCGAGATGGTTAGTGGTGACTTAACTTTGCAACATGGCATGCGTGTCGGTATTGACGGGCAGGCGGACCACGTGGATCTACTTCCTACACAACACATTGTATTAAAATTCTTAGAGACTCACCTTGCTTGCTGCTAACGATGCATAGAAATACCTTGCAAAAAATAAGCATGATACATTATAACAACAAGAAATGAAATGACATAAGGATGAAATAAAGTGAGGGGATGAAAACACGTGGGAATGAATATTACAACAAGACATCAACAACAACTTACTTTGTCCCATTGGACCTTAAGGAAGTTTGTGAAGGCATTTAAGGTGCCCGTGTGTTCTGGTATGACACCACCCTTGCCTTTTAGATCACTTTTGGGGAAATTGTCCACTGGTACTATTTTCATGTATTCGTGCACCATATAGCGTACATGACTGCTGGCCACTTTGCACTTGTTCTCACAGTACTGACTAACATGCACTGCACACTACTGCCCATCAGTTGTCGCACTAGCATGTCGTGCTCTATTTGCACAACTCGTGCATCAAATGAACCGCACCGGTGCACCTGTGCGCCTGGAAGAGTACTGATCTCTGCTGCGCTGCAAAACTGGAGAGGGCGGGCAAACTATCTAAGAGGGCCGTGGTCGGCGTCACATACATACAGTAAACCCTTAAATGTTCGGGATGAACATCCCTTAGCGTAAGGAGAGTTCAGAGTCCTTACTTTAAAAATATTCTACACACCCAACCTTTTTATGTGGTGCTTGGAGAGCATATGGGAACTTTGGGCCTGTTATGGTTTGGGGCACACTATGACTGAAGTGGTCAAGGTAAATCAAAGTCTGATTATTTCCCAGATGTTTAATTGGCTTGATGAGAAATAAACTTACACTCGGAAAATTACATAAAACACTTTAATTTCCTTACGCCCAGTTACACCATCGTGGTTCGAAACTCGATCCTAGATTGGATGTAAGATTTTCACAGCAAAGTATTGCACCCTTATCTAATACCTTTGGTTGGAGGCTTGAAGGTAGGTTTTTAAAGACCGGAGAGAATTAAGTATTATACTTAATGACACGATAAGCATCATAGAAAATTACAATTCGAAGCTTTGTGACGGCAGTTCAGTGTTCAGGAAGGTGGTAATGTGGTTGGGAAAAGCGGTCAAGGGAAAATGTTGGAGTGGAAATGAATTTCTCATAGCGCACGAAGTGAAGACCTTTTAGAGTGTGATGGACCGATCACCCGGGCACACCATTCCCGCCGTGCTGAATCTGCTGGCTGTAGGGTAATTTAGTGCCAAGACGACCTGTGAAGTCATTATATTTATGAAACTCCCTGAATGTTAGGGCCAACCAGACGCCCATAAAAGCTAAACTTCACACAATGCACATGAAATTACACTTTAAACAGCTCTAAATATTGAAGGTAAATTTGGCTGTCATCTAAGGGCCCGTGCCCTGAAGTGCCTTGCGGCAGTCGAATAAAAGGTTTGGTCAGTTCGATAAACACTTTAAATATGACATAAGTTATACGTTCCTCCAGGAAAAAGTTTACGTGTATGCCCCCTTTGACTTTGGGGTGAAGTTAAGCAGTTAAAAACAGCATGAGCTACGAGTGAAATAAGTGTGTAGAAAAAATGAAAACACTCCCTGGGCGATGCAAACCTCGGGGAAGCAAGGGGCAGTAATTCGGGCGGCTAAAACAAAATGGTTCAGAATAAAATTAAACCTACTATTGACGTTACATGGCGGATGTAAAAGAGGTGAATACCGCCCAAGCATGGGAAAAGCATGATGCGTTCACATGTGACCTGCACGTCTCGTTGCTTCTTGCTGACTGACTTCCCACCGTGGTGTGAAGGCAGAGTATGGCGGGGAGGGGGGTGGGCCACGTGCCTCAGAGGGATGTACTTGCACGTGCACCTAAATACAACTCTGCTTAAAACTAAGGTACAAAAATATAACACTTGGATATATAAATATTCTCTTCAACAACAAATACCCTTGGTGATCAAATCATTACGTGAATTGAGGTGGACATAACACTGATGGGGGTGAACGAAAACATATCACAATAAAAACTCTTTAATCACTGCTAAATCTGATAGAAAAAGTTTAACATTGACTTTTCAATAAAGACATGCAACAGTGTTTGCACTTGCGTGTTCACATTTACTTTTTAAAGTTTGGAGCATTTAATTTATGGTATCACTAAGCCTGGAGTGTTTGTTTATTCTCAGGCCTTGCCCGTGTACTTGACGCTGCACTGCCTGCTCTCTTGCACCTGCTCTGCACCCGCACATTCCAGTTACATCGCACTACACTTGTACTACATGGTGATCAATCGTTATATGGAGCTGTCGAGGTGCGGTCGGCCGGACAAATGGGCTTACGGGTAGGGGAACGAGTAGACATCAAAGGCCCCCCCCCCCCTGGAATGAGTTTGTAAGCCGACACCATTACATGCAGCACTGGGGTATCCTCGAGGTGCTCCGAGGGCTTAAAAAGTAGGACTGTCTCTGCTCAGCTCCACTTTTACTCCGATGCTAGGTGCTGGTGGTGGGTGTTAAGGTTGACAGTGCTGCGGGTGGCTGGAGCACACCCACACTGACGACACTGATGTGGCAGTCGTATCCGCCGCTGTGTCCGCCGCAGGTGGAGTGAGGCAATGGACCTGCTGCCCTCACTCCCTCCCTCGCTACTTGCACCCGTGCTATCCTCCTTGCTCCTCTTGCACTTACTTGTTCTCAGTTTCCAGGGGCGACCTGGGTGAACTGACCTCTCTTGCTCACATATGTTCTCCTCCTCTTCTTTGCTTGCGATTTCTTCTCTGCTGCTTACTATCTCCTCCACTTCTTGCACATCATGTGGAGATGGTCCCATTTGATGTGCTCCAACATCAATCTGTTCCATTAGGTCGGCGGGGACGCTTGTAGGCTTTCCGCCATCGAGCACATCTGATGAAGTACTCTGTCGCTCCCTGTCATGCACGGTGATGCCGGGCAATAACGAGTCTTCGCTACCTGTCCCTCACCCCTCCTCTGGAGGTCTGGTGACACTTGCCATGTCACCCCCCTCCCCCCTCTGGGAGCTCATCACCGACGATGCCGTCAGAGGTCACTCTGGGTGACACTCCCATGTTGTCCTCTTCCTGTGAAACTCCTGTGTTTCCTAGAGGTGCTGCGGCAACTCTCCCCTCTTCTCTTGCTCTCTCTTGCTCAGCATCGTCGATGCCGTCATGGGGCTGTGAGGCCTCAGGATCAACTTCGTCGTTGACGTCACCTGGCTGCTGCTGGATGTCGTCATGGTGCACTCTCACCCTCCTCCTGCCGATACAGACCATGTAGGACGTGGATCCCTGTTGTTCAATAATCTGGTGCGGCCCACTCCATTTCGCCTGCCAGGCCCACACAGAAATCTTTCCAGGCTGCGGACTGCGGGTGCATGGATACGTAAACTTCTTGGCCGATTCTCAGCACCTGTGGTGGTCGTGTAGTCGTTGGTAACCACTGTCTTGCACACCGTCCATGTTGTTCTCTCACTTGCTGTTCATGTTCACATCGCATATGGCAGTCGGTAGTACAGCTCACTGCCTTGCTGCTGCAAACTACACATGGAGAACTCCATTTTCCTGGCAATCGCAAGTTTTTTCCCATCAGTACTTCGGCTGGTGTTTGCCGGTGAAGACATTTACACGTCGCCATTAGGTGTACAATGCAGCTGGCAGGTGTTGTGCCCATGTTTCGTGTTGGTCACCCACATGGAGGCACAGCTGCACTTTCAGTACCTGATTACACCACTCCATGGGGTTGGCCCTTAGATGGTACACAGCTGTGGCCAAATGACATACTCCCCACGCGTGCATAACTCACACCATTTCTTCCCCATGAACTGACTCCCATTATCCATTAGCAGGTTTTTGGGAAAAACCCATTATGCAAAGAAATCCTCACTCAAAACTTTTGCAGTGATCGTCATACGTGCACTGCTGATATGTATGCTTAGGCCCATTTCGAGAAATTGTCGTTAACAACGATAATGAACCTCTTGCCAGCTGTTGTGCATGGACCGTGAGGTCGAGGCGTACTGTCTCGAACGGTTCTGCGGCGTGCGTGGCTGTTGTTGCAGTCAGTCAGCTCGACTAGCTTTAAACAGGTTGCATTTCCGGCATTTCTTTACAAAGCGGCAGGCATGCTGCGCAAGACCAGGACAAAAGAAATGCTCCTGTACATTACATAGTGTTCGGTCAACCCTGGGCGTCTAGGCGATCATCTGATCCCTCTCACATGTGGGGACAATGACCCTCCATTTCCCTGGGTGTTGAACCGAGCATGTTTCTAATCTTCCGTTCACTACATGCCAGCCCTCCACGATTTTCTCTGTTCACTGTTGGATTTTTGCTCGCGAAAATTGGCAGCCCTGCTGTTCATTCGTGTAACGCTCATACAGTTTGTGAATTAAATTATCGCCCTTTTATGCGCTGACCTGCTGTACATGTACATCCATGACGGGCTCTTGCGCATTTGGTGGAAGTATATCGTCCCGTTCTGCATCATCCTGCAGTACTACTTTTTCATTCGGAGCACATGATGTGTCCACCAACTCATTCTCTTTCCCTGGCACCTGCTCAACACATAAATCATAAGCCTGTAACATCAATGCCCATCGTGTGAGTTTACTACGCGCCTCGCGCATGCTTTTGTGCCAGAGTAAACATATGTTGTCTGTGCGCTGTATGAATCTTTGAAATTCCAGATATGTGCGGTACTTTTTAATTGCCCATATAACATCGAAACACTCATGCTCGTTAATGTCATAATAGCGTTCTTTTGGCCTAACTTGGCACTCGCGAAATTTGGTTTCCAGTTTCATCCACCTGATACAGCACTGCATCTACGCCCTCTTGGCTTGCATCGGTCTGCATACAAATATGTAAGGTTGCATCATACCTGACTTGTGTTGTACATTCGCAGAATGTTTGCTTGGTTTCACAAAATTAATTTTCAGCTTCAGGTGTCCAGTGAAAACGGTGTTGTGGTGAATGTAGGTCAGTCAAAGGTGCAGTAATTATTGCAAAGTTCTGTATGTGCTCCCTGAGTCAATTAATTTATCCAAAAAAATTCCTGAGCTGCTTGCGAGTTTTTGGTGTGGGATAATCATCAACTACTTTAAGTAGTTCTGGTTTCGGCCTATTTTCCTCAGCATCAATGACGTGCCCCAGAAAATCAATACTCGTCTTGCCAATATGACATTTTTCCATCTCACAGGTGAGGCGTTGATTGCAAGTTGTTCAAATACTATTCTAAAGTGGTGTAAATGCTCATACCATGTGTCCGACCAGACGATGACATCGCCGAGGTACGCCATGGCATACTCGCCGATTATCCCGTCCAAAACTCGGATCATCATCGAATGGAAAGTGGCTGATGCACACTTAAGCCCAAAAGGCATGGCACAGAATTGGAAGCGACACCCTTCTGGTGCGGAAAATATGGTATTCTCCTTGTCTTCCAGCTTTACGGGAATTTACCAGTATCCGCTCTTAACATCAAGTGTGATGACATGACCTTGGCTCAGCCCAGTGAACTGAGTGCATCATCAACACTAATTAATGGGGGTAGCGAATTTTGTATTACTTGGTTGAGTGACCTGAAATCTACGCAAAAATGCCATGTGCCATCTTTTTATTTGGCATGAGTTAATTGCTGAGTCCTACCTGCTGTTAATTGGTTCAATAATGCCGTCGTTCATCATTTCCTGTATTTGTGCTTTAGTTATTTTAGTTTGATATGGCAAATAACTGCGAGGGCTTGTACACACAGGTTCTTCCGTTAATGATTTTCAAGCTCTACTTCTGTTGTACGCCTGAGTGCATCATGTGTGACAAATACATCCCTGAATTCATTTAATAAATTTTGAAAGGCTGTCTAATATTTGGCAGGAACATTGCCAAGTGTTACAGTTGGCAAATTTTCTGTAGGTTCTTTATCTAAATTATACACTGTTCTCCACTCCTTCGAACCAAGATGTACCCTGCATACTGCCAGTTCAACAATAGTGTTTTGTTCTGCCAACCATGGGTCTCCTAAAATTGCATCTTCGTGTATTTCAGGTGTGACAATTGTGGTACTGACAATTGTGATATCTCTTATGCTAACTGTGATTTTTGCTTGTCCCGAGGCGGTACTACTTTGATCCTGTATTACTAATTTAATTGCATTTATCTGGTGTGACTTCCCATGAATTTACACATTTAGGATTTTACAAAATTATGTGAGTTGCCTATATCTTCTAGAGCATGACATCGCTGACCATTGACATTGACAAGTATCCTGATGAATTTTTATTCACTCTTACTAACCTGCCGAATGTAGACTTGTTGTGGTGTCTAACCTGGTGTTTGTTGTTGCGGGACTGGGGTGGAAAGAATGTCTGGCCCCTTCACCACTACACCCCGTTTCCCTGCTTCCTGTTGGCTGCCTCTCAGATGCTGTCAAGGGAAGGTTGTTTGGCCACATGCTGTCCCAATGATATTGCTCTGTCAGACAGTAAAGACACGGTGACCGTGGTGGTTGTGATGGGTTCCACGTGCATACTTGACCACCGGCACCACTAGTTGCACCTTGCACTTCCCACTGTTGCATATTCCGAAATCTAACCAGATTAAGTGGCTGAAAAAATCTGCATATTTTCTTTAGGTTGGTCAAAATGTTTTGGTGGTACGTTGTTTTGCACTGGTACTTGTTTTGGTGGTTCCTGTTGCTCGTGGCACCATCATATGGCACCGGCATCGCGATGCAGTTGTTCACAGTTCCTCTCCAGCAAGTTTACAGCGTGCATCACGTCTTCAACTGTGCCATTTAGCAATGGTATCAACGCTGCTCTATACTCTGGTCGTGCAGTCTCTGCGATTACTTCCAGTACTTCTTTTTCTGATAAATTTGGATATAGTCGCTGGATGAGATGGGTTTTCCGAGTTATGAACGCTGGCAGCAGTTCATTTGGCTGTTGCTCCTCTAACGTAAGCCTGCTCTGTGCCTCCAGAGATCCAAATAATCCTATGAATCAGCTGTGGAAAACCCTGTGGAATTCCTCCCACTGGAGCCCATAGTGTTTGAGCGATCTCCACCAGGACCATGCATCTCCGTGCAGCTGCACACCAGCACAACTAGCGCATTCCTTACTGCTTACCCCATTTCTGGTAAGTCTGGTAGTACAGTCATCCAGGAAGGCAGCTGGGTCTTCTGAAGATGTTCCTGAAAAGGTAGGCAACATCTGTAATGTTGTTGGCATCTACTCATGTGAATGTTCTGGTGGGTTGTTATTGTTGTTGGGCCCTGCGGGTTCCTTCTGGCATGTTGTTTCTGTGACCGCTGGTTGCATGTGCTGAACAACTTCACTGTGACTGGTTGGGTATGGCATGATTGATGGTAAGGCAGGATAGGGTGTTTGCAATGGTGGTAAGACTTGTGGATACATTAATGTCTGATACGAAGTTAAAAGCTGCAGAACATACAGGTTGACAGGTACAAGTGGCATTGGTGTAGTATTTAATGCTGGTTGCGGAAGGGTCATCATATCTAGCAGTTACTGTGCCTGCTCGCTCACCATGTGTGCCTGGCTGATGTGTGGTTGTTGTGTCTCCTCACCTTGCTGTGTTGCTTGATACATGGCGCTTTCCTCTCATGCATTCCTGACTGCTTCCCCTTGCTTGCTTATGGTTGAATAATCTGTTTGAAAGTTATAACATTGTGTTACAGTTGGCCTGTTTTCCCCCACCTTCCTGTAGTATTAAACACAAAGTCAACATATTCTCCAAGTCCTGCACTGTTGTTGTTTTGTTGTGATCGTGGGTGTGACATGCGAGCCACTCGACATCAGTCCACAAATGCTTGTCATCTCCCTCTCGTTCATGCATTCCTTTTGATAGCTTGCATGACACTCTTTGCGATGGAGTACTATTAATCCCTGTCCATCGTACAAGTTGTCACAATAAGGCGGAAAGTTGTTGTTCGGTGCTGTAGCAGTTTCTGGTTTGACTGTGGTTGTAATTGAGAGTGGCGTGGTTGATGAGTCTGTCGTCACCGTTCTTGCGTGTAGTCGCAGTTTATGACGGTGTGATTGATCGCGGCACGGTTGGGTGTCTTGTTGGACGAGCAGTTGCAGTGGTAGTAGTCTATGCTGTATTCATACTTTGCTATAAGGTCTTGAGGAAACAATCTCAGACAGCGTACAGATGAGAGCTGATGTGCTGAAAACCATCTGGCCAGCCATGGTTGGTTTTGTTTGCACACCTCACACAAGCGTGGAAGCACATCGTGGAAGCACAAATGCAGAAGTTCTGCATTGTGCGAGCATGGATGATTTGGTGAGGGAGATAGCAGTAGTCCTGTGCAGTGCGAGCAGCAGTCCACGAACAGTGGGTGCTCAGCTGACAGCTGGCATGCGGCAAACATATGGCGCGGGAGGTAGGAGTCTTTCGTATCTCCTTCCCCTTGTTCCTTCCCTATATATATACCCCAGCAGTATAGCACATCGTGGGTGGAGGGGTGGTAGATAGTGCACGCACTGCTGGCATGCCAGGATGGTGCGGCTGACATCATACCTGCCTCAAGATGGCTGCCTTCTTCTCGCCCTTCTCCCTTGCGTTGCACAATGGTGGGTGCCCTTGCGCTTCCCGTGCTTTCTCTGTTGTGCCATGTGCCAATTTTTCCGGGGTCCAGAGGAATACAGGAGGTATCCCAGTGTTGTAGCTGGTCCCTTCTGTGTTGCCTTGTTGCAGGTATACAAGGAATGATAGACAAGTATACTTGAAAGGTCGGATTTTGGTATTCAAAAAATTTGGAAATATTTAGTAAATTTTTTGCGGGTTTGGGTTTTAGGCAGGAATAATGGCCACATGGGAGGGCGCCATTTTGATGGTGGTTCGGTAGTCAGATAGGTGGTAACGTGGTTAGGAAAAGGGGTTACGTGGAAATGTTGGAGTGTAATTACCCGGGGCGCCAGACATCGTCGTGGCGGCGTCAAATGAAGTTCTTGTAGAGCACGAAGTGAAGTCCTCTGAGGGTGCAATGGGCCGATCACCCGAGCACACAATTCCTGCCATGCTGAATCTGCTCGCTGTAGGGCTATTTAGTGCCAAGATGACCTGTGAATACGTTGTATTTAATAAAATCCCTATGCTGTAGAATGATAGGGCCAGCAATACACCTATAAAAGATATACTTCACACAATGCACACTAAAATTACATTTAAAAACAGCTTAAAATAGTGAAGGTAAATTTGGCAGGATTTTAAGGGCCCGTGCCTGGAGTAGGTTATGTCAGTTCCATAAACACTTTAAATTTGACACAAGTTACATGTTCCTCCAGGAAAAAGTTTACTTGTATTCCCCCTTTGACTTTGAGGTTGAAGTTAAACAGTTAAAAATAGCATGAGCTACGAGTAAATTAAGTGTGTAGAAAAATTGAAAACACTCCCCGGGCGATGCAAACCTCGGGGAAGCGAGGGGCAGTAACTCGGGTGGCTAAAACAAAATGGTTCAGAATAAAATTAATCTTACTATTGATGTTACATGGCTGGTGTAAAGGAGGTGAATACCGCCTAGCATGGGAAAAGCGTGATGTATCCACGTGTGACCTGCCCCTCTCGTTGCTTCTTGCTGTCTGACGTCCCGCTGTGGCGCGAAGGCAGGTGATGGTGGGCCCACGTGCTGCAGAGGGATATACTTGCACACACACCTGAAAACAAACTGTGCTTAAAACTAAGTTCAAAAACATAACACTTGCATATAAAAATATTCTCTTAACAACAAATATCCTTGGTGATCAAAACGTTACATGAAATGAGGTGGAAATAACACTGATGAAGGTGAACAAAAACATATCATAACAAAAACTCTTTAATCACTGGAAAATCTGATGGAAAAAGTTAACATTGACTTTTAAAAAAAGACATGTAACAGTTTTTGCACTTCCGCGTTCACATTTACTTGCTAAAATGACTTTGGAGCATTTTGGTTACGGTATCACTCCACCTGGAGTGTTTGTTTACACTCGGGCCTTGCCCGTGTACTTGATGCTGCACTGCCTGCTCTCTTGCAACTGTTCTGCTCCCGCGCGTCCCCATTGTGTTGCACTACACTTGCATTACATGGTGATGAATCGTAGTTTGCGTCTGCATGTGGCGCTGTCGTGGTGTGGTTGGCTGGACAAACTGGCTTACGGGTAGGGGAACGAGTGGACATCATTTGCAGTTTATGATTGAATTAGCAACTGTTAAGTCTAGTAAATCAAAATCGTAGGAGATGTAATTAACCGAAATAACCTGGAAAAATGGGCAATTTAAATATATTTAATTAGCTGTGGTTACTGCTTGTGTATTCGTTTAAAAATAACTTGTGAGATCTTATAGAATGAGAAGCCGATGCCAACATAAGTCATTTACATCAAAAAAATTTGAAATGTTAATTAAAGCGAATCCAAAAAATCTCTGTCATGAAAGAAAACATGTCCTTGAACTATTCTTTAAGTTGACAGAATACTAACTGTCTATTAAAATAATTACTTTCATACGATTTCATAATACTATAACACCTAAATACAAGTTGTAAATAGTGATTTCCCGCCAACAACAGTGGCTATGCTCTGATTGGTTACTTCATTTTTACTTGTACGTAAGATATTAAATATAACGATCTCTTAAGTAACGCCAAGAACGCACACGACACATCAAGATCCGCACACGACAGTCATAAACTAATACCCTTGAATTCAGGGAATAATATCTTAAGCACACGGCGAACTTATTTTGTTAAGTCATTCGTAAACCCACCTTGAACTTGTATCATGGAACCAAAGATGTTAGAAGAGAGCGCAACAGTTTTATGTGAAGATCTCGCAACCGATCTATGATAGAGTTTCGAACCACGATGGTGCATCTGGGCATTAGCCGTGCTATAATGCGCCTCGTTTAATATGCATATGGTGTGCGCTTGCTCCACGATTACGTAGCAATCCCATAAAGACGAGTTTCTTTTACACTTGCCCATTGGCTATAAACTATACTGAAATTGATTACTATCCTAATTATAAAGCTTCCTTTACAAGGGCCTCAGACACTAAATAGACATACTCGGTACCGGGTAATGACCCGTTCTTGAGTGAACGTTGCGGATGTGCATTGGTATTCACGGTATGTGTGTTCTGAGTGCCGCACTGGTACAGAGATTGTGGGCCGGTGACTTGATAGTGGCTGTGCTAGTGTACGTAGTAGTGGTCACGCCATTCTGTTCATTCTATTGCTGTTCACCTAAAATTAGCTGTATATTAGGAATTTTGTATTTAGTTTCTATCCCTTTTTTCTTTACTTGTTATTGACCTTTATTAGATGATAAGATATAAATATTAATTGTAAGCTCAAAACAGCATATTTGTTGTAATTAGCTTTATAGTTATTTAAGATCAGTACTTCGGTATTCATTCTTAGAATGACAGGATTTAAAATAAACTGGTAATTTAAACAAAACAAATATTATGAGCAAGTTTCGCAATGTTTAAAACGGTAACTATTCCAAAAATAATAAGTAAGTTGTATATATATTATCCAAAGCAGTTTATAATTAGATTTCGTAACTTTTTTTTGAAAATGTTAAATATGTGTTTTCCTAACTTTATAATTTAAAAAATGCTCTTGAGTTAAAACTATAAGAAATTTGGTTAAGTTTGTTGGCGTCCTTGATTGATGTAGTTTGGTAGCAATGACAATAACAACTTGAGTCTGCATGGGTGTTGGTTATTCTGCATGGGTGTTGAAAAGTTGGTGAAGTATTGATATGTCTATGATAAAAGTTCCTAGACTTTATGTAGCTGCAAGTAAAATTGCGAAGGCTGTTAAGGAAGACGGTGCGAGTATAAAACAACTTGTGTATTCGCATAAATATAAACATTTTGTAAGTAACTTTCTTGTAGGTTAGTATTTGCCCTGTCCATTAAAATGCGGTTTTTCCATGTCTCCAATAGTCCCAGAGAGCACTCTCCCGTGCACTCGCAATGACATCAGAGAGAACGCGCTTTGGTCCTCTCCAATTCGTCGGGGAGAGCACAAAGTTGTTTGTTTTCTCGCTGGCGCTCTCTCGCATACACTGACCACGCGCCGTATTTGTTACAATATTGTCGTGTTTGAATAAATTATAGTGGCTTTCTATGCCAAAATCACGTCGAATTTTAACTGCAAGTGAATAAGTTCAACAGTTGTAGTCAACGGAAAGCTACATGTATTTATAAAATGTATTTCTTAAGAATAGGAACTTTTTCGAAAATCGAGAAATTAATACATGGATATGTTAGCTATGATTATTAGGAATTTTGAAGGGGCTTCAAGTAGTGTTTTGAAAAGAAAAAGAGATAGTGAGGAGGGTTATCAAGATTGCTGTGTTTATGTAATAAAACACGTCTAATTTACGTCGAATATATTTATATTGGGTCGCTGAATTGTTTTATATTTAAGATTCCAGTTTGAAACGAATATTTAATGTGGAAAACATCCTTTACGAGGTATATTTATGCGGCGGCACTGAGGTTATACAGTTAAACAACACATTGTCGGAAGATTATGTCATTCGGGTGTATTACTTAAGGCATACCTTGTCAATTTTCACGAGAAGAGTGTACTACGCAATCAATAACTAGTAGAATGAAAGAAATGCATATAATTCAACACACGCGTTAGTTTCCGAGATGGTGTTTATACTCAGTGTGCGTCGCCATTGTGTTCGGTGACCAATGGGTGAAGAGCAGTAGCGATTTTGTCTCGATGACGTTGTGGGAATTATCAGAAGTAAGGGCGGATGTAAACAGTTGTAAGGTGTTTCAAACAGTGCGTGAAAGCAATTTTTGAATTCAATTCATTCAGGGAGACATTCTAAATCAAATAATTGTGTGATAATATGAGTGTGTGTGTGTGTGCTAGTATATACACTGAGTTATTTAAATCATAATATTTGTTCGGTAATGTGAGTGTTTCTGGAGCCTGGTCAAATAGGGTACACATTGTGTTGTGTATGCGACCTAGTACGATGTATTGTGTTGTGTATGCGACCTAGTATGATGTATTGTGTTGTGTATGCGACCTAGTACGATGTATTGTGTTGTGTATGCGACCTAGTACGATGTATTGTGTTGTGTATGCGACCTAGTACGATGTATTGTGTTGTGTATGCGACCTAGTACGATGTATTGTGTTGTGTATGCGACCTAGTACGATGTATTAACATAATTATTTCATTAATTCGTAAGTATAGAGACCTTTTTCGAAAATAAAATAAAATCTTTGAAAGTGGTATATTTCCATTCTACGAATTACACAATACACTAATTTACTAGGGACATCAACATTTTACCAATAGAAACCTCAAAAACGATAGTGAGAGCATGTTAGCATCACCCGTATTGATCCTCGCTTCCTGACCTTGGATGTGGGGTTCCCACGGGGTCCAACAAGAAGAGAAATATATTGAAACATGATGATGAGACAAGGTGTTGTTAGGCCCAGTTAGGGGCTGGCAAGCATGGCCGACTCTTGTTACCGCCTGCTTTTGGCTCTGTAGCCAGACTGCGTACCCCGAGGCCGCCGTGCTCTGAACAGAGAGGTGGGGGCATAGAAGTAACACTTGTTTTGAATGTTCCAGAACCAGAAATAGGTGTTCTGAATTTTCTATTGCAGAATTACTATGTGTATAAGTTCCCTTAACTATAGACCGTTCACGGTAAAGTGAGCATTTTTTGAAGCTGTTTCATTGGACATAATAACCAATAAATACATTTCATTGTGGCCTTGGACTTTTGGTTTTGGGTATGGTGAATGTATACACTGTGTTTATTACTCTCACCGCAGGGTTTACATTAACAAGTGGTGGCAGGATATAAATTGGTTGAAAGAAAAAAGTAACTAGGGCTTCAAAAGTGTTCATTTAACATGAATGGCCTTCAATAGAATTACATATGGTCCCTAAAATGCCTTAAAATATCCCTAGTTAACAATAAAAATTGAGTAAGCCATAGCCTTACATGTCTGACGTGTTGACTTGAACTACAGTGAGTTGGTATGAGTTTGGCTGAGTTCAGGATGCTTTAAGTGGCAATAACGTACATTACACAGATCTGCACTACAACATAGTAAACTAAACTAACAAAAACCCTATAACCATACAGACATTTTGTACCATTGTACCTTACGTCACTTTGACACTTATGCACTTGATGCACTCGGGCTTTTCAGACGGGGTGCACTGCTCTGCTTTTAGAGGCCACTTTTCACTCAATTCCACTGAGGTAGCACTCTGTCCCGATCAGGGGCACTACTCTGCCAGGTAGTGCTTTCTCGCGTGCTACGTTCCGACAATGCGGTGTGATGCTGGAGCACTTGTGCCTAACTGGCATCCGGACCATGGGGCTAAGTGTGGCCCATGTGATCCGATGAGCCGTTCATGATTGTTGTGGTATGGTGCTAGGCCGTGGCTGTGGGAGTTACACAACGCAACAAACCGTCGGGAGAGGGACGTGAGGTTGAGCTCACGTCAGGTAGTTGTTTACTTAGGCTAGTGATTATGCTAAAGCTTGGTTAATGCTTTACTGTAGTGTATAGGAAGGTACTGTAATCTGAAGTGACATTGGCGTTTATTTTGTTTAGAAACTACTCAAACAGGCCAACAGCTGTAAGTTAGTATTTTTTCTGAATAGAAGAGGTTGCAACAAATAATGTAATATCCTATTTCAAACTATAAACATTTCCTAACCTTCACAACTTATTTCCAAAAAAAAAAAAAAAAAAAAAAAAAAAGAAAATCTCACCTTGACATAATGTGACCTTGTCTCGAGGTATGCTATAACTTGAATAACTGTTTTAAAAGAAAGACTCTGTAACCCCACTGTTTTTGCAAAAATATCTCACATCGTAGGCCAATCTCTGAATCGCTGTCTGAGGCTGTGATTGAATTCACAATTTCGTATGATAGTGTTAAGTAGCATTCAGTTTGTACGCAGTCGAAAGTCACTTGTTCAAAGATGGTTGTGAGTTTGGTGAGTTTTATTACATACTAGAAACCAAATATTAAAATACCAAATTCATTAACATTTCAGTTGATTGATTTGGATCACATGATCTTTTAGCAAACTAAAGGTGCCAATTCAAACACTGTCTGAATCATCGAGGACCATTTCTACATAACCCTGTAAAATCTAACTTGCCGTTTGTGTGGCTCCTGGAGCTGTGACTCCCGTCAAGACATTGTGTACTGCAGATTGCTTCTCCTAGGGATGTAACCATGCTGACATTTACTGTCAACTCCTCTGATACTGTGTTGGCCAGAATTTTAAGAAAAATTGCTAGGAAGTCTGCTTCGTTCGAGTGGCGTTGCAGCAAGATAATGCATACCTGCACTCCATTAAGGGGAATGGTGCAGGAAAGCAATATATTTACCCGATTTTTTATATAAGTTATTTTCCAAAGGGTTTGTCAAAATTTTTGGCTCGACAAGATGCAAATAATAATTTTCGACTCCTTTTTACGTTCGATATTCACTTCCGTCATTGTTCTCGGAGCATTGATGGAAGAAAAGAAAGAATTTTGGTTTTCTTATCTTCAATCAGTGCTCCGAGAACAATGACGGAAGTGAATATCGAACGTAAAAAGGAGTCGAAAATTATTATTTGCATCTTGTCGAGCCAAAAATTAAAAAAAATCGTCTGTAAACCCAGTTATGACAAAAATGATATTAATATTAATATACCATTTGTGCACACCATTCCCCTTAAGGGCCCAACCAACCTGGAGTTGTTTTCTGGTTTTAAGCAGAGAAATGCAGGATCAATAAGGACAACACTGCCACACCTATCAAGTGCACCATTACCTCTACGTGCAGGGCTCTGAACAGATGTACAGTGAGTGCTCACTTTGTGCTGTGTACACCTATGGCAATTTAAGTGATGGCCCTATCACTTGAGTTGATCTACATCTTGTAGTAAAGTTCAAGACAGGCCCCTTTCATAGTTTAGCAATGTCCGTGTGTTATGTTTTAAGATACGATTGTCTGGAAAAACTATATTTTACAAAGTTGGAGGCCGTTAAAATTAAAATACTACTTACAGGATAGCATGAGTGATACCTTGCAAGTGCAGTTATGTCCTCTACTAGGGTATAGATTCTTGATGCAGGTAAATGTATTGGGAACATAGGATATGTCTACAATGCAGTTCAAACATCAGGTAGACATGCCCCTTAACTTGGCGGAAACAACTGTCCAGGAGCTGCGATTGTAGGTTATTCCACGTCTTCCTTAGTCCCCCGATCTTGTGTGGCCTCCAAAGTCTGCCTGTTTTGGCTCTATCCATAATATTCTAGGAATCTCCTTTCGTATTGGAAAATTCTCCTCAGGCTTGTGTTGTAACTCCATACTGAGCAGATTTATTTGGTCATGATTTTTGCACTGCAGAAAATCAATACTAATTGTCATTACTTTTGTTGTTAATTTCTGATTCTATAAAGAATATTTTATGATATCAGTATATTTGCATTCTGAGCGTAATCTTTGTAGTTTTGCCTTCCTGTAATTTCTAGTCTATATGATGATGTATCGCTCTGTCCTTGAAATGTAAATGTAAGTAGTAATTAATAACACACATAATCTGACTTAGTGATTCTCTTTTGTGTAAATTTATTTAAATGCCATAAAAAAGTATATATGGTAAGACAGTTGTTGAAATATGAACAAATGAGACAGTATTCTTTTCTTAAATAGGCCCATAATATTCATATTACAACATTAAACCCCAGAAAATAACTGTAAGAGTTCTGTATGACTAGACGGCTGAATGGTGCACAGAGAGTCAGGGAAAAACTTGTTATTCATAAACGGTTCCATGTGCACCTAGGAATTTCATTGTAAAAACAGTCAACATGTGACGACTATTCTCAGTTTATTATTTATGTTTCTATTGTGTATTTATTGAAAACGAAAATGACAAACTGGCATTTTCGCTAGGTATGAAAAGATGCGTGCAAGATATTTGAAGTGATGCATAGCACACATTTCTCTTGGTTGTTTCACACCATTAAAAGATAAGTTCACTGCTGATAATCTCAAGAGGCGAGTTGCCAATGTAAAGACTTTCATGCCAGTTCCCCATCTTGCACGTAGAGGAGATGAGGCATGATATAATGTGCCTGGGTTGCCCGTAGTCATCCCACATTTCAGGCCTCAGACCCGCAAAATACCTTCAACCAGGCGGAACCCTTCATGAAGATGATGTGTTCCCATACCAGACAGGGTCAGCAGGTTTTCAGTTAGGACACACTGCCTTGCCTCAGGGACAGGCCTGTTGTGTGCGACCATTCCTGAGAATATAAAATATTACTGTGACTGCGGAGGACAGTGATGTGTGGAGACGGAAAAGGAATTGAGAGAGTTCTAAGCAAAAACCACTTCCTTTCCTTCGCCTTCCTATCACCCCAAATCCTTCACTAGTCTGTTAGTGCTTCGTTGGTGATGCGAGAATTTACTTTCTGAAATTTCCCTTTGACATGGCCTGAGGTTGAACTGTAAAATTGGTGGCAGAAAGCGAGCATGCTAATCATAGAGGCAACTGTGGGCTCTTCCTTTTCATCTTTATCATCATCGTAGTCACCACCACCATTCTATCTTCAACATAATCATCACCACCAACAAATCTACATTGTAATCACCACCATCACAAACAGAAATAATCATCATAACCATCATCATCATTACCAATATCACAACAACCACCACCACCATCTTTATCATCCACTGGTATTCCCATCATGCGCAATAAAATTCTGCCGTGCCGATCTGTTTCCCCTCCATTTCTTCTTCGTTTTTGTGCTCCCCGTTTGCTCTCTCCACTTCACATCTGCAGATCTCTTCTTACTTCCTCCTGGAACATGGCCATAACATTTCATTCCTGCTTTGTGCATTATCTCATTCAGGAACTGCACTTCCATGCTTGCTTACAGCGTATCATTCTTGAGTCTATCGTACCTCGTTACTATGAGGAACAACCTTCTTAAACTTGAAGCCTACAGCTGCTGATCTTCCAAACCTCTAAATTATCCGTTGCCCAGGTCTCTGCCCTGCATTTTACAGTATGGCTTGTATATTGCATCTTAGTAATAAGCTAATATATTTTCTTGTGTATCGCTGGTGGGTTGTGTGTATTGTTCTGTACTTCTCAGATCGACACATGAAGTCAGTGTTCAGTCATTACATAAGTTTGCACTTAATGTACAACACTTATTGAAATTATTTAATTTCCAACATGCTGGGTGTAAAATTGGAAAAATAAGATCTCCGTAACTACTTTTCCTTTTAAACAGACCACTGAGAAACTATAGCTTTTTTTCCTTTCCGTGCTGACCATTAATTTGAGTAACATATGGATGTGTGATTTAAATATGTAAATTTGTCATAAATGTACCACAGGTTTCTTTTTCAGAACATCAAGGCACTGTATGCCTTGGTGACGGAGACCCTCACTCGTGAGGCTGTATTGGTGACGTTGTTTGAGAGAACACAGATTCTCGCAAAGGAGCAGCACCTGCAGTGGGATGCTTGGCTGGTTCGCGTCTTGATTACAGAGCTTCTGTGGAGAAAGCATCGCCTGCCGCCAGGTGGCAAGCGCATACAGACGATCCTAGACTACGAGCCGGAGCTCAGGAAGGAGCTGAGAGCAGTGGAGCTGTCAGGCATCCCTGTCGGGAAGTGTGTGGAAGGTAGGCAGGTGCTGTTTTGTCACCCTAAAGTGTCCCTTCTCTCTGGTTTATTGCAGGAGTGAGGATGGCCGACAGCGAGGTGACTGGGCAGGCCAGGGTAAGGCGGAGCTCCATGGACCTGAGCGACCTCATAGTCCCGCCTCAGGACGACAATGTCCTGCAGACAGTTAAAGTCCTCGCGTGGTTCCTGCTCTACAGCATGGGCATGTTCTCGCTGCCGTTCCTGGCGTACATCGGCGTCAAGTACAGCTTCCTCCACTACTTCGGCATTGGCGGCTTCACCAACACCGTCTGGTCAGTCGTGGCTGCCGTCGTCGTCGTCAACATCATCATAATGTCGTACGCCTGCAAGGGCTTCTATGAACCGGACGACGATCGGAAAGAAGAAGATAAGAAAGAGAAATAGACGTACTTTTGTTCCTTATCAATTTGGAAAGGACCAAAAATGAATAGTTTTTGTGTAACTGGTGATTGGTGTTCATATAATGAAATGTTTGCTTCAAGATATTTATAGTTTGTTGGAGTTAAACTTCCAGTTCATTTGTCGTTCACTTGTTAGTATAATAATTCGACTGATATTTGTAAGTCTATGATATTTTTCAATATTCCGAGGAGGGTGTTAATAAATGCGTAGACATAAACACTGTCAGTGGTGCAACATAACAAGTAGTATCTTGTGTCATGGGACTCTCTGTGTTGGTGTCACATATGTCATTGCTAGCAGCGTTACGTACATTAAAGAAAAACCTATTATTGCTGTGTTCGAGAATGTGGAATTTGTAGAAGTGATACAGCCGTGTATTTGAATGTCATTCTCACTCCAAAAAGCTAATTACCTATTTTCACGTTATTTCATGGTAAACTACAAATTTTTAGAAAATTTTGATATTTCTGTGTAGTTAATATACTGTTTTTTAATTGTAGTTTTGCTGAGAGACATGTATTTCTTAAAAGGTGTAGTTTGAGATGAATTTGAATATACTTCATAAAGCTTCATGTAAACCATTTTGAAGAATAGTAGTTTTATTCCTGTACCAATTATTCTTATGAAATAAAAATTTATAATTAGTAATAATTTTACAAATTAAACTACTGTACATACGAAATCCTGGTGACATTAGTTCTATTTTGTCCTAGAAGATTAAAATAACTTAATTTAACATTTTATAATTCTAACTGTACTTCTTGCTTGTTGCTCGTAATTTTGGGAAGGGGTTGTGGTGGCACAGCATGTATAGTGCTTGCCCCCCACCATGGCGAACCAGGTTCACTTCCTGACGGGGTCGCTCCCAAATTTTTGCACATGAGGATTGTGCTGGGCGATGCAGCTGGTGGAGGGGTTTTCTCAGAGATTTCCTGTGTCCTTGCTTCTTGATGGTGCTCCATACTCGCCTCGCTTCACTTTTATTTGCTTTCAAGACTCCACTTGAATTGCCCATATATCTCCACTCCAATAGATTTTGGGGTACCTTCAATTTAAGTTTCATGAAGCCCCATTTTACTGCTGCTTTTATGCATATTTGTGTGTCATCATTTATTTATTTCCTATGAAATCTCCAATTTCTGCAAATTGATGTCTTTGTTGTCGTGTTAAGTGCTAACATTTTTGTACCATCTAGACTGAAATAATAATTAATGTTAAAAAAATTTTGAAAGGTATAATGGTACATGTACTTTAGTTACAAACTTTGTAATTTCAAAAATTAAAACTTTTGCAAGCCACCTTAAATATTTGATCGTAAAAATAGTGCATGATTCGGTGGTGTAGATAAGTCAGCCATGATGGCAAAAGGTGAAAGTTTTAAATTCAGTATTAAAGTAAAAAAGTCACACTTCTTTCTCCATCCCTACATTATTTCTGATTATAAAAAAAATAAGTCTGTTAATGTTTTTAAGAATTAGTTAAATGTCTTGTAATGTAACAAAACACATTTCTAGTCAAAATCATTGAACATTACGTGCTACTACTCAAGCAAAATATTGACCTGAGATTTTTTATTGCGATGAACCTCAATTTTTTTTAAGTAAAAATTGAAATAAAACGTAGTCATATGTTTGGGTGAATATGGGTATGTAGAGAATTTTTTTTTTAATTAAGTGAAAAATTATGCAAAAGTAATATCCTCGTGTATTTTTGTCACCCTGGGGGCAGCGCATTGTACAAGACTGTATAAGTTGTTCATGGTAAACTGAGAACTTGGGAAAGCCCTGCTTTGGATTTATAGTCTATTCCTGGTTACTTCTGACTTATTTATTGTTCATATTCCATTTGATTCCATGAGATATAACATACACGTAAACAAAAAAGTACATATTACAAATAATACACAATATACAAACGTAAAGACATACAATTAAAAAAAAAAAACTTTAACCCTAATTAACGATTTGATACACTATAAGACCATGATAAGAAGTACTTTCAAAAATAAAAATAACTAGAACTTATAGAAAATGAACATATGTCCTACAAATCGTTGTTATTGAGTTGCAGATGTTAATTGTTGTAAAATACCGCCGCTTACTGTGTTTTTATGTGTGGTTTGGGGACTAAGGTACCATCCCACA
This sequence comes from Dryococelus australis, assembly GCA_029891345.1. Lineage (NCBI taxonomy): Eukaryota > Metazoa > Arthropoda > Insecta > Phasmatodea > Phasmatidae > Dryococelus > Dryococelus australis. The sequence goes on from CM056993.1 coordinate 14,020,381, forward strand.
AATGCATTACGACATGAGTGTACGTAGTTCTTGAAATTGTATGTCAGGAGTTGCAAATTTAGTTTCCCGTACACAGGTGGCACATGTATACGTTCACATTACCAGCATGATGTGTACAGTAAAGGAGTGAGAGGACACTGTTTGTACAGTTGAAGCGATTAGTGAATGTTGCGTTGCCTAATGTTGAACGGAGTGTTGCCTATGGTGGACTCTACGAGTGTCGCCTGTGATGTGGCCAATGTATGTCCTGTAACTCAATAACAATACGTTGTAGGGCGTATGTTCGTAAGATCACAGGAATCACCTCCAAAAGTTAGTTACAATATGCGTGTAGGGGCAGGGACATTTATCAAAGTTTGTTGTCAGAAGAGCCCAGTCAACCGTGAACAGCCTGCAAGAGGTTGTAGCCAACTGTGAGGGACACACTTCTGTGGAGAATGACGGGGATGGAGAGGTGACGGAACACAGTGGTGTGTGGGAGGGGGAGGTAGCAGAACTACCCTGAAAATACCCGTCTGCCATTGCCACCGTCAACTATGTTTTCCAGCATTTGGAAAGTTGAGACTCGGCTCCGCTAACGATCAAACCTGAATTTTGGCAAGAGGTGAACAGTGCTGGCGGCCAATGGGAAATCTCTCAAGGCCTCAGACTTATGTCGTATTATCTTTTTTACCCTGTTTTCCCATAGTGAATCACATCACCAAGTTTGTACGTGTATTTCAGGATGATGCTGTATATACAGTATGTGTGCATGTTTATATATATAAAGGTGTTTAGAATAACATGTCAAAATATGAGTGGATGATTGAGTGAAAAGATTTGGGTGGCTTTTAACTGTGAGGTCATGAGAATCAATGAGGGTGAAATGAGGTGAGAATGGAGCAGTGCCGGAGTGAAAAATAGGGGGGGGGATCCCCAAGAAAACTCTTCTGCCAGCGGCATTGTCCATCACAATTCCCACATGCCGAAATCCGGGAGTGACCCGGCCAGAAATGGAATCGGACTGTTTATCTCGGTGGGAGGTAAGTAGGCTAACCGCTCACCCATCATGCCCCTCGAGATACAAACTGCAGCATCTATGGACTAATATAAACAAAATGTTCTAGTAACAAAATTATTGTAATGGCCATCTGGTATTCTTAAATTTATGTTGAAGTTAGGCAAAACAACACAGGAAGTCCTCGGCTGTACGTACCTTGCGTGCGCAACAAATTGCATAACACGAAGGCGAACTGAACTGAAGTGGTACATCATATGGCGAGCGTGTGCACATAGGTCAACATTAACTCGACATGTGGGCACCTCTTGCTAGTACATGTCAAACTACATGAACTATGGCAGGTTAAGAGGTACGTATAGCTGCAGACTCCCTGCGGTTTTTTGCCTAACTTAAACTTAAATAATACCACATGACCTTTCCGAAATTTGGTTACTAGGAGTTTGTGTTTATATTAGGTAGTCCATAGATGCTGTGGTTTGAATTTTGTCGTGTTATTCAAAAACAGTGTGAGAGAGTGAGTGTGTGTGTGTGTGTGCACACGCACACACACATACATATACATATGTTTCTACTATGGGTTTAATTATTGGTTTAACATTGTAAATCAAACTTCACTATTGATTTACGTAATTTTTTCTATAAAATACTTTATCCGATGTCCCTGAAATTCTCTCATGCTTCCCCATGCGGGTAGGCTCCCCTGTTTGTGGACTGATGTGTTGTGATGAGTAAACTGTAGTATTTCCCCGACAGTTGAGAAGCCTCGCTACGTTCGAGTGAATACACTGGTCACGACAGTCGAGGCGGTTGTTCACGAGCTGCAGGAGCAAGGCTGGGAGCACAAGAAATTCCTCCACCAGAGCTACGACGGCTTCCTCTGCATTGTCGCAAGCCTACAGCAAGAATGTTTTGTCCAGGACATGCACGTCCCAGAGCTGCTTGTGTTCCCCAACAGGACGGAGTTCTTTGCCAACCCTCTGTACCGCAGCGGTATGATTGTGCTGCAAGATAAGGTGAGTTTCACGTGCTTTTATCAGGTTGCGAAAACATTGCATTTCATGTTCTGCATTGGAATCCAATGAGGAGAGAGTTGGGGCCGAAGCAGGTGATTTCAAAAGTGCTCGGATCAGCCTATAGGCCTAAGTGTTACGATACAAACCCTCTATTACTGTAGACTTATTTAGTTTATGTGTATATTATTCTGCACTTTGTATTAGTTATGCAAAAATTATTTTTATTTGAGATGTAAAGCTGGTAATAATTAATGAATTCCCAAAATCAGTTTTTGTAAGTGATTTCTTTTGATCCCAATACTTTTAACACGATAGCCTACCATAATAAGTGTTGAAATAGTCGAGATAAAAAATTTTCTGTGTGCTGAGGTTAAGGTATTATTGTAAAATAGCAGCAAAAGTTGTTGCAAATCTAGAAGCAATGCACTTAAGTTTACTCGTGGGAAGAGGGATGCTATCATTACAAAGAGTGAGAACACAAACTCATTGGTTTTTGTACGAGTAAATTAACTTTTACTTTGTGGGAATGCGACTTTTTTTTATCATGAAACAAAAATGAAAGATTTGTTATGAACTTCCGTGGAACTTGTGAAAATGATGAACATTTTCGTAAGAGCTCAGTCTTAACTAAAATGTAACAAATTTCCGTAACATTTTAGCTAGTTATTAATTATGACAAATTAGTTGCAAAACCATATCAAAATAATTTGGGATATGGAGTATTTACTTCAAGGGTTCATGGCTACATGTAAATTTCTTTTTTACGTAGTTGTTTTAGTTATAAAATAATGAAAAGAAACAAAATGATTTACAGACAAAACTTCTCTTTACTGCTGCACTAAATCAGCATTTCTTAAATAACCAAATATTCATTGGAATTGAGAATTTTTGTTTCGTCAGAACTTTCAGTCACCAAATTTCATGCCAAAATGAAAGTTGTTGTTTTTGGTTTTTGTTTGGTATGGAAAATATATGCACAATTGTGTTAACCTTGTATTTAACGTTGAACATTAGAGTTCATTGGAAAAATGATTGCTGCATCAAAAGTTCCGTAACTCATACACAAAGAGATTATAGTTGTACCAAGACTTGTAAAGTTGTCAATGAAGTATGCTGGCGGTGAGACGTGCCTGGATCCTCTGGTGGATCACTCGAGGACCTCGGGCACTCCGTGTCCACTAGGGATTGACCAGCAATGCGTGTTGTCGCTGTGTACATCTACTCAAAATAAGCCTGTATGCTGTCGTGTGCATTTCATTCATTAGGTCATAGTCATTTGGCAGTCTTCAGAATTTCAATTTAAGTCTGTTCACAATAAAGTGAGCACTTTTAATGTCAACTTTAGGAAAAATTCACTGCCCCTAACTGCATATATTTTAACGTGTGCACTGAGTGACGTGCACTCAGTAAAGTTGGTAACGATGGATGGAAAGTAGTTCCATATCTTAACGTCGAAGAAAAAGGGTTCGGTAACCATATGTGATAATTTCAATTATTTCTTTCGCTTTATGTTTTCTTTTAATGCATTGAGGTGTAAAAATGAGCATATTTATAAAATATTTACTTTTCTAATAATTCCGCAGTTTCACCTGACCCACGCATGAATGAAGTGATGAGGCCCATGGCAATGTTAATTTTACATAAGGCGGAAGAATACACAATGCGCATGTATGTAGATCTTAACCAGGGCTTTCAAAAATGCTCATTTTACCGTGAACAACCTATAATCACAGTCGCCATACATTAGCCACTGCTAAGTTGTAACTTAAATATGCCTGGGACATGAAATTTAAGAGTTTTCATTCCATTATGAAAAGCATGAACTCTCTACAAAATTTTTATTCGCTAGATTACAACTATTTTGAAGTGCATCGTAGTGCAGTAACTTTAATGATCAGTTTTACATTTAATTTAAAACATAATGTGAAGTAATAATCCCAGCCATAGTAGGAACACACTTGAAATTTTTTCAACCAAATGATTGCAGTTGCCAGAGGTTCATATTTAAGGCATTTCAAATGTGTGGCTATTCTTGGTACAGTTTAGGCCCCTTCCACAATGTGCAGTGGCAATCATATTAAATGGATGTTTATACGAATGGGTTTTTAAGAGTCTTGCCGGCAGAGATGGGTGAACTTGATCTTGGACTGCTGGCTGCAGGTTGCTGCTAGCCAATCGGAACCTGTCATACTTGGTACATCATTTGCCGAAGTTTATTTTCCTGAAAGAAAGAATAAATTTATAAACAAACAGCAAAAATACAATCTTAAAATAAATACCACAAAAAAAGATTTGTTACGCATTTTATGCTTTTGCAAGTAGGTAAAGATTAAATTACCAAAGCGTATTTAAATTTACGTTCATCTTTATTTGTACCCTAACCAATTCTATATGTAAACTTGTTAAATTTGATGAAATATGAAGATACTGACCGAGGTAAATAACTGATACAGTAAAAGTCTGTATAACCAAACTGAAGGGACCAAATATTTGGGTGTTTGTTATAGAGGGGTTCTTTATAGAGAGGTGATTTACAATGTTTTTATTTTTTTATCATGCAGTCAATTTTGAATCAGACACAATCTGCCCATGTTTATGGCATTTCAGTGTAACTTCTGCATAATTGCTACACACAATTTTAACAGCTTTATTTTTATGTATGTATTTGAGGGTAATTTTCGTGTTTGAATATTTTATGGCAACATCACGTATAACCACATGGCCGACTGAAGCCAAGTCTCTGTATACATCATTGCATTTTAAGAGCTTATTTATATAAAATCGTATGTGCAATCATTTATTTCAGGGTTCTATGTCAGTTTCATTCAGGGTTCAATGTTTATTTTCGTGTAATTAATGCTTTTTGTACTTGTCCACGCGGTTACAGTAATGTTTGATTTCACCGCCATCAGGCATGTTACAAGCCTGTAACAACGCTAATCATAAAGAGAATCACTTGCTCAACACGAATAATATTTTATCTGAATTTAGTTTACAGTTTCCACGCAGAAATATTGCAATTTCACCTGCACCACGTGGTCCGCTACGAACTTCATCCAGCGCCATCCGCGCCACCTAAACTTGTTTTCACACATGTGTGTGTTTATTGTGAATATTCATCTCATGTCCCATCTTATTTCATGTCTCATTCAAGGGTCTATGTAATTGTGTAATTAGTGTACGGTGCAATTACTCCCATCCTAGCCGGCTCTGTGTATAGGCAGTCACCACACTAACCACGTACTGGAGGGCGAGCCTCGACGAGTTAGGTTAGTGATGCCGCGTAATCACTCATGTTCATGTGTATTAAGGGTATTTAGTTGTAATTCACTGTCTCCTGTCTTCAGGGAAAAACCGTCAGTCCTCCCTAGCGGCTGTCAGCCCTCTTCCCTTGTGAAGGCTGTGCTTTCACACACCTCAGTGAGATCATCCATTTTGGCGTGCGCTTGATTAATTACGGACTAGGGAGCACCCAGTCATGCCCGAGATAGTTATTTCATTGGCACGTTGATGTATGTGAACAATATCAATAAAAACAAGTCTACAGTGAACTGAATTATTTTATTCAGTAGTGACAGTGTCCTAGCCAGATATATTTTAATAAGTGTTTTTTTCCAGTGAGGTTTAGTAAAAAGTTTAGTATTGCCTACGTGTTTGTAAGTACGCATGAGTGAGACGGACACACAGAACCCACAGCATCCCTGAGGACCCTGAGTCTCAATAGTGCGGAGATTGGGAAGAACTGCTAGCACCCATATTACCAGTAAGTATTTGTGTCATTGTTCGTCTCATGTCTCACCTGACGGCGTCAAAAGTTTTGTAAAAAAAAAAACTGAGAAATATAAAAGGAAATTAAATAAAATCATACTTTTCAGTCTTTTTTATAGAGAGGTTTTGTGGGGAAGAGAGAAAAATAATTTATTATAAAGAGTATAAAATGCATCGTATCATATACAGTTTTGACTGGACCAGACGCAGACTTTGTTATAAAGAGGTTCACTATGTAGAGGTTTTATTGTAAATGCCTTTTAAGTTTAAAAACTTTTATAAGTAAATGCAATTTAAAATACATTTACATTTTTAGACATTGTTTTTTGGAGAACCAGATTTTTTAATTTTTTTAAATAACAGTTTTGACACCAATATTTTGCCAACTGTTCATTGCAAATAATACTTTGCTGATGGCCAGCTGCCAACTGCAGACTGCTCATTCTGAAAGGGGCCTTACAGGCCAATTCCATTGCTGGGGTCAAATTCATTACCAGTAGACATTGACCTTTCAGGTTTGTTTGTGCGATAAGTAATTCAGGGGTCCTCTACCCTCGCAATTACCTAACCAGTATAAAGTAAGCATTTTGAAAACTGGTAATAACAAAAATGTATATTTAATGGCATAAGCACATCAACAGATAGTTAGTAGCTGGTAGTTGTAAACAGATGTGTTCCCTGCAGGCCAGCTTGTTGCCGGTGCACCTGCTAAAGCCCCGGCCGGGCAGCGTCGTGCTGGACATGTGCGCGGCTCCTGGCATGAAGACCACCCACATTGCCGCCGTCATGAACAACCAGGGGTAAGAAGTTGTCGCCTCACCAACCGCCTGAAACACCACACCTACTGACACTCGAGTATCTAGGAATTTTAGTCCCTGTTTGTCTCTGCTACTGCTAAATTGGTTTCACGCCATGTTAATATATGTTTAACAAGTCACGCTTAGCAAAAGAATCTTTATTAACAGGTGTCTGGAGAGCTTGTTTACAACAAATTATCGTTTCTCTGATGCTGAACACTAAGCTAGGCTGTAAAATTACTATTATAGACTGTTCACAGTCAAGTGAGTACTTTTGATAGCCTTCTCATTTGGAATAACAGTCAATAAATGGATTTTATTGTAACCTTAGACGTTAACTTCAGAGTGCAGGTGATTCTGCACACTGCGTTTATTACTTGCAAGACAATGTTTATTTAAAAAAGGTGGTTAAAGGATGAAATATGGCTGAAATAAGAAAGTAACTGTGGTGTCAAAAGTGCTCACTTTACAGTGAACAGCCTATAACATAGTATCATGAAATCTGTGTATAAAATACATTAAATTACTTTTCGCTCTAAAAAAAATCTATCAAATCTCGAACAGATGAACTATCATTAAATTCATGTTCAGTGTTTAGTTTTTACTATTTAGCATTAAGTGTCAAGTCCGCTTGTGTACTTTGCATTGAGAGGCTTGCCATGAATTGCTATAACATTGTTATTGTTTGTCTACAAAGATGTTTTTCTGCTTTTATAATAAATTAATACCATCATATTACAGTTTACTACACTACATTATATTGGATAAAATGTGTCCATAGTTAAGAATTTAGTCAAGAAGTTTGCTTTGTTATTATCGAAGATTTTAAATTGTGTAATAAAAGCATGACTACTTCTTAATTTTTTATTAGCAATAACTTATCGCATACGTTTTCAGTGTTCTGTACACGTAGGGACCTAACTGCAGGAACTTGACACTTTTCTAGTTAGAAAGTTTATGTACTGCAAAGTTGTAGCTCCCAGAACGTACGTTGTTAGATTATGTGCTGGTTTAACTGGAAGAGCTGATACTTGTGGTGACACATGATCGTGTTTTGTGTGCAGCACAGTGTATGCAGTGGAGAGAGACGCCAGCCGCTACCAGACTCTGTGTGAACTGGTAGAACAGTACGGAGCTACTTGCGTAAAGGCCTTGCATGCCGACGCTCTGACAGTGGATGCTGGCTCTTGTCCAGACGTTGAGTACATCCTGGTGGATCCGTCGTGTTCCGGTTCAGGTAGCTGACTGTTTCTCTGACATTCAATAGCACAGGATGTCCACCCACAGGGAAATCTCAGGGAATTTTCACCTGGGTCAGGGAAAATGGAAATAATTGCTACTCTACAAAATTTGTTAGTTATGTGAATACAGGATGATGTAGTGCATAAGCGTTTTAAAATTATCAATTTTTTTAGTTTGTGAATTGGCAATACGTAATACCGTACATCTTTACCAAGTGACATAGATCCTATATGTACAAAATATAAAGTATTTGTGTGTAATTGGCACTCGTGTGAAGTAAGTAGCGTGTGTTGCAAGAAATATGGCTGAATAAAATGTTGGCCCTGCTGGCTTGGTCTGTTGCAGTGTAATTCAACTTCACTGATAGCATTTTTGTTCTTCCAGCGGTGGAAAAATACGGCATTGGAAGGTGTCTGTCCTGGAAATAGGTCAGGGAAAATGGTATGGTTCTACCGGCAAAACAGGGAAAAGTCAAAAATGGAATTTCTGTGGTCATCCTGTAGCAGTGCGAAGTAGGCATGGGTGTATTATATTGATGTACTTTGATTCATGTGTATGCTACCAGTCATCTCATTGATGAAGGCAGTTCTGATCAAACAAAATCTGACTGTGACTGTAGCAATGTGCGTTACATGACCAAGTGTACTCTCATCGCATTATCCTTTCATCGTTATTGTTAAATATTTTTTTATGTCTTCGTGGAAATACGTTAGTGATGGGACGATTCGATTATTGATTCCTTGGTCATACCGATTCTTGCCTGAATCGAAGAATCTGTGTGTTCTGATTTTCAGCATTCACAAGTTCTATTCGACTATGTAAAATTTTCTTACTGGGTGGCGTATTCTGCTAACCTGGTGGTTCTTGCAAATGCAATACAAATAGCTTGTGTGCATTTGCAGTTTCTTTGCTAGCTAAGCCACTAAATACGTTACAGCAATGACGTTTTCTGACTCACTCAAAAATTATTTTAAAAGTCATAATTACCATACAGGTTAACCCACAATGCAGTGAACAGGTGGAAGTCGCAGGGGTGTGCGAAGATTCGCAAATTCTAAGTGGAATAGAATTTTGGTTTCTTCGATTTCGGCTTCGGCTTAAGAACATAATCTTCTAGTGAACTTGAATTTTTCAGCCTTAAATGTTTAATCCATCATCAGTCGTGTTTAATCAGGCATAATTTATTAACCGGGGCAAGTAACTTTTTGAGTCAGTGATATCTGCAGCATTATAAATAACATCCGAACACATTTTGTCCATGCTAATGTACGTATTTAACCTTCAATGCTCGGCAATCAATTTCTTTGTTCACAGTCAGCAGTTTTATTAAATGCCGCTAGCCGTAACAATATCAAAAGTTAAAAATGTCACACTGAAAAATTTACAAAAACAATATACATATTGACGTGTGACTGGTTCTTTTTCAGAGTGTCGTAGGGAAGCTTTTCAAAGTAACGACTTCGTTATTGCCCTTCTCAATTAATGTCGGGCAGGAACACAACCTGAATACATTGTGGGGCGTGGCTGCTGCCAACTTGGCACAAAGTAAGTTACGGGTTTGGCTTTTGGTCTGCTGACTGGAGTGCGGCTGCGGGCAGGCCGGGACTGACCCCGTGTGCTGCAGCAACTGGAACTCAAACTGCTGCTGTTGAAGGACCTCAGCAGGCTGGGCTGGGGTAGCGCCGTGTCTTGAACCACGTGCAGGCTGCTCCTACTGGCATTTTCTCTCCTCGGTTGAATGCCGCAATGATGGGGTGGACAGAGCCTGGAAGCTTCCGGGGAGGCTGGAGCAGTGAAGAGGAGGTTGTTGGAGGGATTAGCCCCCACCAACTGACGGGCTTTTTGAGTTTGTTCCATTGAGGTTAATTGGCAGTGCCTTACTGGGTTTCGTGCAACCCCAGGTATACTGGTAAGCAGTATTTGCCTGTCATTCCCTAACATCCTTCCAACCTTTCTTGGCGAAGGATATTAGTTTTGATTACCTGGGTCTGGGTGATAGGCGCAGGCGACATGCGTTCCCTATCTAAGCGTGTTCTGCCATCTGGGCGTACCAGAATGGCACAGAGTACAACCTTTTTCCTCAACCGGCAAAACAAACTGTGCTGTGGTTGAGGAGCGGGTTCCCTCGGAAGCGCTCCAATAGCTTTGAGAGGTGTGCCTCGTGAGCTGACAGGTTCGACCCAGAGCCAACGGAGCACTCCCTCCGGCAACACAAAACTGTGCGGTGGACGGGTGCAAGTTGGTCTAGCGACTTATCGTCTCAAGCAGGGGTATGACTAGTGGTCGTGGCTCTACTGTTCGATACAATGCGTGTACCGAATGGTGTGTGTTCTGACGTACCAATCATCCCGTCCAAGTCCTACACTAAGCGGTAACTGGTTGTCACACTCTGTCTCCTTCTCCACTCTGCGGGATGACGGTGTTTGTGGTAATATGGACGAACACAGAGGAAAATAAGAGAGTAGTTAGGTTCAGATTGTGATAATTCCGTGAGGAATAAGACGTGGCCCGTATTATCTCCTGAATTTACCGGGAGTAGTAAAATACACAGTCCAGGTGAAGGGGACCTGGTTCTAATGTGACTGGAAGCAGTATCGACTAGGTAGCTAAGATAACTTTTCTGTCTATCTGTGTATGTGTGCCCTGATGGAGCTTACGCATCCGGAGGGGCATGTGGGGTAGCCGTCGCCAGGGGCAGACGACCGAGAGTGGCAGATTGCTTCTGGAAGACTTTGCAGGGGGAGGGCTTCATAAGTACTGCTGCGGTGAGCTGGTGATCTCTAGAGGAATATTGATGGCTTGTCAGGACAAGCGCGCTGGAGCTATCTGTCCAACTGGTCTGGCTCATAGACGGGCCGTTGAACAACTGACGTTTCCAGCCTCTGCACGGGAATATATCCTGCTTCAGCTGAGGTCTGCGCCGGCCCAGGGGTGGGGGTCCTATGTGCACCCATCTTGGGCGGAGCTAAGGGCGACCATTGTTGGCATGCAAAATCTTGGCGGATGGCATTGTTGAAACGTAGAATCTCGACATGTCTGTAATCATCCCCGTTCATTGTTGCGTGTAAGGAAGCATGTAGTTGAAGCGAACTTGTTAATTTAAATAGCTAGTAAGCATCACGTGTCGATGTAGACTTTCAATGCATGTGGTCTTGAAATGCAGTTAATTTAAAAAAGGGGGCCACAATATGTTTCATGGATGCTGGCTTTCAATCCATCCGGATTCAATATGTAGAGGTTCCACTGTATTCTGTTTAACAGTTGTGTAGAGAAAATTTTTTTCATGTGGGGTCTACATCTTGTTTTTAAAACAGTCAGTATGTAGGTGTTCTTTGGGCATGGCTGAGAAGTCTCAATGTTCATACCGTTTGTTTATATATATATATATATATATATATATATATATATATATATATATATATATATTAGGCCCAAATTGGTATTGGTTTTTTATTTTGCTTTTTGAATTTTCAGTTTTGACAAATGGAATACATTATTGCGTTCATAAACTGTAGTTCCATGATTGAAGTACATTAGAATGATGTCAGTTATCCTTACTAATAGGGACCAAATGTAATTTGGACAATCGAAAATTTGTGTGTGTGGGGGGGACATTTTCATACAATGTAAAATTTATTACACATGCATAGAAGACCAACTTATCCAAAGCAGAAACTGTAAATAAAATAAAAAATTAAATAATTTAACAAGTAACCACACTCCTCCCAGATGTGTTTACTGCATGTGTGAAAGGACAAATCACAAGAGCACACACGAGTGCTTGTCTTTCATCCGTGGGTTAGGGGAAACACTGTGACTAAACAGACTTGCGTGATTTTACTATTCTAAAACGAGTCCGGATAACTGGTCGTCCGTATAACCGACGTTCGGATAATCGACTTTCTACTGTAATTAACTCACGTTGACTTCTCCGTATAATGTTTGTTTTTTCTCACATTCCTTGATTTTGCGTCATTATGTACTTGTGAAATACGAAAAATTATTATAACCTTAATTGTTAGAATATCACGAAAAATTGTCGCAAAATGTAGGAAAATGTAGGTAATAAAATTATCGTATAAATAAAAGATGGAACATTATACCTGTACATGCAATAAATAAGCCAAGAAACCTGTGTGTAAAAAAATTTATAAAATAGAATTATTTAATAAGAATGTTTTATGATATAATTGTAATTTAAGAACTCTGCTAATATATGGGGATAACAATAAATTCTCAAAATCATTTTTCTTCGTTACTTTGAGACTACCACTTTGGCTTCGGGAAATACTGTGTTAACTCAATATGTGTAAAGCACCAATATTATTATTATCATATATATATATATTTAGGTCTGATGTAATTAAATTTTTAAATATTACATTAGACTGCCATTAATTATTTACAAAGTTCTGCAACACATTCCATGTTTCAACATGCTATTAAACACGTTAACAAGAAATAATGATAATCCTTTATTTAACTATTTATATTATGACCTCTATTTTATAACATCATATTACACAGTTACAGTAACTGAAAGTAGTTTCTTTGATACAATTAACTTCGACAGGAAGTTGTAAAGACAGCACTTTATTTCAAAAGACACTTCTGCTTAGTCTTGAATATATTTCACCTGGAAATTCTTTTATATTGTCTCATAACTGTTTTATACATAGTAACTTTATTATTTTTATCTTCAAAAATAGTTAATCGAAATATTTGTTGTGACTGAATGTTTCTTTGTCATTGTAACACAGGTATGGTGGATCGTGTCTCGTCTGCGATGGACAAAGCAGTTGAACCTCAGCGACTGAAGAGACTAGCAAGGTTCCAGTTGTTGCTGTTGAAACACGCCCTGACCAGTTTCCCAGCAGCGAAGCGCATCGTCTACTCGACTTGTTCACTCAACGAGGAAGAGAATGAACAAGTTGTGGAAGAAGCCTTCTCATTCACTCAGTCAAACGCTTCCTTCCAGTACATGTTGAGCGGACAGTTCATGAACGACCAGTGGATCAGTCGCGGCTCGGGCGAGTATAAACACGGCCCGTGCTGCCTGTACGCCAGGCCTCAGGTGGACTTGACCAATGGATTTTTCGTTGCCGTGTTTGACAGACTGCTACAGACTAATGAGGAGAATACAGAAACTAGTGTGTTGCGAACGAAAGAAATGGAAAGTGAAGATGGGTCGCAGAGGAAGAGAAAGAAAAAGAATAAAAAAAAAAAAGAAGAAATCTACACAAAGTAAAGTGAGTGATGAAAGTTGACTGTTTTTGCATTATGTACATTCCCTTGAGATAGCTTCAAATTTGGGAATTTTTTTGCCAGCCAGCATTGGCTACATGCATGAAATAAAAAAAAAAAATGTTTTATAAGTTCAGAGTTCCACATTTAAAAGCACAGGAGAAAAAAATATTTTATTGATCGCATAATTGTGACAAAATCACTGAACTAAGCTGTATGCAGTAATAGTGTATGTAATGCATTTTTACATTCTGTCTGTACCACATGTCGAGCAACAATAGATTCTGTAAATGTTACTAATGAAAGTGGTTTGTTAACATTTTGGGGAGTCTTAGAATACGTGTAAATATACTACGACATTCATTGCCTCATAACTCCTGGTTTGTTCTCAATGATTCTTAACCCCGTAATTGGGCTTCATCTGCCAACTGCAAGCATCCAAAATCCTTTGTTTATGAACACTATCCAGATTATGCAGTATTCTGATGTGGAGTGAAATACAACTACAAAACCTATACACATTTGTTTTGAGCTAGCTAAGTGAATTTATCAATTTATTTATGCTGTTATTGTGATAATTTGTCATGCATGTTTCAAATTTTCCTGCAAAAATAATTTTAATCAGAGTTTGTATGTAACAGTTTTGACATGTCATATATTACCCCTCGTGATACTACTTTATGTATATTGTCTTCATCAATTTTTCTGGAAGTGAGTTCAGAAAATAATCTTTTTGACGAGATTCTGGAAGCATTTACAAACTCTTGATGATTTCCGAAGGTATTCTTCTATTGTTTTAGATGCCTTAAGAAGTCTCTAGAGATTAAAATTTTTTCCATGCCAAATTTTTCTAATATGTATCTGAAAATTTCCCACTAGTTACAATTTGTAATCAAGAGAGACTCTTGTCATGGACTGTACCCGACACTGCTGTGGAAAAATGGATAACTTTAAAATCACTAGTTTCTTGTTACTTCGGAGATTACATTTTGTTTGGAATTGTGAGTAGAAGTACTATATCTGTTCATGGATGGGGGGAAAAAAAAAATAATTTTCCCTTTCATTTTTAAATAAACTATCGTAACCAATGACAGTGATTTTAACTAACCTAAGATATTAGGAGTTTCATAGTTTTTATTCTTATGAAAACACTGTACTTACCAAATCTGTTTATGATCTCTCAACTAACATGAATGAGCAGTCAATTTTTTTATATCACATTCTTTGAGATGAACCATGCTGTTTGTAATCAGGTTTGCACAATTCCTTTACTTTTATATTTTGCATGAATCTTCAGCAATTACAGTAATACAGCAGTTAGGTTTTCTAAAAAATATGTTTTATTTACAACACTTAAGTTTTTTACAAAACAAAGCAAATTTCACAATTTTGTGCAACATTTATGTTAAATTTAGAAACCTACAGTTATACATTTGAATAAGAAGAGTTCAACAAGTTTCACACAGGATCATCAGAATTGACTTCTGCAGATGAATAGCTTAGAAGGTGGCTTGTTGTTGATTACCACTTTGCAGTTTAATTCTAACGTTGTTATTTCTACTCGCCAACTTCCATCCTACAGCAAATCTTTGGTTCAGTATCGCGCACTGGCATGTAACGTATCAGACATGAAGGGTCCGTCGTTTCACTTTCCCCCATTTCAAGCTCTGGAGTGTGTAGGTGACAGTTTTGGTTCACTTATTCAACCCTTGTTAAACAGTACATTCTACATGTCTCCTGTTAGCTACCTAGCTGCATCTGCGCTTGTTCAGCTCAGTTCCAGGTCCTCTTCACCTGGTTTATGTAGTTTATTTCAGGTCAGTTCCTAGTTAGAAGGTAGTACGGGCCACCGTGTTTATTCCTCAAGGAATAAATACATTTTCTCTTAAACCTCTGAATGCCGGTTTCTAGGGTGACATATTTTATCCACAGTAAAGCATGAGACTGTGTCTTTTACAAACCAATTACCGAACCTAGTGTAGGGCACTGGGCTCTCTTAACCGGGTGCACGTACTTCACACACACCCAGTTGACGGTCATCTGTACTGTGCGCAGTAAGGCACACCCATAACCACTAGCTGCACAATCCATAATGCAGCTAGTCAGCCAGCCCAGCCTTCATTCCATCCACGGCGCTGAACTGTCGCCGGGGGAGTGCTAGACGGGTTCTGGAAGTCTGCCCACCTGTGGACCAACACCCCTCGTCGTCGGATGCTCGGAGTAGACCCACCAGTCTGACCACCGTGCCACGGGTTTAACTCTCTGTTAGTTCGGCTTTGGTTTTAGTTCTACAACTAGCCTTGCCTGGTTCTCCCTGACGAGGCAGACTGTTGTACCTACCCGTTAATGCCGTACTCCCACAGGAGTGGTACAAAGTGTCAAGACAGGAAGGCAACTGCCTTTTCCGACGCCAGCGGAAGCTGTAACCCCGTAGGAACGAGCTCAAGCCGCCCGCCAACTGGAGAGGTGTCACCTCCCAGATCCCTCCCATTCCTTATTTCAGCCCTTTATCAAGACCCCACAAGATCGTCACCGATGTCCATCAGGACTGGCATGTTCCACTAGGGATTGTTAATACCTGGTTCCGGTGCTGCAGGACCAGCAGCCCTCCCAGGGCGTACCTCGGCATGGCTGCCCCAGATTGGGGCACTAGCTCCAGGCAACTCCAGTAGCATGGTCAGCAGGCCACCTCCAGCACAGGCAAACCCGTTGCTGTGTGCCATTCGGTACGCAGAACAGTTAAGCCCACGTCTGACTTTGTGCTGTGCTGTCAAGCCACACGCCCTACCTTGTATACCGGCCGGGGCCCGGTCAGCAGTCAGGAAAATCAGCCAGTTAATTCACCCGTGTCTCTGACAGACATGTCAGAACCTTGCCAGATAGTGATGTCGTCAGCCACCACATCCGCTCGGAATGGTTTTGTCTTTCTTTTATACTGAGCAGAGATTACATATTTAATCTCAAGTGATTTTGCTGCTGCTGCAGTAAATAGTGCTAACTTTATACGAAAATATATTTTTTTCTCTGTAAGGTTCGAGGGATTATTGTGAATCTTTATTCAGAATCACACATTTTTTCCTATGGCTGCCACTGGACAGTTAGTCATGTAATTTCAATATTAGCCTTCTAAAACATATTTGATTAATAATGCTGAAATTATAAAACATGCTCTTTCCATATTGCAGGGTTTTGAAGATGACGAGTTCAATCAAAGCTTGAAGATACATTTCTGAACAGCATTGTCTTACACTATCGCCACATGTATCTAGTGCCCCATTGCTCCTGTGCAAAAGTCGCTAAACTAGCATGCAGCGTTTCATTCATACTGCATATGTGTACGGGACTTAGAAAGCAGTGACCCTGTCATTTTATCGCTGGGACGTCTGAAGCAAAGTTCAGTATAACTGTTCCACAAGTCTCAGATCAGTATATTTTGAAATACAGCAGTGTTCTAAGGCTGATTTTAACTATGTTGGAGGGCTCGGAAATAGCATTTGTAATGTGCAAGATGTATCAAAGGTATTATTTGTACCTCGTTTGAAGTGTGTTTCCTTTACGTACATCAATATAATGGGTGCACATTCAGTCGTTTCGGGGGGAAAAAAAAAAAAAAAAACTTAAATTTCAAACATTTTGCAACACGATGCAAGTGTTAGATTGACTGTACCATTAAGAGAGCAAAGTGTGCAGTCGGTGTTTTATGAAAATCCTTCTTGATCCATTAATTTTAAAGATAACTGTTTGAAACATAACGTATTCTATGAGATAAATCTTAAAAAGAACACTGGCAACGTTAAGAAATATTGTAAATTTTTATGTTTAATTTTTCCCCCGATAACTTAACACTAAAAATGAATGAGTAAAATTTTGAAAAAAAATTTCTTAATGTTCTCTGAGAAAGTAGTATTGAATGTATTTTGTTTGAAATAGTTATTTTTAAAAGGATGCATTGGAGAGCAATTTCTTTCACATAGTTTCAACATTTGAACTTGGTGGCTGGAGGTTTAAATAAGCAAGAGTCCTTGAGCATGGTAGATGTTTAACTACGATACAACACCCTAACTCCACCAGAAGATAATTACACTCGACCTCTGCGAAGACACCACTACTAATGCATGACTTCATAGAGGAGAAAATTTTCATTAAAATGCCCCTTAATGTGCTGTCTGCATAGGGACTGAATATTTCAATTTGAAATAACAAAGTCTTTAAAAAAAAAATCTGTACTTCTAATTTACATACATGCCAGTGCAATAAGAACACAAATTTTTTTTGGCCAGCATTTTTGAAGACATCTTCCCTAGTTTAACTATATTTATGTTTGTTAAAAGACAATATTTTCAACAAATTTCTTATAATTATATATTTGTTAAGGCAGTTAGTTGTCTTACATCTAGGTTTTTTTGTGTAATATATACATTTGTTAGGTCAGTTACATACCCCTGAATTGTTTGTTGCTGTCTATGGATGTTTTTCAAATTGTCCCCTTTTGTGTTGAAGGCAGACATTTTACATTACAATCGTGTTATATTTTGGTAAATATTGACA
The DNA here is from genome assembly GCA_029891345.1 of Dryococelus australis. Lineage (NCBI taxonomy): Eukaryota > Metazoa > Arthropoda > Insecta > Phasmatodea > Phasmatidae > Dryococelus > Dryococelus australis. The sequence continues at coordinate 14,037,993 of CM056993.1, forward strand.
TTTTCTACTGAATGTTTATCGTTCTTTGTTTAAAGTTGTCTGAAATTTTGTAATATTTTTTGAAGCTGTTATTCATCTGATGTACTGGAAGGAGCAGGGATATGTTTGTAACTTTTGTCTAATCTTTCTCCACTTGAGTGGTGAGAAGCTCTTCGGCAGCGTGGCTCTCCTTCTCTTCGTCTCCCTCCTCCTCGCACTCGGATCCATTCCACCACTGCACCTCGCCACTGCCGAACGCCAGGAACACGAAGCAGCAGAAGAACGATATGAACGCCGTTATGGAGAACACTATCCTCCACAGCGACATGGAGTATGGCTGGAACGACAAAAGAAGCCTGAAAGTGGTGATGTCCAACAATGCAGCTGTGAGAGAACGTTAGTTATTAATTCTACTCGAATTAGCAAAAAGCCAGTTTTTTCTCGTGACACATTATTCAATAACAGTGAAGAATTTGGGTAATTTTAAATGTCCTACAACGATATCAGAAATCTTATTTGTTACACTTCCAATATGAAACCTGTTAGCATGTTCACCCAGAAGTCCTTTTGACCTGTGTTGTAGGAGACAAAAGTGCTCTGATTGAACATTTTTCTTAACTTTATATTTTTTTATTCTTTCTGCTTTATGCCGATGTAGTATAAAATGACTCGTGTAGTATACTAGCCTGAATTTTATCTAAAAATAGCACATTTACTGTATTCATTATTCACCTGTGATTGCAACCCAAAACCTTCTCGTCTAAAATCACTGTAGCACCATCATCCCATTCACCGTACACATTCCTGGGATGTTCTTCTTTGGAAGCAATTTTCAGTCGTGTGAACTCGCCAGTGAAATAAGCAGGAACCTCATTTTAACGCAAATTTTGTATAAGCTCCTGTATTTTACATCTTTAATTGGGAGGTGCGTTGTATAACTCATATGTCAAGAGTTCCTCTAAAATAAACTGAATATTAATAAATGCGGTGTCACTGACTTACTGTTTGTCACTCGACTCAAGTTTAGATGGAAGTCTGCGTGTAACAGTTAACTTCTGTAGCGTACATAGTAAATATTTAAACATTAGTTTAGATAAATAATTTGGGTTTATGAAGATTGATTTTCAATCGTTAATTCTTTAAATATTTATATACTGTATAAATGATGTTAACTACTATGATATGATCTACGAAGTCATTATTTTGTCACAGACGAGTGATACACAGTAATGAGGAAGGATACAAAATGGTCGAAAGCAGAAACCGTGGAAGTCATTCCAAAGTTCTCACTTTACAGTGAATAGCCTCAAACGTGTGATATGGTGATTTTTAAAATAAAAAGTATAGGTAGTTACTTTTTTTTTTCTGGCTTCATTTTTTTTTTTTTTGGCATCTCTTTGTAATGTTTTCAAATTTGTTGAACCAGTTTGTTCTCTTGCTTTTGGAAGAGGTAGTAAAGGCTGTCCATGATAAAGTGAGCACTTTTGAAATCAACCTCAGAAAAAAGTCACTGATCCTGCCTGCATTTACTTTAATGGATGCACTGAGTGACGTGCGCCAGAAAAGTTGGTAACAATGGATGGAAAGTAATCCCATATATTAACGTCAAATAAAAAGTGTTAGGTAACCATTTGAGAATAATTTTAATGATTTCTTTCGCTTTCTAGTTTTTAAATGCATCAAAGTGTAAAAATTAGCAGATTTGTAAAATATTTACTTTTCTAATAACTCTGCAGTTTTACTTGACCTTGACGCCATCGGGTGAGAGACGAGACGAACGATGACACAAATACTTACTGGTAATATGGGTGCTAGCAGTTCTTCCCAATCACCGCACTATTGAGACTCAGGGTCCTCAGGGATGCTGTGGGTTCTGTGTGTCCGTCTCACTCATGCGTACTTACAAACACGTTGGCAATACTAAACTTTTTACTAAACCTCACTGGAAAAAAACACTTATTAAAATATATCTGGCTAGGACACTGTCACTACTGAATAAAATAATTCAGTTCACTGTAGACTTGTTTTATTGATATTGTTTATACACATCAACGTGCCAATCAAGTGGTTATCTCGGTCATGACTAGCCAATTTCACTTGGGTGCTCCCCAGCGCGTAATTAACCTAGCGCACTCCTAAATGATTGATCTCACCGAGTTGTGTAAAAGCACAGCCTTCACGAGGGAAGAGGGCCAACAGCCGCTAGGGTGGACTGATTGTTTTCCCCTGAAGACAGGACACTGTGAATTACAAATGAATACCCTTAATACACATTACTCTGCATCACTAACATAAACTCGTAGCGGCTCGCTCTCCTGCACGTGGTTAGTGTGGTGACTGCCTATACACAGAGCCGGCTAGGACGGGAGTAATTGCACCGTACACTAATTACAAAATTACATAGACCCTTAAATGATACATGAAATAAGATGGTACACAAGATGAATATTCACAATAAACACACACGTGTGAAAACAAGTTTAGGTGGCGCGGATGCCGCTGTATGAAGTTCGTAGCAGACCACGTGATGCAAGTGAAATTGCAATATTTCTGTGTGGAAACTGTAAACTAAATTCAGATAAAATATTATTCGTGTTGAGCAAGTGATTCTCTTTACGATTAGCGTTGTTACAGGCTTGTGCCTGATGGCGGTGAAATCAAACATTACTGTAACCGCGTGGTCAAGTACAAAAAGCATCAATTTACGTGAAAAATACATTAAACCCTGAATAAAACTGATGTAAAACTCTGAAATAAATGATTGCACATACGATGTTATATAAATAAGCTCTTAAAACGCAATGATGGCATATACAGTGACTTGGCTTCAGTTGGCCACGTGGTTATACGTGACGTTGCCGTAAAATAGTCTAACACGAAAATTACCCTCAAATACATACATAAAAATTAAGCTCTTAAAATTGCGTGTAGCAATAATGCAGAAGTTACACTGAAATGCCATAAACATAGGCAGATGGCGTCTGATTCAAAATGCATGGGTCGCGTGACCTCTCAGACATCTTTCTCCTCCGTCTGGATTAAGTTAACAATTGCGCAAGGGTGTGATGCTGTAACCGAAAGGCCACAGATACGTAGTTACAACTGACATGGACGGTGGAATTTGTCTCCAAGTTCGTTCGTGGAAGTAGTGCGTGCCAAGATGTACATGGCCTATGCCCCTGCAGTAGTACGCTGACCATACACAAGGACTCACCTGGTCGCCAACAATACTGGAGACTAGTGGCGGGACTAGGAAGCCAGAGCTCATCGACAAGAAACTCGTCAAGCCCAGAAGAACTCCTGGAAAAGACAATTTATGCAATAGTCGATGAACCTCATCAGTTCACTCGTATGGATCAACACACTCGCTGCTGGTAATGTTTATGAATGTCGGACAGTATGCAGGCATTATCACTGCAAGCCAGTGCAGGCAACTTATAAATAAGCATTTTTGCATATAGCACCCTGCCATTTTCAGAAATTGTATTACAATTTGTAACTCAATATTAAATAAATTATAAAACACTACTTCAGGATTTCCGTGAATATAATTTCAGCTCCTAGCTTCAGCAGCGAACATATTAATACATATAAACCTTTTAATAGTATCTCGTACAGAGTACAAGTCTACAATAATGCTACCCATAATAGGGATGCACGTTAAAATCATGTTGTGAAATTATTCACACAGTATTAAGGTAAAAATATTTAACAGTAATACTTGAATATTGAAAAATAACACTTTGTTGGATGGGGTAGTGGTTAGAGAAATCCTCTGTTGCCTGTATCAATTCAATCACAATCTGTTGAACACATTAAAAAAATTACACTGTTTACTGTAAATACGAGTAGTTAAATTGAGTTGAGACTTTGGTTGGCACTTTACATTGAGATCTCGATTGCCGGTGAATGTGAAAGGAGGTGGAATGCGAGGGTGGGAGAAACAGGAGCTCTGTGAGAAAACCAGCTGGCCAACAGCAGTGTCCACCATGTTTCCCACATGCGAAAATCCTGGGGAGTGTGCCGAGAATTGAACCTGGTTCACTTTGGTTGGAGGCAAGTAGAGTAATCTGACCACTGCACCATCGTCTCAACCCTCTTTCCCTTAAGGGTCCTATGTACCTGCCTGTTCAAGGTCAAGAAACGAGGGAGCGATACGGGCGACACTAACACGCATGCCTAGCGCCTCATTGCTCCTACGTGCAAGGCGTACAGTGTTTCCGTACTAATGCTTTACTGTGTAAACTAGATCTGTAACTGTGGGGTTTTATTGCATGCGATGAAAGTACACATCAAACTACCTGTGAATAATCGTACTTTTCTCGTACCACTTAAAGAAACTTCATAGGCAAGCTTTAAAAATGTGATATTTGTCCACTTTCATGATTTTTTTTTCTCCATTAATACACTTAATATGATAAAAGTAAAAAGATAATGATATAGACCATAGTTTTTTTTAAAATCATTTCTGGCAAAATTTTGTATTTCCAGAACGTATATTTACCCACATACACGCTAGGCGCAAGCAACGATTTCACAGAAAATGTTTCAGTACATAGGACCCTTAAGAGTAGACGCAGTAGACGCGCTTTCGATGAGGCTGTTCTGCAACACTTGATTGTAAAACCTCTGCATTCTGACTGCTTGGACATACGCATACTTGCCCATGGTAAATGTTTATCTTGGTCAGATGTAATAATAGTGTTAACTTTTGAATGTGCAATACATGTCGGTTACATCATAATCAGTGTAAATATTAATGTGAAAACAGTGTTACTTGGACTTTTAGGTATTGTAAAACCTGCTGAGTGCAATTAATGGACCGGATACCAGCTTTGTGCTCCGACATTTCAGTGTCGTCGAACTCTTACATGAATACGATGTAGCTACTCTTCTGTGTTGGTATTGGAGAGTTTATTGTCAGGGGATATGAGAAACTACAGCCCCTATTGAGTTCTTCATATACATTCTCTTTACAACGTAGTTAGTATGTACTTGAATTCTTAAGAGACAGTCACATTGCAAACACAAAGAAGTTAAATGAAAATTTGTTATGTTTAGCAACTGTAACTTAAGAAATACCTTTGCTTATGTTAACAATGTTAGATGATCGACAAAAATAATTTCATTTGTAATATATAGCAAATTATAGAATATGTAATTTTTTTACTTCACATGACCATTGGATGGTGTTACCGTGTTCCACTGTGTACCGCACCTACAGTTATATTTACCAAGACCATCAATTATCAAATTGGTTTGAACGGTAGAAACTGGATGTCAAAAATACAGAAAGTTTGATAAAATGGGGCATCACCAGGTTTCAATACCTAATTTGTAAAAAAGCATTTAAAATCAACCCCTTAAAATCATTTAGGCGAGTTTCATATTGGATGACCAGAAGGAAAAATATTTAATAAACTCAAGTCATGTAGGCAACGTTACATTGGCGAAGATGCATTTCCGAGGTTTGTTGATGTTTGTGCATTTTTATATACATTCTCTTTACAGCGTAGTCAGTATTTACTTGAATACTTAACGTTTCTGGGGCAGCGGTAGCACAGCAGCTAGCGTGGTTGACTTCCGCCATGTTAAATTAGGTTTGATTCGTAACAGGGTTGCTCATGAATTTTCGCACGTGGGAATTGTGGTGAATAATACTGCTGGTTGGTGGGTTTTCTCTGGGGTCTCCCATTTTCCCCCACTCTTACATTCTGGTGCTACTCCATACTCACCTTGCATCACCCTTATTGGCTCTCTAAACCTCGATGTAAGTCGCCTTAATCTCTCCACTCTATCCTCAGCTTATCATGGGCAACAAAAACACGACATGTTAACAAATTTGTAGCCTAGAATAAGATCTTGACGCAACACGCGGAAGTGTCACTTATGTATAGGCTGTTCACGGTAAACTGAGCACTTTTGAAAACCCGGTTTAAGATCGGAACTGTATTCAAGTTGTGTATTCTTCTGCCTCATGTAAAATACAATGCCACAGGCATTGTTACTTTATTTCTGTCTCTATCAAGTTGAAATTAATAGAAAAATAACAATTTACAAATCTGCTCTATTTTACACTTTGATGCATTAAAAAAAACATTAAGCGAAAGAAATAATTTAAGCTATCACAAATGGTTACCCAACACTTTTTATTCAACGTTACAATATTGAGCTACTTTCCCTTGATAGTTACCAACTTATCTGGGCGCAAGTCACTCAGTGCGCACATTAAAATATATGAAGGTAGGAGCAGTGACTTTTATTCGAGGTTGATTTCAAAAGTGCTCACTTTATCGCGAATGGCCTTTACTTGATTGGCCGGTGTGCAGTGTGTCACCTGCGAAGTTAGGAGCGAGGTCGATGTTGTTGGCGAGAGTGCCGGAGGAGGCACAGCCACCCACACCCACCAGGATCACCAGCAGGCTGATCTCCGCTGCCACATTGCATCCCACATTGGTCATCAGCGTGCACAGCACGCCCGGCAGCAGCAGCGCTGCGACAAAACACACACACACACACACGCGCCACTCTAGCCGTGTTCACATTCGTTATCTGCTCAGTTTATTAACTACTGATCATTTTGCTGAAAATAAATACATGTCAAGTAATTTTACTCTAAAAATTAGTGACTAAAATTATGTATTTACTCCGCTTCCTTAAGAGAAACAGTGTTACAAAGTTTTATCCTGACGCTTGCCGCGTCTCTCCTCCCTCAACCCATTCGTCCTCCTCATCACTTCATCAGCGCAGCTTCGACGTGCCCTCTACCGGGGGCAGTCGGCCAGAACGTGGTGGTCAACCCCCCTTCACCGCGATTCATGCGCCGCGCGAGCGATGCTCGAGCTGGGCTGCCGTGGATGAACATCGCGCTCGTGGCTGCTCACTCCGGGATATGCCCGCCCGTTGGGACAAGCGAAGACGACGGCAGCTCAGGTGCGGCGACTACTCAACTCGAGACGTCCCCAGGTGGTGGATAGGGGATCCCCAGGCCAGTGGCGTGTAGTGAGTTGGTTTTTTTTTTTTATAGAGTAAGCAATATAATAGCCCCACATATTTGAGTTGTTTTAGATAACATTTGCTAGTGCCGGGCTGTGGTTCCATTTTCAATTTCTACTAACAAACGCAACTTTCAACTTTGCTTACCCTCCACATTAACTGTATTTGCCATTTTATAATACTTAACATTCGTTATAAAAACAGAACCGAAATGAATTTAATAATAATTGAACTGAATATTATATAGAGAGCATATTACAAATTATAAGAAAATTCCCTTTGTCCCAAACATTCATCCACTTTCCAAGGTAAAATGTAGGACTGGAGGTTGCAAACAGAACGACTGCTTGCCCTGCCGAAGGAACTCGGCAGGGTAACTCGCTTGCGAGCTCGATTCATCGCTAGTCTTTCCCGTTTGTGGAAATAAATAGGTACTAGATAGCAGCACTATCTGTGAACCGACGGCAGTACGAGAACTCTGTTTCTCGAGTCGGAAACGGGAAACACTGATTCAAATGTGTTTAAATTTAAAGTTAAAGCGAAAACTATAAAGGGTCGAACATTTCCAATATGAATAGGGTAAGCATTGTTTACCTTTCGACTATGGAATAGACGCCACTGCCTCAGGCTCTAGAGTGTCTGGGAATATTCAGACACCAGCCCGTGGACCAACTAGCCGTCGAGGGCTTCGGAAAGCTGGTCAGCTCAATACGAGATGGCGAAGCGCATCTGCTGGAGGCGGATCTCGAACCTCACTGCTGACGGCGGGCTGTAGACTGCGGATGCGTGAGGAATGGATTGTGGATTGGAATGCATCGGACCTCCGAAGCTCTACGATGTCAGCCTTCACACGTGGGCCGGCGGATTTGCCACCATCAATGGTAGCTCCTCCGACGTGTTTACGTCACTGGGACGCTACTTCCTCAGCGCGGGGGTGGATCGGTTACTTATGAGGGATCTTGGCCACCCAGACGGCTATCAGTTAGATTGTGGAGGTAACGAGAAGCTAACGCCCTCTCCCCCCTCCACGTCGTCCAAAAATATTTAATTGCTGCATTAAAAAACAATGTTACAGTATTCCCAGGGTAGCGCCTGGGAGCTGTTTCCAGTGATTTGATATTCACCTGCCGTCTCCCTGCCTGTACGGGATAAAGGTAGGTGGTGAATTTAAAATGAAAATGAATTTAATCTGCGTGGAAATTTTGAAATTCAGGACTTTTGAAGTCTGTCGCTAGCACCCCTGTGAAGAGGACCAGCGACAATTGGAAATAATTAAAACAGAATTTACTGTCAAAATAATTTATAATAAACGATTAAGTTGCTTTCCATAACTGGAGTGGCGTATTTACTGGCAGCTCCTGGATGTCCCGCTGAGCATTTTTAAGTGCTCACCCAAGACCGACGGAGATTTTGGTGGAGGCGAGTAGTGGTTGGGTGGTGGGGGGGGGGGGGCTCCCCACCGTCAACCACGGCGTGGAGACCCTGATGTCGGTGCAGGAGAGAGATCATGGAGTCAGTGCCACGACTGAACTGCCCAGTTTACCCACGCACTCGACGAGAAGCAGGGATGGCCCTGCGTTAGATCGCTGCTGCCAATATTGTCGTGCTGGTTCGCCTGCACAGGAATATTGGCGGTAGTTAAGTCAAGGACATCCAATGCCCACAGACACCGCCCCCTCTTCTTTCAAATATATATTAAAATGGCACGGATTCCACACCTGCTGTCTCCTAGCAACATTTTCATTGATGTTTCCCGATTTGTGAACTCTTTCATGTCGGGAGTGTATTTAAGCTACTATGCAGGTTTTTATCCCTCTCTTCTTAATTATAGTTTCAGCTATAGGCAGGGCCGGCGCGATCATATAGGCGAACTAGGCGACGGCCTTGGGCGCCAAGACGCCGGGGGGGGGGGGGGAGGGGGCGCAGCACGACAATCAACAGCACAACGAATATGCTTTACAATTATCTAAAATAAATGAGAATGGGATTCTTACAGTAAGTGTTTGGATTATTTATGTTAATTTAAGTAATTATTTCAAGCGTATCAGTGTATGGTGATATTTTTGTGATTTGTAATAAGTAGAGAAGTGGAGATGAGGGATTAGGGCGGCTCTTAACAGCTATGGTCTTGAGAGCCGATGAGGGTAATGGTGTGATCATGGAGCAACGGCGGGGGAAACGAAGTCGGGAAGTGTAAATTCTAGTTTCTCATTTGACAATTTGTCATGGTATCGATGGACTCGAGCGTAACCAGCAGGGTGGCGGGTCAAGGAGGGAGGCCATGCCCCCCCTCCCCCCGGGTGGGGGAGGGGGGGGACTTTGAAAGTCAGGCGTCACTGCTAGCGTTGGCTCCAACACGAATAATCTTAGTTTCTAGTGTGAAGAGAAGGCGCATCCGTATTTTCCTCAGTTTTTGTATGCGCACGGAGCAGTTGACACTGATTGTTTTTCCTAAGAAGTACATTCACGCGTCACTTGTTGACCTATAGCCATTTTGACCTCCGCGGTGCTTTTGTTTAGGCTGTTTTCGTATTTTAGTAAAGTGACAGTCTCACGGCAAGATGAAAGTGACTATGAAGATGTGGCATTACTGTATAGTGGAGTAGGTATGTTTCATAATAAATTACCTCATTATGCATAGTTGGTTAAAATATTGTCAATTGAGTGTTGCGCCTTAAATTATAACATAAAGAGTTTCTGCGATCTTTGATAGGTACATCAAAATATTTAATTTGATGGGCTTCGTACATTATAAGCTTAAATGTGACTACGCCTTTTTATAATTTACAAGCACACATATTGTATTTTATTACAACCGCTAATAATTTTATAGATTACAGATTTTCCCCTACATCATTCAAGGCTAGTGCTGGGATGGTACCTTATTAAATACCATGCGTAGCAGTGGAGTGGAGGCTGGTGACATTTGGGGGCTCTTAACAGCTATGGTCTTCAAAGCCGATGAGGATGAATGACGTGTGTATGGAGCGGCGCCGGAATGCAAGGGCAGTGGAAACGGGAGATCCCTCAGAACGAGAAGACCCGCCGACCAGAGACAGCGTCCAGTACGATTCCCACATGCGAAAATCCTGGGTGACCCCGCCGGGGATCGAGCACGGATAACCTTTGTGGGAGGCAAGCGATTAGGCCGCTTGACAGCCGCGCATGGCCCTAATAAGTACATTTAAACCAATTATAAAATATTATTTACGAAAACATTTGCCCAAGCGTATTAATAAAGCAACCAAAAGTATATTTTGTTGATTAAAAATCCTCTTTAGGGCCTATTCCAAGGGAATAATAACATCTCGAACTATCAGCAACCAAATTTCAGTATACATGGCATCTATAAAAATCGGTGTAAGACCGCTTATGTTTTTATTAAAACTACGTGATATTAGTTTGATCCTATTAATAAAACATTTCTTTGTAATTGCTACTTCTGGTACTTAGCTAAGATAAATAATTGAGGCTCACTGCAAATTTTAGGTGCTGTAAATTTTGGTACTCCATCTATAAGAGACTATTCATTAACGTGAATTTTCGAATGTTTTTTTTTCTTTTTCGTACTTTCTGTTTTAAGATATGAATTCCTGTTAATATTCTTTGTTAACCAATCACGATGGATAAAGGAAATGTACTGCGTAATTGTGTTCTAACATTTAGGCTATTTGCAAGAGTTGCAATGAACATGTTTTAAAATCTTGTTATGTAAATGTAATTCAGGCAAATCCTGAAATAGCGCGTGAGGACGAGTTACATGTACGATTCTTTGTATTAACCTTGAGCTTTCTAGTTGTTTACGACATGAGTATACTTTTATTATATGTGCATACTAAGAAATGGCTGACAAGAAAAAACTTTCCGGGGCACAGTTTCGTAAAAGAAAGGCCGAGAAGGAAAAATCAGAATTGGAGCAATAAGGTTCATTTCAGAAGTACTTGCGTCGTGAAGATTCAGACAAACACCACGAAGATTCAGACAAACCCACTGTGGATTATAGGAAGGAACGTAGCGATAACATTTCAGGAAGTAGTAGTCCTATTGTAGGAAATGCGGCTGTTGTCTCATAAACCGATCAAGAAGACATCTGTAAATGGAAATGAAGAAATGTGTCATGGAGTTCTTAACCAACACAGAGAAGAGGAATTGTTAGGAAATATTACCAATCTTTCTGTAAACTATAGTGATCCTGCTACATGGGGACAATGTGATGGTCGGTAGCGTCACATCATCGTATAATATGCACCCGAACTAGTTAAAGAGTTCGAATTTCCACTAGATGACAAAAGAAGAAAGTTTTCAGTAGTTCACTACAAAAGGCGACTAATCAATGGGGAATATCTTCATCGTCCATGGCTTCAATACTCGCCTTCGAAGGATTCAGTTCTCTGCTACTGCTGCATGCTATTTTTGAAAACAGGACTATCAGCTCTATGTAGTACCGGTTTAAGTGATTGTAAAAACTTGTCTGCTATCTAATGATCACACGACAAACTTTCAAGAGCGGGAAGAACTAGAAACCAGACTGAAGGGAAAGAAAACTATTGATGAAGAACATTTGCGCCTGTCAACACAAGAAAAAAAAGTTCTTGCATCAAGTCTTAGAGAGACATACTGCATTAGTAAGGGTGCTTGGAGCACAAAACTTTAGCAATCCGTGGAACACAAGAAAAGTTGGTTTTCCTATGGAAATGTAAACATTCTTCAATTTGTTGAATACCTGTCTTTGTTTGATCCCATAATGCATGAGCACTTCCGAAAAGTTCGTGATAAGGAGACTCGCATTCATTACCTGGGAAAAGATATTCAAAATGAATTGATCCAAGTTTTGAGTAATAGCGTCCAGGAAACAGTCCTATCTACTGTTCATGGTGCTAAATACTTTCCTATAGTGCTTGACTGTACACCCGACGCGAGCCATATTGAGCAAATGACAATCGTTGTTCGATTTGTTGCAATAACAAATGCCAAAGGGTCTGGAATAAAAGAACACTTCTTAGGATTCGTGTGTGTTTCGGATACCACTAGTGCTGGGTTGACTACAACGATTCTTGAGAAGTTCGCGGATATGACCCTACCAACAGAAAACTTGCGTGGTCAAGGATATGACAATGGAAGTAATGTGAAGGGCAAAAACATTGGTCTTCAACGACGAATTTTTAGACATCAATCCACGAGCTTTTTTTGTACCCTGCAGCGCTCATTCTCTAAATCTCGTAATTAACGACGCTGCTAAATGTTGTCTCGCTGCGGCGCCTTTCTTTTGCTTGGTTCAAAGCTTGCACGTGTTTTTCTCTTCTTCAACTCAACGCTGAGAAGTACTGATGAGCCACCTGCCTTCTCTAACGTTGAAACCTATGAGCGATACACGATGGGAAAGTCGGATCGATGCTTTACAGCCACTCCGTTATCAGCTAGGGGAAATGCGTGATGCCCTTATCGACATTACTGAATACACCAACCTCACAGGATCGCATGGAAACATTTCCCGAGTTGAGGCTGGAGGACTTGCGAAAAGTATAGGGAATTTCCGATTTGTAGTATCCCTTGGTATTTGGTACAATATACTGTACGGAATCAACATAACCAGCTAACTACTCCAATCCAAGAACTTTGATTTATCTGCTGCTGAAAACTAGCTCCATACGACAAATATGTTCCTTGAAAACTGCAGAAGTGATGAGGGATTCGAGAAAATGTTAGTTGATGTAACAGAGATTGCAGAAGAACTTGAAATTCCAGCTTCATTTGCATCGGAGTCCAGCCCTACTCGCTTGAGAAGAAAGAAAATACAATTTTCGTATGGGGCAGAAAATAAACCAATACAAACTGCAAAAGACCCGTTCAAAGTGAATTTTTATTTTGAAATTCTTGATATTTCAATAAACTCTATAAATTGCCATTTTAACCTGCATCAAGAAATCACATCTATATTTGGGTTTCTTTACAACATCAGCGCCTTATAGCACAAAACTACCCAGTATATACTAGAAAACTGTTTGAAGCTTGAAAGAGACTATTGACTCACGAAGACTCAAAGGATATTGACACTACAGAGCTGTGTAGTGAAATACAATCTGCTGCAAGAAGGGTCTTAAAGAAAGCAGCACCACAAGATATTTTATATTTAATTTGTAGTTCCAGCTTACAAGAGAGCGTACCTAATTTATTTATTTCATTAAGAATTTTGTTGACACTGCCTGTATCTGTAGCCAGGGGCGAGCGCAGTTTTTCAAAGCTGAAGTTGATAAAAACATACATTCGCTCTTCTATGAAACAAGAAAGACTAGTGGGATTGTCAACTCTTTCGATAGAAAAGGAAATAGTTCAAACTATTGACTTAAGTGAATTGGTTTCAACATTTTCAAAGCTTAAGGCAAGAAAATGGAAATGAACTCTTGGGAAATTCAGGTTGGTTTTCTTTTGCTCTGTGATATTTCTATTCTATTTTTATTAAGAGTTTCCATTGATATGCCGGCAATTTACTGCGATTCTGTGGCAGTTAATAAGTATTACTATTTTTTTTTAATTTCGGAATTGTGAAACCGTGTGACTATTTTCCATCAAAGTGTGTGGAATGTATAAAGATAAAAATCCAAAAAGTTCTCGAGTAGGCCTACATTCGACTGTTGAAAAAATCCCAGGCTTACAGTATGGGTTTTAAGGGAAGGAAAGATAGGGAAAAGTTTGGGGGGGTTTTTCGCCTAGGGCGCCAAGTTGCCTTGCACCGGCCCTGGATGTAAGTACACCAAGGGAGGCTAGTCATGTCCTAAGACGGCGGCCATGGCTGCTCAGTCCCTCCCCTCCCCGCCATGATACGCGTATCTTCGCATGCAACTTCCTCTCCTGTTAGACGTAATTGACTCAGCCCTCAGACATATTTAGGTCCTTTCTATCGCGGACGCGCGCCTGATACTTAGCAATAGGGTAGATACTGCCGGAGTCAGGCGATCTTTTGAGGACGTGATAATTCGGGTTCCAGAATTCTGCCAATATTCGTTCCCAGTAAGAATATCGCCGGAGAAATTAATGCCAGCAGCGAATGGGTCAGTGGTTACACTTTTCACAAAACACATCGTGTACCCGCTCCATTCACTGTTTACGTCCCCGTGCGTTTGTTGTGCGTGCAGTGTGTGCGTGTCAATTGTTCAGTAATTTTCGGTCTTTAATAACACGTAAACAAACCCCGTATTTTTGCGCCCCAGTAAAACCGGGCTTTGCAAAACACGTAGTCGAGCTTGGCTACCCACACCCCTCCTGGGGTCAGAGTGGACTCGTCCACCGCGAGCCACCTGTTGCCCCCCTCAAATTTCCGTAAATTAGGGTGCGAGTGATTTTTGTATCAATTTAAATAAAAATGCTAGACAAACCCAACATGCACGCAACAGACTGGGAGGGCAGCCCGGTGGCATATTTAAATTACGTTGTGTATCAAATTTATTACCAATTAAATTTATTTTTAATTTTAATTTGCTTACGTTAATTAATAACCTAAAGTGGTCTTGTATTTTAGTGACGTGTGTATTTGTATGTATTTGTTTTCCCAGTAAATGTGCCAGTGTGTTTTTTTATTCAGTTGGCACGCTTTCGAGCAGGGAGGGGTCCTTACCGGGCCCGCCATGCTTGGCCCTCACTTCCGCTTGGCCCTCACTTCCGCTTGCCTATGCAGTTTCCGTAAAGGGGGAAGTATCCTTGCTATCTTAGATTTAAGTATTTTCCTCATTAACTTAATTTTCGGAGCCAATATTTAAAAACCAAGCTAGTCATGGAGTAAGAAACATTTTAACAGTTATTTCCAAAGCCCACTTATTTTTCTTACATGATTAGTGTCACATCTATAACCATAATCAAACATTATCTAATTATTTAATAATTTCAGTCCCACATGGGAAAATACAGGTATATTTGAAACCCTATAAATTAAAAAAAATAAAAATCGTCAAGTAGTCGTCCACGCCTTGTCTAGCTTTGATTTTTTATTTCTGGTAATACATTTTCATTACGAAGACTTGTAAGGTAATTCGACGATGGAATGGATACTACCTCCTTAAGCGCCAAGAGAAAAGTACAAAGATACGGGCGTGGTTTAATCTGTGGCCTTTCATCGCGTGTAATAAAACCCCTATGTTAGAGATCTAATTAGCACAGTACAGCATTACTCCTTGCGCGTAGGGGCGATGAGGCACTAGGCGTACGTGTTAGTGTCACCCGTATCGCTCCCTCGCTTCTTGACCTTGGACGCGGGGTCCCCATGAGAGTCCATCCCACTCTTAATATGACAAAATAAATAAAATTGGGGCATAGATAATTGTTTTTTTTTTATTATCTGACAAAAAGTCGTATTTGCATAACTTTTTTTTTTACCGAGATACGCGTATTCGCGCAAACAACTATTTAACAAAAAACGTGGGGGTGGGGGGTCCATCCCACTCTTAAACCTGAGATATGATGATGAAACTTTGTGCACTGTAGCATCATGTGGCATGGAGCTGCAGTGGTGCAGCAGTCAAACTAGTAGACTCCCACCAAGCCCGAAGCAAACGGGATACAATTCCTGCGGATTCACACGTGTTTTTACACGTGGGAAACATTGGTGTTACTGTTGGCTGCCAGGTTTCCTCAGGGCGCTGCCTTTTTCCCCCACCCTTGCATTCTTCCGCTGCTCCATATCCACCTCATCTCACCCTCACTTCCGCTTCAAGACTAGTCATGGCGTAATCGATGCTGATGATAGATTAATCGATTATATTTAAATAATCGAAAATAATCAATGTCGATTTTGATTATCGAAACCATAATCGATTTCAAAAAAATAAATACCACTTCTAAGTTAATTTTCGCAAAGTCATATTGAA
Organism: Dryococelus australis; assembly: GCA_029891345.1. NCBI lineage: Eukaryota > Metazoa > Arthropoda > Insecta > Phasmatodea > Phasmatidae > Dryococelus > Dryococelus australis. Next base: position 14,053,826 of record CM056993.1, read on the forward strand.
ATGAAGACAGTTATACTTCCCGTTCTGGTATTTCATGTGCACTTTAGACATTAACATGATTCAGTTTTTACATATACATGTTTAATTTACTCCTCTTTATAAATATTTGTGTAGTGTTTTGACATTAAAATCTGTGAAGAAAAGTGTCATGGTGCTGCTCCAGCATATGTAAAATTTTGTTATTAAGGTGTAGCTTATGTTTGTAAGTTTACCATAATGACTTTATTATTCTTGTATTACAATAAGCATTCAAAACATATGTGTGAACTGTGTAATCGTTCGTGTTGATCTTTGTATCCAAAACTCTACAAAATGTAATATAGGACTGAATAATTTCGTCAAATAATCGATGATTAATCAATCGATTAATCAAGTAAGATAAATATGAAGAATCGATTGTATGAAATAATCGATTTGTCCCATCACTAGTCAAGACCTCGCTGCTAAGCACTGGCCAATATATTTTAACTCGATTTAGCAGATAGGGCTGACAACTGGCCGATATTTAGGGACACGAAATTTTCGCATTTTAAACTACATGTATGCCAGACTCCACTGTCCTATGTATTTTCGAGCCTCAGCTATCACTTCATTGGCTGCTGCCCCCCAGTATTACCTCAGAACAGGTAGCATGGGATATGGTTCTTGTTTACCTACAGGTATGTTATTGGCTCGGAGTTCACGTGGGCGTGTCTAATAAACTGTGTTCCAATCGCAAACATGAGATAGATGTACGTATTTTTGAAGTCTAGCTTGACCTAAAATGAATCCGCGAAATTTTCCATGCGCTGCCCACAGTTAGACAGGTGTTTTTCGCGAAAATATTTCTGGCTATGCTAGACTTCAATATCCTACGTCCACAAACACAACTTCCTTTGTTATTGGCTGCGTGTCTACGTGATGAGACGTGTTCTCATTTGACTGGGCCAATCAGAGTAAAGTACTCTGCTACTGAACATCCATGATTCGCGGACAGACACTTGAGGAACGTGACATTTGAAATAATCCAACCACGAAATTGCATATGAACAAAAGTGTTTTGGAGTGCAACTAGTCTTGAAATATTTTCGCGAAAAACACCAGTCTCTACCTATAGTGTATGTTTTCCTTACTGCGTGGATCAAAGAATAATCCCATACAGACATATGATGAGGCGTTGTATATCCTCAGAATTATTTGAAAATAAACTGAATACTAATAGGCAGTGCCAGTATTTTATCACTGCCAAAATTACAGGTACATTTGATCTGTTGCTCTAACCGAGTGTCCAGCCTGTTTACAGTGTCGGAATCGGTTTAAAACTTATGTCTTAAAATAACTTGCCTTGATCATATCATCCGGTTGAAATGTCGTGTGTCAAGTTGTCGCAAAGTGTCTCTTATGACATCGGGTAAAGTTGGCAACCCTATTAGCAGCATCTGTTGTCGCTACATCTTTATGCCTGGTCCACATTTACGCCGATCCCGCCAAAGAGACGGCAGACAGAACCGATGACTGTTCACGTGTAAGCAGATTTTCTGCGTAGGTAGCCATTTTGCTGCTGAATTCGTGATTTTTTTCTAACGCCAGGAGAGTAAAACAAATCATTGATAACAAACTAGATGCTGTCGTATTTCTGCTCTTGTTTGATAATTCTATTATAGTGCGATTTATGTACTAAACGGGGGAATCTTATGCACATGAATTGCATTTAACTATACGCTGGTACTTTAGAGAAATTAACGTAGTTTACTACATAACAAATCAGTGCAAAGGCTTCAATTATCTGCAATGAATTAAAATATAATCAATCTTCTTCGAATACAAAAATTAAGATCACCGATGTTCCGGTCTCCCTCTGAACACTCATTTGTTTATCACAAGACACTCGAAAGGTGGACTCGTGATGTAAACACCATAGAAGTGAGGTCTAGATTCAAGCTGGATCTCAGCAATGCATTCGTAACTGCAAGTGTGTCTCGCGGCGATGGTATATGACACAATACGGAAACAATCATCACGAGATGAAACGGAATACTGGATACGCAGATTCATGTTCGGAAATTCAGATCAGTTTTGCTTTGCCCCCAAGGAACTTTTTTGCGAAGTAAGGTACTAGTCTCAAAGTACTTTTGTGGTACTTTATGTTACAAGTGACCGCAAGTGCTGAAATCTTGGTATTTTCACGTACCATGACGAAGGCATCTTGGCACATGGCACGGCACCCTGAAAACTGGTATGCATACCGAGAAACTGGTACGGCTAACACCACTGCGAGGACGGCTTCTGATTGGCTGTTCCAGTTTCCCGCTCTGTCTGTTCGGCATGATCGACGTAGGCCTACATGTGAACCAACCACTTATTCGAAAATTCATGGATGAATCCACCAGCGGTTGATACACCGATGTACACCGGTCGAGGCATTTTTCGAACGTCAGGTTGATTTTTAGCGGTGTTTTTGTCTGCTTTCAGACACATAGACCTATTAATACCATTTCACTCAAATTATAAAGTTTTCATCGCCCATTAGTAAAACTCGACGTCTGAATTATTTTGGATTATTTTGGAATGCTTAAAAATTACGAGTTCTGGGTGTTTTTACTTTTGTATTTCAGAGAAAACATTTAAAAGTTCATTGGTTGATATTTTGGTGCATATCCACCAGATCCACCAGATTTTCAGGCCGGTGGAATAGACAGGTTCGACCGGAATCCCCAAACGATTAATTTTCGAACGTTTGGTGAGTGAAGAGATTTGGGCGGCTCTTAGCAGCGAGGTCTTGAGAGCCGATGAGGGTGATCGAAGTGAATATGGGGCGGCGCCGGAATGAAGTGGCGGGGGAAAAACGGGAGACCCCCGAGGAAACCCGCCGACCAACGGCATCGTCACTTGAGGAAATCCCGGTGACCCGGCCGGGGATTGAACCCGGTTCGCCTTGGTGGGAGGCGAGCGTGCTAACAGCTCGGGCCAACGTGGCACGGTGGATGCTCCCAGAGTAGATACGCGGCAGGCACGACGTCTCGCAGGTGGACGCCGTGAAGGATGTAAGTACCTATGGCTGTGGCCAACTTGCGCACACGAGTAACTGACCAGCCCGCGGAGTGCAGCAGGTAGTCCGCCAGCGTGGAGAACATCAGGCCAATCAGGAAGCGGCTCACGTTCGGCAGGCTCGAGATCAGCCCGTTCTGTTGCAAACACACGTGCATTGTGAGCATAGCTCCGGTGTGTGATCCTCAGAGCTGGATCTAAGGGGGAGGCAAGTTTAAGAGGGGGCGGGCGGGGCCCTACCACACACGTGCAGGATGTGTGTGGGTGTAAAGATTTTCTTTACAAGTGAATAAGCAAATGCCCACAGTTTTGTTGTTTCTTTGATGGCTGTCATGAAAAAGGCACAGATTTACAAAAACAAGGATACATTCCACTGCATACCACCAACTTCAATCGAAATTCAGTTTCAAGAGGGGGGGGGGCAACAGAAGTAAACTTTGTCCCTCTAAGAATGCCTCTAGATAAAGCACTGGTTATTTTAACAAAGGTATCCTATATTCTAATGTCACATTCATTAGGTTCAGTGAAGGAGATAGTACACACTGCCATAAAGTTTTTTTTTAATACTCAAAACAATAACTGTCAGAAAATAAATGTTGTAGACGTTAAGTAGTCCCCCCTCACAAAATATGTTACACGCAGTGTTGAGATAATCAGGTGACCCAAAATAGCAAGAACTAACACATTTCATGAACCTCGCACTCATATACGGAAGGATTTGGAGACTTGGATGGTTGAAAATTAAACATTTAACAAGTTCATATTTCCACTAAAGGTTTTATCGATTTATGAAATGCTGCATTTAATCCAAAGTAGTGTGTTATATAAATTATACGAATATCATAAAAGAATCACTCTCTTATATTACAGCATATTTTGTAGTTATTTTGGGTTCCATAAAGCTACATATAAAGAGATGTGCTGACAAAAGGTGGACTCAGACTCTTTGGGGCCACTGTAGTGTTGTTATCAGAACACTTACTCTCCACCAAGGAGGTCTGACTTTGATTCTCAGTAGAGTTGTTATCAGAACACTTACTCCCTATCAAGGACGACTGACTTTGATTCTCAGTAGTGTTGTTATCAGAACACTTACTCTCCACCAAGGAGGACTAACTTTGTTTCTCAGTGGGGTTGTTATCAGAACACTTAGTCTCCACCAAGGAGGACTGACTTTGTTTCTCTGTAGTGTTGTTATCAGAACACTTACTCTCCACCAAGGAGGACTGACTTTGATTCTCAGTGGGGTTGTTATCAGAACACTTACTCTCAACCAAGGAGGTCTGACTTTGATTCCCAGTGGGGTTGTTATCAGAACACTTACTCTCCACCAAGGAGGACTGACTTTGTTTCTCAGTGGTGTTGTTATCAGAACACTTACTCCCCATCAAGAACGACTGACTTTGATTCTCTGTAGTGTTGTTATCAGAACACTTACTCTCCACCAAGGAGGTCTGACTTTGATTCTCATTGGGGTTGTTATCAGAACACTTACTCTCCACCAAGGAGGACTGAGATTTTGTTTCTCAGTGGTGTTTTTATCAGAACGCTTACTCTCAACCAAGGAGGTCAGACTTTGATTCTCAGTGGGGTTGTTATTAGAACACTTACTCCCCATCAAGGAGGTCTGACTTTGATTCTCAGTAGTGTTGTTATCAGAACACTTACTCTCCACCAAGGAGGTCTGACTTTGATTCTCAGTAGTGTTGTTATCAGAACACTTACTCCCTATAAAGGACGACTGACTTTGATTCTCAGTAGTGTTGTTAGCAGAACTCTTACTCTCCACCAAGGAGGACTGACTTTGATTCTCATTGGGGTTGTTGTCAGAACACTTACTCTCCACCAAGGAGGACTGACTTTGTTTCTCTGTAGTGTTGTTATCAGAACACCTACTCTCCACCAAGGAGGACTGACTTTGATTCTCTGTAGAGTTGTTATCAGAACACTTACTCTCCACCAAGGAGGACTGACTTTGATTCTCTGTAGTGTTGTTATCAGAACACTTACTCCCCATCAGGGACGACTGACTTTGATTCTCTGTAGTGTTGTTATCAGAACACTTACTCCCCATCAAGGAGGTCTGACTTTGATTCTCAGTAGTGTTGTTATCAGAACACTTACTCTCCACCAAGGAGGACTGACTTTGATTCTCTGTAGTGTTGTTATCAGAACACTTACTCCCCATCAAGGAGGACTGACTTTGATTCTCAGTGGGGTTGTTATCAGAACACTTACTCTCCACCAAGGATGACTGAATTTGTTTCTCTGTAGTGTTGTTATCAGAACACTTACTCTCAACCAAAGAGGCCTGACTTTGATTCTCTGTAGTGTTGTTATCAGAACACTTACTCTCCACCAAGGAGGACTGACTTTGATTCTCTGTAGTGTTGTTATCAGAACACTTACTCTCCACCAAGGAGGACTGACTTTGATTCTCTGTAGTGTTGTTATCAGAACACTTACTCTCCACAAGGACGACTGACTTTGATTCTCTGTAGTGTTGTTATCAGAACACTTACTCCACCAAGGAGGTCTGTCTTGATTCTCATGGGGTTGTTATCAGAACACTTACTCTCCACCAAGGAGGACTGACTTTTGTTTCTATGGTGTTTTTATCAGAACACTTACTCTCAACCAAGGAGGTCTGACTTTGATTCTCAGTGGGTTATTATCGTACACTTACTCCCATCAAGGAGGTCTGACTTTGATTCTCGTGTGTTGTTATCAGAACACTTACTCTCAACCAAGAGGTCTGACTTTGTTTTCAGGGGTGTTTTTATCAGAACACTTATCTCCACAAGGAGGACTAACTTTGATTCTCAGTGGTGTTGTTATCAGAACACTTACTCTCCCAAGGGGACTGACTTTGATTCTCAGTAGGTTGTTATCAGAAACTTACTCCCATCAAGGAGACTGACTTTGATTCTCAGTAGTTTTTTGTTATCAGACACTTATTCCATAGGAGGTCTGGACTTTGATTTCAGTAGTGTTGTTATCAGAACACTTACTCTCACCAAGGAGGTCTGACTTTGATTCTCAGTAGTGTTGTTATCAGAACACTTACTCCTATCAAGGACGACTGACTTTGATTCTAGTACTATTGTTATCAGAACACTTACTCTCCACCAAGGAGGACTAACTTTGATTCTCAGTGGGGTTGTTATCAGAACACTTACTCTCCACAGGAGGACTGACTTTGTTTCTCTGTAGTGTTGTTATCAGAACACTTACTCTCACCAAAGAGGTCTGACTTGTTTCTCAGTGGGGTTGTTATCAGAACACTTAGTCTCCACCAAGGACGACTGACTTTGTTTCTCTGTAGTGTGTTATCAGAAACTTACTCTCCACAGGAGGATGACTTTGATTTTGTAGTGTTGTTATCAGAACACTTACTCCTATCAAGGACGACTGACTTTGATTCTCTGTAGTGTTGTTATCAGAACACTTACTCTCACAAGGAGACTGACTTTGATTCTCTGTAGTGTTGTTATCAGAACACTTACTCTCCACCAAGAAGGACTGACTTTGATTCTCTGTGTGTTGTTATCAGAACACTTACTCCCATCAAGGACGACTGACTTTGATTCTCTGTAGTGTTGTTATCAGAACACTTACTCTCCACCAAGGAGGTCTGTCTTTGATTCTCAATGGGGTTGTTATCAGAACACTTACTCTCCACCAAGGAGGACTGAGATTTTGTTTCTCAGTGGTTGTTTTATCAGAACGCTTACTCTCAACCAAGGAGGTCAGACTTTGATTCTCAGTGGGGTTTTATCAGAACACTTACTCCCCATCAAGGAGGTCTGACTTTGATTCTCAGTAGTGTTGTTATCAGAACACTTACTCTCCACAAGGAGGTCTGCTTTGATTCTAAGTAGTGTTGTTATCAGAACACTTACTCCCTATCAAGGACGATGACTTTGATTCTCAGTAGTGTTGTTATCAGAACTCTTACTCTCCACCAAGGAGGATGGCTTTGATTCTCATTGGGGTTGTTATCAGAACACTTACTCTCCACCAAGGAGGACTGACTTTGTTTCTCTGTAGTGTTGTTATCAGAACACTTACTCTCCACCAAGGAGGACTGACTTTGATTCTCTGTAGAGTTGTTATCAGAACACTTACTCTCCACAAGGAGGACTGACTTTGATTCTTTGTAGTGTTGTTATCAGAACACTTATCCCCATCAGGACGACTGACTTTGATTCTCTGTAGTGTTGTTATCAGAACGTTACTCCCCATCAAGGAGGTCTGACTTTGATTCTCAGTAGTGTTGTTATCAGAACACTTACTCACCACCAAGGAGGTCTGACTTTGATTCTCTGTAGTGTTGTTATCAGAACACTTACTCCCCATCAAGGAGGACTGACTTTGATTCTCAGTGGGGTTGTTATCAGAACACTTACTCTCCACCAAGGAGGACTGACTTTGTTTCTCTGTAGTGTTGTTATCAGAACACTTACTCTCAACCAAGGAGGTCTGACTTTGTTTCTCAGTGGTGTTTTTATCAGAACACTTACTCTCCACCAAGGAAGTCTGGGTTTGTTTCTCTGTAGTGTTGTTATCAGAACACATACTCTCTACCAAGGAGGACTGACTTTGATTCTCAGTAGTGTTGTTATCAGAAACTTACTCCCCATCAAGGACGACTGACTTTGATTCTCAGTAGTGTTGTTATCAGAACACTTACTCTCCACCAAGGAGGACTAACTTTGATTCTCAGTGGTGTTGTTATCAGAACACTTACTCTCTACCAAGGAGGACTGACTTTGATTCTCAGTGGTGTTGTTATCAGAAAACTTACTCCCCATCAAGGACGACTGACTTTGATTCTCAGTAGTGTTGTTATCAGAACACTTACTCCCCATCAAGGAGGTCTGACTTTGATTCTCAGTAATTGTTGTTATCAGAACATTTACTCTCCACCAAGGAGGTCTGACTTTGATTCTCAGTAGTGTTGTTATCAGAACACTTACTCCTATCAAGGACGACTGACTTTGATTCACAGTACTATTGTTATCAGAACACTTACACTCCACCAAGGAGGACTAACTTTGATTCTCAGTGGGGTTGTTATCAGAACACTTACTCTCCACCTAGGAGGATGACTTTGTTTTTTCTGTAGTGTTGTTATCAGAACACTTACACTCAACAAAGAGGTCTGACTTTGTTTCTCAGTGGGGTTGTTATCAGAACACTTAGTCTCCACCAAGGAGGACTGACTTTGTTTCTCTGTAGTGTTGTTATCAGAACACTTACTCTCCACCAAGGAGGACTGACTTTGATTCCCAGTGGGATTGTTATCAGAACACTTTACTCCCCATCAAGGAGGACTGACTTTGATTCCCAGTGGGTGTTGTTATCAGAACACTTACTCTCCACCAAGGACGACTGATTTGTTTCTCAGTGGTGTTGTTATCAGAACACTTAGTCTCCACCAAGGAGGACTGACTTTGTTTCTCTGTAGTGTTGTTATCAGAACACTTACTCTCAACCAAGGAGGACTGACTTTGATTCCCAGTGGTGTTGTTATCAGACAACTTACTCCCTATCAAGGACGACTGACTTTGATTCTCTGTAGTGTTGTTATCAGAACACTTACTCTCCACCAAGGAGGACTGACTTTGATTCTCAGTAGAGTTGTTATCAGAACACTTACTCTCCACCAAGGAGGACTGACTTTGATTCCCAGTGGTGTTGTTATCAGAACACTTACTCTCCACCAAGGAGGTCTGACTTTGATTCCCAGTGGGGCTGTTATCAGAACACTTACTCTCCACCAAGGAGGACTGACTTTGTTTCTCAGTGGTGTTTTTATCAGAACACTTACTCCCCATCAAGGACGACTGACTTTGATTCTCTGTAGTGTTGTTATCAGAACACTTACTCTCCACCAAGGAGGTCTGACTTTGATTCTTATTATAGTTGTTATCAGAACACTTACTCTCCACCAAGGAGGACTGAGATTTTGTTTCTCAGTGGTGTTTTTATTAGAACACTTACTCTCAACCAAGGAGGTCTGACTTTGAATCTCAGTGGGGTTGTTATCAGAACACTTACTCTCAACCAAGGAGATCTGACTTTGATTCTCAGTGGGGTTGTTATCAGAACACTTACTCTCCGCCAAGGAGGACTGAGATTTTGTTTCTCAGTGGTGTTTTTATCAGAACACTTACTCTCAACCAAGGAGGTCTGACTTTGATTCTCAGTGGGGTTGTTATCAGAACACTTACTCTCCACCAAGGAGGTCTGACTTTGATTCCCAGTGGGGCTGTTATCAGAACACTTACTCTCCACCAAGGAAGACTGGCTTTGATTCTAAGTGGTGTTGTTATCAGAACACTTACTCTCCACCAAGGAGGTCTGACTTTGATTCCCAGTGGGGCTGTTATCAGAACACTTACTCTCCACCAAGGAAGACTGGCTTTGATTCTAAGTGGTGTTGTTATCAGAACACTTACTCTCCACCAAGGAGGTCTGACTTTGATTTTCAGTGGGGTTGTTATCAGAACACTTACTCTCCACCAACGAGGACTGACTTTGATTCTCAGTGGGGTTGTTATCAGAACACTTACTCTCCACCAAGGAGGACTTTCTTTGATTCTCAGTGGGGTTGTTATCAGAACACTTACTCTCCACCAAGGACGACTGACTTTGTTTCTCATTGGTTTTGTTATCAGAACACTTACTCTCCACCAAGGAGGACTGGCTTTGATTCTCAGTAGGGTTGCCCTGAAGATTCACTTGCGAGTAACGTGGCAGCTGTTGACATTAGTGACTGTGGGTTTTCTAGTTGTTCATTTGTTTGTCTGACCATCGCACTCTGTCACTTCACCATCTTATCCTGGTTTAGCTAAGTGCTCCACTCTTCACGATGAGAACCAAAAGAATTATAAAAATATATTCTGACTCAAAGTTTGGATGTTTTATGACTCGCTGGGGATTCTAAATATAGTGCTGGTAGTGTGTGATCTTCTCCCTGCAGCAGTATCACACAATAGCGAGCATAGCTGCCAAAGGAATGTGCATAGAACAACTAGAACTTTTAAGTGTGAGTGTTGTGAGTGAATATATCTGGGCGGCTCGGTAACAGTGAGATCTTGGGAGCTGACGAGGGTTAAGTAAGGTGAATATGGAGCATCGCCGGAATGAAGGGCGGGGGAAATGGGAGATACCCGAGAAAGCCCGCCGACCAGGAGCATCGTCCGGCACGATTCCCACTTGTGAAAATCCGGGAGTGTCCCGGCCGGGGATTGAACCAGGTTCGCCTTGGTGGGAGGCGAACAGGTTAATCGCTCAGCCACCGCGGCCTCAGAATTTTTAGGAGTAGAGAGGTTGGGGCGGCTCGTAGCAACAAGACTTGAGGGCCGAAGATGGTGAAACGAGGGGGATATGGACCAGCATCAGAAGGCCAGGCCAGGGAAAATAAGATAATTCGCATGAAATCCCACCAGCTAGCGGATCTGCATCATCTGGCAATATTTCCGCATGCGAAAATCCATAGAAGTAACCCCACCGGGAATTAAACCTGGTCCGCTTTGGCGAGAGACGAGTACTCTAGCCACTATGCAAATCGTGGCGCCAATTGTACAAAGCCAAGCAAAAGATAAGAGACCCTGATTGCAATTCTCATTAGTTTTTCCACGTTATCGGGAGCTGACTTAAATCATGGAAGCAGTGAGGAGGGTGGAGATGACCATAGCACAAAGTGTAGAGGTGATCTGCTTATCAGACTATACTGAACTCTGATACGTCCAGCTAACAATGCTCACGTAATTGCACTCTCTGAAGCAATGTGAATGAGAACTGCTCCCCTTGACTGGTGGCTTACCATCTCGATGCCGAGGCCGTGGACGTTCTTGAGATAGGTGGGCCCGTAGGTGAGTGTGGCGAGGAACGTCCAGGTGTTGCCAACCATCCCAACGAGCAGCGCCCAGAACGGCATCGAGGTGAGGATGGACCCCCAGGGCACTGCCGGCTGTCACAACAAGCAGTCACGTGTGAACAACCCCAATGTAGACCTCGAGCATTGTGATAAAGTGTGCTTGTGTCTTCTCACTGCTCTTCCACATCACTACAACTCCATTAAAACCTTATGCTGCTGTTTATGACACTACTCCCTATAACTGTTCCGCTCTTAATTAGGTAAGTTTTAAACAAATATTACAAATTATTTCATCATGGCTAGAGACCAGCAAAATTCACGTTATCGTTCGGTGTCATGATAGACTCCGCTGTCTTATAAACAAGCGATCAGGGTTCGTGGTTTCATTGGCCGCTGCAGCGTAATCAACGTCATGTATCTTCTCGATCTCTCAAAAGAAATTGGTCATTCCACCGCTGACCTTATGTAATTGGCTCTAGACTTCTCCGATGCGTGACAAACATTTTTGGCCAATGACCGAAGTCGGTCAAACGCACAGTAAGTTGGAGTTCAGTCCATCCTTAAATAATAACACGAATTTTGCAGGTCACTAATCATGTGCAACGCGGATGACAGTAATACACACACTTACTAGTGAGTCATTATATACATATACATGCATGACCATGGGCTGTATGCTCATTGGGAAACTTTGCAGTGTGTCCATGCTTTAAAACTGCCCTGACTGTACCCAAGAAATGAGTAATATCCGTACAAATATGTAACACTCCCAAGCTACAATCTGACTTTCTACTTGGTGCCAAGTGCCACTGTAATTTCAAAGGATGTTGCAAGCATTCGTAAGAAAACTCACAGAATCTACAAAACAGACAAAGCAACACATGCATGTTTAGACGCAGTTATTATCACCAAAATCTTAGTTCATCTGTATATAAGTGATACACCATTTATCAAGACTGGGTTGTCCAACAAATATTAGGAATTGTCCATGAGAATGCAATATACTTCAGGAGGAAACTAATAGATACACCTCGATTAATGGTAGTATGGGCCATACTGACAAAATTTCAGTTGTTCCAAAACCAATATGATTCCCCAGTACCAGTGAATATATATACCAGTAAACACCAATTGTACGCGCTTGTGATATTACCATTCCATTCTACAAAATCTGTTCTATCACATCTTTATTGTACTGGATTGTGTCAGCTCTTAGTACGTGAAACCCTAACTAACCTACCATATTCTTTGCAGTGATAATATAGAAAGAGTTGGACACCCAGTGGTTCCATTATCACCCCAACTCCATCTCACTTCACGCTCATTGCTAATGATGTTGTTGAGGGTCGTCCAAATCTTCCTACTCTCAACTCAACAACTACAAATCGGGACAGGAAAATTTCATGTGTTGAATTACCTGTAAGCTAGGCTCCATAGTGTGTGTATGTTGTTAGCTAACTACGCAATGCTTGATGCTCAAACAAGCAACCAATTTTTCATCAGGGTGTGTATAATGATATTGGGTTTCTGTCTCCTTGCAGGTCTTTCCCTCGTGCAGATTCTTTCAGTGGACACTTAGTAAACAGTCATCCAGTTAGAGACCTACAATGCCCGCGTTATTCTTAGCTTCTCCATTTCTACCTTAACACAATTCATGATTTTATTGGTTACTGCAACTGTATGGCATCATTTACCTGCATGACCCTGTTTATGGAGATTCGTGGCACTACTGTTGAGCAAACACCTACAATTGGCTATAAGTGTATGTGGAACACACCAGTGCCAGATGTCAAAGGAGTATAAAACATCTTATCTTAGTCTGCAGCTACATCCTCACAGTACGCACACCAATCGAACCAAGTTCATAACCTAAGCCTACAGGCAACAGTCAGAGTATATGGACCGCAAGCGAAGTGGCATAATTACGCGGTCGGGAGGTGGGGGGGGGGGGGAGTGATTAGGGTAATTAATCACGAAAAATAATATTTTATTATTTATAATTTTTAATAATAATGGGCGGGGAACTTGCTTATCTCTCAGTGACTGATATTGGCTCTCGAGATCTGGTTGTTAAGAGCCACCTAAATTTCTCAACTCAACTTAACTCAAAGGTTGATACTTATTCCATCATAAAATGGTTCCAAATGCATTATTTGAAGAATAAATGTTTTAAATGTTCCTGTAGAGGGCCTATGGTTCCCCTTCTCGCTGGGAGTTTTCCATGTCACCTCCCCCCCTCCCAACTCCTGGATCGTATCACCCCATCGTACAAAGCCACTACCTAGTTACGCCACTGTACAAGGCTGTCATACACTTACCTTCCCCTCCTCCTTTTTTGCTTTCTGGCTATTCTATAGTAAGCGCACTCTTCGAGACCAGTAAACAGATAAATAAATGATTGCATGCACATAATACGAATATTGCAGTTATTTATAGAGACAGGTGTTTTTGCGAAATATTTTTGGCTATGCTAGACTTCAATATCCTGCGTCCACAAACACAAATGCCTTTGGTTATTGGGTGCCTGTCTGCGTGAGTAGACGTGTTCTTATTTGACTGTGCCAATCATAATAAAGTACTCTGCTACTGAACATCCATGATTCGCTGAGACACTTGAGGCACGTGACATTTGGAATCATCCATCCACGAATGTGCATATAAACAAAAGTGTTTTGGAGTGCAACAGGTCTTGAAATCTTTTCGCCAAAAACACGTGTCTAGTTATTAGAGCCGCGAGTATTTCGCGGATTGAGTTGGCAGCAAGCTAGGCTGGACAGCCCTCTATACACTCGAGCAATATCGTTTGCTTATTGGTTGCTGTGATCAAGTGAACCATCTGTACAGGACTGTTAAATACTTACACTACTGTCCCCTGCTTATTATTGGAGCACAGTTAAACGGGGCGTGTCTAAACAACTGTCGTCCAATCACAGCAACAGGAGAAAACAACACGTGTTTGGAGTCTACCTTGCCTCCGAATGAATTCGCGAAGTACTCAGGGCTCTACTAGTTATTTACCAACAGGGAAGGAAACTGAGGTGTGCGTGTTTTTGCAGTCCATCTTGTCCGTGGTGACGACGCAGTCGAGCACTGACCTGCTTCCTGGCGACGTGCTGGTTGACTGCGATCTCGATCATCTTCATCTCCTGGCGGGTGATGCGGGGATGCTGGGCTGGCGTGTCGAACACAAGCAGCCACCATAGCGCGCACCACACCAGCCCCACGACCCCGGGCACGTAGAAGGCGTACTCCCAGCCGAGGTGCGCCATCAGCACGCCGCACAGTGAGAACGTCGCGGCCGCCCCTACCGCGTTACCTGCAAGCACGCGCCCATCAAAACTTGCTGCAGCTTCTGAATAGTACTCCGTGGAACGTACACTCGCTGCCAGAAGTCAGTGCCCGGTTGCACTATCGGGGTTCGAAATTTCGGTCCGAGATCGGATCTAAGATCGACACAGAAAACTGTTGCACCATTCGAGTTCAGAGATGGACTGGAGATCTAGATGAAGTTCATTTCGAACCCCCGAAATTGGCGGTTCCAAATCTCGATCCGAGATCAGCAGCTGTCTTCAACAAACTTAGTTTGAAAATACGCCAACAGATAGAACTACGTTCGATCGTTTTCTTGGGAAATCAAAACAACATTATACTTACTTGAATATTATTCAGTAAAATTCGTACAACAGTAATTAATTTTAAAAAGATAAAACATCGCACATAGTGAAAAATAAGCCTACTTCCATAATGTCATATATTACGAACCAATAGCAAAATTTGTCTCATACTTAATCTCAACCTCTCACTTTGGAACCAAGATCGACGAATAGAAGATCCAGATTCACGAAATTTCCTTGGTGCCACGTTTTTACATTGGAACCAAGATCGAACTCGATCCTGGTTCGGAATTAGGATAATTTGATCTCGGATCGAGTAAAACGTTGGTGCAACCGGGCATCAGAGATGGAAGCGTGGTTTACATCACAAGAGGAAACACAGGAGCTCTATTTGCAGTATTAAAAAATTTGCAGACATGATCGAATGTTTACACCCTTGCTTCAACCTTGCTTCCTGTTAACTATGAACAGTTTGTTACGTTTATAAAGACTGTTGTACACATATAAACAAGTATTTTGCCTATTCACTGCCTAAAATTACTTATTCTTATATAAACTATTCTGGTGCCTGTTAACTTTATCTCTGTATATATGTATATGATGCATTTGTTGGCTAGTTGAAAATCTTTATACTGTATTGTTTGTTTTATGGAGGGCATTTTTTTGGGGCATTTCTGTATAAAGACGAACGAAAGGAAAACTACCTCCAAATGTAATATTAGTAAGAAATAGAATTTGGTTTGCTTTGAAAAGAAATGTGTTAAATTAGGAGGATCCTGTGTTTGTGATTGTTACTATAGTACGACAAAATTAAGTGAAATGAACTGTAAACGTGAAAATCATTCTGTACAGTCTGTGGTGGTAAGGATCCTAAATTTGTTTCTAGTATTTTTTTTTTCGAAGTGTAAATAGTGTAAACTATGCATTTCGAATACAAGGACATATTTATTTTGAACTGTTTTATTTATTTTAAATAGTTAATTTAATTATTTTGCTTTGAAATTGTTGCACCAGGAAAATAAAAAACCTACGAGGGGCTCTTAACATCGAGGTCTGGAGAGCCGATCAGGGTGAAGCGAGGTGGGAATGGAGCATCGCCGGAATGCAATGGCGGGGGGAAAACTGGAGAACCCCGAGAAAACTCGCCGAGCAGCATCGTCCGGCACGATCGCCACGTGCAAAAATCCGGGGGTGCAACCCTGACCGGAATGGAACCCGGTTCACCCCGGTGGCGGGCGAGCTCTGCAACCACTTCGTCAAACCGCAGGCCCGCAAAGGCTGTAAGCGATGCGCGCGCAGCACTGGCCATGCCGTCAGCTCTCTCTCTCTCTCCTCTCTCTCTCTCTCTCTCTCTCTCTCTCTCTCTCTCTCTCTCTCTCTCTCTCTCTCTCTCACGTCACGTGGTGCGTCACTGCTGTTAAAGGCTGTTCAAGGTAAAGTGAGCATTTTTGAAATAAACCTTAGAAAAAAGTCACTGCCCCTACCTGTGCATATTTTAACGGGCGCAAAGAGTGACATGCATGTATTGTGTAAAGTTGGTAACGATGGAGGGGAAAGTAGTTCTATATATTTACTTCGAATAGAAAGTGTTAGGTAACCGTTTCTCTTAACTTAAATTATTGTTTCTTTTTTTTTTTTTTTTATTAATTGAAGATTAAATATTAGCAGATTTGTAAAATATTTACTTTCCTAATAATTTCACGGTTCCATTTGACCGACGTATGAATACAGGTTTGAGGCCCATGACAATGTTAATCGTACATAAGGCGGAAGAATACACAACGTACATGCAAATAGGTACCAAGTAGGGCTTTCAAAAGTGTCCAGTAAAGTTGGTAGCGATGGATGGAAAGTAGTTCCATATCTTAACGTCCAGAAGTATTAGGTAACCATTTGAGATAACTGAAATTATCTTTTCGCTTTCGGTTTATTTTTTTAAGCATCGAAGTGTAAAAATAGCCAGATTTGTAAATTATTTACTTTTCTTATAATTTCTCAGTTTCACTTGACCGACGCGTACATAAAGTGATGAGGTACACGGTAATGTTAATTTTACATAAGGCGGAAGAAAACAAAACGTGTATACAAGTAGATCTCAAACAGGGCTTTCGAAGGTGCTCATTTTGCCGCGAACAACCTATACCGTAATGTGAAGATGGGATGTGTGTGAGATGCTGCCGGGCTGTGCCGTAGCCGCTCAGCTACGACCTGTCCGTGACGGGTGCAAACTAGCGAGTAGCGTGCTCAGGAGTCTGCCGGCCACTGTACAAGGAGTGTATAAGCTGTTCACGGTAAAGTGAGCACGTTTGATGCCCAGTACCTTTTCCTTTCAGTCGTGTTTTCATACTTCAACCGCCTTTTAAAATAAATATTGCTATTTACGTAATAAACACGTTGTGTAGGCCTATATTCCACCGCACTCGGAAGTTCACGCCTAAGGCTAAAATAAAACATATTTATTGACTACGAACTGACTGGTGCTACTTCATTCGCATGACATTTAGGTATTTTAATCGCTCTATCGACTGAGCCACTGCGACCCCACTTGGAATTGAGCTAGCCACTGCGGCCCCACTTTGAATAGCTCTATCCACTAAGCCACTACTGCCCCACTTGGAATAGCTCTAGCCACTGAGTCACTGCGGCCCCCCTTGGGATCGCTCTATCCACTGAGCCACTGCGACCCCACTTGGAATTGAGCTAGCCACTGCGGCCCCACTTTGAATAGCTCTATCCACTAAGCCACTACTGCCCCACTTGGAATAGCTCTAGCCACTGAGTCACTGCGGCCCCCCTTGGGATCGCTCTATCCACTGAGCCACTGCGACCCCACTTAGAATTGATCTAGCCACTGCGGCCCCACTTTGAATAGCTCTATCCACTAAGCCACTACTGCCCCACTTGGAATAGCTCTAGCCACTGAGTCACTACTGCCCCACTTGGAATAGCTCTAGCCACTGAGTCACTGCGGCCCCCCTTGGGATCGCTCTATCCACTGAGCCACTGCGACCCCACTTGGAATTGATCTAGCCACTGCGGCCCCACTTTGAATAGCTCTATCCACTAAGCCACTACTGCCCCACTTGGAATAGCTCTAGCCACTGAGTCACTGCGGCCCCCTTGGGATCGCTCTATCCACTGAGCCACTGCGACCCCACTTAGAATTGATCTAGCCACTGCGGCCCCACTTTGAATAGCTCTATCCACTAAGCCACTACTGCCCCACTTGGAATAGCTCTAGCCACTGAGTCACTGCGGCCCCCCTTGGGATCGCTCTATCCACTGAGCCACTGCGACCCCACTTGGAATTGATCTAGCCACTGCGGCCCCACTTTGAATAGCTCTATCCACTAAGCCACTACTGCCCCACTTGGAATAGCTCTAGCCACTGAGTCACTGCGGCCCCCCTTGGGATCGCTCTATCCACTGAGCCACTGCGACCCCACTTGGAATCGCTCTAGCCACTGGGCCACTACGTCTCTTGGGAAAGAAAGGAGGACAGCCCATGGACAAAAAAGAAAGGAGAAATGACGGAACTTTTTTTTTACAATGCTTTTTTTTTATACAGTAATCCTAACAGAAGCCTAATCCAGTAGTAATGTACATCTCTGATCATCATATTTTTGGAACCGTTTGAGATATCTCGATGAAACAAAGACCAAGTTGGTCCTGGGGTTATATATATACTGTGTAAATTTGATGTAAATACGTTCAGTGGTTTTTGAGTTAAATCCGGTCGGACAGACAGACACGAGGAAAATTAACATTACATATGGCTTAGTAATCAATTAAACTATGTGAAAAAAATAATTAGACGTGGAAAATTCGAAAATCACAGACAGAGAATTATATTTTATTTAGTTTATATATATATGTATATATATATATCTTAGTAATCAATTAGATGATAAGAAAAAAAATAATTAAAAGTGGAAATTCGAAATTCACAGACAGCCACCTCTATTTGTTGTAGCTACACGACCCACAGTGATTGTTCACAAAGGTTAGGAATCCCGACAGCAGTGCTACCCCAATTGCCGGTATCCATTGGCAATAGAGCTGAGTGGATAGACTTCGCAGAGTTATTCAATTCAATTGTTGGTCAAGCTCCGCACCTTTCCCAAGTCCAGAAAATTCATTACTTGTTGGCTTGTTTCCAAGGGGAGGCCAGAGAGTTTGTACACAATATACCAGTCACCCTACATGTCCAGAAGATATTGCATCTACAAAAGGTTGACAGTAAGAAAGAAGGTGGGTTAACCAAGTGTGTTGCAGTAGTGGAAGAAAATTTGAGTGCGTTGGAGGCTCAGAAATTTCCAGTGGTTCAGTGAGATTTCCTGCTGCTAAATATATTGCTCGAGAAGTTGGATGCAACACTCAGGCAGGCATTTTAAACTCTCCCACGAAGAGGATGTGACATCGTATTCCAAGCTACTCATGTTTTTGAAACGAAGGGCTAGAGTTGTGGATCATGTTCAGCTTGCTGCTGACGATCAACCTCCTACTCGCTACACCTGTAAGGGTCCACCCTCTCAGAGGAAATTTTCCTCCTGAAACAAATTTCGGTCAATGAGCCATAGAAACAATAGCCAGTCATCAGAATCAAAGACAACCCTTGTTTCAGTTCGGGACAATACAGATAAGCAGATGCTGTGCCCAATTTGTGGTGCAGCTCATGCCCTACACAGATGCCAGACATTTCTTTCAAAGCCAACAGATGAGATAAGGGAGTGCGTGCTAACCCACAAGTTATGATTTAACTGCCCGCGAGCAAGACATGCAGCGGTAAATTGCTATTTAAAGTTTCGCTGTCAGCAGTGCCAACGCACACATCACACCTTGATTCACTTGTCACGAGATACAAGTTCTGATGAGACAGATCAAGATGCTACATACCCTTCTGGTCAAGAGGAAGGTAATAGTAGCACTGTCGCAATGTGTTCGTCGTGTCTTTCAGAAGAGGATGGTCCGCTGACTACTGTTTTGCTTAAGACTGCTCGCATCAATGTTAAAGACAGTAGTGGCCAATGCCAGGTGGTGTGTGAATTATTGGATAGTGCATCCTAGTCACCATTCATAACTGAAGGGTGTGTGAAACGCATGGGACTTAAATTACATCAGGCAAGGGTGAATATTTCTGGCATAGGGCATACTAGGACAGACTCGAGAGGGGCTGTAGTATGTGAGATTGCCTCGCTTCACATGCGAGAGTTGCATCTTACTACTCGAGTGTTGATTCTCAATAACATTACTGGTAACTTGCCTTCAGCGGAAATTGATACAAAAAATCTTGTACATCTTAAAAATATTCCTTTAGCCGATCCCGAATTCGCCTCACCTGGTTGCATTGACATGTTGCTGGCAGCAGATGTAATAGTTTATGTGATGACTGGCCACAAGATCGAAGGAAAACCACATGCATTTTATACAGCATTTGGTTGGGTAATTACTGGTAATCCTCCATGAGCAAGTAAAGGTGAGTCAGTTTCCTTATTTGTACGAGTGGATGCATCTCTTGATGTGGCCCTTCAGAAGTTTTGGGAGGTAGAAGAAGTTCCATCAGTGAAGTTTCTGTCAAGTGAGGCCCAACAGTATGAAAATCACTTCTTGAGTGCCTACAAACATGGTGAAGATGGTATATTTGTCCTGATACTTCCATTCAGATCACCCACATGTAATTTGGGTAACTCATCTTCAACAGCAGTGCATAGACTTGGTGGACTAGAACGTCAACTTGCAAAGATGCCAGAGTTGAAGCAGCACTACCAACACTTCATGGAGGAGTATGAAAACTTGGGTCATATGACACATATTGGACAGTTAACACCCACACATGACGGCTATCAAGTATCCATTACTACAAGTGATTTTGCTCAGCCACCATACTTTATTCCTCACCAAGCAATAGTCAAGGTGGAAAGTGTTTCCACAAAAGGGAAGGTTGTTTTTCGATGCATCCTGCAAGACCACAAATGGATAATAACTGAATGAGTTTCTACATTCTGGGCCGAAATTACAGAATGAAATTTTTGATATAGTTTTGAGTTTCCGAACATTTTCAGTTGCTGTGACTGCAGATGTATGCAATATGTTTAGACAAATAGTTGTTGATCTGATTGATAGGAAGTACCAGTGTATTCCTTGGAGGAATTCAATGGACGACCCAGTGAGCGTGTACGACCCAGTTAGCGTGTACGAGTTGAACACAGTCACATATGGGCTGGCTTCTTCGCTTTTCAAGCCCTCCGCCCCCTGCAGCAACTTGCAACAGATGGGAGTAACAAGTTTCCACTAGCTGCTCATGCTATACTCAATGATGTCTTTGTTGACGATATAGTTACAGGAGCTGCAACTGTTGCCGATGTTCAGTTACTAAAGTCTCAGCTCATCGGACTCTTGACAGTAGGAGGGTTCAAACTGCATAAGTGGTGCTCCAACCATGAGGAACTCTTGGATGACCATCGACATTAATCTGAGAACTCATCTCGTATGTTTGGTTGTCCTGATTCAGTGAAAGTGTTAGGCTTACGCTGGGACCCAGTACAAGGCCACTTTTTGTACAAAGTGACTGTCCCTGACCTACCAGTGACAAAGCATGGTATACTCTCAGCTCTTGCTCGTCTTTATGACCTATGTGGATGGGTAGCACCAGTGGTCACATCCAGTAAGATGATGTTACAGACCTTGTGGACTCAAGGCCTAGGTTTTGATGAGCCAGTTGGAGAAGAGATATCGAGAATGTTGACATGTTTTAAGGACTCTTTGCCATCCTTGTCTGAAGTTAATGTGAGCAGATTCGTTCCAGTCCAAGAACATAATGTGTAGTTTCATGGGTTTTGCAATGTCAGCGAGAAGGCATACGCTACAGGCATTTATGCTCGTTGTGTTACAGCTGGTGGTGCCACTGAAGTGCACCTGCTTGTCGCCAAGTCCAGGGTGGCGCCACTCAAGACTCTGTCTGTTCCAAAGTTATAGCTGTGTGCGGCAGTTTTGTTATGTAAACTTTGGCAACGTGTTGTATGACTCTATGATTCAACAGTTGTTAGCCTGACATTGCATGCCTGGACAGACTCCACAATAGTCCTAGCCTTCTTACGATTGTCACCACAGAGTTTAAAAACCTTTGTCGCCAACCGAGTTGCAGAGATCCAGTCCATTGTACCACCTGGTTCCTGGAGGCATGTTCCGTCGGAACATAACCCTGCTGATGTTGCTTCACGTGGCTGTTTTCCAGACCACTTCCAGACTACTTCCAAAGCAAAGCAGACTGTCCGAATTGATTATAATGCATTGTCACATGACCAACCTGCACACGGGTCCATCAACCACACTACCTGACACGTCGAGAATACTGGATAATTTCTGCTCGCACTTTGAATTGTAAGCTCCTTCACAACTGTATCGAATGTTTTAAAGTGAGTGCAGCTTCATCAACCCCACTGATGGGCACGCTCCCTGCCTCGCGATTCGCCCAGGGTAGAGCATTTTACAATGTTGGAGTTGACTTTGGGGGCCCATTCCTTGCTATCCTAGTTAAAGCGAGAAGGAAGTCCACCCAGAAGATTTATCTGTGCTTGTTTATCTGCATGGTGATCAAAGCTGTGCACCTGGAGCTCGTGACCGACCTCTCTGCAGCAGCATTCCTTGCTGCAGTGAAGCGCTTTGTATCCATTTGAGGGCTTCCATCAGAGATGTCCTCAGACAATGGAACCAATCTGATGGGTGCCAGAAACTACCTGAAAGAAGTGTACAAAAACCTCTTCTGTGGATAAAGCCAGCAACAAATTGTCAGTAAGGCCAGTCACAGAGGGATAAAGTAGCGGTTCAGTCCCCTTGCCGGTCCCCTCTGGTGGCCTCTGGGAGGCGGCGATTAAAAGTGTAAAACAACACCTGAAACGTGTGGTGGGAATACAGCGGCTTACCTTCGAAGAGCTGGAAAGTCTATTTGCACAGATATCTACAGTACTGAACTCTCGGCTGTTATGTGCTTTGTCGGAGGATCCTCGAGGGTATGATGTTCTCACCCTGGGGCATTTCATAGTGGGTGATGCTTTGGTAGCTCTGCCAGATCATGACTTGTAAGATCTTCCTCAGAACCATCTCAGTTCCAGCAGAGGGTGTGGAATCGGTGGAGTTAATGAGTATCTACACACACTCCAGCAGAGAAACAAGTGGGCGTCACCGCAGCCCAACATTCAAGTGAACCAACTGGTGCTGCTGAAAGAGGCAAACTTGCCTCCACTGAAGTGGAAGACAGCACGTGTGACTGAAGTTAACCCTGGGCAGGATGGGATAGTGCGTGTCGTGTCATTAAGAACACCTCAAGGCAACTTCACCAGACCAGTCACAAAAATCTGCCCTTTTCCTGAAGAATAATTGTGTATCGTGTGAGATTTCAGACTCATACTTTTATTTGGTGTTTTAAAATGCATATGTTAAGTGGTGTACATTAGGACAATTGAAAAAAAAAAATTTTTTTTTTGGTGGGCGGAATGTTTACAAACACAAAAAAAATCTCTCATGTGGTGGTATTCGTGATATGTGACTTGTGCTTTTTTTGTGCTCAGGCACGTGTTAGCAGCTTGTTTGCCATGAGAGAGCAGTAGTGTCGTAAGATGGCGCGAATGGAGGATGAGCATGACTGCTTGTCCTAAACACTGCCGATAGCTTGTTTTTATTTTTGGGTTACCAACAGCATGCCAGACAGTCGATGCACTATCCGTGTATACGGTTGGCAACACTGCTCTCGAGGTTCCTTGTTGCTTCTCCGAGCGGCTCGTTAATCGCATTTCAGCTTCATTCATCTGATATTCGATGACGTCTACCTTGCAGTGAACCGCGGCGAGGCCACGAGATCTTTGTTAACGCCATTCTATTTGTTCTTCTCTGCTGTTGCGAGTTGCAAACACTCGTAACTTCTGCTCACTCAGCCAACCGAATGTTAAATAATTCTACGTGTATCGGCGTATTTATTACCGTGTACTCCGCTCGTCACGCTCTCGGGTAATTATTGTGAGAAATACAGCCATAAGTGTGCCCAGCTTTTTTGTTTAAGAGATCCCAACACGCGAATCGTTATAAAGACAATAAATATGTTCAAATATATCTCAATCAGATAATAAAATTGATATAGGCTGTTCACGATAAAGTCAGTACTTTAGAAATGAACCTTGAAAAAAATCGCTGCCCCTGCATACATATATTGTAATGGGGGCACTGAGTGACATTCGCCCAGTAAAGTTGGTAATGATGACTGGAAAGTAGTCCCATATCTTAAAGTCGATTAAAAAGTGTTAGGTAATCATTTGTGATAACTTAAACATAATTATTTTGTTTTCTGTTGTTTTAATGCAGCGAAGTGTAAAATTGAGCAGAATTCTATAGCATTTACTTTCTTAGCAATTTCACAGTTTCACTTGGCCGACGCATGAATAAGGTGACGAGGCCAGTGTCAGTGTTAATTTTTACATAAGGCGGAGGAATACACAATGTGTACACAAGTAGATCTTAAGAGCAGAGCTTTCAAAAGTGTTCAGTTTACCGTGAACCGCCTATACACTCATTTTCCACGCCTTAAGTTATATAGTTCGTGTTGATTACTTTCCCTACTCGAAGAAACCAACGTAATATGTTAATTATAGAGGAGAACGAGTTTGGCCTGCAGGGAACTTAGTTTGCGTGTAAGATGTAGTGAGGAGAAGTGAGAGTTTTTATTTTTTATTTTTTCTGTCTCGTCGACACTGTAAATAACACTCTTCCATCTTTCCCTTGTCGAAGCTGCATCTCAGGAACATAGGTGAACTCGACTTGACGAAACCATGCATACACATTTGCACTCAAAATACTACTGAAATAGAAGAGATGAGTGTAACTGACTCTGGTGGAAATATATCGTGTGTGCTGACTAGAATTATACAGCAAGTAGGAGTCTAATGGCTTCGAGTTACCACCATCCTTACTACAATAGATCTTAAATGGAATTAATAAAATAAAAGGGACCAGTGCTGCATAGTTCTCCTAAAAATTGTGCAAACAGTTAAGTTAATAGTGTATTGGGATCGTTCACCTCGAGCAACCTAATTACTGTAATGTTCTAGAGCTTCGTGAAATTCAAAGGGTAAATAAAGCATTCTCACTTCTCAGAAATTAATTAACATTTCAAGTTCCTTCTTCTAATATCTCCTTACGTTGATTACTACTCCAATGCAGAATACTCTCGTTGTTCTCAACTAATTTGCTCCGACAGTAGCTCAAACTTACGAGCTGCGGGCCACTGGCTTGCCATTTCTAATTATTATGTTCATGATTGAAAACTCTCGTAAAACTCATTATTATTGAACTTCGCACTTCGGTGTACCGAAATAAAACACCGAGTAGACAGGATGTGCCCCTCAGGCTTGGGACAAATAGCCAGGCGTCACTTGTATGTATAGCTGTAGTCTGGGACCGCTCCTAAATATAAGTTACTATTTGGAAACTCAGCCCTCCTCTTTCACTGTTTGTTACAAATACCTGTACTCTTGAACTTCTCGGACCAATCCTACATACTAAAATTCCGATGGCGCTGGGGATTTTCAGGATAAAATCCGTATGCCGTCTATTTGAAGGTCCCTCTCAGGAGTCAATGACTTCCGGAAACTCTCTCAAATTCTATCCCAAAATTGAGAATTTGCTTCCGGTGAAATAAGAAAGAATACAATAAAACTACGAAATACAATTAAAACAATAATGAAAAAGAATTAATTACACTTTAGAAATTAAAAAATTAATATTGGAAAACAAAAACATTGTATAAATTCAGTGTTTAAGGTTTTCGGGTTAGAATACACAATATCTCAGAATACTAGCTAAGCATAGCATATAATGTAATAAAATAAAATGGATGGATGGTTTATAAAATAAATATTACGTGACTTTAACTTTTCTAAAAAATGAATGGTAGAGGCTAAAATTATTATTCATCGAAAATGTAAATAAATACATTTTGATACAGTCCAAAACATAAATGGCAGGTTAATATTGATAAAAATAAAACTATTGAATTTGCTGTAGCGAACCGCTATAACGCCATGCACGAATTTGAGTCGGTAACTAACCTGCAAGTAAACTAGGAACGTATCCTCTGCTACCTTGTCTAGGGTAAAACTGGAGCGTCAGCCAATATACAACCAACTGAAGCTCGAATAAACAAAGGACTGTGGAGTCTACTTTGTTGCTAAATGAATCCGAAAAAATCCCGGGTCTCTAAATTGAAACACCAATTAAGCAAATCTTGTCTTGGCTTCGTAATAAAATATTGAAATGTTGTGTCGATCGGCGTTCAGCCCCTTTTATTTCCGCACGGCCACCCACTGTGCCGACATCTCACCAATGGTATAATGATCTACTTAGTGCGTTCTTTTCCTGTCTCGATCGCGAGGGTGTCCGCCCTTTCCGCCACCGCCATTTTACATCACTGGGACGCTACTCCCTCAGCGCGGGGGTAGATCGGTCCCTTGTGAGGAACCTTGGCCACCCAGTTGGTTCTCAATTAGATTGCGGAGGCGAGGAGAAGCTAACCCCCTCCCCCCTCCGCACCCGACAAACATATTTTAAGCTGCAAGGCAACATTCTTGTACAGGATTCCCAGGGTAGCGCCTGGGAGCTGTTTCCGTAGCTGAATTTTACTCTCTTTTTCCCTGCCTGTGCGAAATAAAAGAGAGTGGTGAAGTTAATTGATTTTATCAGCGCGGAATTTTAAAGTTCAGGACTTGTGAAGTACTGTCACGAGCTCCCTGTGAGAGAGCTAGCGACAGTTTGGTATAAAAAGCGGAGGTTAATAGCCAAATGAAGTTAAATTTTCGATAAAAGTAGCTTTCCCATGACTGGAGTGGCAAGGGTTTATATAATTAAATTAATTATATGTATATTGAAGTGGTGAATTTAAGTTTCGCGAAAATTTAAATCAGTGTAGTTGTTTCAGTTTCAGTAATTACTTCATATCTTATATGTTAAATACCATTAAATAATCTGATTGGTGTGTGAATGCATGTCTGAATGTACCGTGACGAGTGGCTAAAAGTTAAGTAAAACATGTTAACTCGGGAAAGTCCGAGAGCGATATGGCTGGCGCGATGCTAGCGCCAACTAGTTTTGTTAAACATGGTCGATTTTTGTCCCGGACCGATCGGAAAATTCCGGCCAGTTTCGGGGCCTTATTTCTATGAATTCGGGCTGTATAATTGCGCTGAAGGCGTGAATTTATAATTTTAATATTGTTTTGAACAATATTCCGTATTGATAATTATTTAGACTTGTAAAGTTCGAAAGCAGAGCCATGAAAACACGTCGCGTTAGTGAAGTTAAACAATAATATAGGCCAGAGGGCTCTGATTGGCCGAGAGAACTTGGTGGGGCGGAGCTTATGGTCGCTAATTTACCGTCAACAGCTTTTATTTGACACGGAAAAATTTAAATAAGTTAAAAGCTGTTGTAATTAAAGTTATTAAATCGTCTTAAATAAATAATTGGTGCTGCAAAACTAAAAATGCTCAGTTGTGTACGACTAGACAATATACGCGATTAATTTCGCTCGTCATAGTGATTAATCTTTAAGTAATGTGTTTCGGAGTCGCTCCAGTACAGAGTAGGGCAAATTGGCATATGCTGTTCTAGTTGACGGGCTAGGGGGCCGCAAATGACGCCATGGCTTCGAGAAGTAGCCAGGTTCTCTCATGTTTTTCTGTGGTGTTGCGGAGTTCTAGTATGTAGGGGTGGAAATGAGCCATGAGCGAGGCGAAGTCGCATGCTCTAAGGAATTCCATGAGTTCATGGAAATCCTGCATTACGCTTCGCATCTCTCCTGGCGAGGGCGGGACTGAGGTTGTGTATTTGGCATTGCAGGGATGTCAAGAGTGGTAGCTGGTTTGTGAATAGACGCAGAGAGTGCCTGCGAATACGTTTTGCCGGGCTGTATTGTCCTGACTGTGTACCTGGACGGGGCAGGAGGTTGTTTTGCAGTTATTTTTGGCGCGATTTTCGTAGCAGCAGCAGTAGTTCTTTTCTGCACCAAGTCCAGGAACTTGGGGCAGGCTTTTGAAAGAGCTGTGTGTTCGCCTGCGCAGTTACTGCATGTAGGCTTGGAGTTGGTTTCGTTTGTTTTGCAAGCACTCTCGGGGTGAGGGCCTGCGCAGTGAGGGCATTTTGTCGGCATGGAACAGTGATTTTTGGTGTGTCCTAAAGCGAGACAGTTGCGGCATTGTGCCACGTATGTCGGCCGTTTCTGGTATTGTCGGGGATGAACTATTGTCATATTTATTCTCGTGACAGAGTGCAGAGGAGGGGGAGAAGTGTTCTGCGCCGCCGTGACGCAGAAAAAACGTTGCGGCTCCAACGTGAATTTGGTGGGGTCTGTTTGGTCTGTGATGCGTTTTTTAAATTGATAAATGTGCTGGATTGAGTATCCGGCACATTCCAGGTCTGTCTTGATGTCCGCAATGTCGGTTGTGGGGTGGAGGTAAAAAAACTACTTTCTGTGGGAGCTCGGAAGCTTAACAGAAAGTATAGTAATGGATGTAGTTCGCTTCTAGCATTGTGCGAGCAGCTGTGAAAAAATCAAAGTTTTTAGTGAGGATTTGCGTTCCGCGAGCTGTGGGGAGAAGGGAGAACCCGTCCCTACTAATAGCTCGTAGCTCGTAGTTTCTGAACAAGTAAGTTGTATTTTGTGGCGTCAGGAACCACTAATCTGTACTGGTTTTGTTTTTTCTGTCGTGTTTGTGGTGCAGCCGTTTGTGTTTTGTGGGTGGAGATGCTTGAAGAGCCGGGATGGTTAACTGCTGAGGTTTTTTCTGTTACCTCCTTAAGCGGGGAAAACCTATTTTGTGTAGGAATGGTGTTTGTATGTGCCTCAGACGACACAGAATGGAGTCGCTTGTTCTCCTGCGTGGTTGGTCTGTCTCCTTTACGTTTTTCTAATTGGAAGTCGGTTTCCATTTCAAATGTGTCATTTCCTGCGGCCGGTGTTGACGATCGGGAGGAAGTTGGTGTGGAGATTGTTGGCGTCGTTGGTTCCGTAAGAGTAGCCAGGAGTATGTCAATGTGGTCGGGGATGCCTCGAGGAAAAATGTCGCAAACAATTTGGTCATTAGGTCGTCTCTTTGCCAGTTCTAAAAATCGCTTGTTTTCCCGGAGGTACTGTAAGGAGTACGGGCCAGTTCCCGTCATCCACGACGGCTCAGTCGGTTCCCCGCCCGCCGCCATGACCCGAGAGGGTGGTGGGGGAGGGGTAGGCTCTGTGTGGAGGCTGTTCGCGGTAAAATGAGCATTTTTGAAAGCCCTGCTTAAGTTATACTTTTATGCACGTTGTGTATTCTTCCACCTTATGTGAAGTTCACATTGCTATGGGCCTCATTACTTTATTCATACGTCGGCCAAATGAAAGTGTGAAATTATTAAGAATGTAAATACTTTACAAATCTGCTCATTTTTACACTTCGATGGATTAAAAAGACAGAAGGTGAAATAATTAATTTTAAGTTATCACAAATGGTTACCTAACAATCTTTATTTGACGTTAAGATATGGAACTACTTTCCATCCATCGTTACCAACTCTACTGGGCGAACGTCACTCAGTGCGCCCATTAAAATATATGCATGCAGGGGCAGGGACTTTTTTCTGATGTTCATTTCTAAAGTGATCACTTTATCGTGAACATCCTTTACTTATACGTCAGTGTTGGATGGAAATTACATACTCTATATATTTATTAATTTGTCTTCTGTAGAGGCCCGGCCCCTCTAGATATCCTCTCGCACTGGACAGCCACCGTCAGGCAGCTAATGGGTGAGTGAATGAAGAGATTTGGGCGGCTCTCAACAGCGATGTTTTGAGAGCGTAAGGGTGACTGAGATGAGTATGGAGCATCGCCAGAATGAAGGGGCCGGAGGAAACTGGAGAACCCCGAGGAAACCCGCCGACCAGCGGCATCGTCCGGTACAGTTCCTAATGCGAAAAATCCGGGAGTGACCCGGCCGTGGATTGAACCCGGTTCGCAGCTAATGGGTATAGACGGTCCACGGTAAAGCGAGCACATTTTAATGTAGTTCTTGAAAATTCCTTCCAGCTTATTTGTTTCTTTTGACCAATTGTTAATATAAAAATTGCAATGTGACTAATACATACAGTAGTCTGCATACTTTTCATAGGTATCAAAAATTTACGTCTAAAAACACAATAACATTTTTTTTTTGTTATTATGCCTGCAGGGGGGTTTTTGAAAAGTGCTCACTTTACCGTGAATAGCCTATACGTCCACGTAAGAGAAACCGCCATGCTATTTCGCCACAGTATACTTATCTTCTCCGTGACTATACACTTCATGTTGATTATTCTACCGGAGTTTACGATTTTTTTTAAAATGAGAATTGCGTGTTTTCGGAATGATGAGGGATGTAAATGGGGGGGGGGGGGGGGGGGGGTTGGGTGTCTATCGCCGTTCCTTGAAATTACCTAACAGGTTTGGACATGAAATCAAGTTCTTCAGACAACATTTCAACTACTCGTAACAGTCCCAAGTGACACCTTCAGATGTCGCAACTTTTTATGGGTCGAACGGGCAGTTGGAACGTGTCATTCGTCCTTCGCACAGCCTCGTCGAAAGGTCTCTCAAGAGTCAGGACTGCCGGCCGGGCAGTAACTCTCCTGCTGATAGTCTTCACTTTCAACACACACATGTCACTGACCGTGGCCATGACAACAACAACAACAACACGCATAGCCAGTTCCATAACATAACATTAATTTCTCTTTTCTAGAGTTGAAATATTCACCCGGATGTTTCTGTTTGTTAACCAAACACACTAGTCTTTCGAAAGAGGTGTTGAAGAACACGTCAAATATATTTTCACGCTTACATGTTGCGTTCTTAATTTCAGTGTTATTATTTGAAACACAATTTAATTTTACAGAAGAAAAAAAAAACCAGAAATTGTTAGCCTTTTGAAAAGATTTACGAACGATCAACGAGATAGATAACCGCAGCCAATCTATCAAGCTTTCAGAAGCCAACTACACTTCGGTAATACCTAAGACTGTCTCGTCCAAACGGAAGTAATAAAAAAAAACTGTGCTTTCAGCATATTTCGCATTCCGTAAGCGCACTCGATGAGCTCACAAACTTAAGGCAGGCGATTGCCTAGTATAGTCTTTTCGCGATTTCTTCGCACTTTTTGAATCAAAGCTCTGAACAATCAGCCCAGGTATGACGAGCTTGAGTGTTTCCTACACTGTTAAAATTTTCCGTATGTTTACGGATTTTTTTTTTTTTTTTTTTACGGAAACTCGATCAGTAATGACGAAAAACGGATTCAAGTCCGTAAATACAAAATATATATTTGCATATTGGGGACGAACAGATGCCGCGTCTACATGGAACTTTTGTCGCCGCTGTTTGTAACCAAAAAGTTAGTTTCTGCGGGGCAGTTAAGGTTATCCACAGCACTAAGACATATTTTTTCTTCTTCAAATATTAGATATTAGCATCAGGCGTCTGTGACATTTAGCAACACTTTAACTACGCTATTTTCATTACAAACTGAGAAAGATGCTTATGTGACTAATAGAGAAACAAACAGTTTTACCGCAATTGTTGTAGTAGGTGAGTGACTAGGGCAGTGGCATAGCACCTTGTTGACTCGGGTTCAAATCTTGCGTAAGTATAAAATTTTTTAACTTTTCTAAATTTGTTTATACACAGTAGAACACCCACACAAAGAATGTTCAAATAAAATAGATATTAGAATTTATTTAAACTTGAATTACAGAAAACTAACTGGGGAAAATTAATGGAGAGGTTCCGTCAAATTTTACGGCAAGTCCGTTTTTTTAGAACATCAATGTGTCCGTCATTTTACGGAGTGTTTACGAACATCTCTGGACAAATTTTTACCAGAACTTTTCCGTAAAATAAAGGAAATTTTTTTTTTGTGTAAATATCTCAAATATCGCAAGCGTTTTATACTTCTGTAAACAATAGAGTACCTTAGTTTTGGTTGAATTGAAATTTAACTTATGTTTTATCTACAAATAAATAAATGTTAAAACAGGGAGAAAATATGAGTGTTGGTAACGCCTAGTAGAAATTGTCCTTATGAAAATACCATTACATTTAGTAAGCACGAATACGGTGCGTTGGCCCTCCGGTGCAAGTATCTAAGCTATGCCTGCATTAGGCGGAGGGATATCCTGGAAGTAGATCCTCAGTAAGGCTAAAGGAAACTTGGAAGTAACCCCTTGGGGAGTATGGAACGTGTTTAGCGCCTCAAGGTCTGGTCTGGTATATGCTATTCACGGTAAAATGAGCAATTTTTAAAGCCCTGCTTAAGATCTACTTGTATGCACGTAGTGTATTCTTCCGTGTTATGTAAGATTAACATTGTCATAAGTCTCGCCACTTTATTCATGCGTCTGTAAAGTGAAACTGTGAAATTACTAAATATTTTACAAAAATGCTCGTTTTTACACTTCATGCATTAAAAAAAAAATGAAAGCGAAAAAATTATTTAAATGTTCAGAAATGGCTAACTAGCCCTTTTTATCCGACGTTAAGATACCGGAACTACTTCCCAACCATCGTTACCAACTTTACTGGGCGCATTACATTCAGCGCGCCCGTTAAAATATATGCAGGAAGGGACAGTGGCTTTTTTTCTAAGGTTGGTTTCAAAAGTGCTCACTTTATCGTGAACAGCCTTTAGCGCTGTGACGGGCTCTCTCAACACTGTGACCTGCATCCCCAAGAAACTGCAAATCGCGGAATAGATCTCGTGGGAAATTATTACACGCCATTTAAGCCAATGAAATAAACTAAATGCGATTTGGTTGCATTTCTCCTATCCCGCGCAGGAAACGGCGCAGGAAAGTATATAGCAAAATGCTTGCTTTGAGCCATTTTCACTACTTTTCCCTTTGACTGTATTTCACTGGATGAAAGTAAAAAATGAAATAAGGCTCTAGATATTTTTTTCTTCGTGGAGAAAAGTCGTATCCCAAGAACATTTATCTACTGAGATATGTGTATTCGTTCAAACACTGATTTTACTGAAAATTCTACGTATAGGCTATTCACAGTAAAGTGAGTACTTTTAAAGGGCCCGCTAAATGTTTCCTTTCAAATGATTTCTACCTTTCCGCCACTTTTAATTGCAAACACTGCAACGTGACTAATAAACGCAGTGTATGCATTCCATCACTCTCACCATTTAATGTACGATACTGCAAATAAAATATAGGGCCTTAAAAAGTGCTCACTTTACAGTCAACAACAGCCTATAACCCTCCTGACATCTGGGGAACATTTGATCGGAGGCGAAACTACATACAAGCTGGCGGATTCCTGGCTTCAATCCGCTCCCTCTCCCGATATTTCTCTGCTCGGAAACGTCTTCCGTTGAAAACTAGTACAGATTTCAGACTGCGGCTATCTCCTTACTTAACACTTCCAACGCAATACCCGTGTACCGTAAGGGCAAACATTTATAAATAATCCCCGAGTTTTTAAAAGGCATGCGCCTACCTCTACAATTTGGTAAAGGCTGTTCACGATAAAGTGAGCACTTTAGAAATGAACCAGCATAGGTCGCTGCCAGTTCATGCGTATATTTCAATGGGCGCGCTGAGTGACATTCGCAATGCAAAGTTGGTAACGATGAATGGAAAGTAGTTCCAATATCTTTACGTAGAATAAAAAGTGTTAGGTAACCATTTGTGAAAACTTAAAATTATTTCCTTTGCTTTCTGTTTTCTTAATGCATCAAAGTGTAAAAATGAGCATATATGTAAATTATTTACTGTCTTAATAATTTCGCTATTTCATTTGACCGACGCACGAATAAAGTGATGAGTCCCATGGCAATTTTAATTTTTCGTTAGGCGGAGGAGTACACTACGTGAATACAAGTAGATCTTAAGCAGGCCTTTCAAAAGTGCTCATTTTACCGTACTACGTATCAGGCTAAACGTATGGGAACGCTTAGCATAGGCGATATACAAAGTTGGGAACTTCCCTGCGCATTTGAGCAACTGTAAGAATGTTTCCATCGAAGAATAGGAGAATATTTTACCAAGCCCACATTGTCACTACAGCGTATTTCAAGAGCCAGTGTGGCTAGTGGCACGCCCTGCAACAGAGCGGGCCAATAACATACGTGCGTAGGCACAGCTGGTGAGTTCTGAGTGTCCGAGAAACACGAATACGTGACGTAAGCAAAGTGCAAGAGCCAACCAATTAAGTATTCACGTCTCTACAACAGACGCCTATAGTTTATTCGCGACAAGCCTGCTCGAGATAATTATTTCAGTGTATAATTTTCCTCAGTGCCGAGAGCGTAGCACTGTTAGGTCTGGTTTGACGCATGACTTGAAATAAATAAATTTATGATGGCGTGCTGTACTTTAAGTCGGCACGACACTTGTTTCGTTATTACAACCGATGGACTGAAGGATTTGTGTTCGGCTGTAGAATAAGATACATTCATGATCAAAAACATTTATATGGTGGTTTTCAAACAGGTTACCCCCAAGAAATATCATCGAGCACTCAGCCTCGTGGTGAAACATGTAGACAGGTTTTTACACTGGACCTTAACGGCTAGAGCGCCGAGTATTTCGCGGACTGAGTTGGCAGCAAGCTAGGCTGGACAGCCCTCTATACACTCGAGATAATATCGTTTGCTTATTGGTAGCTGTGATCAAGTGATCCATCTGTACAGGACTGTTGAACACTCACTCACACTACTGCTCCCTGCTTATTACTGGTGCACAGTGAAACGGGGCGTGTCTGAAGAACTGTCGTCCAATCACAGCATTAGGAGAAAACAACAAGGGTTCGAAGTCTACCTCGTTTCCGAATGAATTCGCAAAACACTCGTAGCTCTACAAATAGCTTATTGTGTTTAAATTTTGGGGAAGAGAAAAAAGGAAAGATGCGATTATAAAAGTGATGAAATTGTGCTTTTATTTCCACATCTGCTATGTCAGTTTCTTTTTCTTTCGTCTAGCACCTACTTCAGTCATAGATCATAGATGAGGTAGACCGATTGGCAATTACTCGTGTTTTGCTCATGTACCCAACACTGACGTCACCTACATAGCTGTAAAAGTCACATGGTGAACAGTAAGTGACGAGCGACACTTAACAGCGAGGTCTTGAGAGCCGATGTGGGTGATTGAGGTGAGCATGGAGCGGCACCGGAATGAAAAGGCGAGGGTAGCCGGGAGATCCCCGAGAAAACCCGAATCGTCCGGCACGATTCCCACGTGCGAAAATCCGGTGACCCTGTCGGGGATTGAACCCATTTCGCCTTGGTGGGAGGCAAGCAGGCTAACCGCTCAGCCACCGCGGCCCCATGGTCATCAGTGATGAACGCGTTTGTTTACACCTTAATTTTAAAAGGGAATCCATTTTATTTGAAAGCATTTTGAATTTAATAAAATTAGCCTACATGACAAATTGGTAAGAGGAAATATACAAACGTTACAAAAGTTCTTGTTTACTTAACAGTGTTCGAACCTCAAATACGATCCACGTCGTTTATTTGAGTCGTATTGGCAGAAAAACATATACCAATGTTGGGACACGAAGACTGGTTTTGCGCAGTCGGCGTGATCACTCTACACCGTCTTTAATCTACGAGTTCAGCGGCGTGGTATTACAACAAGAACGGAACAAGTCAGTCTCCAACTATACGGCTGAG
Source organism: Dryococelus australis (assembly GCA_029891345.1). Classification (NCBI taxonomy): domain Eukaryota; kingdom Metazoa; phylum Arthropoda; class Insecta; order Phasmatodea; family Phasmatidae; genus Dryococelus; species Dryococelus australis. The sequence goes on from CM056993.1 coordinate 14,089,087, forward strand.
TTTACGCCAAAACTTTAACGCAGGGAGTGTATTGAAGAGTGAACTAAATACCGGTTCGATCGGCGAAGACGCGAATGAGGAGTGAAGGAATGTTCCTGGACAAGTGAAGTTCAGCGGCGTGGTATTACAACAAGAACGGAACAAGTCAGTCTCCAACTGTACGGCTGAGTTTACGCCAAAACTTTAACGCAGGGAGTGTATTGAAGAGTGAACTAAATACCGGTTCGATCGGCGAAGACGCGAATGAGGAGTGAAGGAATGTTCCTGGACAAGTGAAGTTCGCAACAACTTTGTCAACATCTTGTCGTGAAACAAGTATTGTCACGACTTTACGTCAACATACTGTAATTATGTGGAAACAGATGCCTGAGATTGCAGACTGCTCTCAAACGCCATTACGACATGTCGCCGGTGTCTATTTTATTTTCTTGTTTGATCTACGAAGCTAAATCTGTATTGAAATTGATGTTTGGGTTTCACGCCACTTCGTCACAGAATACTTTAGGAAATAGGGTACCTACGAGAAACGATTTGTCACACTCTAAATTCGAATCAGTGGGAAACCACTGATAGTTAAATTCAACTACTCCAATCAGTGAAAATTGTTCCACTTAAATCAGTGGAAAAAAAAAACAGATTGTTTCAGTGAAAAATGTCACTTATTGAATAAGGGACGGCTGACTACAGTGGCGAAACAAATATTGTTTTTATTTAATGTAGCAAAATAATTACGCGTGGTAAACATATTTACGATAGTTTAATATTTAAATTGCAATTTACAATAATCCTAAGAAAAGTTTCATTTCATTTCTAAAGGCTGTTCACGATAAAGTGAGCGCTTTTGAAAGCAACCTTGGAAAATAAGTCGCTGCTCCTACCTGCATATATTTGAACGGGCGCAATGAGTGACATGCCCCCTGTGATGTGGGTAACTGCTCCGGTTTTAGGTAAAGTGGTGTCCTGTGCCAGACTGGCCATGGGCGTCCCTCTTATCCATGCTTCTTTAAAGTGTGAAAGATGGGCGAAGATGACATCAAATATTACCAAGCAAAGCCCACTATTCTTGCTATATTCCAAGTCCATTACCTTGACAACAAAATCACCCAGAAAATCCGAACCACTGGACCGAATTCAGTCAAACAAACTGCATTGTCCTCACAAGTACTCCAGCAGTGCAATTATGACAAAGAAATGCAAATAAGAGGCAAGAATAATAATGTTACAGTAATCACAAACAACAACCAAATCCTGTATATTGGATCTGAAATCAACTATCAAACTACAACCTTAATACACCGCAAGGGTGTATTCCTCCTAATGAGTTCCCTTCATGAACTGTAATTTCACTGCCAACTGTCAGTCACGTATGTGTGTATTTATGTGTGCAGGTGCAAATTAATTTTTCTGGTACGTTTGGTGCAAGGGTAATGGCAGGTAAGTTAGTCAGGCTTCCTTTATGGCACAAACGATATATACTTTATAATACCACCAACATCCTACTGCGATTAAATGTTATCTATGGGCCAATTAACAAAAAAGGAACAGAAGCAATAACAAAACATAAACCGATTATTACGGAAAAAAAGATTCATTATGGATTAAAATACAATTCAATATGACTTTTATGACTATGAACTGTTAAGTACGTATTTTACTACTGGAAATAATTAGTAATGTAAGTAAAATGGAAAATGTAAAAAATTGACTCATTTTACCTTTTTTTCGAATATTAGTTTTCAGCTTTCAAATATTGGTTTTCATTTTATTAATTTTTGGTAACATAGGATTTTTTCTCTTATTAAAACACAAATAAAACTTAATCTGAACGTCACATTCAATTCGTGTAACAAATAAAAAGAGACATTAAAACCTGCTATCCAACGATTCTTTTGACAAATCTTTCCAATTAAGGAATGGCGTAATTTGTAGTAACAAAATCAATACTAACAGGTGTGTCGAGCCATGAACGGAGGCTCTTGCTGACCATCCATCTCGGCCAGCTGTAAGCCACTAGCACTCTAGTAGTTGTTTTATAACTTTACTCGACCATGACGATATAGTCTGTTTCACAAAGTTTCTTACTTTCTGACAATGCCACCATTAGATTTGCTACACATTTGTCATTCGGTACAACTCCACATGTTATGTTCATTAAAATAATAGCTTTGTAATTTGAACACACATTTCAGCGTCTCTTTTTATTCGGCGCCCTATCGCACCACCCTAAACTCGTAACTGGCTCGTACGGACGGAGGGAAGGTAGTTCCATATATTAATGTCGAATAAAAAGTGTTAGGTAACGATTTTAATAGGCTATAATTATTTCTTTCGCTTTCTGTTTTTTTTTTATGAACCAAAGTGTAAAATGCCAGAGCATATGGAGTGCTTCCCAGCATCCCTGGTGCGTCCCGGACACTGTTGCAGACTGCCACAACCCGCAGCGCAAGGTCCGCTGCGCATTCCACGGCTGTTTAGTACACCGCAGTTCTGACGTGACCCCATGGAGAGACGTATAAAGTATTGAGGTCTGGCGAACGAGCTGGCCAGGGAATTGGCCCACGCGCGCACGTCATGTTTCATAGTTGATGGGTATTTTCTGTACGCAGTCGTATCGGTCTCCACGGTCTGCAGGTTGCTAGGCATTCACCAGGTTAGGCCTATGGTTAGTTCTACCCAGGTTAGGAACCAAGAGATCGGCATAGGGAAAATTTCCACACCTAGGTACACAGTGTTCCAAAGAATACACTTTTAAATAAAATATTAACCTACGTAAATAATAATAGAAAAATATTCTAATTAGTTACGTAGTTATTTTATATTTGGTTAATTATTATTGCAATTATTTAATTTTTAACGTAGAAAACAGAGGAAATCTGATATACATGCGACACTAGCGCTCGACTAGTGGCGAAAAATTTTTGTTGGCAAACTATAAACATTGATTTTCTCAAACTGATTTGAATAAACCTTGACCGGATCCATGTGTGCTGCACGTTTGAATCACAAAGGACTAAATAAGCTAACTTATGTCAGAGGATGAGATAATAATAGATTTGTACTTTTTCACTCCACTAATAACACCCATTTAATCACCCATATTGATTTCTTAATCGAAATATGTTATATGCATACTCTGTAAATATAATTTCGTATGATTCCCAAACATGTATTGGAAGTTTTTAATCCAGAGAATGTATGGTAAATGTATCATACATAAGTCTTGTAACATTCCAATACATGTATGGAGATTTTCCACGCACAAATGGTGACATTGTCAAACAAATGTATGGTAACATCTCCAAATGTTTAGAAATCATACCATACAACGTAAGTAGATTTACCAGACACTTGTATAGGAACAATTCCAAACCAGATTAGCAAATTTACTATTACTGTTACTAGATACATGTATGGGAATGATCACATACCATATTAGCAGTCGTAGTATAGGAGTAACCTTGCCAGATATATGTATAGGAATCATCACATATCATATTGGCAGCTGTGATACGCAGGTATGGTATTTTTACCAGAATAGGATTCATCACATACCATATTGGCAGATGTAGTACCATAATGGTAGCTGTCATACACAAGAGTGGTATTATTACCAAACAAGAATAAGTCAGTTTGCGCAAATAAACTCTTGAGGCAGAGGATGAGTGAGTGGCTTCCTGGCACCTGGCTGTGTGAAATGCAGAACTCATCAAAACACACCACCAAAACTGTAAGGCAAGTGCGGTTTGTTTTGCACATTAAAGATGAATGCAAATAATTTGTAACACTGAAAAATATTATGCTGGAATTTAATTATTTAAATATTCAAAAATTATATACTAATAAATGCTTTACATTTTTTTTAAATTTTAAGCAAATTTGCATTCTGGATGCTTTACAAAGCACATGCCAATTCACTTATAAAACTGTTGTGGCTGAAATTGATGAGGAAAAATTCAGTAATAAAAATATTTTAAACATTACTAGGTACTTATTTTTATCACTATCACTGTAATTATGGCACTCTTAGTTCGTATATTTCACAAAATGCACTTTCTAAAGCTTACATCGTGAAAACAAGGTTAAATCTTGCTTATAAACATACTCTAATTACATAAGAGCAGTTGAGTGGCTTGGTGCTTTTTGAGGGAAAACGGGACATTGTTAGGAAAAAAGGCAAATTTTTAAGGAAAAAGGGGGAATTTTTAAGAAAAAAAGAGAAATTTTTAGGGAAATGTCGTCGATTTTGAGGGAAAAAGGGAAAAGGGGAAATTCCAAGATGATGAGCAGCCAGCTATTGCTTCTGTGCTCCGTGCCCTTGCGGCAGAACCTACAAAATTATTCTACTCGGCTTGATGAATGAATCTGAGAAATATCTTGTGCCCGGTTGCACCAACATCTTCCCCGATCCGAGATCGAATGATCTTAGTTCCGAACCAGGATCCAGTATGATCTTGGTTCCAATGTAAAAGTGTACCAACGAAATTTCATGATTCTGGACCTCCGATTTGTAGATCTTAATTCTAAATTTTAAGAGATCGATATTAAGTATGAGGCAATTTTACTATTGGTTCGTAATATATGACGTCATGTAAGTAGGCGTATTTTTCACTATAGATAGAACGAGATGTGCAATGTTTAATTTGTTTTAAGTTAGTTACTGTTCTACGAATTATACTGAATAATATTTAATTGCGTACAATTTAATTTTAATTCCCCAAGAAAACAATCGAAAGTAGTTCTATCTGTTGGTGTATTGTCAAACTCTAGTCTATTCCCGATTGGAAGCGACTTTGAAAAAACACTCTAGGCAAAACATGTCAACCTGTTTTTTCAATAACCTGTATTCCACACACACCTATATAACACTGTGGCTAACTTTAGAGTAGTGTATTATTGAATAAATGGAACTTTACCATAATATCTTCTATAATTTGTAATATTTATTTATTTTTAAATATGAATTAACAACAGCGAGAGCAGCTACGTGTTGGCAATGGCCGGTAAGAAATAGTTCTCAGCTAAAATATTATTTTAACCTAGTTATTTAGTTTACCATTTGTAAATTAAACGGTACCTATTAAAATATTTAGGTACCCAGATGGCAACATATCTCATTTCTACAGAATAACAGCGGAAAATATCGTGAGTAGGCCGTAATGGTAAGGTACGCTTTATCCAGCGAGAGCAACTTTGAAGCAACTGTCTGCTGAGCGAGCTTTGTCGCTCTCTCTCTCTGTCTTTGTTTCTTTCACACTCGGGAAGTTTCACTTCGCTAGTACGCGGCCTAATTGTACACGTTTTCAATTTTAGCTTATTTCATACTTGTTACAGCAAAATAACGATTTTTGAATTTGTAAATTACAACTGAAAAGAGATTTTAATGTTCGAATACTTATTTCAATATATTGAGATATGATGGAGGGGCAGAAACAAAGTGAAGTTGGCAGACATGGCGAGCCATGACATGGGCGTGCCATGTTTTACAAAACGAAGTGTAATTATACTTATTCCGAAAAATACTTCAAATTACCACATCACGTTTGTAGACGTTGTATTTTTTAAACCTACCTAAGCAAGTTACGATGTTGTGATAAATCTGTTTTTCCGCGGCAGTAATAAATATAGTGTTACGATGTATTACGTTAACTGCTGCGTGTGAAATAGCGTGGCTTGGCTGCGCAGTGATAGTTACGCGGTATCTGTGTGTGCGTGACTTCAAATATTTGATATGAACTATTTATACGTTGTAAATGTGAACTGTTTTTATGACGAAGTTATTTATTTACATCCACGTCTGTTTACTTATCACAACGTTGTACCTTTGCCCTGGGTGTTTGAAACACAGTCGTGTAACGTGATTTACCACCAATCCCAACAAAATAACCAAGCCCAGCCCCAATTAATCTCAATAAACCTAATACACAGTGAGTAGCAATACATATAAATATGAGTGGAATAAAAGTTACGGTAGGCTTATTTGTGTGCATGTTCACCGCTATATTTTAAGTTTCTATAACAAAAAATGAGCGACACGAGTTGCGGGCTTGATTTTAATGTCTTTTTCGTTGGACTGTCTATTCCTATGTTATTCGATCTGAGGCCGTCCTTTTAAAGAAATAACCCAACACATATCAATAACAAAAAGTTAAATACGACAGTTCATTACCCCGCAGTTGTAACAGTGTTTAACACAGTCGCGGCAAAATATTAACGTACATTATGTGTAACGTGCTATGTCGTGGAAAACAAATATGTTAATGTAACGTAACCGTAAGAACTATCTTTAATTCAGGCATTTTTAAAACGTCATAAAGCGCACCTAAATAATGTTGTAGGCCTAAACTGTGAATATTCGTACGAAATTGTTTTTGAAATAGACCTAAGACAGAATTCTTTGAAAAGCTGTAAACAGTAAACAACGCATTTGACAGATATAAAAGTAGAAGTCACATTTTAATGTTTGTTTTTAGGTGTAACGAAAGTATACGAACACATGTACACACACAATGGAATGTAAACATTGATTTTGACACATGCTACATGGTAGTCACATGACAATGTTTGTTTACATTTGGCGGAAGGATACGAAACGGGCCTGCAAGTAGATATTTAGCAGGGCTCCGAGAAAGTTGCTTCCAATGGGGAATGGACTATACGTTTGTCAACGATGGTTGCTCATCTCGGATCGAGATTTCAAACCACCAATTTCGACGGTTCGAAATGAACTTCGTCTGGATCTCCAGTCCAGCTCTGAACTCGAATGGTGCAGGAGTTTTCTGTCTCGATCTTAGATCCAATCTCGGATCGGGTTTCGAACCACGACGGTGCAACCGGGCATTGGTCATTGTCAATGCGTCAGAAATTTCACGTTTCATAAAAAAATGTTCAATTATGAAGCTACTTTTTCACACTTGTCTTCTGAAATTCGTGTAATAAATATTGTTATAAAAAACCACGATGTAATAGGGCGGGTTTTCAGAGGATTATTTGGAACGTGCCGAGGTAGTCGCGAAGGGAAACGTCGTCAGCGCGTGTGTTGATCGTGCGGTAGACAGCAGGGTTGGGCGACATTCCTTACCCTGCCCACCACGGAACGGGTTCGTCTACACGCCTCGTAAGTGCGACAGTAAGGTATCGCAGGCGATTTACATTAACAGGCTTTCACGGCGTGATTAGCCCGCGGGGTGTTGGGGGTTGGGGGGGATTGGAAGTGGATTTGTTTAGACGGCAATGAAATGCGGTGGCTAACAACCTGCTCTGATACAGGTAGGTTCCTCGAGACTGTCAGAGTGAATGTTTATACCTGGCTCTAAATTAGACCGACAAACTTCGAGAGGCGATTCCTCTTGAAAAAATAAAAGGAAAACATGCGTGACACTTCATAAGTAAACCGAGTGTTAATGGAGGTATGAGTCCTAAAAACACGAGATCTTAAACAGTATTTTGTAAAATATCGGCTCTTAAGTTGAAGGTCCCGATAACATACAATAATGTTCCAAGAGTTGTAATTGTATTTTACTTCGTTACCTATAGTAGGTGCATGTCATCCCCGGACATGGCATGAAATGATATCCTAGGATGGAGCGGCACTGGAATGTAAGGGCGGGTTAAAAAACAGGATTACTCCGAGAAAACCCGCTGGCAAGCGGCATCGTCCAGCACGATTCCCAAATGCGAAGATCCGGGAGTAAACAAGCCGGGTCACCGTGGTGGGAGGCTAGCGCCCTAGCCACTACGCCACAGCTGCCCAAGAAAAACAACTGAACATATGGTTAAAGTTTAATTGGTCCTCATATTAATCACCGAAATTTGCGGGGGCCATCTACTTATCTGATCTTTCTGCCCGTATTCATTGTTAAACCACCTGTACTCAGTGTACATAATTGTATTGTGTAAACAACGGACAGGATTTTTTTTTTTTTAGTACTGTACAATACGGAGTTCAGTGACAAATAATCTTCCCCGGTGGATAACGTATTTGTGGAGACTTGCGAATTTCGCGTTGTTATTTGAGCACGGGTTGTACTTTGAGCACGTGACACGTATGCACTAGTTATTTCATTGGACGATATATTTGACTTGTCACTCCATGTGTAACCCTGCGCCACTTGGTATTGGTGTGTCCGAGTCACGTGGAGCACCGCTGGAAGGGACTTTTATCTGTAAACTACCTTATTGTAAGTGTTATGTGAAGTTAAGGCCCGAAGGTAGGGCGGGATTTTATTGCGTCTCAGGGCTAACCACTTACGCCTACTAGGAAGGGAAATCATGCAAGGAGACATGCATCGCTGCAAAGAGGGATTGGGCAGCCATGGCCTGCTCTTTGGGGCCATGACTACCTCCCTAAGTGTACTTAGAGTTAGTCTTAACTAGGAAGAGCAAGGGAAAAACCGTCAAGAGAGACGTAAAAACCCTTGCAGCAGAGAAGTAAAAATTTCAATAATTATTGAATGCATTAAATGTAATTTAATTTAATATAATTCTACAGGAGACAGAGTGTTTGGCGACATGTTCTTGGTAGTAAGAGTAGAAAAGACTAGCATAGAGTCCCGGGCCGGGGGGGGGGGGGGGGGCTGGAAGGGAAGTGGCACCAAAACGAGACAGCTGCAAATGGTAGTCCAGTGGTTAACGTACTTAAACCGATTCAGTCACACATTAATCTCCTAATTCATGTGTTACAATCTCGCAATTATTCAGCACTCGCTGTACTTGTGTTCAGTATTTGTCCGCTCGTCTCCCACCAAGGCGATTCGGGTTCTATCCCTGGCTGGGCCACTCCGGATTTTCGCATGTGGGGATCGTGCCGGAAGATGCCGTTGATCGGCAGGTTTTTCTGAGCGGATCTCCCGTTTCCCCCGCCCTTTCATCCCGGCGCTGATCCATACCCACTCCAATCACCCTCATCGGCTCTCAAGACCTCGATGTTAAGAACCGTCCAAATCTCTTCACTCACTCGGTATTTGTCTCGTGACCAGCCTTGCAGCCACTTAAAGCAAAATCAACATTGGTAAAATCGCTGATATTCCCTATTTTTTATTGTCGTGACATGGTTTATGGAGACATCGCTCGAAATTTGGCAGCCAGACTTCAACGCATACAAAAATTCTTGTGTTAAGACTTTTGATCAATCTAAAATCACTCGATCACTTGTCTCCTTACTTTGATAAACTAATTTGGTTACTTCTGGACGAACGACGTCAGCTCCACAGTCTCACGCTAGCGTACAAAATACTACCATTCTCTTACAATACAACACCATTACTCGGCTGGAAACCTTGGAGGACGAGGCCACCGCATTATTAGCACACGGGCTAAAAGCAAATCTCTCTTTAATATCCCAGCTACAAAACCCAGGCATATGCAAATTATTTCACCGTGTCTGTCACACGAGCGTGGAATAATTTACCCGTAAAAGAGGGAACTCGATAACACCAACAACTTCTCGGAGCAATGCTGCCTAGTATATCAAGAATACGCGCCGAATATTTCACACACACGCATCATTATTGCGTAGTATTTTTTTAATAATATTGCTTATATATTTATTTGTTTACTTCACCTACACCGGTCGATTTGTACATTCACTTTAATCAATGTGCAAATTGTTTCTGTGCCTTCGTCAATTTATTTTAGTGAGTTGCCGTGTTCAATTTCCACCATGTAAGTGCTTACATCTGTTTATTTATATTAATGAGCTATGATTCAATATGTTGTTATCCTCTCGGGCGTTTTAAAGGTTGTGCGCATTTATATTTATGATTGGTAATGCGGATTATGAAACATATTTTCGTGTCATTTTAGATCAATATTATTGTGCTTTTGTATGTTTTTTTTTCTCTCTCTCTCTCTTTAAACATTACCTTATCTCTAGGGACACCCGAATTTCGCGGGAAGACTTCTCGACAAGTCGTATTTCAAACACTTTCCCTGAGATTCACTTTCGTGATTGGATGATTTACTTGTTAAGCATCTTAGGTATCTACCCGCGAATCACAGGCTTCCATTCACTAACGGAGTAACTTAATTCTCCCTGGCCCGTCAAGTAATAAGACGTCTTCTCACTTGATATTCAACGAATCGGCAAAGGGAAACTGCTACAGTATCAATACACTATTGAAATCCATCTTGGGCGGAAATTTATCCGCGGAATTTTGGTGTCGCTACTTATCTCTAGTACTAGATATGTAGTACATAATATGAAACCACTGATCATTTTCGGATTTAATACTATTTGAGCTATCATATTTCTGTTTTGCTTCTTGTTAATGTAAGCAGTTTTCTCGTGCTTTATGTTTACGTATGCGTACACTACGTTATACCTGGTTAAGTATCAGAGAAGGAATTGAAGCCTTAACTTCACCAGTATAAATAAACTCGAATTAAATTAAATTAAACGTTCTGCATTCTCGACGATGTCGGCGTTAACCAATCACGGGAAAGAAGTGTAGGAAACTCCACAAATCGTGTTAGCCACAAGGAACACTTTCAGAGCTCTGGGTACTGATGCCTAGCTCTGTACTGTACCGGTCATAAGTATCATCCTCGTGCAATATCTCCACCATCATGGCCATGATTACTGAACGGGTTAGTTATGCATTTTGTGACTAAAACACGAGCTCTTCGGAATTCAACAAATGAACCACTCTGAACATTTTTGGAAGTGGCCCGGGGGGGGGGGGGGGTTTATGACATTTGTAGTGGCTAGTGGCTGGTGACCTTGAGGACCTTTAGTAACAGTACACGGTTGCAATTTTTTTTTTGCCGATAGCTTCTCAACCGCGCGAGATAGAAAAATAATACTAAGGTTTTTTTTTTTTTTTTTCCGTTTTCCATTTTGTTGGCATCTGATATTTATCTCCCCTACGGCGCGTTGGTTTAGAGAAATAGCGGCTGGAGTGTGAATAGGACTTGTTTGCGAAACGGGGTCTTGGTGACTGAGCGTTTATTAGAGACCTGAAGAATTCGCGAATTCATTTCAGGACATGCTCGAATTCTTTATTCAACTTTAGCCATTGGTCCACACGATGTATGACACCTCCTGGAGCACGCTTGCCCAACAGTCTCTTTCCAATGTGACAGCTGACAAGCAATGTGTAGTTGATATCGGCGTATTTGTACATAAGACTGTAGAGTCTAGCCTGCAGGTCATTGAATTCGTGAATTTTTCTGGACCCTGGCGATTATAGTCTATTTGCGGTTTCTTCACACTATTTTTAAAATTAAACCTTTAAAAAATCAACGCATGTATAGCAATTTTAGTTATTTTTTTTAATATACTATGTATCACCAGCGTTTCACATCTCTGTTAACGTAAAAGTATCTTATTTTTAGAGACCTGCAAAATATGCGTTATTATTTTAGAACATACTGAACTCCAACTTACTGTGCGTTTGACCGACTTCGGCCATTGGCCAAAAATATGTTTGTCACGCCTCGGAGAAGTCTTGAGCCAATTATATAAGCGGTGGAGTGACCAATCTCTTTTGAGAGATCAAGAAGATACGTGACTTTGATTACACTGCAGCGGCCAATCAAACCACGAACAGTGGCCACTTGTATCATGGCACCGAAAGATAACGCGAATTTCGCACGTCTCCACTATTATTTGAAACCTATATTATATTTATAAATTATAATATTTCTTTACAATAAATATGAATGGCGACAGTAAGCAAACATATGTGTTGGTAGCGCCTAGTAAGAAATAGTTCTCATGCACAATATTTTGATAGGTGGTTCACAGTAAAACGAGCACTTTTGAAAGCCCTGCTTAAGATCTACTTGTATGCACGTTGTGTATTCTTCCACCTTATGTAAAATTAACCTTGCCAATTGGCCTCATCACTTTGTTCATGCTTCGGTCAGGTGAAAATGTGGAATTATTAGAAAAGTAAATATGTTACAAATCTGGTATTTTTTACACTGAGAAGCATTTAAAAAACAGAAAGCGAAAGAAGATAATTTAAGTTATCTCACATGGTTAGCTAACACTTTTTATTCGACGTTAAGATATGGAACTACTTTCCATCCATCGTTACCAACTTTACTGGGTGCGTGTCACTCGGTGCATCCGTTAAAAAATATATATAGGTAGGATCAGTGACTTTTTTCTAAGGTTGATATGAGAAGTGTTCACTTTATAGTGAACAACGTAACTATTGAGTGCGCTCGGAGTCGGTGCATTGTCTTCCGGTGTGATATTCTAGACTTGGTAAAGCTTAGCTTGCACGAGGCGGAGGAATATCCTGGGAGCAGAACTTTAGCAGGGTTTCGGGAAAGTGCGAAGTAAACGTGAATACATATAGCCTGCTCGCCTCCCACCGAGGTTAACCGGGTTCAATCCCCGGTCGGGTCACTCCAAGATTTTCGCGTGTGGGAATCATGCCGAACGACGCTGCTGGTAGGCGGGTTTTTTCGGAGATCTCCCGCTTCCCCGGGCCTTACATTCCAGCGCTGCTCCACTCTCACCTCAATCACCCTCGTCGGCTCTCAGGACTTAGTTGTTGAGAGCCACTCAAATCTCCTCACTCCTCACTCACTTGTTTATGAAACCGTTTTTGCGGTTTATAGCTATTTCCCAAACCATAAGAGATACAGTGATATATGCCTTGGGCATTAATGCTTATTCTCTCTTAACTTTTTTTTCTCTAAAATTCATGGTTTCCGATATACTGCGCAATATACAGCGTCTTGTGTTTGTGGGCTGAAGGCCAAAGTAGCTTTTATTAAACAATAAATAAATGGCGCCAAAAGTTGCATCTAACCAGGACTATATTTGAAAGCATAAAGTTGCGTCAAAAATATCAATACCCAATACTAGAGCATGAAAACCCAAACTTCATTGACACGGGTGTAACAAAATAGAGTGATACACATTAACGGCGCCGGCTGGTAGTTCAGCCAAACGCAGTGCAGACTTTTGCAAGGAAAGATGCAGAGAAACCGGTGGCATAAAGTCCTGCGTCCCAGGCAAGTGCATCGAAATAAAATACCCACGACTTTAATTCTAACCAATAGCATGCCTCTTAAACGGTCGGAGTAAAAATTAATTGAAATTAAATAATCATGACTGCTGGCCTGCTGGCGGGTGGAGGAATGATTGGGCTAAATGAGAGTGCTCATGTACTTCGTTATCTCATGGTTGCTGGACCGGAACCTGTTCGTCTCTATTATATTTCAAAGCAGGCTACTAAAAGTGACTTCCAGTATCAGGAATAACATGAAGACTTAAAATGTCGCTATAAATCCAAACGAACAGCATGTAGGCTCCTTTATAGGTGCCATGAAAGGTACAGGTATAGGCTGTTCACGATTAAATGAGCACTTTTGAAAGCCCTGCTTAAGATCTACTTATATGCGCGTGATGTATTCTTCCGCCTTATTTAAAATTAACATTGTCATGGGCCTCATCACTTCATTCATGCGTCGGTGAATTAAAATTGTGAAATTTTTAGGAAAATAAATATTATTCAAATCTGCTTATTTTCGCACTTCGAAGCATTGCAAAAACAGAAAGCGAAATCAATAATCTAAGTTATCCCTGACACTTTTTATTCGACGTTAGGATATGGAACTATTTTCCATCCATCCTTACCAACTTTACTGGGTAAATGTCACTCAGTGAGCCCATTAAAATATATGCGTTGAGGGGCAGTGACTTTTCCTAAGGTTCATTTCAAATGTTCTCACTTTATTGTGAACAGTCATTAATCATTTCAGTGAAGTGGTGATTGGTTGAGAATCTCTAATCGCAGTGTGGTGAATGGTTTTGATTGATAGTAAAGGGCTTACTAAAGTATCCTAGTGTTATGTCTGAAGGCTTATCAGGGGACGGCTTACAAACTTACTTGTAACTTTACTTGAACTAACGCTCATACCTTGCCTAGGAATCGAACGCAGAACCTCCCGCACCGCAGACCGACGGCACACCATTCGACTGTGCCAAAGGAGGTCGGGTGTGGCGAATGACTTAGTTGTTAGATCGATAATGAGAATTGAGCTAAATGTCAAAAACTGATTAATTTGTACAAGAACATTGGCGTGTTTAATGAAGAGGATGAAAAACAATTGAGATTATGTAATCGAATACAATTAAGGGGAAATTAAGATAATTACAGAATCAAATATTTTGTATAGAAATTATTTAAAAAATAATATCTACTGTATTTATATTCATCACAATAAAAAAACTAAACATTACATTTTTCTTAAGCAAAAGAATATGCAAACCATAGGTGTGTGTGTATATATATATAAAGATTATGGGCGATTGAAAAAAAGTAAGATAGTAGAGACAGAGGCGGGTTACTGGCTCACTTGTAGAATGACATGTGGATGGAGCGGATAAACAATTGTTCGATTCATTGATATATCGAATAGTCGATTAGTTGCTGATTAATTAATCAAATTAATTACTGTAATTAATACAATTAATTAAAGTATTTTAAATTAATTTTTTTATTGTTGGATATGAAATTTCTTGGTTTTTCATTGTTGTTGAAAGGTTTAAGGGTGGTATTGGCGGAGCAGGTTCTATGTGTCCTCTGTGACTTGCTAGAGCCGACTGAACAGAAGGGGGGGGGGGGGGTTGTAATTATTTTTATAGGAGTCATTGTTGTTGTAAGATTGGAATAAGTAACATTTTTGTTTGTGGATGGAACGAGAGCAAGCAGTGGGCTCCTCGCTCACTTAGTGAGTGAGGAGCGAATAATCGATTAATCGATTATGAGCGAGGGCACATGTGTCACTTCTAGACCACTACGATTTAAGTTCAATTAGCCAACTGAAAAAAGCACAAATCATTAAAAAAATTACTTTAATAATGCAATTACCACATGAAACAATAAATCGAATTAATATACACACGAGATATTAGAAATTACTTGTGATGACCACAAGACAAATTCATTTTAAACGACTTACCCTGAATAGGCCGTAAAAAATTAATCTTAATATCGTAACGAAATTCCTTAACTATACTTCAATCACCTGACTAGATGACACAAAACAAATTTAATCACACCAAACGAATTTCACATGTTCAAAATACGCAAAATTGTAAACGATCAGATTGAACACACAAAATCCTACAACAAACTATTTAAATATTAACACAGGAAAAAGATATTTTACACTCACTCAGGAATGAAATAAACACAGCACACTAAATTACTCACTTATCGCCCACGAAGCGAGATGTAATATATTCACAAATCAATAAAAACACACTATTTACAATCAAGATTAAAACTAGAAGCCCAGACAAGCTAAAAATCTCCCCCTAATTTAAAGACCTACCACACTGATCCACGCAGCCTAAATCTCTAGGTGTCATAAAAATTTTCCCCTGACAAAAAGGCCCTCCAACACTGGCATACAGATACACGAAGTCACGTGAAGTTGACCCACATCGGCTCTGAAAACACGCATCAAAATGATCAACCAAATGTCAATTAACACGTAAGTATAATCATTTCACAAACCCATCTTTTGTTAGCTCATATGGCAATCACAATCAAACACCTATTGCGAAAGCTTATTGCGCAAGGCTACTGCGAAAACACGATGCACATATTTGTTATATCACACGTTAATACGCAGTACCACTGTTCATATAAAAGCATACACCGACGGATCATCTTTGTCACTCCGATGCTCGCCTAATGGAAAAGCCTATCGCACATATTTCCCCGTAAATTAATAATAATAGTAATAAAAACATTTCAATTAAATAAATACCTAATAACTATCCGAACACGCCATACTTTAATAAATGAATTGAGAAGTGTATTAGGTAAGATACGTTCAATGCCCTGTGTTACCCAGGCAGCTCGCCTGCTCGGATAGAACTATCGACTCCCGTGAGAGAGCAATTTCTCCGCCCGCCCCATCTCCTCTTCCGCGCGCACGACACGGTCAAAGAAATTACACCTAATTCTAGCACTGCTCGAGACCACCTATTTCGACATTTCACCCCGACTGCTGCAACACGCTGTAGGCAAGGACAAACTCAGACTCTCACCCCGCGGTGCGGAGAAGACAATATATTATTCTGCCCCGAGCAGTGTGGATAGAACGATGCCAAGGAGGGGTAGAGTTTCGGAGACCGTCCTCCACCATCCCACCCCTTTCCCAGTGCGGACTTTCGCCTCCGCCTTTTTCACCCTCCATTCTCGTGCGCCCAGTGAAGTTTCTCCGCAGAGATCTACTGCACGTTCCTCCATTACCCTTGACCAACTAACACAGCGCTGCGCTGAGCGATACAAATGCTGCCACATGCCGTGCTTGTCTCTTCTCACACCCTTCGCGAGCAGCCAATCATCTAGCCGCCAATGTAAAATATCCCTCACCACACCTCCACTTATGTGTTTTCGACATAGTTTAAAATAAAAATACTCTAAATTCTCATGCTTCAGGCAGCTCAAAACCACACATATTTACCGTTTTACCCTGTCTCCTGTAACGCATTGTCTGCAAGAGCATAGTGCAATATGTCATGCCCTCCAGCTTGCTCAAACAGTACAGAACGCTCTTGAAACCTTAAAATTTTTTGCTGATACTCCCCAAACTCCTCCAATGTGCTGTAGGCAAGGGCAAACTAAAACTCTCACGCTGCTAAGAAAGTGTAATATTATTCAACTAACTGCTTCGAACAGCGAACGAAGTCTAACCAATCACCAAACCAACAACCTTTGCCGAACTGTCATCCATACAGTCGCCATTGCTAATTGCACACTCCCTTTCCCCCGACTGTACTCTTGTCCCAGCCCTGTCTACCATGACAGAGAAGCCATTTTCAAAGCAATGCTACAAAAAAATCTTTCCATCTCATTTCCTCCTGGTTATGTATATTTCTATATCAAAACTCGAATGCATGAGGTCTGGAAGAAATTATATATAGTTAAAAAAAAAAAAAAAATTGGTGTTATAAGTCTGTGTTGTAATATTATTATTTTTCATAGATTTACACACGATATAAAATGATTACATGCTATGTGTATTTGCAATCAACAACCCAAGAAAAAGGAAATTAACAATATAAATATTTTCACTCCTCACGAACTATAAAATAGAATTATACCATAAATGAAATGTAATAGATTACCACCCAAACAATAGAAGTGATTATACAATAAATGTTACATCCATTCCCCATACAGAGGTTTATTAAATAAAATAATACATCAAATATTATTTAAAATATTTTTCTTTAGTATAAAACAATTTACAAAACATTGCATTTCTATATTTTAAGATCTTGATTCTTCACCCATGAATCGTGTGCTTTTGAGAAACCTCTCTATCGAACAAAGGACATATCTTTTTTTCTTTTTAATGATTTTATCAATCAAATATCCATTTGGAAAACTAACTTTTTGCAAATTTTGTGCCCATAATAACAGCCTCTTAGGGGTAACCATAATATGTTTCTAGATAATACACTTTGGTATGTGTTTGTCTAATTGAAATATTTTTTAATATTTCATATGACCAATTCACTGTAAATTTTTTCTTAAAGATTCCTTTCTGCTTCGCGATACATGTAAATTCACCAACTTTGGTTTTCTTTTGTCGATTACTTTAACATTATTATACACAGTTTTAATCAATCTATACGTAACTTCTATGGGTGCCATCTTGATAGTTCTATGATATCTGGAATTATGAAATTTAAGTATTTCAGGCAAAAAGTCAACCCAATTATAGGTGCCTTTCGACATGAAATGTTTATATATTAATTGCTTAATCAATTTATTAAATCATTCCACAATACTGGCTTTAAGCTCCGAATATGTTGCATAGTGGTTAATACCATATTAGGTCATAAATTTCCGGAACGGTGCACAAAACCATTCAGATCCTCTGTCAGTTTGGAGCAAAGTTGGTCTTCTCTCTTTCTAAACGATCTTCATTGCATTGGTGACCTGTTTCAAAGTTTTGTTTTTCAAGGTATGCTCCAGCCATATTTTGAATAAGTGTCTATTATGGTTAAATATATTTGTATACCTTATTGTATTTGGAAAGCAATGTCATTTCACACAAATCGGCTTGAAAAAGATCATTTAAGCCTTTAGTAATAACTGGTGTTCTAGGATATCTTATCCTTGCAGGCAAATAAAGATCTTGAGCCATCTTACTAAACTTCATTGGTATTATAACTGTCTTCACTCAATTCTTCAATAATAGAAACTATTTTGTTTGTATGTGTATTATTACCAGCCTCTCTCGAGCAATGAGAAGTTTTAATCTGTCGACCAATTCATTAGGATTGTACCAATGTACAGGAGAAAAGTGATCACAACTTTCATCTGTATATATTCCACTTCCAAAAATATCGCTTAGTAAATGTAGTTTTGGATGATTATTATCATCACCTAAACAATTAATTGCATTCGTTGGACGAACAATGTCCTTATATTTCTCCAAATCGATATCAGAATAACCAATAGGAACTTTTTAAAATAATAATTCAAACAATCCTTCACTCACATCAGTTATGTAATCACCTACTTGAATTATATTCTCAGGCAAAAACTTACTTACCAAATCTCCCAGAAGCCATATATTTCCAAGACAATATACACCGAATACTGTATTGCTAGTAGGCAAATATTGTTTTATAGCTAAATAATGTTGCATCAATTGAGACAGTTTTTTTCTATATGGGTTCTTTCGATTTAATTTCCAACTGCTGGTTCATTAAACATATTTAGCACCGAAATTAATGTGTCAATTCCACTCATAACAGGTTTAAATATTTCTTCATCCAAAACATCCCGTTCCATTCGAGAATGTTTATCTTGTAAATATTTCGCCTTTACAGCAGACACAACTTTATGTAATTCTGGAGCAGTCAGACATTTTTATTTGTTTTCATTAACTTTCAACTATTAATATATTATGTCTATTAGTTTGTGCTTTATCAATCTTATCGACTTTACTCAAAAGTATGTCCAATTTGCTCACAGTTTTAACCCTCAAATCGTCACTAAAATAGTTTATTCGAGATATCAAATCGTCAATTTAGTGTTTCACTTCTGTTTGCGTAGGTAAACTAGATGTTTTATTGATAAATTCAACACATATATTGTGTCATTTTGTCAATTTGTTAATCAAATACATAAATAATTGTGAAACATATGTAGGTGGAGTCGACTAAAAACGTATTTTACACAGTGTGTGGAATGGGAGAGAAACAGATATTCAACAAGAATACAATTGCCCATAATTCAAACAATTGCGTAAAACATAGAGACATAATTCAACATTCTTCTCTGCAGAGGAAAAAACTATAAATTAATGCTACAATGGCCATTAACAAATACATTAATTGTAATATTCCCATATTCTGAAAATGTACTATTAGTTATGTACATTTTTAACAATAAAGTTTTGAAAGTATTAAGCAACATTTCAAACTAATAATCTACTCCAATTGCTTCCTACAATTTATAATTCCTCGAATTACATAAAACTACCTATAAAAGGTGGGAACCTTTCAGTTCCATTTTAGAGTTGAAACAGTACGGACTAAGCATCGCAGGTCCTCACGAAATAATGAGCTGCAAGATGAACACTTCGACTGGGAGTTTTGATTGCAAATTCTGCCAGAAACATTTTTCTAGTATCGATAATTTGATTAGACATTATAGATTTTGCAACACTGCACCTCAATAAGCAGCTCACACAGCACCTCATATAGTACCTCACTCAGCACCTCACATAGTACCTCACACAGTACCTCACTCAGCACCTCAATCAGCACCTCACTCAGCGCCTCTCACAGCACCTCACTCAGCACCTCTCACAGCACCTCACTCAGCACCTCACATAGCACTTCACATAGCACTTCACATAGCACCTCACATAGCACCTCACAAACATTTATACAGTATTGGGAAATAATTCACTTTCCAACTCGTCAGAAAATTGTTTGTCACCTCTCAATTATGAAAAACTAAGCACAGCTTTTGCAGGTAGACTGGCTAATGCTAGGATATGTAATGACCAAACAGATACTGATATAGACTTTAAAAGATTTTAATCAGTGTGTAGGAAGCCTCTGATAGAATTAACTACAACATTGCCTCCACCAATATCTCTTAATGTAAATGTATCCTGTAAATATCTGAAATACTTTCTATTTTCAAACTCAAGCTCTCCCCATTCTACATTCCACAGATATTAGTGACCTCTATAACTCTACCATAGTACCTTACTTAACATCCAGACTTTAAGAATTTAGTGCTCGTGGATGTGCATGGACTTTACAACTAATAACAAAAATGGATGTGCATATCTCCCAATACCGACTATTCACAGCTGGTCGGTAGTAATCCAACTTAGTGTCTATAAGAAGATGTGTAATCCAGCACTGATAACTCACATCGCCCTCATCGGCTCACAAGACCTCTCAAGTCATCAAATTCTCTTCACCCGCTCCGACTACACTTGGGGTTGACATAATAAATTCAGCTAAGCCACCTTCAATGAGTGAATCAAGCTTCCATCCTCCTCAAGAATGTGTGAATCTTATAATCTAACAGTCAGAAAATCACCAATTCTCTGTGAATAAAACCATTTCACATATTTGACAGAATTCCGAGTTAATCTCCGTGCATCATATCGTCAACATCGTATCCAGATATGAACTTCAATATGTCAAAGTGTATTGCTTAAATGAATAAAGAAGATTGCTTGTATATGTGAATAAAAATTCTAAGAATAAATGTGAGTTTTTGTATATGTAAATAAATGTTATGTTTGTTTGAAAAAATGGAATATAATAAATTGTATTTCAAACTGAATGTGTGTTTCATTTAACAGAATATATAATTTAAACAAATGAGTGAGTCATTGTTTACATAAAATATATTATTTTATCAATCTAGGGTCGTAACTTAACACATTATTTGTATGAATAAGATGTAATTTGTTTGTGAGTGTAACCTTTTTTTTAAATATTTATCTTGAAAAACTCATTAAAAAGAATTACTTGGTATGTATTCCATGATGAAAATACATAATTTACATTCACTCAGTTTAATGACTGACATAATATTTTGTCCGACCAAACAATACTGTTTCGCTGTGAAATCAGTTTAGGTGAATATAACTTATAACAAATTTGTTAATATTTGACACATAATTACTTGTGTAAATGGAGAATCGTCTTCTGCGCGAGAGAGTCTTTCCCATAGTCATGACGACGTGCTTTTTTACAAAATATGATGGAACGCACTTGTAGAAAGTCTCGTTGGTAGATGATGCGGGCGGGGAGACCAATGAGTGACAAACAGTGCTCGCACGGCGGTGACGAGGGAGTTGCGTCGAGATGTGAATGTATGGCTTTGGAAGGGATGGATGTTCGCAGTGAAGCAAGGCTGTCGGGACTGCGTGAAATGAGTCATGGGAGACCAGCAGACTCATGGAAGGAGAAAACGTGCGAAAGAGGCTTTTCGATGATGAACAATGTGGTGAGGGAAGCATTGTCCAGCTAACCAGTGACATTTCTAGCCAAGCTTGTAAATTTTGGTCTGCTTCTGGACACAGTCCGCTCCCCGCTACGCCGGCAAGTTCCCCGCTGAGGAGAATGTAGAAATCCTTGTGCAGGACTAACAGTGGTAGTCACGTTCCCATCCTTCCCTTCACGTAGACTTGGCCTAGCAAAACTGTATGTCTTTCTTACTCTGGATGTTACAATACAAGCTAATATACTTAAACGCGTGTGAAGGGAATGTGTATTTCTGCGAAGAGGGTTCTGTGGGGAGGGGATGAGGGTCGCTTGTTGGGAGTTTACCTAGAAGTTTGAAAATTTGTATATATAGAGGTTTTACCTTTACACCCCTCCAGTGTTTGACTTTAGTATTCGTGGAATGTATAACTTTTTTTAAAATGTCGCAATTTAACCATGAATACTTTGTGGGAATGTCCACTCATGCTCTCGAGGAGGAGCTTCTGGAATATGATTGGCCGGGCCTTGAAGCTGTTGTGCCAAGTCTATTGGCGTCACAAGAGCCGTTTGCATCTCCAATGCCGCCTCCAGTGAGAGTGATGCCACTGCCTCCAGTGAGAGCGATCCCGGTATCCCAAGTGCCGCCTCCGAGGATGGACTTGGCACCTCCAGCAACATCTCCAATGATGATGATCCTGGAACCGCCTCTGAGAATGGACTTGGCGCTTCCAACGCCATCTCCTGCGATGACGATCCGATGCCTCCAGTGCCGGCCCCAGCGACACTGCCTCCAGTTTCAGTGAGAACGATGACGTCGGCACCCCCAGCACCACCTCCGAGGACAGACTTGGCACCTTCAGCACCATCTCCTGCGATGACGATCCTGGTGCCTCCAGCACCTTAAACACATCTGCCTGATTTTCCATCTACACTAAGGTATGCTGAAGTTCTCGATTTGCAAATTCCGCAAAAAGATGAACAATACGTCGAGAAGAAGAGGAAATGTTGTGAACCGTTGGACTTGCACTGTAGAAACTTACCTCTTCCTAAACCGTCGTTATTTACTGAGCTTGCTGAATATTAGAACTTTTTTAATAATGCGCAATCACCACCTCCACCAGCCTTCACATCACCTCTGCCGATAATCTGTTACAGTCCTTTCACTCCTCCTCCCATTCGAAACCCTTCACCTCCTGGTATACCTTTGTCTGTTTTCCGTCCTCCTGTCGTGAAAAGACGACATTTATCTTTAAATCCAAAGTTTAAAAACAATTTAAAGTTTTTTTTTATATAAGACTTACTTATTTTCTCCTTTCTTTAAAGAAGAGTTTGAATATTTGTGAAAGGTTGTGAGGAGATGTGCGAAGTTATTTGAGTAAATATAAGATTGTTTTATAGTTGTATAAAGTCTTTTGTTCTAACAGTTTGTGAAGTTGAAAATTTTTTTTTATGAATTACGATTTAAGGATGATTTAGAAAAAAATTACTGGAAAAAGTGAATAGTGTGACTTGTTAATTAGTAGTTTGATTTCCTTTTGTCACATTAAAATGTTTTTTTTAAAGTTTGAGTAATTTTTTGGGTGAGATGCAATGTTTTTTACACCAGCAAATATGGAAATGGAATTGGTGAGAAATTAATAAATGAACTCTGAAAAGGAATGCGGGAGAATCTAAAAAAAAACCTGATGAATGAAGTCTGAAAGGAAAGAAATGAAGGGAGAGTTTAAAAGGTTAACTGAACTTGAAAAAACACACAACAGGGGAACAGAGCAAGGTGAAAGTGGTTTGGGACAACTTCAGGTAAACTAACTCTTGCCCCGCAGAGCAAGTTTAAAGAGTGACTATCTGGAAACAAACAAAAAATGTTAACTTTAACAAGTTTCCAAGGCAATACATTCTTATGATTTTTACTTTAACATATAAAAGAAAAAAATACTGCAGCTGTGAATCAACATGTTAATGTTTGCTATGAAGAGATATTATTATTCTTGAAATATTTGCTGAAATGAATTGTATACAAACTTATTTTTAATATTAAAATGAAATGCTGTAACATACTTTTTACACTTAATTAAACACAAATATTTTAGAAATGTAACTGTTTCTAAACAAAACTTTGAGAGAAACCCCTGAAACCGTTTTTACAGTGTAAACTAACGTCAATGTTATAACATGAAATGGGAAAAACTTGAGTAATCCTATGAAAAATATGTTAATTATCCCATAAGCAGTTAACCGCAACACTGGACACTCTGTCTGTTTGGAACATAATTTTACAGTACTTAAAATATTTACTATATAACAAAGACATCTACATATTTTTGTAAACATGTATATGTTTTACAAAATGAAAACCATGTTGATGTATTCGTCCTGTGCAGAAGTAATATTCATTACTATACTACTCATAGTAAAATTTTTAGAATGCAGGTTTTACAAATATGTGTTTAAATTGTGAGATTTGGTTTGAAAAGTATGTGATTACATATAGTTTATAGTAGGGAAGACAGATTTTTTGGACTATGTACACTTTATAATTTATTTGAAACTATATTTGAACAATATTTCTAACATAGTATTCTGAAAACATCAGTTAAGTTCCTAGCTTTTTAAATAACAACTTGTAGGTTACACTTCATTAAACATGTTAACGGAGTGTTGAGAGCCGCTTTTCAATTCCAGAAAATTATTTTGATTTGAATTGTGTTATTAACATCGAATGTTTTGAAGAATAAATTCCCTTTACATTTAACTTGGGATAAGGCGTTTGCAATTTACTCACCCCCAGGCAGGTTTTTCTCGAAAGACGAGGAGCAAACTCGCCCTATCAACTCCCCCAGCTGTATTGAGGTGTGAAATATTAGTGCGACTCCTTTGACATTGTCGGGAGACCACGCCAGAGGGGTGACCTGCGCAGTGTAAAGAGTGAGTTTCACATTGGCGATTGATTTTGATGGTCGTATGAGCTAACGAAAGACGTGTTTGTGAAATTACTATACTTACGTGTTAATTGACAATTGGTTGATCATTTTGATGCGTATTTTCAGAGCCGATGAGGGTCAACTACATGTGACTTTGTGTATGACTATGTCTGTGTTGGAGGGAGTTTTTGTGTGGGGGAAATTTTTATGACACCTGGAGATTTGGGCTGCATGGATCAGTGTGGGAGGTCATTAAATTAGGGGGAGATTTTTAGCTTGTCTGGGCTTCTAGTTTTAATTTTGATTGTAAATAGTGTGTTTTTATTGATTTGTGAATATATTACATCTCGCTTCGTGGACGATAAGTGAGTAATTTAGTGTGCTGTGTTTATTTCATTCCTGAGTGAGTGTAAAATATCTTTTTCCTGTGTTAATATTTAAATAGTTTGTTGTAGGATTTTGTGTGTTCAATCTGATCGTTTACAATTTTGCGTATTTTGAACATGTGAAATTCGTTTGGTGTGATTAATTTTGTTTTGTGTAATTTATTCAGGTGATTGAGATATTGTTGAGGAATTTCGTTATGATATTAAGAGAAATTTCGTGCGACATAGTCGGGGTAAGTCGTTTTAATGAATTTGTCTTGTGGTTATCACAAGTAATTTTTAATATCTCATGTCTAGATTAATTCGATTTATTGTTTCATGTGGTAATTGTGTGATTAAAGTATTTAATCATTTGTACGCTTTCAGTTAGCTAATCGAACATAAATCGTAGTGTTCCAGAAGTGACACATGTGCCCTAGCTCATAATCGATTAATCGATTAAACAATCATCAGCTCCTCACTCGCTAAGTGAGCCAGGAGCCCGCCACTTGCTCTCGCTCCATCCACAAACAAAAATGTTACATATACCACCCTTACACCAACAATGACTCCTATATAAGCAATTACAATCCACCCCTCTGTTCAATCGACTCTAGCAAGTCACAGAGGACACATCGAACCTGCTCCGCCAATATCAATCACCCTTAACCCTTTCAACAACAATGAAAAACCAGGAAATTTCATATCCAACAATAAAGAATTTAATTAAAGTATTCTTTAATTAATTTTATTAACTGCACTAATTAATTTTATTAATTAATCAGCAACTAATCGACTATTCGATATATAGAATATTTGATATATCGACATATCGATTAATAGAACAATCAATTATCCGCTCCATCCACGTGTCGTTCTACAAGTGAGCCAGTAACCTGCCGCTGTCTGTACTTAAGATCATTAAAAATTAATTGGTAGATAAATATATTTGATCTGACAAATTTTTCCCTGAATTCAGTTAATATTTTTAAGTATAATATTGTATGGATTTTGCTAATGGCTGTTCACAATAAAGTGAGCACTTTAGAAACGAACCTTAGAAAAAGGTCACTGCTCCTTCATGCACCTATTTAATGAGCGCACCGAGTGACATTTGCCCAGTAAGTTGGTAACGATGGATGTAAAATAGTTCCGTATCTTTACGTAAAATAAAAAGGTTTAATTAACCATTTGTGATAACTTAAGATTGTTTCTTTCGCTTTTTGTTTTTTTTTTTTAATGCATAGAAGCGTAAAAATGTGAAGATATGTAAACTATTTACTTTCTTAACAATTTCGCAATTTCATTTGACCGACTCATGAATAAAGTAATGAGGCCATAGCAATATTAATTTTATATAAGGCGGAGGCGTACACAACGTGCATACAAGTAGATCTTAAGCAGGGCTTTCAAAAGTACTCATTTTACCTTGAACAGCCTATACAAATAAATTATTGGCCTATAAAAATGTTTTATCTGTAGAGCTGTAATATTATTTTATATATGAATATATGACAATAAAAAATACAGGGTCTGTAAAACTTTAAACTGGCAGGTAAATAAATTATAATATTTTCGTGTTCTGTTAAACAAACTAAATAAAAGTTGAATAAATTATCTTTTATAATTGAACGAAAAATTATTTAATTATAATGTGTTCTCTTATATATTTATTGATCCTTTTATTATATCATGATTTGTACTTATGTTACATTATTTATTACGTGTAACTAAGAGATTTGTAGTGTGATTATAGTGATACTTAAATAGTGAAATATTAGGTAATATATAATTATAATTTCACATGTAGTTTCTCTGTGTCATCTCCTTGGTCCCGTCATCCCCCCCCCCCCTGTCAAAGGCGCACAAAGCGCGGTGTAGGTTTGAAAGGCGTCACCGGTGACCGGAGAAGCAGGCGCCTTCACAGACAAACCGCCACGTAACAGCTTACTTGTGCAGGCGCAGTGCTCCAGGGTCGTCAAGGATCACGAGGAGAACGTGTGCCGCGACGAGCCTGTCGAGACGCGTGCCGCCTCCCCTTTTACTGGAGGATCGAGCGTCTCTTGGGTTATCGTTTCAATGATTTCCTGGTCATCGCCCTCGCAACTCGGGGCGCAAGGAACTGTCTGGGTTGGGGCGGCTGATCTATATAAGTCAGGAGTCTGGAGCTTTGAACTCCAGGTGCGAGGAGCAGCGGCCAGCCAGTAAGTCTGAGAGTTTCGCCAGTGAGACTGATCAGCGTGACTTAGGAAGGGGGAATGGAAGCCCTGCTATAGGCTGTTCACGGTATAGTGAGCACTTTAGAAGCCCTCCTAGTTACGTTTTCCCTATCAGCCATATTTTAACCTTCCGCTACTTTTTTAAAAGAAATATCGCCACGTAAACAACAAACACAGTGTATGTATTTCACCAGACTCGGAAAGTTAATGTCTAAGCTTACAATAAACTATATTTATGGACTATTATTCCAAATGAGAGAGCTTCAAAACGTGCTCACTTTACCGCGAATATAGCTTATAACAGACATTTACAATAATGTCAATGGACATTCTAATTGTATATGTGTAAATAATAAGTGTGGATTAAGTAATTAAGTGACAGTTCTAATATGAAGACAATTGCAGGGACTTTAATCAGAATTGACATTTGCAGTAAATATCTCGTTCACTTAGTATAGTAAGTGTTAATAGTAGAGATGTAAATAATAGCTGCATGTACTTTATAGCATTGTAAATCAATTAAGAAATTAAATTAAGCTCTCTTATTTGTACTGAAATCCGCTATCACCAGAGACAAGGTGTTTTTCGGGAAATTATTTCTGGCTATGCGAGACTTCAACATCCTACGTCCACAAACGCAACGTCCTTTGGTTATTGGCTGCGTGTCTACGTAAAAAGACACGTTCTTTTTTGACTGGGCCAATCAGAATAAAGTACTCTGATACTAAACGTCAAATAATTCGCGGACAGACACTTGAGGCATGTGACATTA
Organism: Dryococelus australis; assembly: GCA_029891345.1. Classification (NCBI taxonomy): domain Eukaryota; kingdom Metazoa; phylum Arthropoda; class Insecta; order Phasmatodea; family Phasmatidae; genus Dryococelus; species Dryococelus australis. The sequence goes on from CM056993.1 coordinate 14,116,818, forward strand.
AAAATATTCCAACCCTGAAAGTGCATATGAATAAAAGGGTATTTTGGAGTACAACTGACCTTGAAATCTTTCCGCGAAATACACGTGTCCCCAGCTATGACTCACAGGGCCGCTGTGGTGTAGTGGTCAGAATACTCGCCTCCCACCTTGGTTCGATTCCCGGCGGGGTAATACTCGTTTTTCTAAGAAGCTATTAAGCGTGCGCCCAATGTCTCGATCTACGAGAGCAACACATGCTTCAGGCGAGGGCTGTCGAGTGCCTATCACGCCGTTTAAAGAATACTCTCTCTCTCTCTCTCTCTATCCAGAGCACTCTTTCGCACAACCTGGCGAGAGCACTGCTTCGTGCTCTCGCTCTGTGTAACTGAGACAGTCACACCCTAAGTTTCTCTCCGACACGTCAGGTAAACAGCTGATGCCAAAAATGCGTGAAGTCATGTTAAGCTAAATTCGCGGTCATGGCTATTGTAAGTCATTTATGTGTGTTCAGAATAATTAACAAATCATTATAGCACTACCAGAATAAACATTAGCGCATAAAATACAAATATTTATGTTTTATATTTTACCATCATGTTGCAACAAAGTGACAAAAAGAACGAGACTTAGTCAGAAATACGTATTTGTATTTTTATAAATAAGTGTTACGTATGTTATTTCATTGTTAAAAACAGTTGAAATTATTCACTTACAGTTAAAAGGCAGCGTTGTTTTGGACCAAAAATATGCTATAACCTTATTAAAACCCGAAAATATTGTAAACAAATAAGGCGCGTGGTCGGAGAGTGCGAGAGAGCGCCAGCGAGAGCACAACTTCGTGCTCTCCCTGTGCTCTAGCTCTTTCGCGCTCTCTCCTGCTAATTGAGACGAGCAGAGAGCACGTTCTGTGACGTCATCCGCGAGAGAGAGCACGAGAGAGCACGAGAGAGCGCTCTCTGGGCCGATCGAGACATGGTCCATGATGTCACGCGGATCAGCAACACCAGTTCAGCGTACTTCAAAATGGCCGAAAACGGTTTTTTTTTTTCAAAGTGCTGCACCTCGGAAACAGAAAATTACTCGAGGACCCTGCACTGAGCATTCCGACAGAATTTCCACCGCCATTGAAGGTCCCATAGGTACGTGAGTGTGACGAGAACACGGCGCGCCAGTTGAGAGGCTTGCGCTTAGCGGCGATGGATCACTTGATACGCGTGGCAGTGTCGCCCTTATATCTCCCGCGCTTGTCAGTCTCAGACGCGGGGAAAATCTCCAATTGCCGAAATGCTTTGTTTTTGCGTCATAATCTCGGAATCATAGTAATTACTGACATTCTACGATTATAAAAAGTTCACATTTTACTAGTAGATTAACATTATTGTGCTTGATTTTAATTATGTGTTATCTACTAGTTGTGAAAAGTCGAGAGCTTGCCTATTAATAAAATATATATATGTTCTCGACTTTTTCCATCAAGCTGATAAAACACAGTAAAAATTACGCAAATAATAGTAAACAACTCATAATATGTAAATTTCCTGTTATGAATCGGGCATTATGACTCGAAAATGAAGAATTTCTGGAAAAGTTGTGAAGCGCAGAGCTTTAGAATGTTTCAAGAAGCTCAGTGATATTACACGATACCAGATTCCGTAAAAGCTTGTGCAAGGTCCGCCACAGCGGCCGGTATACGGGCTGGTGTGGCGCCGTCATGGCGTTACCCACCTTGTACTGCCAGATTTTGTACCTGGCCAATCACGTTGCAGTTCCAGATCGCAGGGCGCTCCGCGTGGCTACTACTTGAAACGAGTTGATGAGGCAACAGAAAAGGACGCCTCCGTCTTTATTTTACATCCGTGAGGTTGAAACTCTTACAAATAGATTTAAAATACGACGACGAATAATATTGGTTATGTCAACTTTCAGTTACTGCTTTAAAACGTTTTTAATACATAAAACATTACCTACAGTATGAAAAAATAATAATTCAAATCCTTAACGATTTCGACAGTATGTAAACTCTACACCTGGTGTCTGGACTGGTAGTTCAGTGGAGCCCTGCCTCTATAGCTCAGGGGTAAGATAGCCGACCTGTAGTCGAAGGGTCGTGGGCTCGTACCCCGGTGCTTCCGACGCGGCAGGCCCTCAGCTCGCTTGTCGCAGCGGGAATCTGCCAGCAAGTCGGTTTCACTAGATTTTCGCCAACGCCAAGTGTCACAATAACGTCACATAAAGGAAAACGGGAAGGGAAAATAGTGATAAAGTCGCAGCGTCCATTGATAACGTGCAACTTTTGGGCGTGTGTTCGAAACTCCGCCGGACCCAAACTTTTTTTTTATCATTACATTTTTACATGCTGATAATATCCCGGTACGTAAAGAAAAAAAACTATATTTTGCAACCGGTCAGTAATTTCCGTCTAAATTAAAAATAACACACTCGTACTCTTGGTGGCTAAGTCAATTTCAAGAGAATTAATGAAACTATACCAGTAAGCAATCAATTTATGCAAAGGCGAATAATAATATAGAAATATTAAGATATACTAGCTAGTTTTATAATAGTTTACTCAAGTTTCTAACTGGTAGCAGTTCTACGAATGGGGTTCATATTTACTACAAACCACACACTGCGCACCCATCGAGGGTGCCAAATGCTAGTACGCGAACTGCTGTCGTGTAATATGAACCTTTACCATGGCGGCTCATATCATCATCATCATCATCAGTCAGTTAGGAATTCGGGTAGAATTTCGATAGTCTTCTCCAGGTAGAACGGTCAGCTAACTCCAGCAAACCTGCGCATGTCTTTGTCCCAGCGGTCTGATGGTATTCCTCTTGGTATCCGATCATTTCTTGGACTCAATTCCAACACCGTTTTTGTCCATCTTTCATCTTTCGTCCAAGCAACATGGCCGGCCCATTGTCACTTCAAGGTGGCTGTCTTTTCCAAGATGTAATTGACTTATGTGAGGCTTGTTAAGGCGAACACCATCGGGATATCCTACCACGTGGTGATGGCCCTGTGTAGAGAAGTCAGAACTGTGAGGGTATTGTCGATCGACAGAGCTGCTGGTGTGCCCCAGAAAATATATCAAACAGGGAAAGGTGCATTTATTATGTTTGTCCGGTTTTCACCTGTGCTGACAAAATTCCCCACTAGCAGAGACTCACAGATTAACGTATAGAGTGTAATTGGAGAGGCCTGAGGAAAATGAATTTGAATGAATGTCAGTGTGCATACACTAAGCAACAGGTATTTATTTGTAAGAGAGGAAGAAGTGCCCGTATAACGATATTTCCGCAAGACACCAATTCTTATGTGCCACATGTTAAATATAACAAAGTGAACATGAGAATATCATTTGTGTTAGTAACACTCTCGCCAGTAACAAAATAGGATCAGCGATGTTCTATTTGACAGAACCTTTAGAGAAAACAAGAATACATTCTTAAAATTTACAAGAAACCCTTTTAATATTAAACTAAATAAGACAAAATATAGCATTGACGTGATAAATCCTCAGCACAATTGCAGACAAGGCATGCAGTATTCATTACACACACACAAGACAACAGAAGACACTTAACAGAAAACTTGATATTATAATACTTAATAATAACATGTACGTTGACCAATAACTAGGTAGTGCTAGAAATAAGTAGGACCTTCCGAAAATATTACATATTTTTCCTAAACACAACATTTCAACGATATGCATTGAAATTTTTATGTATACTGGCGAGGCTCATAAATTTCTATTGCTTGATCTAAATTATTCTGAAGTGAAAATGGAGTGCTAATTTTTCTAACTGTGTAGAGTTACCAAATTATGAAATTCCCTGACGTCTGGCATGTCTCTTTTGCCTCTCCAGTGTTCTTAGGCTTTAATAATTTCTTTTCAAATTTAGGTGTCACAAAAAAAATTTAACACTCCACTACATTTAAAACTTCAAAGAGGGAAGTGTATTCAACAGTCTCAGGTGCGTCGTACTTAGTATTTTGAAGACAAGATACTGGTTACCTCAGTTCCTGAAGTAGAACGTTTTACTGGCTTATATCGCAGCTGGAATGATACTGGCGACGTTCTCAGGCGAAGATCGCTCAAATTCTGACCAGCAATATAAAAAAAACGGCTTAACGAAGCCAATCCATGTTAAAAAAAAACAATACCTTTCTTATTCACACATTCATAGGGAATATTTTATCATTAACTGATCTGACGTCCGTTGCTTTTATATTTTATTTTCTAATAAAACCCAGCATTGGCCTTTCCGTAGCTCTTTGGGCTGTTTTTACTCTTCCATTGAGTGTCCAGGTTCTCACAGACGTAAGACAGCACTGGAAGAATGCACTGGCCGTAAACTGTTTTCTTTAGATCTATGGGCATATTTGGTTTGAGAACAAGAACATGTCTTCCAAATGCTTGCCATCCCAGCTTGAAGCGCCGACAAATTTCTGGTCTTGCATCTCCTACCATACATGACTGCGGTTTATCATTATAGCGGCTGGTATATAAACCGGTTGGTGCACCAGGGCTTGTAGAAGCTTTTACGAGAGCCAAGTATACCGGTATGCATGTGTGTGTGTGTGTGCACAGTCACTACATCCGGCAACACTGGTCCGGGCACGCGAGCGATCCGGCCCGAGGCTATGCACATGTGAGACAGCTCGTCCTCGAGCGGGCGTTTGGCAGGGGCAATACCTCCGCGTGTTACATCACCCCGCAGCACCTCCAGCGTTCCCCCGGAGAGTACGCCCCGCCTCGCCCCAGGCTAGACCAGTCCGCCCGTCAATGAGTTCTGCCCCTCATGTCTCAATCTGCTGTGTGCACGCGTGCGTCTGCTCGCATACCTACAGCTACTACCGGTCCACGGTGACGTAATCACTTTTAAACTCAACGTATTAAAAAAGTAAAGGCCGTTCACGACAGAGCAAGCACTTTTAATACCAACCTTCGTAAATTATCACTAACCCCCACCCCCCTGCCGGCGTCTATTTTAACGTGCGCACTTGACTGCCATGCGCCCTCTCAAGTAGGTTACGCCGGAGGAGAGAAAGTGGTTGCATGCCTTAACTATGAATTCTGAGAGTGGTACGGACTGAAACATTTCCTGTGAAATAGTTGTTTGCGCGAATACGCGTATCTCGGCAAATAAGCGTTCTGAAAATATGACTTTTGGTCAGAAAATATTTAAAAATAATTATCTATGTCCCTAATCTATTACTTTTGTCATATTAAGTGTATTCTCGGAGAAAAAAAGGTTCGCATTTTTAAAGCTTCCCTATGCAGTTTCCTTAAGCGGCAAAAGAAAAGTACAAGTATACGGGCGTAGTTAATTCTGTGGTCTTTTATCGCGTGTATAAAACCCCACTGTTACACATCTAATTTGCACAGTACAGGACTACGACGGAAACACTGCACGCCTTGCTCATAGGAGCGATGAGGCGCCAGAAGTGCATGTTAGTGTCGCCCGTACCGCTCCCTCACTTCTTGACCTTGGACGCGCAGCTCCATCCCACTCTTAAGAGTTAGGAAAACATTATAAGATTACTGAAATTATTTGTTTTTCTTTATTATTCTTAAATGCACATAAGTATAAGAATGAGCAATATTGAAAAATATATATTTTTTAATTTCACAGATTTTCTTCAACCGACGCGCGAATAATGTGACGAGGCGCTATGGCGATGTTAATTTGCAAATTGCAGAATTATACAGGACGTGCATAGTAGATCAATAGCAGGGTTTTCAAAAGTGCCCACTTTACATTGAACAGCCTTTAACTGCCCCCTTCTAACCATTCAGACCCATCGTACATGACTGCGTATAGTCGATCCATGATTACCTCAAGTTTTCCTGAAGCCAGACTGAAGTTCTCTTTTCAAGCAACTCCCCCGCCGTTTGCAAGCAAGACTTAACCAAAGGACAACCCACAGAACTCGGGCGCATTCAGTTTGATTATATTTTCCATGACAACTATTTCTTACTATACATTACCTGCATACCTGTATTCTCTCTGATTTTATACATATTAATTAAAATTTAAATATTAAAATCTGTTGATATAAATAAAAGATTCATTTAATAAAAAACGAGATACTTTTATCTTAACACAAGTATAAAACGTTTGTGATACATGAACATGACATATTTAGGAAACAACGCAACCCGCTCATCACGGGGTAATTTTTCAAAGGCTTCATTCAAAAAAATTTAAAGATATCGTAAACACAGACTATACATTGCATATATGTATAGGCCGTTCACGGAATAGTGAGCACTTTTGAAGCCCTAGTTACTTATTTCTTTCAACCAGTTTATATCTTTCCAGCATTTTGTAGCGTCATATGGCGGCGCTACACACTTTAGGTAGAGAGCAGTATCGATTATAGCCGGGCGGGTAGTTTTATAAACTTACCCTAGATAGCCCGGCTATATGACAGGCCGGGAGGCCCGCGCTACCCCCCAAAGCCCCCCCCCCCCCTTTTCCTGCCAGATGACGACGAGATTACGACAGTGTGGAGTATGTGATTGATGCTGAAGACGGGGGCACCTACCTACCCCTGGCCTGAGGGGTTCCGAGGCCAACTGAGGAGAAGATAAGGGTGAGCGCAAATCGCGTAGCGGTAGGGACCAATGCCTGCATCGCGACATCGTCCCCAACCCCTATTGTCATTAATATTATTGGCAAGGATAGGGATTAGCTACGATGTGGTAATTGGAGTTAACATATTGTCATTGAGTCTAAACGTAACTTGCTATTTGCATCAAGGATACGACGAGTGAGTAGAGGTAACTTGTTATCCCTTGTATTCTTGTCGTGCTGTTCGTGAGATTAGTGTTGTTATTAATTAAATATATATTTTTATAATCCTACCTATTATTCAGCCCTCCCTGAGTAAACCCCCGAACACCCTTACCTTCACTTTAGGTGAAGTGAGTAACTGGAAGGAAGGAGAAAGAGCAAATTATAAATATGAGGTAGCGAGTTGTTACAATTTTTTAGTGTAAACTCTGCCATGTGAGTACTAAGCACATACCCAAAACTAAAATTCCGAGTCCACAATGAAATGTATTTATTGGTCATTATGTCTGATGAATCAGCTTCAAAAAGTGCTCACTTTGCCGTGAACGGCCATGACGTAATTTTATAGCCTCCATTACGCAATGCGAATCTCAATGGCCAATGATATTGTCCCCAAACCGTATTACTCGCCTACGACAACGTAACAAGTGTTGTGTTGACAGCACGTAGCCTAATTGTAAGCGGACGTGGAAGGGCAACCCTCACAAGTCTACTGCACACGTCGGCACGTAGACCTCAGGCCAGTTATGGCTCCTATGCACTTGGAGCTGCTCCAAGCGTTCGATGTCAAGGTGCAAGGGAGCGATACGGGCGACACTAACGTGCACGCCTAGTGCCTCGTCGCTCCTACGCGCAAGGCGTGCAGTGTTTCCGTCGGTGCGCTCTATTATGCTAATTATATCTGCCACACGCGATGAAAGCCCACAGTGCGTCCGTGTAACCGTATTTTGCCCTTACCACTTAAGAAACTATATTTTACGATTTTAACGTTTTTTTCCTCCGTGAATACATTTAATATGATAATAATGAATAATTAATTATAATTAATATATATAATTTTTTTTTCTGGTGATAAGTTGTATTCCCACAATATCTATTCACTGAGATACGTGCAAACAACGTATTCCACTGAAAATATTTTAGTACTCGGTCCTCTTAAGTTGGCACCGAAAGGAGTAAAATATTTCCAAGTCTTGACGTTGAATATATTGCGAATATAATGTTTAAAATTACAACCAATCAATTTTTTTTTTTTTTTTTTTTTTTGCTTACTTCCGAAGGAAATAAAGTTTGTGTAGGTATATGTGCCTGGCCGTGTGTGTGTGTGTGTGTGTGTGTGTGTGTGTGTGTGTGTGTTCACCTTTAAAAAACTATTGAATGCATGAACCAAAATTTCGCCAAACTTACTTAATCAAGACATCCTACTTACATAGTTTTAGATATCACCCTGTTATTATTTTCATAATAGTGGCCATTTTAAAATTGTTGTGTACTTTCATAATTCGGTAACTATTCAACCAATTTAAACCAAGTTTTTTTTAGATTGGCAGCCCATCATGTAAGCATTGAATTTAGAAATATACGTTGTTGGTAAATCGTTTTGGAAGATAGCGCTACATGAAAATATCAAGTTTTTACATCACATCTCGGAAACTACTCCACAAATTCTGTCCAAAATTTGGCACAATTAATATCATTGTAAGCCATATAAAAATAAGCGGTTTAAATTTACTAGGCACTTATTCGTAAGCCTACACATTAGAGTTCCAACTGACAAGTAACAATCTCACATTCTCACTTGACTGACGCATGAAATCGCTTGGCAGCAGAGAAGTAGATATTACGCATAGCTTACAAAAGTGCTTATTTAACAGCGAACTTCCTATAAACACATACGCAAAGACGACACAGCCTTGAGTGTAGGCAACCACAATTCGCAACGACGTTCATTATGGCAATGGACTGCCTCCTTGAGAGTAGGCTGTCCCGTATCACCGTGTCCACAAAACCTATTGACAGTACTACGCATGTGTGTGTATAGGCTGTTCACGGTAAAATGAGCACTTTTGGAAACCCTGCTTAAGATCTACTTGCGTGCACGTTATGTGTCCTTCCGCCTTATGTAAAATTAACATTGCAATGGGCCTCATCACTTTATTCATGAGTCAGTCAAGTGAAATTGTGAAATTATTAGAAAAGTGAATAATTTACAAAACTGATAACTTTTACACTCCGGTGCATTAAAAATTACAGAAATAGAAAATAATAAAAATCTAAGTTATCACAAATGGGCGCCTATCACTTTTTATTCGACGTAAATATATGGAACTACTTCCCGTCCATCGTTACCAACCCTACCGGGCACATGTCAATTCAGTGCACCCATTGAAATATAAGCAGTCAGGGGCGGTGACTTTTTCTAAGGTTGATTTCAAAAGTGCTCACTTTATCGTGAACAGCCTTTATGTGTGTGTATTATACAAAGAGTTTTTGATTGAATAACATGTCGAAATTAAAATCATAGCATCGATGGGATAATATAAACAATAAATCCTGGTAATAAAATGTTTGGAAAGGTGACGTAGTGTTTTTAAATGGAAATTGAAGTACCTGCGTGTGGCATACCACGAAGGCGAACGGAATTGGCGTGTAATGCGGAGAATGCCTGCACACAGGACAACGCACACTCGAAGTTCGTGGGCGCCGCTAGTGGATATTAGCATTTGGATATTAGCGATTGGGTAGTAAAGGCTGCCAAAAGGACTGCAGTTTATTTCCCAACAACACACATTATTGGCGATGTAGTGCATGCACGTATCTTCATGGTGGCCTATGTACAATACAGCGGTTGCCACATGATGCCCCAGTTCCGTTTGCCTTCGTGTTATGCAACTTGTTGTGCAGGTAGGTACGTTGAGTTGTGGACTCCCGGCGCTGTTTTGCTAACTTCAATTAAAAATTACAAAATACTAGACGACCTTCAAAAAAGTTTTGTTACTCTATTTTTTTTGTTTATATTAGTTCATATATGCTCTGGTTTGAATCTCGACATATTATTCATAAACACTCACTAGTTCAGGGTTTCATGCAGTGAATTACTGGCGCAGAACGAACAAGTATACGAAATCTACAAGACGTGTCGGTGCCTATAATGTGAATTTAAAGGCTGTTCATGATAAAGTGAGCACTTTAGAAATGAACCTTAGAAACAAGTCACTGCCCCTGCATGCATATATTTTAACAGGCGCACTGAGTGACATTCACCCAGTAATGTTGGTAACAATGGATGGAAAGTAGTTCCATTTCTTAACGTCGAATAAAAAGTCTTAGTTAACCATTTGCAATAGTTTCTTTCGTTTTCTCTTTTTTAATACATCGAAGTGTAATAATGAGTAGATTTGTAATGTATTTACTTTTATAATAAGGTTGCCATTTCACTTGAACGACGTATGAATGAAGTGATGAGGCCCATGGTAATGTTAATTTTATATAAGACGGAAGAGTACACAACGTATATCCAAGTAGATCTTAAGCAGAGCTTTCAAAAGTGCTCATTTTAACGTGAACAGCCTATATGGGCCTCGATGTAATGTACTGTTTTCCTATTGGTGCGGCAGGCTGGTTCCTGGGAGCTGATTGGTGAGCAATATGTCGGCGAGGGTGTTGAGTCACCTCACCTTGTTTCAATACACAACCACCAGATTTGTTTCTATATACTTTGTTACTCTCCTTATTAGGCTACGGTTACACCGGATCCGACTTTGACCGAGTTTTCTCTCTGCCGAATACGCCCGAACAGTCAACCGATTGTACTGCCGAGAATACGCCCGAACAGTCAACCGATCGTACTGCCGAGAATACACCCGAACAGTCAACCGATCGTACTGCCGAGAATACGCCCGAACAGTTAACCGATTGTACTGCCGAGAATACGCCCGAACAGTCAACAGATTGTACTGCCGAGAATACGCCCGAACAGTCAACCGGTTGTACTGCCGAGAATACGCCCGAACAGTCAACCGGTTGTACTGCCGAGAATACGCCCGAACAGTCAACCGATTGTAATGCCGACTGAAATGGTTACACTAGCCCGCAATTTTCATTCGATGTTTGCTTCCGTTCTCAACTTTCTCTCGTGGCAAGATGGACGAAATTGATTTTCAGCAGCTAAATGAGCTTTGTGAAAACACTTTATTGAAATACTTCTTGTTTGAGGGTGAAAGGAGTGAATGGGTGAACTATATTTTGACGTGAATGCGTCTTTAAATTTGCAACCATAGTGGGATGCAATCCAGAAAATCCGATAACAAAATCGGGGGATAGAGTTTGACATTGTAGCTCTGAAACTATCGTCTACATTAAAAATCCAATTACACCACTCGATTTCCAAAGGATCAAAGAATATATTACGTTGATTGAGGACTGTGAAGCATCTCGTGCTGGGGGGGGGGGGGGGGTTGAGTTCGTTTCGTCACGTTTCATAACTTCCGCGTAGTATAACTTTTGACTAGGAGAAGCTACGACACTCTTTTATGTTTCAATCGACAGCTCTCGTCAAGATCAATCGATTGCGTGTATAAAAACATTTGTGTGGCGTGGTTATGGCGGAACAGTATGCGTAAAGTGTAAAAAATTAAGAAAACTTAACACAATGTCGTCTATACTCGTCCAAAAGCCAAGTCTAAATACAGAAATACTACACGGTTGGAGAGAGCCTCTCAAAAGCAATCCAGCGGTACCCTTAAAACCCCGTATGATCGAATGAAGCGGTGCCGGGAACGTAAAATAAACATCAAGGCGTCCGAGCGTGTCAACGTAGACGTATTGACGCAAAACAAACGGCGTGTCCCCAACATCGCCAAACCGAATTTTTCTGGGTTTACACACGTCGCGATGAAACAGAAGTTGCTCGTAGAACTTCCACGACGAGAAGTTTGTGGCTTCGCTGCCAGTTGGCTGCTGCAACTTTCTCGGATGTTCTTTGCGAAACATATTTCGCAGGTTTACCCATTTTCCTTTCGCAGCGCCACCTGTTAATCAAGAACAACAAATTAATACAAGAAGAAATAAAAACGAAGTAAGTGCAACTAAGACACTGGAAACTAAGATGAAAATACGTGACTGGAAACAAGTAAAATAGGAACACAGTAATTGTATTCTACTATTCATCATTATTTTAGTAGCTAATAAGTATGGTATTTAAATTGTTTGCTATTTCATTTATTTCCGATTTATATCTACAGGGATAGCATACAGATCTGTGGCGTTGTCATACTGGATGGCTCACTGCAGTATTGTATATACTACGTATGGAGCAGTTTGGGAGTTTGTTGTTGGAATACATATGTCTTTTGCGACCACAGAATTGCTCAGAAAGAGTGCCGATCTATTTCAAGAACTATGGAATTTCCCGAATGGCGTTGTTTGTATAGGTTGTAAGCATGTACGGATCAGATGTCTAAAGGCACCTGGTTCCAAATTTTACAACCACAAAACCTTCTTCTCTGTGCTTCTTCAAAGAACCTACTGTACAAAATGGAACTTTCCCTTTTCCCGAACCAATAGAACTCTCTATTACCGATGTCATGCTTCCTTACGCCATTCTTGGAGATCAAGGATATCCTCTCAAGGAATATTTAATACGACCTTATCCGACAACTAATGTCAGTGTTCCACGGAATATCGAAACCTACAATAGAAGGTGTATCCATGCCCGAAAAACTACGGAGTGTGCGTTTGATATACTTTGTAGCGAAGTGGAGATGCTTGAAGACAGAGCTACAGTTTACCCTGCCCACGTTGACTAAAAACTTACGACTGTTTGCTTATTGCACAATCTCATCACTGACAAACAGGGAGTCTGCTGCAACAACACCGTCCCACAACTACGCTCTCTACCAGACATACACGCTGCAACAGAGCGAGACGAGAAGCCACATAGAAGTACGGATTTACTACGTTATAATATTGTAGGTATCAGGTGTGTCTACAGGAGGTGGGCTGATGGGCTGTAGCCCCTCACAAAATCAATAATCGTTTAATTTTAAGTATAACAAAAATACATATTTTCTTTATTTAATAGCAAAACTCTTATTTGCGTGCAACATGAAGCGTTATATTGGTTAGCAATTTATGTATTTAAAAGTGTGCCAATAAAACTTCTCTTTACATGAACATCTAGCAAAATATTTAAGAGTATCGTGTAAATATGATGTTTAGCACCATCCAAAATAAAATCCTGCATGCTACTGGCAGGTATGTACAGGTAGGTACTTACTTTCAACATTCATGATGTCAGCAATTTCCTTCCATAGTTTTCTGCTAACTTACCTGTTGTGGTACGATTTTGAGGAGATATTCCACACAGCTTTGCGCTCTCGGACCAACGTAATTAACATTTCCACATCCATGGCATCCACCCCTATCACCACTTCACACAAATTATTTGACGCAAAGAACATTGCGAGTTTCGTACCATAACGCCGACGCGCATTTGATAGCACCAGGATGACAACAAATTATGGTTCAGAGACGTCAGCGAAGTTCAGCTGAGTGGACTGGTCCTAGTGTACCCACTCCCAGATCATAACGTACTTTTGTTTGTTCCTCAGATACCGGTGGTATTCGGCAGAGTGAAAAATCGGTCAAAGTCAGATCCAGTGTAACCGTAGCCTTACACTTACGTTTCGTAATCTTCTGGGCATAGTAATTTTTTTAAGCGGTAGTTACATAGTGGTATTTATAAACACTTAATTTTTATTAATTTTTTAATGTGTGTTTGTTCCAGTATCATGGAAAGACCAATAAACTTATTTTTAAATTATTTAGAAAAATTTAATAACTTTAATGATATAATATCTTCCTTTGAAATCCTTTCTCTCTTTTCTAGATGCATAGTTATGCAAATATTTTCGTTGAATAACTTGGTTAGATTGGTTACACTACATAGCTGTACTATACTATAGACGATAAACATACAATTATACTATAATATTAAGGGGCTGAGAATAGTTGGACAATAATTATATCATTTTATAATATTTTGATATGGTATTCATAATCAAATATTTAATATATCTAAATCTGTAATATAGTACTGTTCTGAATATATTGCTAATTCGATCATTTAGGCACAAATACTTACAAATTCAAGGTCAGTTTAGAAGAAGAGGTGTGTTGCAGTCAGTATACTATTTAATAACTTTTTAATATTCTCTATCGACATGAAATTGCAAAATGTATGAGCCTATAACCATGGGCAAGAAGTTAGACTGGCGGCGTAGTGTTAGATATTATGCAAAGTGCCACAGATAATTTCATGCTCACGTTTACAAGCCGTCGCACATAGCAATCTGCACTTACTACCAGTTTCTGTATGACTAACCGTAGTATGTGGTGACGAACTTGCTTCTCTCGTGAGGAGGAATCCACTTCGTTACCATCACGTGCATGGAAGGCCACGTTGGACCCTGGGAACATCACCGACATAGTTGCCCCAATATCTCTACATTCACATGGACATATGCTCATTAAATAAATCTTAAGGGAAATTACTGTAACCGTCACTATAATCCATTCATGGTTACTTCAGCCTTCTCTGAAACCCTGCTAAAGTTCTATTTACAAGATATTCCTCCGCCTCGCGCAAACTAAGCTTAGCTAAGCCTGGAGAATTTCACCAGAGCGACAACGAACCACATTCGTGCGCACTCAGTTGTAATGATATTTTGTATAAGAACTGTTTCCTCACTAGACGTTACCATCATACCTATTTCCCCCCTGTTTTTTACTCAAATTACTAAGCAATGAAGTATTATAATTCTTGGATATGATATTAATAACATTACAATATAACAGGAAAAAATTAACTTTTATTAACACAAGTATAAAACGCTTGTGATACAGGGCGTATTTAGGTAATAACCAAACACGCCATACATGGAAGATTTTTCAAAGGTTTTATTCAAAAAGGACGAAGAAATCGTGAATGCACTATACTCGGCTAGTTCTGATGCACAGACATCATATTTCAGATAACTATTTTATTAAATAATAAATGCTGCACACTTATAAATGAAATCTCAACCCAACAGTGTGGGAAAAGAGCAGTTGGCGATTTGTGACTCACAAATAAAATATACTAAAATATTTATAAAACATTCATCAAGGGTCACTGAAACTACATTCCATTGTTCATTTTAAGATATGCTTAGCAAAAATTTTTTTTTTACAACAAATTATGAATTGCTACAAAAATTGTGTGTGTCCTTATTTTAAGAAAATTTTTAAAAATTCCAACAATTCTTCATGGCATGACCTGAAAATTTTCTTAAAGAGACACATTTCACTGGGAGTTATCTTATTTCGACAAGATAATTATTATTTGTGCATCCTAGATGAAACAAAAATTATAATTCTGACATGCATTTATGCAAAAGAAGATTGAGGTCTAATTTTGTGTGTAATGGAGGCTTTTTATTAGGTTTCATTAGGCTTTATTAAAACAACTTAAATGCATAAAGTTCTAGCTCCTCCGATATCTTTTCAGTTAACGTAATATGTGTAAAACCCAAGATGTAAATAATAATGTGTCCAACCTTGGAAGGGGTAAGCCTTGAGTCAATTATATAGTAGCTCTAACCCATTGAGTATGACCCTCACAAACATATGTTTTAAGCTAAATAATAAATGGTAGTAGATATCTATTGAAGATCCTAGCGCAACTCAATAATTTGACTAAAATTCAAGCAAATTTCTCACTTTCAAGCAACTTTTTTCAATCTCTTCTGAATACATTTCTTCAATTTCACCTGCTAATTTGATCGAAATTTGCATTCTCAATCAGGCGCACTTTTTTTTTAAAACATGATTCGTTCACTCTTTGATCAGTGTCCTTCTCGGGAGTGAGGTAGACCAAATTTAGGTTAAAAAAGCTAAATTTACTCTAAATTTCCAAGTTAAATCAGTTAGTCAAAATTATATCACAAGAAAAGAGTGAAAATTCTTGGAATTTCATCAAAAATATCATGATTTCGCTTGCAAATAAGGCTTTAAAGAACTCCACACAAATATTGGACACAAGTTGAAAATTGATTTTGATTTTGTCCTTTTAATTTAACCAATTTTGAGTTGTGCTTTGAAATATTTTACAGGAAATTAGAAATTAGCTTGAATTTGACTGTAAATTGCCTGAATTTTAGTCTAATTATTGAGTTGTGCTAGGATCTACAATAGACATCTACTGGATTTATAAAAAATGTTACATATTAACATAATGACCCCTTTAGAAAAATCAAGCTAGTTAAATCATCTTATCTTGATAAAACTTCAGTGCTTCTCAGAAATCTATGTGGGTAAATGTTTACCCCCATGATCAACAGTCTTGAAAATTATAAAATGTCTGCGAGCAAGTTAATGCCAACACCAGGGACATGTTTATTTTTTGAGTTTATGAGCAAGTTAATGCCAACACCAGTGACTCAGTATTTTTTATTTTTCCGGCCATATTTAGCACCAACAAAACTCCAATTGGAAAACCCCTCACTCCACCACCGCCCTGTCTATTTTTTATATTTTTTTAGTGGCAAAGTAAGGGATTTTTTATTTCTTTTATTTCTTATGGTACTCCCGATTAATATAGCGGGGCGCCTTCCACTATATGAATCACTCTACCCTATACATCTGACATACTACATTATAACAAAGAGAGCATTTCTTGGGTTGAAGTTAAGGAGTACCATTTTTTGCATCAATACTCATATACTGAATATATGAGCAATAGCAATGGAATATATTTTTGCTCAAATTTAGAATGTCTTGGTGATAATTTAGCAATGCAAATATGGGCGCCACATATTTGCATCATTAAATTATCCTCTCAACCAGGGGTCGAACCCGGAATTTCTTGTTACAAGCCACACACTCAACCAACTGAGCCATGGTGGTCGAGCGAGTAAGGTAACGATTTTACTGCATCTTGTGGTAAGCTGTGGTAGGCTGAAGTCTGTTATTGTGCTCGCCATGAGTTCCTGGCAGCTCGAATATATATATCAGAACAGTTGTGTGATAACATGCTTCCTGTTGCAGACAGAGTTCGCTGTGGTCGGGCACGCACAAGTGTACAGATAAACTTTGTCCTATTGCTATGAGAGTGCGAGGCAGTCGTCGAAGTAGATAAGGAAAACACAGGCTTCAAAATGATGGGAAACTTTGAAACAGTTAAAACTTATATACAAGAATTGGAGTTACTAAAAACAGTTAAAAATATATATAATGTTTTAAGTGTATGTAAAACACATACACTAGGCAAACTTTTATGTTATAGATAGTTAAATCTGGTTTCTGTCTTACCACTGTCCATATTTCTACACAAACATAATGTTAAAAAACATAATTTTCGCCCCAGCACTTCGCACATATCTGTGTAAATTTCTCATATGACATGTCCCCCACCAACAAAAATGCAATAGATATGTTTGAGTATTGTGTTGTCTTGTTTAAAATACAAAGAAAATTTGCATTGTCTCATACCAATTGTTTGGGAACCCTAGAAACTGTTTGTGCAAGATAAAAGACATCAATATTTTTATGTCTCACTCTAGTAAAATATTCGCGGACTACATTTTGTTCATCTAAAATTAGAGACTTGTTTTCACTTTGGTCTAGTAGAATCATTTCCTCAGTATTATTATAAAAGTATGCCATATTTTCATTAAACTTCCTGGATGCCTCACCAAAGTCATCTTGTAACTGAATATATTTGGGTTTGATTCAAAATATTTGATCAAACATACAATTTAATAAAATTTAACAAACCTGTCTTATAAATAAAATTAATAATTAAATTCATCTTCCACAATTGCTCGGGCCTATAATTATACTTTTAATATCATCAGGCAAAAGTTCGCCTTTTTTTTTTTTTTTTTTAGCATCTTCATAATTTAAAACACCAACCCCACAATCGACTTTCTTCATTTAATAACATAATTTTTGTAATAAATGGAGAACAAAGTTTTCAAGTTAACACATAATAGTTCTATTCCTAAGAAGAGGCTTCACTATGATATAATTCATATAGGTAAATGTATATCATTTATTAGTTTTCACATGAAATTTTTAACATCAAATAAAGACAACAATACTATAACTACAACTGAAAATATGAGTGCTGTTGTTGATAACAACAAAGTTATAACAATTCTCAAAGGTCAATATGATTTTGATTCTTTAAAGTAAACTACGAATTCAATCAATTCATTTTCAATAAATAACATCGAAATAATAGACAGTGTGAAAAATAGAATAAATATTTAAAACTAAGTTTGATATTGAACTTGACTATCACTTATCTGATATTCTTGGCTTTGAAACAAGTATGACTATCGAAAAAGACAAAAGTGTCATTGGTACTAAATTGCCTAATTTTAATGAAATTAAAACGATTAATATTCTTTGTAACTTGGCATATGGTATGTTCATAAAGTATGATGAATCTATTCATTTATAAAATGATATAATTGCTAGTTTTCCACCCATAAACTATGTTTGGTTATGGAGATTACATTATCAATTGGCCTCCCCTATCCAATTTTTTATAAAATAAATAGTGAGTGGTTTAATCATATTGTTCTGGAAATTAGAGACTAAAATGGTATATTAATTGATTTTAATGGTTCTGAAATCGACATTGTTTTGGAAATTAAATAAGTTTGAAATATGAAGACAAAACAATCTTGGAAATTCTGAACCCGTCTCCAAGACGGGGTTAGACTTTATTAGAAAATTTCAATAGGGCGTATGATATAGAACCTCTTAAGAGGTACATAAATTATAAAAAAATTCTTTCACAAATAGTTGGTATCCAAAATGGATACCACCTCTCATTAATAAAATTATAAATTTCGATACTCATATGGCAGTGTATCTATTTTATTTTCTAGTATAATTCTCTTGTTATTACAATGACTTAAAGCTATTTTATTAACTTCGACTATATATATTTTGTGTTTTTTGCTTCATATTAAAAACATTGTTTATATTGAATTTTCTCTTGAAACACACATATTTCATAGTCTTCAAATGTAATTCTATTAATCACTACACATTTCTTCACATCTTTCATTCTTTATTTTCTTTATCCTCAACTCTATATGCATAAATTATTGCTCTTAAACAAACAAATTCTTTAATTATTTTACCATTACATTCATCTTTCATTTTGCATAAAACTTTTTTATTTATCTGTGGCATGTTATAAATATTGTCCTTTGGATAATCACTTGTTTCAAATTTATCTAACATCGACTTAATTTCTTCATAAAAATCATCTGTTTTAATGTTATATATATCTATCAGTATCTTGAAAGCACAATTCAATGTTATCTCCATATCAGGTGTACATCACTTTATAATGGAAATCATACATTAATTATTTCGATTTAACTAAAATTGACATACCCACATAAATAGGCTTGTTAAATTTTACAATAGTTTTATTCTTGTTATTCTTATTAAATATATCACTTCTTTCGGAATTGAGTTTAGCAACTCATTTTTTGCACATTTTTCAATTGAAACCAGCCTTATATATACACTGTTTATGATATTTTCCATTGTTTGTAAAAATCTTTTTCAATATCATTTTTTGTATTAGTCATCATCAATGTATTAAAATCTATATACTTTATTTTAACCAATCACAAGGATTAAACTTAAATATTCTATGCATTTTTGTAAGCTTCAGTCCATTATTTAAGCACTGTTTCAAACTACAATAGTGCAGTATGTACTTTTCTTTGTTGTGTAAAGTTGTAGTTTAGAATCATATGTTCCTGGAACTGCCTTATTTTCTGGACAAAAAGTAAGATCTTTGTTTAAATTATGTAGCTCTTTTGGATACTCTAAATCATCTTATAATGTATAGACATACTCAGAATCGTCTTTCAAATTTAATATTTTTTCACTCCAGTAATCTAAATCATATAATGTATAATACATCCAGTCAAAACCCCCATGTGGTAAATATTGTGACATTGCCCAACCATATAAATTATTTACATCGAGATAAGCTAAATAATTTGATTCTTGATTTGAATTGAAAACTTCCAAATATTTGTTATTTGCTTTAACATATCGCTTACAACATTGCGATATTCCACCTCTTATGCATTTTTCTATCATTAAAATCATATCGTAATCGTGTAATAAATCTAGTGGTTGTTTAGTCATTTTTAACATTGCATCCCACGATAAACCTGATGCTGTG
Source organism: Dryococelus australis (assembly GCA_029891345.1). Classification (NCBI taxonomy): domain Eukaryota; kingdom Metazoa; phylum Arthropoda; class Insecta; order Phasmatodea; family Phasmatidae; genus Dryococelus; species Dryococelus australis. Next base: position 14,136,651 of record CM056993.1, read on the forward strand.
ATGAATATAAATCACGATATTCACCAAAAAAATTTTATGTTAAATTGATTCCATATATTTTTGCATGCTTATAATCTTCATCAGATATGCCCGAGCCATTTAATTTACTATAAAATTTACTTTTTGTGGAAGTTGAGTTTCATTAAATTTTTAAAGCTATCCATATAATCGTATGGGTAAACCCTTTCCTGAAAACTAAATGTACATTATCTTTTGGAAAATGTTTTCATGTATGTTTCATTTGTTCTTTAGTTAAATTAGACGATACTTTATCTAAACAACTTGCCATAAATTTGAATGTGTATATAACCCAATTTTTAAATTTTCAGTTTTTTTTATCCCGAAAAGTTATAAACTTTTCTTCGATATTCGAAAGTAAATCTATCGTTTTTTCATCATAGCCTAACTCTTTAATGAATAAGTGAGCATCATATCCAGCTAAGTTATGAAAATTAATTAGTTCAAAATTGGGCAATTTTAACTGTAGATTACAATTGTTAGCATGTTGGGTTAGTAAATTTTCCAGATATATGATCGTGGTGGCGCACTTTTTTATTGTCCTTCGTATATTCACATTCACATACGGTGCAGTTTATAGATTTGTTGTATGTTGACCTTTCTTCATTTGTTAATGGATGCATTGCTTCGATTTGTGAATATATTTCCTCAATTTCTTCTACTTCTCTCTTTATTAATTGTATAAAATGTTCAAGTGCAAATAGACCTCGATATACAATTGGTGACTTATAATCCCCATAAGCAGATACAATATAATAGCAAAAACCAGAAGCTTTGTGTAGCTGATATTTCATTGTGTATGATGCTTCATTCTACTCTAAATCAATGTTATTTATTTGATAATTAGTAAGATTGTATCTTTCTTTTAGTACCACCTTGTAAAGGCCATTATAGATATCATCTTCTGTTAAAGCTGGATATTTTTTTTTTTTAGTTTTTTTTTTTTTTTTTTTTTTTTTCCTTTGGCTTTGGCTTAGTTGTTGATATTGTCTTTAGAATTGATTTAAAACCTGCATTCACTGCGAAAGGAACTTTCGTAGAGCGTTTAATATTTTTAAAATATATTTGTTCGCCTTTCGAAGGCAATTAAATTTTTACTGGTTCATTTTTAGAAAAATATTCTGTGTTTTTATTTGATGTCTCTCGAGAGTAATAAAATTTAAGACACATATCGCATTTATAAAATTCACTTTTGTGTTTATTTCTTTGTGGTGAAAGCAATTTAGATAAATATTTAATCCAACAGTAATGCGAGTGTGTATCATTTTCGAAATAAAGTAAATTTATATGTTTGTCCTCGTTATTTTTTGTAAGCTTTAGTTGATATACACTGAAGTTGTCATCAATAGAGTATACATTAATAGAGTCATCAATTTGGTTTTCTATCTTTGGTATATCGTCAATTTTAGTGGGATATTCACATTTATCTCCTACTTTGTCAATGGTAAGACCCACATTTTTATATTTAGATATTCTTTGTGGAAGTTTTTCTGCTGGAAACAATGCAGATTTTATTGGCCATAGAAAACATTTTGATCATCATTCTTCACATTAATGCATGCTTTTTTTTATCCTTAATCACTTCTGGTAATTCAATATAAGATACTCCATTTTATGGATTGTACTTGTTTACAGATAGTTGCAACCCAACTATGCTATGTAAAGCCCAATCTAAAGTAATTCTTGCAATGTTTGCTAATCGTACGAGTATTTCTTCTTTTGTTTGTTTGTAAATATTTTTCATCTCTCCTTCGTTCAATGTTGTAAATGTGTGTGATTGAATGTCGTCAAATATTCTTATGTCGTCAGTATTCCGACTTTTAAAATGGGCGATAAGTTTAATGTTAGATTTCACAGCTCTAAGTTTTATAAGCTTATCGCTTAATTTTTTAAATATTGTTGTTTTAAGTGAAGCTAAAAAAAATCCTGGGCAACACTGTATTAAAATTATTTTCAATGTTATAAGTTGATAACCTTAATTTGAAAGCTTTCTCGACTTCGTAAATGTTATTGGTTTTTCTATATCTGTTGTTCACACATACATTTGTAGAAAAGGAGAAGATTTCTTTTAAATCTTTTTTGGCATTTCTATATATTATTTTGCCATTTAGAAAAGTTAAATTTCCAAAGTTTATTTTTCTTTGTTCATCCTTAATGATTGATTTTAAAGCTGTAATTAAATCAGATTTTCTTAAATTATACGTATTATTTATAATAAAGCTTTTAGCTTTAGTTCTTAATCCCGCAACTGTTAAATCATTTACATTCTCGACAGCATTTTAAAATTTATATTCCCTTGCTTGAATATTATTTGCAATAAGATCATCTTTATGTAATTTATATAATTTTTTTATTTATAATTCTCTACCTATAATTCTTAACTCGCACAATCTCTTTTCTCTCAACTCACCCGCTAGTGCTCATCGCCATATTTATATATAATAAATTTAATTATAATAAAAATTTATGAAGTCGGCGAATGCTGAGTTTCACTTAGAATATCTATTGCTGTAATGTGGGATTTACTATTTTCATACTTTTTTTAGAGAATGATTATATACATATTTTCCACATTCGCATTATACTTTCTCATTTTTTGACTTATAATGTCGTTTAACATATTCGGTACAACATGTTTTGCAAGTGTTAAAATGCTTATCTGTCGTGTTTTTAAGAGACGCATAAGATTCGATATTCTTATTCTCATTGCATACAGAGCATGTCTTGGTTGGATGATCGCCTTGTAAAATTTCATAAGTATTGCGCAATTTAGTATTTTTGTGCTTTTCGAGATTTGCTTTGTAAACAGATTATCTTTTGTGTGTTTACGTGATGGAAAACATACAAAGTTTAAAACTTCACCACATTTTTTACATTGCTTTTCTAAGTATGGTATTATTTTCCATTTCATTAAGCAGAGATTCAATTTTTTATTTCTAAGGCAATAAATTTATTAAGAAAAAGAAAAATTAAAGCAAGTCAACAATGTTATATAAACCATATTCATTAACAAATATGGAACATTATTTGTTTCCAACAAACCCCGCCTTGTAGGCGGGATTCACATAACAAATAAAATTGAGACTAACAAAAATATTGTACTTGATACTCTACAAATTTTTTGAAAACTTCTATTTGCTCTAGATATTCACCAATTTCTCGAAGATCAGATTTGTCGTCAATGTTATCCAAGAGTGATAATTGCAAGCTTTGTAAATTTGGATGAAATTTGTGAACTAATTTTTCAAAATCTTCAGAGGCTCTATCTAATTTATATGTAGGTGGCCTTGAGCCACTGCCACCTTTTAAAACGCTGGTAAAACTGAAAGGCAAGATAGGCGAAGTTATGTTTATTTATAAAGAAACACAAATTTTTAAAATATATAATTTAAAAAATTCTAACTAATGCTTAAAAAATGTACTTAAGAGAACTCTAGATCATGGACAAATTTTCCATTTTTCATTTATTTTAAACCTTTATACATTAGAAAAAATTCCTTCTCATTTATTAGTTTCAAATAATTTTTGTCAAGTATCTTGATATAGCACTCTGGTAATGAAATTTTTAGTTTGCCCTCTAGAATGCAATTAATTTTTTTTTACCAAAATTAGGTTCATAAATTTCAAAATCTGTGGCAGTAAACTATTAATATTTTCTAGGTATTGTAGTTTGGTGAATTAAAGCGAATTGTTCAACTTGTTGAGCAGAGATTCCATTTTTGATTTACAAAGCCAAAAAATTATTAAGAAGAAGAAAAACTTTGGTGCTGAAGTTTTATTAAGATAAGCTCATTTAGCTTGCAGATGAGGCTGAAAATATAGACTGCTCAAGGAACTTGAAACCGTCCCTAAAACACACATATGAGGGCAAACATTTGCCCATATAGAATTCTTTAATTTTATATAACAATCTATAAATGGGGAAAAAAAAAAAGTTGAATTTTTGTGTGGGCTCCGAATAGCAGACACATTTAGAGAAGTTGAATACAATATTTATTATTGAATTTGGTCTATATTTAAAAAAATTATATTCTTCAATTTTTAATTTTCTTGGTGTGTGTGTGTGTGTGTGTGTGTGTGTGTGTGTGTGTGTGTGTGTGTGTGTGTGTGTATAACCTAACTCTAGCAACTACGATAATGTTCTGGTTAGAGTGGCGAAGAAATTTTCGTGTAGACTCAGCATTGTTCGTGTAAACTCGGTATTGTTCGTGCCCGAAACCCACAGTTATAGGACATACGGAGATTTCCCGTATTTTGTAATTACGCACTGAACTCTGTTTTTCGTCATTACGGATTGCGTTTCCGTATATTTACCGTGCATTTCCGTTAAAAAAATGTATTTAAATATATGGAAATATGCAGAACGTAATAGTACTCACGGAGACAAGTCCCTGGAGCATGCGTATGACGAGCAGAGCGGAGTAGTGCTGACGAGCGGCTGCCGGGGTCAATATAGCGGCGATGGAGCAGAACAGGTTGGCTCCGCCGAACACTGCCTTGGTCCCTAGTCGCTGCACCAGCATGTCGGCTGGGATTAGGCTCAGCACGTAGCACCAGTAGAAGGAACCAAGCACTAGGCCTTGCTGCTCGCCGTTCCACGAGAACTGCAACAGTACCCGTACACACCATTTGCAACTACTTGTGTTTGCTCCGCAGGTTCCTCACACCAGCCTTTACTAATGCTCTATGTCCCATGAGATATGCACCCGAACACACTATTTACCTCTACTTGTGCTTAATACATGAGTGGTGACCGTCATGCACAACATGAGTATTCCTTAAGGTATTATTTTATTTGAACTTTTATTTATTAATTTTTAATTTTATATTTTAAATAAAATGTATAAATTCAATACATACATTTAGTTAATGTGTTTAATTTATGTCACTTTTAATTGTATTATATTATGCATTACACTGTTATACTTTAAATTTATATAATGAAATATAATTGGCCACTGTGCCATTGAAGTGCTACATCTCCCAAATTGGCGTGCTGAATATGACTATGGAAATTCCGTTCCGAACCCACTTGAATTTAAAGCCTGGGCAGCTGCGAATAAGATATGTTGTGATGCATATATGCACAAGGTGCAAAAGTACTTGCTCAGTAACCACAACCAAGTAGAAGCAAGCTTCACATTCTGCTATATAGACGTATGAACCAGGCATAACCTAGAGGATTAGCGCGGTTTTAAGAATCAGGTGGTCGAAAGGAAGATCTTTCGTTATAGACTCGCGGTGTAGAGTACCCGTCAAATATTGCATTGCTGTGAAGCATGGCGACGATCGTGGACACTGGAACCGAATTAGTGAATCTGTAAAAATATAGTATTATTGGTGGGTTATCTGCATGTACATTCCTGCGCATTCTTCTCTGCAACTTCTTGAGACATTCAGTTAGTATATTAGGACACATCGGTGTGGAAATGCCATATTTACTTAAATTATCTGGCCATCCAAATAACGTTTACAACATGTGGTGTGTGTTGAAATTTTGTATACAAGTGTGGAGCTTTTTTTTCGTTGCAGAAGGAAAAGAAAATATTCCGAACACATGAACAGTACTGTATAGTTAGAAACAGTGCTGCATCGCTGTGTTGTGATAACGCTGTATTCAGGAAGCTGGAGTTTTTTTTTCCGCTTGTGATTGGGTGATGCATTATTTATTCAGTTATATGCGCGCTGACCACAGACAAGAATTGTCACTGGTTCACTGAAACGTCTCTTTGGGGGCAAGGTTGTGTAGTGTTAATCTTTTCGGACTCGCATACGAAAAATTCGGGTATGAATCCTGGTGCAACCATTGTGATTTCGGTTTTTCCGTGGTTCGCCGTAATGACTCCACGCAACTGCTTGGATAGTTCCTTAAAACAGACCATGACCGATTATCTCGGCCCATCTCTACTGACCTCGCTGACTCCTCAGTTGCCTTGCGGTAGGGATCATAGACAGAAGATGAGGTAGACCGATCTCCCTGGCTGCGCATAACCAACCTCCGTATCCCAACATCGAACTGTTTTATCTGCCAACACGTCTAGCGAAAATGGCGTGGTTTCGGTTTTAGGTTAGAAAACTGATTTGTAAACAAACGGTTTGAGATTTATGTAGGTATACTTCCTCAGATCAATTTGTAAAGCAGTTTGATTAATTTAAAATTGGCAAAAGTACTGTATTCATTTAACAGTGCTTTTCATTTAAAAATTAAGATATAAACAAATACTGTCATCATTGTTGACCATGTGACTATGACAGATGTGTGTTCTTTTGGGGTGCAGAAGACGAATAAGTTGTCTACTTCATATTTAGTCAATGGCATAAACAATGGAAAGTGTTACCAAATTGTAACAGCTTTTTATAACCTTTACGTTAAATAACGCCCATCTCTATAATTGCGGTTACATTATGAGCACGGGAAGTACCGAAAACTAACTTGGAAATTAACGGAGAGGTTCCGTGAAATTTACGGAAAGTCAGTTTCTGAAAATCAATGTGTCCGTAATTTTACGGAGAGTTTACGGACACTTCTGGATAAATTTCTACCGCCATTTTTCCTTAAAAGGAAGGAAATTTTTTTTAACAGTGTGGTAGTAAACACAATTACTCTTCCGTTTTACATAAGGTAAGGACTGTAAAGTGTTGTACTCTTGTGAGTTATTGAGTTTTATATAAAGACGATTAAGGAGAAACCCGTCTTAGTCTTGAGTTACGCCTATCTATTCTTAACAGGCTCATATTGCACGGTCAGAGACGCCTGTACTAGATAACCGAATAGTGATATTGTCTGCCCGATCCTGCAGCCAGGACGGTATAGAGCAATGTGTTCCAGTTTACTCTTCTGTTCACCGCCTTGGAAACGAGTTTTTAATGGCACCAAAATATGAAACTTCACTGTCATGCTGTAAATGCAAGCATTCACACTGAAAATTATTATTATTTTTTATAATTGTTTCGTTTACATAGTGTCGTATCGTAGTGTCTATCTCATATAAGAAGGCAAAATTTTGACTGTGAGTGAGTGGCAAATTGACGTATACGAAACAAACAAACTGCCGTTTACAAAATCGTGTATCAGCTGATGCACGAACGAACAAAAGCTAATATTACGGTGGCTATTCGAAGTGCATTGGCGACGCACATCAGACAAGTGTAAAATATGCGAGAACAAAAGAGTTCCTAGATTAATTAATATATTTTATTTTACGTGGTCACAAAACAGCGGTTGTAAGTGTTACAAACTAATCTTCATGTTAAAGTAGTAATGTATAGGTGTTCAACATGAAATGCTCAATAAGACGATTCAGAGCCGGATGAAACGCGACTTCAACCCTTAGATCTGTTCATGTCGTATTCTCACTGTCCATCCATGCTTTCCATATGTGCTATTCCAAAAGCCTACAGAAATATTGCATGATAATATTTAATTACTTTTTGAAATAATTTGACGAAATATATTTCAAATTAGTGTCGTTTCGAGACAGTAATAGGAGAAAAGTATAGTTTTAAAAAGCAGGAACTAGAGGCGGCGAACCTGCTGCTATCTGTCGGCTCACATACTTAACCACGTCGTGCGGGCCATCTGTTACTTTTTTCTCGAACCTAACCAGCTACAATGCTCAAATAAAAATGTTTCGTAAGTAAAATAAATTTACGAACAGATACCCATAGTTTTATTTTTACTCAAGCTCTGCATAATTTTTAAAGCAACATATATTTAGTATACAGCGATTTTGATTACTAGTTATTTCTATTGGGCCAGTAATTGTCCGTCTATGTCCTAAACACGCCATGTTTTTTTTTTCCTGAAACCCATTTCTTTGTTTTCGTGAAGCATTCAACTGACACACCAGCTGATGGCGAAAGGATACATAAACTAAAAGTAAACATTAGTTGAACTGTCAAAATCTTGCCGTCTTATATGGGACAGACAGCACACTGGGAAGCTACGTGACTTCAGGATCAAGGTGTCTTAGGAATTTGTAACCTGATTTTCACACAGAATGCACTTATCCTTGGCTGCTATGATGTGTTGTTATGGGAATCTGCTGGAACCATAGAATAAAAAATGGGAAGTGTTCTAAAACGAAATGCCCAGTAGACACTACGTGTTCCAGTGATACGCTAAAGCCCCTCTTACAGGACCAAAGATCAATTCAAAGTCTCTTCAAATTTGTTGAATAAAATTCTTTGATTGCTGTTTGATGTCACTCGCACGTCAGGGGCGTATTCTCCATTAATGCAATGCATGCATTGCATGCTTTAATAAATTTCAAACACGAACATATTTCTTAACCATATACTTCCCATTTTCTTTTAATTAGAAATAAATTTTCGTTTCCTCGCTACACATGGGACTGGGTTGCACGCCCCAGGCTAATAGTTACTCAGAAATTCGCAGCAAGGCGCTGAGGGGAGGCGCATGCAGTGTGTTTTTCGATAATCGATGGTAATAGTTCCCTGTAACACCGAGACATAGGGCTGTGGTATTCTCAACATTCGTTCAGTTAGTGTAACATCACAGTAAGCTTGCGCAAATTGGGGTAAGTGCATGCACAAGGTGACATTGCATTCAGCGTGCTAGTGAGCGAGTTTATATCTTTATATTCAATTTTTAGAGGTTGATTATTTGCGTGTTCTAGTTTTGCATTTTAATTAGTATTTTAAGCAATATTTTCGCAAGATGAATGGCGACTCTTAACTGTAATAAGTTTATTTAATAAATCGCTCCTGTTAATGGTAAATGTTACAGGGAAAATAATTCTTGAAAACATAAAACTTAAAAGTAAATTATGTTTTATACACATTCAGAAGTAATTTTAAATTACTTTTTAATTTTTAGACAGGCATATATTAACATTTTTAACAGATTTTAAATTATTCTTGTTAATAAGAATAAATGTAACTTAACCTTAGCCCTAATTAAGCGATTTACTACTAATGGATTGTTTTGTGAAATTCGGATGTTTTCAATAATTTTAGACTTTTAAATTTAAAATTATTTGATGTGACCAGTGAATCTCGCTATTTGACAACTGGATTTATGTTTTTACGTTGTCTCATTTGGAAAATTAAAATGGGTTTCTTTAAAAATTGCCTACAATTTTTTTTTTTAATTAATGCCTACTCTAACACTAGGGATTAAGTTTTTTTATTTTCTTCATCTTACACTCTGAAGTATCTAGTCTATGATTTTTCCTATTTTAAAGTGTTGCTTGGGATTTTACTTGGGGTTTAATTTGTTCAGTGATATGTGCCAACGTATTTGACTGTTGCGATTAATATATTATTGTATTACTTCAATGCTTCAATTTTCTTCAGGAATGATAGTGTACAGATCTCTTACACTTTACTTACGCCTACATGTGGGTATTATCTAAATATGGAGAAGGTTTTCAACTCAGAGCAACCCAAATGAAGGTAAGAGTGAGAGGGAAAAGGTACTAAAGAACTTAAAGACATTTCAAGCAGCCTTTTATTTTTACTTTGTTATTTATTAATTTTTAATTCCTCTGTACACAGCGAAGTGCCAAAATAGGTTTAGTGTTGCATGCCTTGCCAAAATTTTCAGGATACGCCCCTGTCGCACGTCATAATCACTGTCATTTTGTCATTCAAACCGTTGAATGACTCAAATTCCTTCAAATATTTTCGTTTAGTACAGGTTATATATATATATATATATATATATATATATATATATATATATTCTTGAATCCAATTTTTGTCTAGCTTTCCGAATTATTAAAACCATGTATAAATATATAATAATTTATACACAGATACGATGCGAAAATATTCGGGTATAATTATTTAATGCATAGAAAATATCACCTTAAAAAAAATTTGTTTTGATTTTGAGAAAATCATTTTCGCGGAGTGTATGGTTTATAGAGATTTCAAAAATAAAGTTGCTGAATTAATTACAATTTTTTTCTACTGAAATATTTGCAGAAACTTTTTTAAGTCACCACTTAATAATTTATAGAATACAGTGGCATGCGTGAAAAGCCATTCGAAAGTAAATTTCTGTAATTCGATTTGTATTGAAATCAATCCATAGAAGTGCATGTGGGCACTTTCTCTATTCAATAAGTTGAATTCTATTGGTTGAATTCATTAAAATATTCGATCGTGTGAAATGGCCTTAAAGACTATGTATAGACTGTTCACGGCATAGTGAGCACTTTTGAGGACCTAGTTTTTTTTTTTTCGCCCGTTCAGCCATTCTTTATCCTTTAACAACCTTTCTAAATAAATATTGTCATATAAGTAATGATCACAGTGTGTACATTCTACCGCACGAGGGAGTTCACTTCTAAGGCTAAATTAAAATTAATTAATTGGCTATATTTTTATGAGAAGGCTTAAGAAACTGCTCATTTTACCGCGAATAGCCTATAGACCTATTAATCGTGTTCTGGGCGCGTACCCAACGTTAACCTGCTTACACCAACACAACTGTCAAAGTCACTTGTTCTCGCTGTTTTTATTGGTATGAATTATAAACTAAATATTATAATTTACAAGTAAAAGGTAGGTAAGACTTCAATTTAACACAAAAATAAGATATTTTTAAGTCAACACCCCACTGTAAGAAATATTTTGATAAACTTCCTAAACTCTAATGGAAGGTTTTAACCTATACGTAGTATGGGAACGGTGCCAGGTATGAAGCTGCGAATATAGGAATGTTAAAGAGTCGCTGCAATACATAATTGGTAACTTCCCAATGTATTTGAACGCTGCCATGGATGTATGGGAAAATTAATTACTATTCGCACTTTATCATTCTACATACACACTGATATGGTAAATTTGCCAGTAATTTCTTACAGTGCAGTAAAAAACGCTTTCATATGCGATACATTGTGGAACCAAATAAAGATGTCATACGTGGGCTGATTCTGAAACGTTTGATTAAAAAACGAGTGAAGGAACGGCGAATTGGCTTCCATAGCGTTGCTGCTGCCCTTGTGTGCTGACGGATCAGCTGTTCAGCACGCGCGTAGCGTTCACGATGTATAGTGCATTTCTGCGGGACATCGCGAAGGCTGTTTGAAAGACTGGTGGCGTCCTGTTGCCACCTTGTACTTATCGCGACAACTCAGTGATTACTTGCACTGCAAGTTTTATTTACGCAATACCTATTACTTTGTCGTTTCACTTCCACACGTTTCTGCGTTGCTGATTTCTGTCGCGTGACCACAGCGTAGATAACTATAGTCTATCTGTGGTTTCTTTATACTTTTCGAATAAAACCTTGGAAAAAATCACCCTATCTATGATTTGTTTGGTTGTTTCCTAAATATTTCACGTTCATACATGGCTTAGGTTATCTGCCAACTTATGCATTCGCTCCTCGGATTGCTTTTCAGCACTGTTGCGGGCTCGCTCGAATTGAGAAAAACGGAGCTCCACATGCTGACTTAAATAACGCAAATCTGCTTCCACTTGTCCGCTAACTTGTTCCGTAATTTGCGCCAGATCTGTATGCTTTACCACATTGTCAGATAGGCTGTCCATACGGGAATGATTTAGGCTAATGGCCTTCTGCAGGCTGTTAGTCGCCCTGGAAACCTCTTTCTGTACTTCTGTTCTGATTTCTTTCCTTAACGCAGTGTGAACTTCAGCCAAATAATTCTGAAAATCAGCCTTAAATTCTGTCTTGAGTATCTCCTGGCTATTTTCGCTAGGCTGAATAATGTCAGCTTCCTGCTGCAACATGCTAGTTTTAATTTGTTCGGGCAGGCTATCATTTCGTTCATCCAAGCTAACCTGGAGTTGTAGCAGTAGTGTCATAATACGGTCAGATTAGCTATCGGTATTATGTACAGCTTTGGATGCTGCTCGAAACTCCTCCGCACTAGATACTGAGCTGGTCTCCTCATTCCTTTCGTGAACGAACTCTGTTAATACATTTTCTTCTGTCCCTTGCCGTGCAGTTGGATCTATTGCGTTATTGGTATCCATTATGGTATCTTTGTACTCGTTTATCCGATAGTCAATGGGCGCAGTGTGGCGTAGGTTTTACCCTGTTCGAGTAGACCTACTCAATAGATGTGTGGTTTTTCCTTTCTCTTGAAAGTAAAACACCTTTCAAATCCAGCTACATTTTCCAGTATTCTCGCCCCGCGTTATTGGGGCCAATGTAAGAAATACTGTGTGGGGGGAAACTTGGAGAGAGATACAGTTTACGTATGCCCCATGTATGAGTATTAGCCTCTGTAAGAAAACGGGTGACCACTGCCCTGATTTTCTAGTCAAACGTAATGTATACAGGCAGAACTGAATAATTAATGTGCAACGACCTGGGTCAAATTCATAGCAATAAAATTAACATCGAACACTAGCCAACTAACAGCTAATTAACATCGAACACTAGCCAACTAACAGCTAATTAACATCGAACACTAGCCAACTAACAGCTAATTAACATCGAACACTAGCCAACTAACAGCTAATTAACATCGAACACTAGCCAACTAACAGCTAATTAACATCGAACACTAGCCAACTAACAGCTAATTTGCATGCCGCGAATTGGTTGCTGGAATTCCACACCAACAGAATTGCAATTATCTGGATAGCTATGCTCACCATCAGCTTCTGTACAACACTACACCACAAGGAAAAACGTAGGAACCAACTATGTATTTATTTAAAGCAATGAAAGACTTCCAATGTTTAAGTAATGATTTAATGTGGGAAAATATCAAGGAGAAGGATTGCCTAAAAAGTTTCATTCCTTGGTAATGTAAAAAAAATGCAAAAGAATATGCACCCAGCAGCTGGACTTGGTCCTTAAAGATATCTCTCATTGTGCCTGCTACAAATGCCAATTAAGAGAGTAGAGTATCTGAAGGTAAAAAAATTATTGTCTGAGACATCTTGAACGTGGCACACAATAACGTTTAGCAGAGTAAACTTAATTCAGTTCAAAATAAAAGTCACCAATGTTCTCACACTTGGCCGTTGCAATAAATTACGTGCCTGTACAGTTACATATTTCAAATTCTCGTGGCTAGCGCAGTTTATGTCGGCAGAACTAAGGCCTCACTGGCCTGCTGTCGTTGTTACCAACTTAATTCAAGATGGAGTATGGAGCATTCCATCACCACCCATTATCGGCAGCGGTTAAATAACCAAATTTATGCAGATTACATAGGGCTTAACGCAGGGTGCTTTTTAATACCGTGAATATTAAAAAAAAAAGCGCGCCTAAATGTTGCCAACTTGCACACAATAAACAAGTTACTTGAAACCTGATAAAACAAAATCAAATTATAACAATTCACATATAGGAAATTAACACTTCAGCTGCTGCGTGTACATTAATATTACGTCGAATTAAAAAAAATTAAATTATGATATAACAATATCAAATGTGAAATATATGACACTCATAATATTTGTTTACAAAATAAACGTGCGTGTACCAGTATTATAAATTTGCATGCTAACTTAAAAAGGTGTTGAAATGCAAATCGCACGTGTTAGATAATCAGACGTTATATAACATACAAATATTTAAAAAATCACTTAAAGTGATTTAAATGAAATGGCACATTAACTGTTTCACCTGAATACAAAATAATAAAATTATTGGCCTCCAACTACGTTCAAAACGTATTACGTAAAAAGCGGTGTTGGAAAGCAAGATGGGTGTGAGCGAGTGGCTTTTAACAAGCCGCGCCGTCAAGCTAATCTCGATAATTATGGAACCAATCTCCGGTTCCGAGAATACTTAACAGACTCTTGCGAGCAAACTGTGGAGGCGTGATTGATGTATTTCGAGTTTCCCTGGGATAACATCGCATTTCCGCATCTCCCTGGCATCACGCGCTGAGGAGAAGATAAACCACCATCTCCCTGGTATCTCCTTGGCATCATGCGCTGAGGAGAAGATAAACCACTAGTCGTGACACATTGTCCTCAGTGGCTGCTCATTATGTAAGACACCACAGACAACACAGGCCTGCGATGAAAAAACTTCTTTGATTATTTTATCTCTTTCATATATATTCTCTTGTGGTGAATTCGGAAATGGTATTCGAATTCTCAAACCACGTAATGTTTTTTCCACAAAATGAGGTTATGTAACCGACTAATGTAAGCTGCACATTTTTCATCTCTGAGGAAATTCTTTACTTCATGCCTACTCCTTCTGAAAAAAAAAAAAAAAAAAAAAACAGTCTGGAATATTTGTTTATGGGTGACCACGGTGTCTGAGCGGTTAACCTGCTCGCCTGCCACCAAGGCGATCCGGGTTCAATCCTCAGCCGGCTCACTCCGGATTTTCGCAAGTGGGAATCGTGCCGGACGATGCCGTTGGTCGGCGGCTTAACTCGGGTATCTCCCGTATCCCCCGCTCTTTCATTCTGGCGCTGCTCCATACTCACCTCAATCACCCGCGTCGGCTCTCAAGACATCGATGTCAAGAGCCGTCCAAATCTCTTCACTATTTGTTTATGTTTACTTCTGGTGTACTCCTCACAGTGACAATGCAAAAACAGCGCACAGGCTGAAATCCAAACCAGCTCCTTCATGAACAAGAAGAAAAGGGACTACATGGCTATTAAATAACATTAATGAGTAACTTTAAGCATTTTGCAGATATTTTAATACAATATAGATTTACAACTTTTTTTGTTCAATAATATACCCCCAAATTAGTGCGTGGTAGAGAAAAACTGGAGCCAGTTTAGGATTCAGCATCCCCAAAATATATCATACAGGATAGCACCAATTGTGGAAAAGTTTTTAAGGGTATAAATTTTGCAGGATTGTGTAGTCTAAGCAGAGATGCGACGTTGTTGCGCTGAGCTCTTATTTTTGTGCCACAATTTGTAAACACTCGAGCAAGTGAAGAGATATGGGCTGAAGAGCCGATGAGGGCGAAGCGAGGCGAGTATCGAACAGCGCCGGAATGCAAGGGCGGAGGAAACGGGAGATCCCCGGGATAAACCCGCCGACCAGCGGCATCGTCCGGCACGATTCCCACGCGCGAAAATTCGGGAGCGAACCCGCCGAGAATGAGAACCCGGTTCTCCTAGCTGGGAGGCAGGCGTGCAGTCTACCCGCTACACCACCGCGGCCCCTGTAAACACGCCGCAGTTATGTTGCCAACGTGACAACATTTGTAAATATACAACAGCACGATGGAAAAACTGAGTTCAGGTATTGGCTACCCTGATGAGACACTCTAGCGACCCTATCTTTGTCATAGTAAACGTTGTCTGGGTAACGGCATTTGTTTTGATTTTGATTTTTTTGATTTTTTCGGAATGTTCATTCAATTGGAAACTGGTATATGTTATTTTGGGGGTGTGCTTCCTATTCTTTACACAATTAGACACTGAAGACTGGCGACTCCTCATTTTCTCAAATGCCCTTGTGTTTTAAAACGTCCTTCTAACAAACCAAGTCGAAAGCCAATGGTCTCGTCTCTGTAAACATAACAGCAGGCAAGGCACAAAACATGGTAGAAACTATCAAACTATCGACTGGAGTTACAGAATTATCGTTGTGCATCTGGCTATATATTAAAAGTGAAATTAGTTTTCTAACCCCCTCGCAGTAATACACTTTGCAAGGGTATTTTGGTTTTTTTTCCTAAGTTAATAATTTTTTAATATGAATAAATTCCTATTGTTAGAAAGACATCAATTGCCGCATCAATCTATTTAAAGAACTCGTAGGTGGAATTATCGGGACATTAGAAGTGTTAGGGTTACCTCGTTCCGAAGATTATTTTACCCAGATGCTGTTTCTGGACCTTTCGCCCCAAAATAGTCTTTACTTTTCACTTGTTCTTCAATTTGCTGAGTGAAGTGGACAGAACCATGCAGGACAGTGCTGTAGTTCCATCCTCAAAAAAATGTTAAGAAAAATCTAGATGAAGAAAGGAAAGTTGAAGGTCGCACGTATTTTATCTGTGGCCGTAAAAATCATTTAGCTAAGGCTTGTTTTTATCGAAAGTCGGTTAATAGTGTTACTTACACAGGTAAATATGCCGGTAAGTCAGACAAGTCAGGTGACACAAATAATGAGAGCAGCAGTTTGAACTCAAACAGAGGAAGTGAGTGTAGAGCGAAGACCTTGGAGTGATAGAGCGAGAGACTTGCGGTGTTTCTATTGCCAAGAAAAAGGGCATTTTAGATCCCAGTGTCCACAGAGGGAAAAATAAATGGGGAAGCATAGCATAAATAGCCTTTCATTTGAACAAAAGTATGGGTTGTTATATGTACCTATATTAATAGCCAATAAAGTTACTGTTGCCGCTTTGTTAGATTCAGGTGCCACATGTTCCCTGGTTAGCGAGGAATTTCGTAATTGTTTTTTTTTTTGCGCACATTACCCAAAGGAGTAATTAAAGTGCTTAAAAAGGAAACTCTAGGATTTTTATTGGCAAATGGCGGAATTACAGATTCAAGTTGTGTAGCTAATGTAAAAATTAAAATTGATAGATTTTCATAAAAATAGATTTTAGGATATTGCCAGGACTCACTCATGGAGTTTTATTAGTGTTGATTTCCTACGTAAAACAAAGGCCTGCTTAAATGTGCACACAAAAAGAATTAATTTTTTTTACTTTTTCCGGCAGTGTCCAGTTTCAATTTAATATAAAAAGTTTTTTTTTTTTTCAAAAGGTTGCTAATACAGAAAACCTTGAAAAGGAAATTCAGTTAACAGAATTATGTAATGAATTTGCTAAAGTAATTTCTATTAATCTTGGTCATAATGTGAAACAGCTAATTGTGTTGCAATTAAAGAATAAGGAGCCTGTGTCATCAGTTCCATACAGGATGGCACCCTCAAAATTAAAGATTTTTAAGACCTTAATATCCGAGTATCCCAGGATATAGTGGAACCTTCCATCGGTCTTTATTCCAGCCCAGCACTCTTGTCGCCCAAAAAAGGTGCCAGGGCAATACAGAATAATTTATGATTACTGTAAAGTTAATAAGAAGATATACGTGAACCCTTACCCCTTACCAACCAAAGCGTCTGTATTTCAACATGTGGATCAGGCTAAATATTTTTATATTTTTTATTTAAATTCTGCCTTCTTGCAATGAGACCTGCATACCGCTTCTCACGAAATACTGGCATTTGTGACCCCGTGAGGCCAATTCCAGTGGAAGCGCCTTCCTATTGGTGTACATTGTGGTCGACAGGCTATGTCCAGGATTATTTTTCAAGTCTTTGGTAAATATCACTACGAGTTCTTGTTCACATACATTGACGATGTTTGGGTGTATAGTAAACTTTTTATGAACATTTGAAACATCTTATATTATTTTTGTTTGCTTTGCGAGATGCTGGTTTTTACTGTAAATCCAGAGAAAGTAGCGTGGGCTAAAACCTATGTAAAATACTCACTCAGGACTTGTAATTAGTAACGGACAACTGTTGATGGATCCGGAAATGGTACGCTCCATAGTAAATTTCGCAGCCCCGAAGAATCTCCATGGAGTACGCAGATTTTTAGGGATGGCGGGTTTTTACGCCAAGTTCATACCAAATTTTGCAAGCATTGCTGAACCTTTAAATGCGTTGAAACGGAAGGATGTAATTTTTAGTTGGCGAATGGAACAACATAATGCGTTTAACCAGCTTAAGGAGAAATTGACCACCCCTCCAGTTTTGCATCTCCCTCAATTTAGCAAACATTTTACCCTTCAAGTTGATGCTAGCTCGAAAGCCTTAGGCGCAGTTCTTTGTCAAACCCTAGACGAACATCTTGTGACTGTAGCATATGCTAGCTGGCTTTTAGTGCTTATCAGAAAGAGATACTTGCGGCCATTTTTGGCATGGAAAAGTATTCCGATTATTTAGAAGTAGATGAATTTGAGCTACACGCGGACAATCAGGCCCTTAGCTGGTTTTTCTCCACCGATAAGCCAGCTGGGAGATTAGCTCGTTGGCTAGTAAGACTGACCAAATTTAGGTTTACAGTCAAGCATATCAAAGGGGTGGACAATGGGATTGGTGATTGTTTGTCGCGGATGTTTGACGAGGAGGAATTTGGTGAGGTAGCCCCATCGGCTTCAGTTGAGTTTGACCATCCCAGAGGAAAAAAGAGTAGATTTAGATATCCCTAAGATTACCGATAAAAGTGATCAGGTGGAGGAGGCAGTGTGGTGAAGGATTTTCCTCAAGCATACATCAGTTTAAAACAACATCAGGAAAGTGATCCAGAGTGTATTGCCATAAAATCTGACACAAGTGCTGGAAAGGCTGGGCCTTATGAAGTAAGAAAGGGGTTGGTAGGATACATCCATCCAAAAACCAAGACCTTTAATTTCTATGTTCCTAAGGTACTAAGGGGTCAAATATTTCATTACTACCACAGCACCTTTTTGGCGGACATTTAGGGCAAGAAAAGTCTATCTCTAGAATACAGGAAATGTTTCTCTGGCCAGGTTTAGTTAAGGAGGTAGAAACCTTGATCAAGGATTGTGAAGCCTGTCAGCGCTGAAAACCGCGGAATGTAAATATAGTGAGCCCCTATAGTACTGGAGTAGCCAATTTTCCATGGGAACGAGTCTATTTGGATGTTTTCGGGCTATTACCCAGGACAGTTTCAGAATTTACTTCCATCCTTGTAGCAATCGACAGCTTCAGTAAATTTGTGTTCCCCCCCCCCCCCCCAACAGAGAACAATGAAGTCTTCAGAAATCTGCAGAATTTTGAGTCAGCGCCTTTTCCCTTTGTTTGGGTCACCCATGTATCTTGTGACCTATAATGCCACTTATTTCGTTTCAGGGGGAATGAGAAATTTCGCATTTTCTTGGGGCATCAAAATGGTATCAACCACTCCGTATTATCAAAAGGCGAATCTTGTTGAAAGGTACAACCGAAGCCTCAAGATAGCGTTACGGTCTTTTCAGATGGGGGACTCATAAAGAGCGGGACGTCGCCTTATACAAGCTAAACCTTGCTTTTAAAAAGGTTGTAAGTGATGCCACAAAGAAAGTGCCAGCAGAGATTTTTTTGCTCGTAAGTTATTACACACTCTTATCAATGCATGGGGATTTAATGATCTTGATTGGGATTCTGTAAAGCAGGTATAAGATCTAGAAGTGATGTGGGATGAGGTCACAAATAATTAAAAAACACTATCCTTCTAAACTTGCTGCAGGGTATAATAAAAACAAATGTACTGTGTCAGCTAAGGTAGGCGATCAGGTGATGTTAGAAACTCACTAACTGAGTAACAAAGCCGCGAATTTCAGCACAAAATTGGCGCCAAAATATGTTGGGCCGTTTGTTATTCGTAAGTTTTTATCACCAGTCATGGTGGGATCTAAAATATCTAAAAGACCTAGGATCTAAAAGACCTAGGATCTAAAAGACCCTAGGAGTGTTGCTAAAGCAAATTTTTCTCAAATTAAATCAATTTAAATTGCTGAATTGGACAAGAATCGTTCTATCTTGTAGTTTTTTTTAAATTAAGTATTTGATTAGGTTATTTTTCCATTTGTTAGAGTTAAGGTATTTTGTTGCCACGTAATCATCCTGTTAGAAGTGTAAGGATTTTTATGTGAATTGTTTGCAAACATATTGTTTGTTCTGGTTCCCAGCACCACAGTATTCTCAGTTCATGATCTTTATCATCATTTAATCTTCATTTAGATTGTAAGATGTTTTGCTTTTGTACAAAATAAAATGGTTGTGAAGGACAAGCCTCAATATCCGAGTACAGGAATTAAGAGTAGGGACACAAGGTTAGGGGTCGAGTCCCTGGTGGTTAGTCTCAAACTTTGGTTCTCGTGAGATAGACGAGAGTGGATGTGATTGCTACTAGTAAGCTGTAGCTCATGGCTTATGGAATAGCGGGTTGGTGACACGTGACTTCTTTTGTTCGGGCATTGGAGGCTGGAGGAGAGCATCCTGTGATTGGAGAGGTTGGAGTGATGGTGTGTCAGGGGTTGACCCAAGACTGGCCGTTTTAGATGGACTCCTGGCTACTCACCCATGGTTTTTTCGGAGATGGTATTCTTCAGGGGCGTATGATAAGACGGGGACATCTCATTATGTACGGAAAAAAAAACCAGCCCGCCTACACGTTCCTAGTTGACTGCCTTTGCCTCGATATCGCCCTGGTGTGTCAACCGTGAGCCCGCTGGTTTGCTGAATTGCACGGCCCAAAATCATCTTTTCACGCAAAATATTATGAAAGACTTTTTTATACTTATAAGCTAACTGTTACTTACTGTGTTCACGATCTAGCAGTGTGAAGTCGACGAACGGTAACGAATAGGTGAAGTTCGCTTGCAAATCCCGACACGGACATCCGACTGGCATAACTGCTGGGAACAGACTGGGAAACATGTCAGCCATCCATTGTTCGTCATGCTAGCGTCTAGAGTGCTAGCGTCGCGGGGGGCCTACCGGGAGCGTGCGCCGTAATTCTAAATAGAATATTTAGCGTTCCATGCACGAATTTTGAGAATTACTCGACCTGCAACTCGTTCCTATTGGCTAGGGTAATATTGTAACCCCCTTATAGTGGTTCACCGCTAGTTTTTATTTAGTATTTAAGTCCCCGCAGCAGCTTAGGTTGGCAGAGACTGATGGATGCTGGGGACGAGACCAATTCTGAGATACGTAATTGTACGTATATTCGAAATGTAGGACTCATAAAGCCAGTAATGTAGAATTAGACAATTGCTGTCCAAAACTACTTGTAGAAGTAATTTTGTTTGCTAGGATGTTGAAGCTAAACCAGATAATAAGAAAATGGTTCAAAATGTTGAATCCTTTCAATTAAAATCACTTAGCTTCCCATTACAAAAATGATTACAGTAATGACAAGAGCATTCATAAATTATGTAGAATGTTGTGTAATAAAACACATGTAAAAGAGAAATCTAACAATGAAGGCTATTGTGGAGGTTCCCTGGTTTTGCAGCCTGCAATTTTGTTTGAAAATGTAAATGCATTAAGAAAAGTTATAATGTATTTTATAAAGTCAAGGCAAATTCCCTTTAAAAATGTTATTGAGAATTTAATTCCTAAAATGGGTAGTGGCATGATAGAGTTTGAAAATGCCCGAATTTTAAGGTGGTTTCTATTCAGAATTGTGTTTTTAAAATATCACCCTTTTAATGAATATATATACGGTAAAATGAGAACTTTTGAAAGGCCTTGCTTAACATCTACTTGTATGCACGTTGTGTATTCTTCCACCTTATGTAAAATTTACATTGCCATGGGCCTCCTCACTTTATTCATGTGTCGGTAAAATGAAACTGTGAAATGATTAGGGAATTAAAATCTTTAGAAATCTGTTCGTTTGTACACTTCAATGCATAAAAAAAAACAGAAAGCGAAAGGAATAATTTTAAGTTATCACAAATGGTTACCTGACACTTTTTATTCGTCGTTGAGGTATGGAACTACTTGCCATCCATCAATACCAACTTTACTGGGCAAATATCACTCAGTGCGCCAGTTAAAATACATATATGCATACAGAGACAGTGATTTTTTTCTAAGGTTCATTTCTAAAGTTCGCACTTTATCGTGAACAGCCTTTAGTTATTCAGAAACATCTTGAATAGGTGACTTGTTTGCCACTTGTCTTGAATAGCAGTGATTGTGTGGAGAACAAGAAGTGTTAAGACGAACGAGCCTGCTTGCTGGAGATAGTCGATGGGTGGTCTAGACTCCTAGTCTGAAAAACAAACAGAAGAGGCGGAGAGAAGATGCCGGAGGACAGGTGGTGTACGAGTCGTATTTAACGTCAAGGAGTGGCAGAGTAGGCAAACACTCAGGTGGATGTGCGTCTGTGAACAGTACACACCGTGGCTACCACACGTGCTCGTGTGAACATACATCTTCCCGGGTTAACGTCACCCTCTGGTTGCCACATTAATCAATGCTTTCTGGAGTTCTAAATAAGACATGTTTGGATGTGTGTTGTACACAAGCTGGCGAACTGACTTATTTCGTAATCACGACCAATAAGCAGTAGGATGTGTGTCCGGCGATAGTAATACGAACCAGTTATAACGTAAAGCATTAACACGGTTTATGAATCAGTTAGCCACAGGAAGATCACTGTAACTACACTGCGAGGTTCAGTGGTCAACTGAACCTTGCAGTGTAGTTACAGTACCGGTCAAGCATAACCTCCACGTTGCTACAGTGTAGTTTTAGATAAAGACTGGAAGGATGGAGGATGTGAATATAACATAGTAGAAGTAAGAGGTGATAGTAAAAACAAAGTTTTAATAATCAAAATTGTTGTCGCTTGCGTTCTAGTGTTCTTCCAAGACGCCGCTAAAAAACTACCATCACAATGACGCTATATACGCGTGAGTTTTGTTTCAGAAACGGAGAAATTTTTTAAAGATGCGTCCTCGAGCAATACTCAAATGCATTCCTTAGTGTGTTGACGCTTTCAGTTATAGTCCATTCACGATTACTTCAGACTCTTCTGAAGTCCTGCTGAAGTTCTACTTCCAGGATGTTCCTCCGCCTCATGAAAACAGAACTAGAAACACTACACCAGGGCTAACGCATCGCATTGGCACGCACTCAGTGTAGTAATATTTTGCATAAGAACTATTTCTTACTAGGCATTGCCAGCACGCCTATGTTCACTCTGTTTTTGTTCATATTAGTTAAAAATGAAATTTTATATTTTAAAGATATAACATAATCGTTCAGTTTAACCGATAGTATTCATTTTTTTAAGTTAATACAAGTATAAAACACTTGTGATAACATGACATACTTACGAAGCAATAAAACACGTCATACGTTGTTTCCCCCCCCCCCCCTCAAATGTTTGATTCAATAACTGTGAAGAAACGACGAATAGTCCATAGATGCTCCTTGTCTGTCCAAGCCACTTCAGGCACGACAATGTGGTCGTTGGTCTCTATGTTCTCGATTACCTCTGTCCAATGCGGGGGTCCATCCCCACTCTTAACAGCTTTCTTTTCCCCACACCTGAACAGATTATACGCCTACGCTATTTAACTGGCAAAGGAGGTCTTGGAGAGCAAGCTATTATTTCAGTTTAATAATTTGTTTTGTCCGTACATAACTTAATTTTACTGGTTCCCAAACAAACATTATTCATTTTAAACCGCTCGTGGAACACATGTGGTGAGTTTTAGAAAGTAATTAGGCATACTAGATATATCAGGGAATTTCGCGGATTCATTTGGCAACAAGTTAGACTCCACAATCCTTCGTGTGTACTGTAGCCTCTGTTAGTTGTTCATTGGCTGATGCTCCAGTTTCATCGCGGACCAGATAGAACGGTATCCGGGCCTAGTTTCCTTGCAGGTCAGTTATTGAGTCATACTCGTCCAGGGGTCTCTTACAAACTGCGATCCAATTGAGACAGAGAGTCAAATTTACGCGTGTTTGAAGTCTTCTTTGTCTTCATATGATATCGCAAAATCCGGCTCTTTAGTAGATACTGTTGCCCTTCCGATCCTACATGATTATATAAGTATAACTCGGGGTCCATTGTGACATTGCAATTCCATTGGGAGTCGTTATAACCCGAGTGGCGGTCGAGACCCATACTATTGCCCAGTCATGTAAGTTGGGTAAAATCTGACAGACAATGTGACCAACCTACACACTGTGTAAACAGTAAATGCTCTCGCTCCTGCAGTATTGTATCAGCTGATGAACTGTTGCGGGATCCGTGTTGTTAAGTTGGCTATTTTGGTGATTTGTTTTGGAGAAAATAGTACTCGGAACTAAAAGTTGCAATTTAAAATCTTAAATGTACTTACAATAGTTATGGTGTAGATTATATTTTTAAGGCAATATTAAAACTTCTTGGATACTAGTTACTGGACTTTAAAAACATGTTTAGCATTTATGATAGAGTATGTCGACACATACGAACAGTAATTTTTTTCCAGCCATATTTATGTTTCCAGTTTCCAGCCCGGTGAAGGCCGTTGTGCGTGTGTTTTTATTTTTCCATCGTGTTTATTATACGACTATCATGTTGGTGTTGTCGGAATATTTAATTGGTAATTAATTATTTCTTATTTGCTGTTTTCAGGCATACTTGGTTGTAGGTACCGTTGTAGTGCGTTTTGTCGAGTGAAATGTAATATTAATCAACACGTGTTTACAATTTCGTTAAGACAGCTCGTCCGCCATTTTCCTTACCACCGTCCGCAATGAAGTGAGACGAATATAATTTACGTATACGAGTTGAAAGTTTGTTGGTCTCAGGAAACGTGCGCAGTGTTAGTTGTACTGAATGATTCCGCAAATAAATTATTTAATATTAGTGACGAACAAACGTGATTTTAGGGTAACCTTGCAAGGGTTGCCATAGAAAAACACGTATTCAAGAGGTTCCGAATTTTACAAACAGTAGTTAGCGTGTTTTGTAAATGTATTTATAAACTGTTAATATAATTATTTGAATGCACGTGGCCTGAAAAAGCCGCACTCTACGCACTTTTGTAGTGAGCGAATAATATTTGTTTATTTGTCTATATCGTAAATCCAACGAGTGTAAAGTTAACTTCGGTCAAAGTGTGCGCCTATATATATATATATATATATATATATATATAGGCGCACATATATATATATATATATATATATATATATATATTGCTGCATCTGTACGAATACGAACTGCGACGTATGTATCGCGTTTTGTTTTTTATTTAAAGTTAAAATGTTCGAAGTGCAATAATTTAAATGTTATTTCCATTGGAGCAAAATTTTCCACTGCCTCGTCGAAAAAATATGCAACTCGAAAGGCCGCACACTCGTAAGAACATCAGAATAATGCCGTCTCACGAAAGACGTTAAGCTAAAGACCCCTATCCACCCCTTCTCTCTTTTTCCTTTTTCCCTCGAAAAAAAATTAACAGAACCACAACAAATTTAACTTTGTAACCTTCCCCGTGACAGGGAACACGGGGAAGGAGGAAAATGCGAGTGTGCATTGGACTCAAAACATTTGTTTACAAACGCTTTTTCTTCAGTGGTAAAACAGCTGCGGTGGAAGGATAAATTGTGGCCGTGCTACTTTTTTAGAACTGTCAAAATTTTCCCGACTTACATGAAATGGACGATACCTCCACGGCTTCTGCCCCCTCGCACTGACGCCCACAGTAGGCTCATCCTCTCAACTGAGCTTCAGGGGAACCTCTGACGACATGCTCCTGTGGCTGTGCTCTCCGCCTCACATGCGAGCCTGACGTCGTTGATATATCGAGACTTCAAGAAACAACAAGTCGACTACGCCTACATGAAACTGCTCTCACCAGACAGCGGCAAGGGGAACCGGACTGAATGAAGACCCCATCCATCCTCGGACAACCCCCTGGGGACAAGATTCTTTTACACCGGGATTACAAGCACATAACACCCCATCACTCACCATCACTCACCATCTACCTACACTCACTAGCAATTAATGTAATCAGTGGCGTAGATTTGTTCATAAAGTTGGGAGTGTCACCATTCTTAACATAAAATATTTACGTGAACAATAATGCTATCCTTATATATCCACATACATTCATTACGGAATATTTTCTGTTACCAGTTTTCTGTTGCGTGGCGTAGAATAAAGTGAACATATATGATCAATAGTGGTCAAAATATGAGTTTACTTTCTGTGATAAAAACTGCAGCTCTGCACAAGGAAATCTTCACAGACACGCCTTAAAGAGCATCTGACTATAAAAATGTAGCTTTAACGAAACACTGCATTGTTGGAGATTCAAATGTATGAAAGAAACATCGGTCTTCCTACTGTGTCTTTTATATTCGTTTATCGTTTACCAAATATGAGATAAAAGGAAGTTAATGCTGTATAGAATAGCGGAACTGCAGTGTCGAAAATTTAAAGGGGAACATGTCACACCCTCCCCCCCCCCTTTTTGTGCCAATCCTTATATTCTACGCCCATGCTTGTAGTACACACTGCATGAATTCTTTATTTTCCTTCCTGGCATGAAGAACCCACCCAGCATGTCATGGATTTCCTCCGGAAACCTCCCCCCGGTTTTCCATGTTCTTTCCAAGGCCACAAACGCTGGCTTGGCCTTCCAAAACCCTAATTGGGTAAAATATATTTTTCCTGGGAAATAAATTACGCTTTTATTGATGCCATAAAAAAAACCTGTTCACGATAAGTGAGCACTTTCTAAATCAGCCTTACAAAAAGTCACTTATACTACCTGCATATATTTTAACGGGCGCACTGAGTGACATGCACCCAGTCTAGTCGGCAACGACTGGAAGTAAAGTAGTTCTATATTTTAGCGTTGAATAAAAAAATTCTAGGTAACCATTTGTAAAAACTTAAATTATTTCTTTCGCTTACTGTTTTGTTTTATGCATCGAGGTGTAAAAATGACTACATTTGTAACATATTTGCTTTTATAATAACACCACAGATTCACCTGGCCGATGCATGGCTATATTGATGAGGCCCATGGTGACGTTAATTTTACATATGGCGGATTAATACACGACGTGCATACAAGTAGTTCTTAAGCAGGACTTTCAAAAGTGATAATTTTTACCGTGAACAGTCTATACCCTATATAATACTACCAGGCAGAGTATTAATCCCGTGTGGACTTCATTTTTCAAATTATTGTTACGCCCTACTGCCCGGCACTGTGGCTGTGGGCCTACTTCACCCATCCCCACCCCTGGGTTTGTCTCCTGGTCCCCCGGGTTCTGGGAAACCCGTGAATAATGGACAGCGGGCTGTCGCACTGCTCAGCGCCTTGCATGCATCACAGCCCCTCTCCCCTGCTGGAGGTTTCGACAGGTGTGGCGACGATGCAAGATTGTTCTGGCGAGACTGGCTGGCGCCTCGGCCCTCCGCGACGCATCACGCGAGTTGGGGAAGATTCTAGGTGGCGGCCTAAGACACCATATACACTGCTGCAACCCACCGGCTGGTAGTCTTTGGCGGAGGCCACCTGCCGAGAGTGCGCGAGTGAAGTGGAGTGTGGACGACGACTGGAGATTGCGGGACGATGGCGGGTGAAGTGTTCGTGGCTTGAATGGACGAGAGGGTGTGAAACCGACGAGTGAAGCCTACTGTGCGTGAGAGCGCTTGGAGGACTCTAGAACATTGCGACTGGCGGGACATGGACTGAACTGAGGTGGGACTGAATGGAAGTGTAATACTGATTTTACTGTAAATATTCGAATTTTCAAATATGGACACACAAATTATAAAATAATTGAATATGTTGATGCACTGTCTATTGGGACAGATCTTTAATTATTTAATTCCATTGATGTCTTTGTCGTAATTATAAATTTTATTAATTGGTGTCAATTGTGAAGAGTTAGTGATATCCATTTCTTGTGAAAAGTTGAGTTGAGAGAATTTTTGCTGTAGTTATTGTAAATAAAATTATAAAATTATAATTAATTCTTTTATTTGATTAAGACCTCCATCCATTAATGAAGTTTGATTAGCCCACTTGATTTGTAGAGAGAGAAATTGTAACACTAGTGTCAGAAGTGGGATGGAGGCATTTTATAAATAAAATAATAAATTTATTGTAATTAGTATTTGTAAATATCACAATATTTGAGCAATAAGCCCATGAAATTTATGAATGTGTGAATACTAACCAGGAAAATGTCGGCAGACATGGAAGCACTTCGTGCCTGGATCGAAGGACTGAGTGCTCAAATAAGTAATGTATATATAGTCAGATTACTAGTGTTAGGGAATGTGTTACCAACGTAAATGAAAATGTAAATAGTAAAATAGATAGTGATAGTGAATCTGTTAATAGTGTTAGTGAATCTGTTGATAGTATTAGCCAACTAGTAGATAAAAAATAGACAGTGTGAACGAGAACGTGGACAGGAAGATAGAAGGTGTAAGCGAGTTGGCGAGTTGGTGAACAATAAAATTGTCTGTGTGGACAAGAAAATTGACAATGTTAGCGAGAGAATGGACAGTGTTAATGAAAGATAGGAAATTGTCGAGTGTAAGGTGGAACAAGAGGTGAGCGCCCTCAAGAAGTAATGGCAGGAGTTCTTGCAGCAGCAAGGGAGACGACATTCAAGGGCGGAAGAGGAGCAGAGATTGTTCACCACCGAGACGACGAGTGCGGGCAGCGAGAAGAAGGTAGAGGTCGCCGCCAGTGCAGCCATCGCAGAGGAGGCGCAGCAGTTCTGCAGTGTAGGTACGCCCTAGCCAAGGGTGGGTAAAGGGGTCACAATGTCTGGATGGAAGACCATTGGGCATACTACCTGGCCGCTGTACTGAGGGGGTCGGCGTTAAGCATATTGCAGTCGCTGCCGGAACGACATCGTCTAGGATACTCCACACTGGTGTCGGCTTTGGAGCTGCGATCCGGCGACCGGTCCCTGCGACACGCCCACCATGCCCAACTTCGAAGCCGCATCCAGCGACCCGGCGAACCACTGCAGGAGCTGTTGCAGGACATCGTGAGGCTGTCGCACCTGTCTTCGGAGGGATGCTCGGAAGAGTCACGAGATGTCATTGCTGTCGGCTTCTTCGTCGACCCTATCATTGACACCAACGTGCTGCAAGTTGTGCGGTTTGCTTCATCTCACACCATACAAGATGCCTTGGCCCGAACACTGGAAGTGGAGTCAGCATGGCAGTCATCAGTGCCCCGACGTCCAGTGCGGGCAGTGATGCTTGAGAAAAGGGAGGACGACTGCGTCAAGGGGATGTTGAAGGACCTGCAGACGACCACGAGGGACATCGCCTCCAGGGTGCGCACTACGGAGATTCGCCGTCCCCCGCCCAAATGGCTGAAATGTTGGCCATGTGGACAGCTGGGGAACCTGAGAGCAAATGTCCTCAGCAGCAACAGCAGCAGAAGCAGCAGCAGCAACAGCCAGGGAACAGGCGCCAAGGGGCAGGTAAGAGTGCAATGTCTTCGGGAAACTTGTAAATACCTGTCTTAAGGGGCCAAGGTCGGTGATTGCTGGAGAGAAGGCCCCGATGCTTTTGCAAGTGTGCTCAATGAAACAAGATTTCAACGCCATATTGGTGGAGGGGAGCCTTGATGATGTTTCTTGCCTAGTGGTCGTTGACACAGGAGCGACTATAACAGTGGTAAGACCCGACATTCTTGGGCCTTCCCTCCAGTGATCATCCGATAATAACATGGTTCACTACTATATAATTACAGTAATGAGCAGACCATACCAGTCAAAGACAAGAGAAGGGTAATCTTACAGCTCGGTAACTTTGAGATAGAGCATGATAAATAAATAGCAGAAATAGATGAATGCATTTTGGGTCTTGATGTATTATGTAACATGGGATGCTGTATTTATACTCGACTGGGGGTGTTACGTGTAGGTAATGCCGAGTTGGTAGTGTCAACACCACGAGATTTATCTTCGCCAATGAGGTGCGCAGTAGTGTGTAATCAGTCAACTGTGCTCCCTGCTTCTAGCGAAGTTGTTATTTCAGGCAGATGCCAGGAAAAATTTGTCAGGCGATTGGGCATAATAGAACCAGCTCAGAAAGGCGGCATTTTACCCGATGTTGTCATTGTAACCAGGCCATTGATTTTCTTAAAATCGGACAGTTTGTCTGTTAGGATGATTGATTTGTCTGACTGTGCTATTCGCCTTGAAGAGGGGGCCACAATAGGGTTTTGCAAGCAGGTCTCACAGGTACTTCCAAATGTCCCAGAAGCTCCACTGTCACAACTTACTGAATCTCCTCTTCCAGATGCTCTGGGGGAACTTCTGACAAGAACAAAAGAAAACCTCAGCTGATGACAGGAGATTGCAGTTTCAAAATTGTTACAGAGAAATAGAGGTGGTTTCTCCTGCGAGCCCAATAACCTTGGCAGAACTAATGTTGCATGCCACCACATCGATACATGGTATGCCAGACCCATAAAGCAGCCACCAAGGCGACTACCGTTAGCTTCATATGAGGTCGTTGACAGTATTCTGAAATTGATGAGGGATTTAGATGTGATAGAGCCATCAGTCAGTCCATGGTATTCCCCCATTGTGCTTGTTAAAAAGAAAGATGGCTATATTAGATTTTGTATTAATTACCGCCAACTTAATAATGTGACCAAGAAAGATTCTTACCCACTCCCTAGGATAGACGACACCCTGAATAGCCTGAATAGCAGGCTCACAGTGGTTTTCTATTCTAGACATGAAGAGCGGGTATTGGCAGTGCGATGTGGCCTGGGAAGACAAGGAAAAGACTGCCTTTTGTGACCAAGGGAAAGGAACCTGGTAGTTCAAGGTTATGCCCTTTGGACTATGCAATGCCCCTGGCACCTTCCAACGACTAAAGGAGAAAGTTCTGCCCTTAGAGATTTGTCAAGTGTACCTAGACGACATTGTGGTCACAGGAAGAACTTTTGAAGAGCACCTGGCACACTTAGATTCTGTGTTTCAGAAAGGAACTGTGGCCAATCTGAAATTAATTCCCATGAAATTCCACCTTTTCCAAAATAAAATTAATTTCTTGGGCTATGTTGTATTGGCCCATGGGATTGAAACAGCCCTGAGAAGACCAGAGCAATAAGAGACTGGCCTCTACCAAAGGATAAAACTGAAATTCGAAGTTTCCTGTGCTTATGTGCTTACTACCATCGATTTGTGCCTGGGTTCGCCACTATCGCCAAACCTCTGCATGAATTGACTGAGGCGAAAAGAAAATTTTATTGGGCCCCAGAGTGCGAAATTGCTTTCAATAGACTAAAGAAAATTCTGATATCTTCCACAGTACTGGGCTTCCCGAGTAGAGAGGGTGAATTTATTCTGGATACTGATGCTAGTGATGTTGGAATCGGGGCTGTGTTACCTCAGATTCATGATGGAAAAGAGCGGCCATTGGAATACTTCACTAAGGTGCTACATAAGCCCGAGACGAACTACTGTGTGACACACAGTGAGCTTTTGGCAGTGGTGAAGGCAATTGCACATTTCCATCTATATCTTTATGGCAGACACTTCATCCTAAGAATTGATTATGCGTCATTTTGTTGGCTGCTAAATTTCAAGAACCCCGAAGGTCAAATATCCCAGTGGATAAAGCACCTGCAAGAATATGACTTTGAAATACGCCACAGGTCTGGACGCCTTCACAGTAATGCAGAGGCACTCTTCAGGAGACCATGCGAACCATTCTGCCGTCATTGTGAATGCCAGGAGGAGAAGGTTGGTGTATCGTGGGAAGCAAGGAAGATATTAAATCAAGGCCCTGCATCTGGTGATGGGTCATCTACATGGGACGAAAAGGACATAAGAACTGATCAGCTAAGTGACCCCACCTTGCATCTAATAGTGGAGTGGAAGGAAACCGGCGGTCGACCAACATGGGAGGTGATATCTAGCCAAGGCATGACAGTCAAGGCATACTGGACACAGTGGAATTCTTTTGTTATAAAGAATGGTGGGCTTTACAGGAATTGGGAAAGTAACAATGGGCGACAGAGTCATTTACAATTGGTCCTACCAGAGTGCCGAATCCCAGAAGTGCTAAGAGAACTGCACAACACAGCAGCAGGTGGTCACTTCGCGGTATAAATAAGACCCTTGACAGAGTCTGAATGAGATTCTATTGGCTGCATTTTCGGGAGGATGTTGAAAAGTGGTGCCGTCTGTGTGATACATGTACTGCAAGGAAGGGTCCGAGGGTTAAGGGATGCGGTCGCCTCCAGAAGTATAATGTTGGGGCTCCATTCGAGAGCATGGTAGGTGACATTCTCGGAACCCTACCAATCACTGAGAGGGGAAAATAGATACTTTCTGGTAGCACAAGACTATTTAACAAAGTGGCTCGAGGTCATACCGGTGCCAAACCAATAGGCAGGCACAGTAGCTGATGTTCTTGTCGAGCATGCTTTCTCCATGTTTGGAGTGCCACTTGAGCTTCATTCGGATCAAGCGCGAAATTTTGAAGCAAATCTTTTCCAAGAGCTAACAAGGATATTAGAAATTAAAAAAAACCCGAACCACAGCATTACACCCTCAGTCGAATGGAATGATTGAGAGGCTAAATCGTACCCTGGAACAGTATCTGGCTATCTCCGTACAAGATAATCAGAAAGATTGGGACTCTAAGATACCCTTATTTCTCCTGGCATATCGCTCGGCAGTCCACAAGGGTAACACCTTCAAGGATGCTGTTTGGGTGAGAGCTCCGCCTACCTGGTGATCTGATGTTCGGACGTCCTGTGAAGGCGGAAGCAGCCACTCCAGAATGTGCTATTAAGCTACGTCAGAAGTTGACCGACATTCATGAATTTGCCCAGAGGCACCTTAAAATTGACAGTGACAGGATGAAAACACGATATGACCGAAGAATACCTGGGAAACTTTTCAAGGACAGCTGGTGTGGTTTAACAACCCTTAATAAAGAAGGGATATTGCCCGAAGCTCCATATATCATGGGAAGGCCCATACAGGATCCTGAAGCAGATAAATGATGTGGTCTATAGGATTTGTAGTCAAGGCTCTCGGGCGAAGCCGAAGGTTGTCCACATCGACCGACTGACGCTGTACGAAGGTCCTGATGATCTAGAGTCTGTTCGGAATGAACGGACATAAGGAGGGGACAGTGTTATGCGCTGCTGCCCGGCACTGTGGCGGTGTATCCACCTCATTCCTCCCCTCCCCTGGGTTTGTCTCCTGGTCACCCGTTCTGGGAAACCCGTGAATAATGGACAGCGGGCTGTCGCACTGCTAGGCGCCTTGCATGCGTCACGGGCTCTCTCCCCTGCTGGAGGTTTCGACTGGTCTGGCGACGACGCAAGATTGTTCTGGTGAGACTGGCTGGTGCCTCGGCCCTCCGTGACGCATCACCGGTGTTGGGGAAGATTTTAGGTGGCAGTCTAAGACACAATATATATTGCCGCAACCCAGCGGCAGGCAGTCTTTGATGGAGGCCGTCTGGCGAGTGTGCGCGAGCGAAGTGGAGTGTGGACGACGACTGGAGATCGCGGGACGACGGCGGGTGAAGTGTTCGAGGCTTGAATGGACGAGAGGGTATGAACCCGACGAGTGAAGCCTACTGTGCGTGAGGGCGCTTGGAGGACTCTAGAAAATTGCGACTGGCAGGACATGGACTGGACTAAGGTGGGACTGAATGGAAGTGTAATACTGATTTTATTCTAAACATTCGAACTGTAAAATATGGACGCATAAATTATAAAATAATTGAATATATTGATGCACTGTCTATTGGGACAGATCTCTAATTATTTAATTTCATTGATGTATTTGTCATAGTTTTATTAATTGGTGTCAATTGTGGACAGTTAGTAATATCAATTTCTTGTGAGAAGTTGAGTCGAGAGAATTTTTGCTGAAGTTATTGTAAATAAAATTACAATTAATTATTTTATGTGATTAAGACCTCCATCCTTTAACGAACTTTGACTGGCCCACTTAATTTGTAGAGAGAGAAATTTTAACATTTTAATGCTCTCAGAGTTTAAAATTTCCCATCTTATTTGTAAACAATCAAAACTTTTTCCTATTGGCTAATGTGTGTGTGACGCGATTTTACATGTTTTTTTTTTTTTTTTTCGACATATTACCATCAGTATGCACAATTATTGTCGGCCGGCTTCCGTTGATTACAGAGGAACTTTGAAATACGGAATAAATTGTTTTTTGAATCGTTCGTTTCTTGCAAAATCAAAATATAGTTTAAATCTGATTTTGCTTTGATTGTCGCCATCTTTGTGGATGTTTGAAATATCGTTTGTGTTCCAAAACAGTATTTTATTACACCGTTACGCAATTATTTTAAAGTTTTAAGTAAACATTTTAATTAAAAATTTTGCTCTCATGAATATAGGCTGTTCACGGTAAAATGAGCACTTTTGAAAGCCCTTCTTAAGATCTACTTGTATGCACGTTGTGTATTCTTCCACCTTATGTAAAATTAACGTTGCAAAGGGTTTCATCACTTTATTCATGTGTCGATCAAGAGAAACAGTAAAATTATTAGAAAAGTAATAATTTTATAAATGTGCTAATGTTTACCCACTGAGCCGTTAAAAAAATCATACAGCGTAAGAAATAATTTAAATTATTACAAATCGTTACCTAACATCTTTTTATTCGACGTTAACATATATATATATCTACTTTTCACCCATCGTTACCAACTTTACCGGGCGCATGTCACTCACTGCCCTCGTTAAAATTTATGCAGGCAGGGCCAGTAACATGTTTCTGAGGTTGATTTCAAAAGTGCTCACTCTATCGTGAACAGCCTTTAAACCACTTAACTTTTAGACTCATGTTGTCGTACTTAATTTAAATATATTCCTGCAAACATATAAATCTCAATTCTCAAAACCGTCAACATTCGCCGAAAATTATATTTCCGTACTGATATTACTACTTATGTTATTTTGGTATCCCAGTATTTTTTTAAATTAGTCCTAAAATCTAAGCATAAGAATAAGAAAATAAATCCTCTATATATTAAAGAGGCATGATAAGGGTTTTATTGTTCGAGAAAGGTTTGATACATAAGTCTATGTAACAGGCATGAATAGGAACATAGAGCCTCAAAACTACAAAGCAATTTTCAAAAATGACATTTATTAGTTGTTATATCTGACAAAGGACTTAGAACTTTTTATAAAACGTAACTGCAGTTATTTTTTGGCCTTACAGACATCGCCTTTAAAATAAACATTAGCGTATTACAAATACATTACCGTATTACAAATACATTACCGTATTACAAATGCATTACCGTATTACAAACACATTACCGTATTACAAACGCATTACCGTACTACAAATACATTACCGTATTACAAATACATTACCGTATTACAAATGCATTACCGTATTACAAATGCATTACCGTATTACAAATACATTACCGTATTACAAATACATTACCGTATTACAAACACATTACCATATTACAAATACATTACCGTATTACGATCAAGGCCAGCGCAATTTCGGTAAGAAAACACCTTTACTTAACACTGAAATGATCATCATACACCAGACATGTATTTTTGTTGCAAATTGCCTAGTATCTTAGAGCTCCTAACATGTTTAGACACACTTATCGCTTTGTTTTTTACTTAGAATATTTGCAGGTATCTTATCATGAGTACATTTCGTTGCATTTATGCATACTGTAACTCTGCAACATTTACTGGTGTTCGGTGATGTAATGAACACATTAAAATCCTCGGAAACATCTACATATGTGAACGTGTGACAATAAAAATCCCAAAGTGCACGTAACTCGGCAAGGCATATGCACGTAAACAACAAAGCGCGTGTACAGTAACGTCACAGGCGCATAACCATAGCGGAGTCTGTTTTTTCCCGCGCTAAATCTTAGTGTATTTTGAAATGCGTTATTCTACTGTTGTACGCGCACAAATAAAGAAAGGGCCACAGCGTGAGTTTTAATATGTAATATGTATCATACTAATAAGTAGAAAAAGAGGGGGGCGGTGGACGAGCGGTTAGCCTGCTCGCCTCTCACCAAGGCGAACCGGGTTCAATTCCCGGTCGGGCCGCTCCTGGACTTTCGCTTGCGCGAATATTGCCGGATGTTGCCGCTGGAGGGTGGGTTTTCTCGGGGACATGCCTTTTCCCCCGCTCTTTCATTCCGGCGGTGCTCCATGTCAACCTCAATCACCCCCATCGGATTTCAACACCACGCTGTGGAAAGCCGCCCAAATCTCTTCACTCACTCGTGCTTACAAACTGTAGCCAGAGAAAAGTAGGAAAATCCCTATTGATTTTGTATCTAGAGTGTATAGGCCTAAGGCACGGCATACGCCTAGGACCTATCCCTCCTATCAACTCCAGCAGTTTGCCTAATTATGTAGGTTGCTAATAATATATTTAAAAAAATGAATCTGAGCTAAAGTCTTCCTTCCTACAGCCGTTCATGGGAACTTAATGTGAAAAATATATGTCCTGCAGAAGGTTCGTCAAATTTCATCAACTTTAAGGAAACTATATCACTTGACGGACATATAAATTTCCGATTACGTAATTATAGACAGCGATTTTCATTAAAATAACATTAAAAGCGCTCATCTGTGAAGTTAATTCCCTGGGTTTTATTTTCACGACCTATTCACAAGGCAGCTAATACGTCATAATGAAAAACGTAATTTGACTACCGTCTGGTTACGCACTAGAGCTTCTGACAATTGTTTATAGACTGTTATTTAGTGCTGTTAACTGGTGTTTAGTGTCCTTCCATAGGAACCAGATTGCTAATGATTCACTAAGATTATTGCCACTCATTTACTGCCTGTTTTGTCAGTCACACGGGTGTGGTCGAAACAGTAAATTCTGATCGGAACTTGGAGCCTACCTACGTTTCTTTATGACGAGCATGAATTCGCATGTGTCTTTTGACAGGCTGCAACTAAGAAATATTAAATAAAATTCACAACTGCAAATATCGGTAAACTAAAAAAAAATTGGAAACGAATTGCCACTCTAATCAAGCATCTTTTCCACACGGATAGAACGGTTTAAGATCTACGGCTTCCTGCATTTACTGGTGATGGGTCCAGTCTCGAAAAATTGATTCGAGTCAACAAAGATCGACTCGTCACTCGAGTCGAGTTGTTTTACAGCAGACCTCGAGCTACTGATCGTGCAGGTCGAGTCACGGTGCTTTCAGGTAATAAACAACGAATATTCTCACCTAACAATTACCTTTATTGTCTCGCGGATAGATAATTTAATTTTATGTTTCTGAACCGAATTAGCGCCGGAATGAACCGATATCTCAGCTACACGCGTTGCACTTGGTTGATGTATGTGATGTTAGACTGTGATAAGATCCGGCGGGTGGTATATTTGTGACTTGAGACGTTTTGCTACCCAGCGAAGCGCTTCAACTTTGACACCCACATCAGATAATGGGACCCTTGTCAAGGTTAGCAGGTACGGTCTCAGCACGACACAGACACTACAAACATAGGACGCACAGTACATGAAAACCCTCTCTCTCATGGCATGAAACACTTCCAGCAGAAATCTGCAAAATTATAAATTTGTCATTACTTTTCTCATTTAATTACTGTTTTAAAAACATGTGAGTAGTAGAGAAATGTATGTCTATCCTAATAAAAATCGAACCCCTTATTTAAAAAAAAAAAAAAAAAAAAAAACTTTGCGTGATCTATAAAAAGTTTTAATATTAGAAAAATTGTCATGCAAAATAATTTTTTTTTTTTCAGCTCTTGTATTTTGATTGATAAACTTAGAATTCCATTCTTCTTAATATTAAAATAAAAATAAATTTTACATGCATTTTTCTTTTAAATAGAGACCGAACATCGCTGTTTATTCGCGGCAATAGACCCTAACGTATTCATCGTTTTGTGCACCGTAAAAATAGTCGCGAGTTCGTATGCCACACTTTGGAGACAGGACCCCGCTTTCCCACAAATACTCTTCTCTATCATCCAAACATTTCTTCTGACGGGATAAGCAAGAAGCGTCTTATACTTCCTTCAAGATTACTTCCGACGTTTCTAAAGCCCTGCCCAAGTTCTACTTCCAGGATATTCCTCCGCCTCATACAACGCTTAAAAGATTACGCCAGAGGGCCAGCGTGCCACATTTGTGCGCACCCTGTGTAATAATATTTTGCATGAGAATTATTTGTTAACAGGCATCATTGCCAATACGCCTGTTCCTTCCTTCGTTATTGATACTAGTTACTATATGTTACCCGCAGCTTCACCCACCTGCAAAGATCAAACCTTAATTATAATGACCAAGTGCTCTATCTTAATTGTCGGTGGCATATTGTATATATTCCCTAAGAAACTGTTCGTTTTTCCGGGATGAAAAAGATCCTGTGTTATCATCCAGAATATAATCTACCCCTGTACCAAATTTCATCCAAATCCATCGAGCCACTACGACTTGATTGAGTAACAAACAAACATACACACTTTCGCATTTATAATATTATGATATATGAAATATTATAATTTATAGATAAAATATTAGTAAAATTTCAATTTATCCAAAAATAACTTACTTTTACGTTAACACAAGTATAAAACGCTTGCGATATATGACATATTTTGGAAACAACTAAATACGTTATAAAAATTGCGTTTTTTTTTTTATGATTGATTCAAAAAGTGTGGAGAAACCACAAATACACTACAGTTGTCATGCTCCAGCTCTCCATATGAAAGTTTAGTTGCAGAAGCAGATAGTTGTTGGGTGGTCCGTCGACAGACACATATCTTCCTAATGGATATACCAAATTATAGATAGTGCGTAGTCTATTCGCTGTATATGTTGGAATTTTATTTTCAAATTATATATACATATATATATATTTACTTTATTTTGACACGTAAAAAATTTAGCAGTAGGTCAGTTTAAAATTTGCTGTATTACTTTTTTAAAATATGCATAACATTTTTAA
This sequence comes from Dryococelus australis, assembly GCA_029891345.1. Taxonomy (NCBI): domain Eukaryota; kingdom Metazoa; phylum Arthropoda; class Insecta; order Phasmatodea; family Phasmatidae; genus Dryococelus; species Dryococelus australis. The sequence goes on from CM056993.1 coordinate 14,175,091, forward strand.
ATTATTAAAAGAGTGCATAATATTTGAAAACGTAAGTTAACGTGTTTAACGTTATAAAATACGCAAAAAAAAAATAGAAACAGGTATAGGTTGTTCACGATAAAGTGAGCACTTTTTACGGCCCTCCTAAAAGGCACTAACCACTAATAAATATATCTTATTGTCGCAGCCTCAGGCATTAAATTTTCATAGTGGTGAAATGAATACACTGTGTTTATTGGTCACATTGCAATGTTTATATTAAAAATCAGCAGGAAGATGGAAACTGGATGAAAGGTGACATTTTTAAGGGCATTAAAAAGTGCTCACTTTACCGTGAACAGCCTATAGAAGTGATACTTGAGACATCGCACAACACTATCAGGGTTTCAAGTTACACCCATGCTTTTGTTTTGTTGACAGGTATGGTAATTATTTACATATATGTTTTGAATACTATGACACGTCTATTTACAGGTTGTTTCACATAAGAATAATATTTTAACTCTCCTAGTCTCAAGACTATTTAAATTTCACACTCGTAATGCTATTTTTTATTTTAAACCACCATTACTAATTTTGCTCATATTTATATTATTATTGTGATATTCTGTGATATGAGTACGTGTATTCTGAGTTAAGAGGTTATAATTGGGATATATTAATTTCTGTTCACTGAAAAATGCATGCATGTTTGCATAGTTATTTTCCTTGATTTTGAAACGTATATATTTATTTTGTTTGTCGTTTTGAAAGCAAGAATAGCTTTAAATATTTTATTCGTTTGGTTGCCGGAAGTAGTTAAGCTCCTATCACGTCACGTATTAGGAAAGTTGCCGGGAGGGCTGACTTCTGAGTTGGGCCTTTGAAGGACCAGCAGCGTGATATTTCGCTGGGTTTTTCATTAGAAAAATTCCCAGCATGCTACCATCTCGAAAATCTAGAGTACAAACCTTGTAAACAATCAGTTGAAAAGTTTCTGAATTCTATGATATCACGGAGAGGGAGATATTTGGGCGTCTCTTAATATCGAAGTCTTGATAGCCGGTTAGCGTGAAGTGAGGTGAGAATGGAGCAGCGCCGGAATGCAAGGGCGGGGAAACATAAGATCCCCGAGAAAACCCGCCGACCAGCGGCATCGTCCGGCACGATTCCCAAATGCAATAATCCGAGGGCGACTCCACCGGGAATCGAACCCAGTTCGCCTAGGTGGGTGGCGAGTAGTCTAACCACTACACCACCGCGGCTCTTTTCTATATCAGATTTTGATTATACGGGATGTATCTCTAATGCCCAGTTGCACCAACATCTTCCCCGATCCGAGATCGAATTATCCAATTTTCTATCCAGGATCCAGTTTGATCTTGGTTCCAATGTAAAAGTGTTGCACCAACGAAATTTCATGAATATGGATCTCCTATTCGTCAAGCTTGGTTCCAAAATGAGAGATCTAGATTAAGTATGAGACAAATTTTGCTAAGGGTTCGTAATATGTGACGTCATGGAAACAGGCGTATTTTTCACTGCTGATAGAACTGGAATTGCGATGTTTTATTTGTTTTAAGTGAATTACTGTTATACGAATTTTACTGAATAATATTCAAGTGCGTATAATATTGTTTTAATTTCCCAAGAAAACAATCGAACGTAGTTTTATCTGTTGGCGTATTTTCCAACTACATTTGTAGACGATGGTTGCTGATCTGAGATCGGATTTCAAACCACCGAAATTGGCGGTTCGAAATGAACTTCATCTCGATCTCCAGTCCAGCTCTGAACACGAATGGTACAATAGTTTTCTGTGTCGATCTTAGATCCGATGTCGGATCGAGTTTCGAATCACGATGGTGCAACCGGGCATAAGTCAAGCTGCAACCCAGCATTTCAATTGGAATGAAGAAGCACTCCAATAACTACGAAACTTGCGCTGTGTTATGTAGGTCAAGGGCAGAAGGCTGCACTCACCTGGTCGTTGGGGATGGAAGAGTTGTTGGCGGCGGTGGAGGCGGTGGTGTTGATGGAGGCGGGGCTGGAGCAGTCGCCGCCCCCGGCTGGAGACGGCGCAACGGCGGAGGTGGAGGCGGGCGGAGAGCCCGCCATCTCCAGTATGGCGATGTTGATGTTGACGCGCAGCATGTAGTTGACGAAGAAGCCGAGGAAGGACATGATCCCCAGCACAACCCTGGCCGGCACACACCCGCACACTACCCCTGCCACACACACACACACATGCCACCGTAGTCATTCCACACACACTCTGCTGAAGACTGCGGCCACTATGGTTACGACTAGAGCTATACACGGCAAACTTCACAACTATAACCACCCAACAGCAGTTTGCTCATTTCCTTTGGTAGCCACCTGCTTGAAAACGCTGTTTCATATTTGACCGGGCCACTCAGAATTTGGCGACATCAGCACGGCTCCTACGTGATTCGTGTGCAGAGAGCTGACACATGTCATAAAGTAATTCAGCCAATCAACATAGGTACACGACTCTACAGTGTTATGAAATAAATGTAGTCTTAAAATATCTTCGCAATATTACAGTACCTCTAGTTATGAAGACCATGACTTTGATGAGGATGACTGTTGATGGTGATGAAAACTATGATGTATTGGGTTGTTATGAAAGTGATGAAGATGATAGAATGTACACAAAGAACGATGGTGTTGAAAAGGATTATGAAAACTGTGATGATAATGATGATGATGAAAGCTAATGAGCACGAAGAAAATGATCGAAGATGATGAAATCTATAATGAGAACGATGATGAAATGGATGGTAGCCTAAATATGATGAAAAGTTTGATGAGGACTATGATAATAATGGTGAAGATGATGAAAACTATGATGACGATAACAGTAATGATGAAGGTAATAACGATGACGACAGTGATAATGATGATCATGAAGATGATAAGTGACACCTCATATTCACGAAGAGATTTGTACACGGTTGGGACCTAGCTCACTGCGGACGGAAGAACACAAGACGTGCTGGAAGCAATAGGCAAAAGGCAATGAAATCCTCAGCTATTCACAGACGAGGGAAACTTGCCTTCTACATTTCTGCACGTGGTAATTCCGCTGAGTGCTGGAAAGTGTTGAGTGCTCCTGTTGGCAATGCTAGGAGAGTCGCTTGGACACTCTGACAACCAAGCTAGAGTCTAGTATGGTCGACACTAGTTTGGCGGTTACTCTGTCCTTGAACACGAAACCCGCAAACATTTGCCAAATTGCATCGCCAGATTTAAGATCTCACATGAACACTAAGTCACATCGGTTTTAATTATCGTACATAACCTTTTATTTACTATTATTTATTTTCGGTTGCGGAAATGAACACGATGGATTGTATATCGTTAGGCACACATCCGATTTTCGCGAAAATATTTCACGCCAAGTTGTATTTCAAAACACTTTAACTTTTTTCTATTACTGCTACTGAATGGCTTACTTGTTACATCTCTTACGTGTCCGTCCATTAATCAGATGTGTACGTAATAAGATTACTATACTGTGATAGACCATTTAAAGAAAGAGATGTCTTTTTTCAAAGACACGTGGCCTATAAGTAAAGGAAAACTGCCAGGAGACCCGCAGTGTTGAAATGTAGCTGGAGTTAAACTCATTTTCACGATGTATCGTGTAACATATGGCAAGTTACTTCACTTGGAACTCAGTCAACTGCCCTTGCCGGAAGCTGGTCAGTAATGTAACTTATGTCAAAACCAGATGACCCGTGCCACTTCGTTCGCATGACATTTAGGACTATTGGGTTTTCTAGGCACTGAGTTTCTGCGGCCCCACTATTGGGTTTTCTAGCCATTGAGCTACTGCGGTCCCACTATTGGGTTCCCCACCCACTGGGTTTCTGTGGCCCCACTACTGGTTTCTCTTACCACTGAGCTACTGCGGCCCCACTATTGGGTTCCCCACCCACTGAGTTTCTGCGGCCCCACTACTGGTTTCTCTTACCACTGAGCTACTGCGGCCCCACTATTGGGTTCTCTACCCACTGGGTTTCTGCGGCCCCACTATTGGTTTCTCTACCCACTGAGCTACTGCGGCTCTTGGGAAGGAATGAAAGACAGCCCATTGACAAAAAAGAAAGGAGAAATGACGGAACTTTTTATTTTAACAATGCTTTTATTATGCAATAAAATTATAATAAGAATGTTCATAAAGGTATGCCATAAAAATTTTTTTTAAGGAAATGAGATATTTTTCCGGGATAAAAATCAGCCTATGTCACTCTCCGACCCTCCAACTATATCTGTACAAAAAATCACGTCGATCCGTTGCTCCGTTTTGACGGGAAAGAAGGACAAACAAACAAACACACTTTCCCATTTCTATAGTAGTAAGGAAGGTAGGACCAGTGGCGTGTGGTGAACTGTTGCAAGGAAAGCTGCGTTTTGCTCAGTGCTATACCTAATCGTTTGCTAGTTTACACATCCGCCACTTAAACGTAGTAGTGCATTTGACGTCTCGGCGCTAGTGTAATGGGTGCCTCCCCGCTCTCTCGTGAGTGGCCGCAATACATTCAGTTTCTCTCGGCTCCACCCTGGTTACTGGTTCCTGCTACGTGCGCCGAATGTTTACAGCACCGAGCAAGCACAAGCTTACCTCGCAATACTTCACCACACGCCACTGGATAGGACTCTCCGGTAAGGCGAGGGCGGTAATTGGGAATGCATGGACTAACACAACTGATGTTCCTATAGGCTGTTCACGGTAAAATGAGCACATTTGAAAGCCCTGCTTAAGATCTGCTTGGTTTTACATTGTGTCTTCTTCCGCCTTATGAAAAAATTAACATTGCGACGGGCCTCAGCATTTTATTCACGAGTCGGTGAAGTGAAAGTGAATAATTATTAGGAAAGTAAATATTTTCAAAATCTGCTCATTTATACTCTTATATGCATCGAAAAGGCAGAAAGGGAAAGAAATAAATTAAGTTATCACAAATGGTAACCTAAAACTCTTTATTCGACGTTAATATATGTAACTACTTTCCATCCATCGTTACCAACTTTACTGGGTTCATATCCCTCAGTGCGCTCGTTAAAATGTATGCAGACAGGGCCAGTGACTTTTTTTTTAGGTTGATTTCAAAAGTGCTCACTTTATCGTAAACAGGCTTTAATAGGATATATCAGAGATGGTGTTACAAATTTCAGGAATGAAGTAGAAGGGCAGCAGAATCCATGTGAGACAGGAGATCGCTGTCCGCAAACGCCTCCGTCGAGCGTTGCAACTGTAATAGTGTTGGGTGCATGTTACAGTGGAACACAACGGCTGGAACGTTGTGGAGGAATGCACTACGTTTGGTGTCATAAGTACGGTCAAATTATTTTTGTGAAAATATTTACGCAGAGCCTAGACTTCAATATCCTATGTGCATACTCGCAGTCTCAAAATTGACTATTGGCCGCTTGCCCTTAAGTGAAGAGTTCTGTTACACGAGTGAGCCAATCATAATTCAGTTTTCCCGATACTTGCCATCCGTGATTTGCCTGCAGGCAGACAAGACGCGTATCAATTCAAATTATTCAATCACGAAAGTGGCACTTAGCTAAAGTGCTTTGGAAAAGACTTGTCCCTAGATCTTTTCGCGAAAACCGGTTTCGCCTGGTAATAAGGTAAACTACTAACATTTCATTGAAGCCTGCGTATCAGAGTGTAGATGCTTGCCTGAGCCGGCCAGCAAGCTATGTGCCTGGAGGGTGGTAGTTTAGCCTGACGTCATGCACACGTTCCGTAGGCGAAGTACAGCACAGGGGATGAGGAACATACGCTCCACAAATGCACACAAAATGACACATGCGGAGTTTCTACCGGATGCGACATAACTTCGTGCGATGTTGCCATGATCCCTTTGAACACGTGTTGGGAAATGTGGACTTCATAGCTTGCCACTCATATACGCCGTACATACATTAATACGTCGTACATACATTAATACGTCGTACATACATTAATACGTCGTACATACATTAATACATTAAATTAGTTTACGAAACTCCTGTAAGTTGTCGAAGCGTATTTTCCGACAGAGTAGAAAAATGCACAGAGACGAGTCCATAAGACTATGTAGGCAAGTGCACACAAGTGGTTGTTCCTTTGATTTGGGCGTACGCGTTCTCTGATTGGCTGCTGCGTGTCGCGAAAGGTTACCCATTGGCTGGGTGAGTGAGCGAAGAGATTTGCGAGGTCTCGAAAGCCGACGAGGGTGATTGAGGTGAGTACCCAGCGGTGCCGAAATGATGGGGCGCGGGAGGAGACAGGAGATACCCGAGAAAACCCGCCGACCAGCGGCATTGTCCGGGAACGATTTCCTACTGGCGAAAATCCGCGGGAGAAATCCGGCCGGGGATCGAACCTCGGTTCGCCCAGGTGGGAGGCGAGTAGGCTAACCGCTCAGCCGCCCGCGTGTCCGGGCTGCAGGATGGCGAGTAAGTTGCCAGGCGTTAAGGGTCCTATGTGCCTGCGCGTCCAAGGTCAAGAAGCGAGGGAGCGATACGGGCGACAGTAACACGCACTCCTAGCGCCTCATCGCTCCTACGAGCAAGGCGTGCAGTGTTTCCGTCGTAACACGTTACTGTGTAAACTAGATATGGTTTATTACACGTGATTAATGTACACAGATCAAACTTCCTGCATATAATTGTACTTTTCTCTAACCGCTTAAAGAAACATCATAGGAAAACATTAAAAATGCGATATTTGACCACTTTCATGATTTTTTCTCTCCGTTAATACACTCAATATGGTGAAAGTAAAATATATCGACATAGACAATAGATAGATATAGAAAATAGTTTTTTTTTTATCCTTTCTGGCAAAACTTCGTATTTCCATAACATTTATTTAGCGAGACACGCGTTCAGGGGCAAACAACGACTTCACATAAAACGTTCAGTACAGAGGACCCTTATTCGACGAACGGTATTCCGAAATGTGGCTGGCCAGTGCAGCTGGAACTTGCTGTATATAAGCGGCTCTATATTATTAAGCATCCCCCTCCCCCACAGTAAAAATCGAGTTTGGCTGTGTTGGGGACACGGCCGTTTGTTTTGCGTGAATACGTCTACGTTAACGCGCTCGGACGCCTTGATGTTTATTTTACGTTCCCGGCACCGCTTCACTCGATCGTATGGGGTTTGGTATCACTGGATTGCTTTCGAGATGCTCTTTCCAATCGTGTATGATTTCTGTATTTGTACTTGGTTTTTTGACGAGTATAGGTCGAAATAGTATTAAGTTTTTTAAATTTTTTACATTAAACACATACAATATCACCGTAACCACATCAAAAAATGTTTTTTTATACACGCAATCGATTGATCTTGACGATAACTGTCGATCGAAACTTAAACGAACGTCGTAGCTTCTCCTAGTCAAAAGTTATACTACGCGCGAAGTTATGAGACGTAGCGAAACGAGCTCAAAATTTCCCACCCCCCCCCCCCCCCACGATGGCCCGTGCGATGCTTTGCGGTTCTCACTCGACGCAACATATTCTTTGATCCTTTGGCAATCGAGTGGTGTAATTGAATTATGAATGTAGATGATAGATTCGGAGCTGCAATGCCAAAATCTATCCCCCGATTTTGTTATGATCGGATTTTCTGGATTGCCTCCCTATATGGTAGCAAATTTAAAGATGCATTCACGTCCAAACAGGAAGAGAAACAATAAACTTTAGTACGTCAGTATTTAAAAAATGTTCACCTAACACTTTTAATTCAGCGTTAAAACATGGAACTAATTTGTCTCCTTCGTTAGCAACATTACTGCACACATGTCACTCAGCGAATCGGTTAAAACATATGCAGGTACGAGGGGAGCGAAATATTTCAACAGAGCCCATTTAACCGTGTACAGCATTTAAGTGAGTTATAAACATACAGTGGTGGTTACATTTTTGGTGGTCGCTCTAAACTCTCTTCAATTTTGTCGATTAATTTATAGGTTTTCTGTAAATAAGACATAATTAGTGTGCTCATACTTGTTAACAAGTTTCAATAGAAGTGTCTAATCCCTTTGCATAATATCGCCATCAGACATTTGAACACCAACTCTAATTCAGATCTGTCGACTGCGAAACCGGTTGTATGAGAAAACGCTGAACACATACGCATACACACAGAACATAAAGTTTTACAGTTACTGCAGAGTTTCATGCCACGATTAATGACAATGATAAAATTATTATATTTTGGCTATTAAGTTTTTTTTTTATTATATCACGTGGACAACAGCAGGAAATTTTAAATCATGTTTATGTGACAGTTAAAACTACCTGGCGCTGATGAATCCTTGAGAATGCATAAGGATACCCTACGGCCCGGCTGCAAAAAAAAAAACATAATTGCAGCTCCGAATCTTAATTGCAACGTACGTGGTCGTCAGAATTGGTTTTTTTTTTGAGACACTACTGAGTGATTTCCGATTTCAAACACTTCTTAAGGCGGTGGCCCACCTTACATATAAACTACAACGCAACGTATTTGAAAAACTGCGTGTTTTTTTTTTACGAAAGTACTAAATGCGACTACGATATGTTTACCTTCAAATATATCATATATAGTCCATTCACGGCTACTTCAAACTTTTCTGAAGCTCTGCTAAAGTTCTACTTCCCTGATATTTCTCCGCTTCGTGCAAACAAAGCTTAACCGAGTCTAGAAAATTACGCAAAAAGTCAGCGCCCCTCATTCGTGCGCAATAAGTGTAATATTTCGCATAACAACTATTTCGTACTAGGCGCTGCCAACACACCTATTTTCCATCTGTTTTTTTATTAATATTAATTATAAATGAAAATGTTATATATTGTAGGAAAAAAATACGTAGACGTTCACTGATATAAAAGATAGGCATTTTTATGTTAACGCGAGTGTAAAACACTTGTAATACATGACTTAACCCATTCGGTCACACATTAATTTCCGAATTCAAGTGTCGTTATCTCGTAATTTTTTAGTACTCCCTGTACTTGTGTTCGGTATTTGTTTTGTAACCAATGAACAGTGCGCTGCGTGCTCCATAATATTGGCGTTAACCAATCACGGCAAAGAAGTGCAGGAAACTCCACAAATCGTGTTAGCCACAAGGAACACTTTCAGAGCTCTGGGTACCGATGCCTAGCTCTGTACTGCACCGGTCATAAGTATCATCCTCGTGCAATATCTCCACCATCATGGACATGATTACTGAACGGAATATTTAGGAAACAAACGTTCACGTCGAACGTGGTGTGATTTATCAAAGGTTTGATTCAAAAAGTTTGAAGAAATGGCGAATGAACTATATCCCAAATGAGGGGACAGTTCATTCAAGACATCACGCATACTGTAAATATTATTTTGGAGTCCTCCAACATCTTCAGAAACTGTTAATACAGACTGGCGTGTGTTGACCCTTTCAGACCCACTTTAATTTACCGTTCCAGGTGTTGCAAACAAAAACATTTATGATGCATCCTGTACTTCAGTCGACACAACACTTGTTTCGTTCTCAGAGCCAATGAGCTGTAGGCTGTATGTTCGGCTACAGTTATATGAACCAGCCTTCACTGGTTAATATAACTGTAGCTTACATCTCATTTGCTATGAGAACGAAACAAGTGTTTTGTCGACTGAAGTACAGAATACATCATAATTTTTTTTGTTTGCAACACCTGGAACAATAAATTAAAGTGGGTCTGAAAGGATTAGACCAGTAAGATGGTTTGCGAATAATTTATTCCCAGGTAATACCATTGGTCATTGAACTCCACAGTGTGCAGTACAGGCCAAAAATTACCTACACATGTGTAATGTACACAATCGTGTACACTCGGTCTGAATGGGTTAAAACACACTACCCGGACAAGAGCAAAATTACCATAGGATCATGCGCTGAGCTTCGCCACGGATCTTCCACCAATGAAATGATAAGAAACGCCTCTTCAAGTGCCGTAGGAACAAGGCAACACGACTAGAACGCTGCACGCCAGTTCAGAGGGTTGCTCGTAGAGGCGACGGCGCGCTTGCTGCGCGTGGCAGTGTAACCTTTACAAGCTCCAGTTAGACGAGAACCTTAATGTTACCAGATTATTTGAATTTTGCTAAAAAAAAAAAAAAAAAAAAAAAAAAAAAATCGTTTTCTCTCGACAGACGCATGCTCAGTCGCAAACTAACAAAGTTAACTGACGCGAAGTGTACACGTAAAAACGATATACGCGTGTGACCTTGAGGAACCTAAGGTGACGTTAAGAAGTGTTGGCGCGCGGGTCAGCTAGCTGATTCTAAGACATTCGCAATAAGGTCTCGGAAAACATTTCGCTAATTATTTTTTTTGCCAAGCTAGATTTCAAACATGTACACACTCTAAATTCGAATCAGTGGAAACTCACTGATTCGCAGTGAAATTCAACTACTCGAATCAGTGAAAATGGCTCAACTTAGAATCAGTGAAAAAACCACTGATTGTTTCAGTGAAAAAAAAATAAAAATTCACTGATTGAGTTCGTGAGGTGAAACAATTTCACTGATTGAATAAGTGACGGCCGACTGCAGCGACGAATTAAATATTGTTTTTATCGAATGAAGCCAAACAGTTAAGTGAAATTAATGAATTTAAAATATTTTACCGTTTATATTGCCCAATTTACTGTAATTAAAAAAAATTAAGGAATTCGCAGGTGGCCGGGATTGAACTCACACACCCTTACCATCTGTGCTACCAAGCCAAGTTGAAAGAAATGGAGGAATATATATATATATATATATATATATATATATATATATATATATATATATATATATATACACACACACGTCTTATATTTCTTATAGAAATTATTAATATTTAAATAGTTTGCCTTTACCTTTTGTTTTTGGTTTAATTGGTACCGTTAGGATTGTTAAAACGAATAGTATATGTGAGTTCACTCTCTTCACTACATTATATGCAGTTTAAACATTCAAACATAGCGCTGTGATGATTACATGAAAACTAAATGAAAGACGTAAAAGAAATGAAAGGCTGAGCGCTCATATTACCTCATAAAATGGCGTTTTGAAAGACGAAACACATTTTAGAATGTATTCTGTATTGGTTTTATTAGTTTATTCGTTGTTATTTCACTTAATACACTTTGTTTAACGGCCATTTTTACACGCTGTTTAACTAATCCATCAGTTAAAAAAAAAATTGAAAAACAGTGAAAAATTGACTGAAGAATCAGTGGGAAATGTCACTGAATCAATAAGCGAAGGAAATCTGGCATTTCTTTTCCACAGATTCATCAGTTAAATTCACTGACGTGACTGTTGAATCGGTCAGGTGCTGTTGACTGATTGAAACAGAGAAATTCTCACTGATTCAGATTTATTTTTTTCAATTGGATCGCAAGTTCACAGAATAGGCGAATATACAGAAGTGAAATGTGGCGGTTCGCGTATCCACTCGCTGATTGGCCGCGCTAGGTTCTGGCAACGGGCCTCGTGTCTGATTGGCCACTTAGTGCTGCGATCGCTTTCCTATTGGCTGGGGTGCCCCCCGGTTGGCGAGTAAGTTGCCTAGGCGCTGATTGGTGAACGGCGTTCCGACGTGTTCCCGGCAAGTGACGCCATTTTGCTGGCACGTGCGGCTGTAGTTCGCGGTGTAAGCGGAATACTTCATCAACTGTCCCACGTGCGTTAGGGTTGCATACCTAACAATAGCTTATAACAAAAAAGTTCCACATCCGACGGCAAGTTTCAGTATTCTATTTTCCGTTTATAAAAGGCATAATGTATATTTTTGAAAGTGAAAAATGGCTTAACCCTTTAGGACGGCACAAATTTACTGCCTGAAGGCAAGGTTGAAGTGAAATGCCTATCGCTAGGGATAGGAAAATCTCGCTACTTCCTTTCAGGACAAAATAGATTTCAAACGGGTATACACTGAAGTCACCTTTGCTATTGGATCACAGTTTATTACGCACGCCCTAGACGACGCTGAGCCAATATCAGACTGACAAAGGAACAAGAAGCGAATCCCATTTTGCAAGTTGTAGAGTAACGCTTGGGCAGCAGCCAATGATCAAACATCTGAGGCTCGACTGTACACAGGATTGTGCAGTCTAGCCTACAGGTCATTGAACTCGCGAAACTTTCCTATCCCTAACTATCGCTTGTGTCGGTCTCTGTATTTCCAATTACCATCGTCCTATAGGTTATGGCAACACCGGACACGCCTACTGGATTCTGCAACGGTTATTATTGGCTGGCCGGCCGCCAATGGAGTCTCGCGTTGACTGAGTGCCATTTAATGTGTCGCGCCAGATGTAACAAGTTTTACAAGTTATTGTGTTCTTTGAGAAACAATTAACCCTTTCAGTTACAGTGTCCTCTATCTGAGATTTTGCATATGAAGGGGCTTGAATGGTCAGCATTGTACACAGTAGAACATACCGTCCAATGAGAAAGCCTCCCTACGTGTGGGAGCCATCATTCGCGCTGAGACTATTTTCCCTAGCCTCATAAATGGGGACCTGCAAAATTCGCGTTATTTTTTTACATCAAGCTAAAATTCATAGTACTATATATACTCGAGCAGGCGTCATTTCTCCATTGGTTGCTGCGTAAATGTTAAGTCACGCCCTTTCTGAGTGAACTGCGCGTGATTGGTGCACACAATTGCGAACTGTTCATTTATTGGAGCAGAGTTACCCGGAGCGTGTCAAATAAAAAATGGTCCAATGACACACGTATTGCAAAGGGAAAGTGTTTTAAGTTTAACACATGCCCTCAAATAAAAACGCGATTCTTGCAGGTCTCTACTCATAAACCACTGCTGCCAGTAACATAAAGCACATATAGATTTCTATTGGTCCCGACGTAAGACAAAGCGTCGTCTGGATATGAATACAGTCCCGAACAACAGATTTGATGTTGCAACGGCTAAGAATTATATATTCATTTTTCACTGAAAGGGTTAAAAGTAACAGTTTATTCTTACGAACTGAAACGTTGGCTAGCTGCAACTTTTTTTTACTAAGATTCCGATAAATTCCAGCGAAACAGTGAAACTAGAGTACAGAAATTTCCGTATAAACAAGCCTTGATCGTTATTGACACCTGTATTTCCGGGCAAGCTAGATGTTAATAACGTACGGGCGTAATATTAGTTTTCTGTTGCTTATGGGCGGCGTGTCTTTGTGTGAAGACGCTTTCACACTTGACTGGCCAATCAGAATTACGTAACTTCAATAATGTAGCTGGCTCATAAGATGCACAGCAACGAAACCATCCAATCACGAAAGTGCATCTGATCTAAAGTGTTATGAACCACAACTGGTCGTGAAAATTTTTCTTTCGCGAAATTCGGGTGTCCCTTTTGTTTGCATACGTGCATACTGTTCAAAGTGTCAAAGTCGCCTGGGCTCGTGCAACATACTTCTATCTTTTATTATTACACCGTGAGATGGCAGGGGCGCCGCTGAGAATCTCGAGAGGCGAGCTATCGACGTAAAGTCAGCATGCCAGGTCACTCGGTGCCTTGCACATAGAGGCGATGAGGCAAGTCATGAGCGTGTGTAAGTCTCCCGTAGCCGCCACCTCTGAGGCAAAGTCAGCATGCCAGGTCAGTCGGTGCCTTGCGCATAGAGGCGATGAGGCAAGTCATGAGCGTGTGTAAGTCTCCCGTAGCCGCCACCTCTGAGGCAAAGTCAGCATGCCAGGTCAGTCGGTGCCTTGCGCATAGAGGCGATGAGGCAAGTCATGAGCGTGTGTAAGTCTCCCGTAGCCGCCACCTCTGAGGCAAAGTCAGCATGCCAGGTCAGTCGGTGCCTTGCGCATAGAGGCGATGAGGCAAGTCATGAGCGTGTGTAAGTCTCCCGTAGCCGCCACCTCTGAGGCAAAGTCAGCATGCCAGGTCAGTCGGTGCCTTGCGCATAGAGGCGATGAGGCAAGTCATGAGCGTGTGTAAGTCTCCCGTAGCCACCACCTCTGAGGCACAATACACCTCCAACCCCGGGCGGAACAGTTACTCTAAACTAACGAGTAAAATCCAGTCGCACATACTGAGACTGGCGAATATCGAGGGGTTTACTCGTTCGCGCGAGGCAAGAATCGACGAAGCGCTACGGCCGGCGCCGGCAAAGCATTATCGCCTCTACGCGCAAAGTTGTGAACTCATGTGCAGGTTTCCCGTTGCGCCGCTGGAACTACGGGACTTTAAGAGGCGGCGCTATAATTCTATTGGACGCGACCACTGCAGTAAAGTCCAATGCACGCATCTAAGCAGTTGCGCGTGAATCCGGTTCGCATTATTCGACAAAAAGCCGTTTCCAGCCATGTTTGGCAGACGCTGTGACCAACCTACGCAGCATGTAAGCAGTAAACGTCGCCATTCGCAAAGTACTATGCAAGTTGATGGTTCTTGCAGGATGCGTTTTATTATGTTGTAAAAAAAATACTCAGAATTAAAAATTATAATGTGGAAAATTAATGATGATTACAACATTTATAGTTAAAATTACGCTCATAGACTAATATACAAATGAACATCACGGTTATGTGAAAGGTCTCCACCAATTCCCGTTGAGTCCGTTGAGTCACCCGCCCGGTGAAAAGCCGTTGCCATTAAGCTCTCTCTTTCCTTATAATATTATCTATATGTGAGAATTCCTTTGCTGGTGATGTCGGAATATTACGTAGAAAGTGAATTATTTTTGTATTTACGTGTTTCTTTAAGCATAGTTCGTTATGTGTGCCTTTCTAGAAGTCTCCTCAGTGAAATGAATTTATCGACATGTGTCTGCCGCTTCGTAAAATTTTTTTGGTGTGTGCTGTGGCCCAATATTTTCTGTGACCATCGGGAAAGGCGAGCGAAAAATTATTTACGTTGTGAAATTTGAATTTGTTGGTTTCAAGAAATAGTTCAGGTGTTTTGTTAATTGCATAAGTCAGCAAATAAATTTTATCGTATCAGTAGCCGATAAGGGATTTTAGTGAATTAATCATCCAAAGTTCGGCACGTGTTTAGGAATTGCGAAGTGAACAGTAAGTTTGTGTGTTTTGTAAATAATGTTTTCTTAAATTGTTGTTAGAGTATTTGAAATGTATTAGGAATTTTATTTGATTGAAACTCTGCCGATTTTTACGTAGAAGTTGAATTCCCTGAACATATTTACATTGTGAATTTCGGACATTGGTATTACCAGTGGCATAATTATTGCGTCTTGTTCTTGAGGGATGTTTTCCAAATGTAAGTGTCCTAAATAAGCGCACGTTTAGTGTAGTTCATTATTACATTTAAAAAATGCATTGATATTTATCTGTTGAGAATTTCTCGCATCGGTACGACCAGCGACACATTAATTACGTGAAATAAACATATTTACGATGGTTTACTATTTATGTTGCGTACTTTACCATCATTAAAAAAGAAAAAGAACAAATGCAGAGGTGGCCGGGATTGAACTCGCACATTTTTCGACACTAGGTCGTTACCTTACCACCTGGGCTACCACGGCAACATTAATTGATGAGGGGAAAATACATAAGTTATAGTTTCCCCGCGAAATCGTGAAGGTTTTTGGTTTAATTGGTACTGATAGGATTGTTAAAACGAATCGTATATATGAGTGCACTCCCCTCACCACATGATATGCAGTTTAAACATTTAAACAGAGCGTTGTGACGATTAAATGAAAAAAAAATTAAAGGCGTAAAAACGGAATGAAAGGCTGTGAGTTCCTGTTGCCTCATAAAATGGCGTTTTGAAAGACGAAACACATTTTAGAAAGTATTTTGTATTGGTTTTATTAGTTTATTCGTGGTTATTTCAATTGATACACTTTGTTAAACGGCCATTTTTAAACGTTGTTTAATGGCCATTTTTGCACCCTGTTTAACTGATCCATCAATCAAAAATAAACCACTGAGTAAAGAGTAAAAAAAAAAAAAAAAAAAAAAAAACTTATGAATCAGTGGAAAAATCACTGAATCAATATCGACGAGATCTGGCATTTTTTCACTGATTCATTAGTTAAATTCACTGAAGTGACTGTTGTATCAGTCAGGTACGTTTTATTGACTGAAACAGTGAGATTCTCAATGATTCATATTAAGAGTGCAAGTAAACGCGAGTGCATTTGTTTTGATTTTACTTCTTTGGCGGTAAACATGCTCGCGGTTTTTTTTAAATCCACTATTGACTCTAATATTATTTAATGGCCTTATCGCTGTTTCTCAAAACTAAATAAACAAAGCTAGAACTGTCGACAATACCACATTCCACAGGCAACTATTTCAATCTTGTAGGAAAGCTCCCGCAGAAAATTGCACACCTCCAAGTACTAGAACGTCCATGGAAACAACCAACAGTCTGGTAAATCTATACCAGCGGTCACGCTAACACGCATGGATCTTCCAAGGAAAATTCCATCGCTGCATATGGGATTAAGACCACGACTCCTTGAGGTTAATATAACAACATAAAAATTCCAGGCAAGTCGAAGTTAAATTCCATACACGGTTATTTCAAAGCTTTTCTAAAGCCCTGCTTAATGTCCTACTTCCAGGCTATTAATTCGCCTCGTGTAAGCAGGCCTTAAACGAGTCTAGAGAATTACGCCAGACGGGTAACGTACCGCATTCGTGCGCACTCAGTTGTAATCAAATTTTGCTTGAGAACTATTTCTTGTTAGACATTATCTACACACATATTTTCCCATTATTTTATTCGTATGAATTATAAATTGAATCCTATAATTTAATAAATATAATATAAGTAGATTTTTCACGTGGAGAATAAAACGCTTTTGATAGATGGCATATTTAGGGAACAACTAAACACGTAATATGTGGGGTGATCTTTTAAAGGTTTGATTAAACGACAGTGAAGTGAGTGAGTGAGTGAAGAGATTTGGACAGCGAGGTCTTGAGAGCCGATGAGGGTGACTGAGGTGAGTACGGAGCAGCGCCGGAATGAAAAGGCGGGGGAAACGGGAGATACCCGAAAAAACCCGCCAACGGGGGGGGGGGGGGCATCGTCCGGCACGATTCCCACATGCGAAAATCCGGGAGCGACCCGGCCGGGGATTGAACCCTGTTCACCTTGGTGGGAGACGAGCATGCTAACCGCTCAGCCACCGTGGCCCCAGGTAGAACGGGGTTCGGCCTTTGTCACAGAGTAGATAAGTGGACAGAAACGAAACGGCTGTCTGATTGGTAAGGCCACCAGCGTTTTTCACGTAAATATTTATGCGCAGGCTATTCTTCAACTTTGTACGTGAAGAATGGCGCCCACATGAAAAGTTTTCAAGCAGGAGTTAGAATGTAAGAATATCATAGAAATGTTCGTGAGGTAACTACGACGTAATTAGTGCACCTTAGTTTTAAAATTACAAATAATCTATCGCCCTTTCACAATTACGCGTGGATACAATATGGCGACTGCATTGAAAGTCATTTGTAAAATGTAAACCTCATATGATAAGAAATATTCGGCTAGTTCGTTTAAAAGGAAGTTATTGCACTCAAACGGTCAAATTCAACATGGCGGATGAGACCTAACCGTAACGCCGTCCAACTGATCAACATGACGGCAGTCCTTCATTATTGGTGAAATATCGAGTTTACCTTCATTAAGGTTAAATATACTCAGGTTTGGAAGCTTGATGCTTATAGTTTGGCAACTAAAATTTTTCGCCACTAGGCAGGCGCTAGTGTCGCATGTGTATCGGATTATATATATTATATAAGTTAAAAAATCGAGATAAGAGTAATTATTATAGGCGGAGCTAGTGACCTTTCGCGAAAAAAAAAAAACGAGTACACGGTAGACTTCAATACTATATGTACCCAACAGTAGTTTGTCTATTGCCATTGGATGCTGTCTCTTTGAGAAGGCGTTTTCATATTTGACCGGGCCACTCAGAATTCGGCAACATCGCCCCGCCTCCACCGTGATTCGTGTGCAGATAATCAAAAAGTAATTCAGCCAATCAAGACAGGTAACAGACTCTTCAGTGTTTTGAAGTATAACTTGTCTTGAAATGTTATCGCGAAATTAATAATTCGCGGGTTCATTTCAGGTCAAGCTAGAATTCGAAATACGTGCGTTTATATAACTTTAGCCATTGGTCCACACGGTGTATGACTCCTCCTTGAGCACGCTTGCCCAATAGTCTCTTTCCACTGTGACAGCAGACTACCAAAGTGCAGTACATACGACTGTAGAGTCCCGCCTGCATGTCATTAAGCACGCGAATTTTTCAGGTCTCTAATTATATGTCAAATAAAAATAACTTCGTAGTTACGTAATTTTTTTCCTTTATCTTTTTATTATTTACTTAGCTTAAAATTTTAATTTTAAGCGACCTCTTTGGAACACTGCGCAGCTGGGGGCGGACATTTTCTCTATGCCAAAACTCTCCCATAAGAAAACTCGTTTTGTTTCTAACCTGAGTGGAATTTACCTCATATTTATCCAACGAAATTATTATTTTTTATATTGTTGCGTGCTTGCTGCCCTGCATCGCTTCTTTTCCCCCATCCCGCTAGAGCGAGTGAAGCAATGTTTCAGGGGCAAACGATAACCCGGGGAGTGCGCGGAGATTTACAAAGGCGTGCCGCTATCACAGAGATAAGACGATCGGGATTGAATTCCTGGGGTTATCATTGAAAGAATGTTCTCGTCATCGCCCTTGCCTCTGCCAGCGAGACTCTGGGGTGCCGGGAACCTTCTAGATCGGGCCAGCGAGACTACTTAAGCCGCGACGGGCCTCCGAGCAGGCAGTGAACTTTCGAGAAAATATTTCAAGGCAAGTTATTCTTATAAACACTACAGGATCGTTTACCTAACTTGATTGGCTGAATTACACTTGGACGCGTGTTTACTGTCTGCGCACGAATCACGTAGGAGCCATGCCGATGTTGTCGAATTCTGAGTGGCCCGGACAAATATGAAAACGCCTTCTCAAGGAGACAGCAAGTAATGTCAATAGACGAACAGCTGTTGGGTGTTATAGTATTGAAGTCTACTGTGTACTCTAATTTCTCGCGAATAGTCACTAGCTCTATCTATGTCGTTATCTTTTTTACTTTTAATCATATTAAGTGTATTAATGGAGAGAGAAAAAATCGTGAAAGTGGTCAAATTTCGCATTTTTAAAGCTTGCCTATGATGTTCCTTTAAGCGGTTAGAAAAACGTACGATTATACGCAGGTAGTTCGATCTGTGTACTTTCATCGCGTTTAATAACACCCCACAGTTATAGATCTAGTTTTCACGGTAAATCGTTAAGACGGTAACACTGCACTCCTAGCGCGTAGGAGCGATGAGGCGCTAGGCGTGCGTGTTAGTGTCGCCCGTATCGCTCCCTCGCTTCTTGACCTTGAACGCGCAAGTACACAGTCCCCTCAAGCACCAGGTGTGCGAATGCAGAGAGGCGGCGAGCCAGTAGAGCGTCGAGTGGCGACGAGAGAGTGTCCAGCGGGAGCGAAGTCTGCGACTGCGAGCATTGCTACATTGAAGTGTGTGATACTGGCGGGCGGTGAGACTTCCATGCTTGAGCGATAGACATTTTTTAATTATAGGGACAGACAGATTGAAGACGTGTTAATGATTAGTGAGGATTTAAGGCCAGGCTTCACCATGCGTCGGTGTATAGGCAGGGATAGGAAAATTTCGGGAATTCATTTCGGGACAAGATAAACGTAAACACATATACAGTGAAGTCACCTTCGCAATTGGATCACAGTTTATTAGACCCGCCCTGTACGCCTCTGAGCCAATAGCAGACTTGCAAGGAAACACCTTGCGAATCCCGTAACTGCCAGGTGTGGGGTAACAGCCAATGAACACACAGCTGAGGCTCCAGTATGCAGAGGACAGAGCAGTCTAGTCTACAGGTCATTGAACTCGCGAAATTTTCCTATCCCTATGTATAGGGAATTAAATGCCGAATTCGGACAAGGATCTCACAGTCGTTTTCTGTGGTAATATGTTCAACTAGAGATTTTTGTTAGAGAATGAAAACATTGAGATTTGTAAACCGTTTTGATTTTAATTTTTTTAGTTTTAAATTCACTTAACATTATTTATAAAATGTAAGAATTTTATTTAAAAAAATGAAAAAGTGAATTTAAAATTTTAAAAATTCAAATTTAGAAGGTTTACAAACCTAGATGCGTTCATTCTCTAACATAAGAAGCCTTTAGTTGAAAATACTACCACAAAAAAAACGACTGAAAGATCTTTGCCCGAATTCAGCATTTATTTCCCTATACGCCGATGCATGGTGAAGCCTGGCCTTAAGTGACTGCAACTGACATAGGGAGGTTGATAAGGACTTCAATGAAAATTGAGACAGACATTAAATATTGCACTCAATGAGAATAAGAAGAATTGTAGTGGAGAAAGATAGTTTGATGTCGAAAATAATAGCTGTGCGAATACTTAGAGCAGTCCAATAAACTTTTAAAAAACTAAATTTAGTTTCCCACTTCTATACTTTTATTAGGAAGTCCATCCCTCGCTAACTCGGATACCCACCCCGTGTTTCGTAATGGCATCTAACACAATGAGCAGGCCGTCATGTCCATTCCAGTACTATGTTTAAAATGTGTCGTTTATCTACGACAATTGTTGTTATAGGCTGTTCACGCTAAAATGAGCGCTTTTGGAAAACCCCTTCTTAAGATCTACGTGTGTGCACGTTATGTATTCTTCCGTCTTATGAGCCTTATAACTTTATTCATGCGTCGGTCAGGTGAAACTGTAAAATTATTAGAAAAGTAAATATTTTACAAATTTGGTACTTTTTACACTCCGATGCAGTAAAAAAAGGAGAGCTAGAAAGATAATATAAGTTATCACTAGAGCCCTGAGTATTTCGTGGATTGAGTTGGTAGCAAGCTAGGCTGGACACCCCTCTATACACTCGAGGCAATATCGTTGCTTATTGGTTGCTGTGATCAAGTGAACCATCTGTACAGGACTGTTAAATACTCACACTACTGCGTCCTGCGTGTCTAAACAACTGTCGTATAATCACAGCATTAGGATAAAACAAGTGTTTGGATTCTACCTCGCCTCCGAATTAATTCGCGAAATTCTCGTGGCTCTGGTTATCACAAATGGACACCTAACACTTTGTATTCGACGTTAAGATATGGAACTACTGTCCATCCATCGTTACCAACTTTACTGGGCACATGTCGATCAGTGCTCTCGTTGACATACGCGCCGGCAGGGGCAGTGACTTTTTTCTAAGGTTGATGTCCAAAGTGCTCACTTTATCGTGAACAGCCTTAAATGATATGTTGCTCCCTAGTAAAATCGTGATAAAATTGGGAACTAATGTGACAGTATCCCGGCCACTTTTGTTTTTATGAAGAGAGAAATACTAATACAGGTATTACAAGAACTACACACACCATGGCCCACAAGTGTTAAAATGTACAGTCGTACGAGAAATGACATTAGGAAAAATTACATTTGCACTTCATATGAAACCAGAACTTACGATCTTTGCTGAAAGCGTTCTCGTGTGAGTTGATGGAGGCCGTCTGGTCCGATAACCTGAAAAACATAGCTCACGTGAGTTGCACTCTTAGACGAACACGTGCCTGTGATTGATAATGCATTAGTAGATATGAAACAGGAATCCTGGCCCACATTCACCTTTTACAAAAATAAAACAATTTTAACTTGTTTCAGCCTACCCCTCACAGCCCATCCCTTTATAATCAGTTCTTTTTTTCAAACAACAACTTTCAGTTCACTAGATTTCGTGTTTCATATTTACTTCGACACTCGCGAAGAAACAAATGACGATCTTTTGTGAAACAAATTAAGAAGACGCTAATAACCAAGGCAGATATACAAAAAAATTATCATATTTTATAAACGGCACCTACGTGAGCTAAGAGACACACAAATACATAAGATTATCAATTACAGGTACAATCATACATTCGTAACATCAGTCGCATCATCTAAGGCAGCGAAAAACATAAAAATAATTATCCATTATTATCTGTTAATAATGGAAATACTCAAAATATACGTGAACTTCTGGTTTTTCATATATTTTTTTTTTTTATGTTTGAGAAAGGGCACCAAAAATTAGTCGGGGAACAAATTTTTAGTAAAAACGTTTTCTTAATAAATTAGTGCAAGGCGACAAAAGACCTCGGCTAGAAAGCAAAATGAGCCTTCTACTGCAGTGAGCGCAGAATTAAAGACTTAATGTGCGCGTGATTAATTTTCGCGGGAACCGACGACCGTATTTGAAACACGTCGTTTACGTGTTCATCGCGCCAAAATGGAATTCGTAAAATAAATAAATAGGGATAGGAAAATTTCAGCGAATTCATTTCGGGACAAGATAGATGTCAAACACATATACAGTGAAGTCACTTTTGCAATTGGATTACAGCTCATTAGACACGCCCTAGACGCCTCTGAGCCAATAGCAGACTTGCAAGGAAACAAGTAGCGAATCTCACACTGCCAGGTGTGAGGTAACACTGGGGCAGCAGCCAATGAACAAACATCTGAGGCTCCAGTGTACACAGGACTGTGGAGTCTAGCCTACAGATCATTGAACTCGTGATTCGTTCCCCTTATCCCTCCAACCTCCTGGGCTGTCTGTACTCAGTTGACATCATTTTTTGGAAGAAGCTTTGCGAGACAGGGACGTCACGCACTAACCCCCCTCCCCCCCCCCCCTCAACCACTAGGTGCTCTTGCTGAAACCTACCTGAATGACCGCGGTTCCCGGCTACCCGTAGTTCGTTCAAGGTCACGCCTCGCCACGATCCCGAGAGTACACCTACTTCACCTATTACTAGAGACCTGCAAGATTCGCGTTATTATTTGAGGGCACGTTAAACTTGCAACTCTGCGCCAGTAAATGAACACTCCACAATTGTGTGCCCCAATCACGCGCAGTTCAGTCAGAAAGGGCGTGGCTTCACATGTATGCAGCAGCCAACGGTGAAACGACGCCGGGTACAGTACGTACACTATTGCGAATGTTAGCCTGATGCCGGATGTCAGCGCGAATTTTGCACCTCTCTGCCTATTACCAATGCAATTTCATTGCGAGCAGTAAGAAAAGTGCATACGATTTTCTTTATTTTATCGACACGCTCACCTAGCGGAACTTGAAAAATTGAAAGAAACGGGAAAACAAACGATTGCTAAAACGTTTGTATTTCAGTATCATAGCAAAATACAGGGACGTGCCAACAAAAAAAGGGAGGGGGTGGCAAGAGGGGCCGGAACACCCTCCCCCCCCCCCCCGTAAGTAAACCTGTGAGGGCAAAGAATGTCTCCTGCCACTCCACCCGCTTTTCCTGCGTTACCCACATTTAGAGTAAATAATTACTTCTATACAATAACATGTTTTCGGTAATAATGAAATAAATGTTGTTCTGCCACTTTTACGTTTTCTTTGCTACACCAATTAGTAATTGTTATGATATTTACATTGTACCTGCAGTACAAATAAGAACTTTTAGGCATAAAAATTCCTTAAATAGCACCATTTTGCACCATAAAACTCAAATTTTTCCGGGGGAGGACTCTCAGACCACCCGCTTTATTTGGGTTATCACATGTTTCTTCAACAACAAAACCAGCCCCTCCCGAAATATTATTTCTGGATACTCCCCCAGCAATGCCCATAATATAACATTATTTAAAGATATCGAAATTAGTTTTCGCGCCCGCCCCTTCCCCCACTAAAATAATGAAAACTTATTCTGCACCCCCCCCCCCCCTCCCCCCTAATTCAAAGAATACTTAGCACGTCCCTGGTGTGCCAATATATCGTGCGTGAGCAACACGCATGGTCGTTTCTACAAGACATCTTTCGGACTTGAACCATTTTTACTGTCGAGATTATTTCCGCTCACATGAGAGGCCGTCGGGTGCAAATAGCCATGGGCTTCATAAGTTTGCCACGTGCTGTTTGTTGCGAGCCTTTTTCCTTCTTCTTCTTCTTCTTCAACATCGTTGTAATGCTGCAAGACCCTGCATCAGTTTTGATGGACTGTCGTCACGGTAAAGAATTCGGGAACTGTTTGTGAACTCTAATCGGCAATAAAACGACAATAACTTTAATCTGTTTTTTTTTTTTTTTTTTTCATTTCAATAAATAATTGCGCCTTCCACGAGCCTCACTGTTCTCCAAATGAGCTAGTCTAGGCACTTTAGCGAACTGTTATAGGTGGTTCAAAACCTAGAGTTAAAACGTAGTATTTATTTTAATGCCCCAATCATACGGAACCTCAAACGAGTGCGCATATTACCCCCTAGAACCGCCGCGGCTAGCTAGTGAAGTTTCATGGCTGAAATTATGTCGGCAAGGAGACTTCCGTGTTTGAATGTGTATTCTCGTAATCGTGAAAAAGTTGGCAAATTGTGCACAGCCCAAAGATGTTTTAATTGCTCAAGGAAAATTTAAGTTTTATTTCCTTCTTTCGCGGGTGAATGATATTGTTTGGTATAAATTATATCAATATTCATTTGCGTTCGAGATTTCGAAAACAGTTTAATTTGCTAGTCAAAAATAGAGAATACTTATATTTAAAAAAACGCTGCTTATAAAAATGGCCATCTAAATATACTTACATAAGTCCAGAAAGAAATTCATATTTATTAAAATACTACAATTCTATTTTCATAACAATTAGCCCTCGTGTTGACACTATAGCCCACCACTGTCAGTAATCAACATAATAAAATGGAGAAAAAAATTCCGACCGCTTGATTAATTGGAAAGTAACACTAATATGTCAATGCCGCTGTCTTATTTATAATTTATAAAACCTTTGTATTACAACTGTCAGATAACCATAGCCTGTTCGCGACTAGAAGATACTTTCTTTGAACCTTTCTAACTCACATTTTCAAGCGATCAATAGTAAGTTACGTGGAACTATATCCTCTCTCTATGCTGTCAAACTAACTGAGCTCGAACCTGCCGCGGTTTGTAGTAACGATGCATACAACTATAGTCCATTCCCGATTGGAAGCGACTTATGATAATCAACCTTAAAAAAAACACTCTAGGCATAACACGTCAACTCGTTTTTTCAATAACCTGTATTCCACAAATATATAACACTGTGGTTAACTTTAGAGTACTGTATTACTGAATAAATGAAACTTTACCTTAATATCTTCTATAACTTGTAATATTTATTTCTTTTTAAACATGAATTAACAATAGCGAGAGCAGCGACGTGTTGGCAACGACCGGTGAGAAATAGTTCACAGTAAAAATATTATTTTATCCTAGTTTTTTAGAATACTATTTGTAAATCAAACGGTGCCTATCGAAATATTTAAATATTCAGGTAGCCCTGATGGCAACATATGTCATTTTTACAGTTTAAAATAACAGCGGAAAATATCGTGAGTAGGCCGTAATGGTAAGGCGTTGTTTTATCGAGTGAGAAAGCATCTGAAAAACTGTCTGCTGGGCGACGCTTGTCGCTTTCTATCTCTTTCTTAGTTTCTTTCAAACTCGGGAAATTTCGCTTCGCTAGTAAGCTAGGAAATTATACACGTTTTCAATTTAAGCATATTTCATACTTATTACAGCAAAATAATGATTTTTGAATTTGTAATTTACAATTGAAACGAGGTTTTAATGTTTCAATACGTATTTTGATATGTTTAGATATGATGGTGGGGCAGTTACCAAGTGAAGTTGGCAGAATTGGCGAGCCATGACATGTCGTATTGCTTTTTGTCAAACGAAACGTAAATTATTCTTACTCCAAGGAATACTTCAAATTAATACATCATCTTTGTAGATGTGTTTTTTAAACCTACCTAGACAAGTTACGATGTTGTGGTAAATCTATGTTTCCACGGCAGTAATAAATATACTGTGACGTGTGTTTCGTTAATCGCAGCGTCTTTAAAAGATCGTGGTCGATACGCTGGCCCTGTGTGTGCGTGGTTTCAAATATTTTTATCACCACTAATTATACGTTTTAAATGTGAACTTTTTTATGACGGAAGTTATTTATTTACATCCACGTCTGTTTATTTAACACAACGTTGTACCTTTGCCATAAGGGCTTTGAAACACGGTCGTGTAACGTAATTTTCCACAATCCCAGAAGAAAAATAACTAAGCCCAGCCCTATAGATTTCAATAAACCTAATAAACAGTAAGTAGCAATACATAGAAATATGAGCGGAGTAAACGTTATCATAAGCTTATTTGTGTGCATGTTCACAGCTATCTTTTAAAGTTTGTATGACAAAACTGTGCAACACTAGTTGCGTGCTTGAATTTAATGTGCCTTTTTCACTGGTTGTTCCTTCGTTTTAATATTTATTCCAACTGAGGCCGTCCTTTTAGAGAAATGACCCAACACACATCAATAACAAAAGGATAATTACAATTAGTACAGCCCTTTACCTCGCAATTGTAATAGTGTTAAACACAATCGCCGCAAAATACTAACGTGCATTACACGTGTTGAGCTACGTCGTGGAAATCAAATATGTTAATATAAAATAACCCTAAGAACTGTCTTCAATTCAGGCATTTTTAAAACGTCATAAAGCTGACCTAAATAATATTAGAGGTCTAAATTGTGAATATTCGTACAAAATGGTTTTTGGAATATGACAGAATTCTTTTAAAAGCTATAAACAGTAAACAACACATTTGACAGTTATAAAAGTAGAAGTCAGATTTCAATGTTTATTTTTATGTGTAGCGAAAGTATACGAACATATGTACACACACAATGGAATGTAAACATTGATTTTGACAGATGCTGCATTGCAGTCACATGGCAATGTTTGTTTACATTTGGCGGAAGGATACGAAACGGGCCTGCAAGTAGATATTTAGCAGGGCTCCGAGAAAGTTGCTTCCAATGGGGAATGGACTATAAAGGCTAGTGTGTTTTTCAAAAGTTTTCGCTGACGGACTATAGAAATAACTTGTTCTGGTCAGTGAGATTCCGCATGTGTTTCGTTGTTCACTACGGGGTGGATTGGAGCCACACTTTGCTGAGTCAAGGTGCAGGGTAGCGGTAAACTTTGAATGACAGGTCATTATCCTTGCAAGGTAGAAGAAGGTTCGGCCCTCCCCAACCCACCATCTACCCCCCACCCCCCTACATCCCTTCCGACCCCATTAGCCAACCGCAGGTAGTCACGAGTGGTTCGGGAAGATCTGGTTGCCTACATACAGGCCAACATTATCCTGAGGATGGTCACAAACAACGCCATCTCTGGAGGCAGAATCTCACTAATCGTCAATCCCTTTCAACCTTAAGGGTCCTATGTATCTGCGCATTTTCAAGCTCAAGCGGCGAGGGAGCGATACGGGCGACAGTAACATGCACGCCTAGTGCCTAAGCGCTCCTACGCGCAAGGTGTGCAGTGTTTCTGTCCTAACGCTTTACTGTGTAAACTAGATCTGTAACTGTGTGGTTTCATTACTCGCGATGAAAGTACACAGATCAAACTACCTGCATATAATCGTACTTTTCTCTTATCGTTTAAAGAAACTTCATAGGCAAACTTTAAATATGCGACAATTGACCACATTCACGATTTTGTTTCTCCATTGATACACTTAATATTATAAAACTAAAAAGATGGCGATAAAGACAATAGTTTTTTTTATCCTTTCTGGCAAAACTTCGTATTTTCAGAACATTTATTTGCCGAGACCAGTGTTTAGGCGCAAACGACGATTTCACAGAAACCGTTTTAGTACACATGACCCTTAAGAGGGCGACCTCCAATGTGGGAGCAGCTGTTTCGCCATTACCCGACTCCTCCAGTCGGCCGGCATCGAACACAGGACTCGACGAAGGAGAGTCATCTATACTCTATGGCGCGATCAAACGAGCTAATTCCAGGAGTATTCTGGTCATGTCCAACGCCGAGGGCTGTCCGCTCAGCGCTGTGTACGGTCGCTGCATGACTGGAGTTAACAATGCGTGGAGCGCGTTCTACTCTCTCTCTCTCTCTCTCTCTCTCTCTCTCTCTCTCTCTCTCTCTCTCTCTCTCTCTCACACACACACACATTGCCGCACTGCCGAGAAAGATAATAAATACTGTGAAACAACCTCGTTAGCCGGTCCAGCAGCAAGAAAGAAACTTTTCCGAGAAAATAATGGCCGTCTTTAGCTATCAGGTTGCAACTCATCTAATATTAATCTTGATTTCCCCATTTTAAATGACAGTCCGTTGAAAGCACAACTGCGAGAGCTGTTTGTCAAATAATTAATTAATCTCGACGCAGTATACCAGGAGCTCCAACAGTCTGAGGAAAAAAAAATGTGTAGAAAAATTTCTTGTTGGAAGATTATTTTCTTTTAGCATGTTGTGTGGTTAGGAGAGAGCTGTCCTTTCGTGGCTTAGTAACCATGTGAACATTGCTTGAGATGTTAAATCATTTCTGTCGATATAACTAGAGACCCGAGAATTTCACGAATTAATTTCTAAACAAGTCGGAATTGACACACATGTAGATTCATGCTAAGTTTTTAATTGGTCGACGTGTTTTTTTAAGCCTCCTGGAGATAAATGAGCCAATAACAAACATGCAAGAAATGGTGCGCCCAACCACCGCCTTTTACTACCGCAACAATCAACCAATAAACAGTTGATATCTGTATGAGAGTATATAAGACTGTGAAGTCTAGTCCACAGGTCACTGAACTCGCGAATTTCTCGGGTCTCTAGTGGGTATTAAACATACGTTCCCTGAGAAGTGATTATGTTATAGACAATTCACAATTTCTATACACTTTATGAAATAAACCTTTGAGAAATCATTCGTAGAGAAACATATACACTTGTTTATTAACCAACTTATACCACAAATATTTAACGCTATGAGTAACATCAAAGTATTACATTTTTCATTAAATTAAACTTTAGCTTAAGTTAAATATTTCTTTCGTATTCAATATCAATTAAAAACAGTGATAGCAATGATGTGTTGGCAACGACTAGTTAGAAATAGTTCACAGAAAAGAATGTTCTTATAACGTCGTTTTTTGTTTTTTTTTGCATCCGAGGGAGAAACTTGAGAAGGCAAAATGGAGCTGGTTGGCGTTTTTTTATTTTATTTTAAATGTTTCGCAACTCTAGTAGCTGAGAATGATACATGCTTAGAACTTTAGCATATTTATTACTTATTACAGTATAAAAAAAATAGTGGTGTTTTAATTTGTAAAAACTGAAGAAAAAATAATTATAATGTTTTAATACGTATTATAATATTTAGACGTGATGACGAAACTGTCACGAATTGGAAGTCGGCAGAATGGAGACATGAGATGGTTTGTTGATTTTTATTTAACCAAGTACTAATATGTCTTCTTGTGAAAAAATACTTAAAATTTATCGAATGAAGTTTGTGCACGTTTTGTTATTCCGACCCAGCTAGGCAAGTTCCGATTTTGTAATGAATCTGTTTTTCAAAAGCAGGAACGTGTGTCGTCTCGGTTTCGAGTGACGGCCAGTACCTAAGGCGGCCATCTTGGATTTCCCTTTTTTTTCACTTTTTCCCATCCTAACTGAACTATTTTGGGTAAAAACAATCGTTTTCCCCCTTTTTTCCCGCAAAAATTCCCGATTTTCCCTCCCGCCAATGGCGCCCATCTTGGCAGCCAGCCCAGTTAGCATAATCCAGCGGGTGACTCCTCAAGGTGGGAAATTACTCATTTTTTGTGAGGGTACCCATGAGGGTCCTCACCGCCATCTTGGTAGCGATGACCTATATCTACTCAGGACAATTGCCGACCAGCTGAAAATGTCGACCAATTTGGTGGGCAGTGTAATCGGGCATCAAGTCGTTGCGAACGTTCATTTTCGGATCTCGTATAACACTGCCTCCTCCTGAAGTCTGTGTGTTAATACTTGTAAGCATGGTTGGCTGTAATTTCCGGACCGCTTAAGTTATAGTTGTCAAATTATTAACATAGACACGAGCTACGACTAGGAGAAGGGTCGCGGGGTCAAGTATGTCCTACGTCAACTTATAATCATAATTGGCTGTAATGTCCGAACCGTTCGAGTTATATTTGCCAAATTCATAACTTGAACATCACTCCAGACAAGGAAAAGGACCGAATGTCAAAAATTACCTAAGCATACTTATAAGCATAGTTGGCTGCAATTTCCGAACCGTTTAAGTAATAGGTGTCAAATTCACAACATATGCATCAATAATATGTGTGGGGTCATCCTGAGAGCACTTCCTACTCTATCATTCTGGTCGGTGGTCTCTGGGTGCTCCAAGCCGATATTAGTAGTATAGTTTGTTTTGTGTTTTCCATCCTTCCTACCGAAATAGTGTATGTGCTGCTCACACATGCAATGTGCATGGGGGAGACCCCATTCCAAGACACCCTGCTAGCCTCAGGCTAGCTTACATATAAGCTTAGATGGCTGTAATTTCCGAAGCATTGGTGGCCGCCATGTTGCCAGCCAGTGGCAAAAAATTCCGTTGACATCAAATGTAGCGGCCAGAAACATCTCGAATGATCGCGCGCGTACACCACCTCCTCCAGCAGTCTGTCTGTGCCAATAAATGGTACCAGTTGGCACAAAAAAAGAAGAAATATTCTCTTTTCACTTGCTGCCAAAATGACCACCACCCTACATTTAATATTGAAATGCATACTGGCTGCCAAAATGGCTGCCATCAATGTAACGAACATTCTGGAAATATCTACGAGGAAAATAATTCAAATTATTTGTGATGAGACCTAAACTTGTGTCCTTGTGTCCCGAGCCAGAAGCCAGGTAGGCCAGAAACAACTATAAGGCTACTCACACACATGAACACACACATGTCGCTGGCGGCCATGTTGCGACTGACCACCAAAAGGGCACCCACTCACCGATGTCCTCGGTGCCCGACCACGACGAAGGCCCCGCCAGAGCACTGACCCTCCTCCTCCTTAGAACGATAAGCTTCTTCTTCTTATGATTACTACAAAACGATTCATACCCTACCTTAACTAGTGTAGCAGTGAATACCCATAGGCCACGAGCACATATCGCTGTCGACGATGCGACCTCGCTGGAAGCGGATACCGCAATGACCGGTCCCACCTTTCTGTGCACAATAGATACCGATCAAGTACTGCATCCCCGCCCCCCCCCTTCCCCTTTGTCAACACGCTTACCAGTATTGAAAGGAAACAATGCATGTAATCTGAACCAACCTCGAGGTATCGCGGGTTCGATTCTCGTAGAGAGCGATAGTAATAATACAAGTCGACATAAAAGCTGTCATTTTGTCTACAACAGTGTTAGTAATTACAGACAGTTAGTCCCCGACCTGCACTCGCATACCAAGCCATCACGCACACAATTAGAGATAGTCATATGCATTATTTTGTATACTCTCTCACGTCGTCCGCTAGAGCGCATGAAAGGAAATGCCTACCAAACCACACATGCGTACTGTACAAGCGACGGCTAGACAATGCCATGCATTGTATGTTATTCGACAAAATCCATGTAATTCCATTACTAATACAAATTGTCAGGTTGGCCGAACAGCTATAGGCACGTGATATAAGCTCTGTTTTCAGTAAATGGAAGTATGTGTTCTAATCCCCACACCTGAAACATTTTTTTCTGTACCCTACTCGAAAAAATAAGGTATCGTAGTTTTGATTCCCGTTAAGAGCGCATGCTGGCTCTCCTGCAGACATTCGTCGGTCCCACTGCCCCATGAAGATACTAGCATGACAGTCATACTCTGTCTCCGACCTACACTCGTGTACCGAACCATTGTAATTACAGACCATCGTACTCTGACGCCCTTACCTGCACTCGTGGACCGACCAAGCCTTTTTACAGTCACAGGAAGTCAGCCCTGTCCGAACATTCAATGTATGTACCAAGCCTTTACAATTACAAATAGTCATACTCTGTCGACCCTGCCCGAACCTTCAATAAATGTTCTTACATCATGTGCCATGCCTTTGAAATTACAAGCAATCGACCCTTCCCGAACCGTTAATGAATGCACTTAGACAGTTTCCGTCCAGCATTACATGTTCAGCTATTCCATTATAATAACTGCGAAGTTGTGTTTTTCCATAGTAACAGGTCTCGAACCCAGGTCCCTACAGACAACTTCTTACTCTCCCCAGCCGAGTCCCACCCACTAGAGTGCATGAAAAGAAAAAATAGTTATAAACAAAATGGCTAGTAAGGAGCTATGTATGTCCATCACAAATACCTACAGTCATAGGTCACACACACTGTGACAACCCGAGACACGAACCGAGTAAAAAGGTATCGTAACACACACACAATCAACTATGTATGTACTCTGCACTTAGACGAAGCAGAGCAGAGGTTTTACCTCAACGAGTGTAGCAGTTTTTCAGAAGACCTGCAGGTCGCGAGCGCATATCATCGTCGTGAAGTCACTGGAAGCAATGATCGCCCTGCCACTCCATACACACAATACTATACCGATTACATGTTCTCCAGCAGACAATCAATCGTCGGAGGGAAGCAGGGCCCCACTGCCAAAACTTTACGAAGAGCCATCATCTACAAGCCCTAGCCATATGATGCAGGCAAAGTGTGTACCTTGCATGCACACAGAAGGAAGTTTTCGAATGTAGGCTAAGTTGATCGTGTACAAGTGTAAAGAAGCCAACCTCACAGCCAGCAGTCGAGACATCGCAAACTAGCATGCCATGTTCGTAAGTATAGTCATACTCTGTCTCTGACCTACACTCACTTACTGAGCCTTTATAATTTCAGACATTCATGACTCTACCAAGACACATTTACTGAACATGCCTTTACAGTTACAGACAGTCATACTCTGTCAACCCTGCCTATGCTCGAACCTTCGATGCATGTACCAATTGTGTGTAGGTCAGCAGCTACATGACACATACTACTCTAACGGACTGTAACACATAGCAGTAGGTACATTGCTTAGCCAGTAGGAATTAAGAAAAATCAAATGTATTGTTAATGTATTTATTTACATGCATAACCAAATCACACACACATACATATGCCTAGTATGTCATTCAATAAATCCTCTGGTTCTGAGTTCATCAATAATTGCATTTATCTCCCCGGTGACAGAAATACATCTAACGCTCCATGAGGAAACCAACAACCGAAGTCTATCAACTAGGTCACTGGGGTCTTCAGAACCACGTGTAAGCTTTCGCTTGGTAAATGTCGTCACTTCATCAGTAGAATATGCATAATCGCCAGAAACATGTGTACACTCTTACTTTTCAGTTGTCGACGTGTCATCGTCATCAGTAGAAGACACATCGGCATCACCAGTAGACTTGGAGGTCACAGATTCGTTTCAAGGTGTCCTGGGTAGCATCTTCAGTTTTCACTTCACATGTTAGCGGTGCAGGTCTAATATTTACAACTCCTGACGATCTGTCTGGTTCATGCTCTGCAGCACTCATAGTTCCTTCTTTGCACACATCGTGCTCTGCAGCACTTGCAGTTTCGTCTTCACACACCAGTTTGGAACACCACGCAGCCCTACGTAATGTTATGGGTGCTCGAACGAACATTAGGGTACAAGACAAATCAGCAGGATGGCTGGCCTTGTTGTGCGACAACACATGCTGGCGCATGCCAGGCAAAAGTGTGTTGCCTTTACATGTACCAGTGTGTCTCTTGAGATTATCGTCTCTACCAAATGCAGCACCACAC
This sequence comes from Dryococelus australis, assembly GCA_029891345.1. Taxonomy (NCBI): domain Eukaryota; kingdom Metazoa; phylum Arthropoda; class Insecta; order Phasmatodea; family Phasmatidae; genus Dryococelus; species Dryococelus australis. The sequence continues at coordinate 14,208,794 of CM056993.1, forward strand.
ATATCACATGTTAGTATTCTGGAGGTCGGTCCTTTTGAACAATTGCTTTTCTCATGATGACGAGCATAACAGCTTTTGCTGAAGATCATTCCACAGGAACAACACTGTTTTCCATCCATGGAGGCATGTTCTACGATAGACATCATATCAGCTTACACCATCTTAATGCAAAACAAAAGGGAAGTTCGTCCTGCAGTGCTTCATGGGTATAAATAGGTACTAATACACATTTCATCAGTGGGAATTAAGCATTGTACCAGTCGAAGTAGCAAGTCCTTCACCCAGCAGGCTGACCCCTCACTACAGCTGACCCCTTACTGCAGCTGAACCCTCACTGCAACTGACGTACAAGATGGTTTAATAACTTTGTGTGAAATACTGTGGGTGCAGTATGTCCTCCTTTCTACCGGTCGAAGCTATGTCCCCACCTGCTCAGTAGTGGAGGGAATATCAGTATGTGCATCCACCTCTACAGTGTCAACCCGACATGTGTATCAGCTTGAGAGCATATTTCTTTAAACCGTCAACATGCGTGTACGTTCTTCGGTAGTTATCATGTCAGACAGTGTAGGGTTACACATTGCAAGATGTCTTCTCAAGTCAACACATCGGGCAAACCGTGTTGTACACGTTTGGCATGTGACACACAGTATGCTCCGGATTCTGATAACAACTGGTCTTGTGCTAGCTGCAACTGGTTATTTCACAAAAGGGTGTCTTACAGTAGCGGCACAAATAAATGTCCTGTTCCATCATCATCGCCGAGCTCGGAATCCACAGACGACATTCGCTCTTCGCGATACGAAAAGCAACTGTGCCGACTAGCATATTCCTGCATGAATTAAACCACTATGCATGTGAACCTAACATGAGTATCAGCATGAGAGCAAGTGTGTGACTTACCTAGACTTTCACCCAGCAGGGGACTATGGTTCAAGCCCTGGGCTCATTCCTCCAGTTGACAAGCGCCTAATTGCGAAGTGGTCTATACGAATTCGTTCTCAACTTTAGATTATATATCGTATGTAACGTCCAACCGGAACCTTTCCCCATGTACTCTTCTTCCTCGTTGCAAATCTTCTGTATACCAGCTTCTACATTAGCCGCGATGTCGAGCGTGCTGTACAGAAGAACATTCATTGTCTTGAAGGCTTTCCAATTAAATTCATCGTCATGTGGTTCTGGTTTGGTATATATGCATTCCAACCCCATATTATATTTAAACGCACCATCTTTTTCCACCTCACCTGTAAGTTGATCTATGATTCCTTGCTTCATTTGCTTAAGGTATGTACAAATATCTTTTGCCATGCCTGATGCAACGTTTGTCTTCATCAGACCAAGTAAAGCTGATACCTTCAGGATAAACCAATTCTCATTGGGTAAGCTTGCAGCAAGGGGTGTTGTAGTAGCGTCTTTTTCATATGTGCAATTCTTCATATGGTTGTTACTTGTCTCACGAAATATTTGTTCCTGATAGTTATTTATTTTGCGCCATGCTTCAACTTGAACGCTTCCTGTTGTGCCATAACATGTGAACTCATGTTTGCACTTATAACACTGGTGAGTTAAGTGGCCACAGATCGACTTCATTGCACATTGTCCGGGTTTCTCATGTTGAAATGCACTGGATCTTTTACTAAATGTCCCACCACAGTAGCAGTATAAATACCTTGATGTCTGTGCAGAATTGTACATGTCCAGGATCGGTGTTGCCCACAGTGGTGGTGCATGAGTATCCACTATAGCATGTGCAGCCCATACTCTCGATGTCTGTGGAGAATGGTCTACAATATTCAGGTCCAATGGTGAGCATGCGCTAGTATCCAATGGGAACCTATAGTGCTTAGCACGCACGGGCGAGTGTCCATCATACGATGCAAGATGTCTTTTTAAATTATCACGACATCCAAATTGAGACTTGTACTGTTGACATGTTAATGCAGAACACTTCATCTTCATAGCACACCCAGTCTCATGTCGACGACCATGTCAGCTGCTGGAAAATTACTTCTTGCAGAACCGGCACAAATGGTTATCTGGAGTAGTTTCCATGGTCGCTCGAGCCGATTTTCACTCTTGAAATAACAGCAAAACACTAATGTTTCCACCAATCCCACATTATATATATATACACACACATGTTTATATTCCATCAGTGGGAGTTAAGCATTTTGTAGACATGTAGTTAGACAGTCGTATCTGTGTTACTACACTGAAATGTAGATGCAAGTTAGAAGCTGAATTTCACATCATGACAAATACTTTAACACTGACCTATTCCCAATACAGACACATCTCTTGTATCGGTTTGTGTTATTACTTCTACTAAAGAGCTTACCACAACAACGACATTGTTTCTGCACTGAAGGAACACTTAGGTCAGAAGTTGGTGTACCACCATCACTCGATACGACAGGCACCTGATCGAGACAGGGTTGTTGCGTGGCAGGTGCACAGTATTTACACTTGTTTTTCATATGTATGTTTGAACTGTCTTTACAAGTGAAATAACCGTGGCACTTATCACATCGATAGCCTGTACGATATGGATTCAGCTTGCATCTGTGCTTTATATGTCTCTCTGCACTGGGGACATGTATAAATGTCCGGTTACAGTAGTTGTAAGGATGTCTAGGTGTTGATCCAGTCATTGTTTTCACAGGTATCTTCCCTTCCTTAAATTTCAGTAAATAGCATTTGGCTTGAACAGGAAGGAGTTCTTTGCATGTTGCAATATGTTGTTTGAAGTTATCACATCGGTGAAAATGCGATTGACACTCTTTGCAATACACATAAGCACGCTTCATATTGTGTGGACACCCACTCTCGTGTCGATGAGTATTGCAGCTTTTAGAAAAGGTCTTCTTAGAGTAGCGACACAGATAACTTTCCGGAATATTTACCATCGTCGTGAAAGAGCACGTTCTCCATAGCCACTGTTCACTCTTCGAAGTCTGCATTGGAACTAGGTTGGTCAGCCTATAACCAACATATTACTAGTTTACCCACTACTGCTACTACTTTAAGGTTCATATCTTCCTAAGGAAATGAATACTATCGGTGTTGGAAGCTCCTTCACCACTCTTCCGACGTGCATTACACCAACCCCTAGAATGTGGTGTATCCATAACAGTAGTACATCCTTGCAAACACTCTGTACACAGGAGACAGTTGCATATGTCTTCGTCCTGCTGTAGATATGTGGGTAGAGGTTTGTATACATACCATATTTCATGTCGAGCATATGTTGGAAGGAATTATTTAGGCAAGTATGCGAGTTCAGTTCCTTTGTCGAGTGCGGCAAGTGAGTTAAGCTTTCCATATGCCAGAATATCTGATAGAATCTTCTGACCACTAGAACAGCATGCTATCATTTTCACTGTGCCCCACGACAAGTTTTTGGCATAGCTATAGTACAAACTGCTGACCTAAAAAATTATACACTCCCACGGCTGTCAGAGCTCGAATGACAGACGAACTGCGAATGAGCCAGAGAGCTCGTGTGACTGCATATATACCTGCATTTTATGCAACACTAAATCCTTTTATGACATGGGTAACACACCAACAAGGAAGCAGAAAAGTATTTGTCAGGTATAAGATTTGAACCTATGCTCCCCACACAGAGGGAACCAGAGCTTAAATCCAGAAACTTAGACCTCTTGGCTAACCTGACAATTTGTATCAGTGAGGAAATTACAAGGCTTATTGAATGCTATACTATATGTGTGTGATGTGGCTACAAAATGTGTTTCTTTTTTTTTACTTCCTAATTTGTGCGATGGTAATGTTAACCATGATACAGTACATGATGTACTCACCTTTATGTTGGAGGAGGCTAGCACCGTCTTCGTTGCCAACACAAGCGGTGGCAGTGTATTCATTGCAGCACAGATGTACGAGATGTACAGAGAGTGTATGACTGTCCTTCAATACACATATCAAAGTCTATGTACATGACAAACCACGAGTGCACAACATGCCCGAATGAGCTACTAGTGTGATCTTGGAACCCAATGGTGGTGGTGGGAGGAGACAAAGTACATGCAATGAAGGTCGGACAGAGTATGACTACAAAGGAACAGCGCTTGGGTAAAGTATGATTCTGTGTATAATTACAGACATGAAAGGTCATAGGATCAGTACACGAGTGTGCAGAGACTGCCTCTACGTACATATAATGAAGGTCAGTGTGCAGGCTCGGTACACGACTGTGGGTAGGTCATGAAGACAGATAATGACTGCCTGTAAGTAAGTGTAGGTCGGTGTATGGCCACCGAAAATTGGAGGCTCGGTACACAAGTGTAGGTAAGTCTGTCAGGTGTAGGATTCGAACCTACGCTCCCCACACAGGGAACCGTAGCTTAAATCCAGTGCCTTAGACAGCTCGCCCAACCTGTCAATCTATATTACAAATCTTATTAAATGTCATACTATATGTGTGATGTAGTTACTTCCTAATTTGAGTGATGGTAATGTTGAATATTATACACTACATGATGTACTCACCTTTATATTGGAGGAGGCTGACACTTGGAAGAGCATGCTCTCTATAGCCACTGTTCACTCTTCGATCGACATCTGCATGGGAACTGGGTCGGTCCGCCTATCACAATCATATTAGTAGTTCTTGGACCCCGGACACTCGGTGGTGATGGTAGTGATGGTGGTGGTGGGGGACAGGCTACGGCTACGAAGGCCCGGTGCTTGGGTAAAATATAACTGTGAATAATTACGCACCTGGAAGGCCATAGGCTCAGTACACAAGTGCGCAGAGACTGCCTCTAAGTACATGCAATGAAGGGTCGGTGTGCAGGCTTGGTACACAAGTGTGGGTAGGTCATAAAGACAGATTATGACTACTTCTTGCAATGAAGGTTCGGTGTGCAGGCTCAGTACACAAGTGCATATAGGACATGAAGACAGAGTATGACACCTGTAAGTGTATGTCGGTGGTATGACCACTGCTTAGTGTAGGCTTGGTACAGAAGTGCGGGTATATCATGAGACAGAGTATGACCACCTGTATGTACAGGTCCAATGTATATTACACATGCTAATCAAGACCATAAAAAATGGGTGGTGGTGGGCGGCCATGGTCGGTGCTGTATATGACCTTGACCTTGACCTTTGGCCAACATTTCGAACTTAGACAATTTTATCCAAACAACCATGACCTTGGATGATGTCATGTGGACTTGGATGACATCATGTCATGTCAACTATGCTTATAAGTTGACATGGAGCATACTTGAACCTGTAATCCTTCTTATAGTCATGACTGATGCCTATGCTATGGATTTGGCAACTTTAACTTACATGATTCGGAAATTACAGCCAACTAAGCTTATAAGCACCCTTAGGTCATTTTTTACATTCGGTCCTTTTCTTTGTCTGGAGTGATGTTCAAGTTATGAATTTGGTAACTATAACTCCAACGGTTCCGAAATTAGAGCCAACTATGCTTATAAATTGGCATAGGGCATACTTGACCCAGCGACCTTTCTCCTAGTCATGGTTGGTATCTATGTTATGAATTTGACAACTATAATTAAAACGGTTCGGAAATTACAACCAACTATGATTACAAGTGTTAAAACACAGACTTCAGGAGGAGGCAGTGTTATACGAGATCTGAAAATGAACGTTCGGGACGACTTGATGCTCGACGCCACTGGCCACCAAATTGGTCGACATTTTCAGCTGGTCGGAAAGTTTCCTGAGTAGACATAGGTCATCGCTACAAAGATAGAAGTGAGGACTCTCATGGGTATCCTCACAAGAAATGAGTCATTTTCCACCTTGAGGAGTCACCCGCTGGATTATGCTAACTGGGCTGGCTGCCAAGATGGGCGCCATTGGCGGGAGGGAAATCGGGAATCTTTGCAGGAAAAAGGGAAAAAACGATGGTTTTTTTTTTTACACAAAATCGTTCATTTTGGACGGGAAAAGGGGAGAAAAGGGAAATCCAAGATGGTCGCCATTGGTACTGGCTGGCAAAATGGCTGTCGTCGGTACTGGCTGACGAAATGGCCGCCGTTTGTGATGGGACCTTAACTTACATTTTCGTGTCCCTGTGTCCCGAACCAGGAGTCAGGTGTGTCAGAACCAACTATTTGATACTACTCTAGAGCACTGTTGAAACAACGTCAGTTGCCGGTAAAGTGACGTTTCGCACAAATTCGAAGGACGCGTTGACCCGGCCGGAAGCAACTGAATGTTTTGTTCGCGTGGTCGTCGCCAATTCTTCCAGAGGCTCCAGCGAATATTTCATCACCTGGCGGGAAGCTGCGTTTCCGGTCGGACTGGGTTCGGAAATCAGTCTAATTAATGAGCGTTCCAGAAGGAGCGGACATGTCTCCAACACTGTGCGGGGCACTGGTCAGCCTTGAGGCGAGAACGGTTGACTTTCTGGACAACACCGCCAGTAATGAAATGTCGTCACCTATATTTAAGAGCCCCGAGTATTTCGCGGACTGAGTTGGCAGCAAGCTAGGCAGGACATTCCTCTATACACTCGAGACAATATCGTTTGCTTTTTGGTAGCTGTGATCAAGTGAACCATCTGTACATGGCTATTAAATACTCACTCACACTACTGCTACCTGCTTATTACTGGCGCACAGTTAAACGGGGCGTGTCTAAACAACTGTCCAATCACAGTATTATGAGAAAACAACAAATGTTTGGAGTCTACCATGCTTTATAATGAATTCGCGAACTACTCGTGGCTCTACCTATATTTAGGGACGCCCAATTTTCGCAAAAACAATTTCGCGTGCATTAGATTTCAATATCTTAAGGGCACATAAGCAGTTTTCTGCGGTTTACTGGCTGCATTTTTTTTTTGTCAGGAGACAGTGTCTTACATAACTGGCCAAACGGAATTTGGTTACTTCGAAACTGAACATCTGTGATTCGCTGAGCTAAGTGTTTTGAAATACAATTATTCATGAAATATTTTCGCAAAAATTGGGTATCCCTACCTTTAGTCCGTCCCCCTTCTTACACTCTAGTAGGTAGCTAGGCGAACAATTTTTTATTTACACACTACTGTATAATGTGCTAATTTTTGTTACGTATTTGTGCATGTATATACTTATCCTTTCTACACAGCGTAACTTCTAAACTGTCGATAAAATTTGATATTGTTAGAGCAACCTGTTTTTCGCGGAAAGATTCCATTACTAGCTGTACTCCAGAACGCATTGGTTCAGAACCAATATCGAAGGTGGATGATTTTTAACTCCTGTGCGTCTTAGGTATCTGTCAGCCAATCACGGGCGTCCAATATCTGGGTAGTTTCTTTTCTGATTGGCCCAGTCGAGTAATAAATACCTTTACACACAGACAAACAGCCAGGAGCCTAAGAAAAATGGCACTCTATTTGCCAACCTTGAACGTAAGAAGTTGAGATTCAGCATGTGGATGAATCTTTTCGCGTAAAAAAGGGCGGCCCTAATTATAGGCAGTTGATGGGCATAGCATTGCTCTTGCCTAGATATACACACTGGCACACTATGGCGGGCGCCAAGTAAAGTCGGTAAAAATGGAGAGAAATTGATTCCACTTCTTCACGTGAAAATGTTAGGTGAACATTTGCGAAACTGGAATGAGTTATTTTGATTCCTGTTTTAATGCCTTCGAGGGAAAGAATGACAAGTCCTGTAGAATATTCACGTTCCCAATAATTTTACGGTTCCACTTGACCGGCGCATATAGTGAGTAGGCCCATGGCGACACGAATATTACACAATGTGCAGAACTTGAGCAAGGCTTTCCAAAATTCTCAGTTTACAGTGAACAGACTATAGCCATCTGAAAAACAGAGCGCGCCACCAATCTTTACTGTTATGTAAGAGCGAGGCCGCACTATAGGAGAGATCAACTCCTAACTCCTGTAAACGACTCGCGTTCTAGGACCTAAATCAATCAACTAGGTAACTATTTCAGAAAGAGATCAAATCTCTCTATGTTCAGGCATACATGAAAAAGAAACAAACATCCGCACTTTTCTTGCTTAACGTGAGGGACGTTAAATTTATGTTAAACACGTTCAAATATACATTTTTTTTTTAGGCCGGTACAGACAATACAATGATAGATAAATGTGTCGTACCAGTTAATGAGCTAATGTCTGCCAGAGTAATGGTTTTACTGTGTCGTAAATTTACATTCGCTCGTTCCGGGACCCGCAGTCGCACGCGTCTACAAAATGGAGTCGCTGGCCAAGTGGCGCGTCGGAATTGCGTTCGCCAATCAGCGCCCTGGTAGCTTACTCGGCGACTGACACCCTAGTCAATATCTAGAGACATGCAAAATTCGCGTTATTATTTGGCATCAGCCTGAACTTCACGGCGTCGTTTTCCCATTGGCTGCAGCATAGGTGCGAAGCCACGCCCTTTATGACTGCATTGCACGTGATTGGGGCACGCAATTGCGAAGGGTTAATTTATTGGCGCAGAATTACCCAGGGCGTGCCAGATAGAGTATGGTCCAACGACAAACGTACTGCAAAGGTAAAATTCTTCGAAGGTTAGCGTGTCCTCAAATAATAACGCAAATTATGCAGGTCTCTGCCAATACACAATCTTTCGCATCGCGTAGCAGCCAATCAGAGGCAGGGCCCGTTCCAGAATCTCGCGCAGCCAGTCAGAGTGGGTACGCCCGAATCGCAGGAACAGCCACGCAGTTCCACTTCTGTATACTCACACATTCTGTGGCATTATAAGGGACCCGAGAATCTCGCGGGTACATTTGGCAACAAGCTACAGTGTACTTGAACCTCAGTTAGTTCTTCATTGGCTGTTGCTCCAGTTTGATCACTGACCAGGTAACACGGGATTCGAACCCTACAGGTTCGCTATTGGCCGAAAGTCGTCCGGGGTGTGTCTAACAAACTTAGGTCCAATAGAAGTGGAACTTCGTGGTACATGCGGATACAGTTTAACATGTCCTTAAATTCACTCGCGAGATTATCGGGCCCCAGAGATTATTTATATAATGAATGTATCGAAATCTGGCCAACGCACTTCGGGTGCAGGTGAACCACGAAAAATAGGTCTCGAGAACACATGCACGAGCAATGACGGTCTCGAGTGAATTCTAAGGGCGGCACACATTTTTTAAGTTGTACCTGAATCACTGGTTTATTACAGCGCCAATGGTACTCACCTCTCTACGAAATCTTCCGCAACACTCTGTTACTGGGTGTCGTGCATGTTGACCGCCTGCCCGGTATTAGCGAGTATTATTTTGAAATAAAAATATGAATAACTTAAAACTGCCGGGCTTAAGGTATTAACACAGGGTAACGTTATCCGTTTAGTTGTGACATGCACATTAATAATCCATCGTTTGAATCCCAACTATTCTACCACGTCATAGAGGTTAGTTCGAAATAAGGATAGTTACCGTGATTATCTACACGAAGTAATTGCATGACAGCGACAGCCATTGTGGCGTTTGAAGGATCTTTGTTCAGTTATACGTTACCCATACACTGAGCACTCCATTTTAAATTTTTTTTTTCCCTCCAATATTTGCAATCAACTAATGTATCGGGTTCATCTTCAAAGATGTGTAACCACGGCGAGGATTCTTTCTGGACGATAGGTCGTATTACGTTTTCAACTTTTTTTTTTTTTGTGATTAACCTACAGTCTAAGTGCGTCGGTGGAATTTAGACACACCCTGTATGCGGGCATTGTCAACATCGCCTGTTACTACAATTTCCTTAAAGTCCTCCTGTTGGCAACAGTCGAAGAGAATGTGCTAGCAGAAATTATCACCGAGAGAAAGAGAGAGAGAGAGTTTAGAGTGCTTTATCAAAATGCAGTCTGCAAGTATACTAATACACGCATTTTTATCATATACTGAGAGAAAATCGAATAAAATATTTATTTGTATAGGGCATTGATTTTCAAAGTGTAGGCCCCCCCCCCTCCCCCAAGGGAGGCGTGACGTCATGCTAAGGGGCGTGCGAGCACGGAGCTGTTCACTTGTACACTTAGTAAATACAATTAAAACTTTTCTAAATCGAACTGTAGTAATAATAACATTTATAGATTAGCGCCTGATCCTGTCAATATTGACATAGACTCGCAGCCAGAAACCCTTCAAGAGCAGGCGTTGGAAATAGAAAATGATTCTGCTGCTAAATACGATTTTGAGAAAACTGACGAAACATTGTAGTATGTCAAGTAGCTGCTTCAGAGTTCATCCCGACATAGCGGAGCAAGCGCTGCGATTGTATTTACATTTTTTTCAAGCACCTATTTGTGTGAAAGGGTGTTTTCAGCAGTAGTAGCAATAAAATCGAAGTTTATAAGCAAACTCGACATTGCCAGCGATTTACATTGTGCAGTTTCTTCTATTCAACCAAGAATTGGGAATCTTGTTAAAAAATATGCAAGCTCATCCGTATCATTGAGTGATTTGTTCACCACCATTTGTATTCAATAAACATTAGAATCTAAGGATTAAATACAACCTTTGAGACTTTTATTCACTTTTTTTTTTTAGGCCTACCCTTAGGGGAAAGTATCCAAATGCGTACCGTCTCCTAAATCGCACCACCTCCGTATTTCAGGAAATGTGAATACCACTGCGCTCTTGTGGCTACAAGATGAACCTGCTGTAGTTGCCGGCCAGTCCAAAGAATAGCGTACGCGTGGAACCACGTTTAGCGACGTTATTGGAGTTCATGATTATTTGCACTTCTGGATGTAGTTTGTGAACCTCAGTTGTAAGTCTGCACGAAATTGAAAAGTAATTAATTATTGTTTAAATATATTTATTATTATAAAGACAAATCTTCACATTTGAACTAATTTATATCTGACGACAAACAATTTGAGGTTATGTTTCATATGTTTGTTTTGTTTGATGACGAGTTGCCTAAGTCGTACCACGTCGTAGTTTCGCAAATCGTACCGGTACGATTTAGGATATTACTACATGGAAAGTTACAATGAAACCCGTTTATTGCTGACTCTTATGTGTCAACACTTTGAACAATCTAAATAACATTTTGCATAGTTTTATGCAGTGATCTTATTTTATTACAAACTTTCGTATAAGTTCCGCATTAAAGCTGTGCATTGTTTACGGAAAATTTTCTTAATGGTCGTACATCAACATCCGAGGACAATGGGTTTCGGTTGAACACGCCTTGCGTTTGCCAAGTTCCAAATTTACCATGTACCAAAGTATTTAATAGTCACCGTAAATAAAATATTACTAAAACACATGTCCGTTGTGTGTTACAGAATGACGAAAAGGAAACATAGAGCTTGGACAGAAATGGAGATGGCAATGGCTCTTGCGTCGTATAGAAACGGGGACATGAGCTTTAATGAATGCTGTCGACAATACAGCATTCCAAAGCCAACACTGAAAAGGTACTTTAGACAGGAAGAATGTTGTAGCTAACGAATCCGTAAAAGTCATAGGCCGTACCACCACCCTTCCACCCGAAGTAGAGCGACAACTCGTTGATCATATTTTAATATTAGAAGAGCTTCTGTTTGGGGTAACAATCACTGATGACAGGAAATTAGCATTCCAAATTGCAGAGCGCAATTAAATATCACACATCTTCAACAGATTGACAGAAATGGCAGGGAAGAAATGGTCTCATGACTTTAAAACCCGTCATAAGAATTAGCGCTACATGAGCCCGAGTCCACGTCCATGACACGTGCAAAGGGGTTCAACAAGAAGAGTGTGCTAGGATTTTTTGATATCCTGGAAAGAGTTATAGATGAAAACAAATTTGATGCTATTCGTGTGTTCAATGTGGATGAGAAGGGTTTCAGCACTGTACAAAAAAGACGCCAGGAAGTGTTGGCTATGAAAGGAAAGCGCCAGGTGGGAGCTATTGTAAGTGGGGAAAGAGGTGTCAATACAACAATAGTGTGTTGTACTAGTGCGTCGGGGATGTATGTTCCACATACGATAATCTTTAAACGCATGAGAATGATGCATGAGCTGCAGGTTGGTGCTCCTCCCTGGAGGTATTATTGACATATGGGAAATAGGGTACATTAACAGTGATCTTTTTGTAAAATGGTTACATCATTTTATTGCTGTCATCAAACCAAACATCTACAACAAGGTTCTCTTGATTTTAGATGGTCATTCGACACATTCGAAGAATGTAGAAGCTTTGGAACTTGCAACAGCCAATGGCGTCCTAATCTTGCAGTTGCCTGCCCACACAACTCATCGTCTACAACCTCTGGACAGGTCATTCTTCAAGCCATTAGGAACTTATTACACCCAGACAGTTGAATAATGGCTTCGAACAAATCCCGGTTTGTGTGTTACCCAGTATCAGGTTACCCAACTTGTAGCAGAGGCCTATGCAAGGGCAGCAACTATTCAGAACGCCATTAACGGATTTCGTGCTTGTGGAATCTGGCCGGTAGATCGTAATATTTTTAACGATTCCGACTTTTCAGTAGCCGCAAATCTGGATGAAAACGAATGCCACTTGTATGAAAATGAGACGGATACTCCTTCTTGTAAGTCTACAGAAAACATCAGCGATCCAACAGGTAGTGAAATAATCATCCCTAATGATAGGCCTGCTCAGCAGGAGATGATCTCGAAGTTGAATGTTTCTATTGAAGCTATTTCTCCTATTCCAACATGCCCCAAACATGTGTCCACCCCAGCAAGGTGAGGAGCTCAATGTGCTGTTGAACTGACAAGCAGTCCGTACAAACGCGATTTGATGGCTGCAGAAGATAGAAGAAGGAAGACGACCAGCAAAGTAGATAGCAAATCTACAAAAGGGAGGGGACGTTCTGCATGTGGGAACAAGCGTTTAAGAACAACTCCAGACAACCAAGCACCTTTTCTACTTCGTTCGCATCCAATGTAACCATAGAACTTGTATGAGACGATTGGTTTTGTTCATTATGTAATGAAAATGTCGTAGAAAGTATGGTGCAACGTTTACAGTGTCACACCTGGGTACATGAAACCAGCACAGGGGTTAAATCAGGCCTGAAATTTTTTATTTGTGTTGCATGTAAATGATTTGTTTGTTTTAATTAGGGTGAAACATGTAGTTGTATACACTTAAAACATCTTTTATAGCTATTTCCATGGATAACATTTAGTATTAGACTATTTATGTTTGTAGCGGTACGATTTACGATACTGGCGGTATGATTTTGCATACTGGTTTCCTATATCGTACCGATTGCACTCTTACACTAAGAAATTTTTTCTGGGTCGCTATTTCAGCTAACTAGACATATTAATGTAGATATGTATGCATATATGTGTGCTGCTTCGTAATAAATCAATATTGGAGCTGTACATTGAAGATTGGCCCAAATGAATGCAATAATGTAAAAAATGGCACGCCTTAGGCAACCTTCCCATATAATAGTGAAGTTGTGACACCGAGGCAATAGTTTTTTTTTTTTTGCAGAGGGGAGGCGTGATAAACTTAAGTTTGGGAACCACTGGTATAGGACCAAATATATATATATATATATATATATATATATATATATATATATATTTAGTTGCCCTAATAAAATATATTGTTGAGCAAACAAAATATGAAAAGCAACAAAATTACTTTTGTTCGTCTTACAAAATATGCGTTTGAATAAACAAAATCTCTGTGTTGGGCCAAAAATTATTAAACTTTAAACTAAATATTTTGTTGAATCAACTGTATACATTTGTTTGGCCTCACATCTGACTGCCGTCGTTTGAAAATACAGCTCGAGAGTTTGTTTATATTTTTGTGACAATTAGGATAGTAACCGTGTTTGTTAGTGCATCTATCGATTCATAACAATCCTATAAACACATTAATGAAACAATGCAACAATAAACTGACAAGTAAAGCTGTAAAACTTGAAATATTATTTTGCACACGTTGCACAATATTTGTAGTATATTTTTTTAAAGGCTTTCCGCTATCACCAGTTGTCACATTAGCTGAGATTACTGAGGCGTAGCGCTCGGACGCAGGTGATCTAAGTTCGAAACTTGGTCGAACATGTAAAGTTATTTTATATCGGCCTAAATTGTTTAATGTACGTGTAGCCAAAGAAATTTTTAGTTGCACAAACCAAATATTACAGTTTGGGGCAACCAAATGAGAACAACAAAAAATTTGGTTTCAGCAACAAAATATTTCATTGCCTCTGTACACACAAATAATTTGGTTGCACCAAACAAATCTTGTTTGATTCAACAAAACCTTTTTCTCAGTGTGAGGTAGAATGAGAGTGAGTGAAGAGATTCGAGGGACTCCCAAGGAAACTCCCTAGTACAGTCCATTCTCGTTAATTTCCATCTTTCCTGAAGCCCTCCTAAAGTTATACTTCCAAGATATTCCTCTGCCTTATACAAACAAACCTTTGAAAATTACACCAGAGGATCAGTGCACCACATTCGAGCTCCCTCAGTTTAACAATAATTAGCATCAGAACTATTTCTTACTACGTATTACTAACTCACCTATTTTATCCCTGTTTTCATTTATGTTCATTATTAATTCAATATTATAATTTATAGATAAAATATATGTAAATGTTTAATCGAAAATAATATACGTTTATGATAAGGGAAGTATAAAATGCTTGTGGTGCATCACATATTTAGGGGAAAAAAAACCAAGCACTTCATACAGTGGGTGGTTTATCAAATGTTTGATTCGAAAATCTAGAAGATACTGAGAACAGACTACATGTCTGCATAACCCCCCCCCCCCCCCCTCTTCGCTAAATAACTTCTCAACTACCAAATATGTCGTAGTAAAATTCCGTAGGGATATGATGCCACTATCGTTATGACGAAACATTACATAAAATCATATTTATACTAACAATATTTTCGAGTTCATCAACCTGCGATGTACCGAATCGGCTGTAACATGCGGTAACTATCACCATTCACATTATAGGCTATTCACGGTTAAGTGAGCATTTTTGAAGTCCTCTCATTTGGAATGATAATCAATAGACAGATTTTATTGTGTGTGTGTGTGTGTGTGTGTATATATATATATATATGCGTTTATTACTTGAATGGCCATACTTATTTTAAAAAGTGGTGGAAGGAAAATAAATGGCTGCTAGAAAAAAGTAATTAGGGTCTCTAAATTGCTAACTTTATACTTAACAGCCTATAGTTCTCCCTATGTGGTAATTTATTCACTTGTACTGCAAGATAATCGTATAGCTGTACCGTCAAATATTTTCATCTGAACATGTGTAGCGTGTACAGATGTTACCCACGCACTGTTACTAGCAATGTTTCATATACGTAAGCACATATTTAAAACATCTGTAGATGAAAATTACAAAACAATTTTTGAATTACCCATTGCTACGATGAAATGCATTCATGCGCTGCAGACAAACGACGGACATCTTGTTCACTTCTGCAAGAAACACTGGTAGTGTTTTCATGTCTTGTTAAATTCTGCCCAGTATTGCATTAAATTGTACACTTGTAAGGACTGAGGGGTGGGCAGCGCACGACGTATACCCAACCTCGGTAATATACATGCACTTCCTGTAGGCGTGAACGTCAGAATGAAAATAAAAAATTGCCGTACCACTGACGCAATGTGCCACGCCGCGCCATGTTCCACCTAGGCTAACGTGACAACTGTTGACACCGAGAATATTTTAAATAAATAAATAAATATATATATATATATATATATATATATATATATATAGCAAATATTTGGCAACGTGTGCAAACAAATATTTCAAGTTTTACAGATTTACTTGTCAGTTTTTTTGTTGTATTGTTTTATTAATGTGTTAGTGCGTCTATTGATGCTTAACAATCGTACAAACAAACACGGTTACTATTTCACAAAAATTACAAACTCTTGAGCTGTATTTTTCGAACGAAGGCAGTCAAATGAGTGGCCAAACAAATACATACAGTTGATTCAACAAAATATTTAGTTGACAGTCAAATTTTTTTTGGCCCAACAAAGAGATTTTGTTTGTTCAGACATATGTTTTGTTAGACGAATAAAAGTAATTTTGTTGCATATCAAATTTTGTTTGCTCAACAATATATTTTATTAGGGAAACTATATATATGGCCCTATACAAACAAATATTTTGTTCGATTTTCTCTCGGTGTAACGACCATATTTTTGCTCGTATTAAAGGTGACTAATTAAAGTTCAAATACTGTGTATAGGCTGTGCCTGGCGATACTGGAGTGAAGAGAAAATATTTCTCTCAAAGACACACGGCCAATCACAGTTAAATTACTCATATTACGGACACAAATGCTCTGTTCTAGAGTGTCAGAGCCCTCACTGGCTCAGTTAAAATGGGATAGTTAATTTGCATGCGCATAGTGGCCAGTACGTAAAGAAAATTGTCGGACATGTGTGCAGTAGGTTGAATACCATCAAACATTCAACATTTCCCGTGATATGCCAGGTCGTCTCTAACCATACCTTGCCATTACGACGTTAAATTTGAATAAATAAAACGCTTGATAGGCCTATGTAGTAATCGAAGTATGGCATGGCAAATCAGATAATCGTCCATTAACTATTTTAGTGCGGTACAGAATTACTGACCAATTAACACAAGCTACATGCGAGTCTCCTATACGATGCGTAGAGGTAGTAAAATTCCGCAAAAAGATTACAAGATACGTTAAACACTGTAGGGTCGTTTACCTGTCTTGATTGGCTGAATTACTTTATGACACGTGATAACTGTCTGCACACGAATCACGTAGGAGCCGTGTTGATGTTGCCGAATTCTGAGTGGCCCGGTCAAATATGAACACGCCTTCTCAAGGAGACAGCAACCAATGTCAATGGACAAACTGCTCTTGGGTGCTTATAGTATTGAAGTCTACTGTGTACTTATAGTATTGAAGTCTACCGTGTACTTATAGTATTGAAGTCTACCGTGTACTTATAGTATTGAAGTCTACCGTGTACTTATAGTATTGAAGTCTACCGTGTATTTATAGTATTGAAGTCTACCGTGTACTTATAGTATTGAAGTCTACCGTGTACTTATAGTATTGAAGTCTACGTGTACTTATAGTATTGAAGTCTACTGTGTACTTATAGTATTGAAGTCTACTGTGTACTCAATTTTTTTTTTTTTTTTATTTTTTTTTTTCGTGATACATCACTGGCACTTCTGATGAAGCTCCCATCCTTGGAAGATTGTATGTCTTGCGATAGACGCTGCTTGCATTTTCTGCTCGTCGCCCCTCTTACCTCACACGACTCGGGGTGTTAAAAACCTTCTGAGCCACGTTTACTGCTCAGCTTCGCGAAACTCGGAGTGCCTCTATGTGTCTGGGAGTGTGGAGCTTTGTGCGGGCTTGGTATGTAGAGCCGGAGAGAGGAGGTAGAGAGAGAGAGAGAGAGAGAGAGAGAGATACTGGACTGTGGAATAGTTCGACAGGTTGCGTGTGCGACAGACATAAGGAATAGTGTTCATGTATATCAGTGGACATTTTAATCGTACATGTGTAAAAAAAAAAAAAAAAAAAAAAAAACAAGCGAGGATCAAATGACTGCATCTAGAATAACAACTTTAACTATAATTGAGACTGGCATTAAGACCGTGTCTCAACTCGAAAGTGCACTCGCTCTCACTCGCCACTCTCACTCTGGCACACTTCAGCGAATTGAGACTTGTTGCCCTGTAGAAGCCTTTGGCATTATTTCTCTGACAGGAAAGGTAATTAATAGTGAAAACAAAATATTGCTGGCCTTTCACTTTCCTCGAATAAATGTACAGTATTTTATGAAATAGTAACGCATTTTAATTTGTTACATTTCTCATGATTAAAAACATAATTGTTATGTGCAAATAACAGTATTTAGTAATATGCACACAATGAACCTAAATAAAACGTGAAAATAGTAACATCTTAATGTATGTTCCATATCAAAAGGAATAATGCTGTTATCACATATTTCACAATCACAATGATCAAGTTAAGTCGATAAAATATTTCTAACGCTGCTTTAGAAACAACCAAATATATGTCTGGATATTTAAGGTTAGACTTGAAAACAACATGGCTGCCAGAGAGGGTGCGAGAGTGAGCACCGAGTGTACATCGTCGCTCACTCTCCCTCTCGCGCTCTCTCCTCGGAGTTGGGACAGCTGAGAGTACTCTCTGTGACGTCAAGAGTGAGAGAGTCCTCTCTCGGCGAATTGGGACGTGGTCTAAATATTGCGCCCACTGATGCGATAGTATGTGAAATAGTAGAGACGGACAATTCCAAGTTATAAATAGTAGCTGTGTGTATTGTCACAACATTGTAAATAAATTAAGAAATTATGTTTAGTATTTTATTTTCACCAAGACCTCCATCGGCCGCGGACTCGGATGCGTCTCTGGCTACATACAGCAGTATTGTCAAGCTCCGACTGTCTATTGCCTGAAAGGTAGGCAAAACACAACACTGGTTGTTCACGGTTATATGAATACTTATCGAACTCAACCTTTGAAAAATGTTACCGCACCTATCTGAATATATTTTAATGGGCACACGGCTGGCAAGCAAGTAGTATAGTTGCTAACAATAGAAAGAAAGTAGTTCCAGGTTTTAACGTTGAATTAAAAATGTTAAGTCAACATTTGTGACTGCTGAAATGCTATTGTTTTTGCTTTCTACTTTTAGCCTTCTTTCCGAAAGAAAGAAAGGTTTGTGATATAATTTTCCTGTCTGTCGTGTATGTGAGTCTGTGTGTGTGTTTTGTGCGTGTGTGTCTCACCTCCCTTCCATACCTTTTTAATTTTTGAACGCATGAACCGAATTTCACCAAACTCGGTTCACATATGGTTTTCGACCAAGCCGAGCATTTACTTTCAAAATGGCGAAAATTTTAAAATTTAGAGTGATACGTCATATCTCGGAAACCATTTAGCCGATTTTAACCAGATTTTGTATGCTGACAGCGTAAGTTGTAAGCACTAAATTCAGAGGTGAAAATCGTTGTTGGGTTTCCATTTAGAAAGATAGTGCCACATAAAAAAAAAATAGATTTTTATTATATCTCGAAAACTCAACCTATTTTTGCCAAATTTGGCACGTAAGTAATATTATGATTTACCAGGCAAATGTAAGTAATTGAACTAAATTAGACGCTAAATTTCAAAATGGTGGCGATATGAATATTTTAGGTTTATTTGGTATTATTACCATACTTTTTCGCCAAAAACCAAATTTTGTACGCTGACAGTATCTATTACATGCAACATATAAGCCAAATAACAACCACTTTTGTCGGCCATTTTGTAAGATAGCAAAACATTAAAAAATAAATATTTTGTGTAATACATGTAAAACTACTAAAATTAACTTTGTATAGTACTGGGAGTATGTGTGTGTGTATATATATATCTACCTGAGCCTATTTTTTCCCCATTTTCTAAAATAGTGCCACATGAATAAATAATTTCATAGCTTGGGAAACGATTAACCGATTCCTACCAAATATGCAAACAAGTAATACTGCGGTAGATGACGTTAATTTATATGTTCTAGGTATGTCAGACACTCATTTTTAAAATGTTGGCAATATAGCTATTTTATTTTTGTATGTTATTTTGTCGAAACAATGTAATTAATTCCATCGAAAAATTAGTATGATAGCTGTGTGTATTACAACAATCAAATGTGTACACACAAAATCTCTTTTGTCCGCCATTTTGTAAAATTGTATCGTTTGACAAGTTGAAATTATGTGATCTTCGAAAAAACAACCTATTTCTACTCAATTTGGCCAACAGTTAGCACTATGACAGGTTATGTAAACTAATAGACCTACATTTTGAGTGCGTCACACACATTATTTCAAAATGGTGGCCATATAAACATGTTAGCTCCGAATTTTTTATCTACGAAACTGCAAAACAAATTTCAACTTAACATTGCATGCTGACAGTATCAGTTATATTAACTAAAAATATCTTTGCAATACCTCATTTCTTCGCCATTTTGTAAGGTAGTTCCACATGAAATAATGTAGTTATTATGCCGTATCTCGGGAAAGAATCAAACGATTATTTCCAATTTGGCGATGAAGTTGTACTGTGGTGGACTATAATGATTTATATGATTTAAGAATGTAAGTCTCTTATTTTCTGAATAGCGCGTATACAAACATTTTAGCTTAGTGTGCTATATCTACGAAACCATGAAATTGATTTAAATTTACCTATGTACATTTTATCTATGACAATAATCGGATGTGCTAATATTGAAAAATTTTGCCCTTAATTTATGAATATGTAACATGATCGATGGAGGTTTTATGCCATATCTCGACGACCAATCAACCGATATGCACACAGAGATCCTTCTTTGCCGGATTTTTTTTGCAAAGTAGTGTCAGGCGAGTAAACGGAATATTTTGTCATATTTGGGGAGCAATTATATTAATTTCTACAAAATTTTGCGCACCTAGAGAAGGCCAGGTTTAGTCACATGATTTAAATGGGGTCTGGCAATGATAAATCAAAATTTGATACTGAAATTATCTATTACAAACATCGTGTGCAGAGATTCTTTTTAAGCAATTTTGTAAGATATCCCATTTAAGAAAATAAGGTTTTTATGCCATCTCGGAGACCAATCAACTGATTTCCATCAATTTTTTTTCTCACAAAAGTAGCATTATGGTAGTCCATGTAAATTTATGTGTTTTAGTGGTTCAGATACTTATTTTTTTCAAAATGATGGCCGAGTAAATATTTCAGGTTAGTGAACCCTATCGTTGAAAACGTTAGACTGATCACATCCGAGGTTGGTGCTCCGAATGCTAACTCAGTGATACAGTAGATTGCAAGCTAACTTAATTTTACGAGTTTTTCTGGGTTAGAATCTCGGGTAAGTCACTCGCGTACTGTTTCACATGTTTATGGTTTCATCTGTAATGATATTGCTGTCAATGAGACGTCAATGCCTACCTACCATCTAAACTTGAAAGAACTTCACTAAAATTGATTTGCTCCCATGTAGAATAAAGTATGCTAATTGTAGGCTGTTCACAACAAAGTGAGCACTTTTGAAATGAACCTTAGAGAAAAGTCACTACTTCTACCTGCATATATTTTAACGGGCGCATTGATCGACAGGGGTCCAGTCAAGTTGGTAACAATGGAGGGAAAAGTTGTTCCATATATTAACGTCGAATAAAAAAATTTAGGTTACAATTTGTGATAAATTAAAATACTCCTATCACTTTCTGTTTTTTTAATGCGTCGAAGTGTTAAAGTTAAAAGTTTTTTTTTTGTAATTACTTCTCTAATAACTTTACATTCCTTAACCGACGAAGGAAAAAGCGATGTAACCCTTGGCAATGATAATTTTACATAACGGAAGGACACGCAACGTGCATACAAATAGATCATAAGCAGGTATTTCAAAAGTTCTCATTTTACCGCGAGCATCCTATAGTTATTAGTAACTTATTGTTTAATGCGTACCAGTGAAAGAATGAGGACATCTGTAGAATGTTTACTTTTGTAATAGTTTCATGTTTTCACTTGACTCACGCATGAAGAAAGTGCTGATGCCTATGATAGTGTTAGTATTGTGTATGAAAGAAGAATATTCAATGTGTATACAAGTAGTAGATCTCAAATAAGGATTTCAAAAGTGCTCTACCGTCCACCGTGAACAGATTCTACTAGGAGACGATCTTTGCCCCACTCACAGCCACTCAACAACAACATCCAGGAAACGTTATTTTTGGCCGTTACCGTGCTCTGCCAGTACCAGTGACCAAACATCATTCTTCAGGGTAGCTGATTCTTAAACAGCGCTACTGCTCTGGCTTACGACTAGAGATCTTATAATTTCTCGTAATAATTCAGGATCAGGTTAGACGGTTTACAAGTAGGCCTACATGTTAGCTATAGGCTGTTCACGGTAAAATGAGCACATTTGAGCTTACGATCTACTTGCATGCACGTTGTATATTCTTCCACCATATGTAAGACTAACATTGTCATGGGCCTCGTTACTTAATCATGTGTCGGTCAAGTGAAACTGTGAAATAATTAGAAACATTATTTTTAACAAATCTGGTAATTTTTACACTTCGGTGCATTAAAAAAAAACAGAAAGTGAAATAAATAATTTAAGTTATTAGAAACGGTTACCTAGCACTTTTTATTTGACGTTAAGATACGGAACTACTTCTCATCTATCGTTAGCAGATTTACTGGGCGCAGGTCACTCAGTGCACCCGTTATAATACATGCAGGTAGGAACAGTGACATTTTATAAGGTAGGTTTCAAGAGTGCTCAGTTTATCGTGAACAGCTTTTACAAGAGGATAGTGGAGAGATTTAAGATTGCTAGAGACCTGCAAAATTCGCGTTATCTTTCGGTGCCATGATAGACTCCACTCTGTTATAAACAAGTGGGCACTGTTCGTGGTTTCATTGGCCGCTGTAGTGTAAGCAACGTCACGTGTCTTTTCGATCTCTCAAAAGAGATTGGTCACTTCACAGCTGTATTTATATTGTTTGCTCTAGACTTCTCCGAGGAGTGACAAACATATTTTTGGCCAATGGCCGAAGTCGGTCAAACGCACAGTAAGTTGGAGTTCAGTCTGTCCTTAACTAATAACGCGAAATTTGCAGGTCCCTAAGGATGGCTATTAACACTGAGGTTTTGAGAGCCGACGAAGATGAAGAGAGAAGAGTACGGAGAAGCGCCGGAATGCAAGGGCGGGAGGATGCGGGAGATCCCCGAGATAATCCGCCGGCCAGCGGCATCGTCCCTTCACGATTCCCGCACATGCGGAAACCCCGTCGTCGGAGATCGAACCCGGTTCTCACAGGCGGAAGGCGAGGAATCTGACCACCACACTACCGCGGCCCCTGTTAGTCACAAGTGTGCTGTGCCCCTGTTCCATGGACATATCCTGAAGGACTCAGAACCAGCAGTAAACACCGAGTTACAGGCTACTTAACATCTATTTACGGTTCCTGATTTTGCATATAAGAAAGCTGTTGATGATGCGTGATGTACCTAAGCTGGAAAATAACTTGTTTCCTCATCACAGCCATAAGCTGTAGGCATTGTGTTCAGTGATTAGAGATATGTACCACATAACGCAGGGCAGTTCACGGTAAAATGAGCACTTTTGAAGGCCCTGCTTAAGATCTACTTGTATGCACGTTGTGTATTCTTCCGTCTTATGTAAAATTAACATTTCCATGGGACTCATCACTTTATTCATGCGTCGGTAGAGAGAAACTGTGAAAATGTTAAGATAATAAATATTTTACAAAATTTGCTAATTTTTGCATTTAGATTATATATATATATATATATATATATATATATATATATATATATATATATATATATATAACATAAAGCGAATGAAAAAATTTAAACTATCACAAATGGTTATGTACCACTTTTCATTCGACCTTAATATACGGAACTACTTTCACTTCATCGTTACCAACTTTACTGGGCGCATGTCACACAGTGCGCCCGTTAAAATATATGCCAGGCAGGCGCAGTGACTTTTTTAATAAGGTTGAGTTCAAAAGTGTTTAGTTTATCGTGAACAGCCTTTAATCACGTGTTCCCAGGGAAAATCAACGAGCACTGAGCTTCGTAGGTAGAGTGCTTGCCATATACAACCTCCCTGAGCAACATATACACGGTTGGCTACAATAGGCATGAAAGGGTGAACTAAAACATGACAACTCGATTGGAATTGTGCGATGCGGTAAACAACTGTCCGTCTAAAGGCTGGAACACAGAATATAGGCTATACACGGAAAAATTAGCACTTTTGAAAGCGTTCTCATTAGGAATAATAGTCAATGAATATATTTGAATTCAACCTTACGCGTTAAATTCCGGGTGCGGTGGAATTTATACATTGTGTATATTAATTACGTGGCAATATCTATTTAGAAGGTGGTTAAATAAGAAAAATTGCAGGGAGGGAAAAGTAACTAGGGCCTCTGGAGTGCTCTGTTTACCGTGAACAGCGTATGCTCGAGAATACAGGGCCGCTCACTCTGTGAACTCCAGCCGACAAAATGGAGTCGCCACTCAGCAACATGCTTAAACGCTGTTGACCAATTAGTAGGGTGACCCGATTTTCACGAAAAGATTATTTCACAACACGTTTTACTTCAAAACACTTCAACTCATTTCCACATCTCTGCGTCCGTGAGTTAGAAATGCTCGTAACAGGAGAAATTTAATTGTGATTGGCTAAATAAAAAAAAAAAGTAATGTCTTTTTTCGCAAATACACCTCAGCCGATAAGCAACGGAGAACTGCTAGGAGGCCCGCGGAATTTTGAAATATAGCTGGTGATAAACTATCTTCGTGAAAGTCGGGTGTCTCAAACTATCAGCTCCATGTAAACTACATGCCAATCAGTCGCCCAGTCGATAAGGAATCTTCCGGAGCACTCTGTAGCCAATCAGACACGAGGCCCGTCCCACAGCGTCACGTGACCGATCAGCGAATGCAGACGCCCGCATCAGAGGAACCGTTACGACGCGTTTCGTTAACGTATGCTTAACCTATTACGCGGCTTCATTGTAAACAAGACGATAAAACATGGAAGTCGTATTCATTAAGCGCTGTCCATTGACTGTAATCATTCGAGCGGATGTTTGTGTTTAAATATTACAGAGTTAAGAGGCAGAGTCTTTTTTCCTGAATGTTGAAGTCGTGATTGGTCAATTATCTCGCGAACAATCTGTAAGCACCAACAGTGTGATTGGTCTGCCAAATATGGCAGCGTTGACGTAGGCTGATTCAGACGACGGTTAAGAGCCCTATGTACTGAAACGTTTTCTGTCAAATCGTCGTTTGCCCGCTAACGCGTATCTCGGTACATGAAAGTTATGGAAATATAAGGATAAAAAAATATTGTCTATATCCCTATTAAGTGTATTAATGGAGAAAAAAATCGTGAAAATGGTCAAATATCTCATTTTGAAAGCTTGCCTATGCAGTTACCTTAAGCGGCAAGAGAAAGGTACAAAGATAAGGGCGTAGTTTAATCTGTGGTCTTTCATCGCGTGCAGTAAAATCCTACTGTTACAGATCTACTTTGCACAGCAAAGCGCCACGACGGAAACACTGCACGCCTTGCACGTAGGAGCGATGAGACACTAGGCGTGCGTGTTAGTGTCGCCCGTATCGCTCCCTCGCTTCTTGACCTTGAACGCGCGGGTACATAGTCCCCTTAACGACGGTCGGATACACCCAACTCCAGAAGTCCTCTTTAGTCCGATGTCCCGATGACAAAAGGCACCGCCCATGGGATACACTGCCCTATATCGGCTGCGTTGCCCCCGTTTACTGGCCGATGTAGGGCGTTTCTGTGGTTCCCGATTTCATAACTAATTTCATCAATCAAGGCCCGTATCCTGGATAAATATGTGAAAGTGTGATCAGGCAGGCCGCTCAGCTAAGGCCTGATCACAACTCGTGACAACCCGCACGTAGGAGGGCATAAATTACTATTATTATATTAAAATTGGGTAAAACAAAAGACCAAATGTTGCGCAGTAACACGAGACCTTCTAAGTGTGGGAAGGGTACATGTAGACTTACGCGAACAAAGTTAACACAACATAAAAATAAAATTTCACAATTACTTTATTTCATTATTCAAAATAAAACTTGAAAACGTTTACATTACGAATAACAATTTGATATGTTCGCGAATCACGTGCGTACGTTGGCTATAGAGAAAATTAATCTATATATAATCAGCTGCATTTCGTTCTAGAGGTTATGGACATTTAGTAGTTTCCAGAGTTCGAGTAAATATAGAACGCCAGCCATTGTTACAAATATTTCCGTCAAATTACGTACGCGTTTTTCGGAAACGTACAGTGAATACACGAGAACCCAATCAGCAATAACGGGAAACGCGACTGAGCTCCGCGAATACGAGAAGTGTCCGTATTTCCTATAGCTCCGGGTTTTAGGGACGAACAACGCCGACTGTATGCGAAGGTTTTCGGCAGTAAGGTTACCCACTCTACTAGACCTAGACATTGCGACATCAGAGGTATGCAACATTTAGCGACATTTGAAATACACCAACTTTAATAGAAACTGGGAAAGTTTCTTCCGTGACTGTAAATAAATATCAAAGTTGTATTGCAAGTTGATACAATAAGCTCGTAGGTGAATGGGTTCTGGGTTTAAGTCCCGGTTAAGACACGGGTGTATATTTGTGTACATGCGTCTGATGTCCGGTTGCAACAACAACTTTCCCGATCCGAGATCGAACGATCGTAGTTCCGAACCAGAATCCATGCAGTTCTGTTTAAAAAAATGCAGTACGTTTATTTAATTGCAAATTACCTTCAAATATAGACTGTTCACAGTAAAATGAGCACTTCTGAAAGCCCTGCTTTAGATCTACTCGTACGCACGTTGTATATTCCTCCGCCTTACGTGAAATTAACATTGCCTGGGCCTCATCACTTTATTCATGCGTCGGTCAAGTGAAACTGTGGAATTATTAGAAAAGTAAATGTGTTACAAATCTGCTTATTCTTATACTCAGACGCATTAATAAAACAGAGAGGAAAAGAAATAATTTCAGTTTGCACAAATGGTTACCTAACAGTATTTATTTGACGTTAAGATATGGAACTATTTCCCATCCGTCGTTACCAACTTTACCGGGCGCATGTCACTCGGTGCGCCTGTTAAAATATATGCAGGCAGAGGCAGTGACTTTTTTCTAAGGTTGATTTCAAAAGTGTTCACTTTAACACGAACAGCCATTATCTACTCGAAGCACGTAAATATATACATAAATCATATCTTAAAGTAATTCCATCTTCCGTCAATTTTTTTAGTTGCTGGATGTTTGCTAGTTTTGCATTTGTTTAGTGCTCGAAAAAAGCGCACGAGCATAATTGCGAAGAAAACGATTGTGCCTTATTTTACTTATATTTATTTGAGACAAATTTTAAATATGCCTATGTCTTTACGAACTCCTCAAAAAGTGTTTGTTTAACATAAACTGTTTCCGTACAAGAATCGAAGCAAACTCCCACATTTCTTCGCAAGTGAGCTACACAATGTAAAAAAAATAGTTGAATAAATTCTTTATTACAACGAAGAACCTGTCTTTGGGGCTGTTTTGTTCACAGTAAAATACCTCTTACTTTAATTCAAAGGGGAGGTTAAAGAAACTTAGGTTTGCTGTTATGATATATTTTCTTTGTAGATTTTCCTTTTATGGCAATGCTACCTTTCTTTATAGCAAAAAATAAATAAAATTTCTTTGAGCGTGTTTCGTTTACAATAAATAAATCTTGATGTGTAATAAAACGAAAGTGTTAAGAGATATTACAACTTTTCTTTCGTTCTTTGCATTTTTTAGTACCAAACGAAAAACTTAATAAATTCCAAGTTTCGAAATAATGAAACCCTATAATCAATATAGTTATTTAGCCTTCGAGGAACGGTAACTGACTTTATAGGCTGTTCACTGAAAATTGAGCACTATTGAAAGCCCTGCTTAAGATCTACTTCCATGCACATTGTGTTTTCTTTCATCATACGAAACATTAACATTTTCGTGCCACTAATCACTTTATTCTTAGATCGGTCAAGCGAAAATGTAAAATTATTATGAAAGTAAACAATTTACAAATCTGCTAATTCTTACACCTAGAAGCATAAAAAAAACAGTAATCAAGAGCAATTGTTTCAGTGTTCACAAATGTTTGCCTAACACATTTAATTCAACTTTAAGACGTGGACCAACTTTTCATCAGTCGTTACCAACTTTACTGAGCGGATGCCACTTAGTGCGCCCGTTAAAATATATGCAGGTGAAGGATGTTCACGATAAAGTGAGCACTTTAGAAATAAACCTTACAGAAATGCCACTGCCCTTGTATTCATATATTTATATGGGCGCACTGGGTGTCATTCGCCCAGTAAAGTTGGTAACGATGGCTGGAAAGTAGTTCAAAATCTTAACGTCGAATAAAAAATGTTCGTAACCATTTGTGACAACTTAAAATTATTTCTTTCGCTTTCTGTTTTTTAATGCATCGAAGTGCGAAAATGAGCGCATTTGTAAAGTATTTAATTTCTTAATAATTTCACAGTTTAATTTGACTGGCGCATGAATAAAGTGACGAGTCCCATGGCAATGTTAATAAGGCGGAGGAATACGCAAAGTGTATATATGTAGATCTTAAACAGGGCTTTCAGAAGTGCTTATTTTACCGTGGACAGCTTATAGGAGCAATGACATTTATCAAAGGTTGAATTCAAAAGTGCTCTCTTTATCGCGAACAGCCTTTACCAGACAGGATACTGCAGAACTATTGCAAGATTATATTTGTCACTAACATATCCGCAACGAGTAATCAGATTTATTCAAGCTTAAATGAAGCTAATTGGTCCCCATGTGTCAAGATCGCGGCAAGTTTGCCTCGACAAGCTGCAAGTATGATTGAACCCATCTGCAACTTCCCATTAGCAAGCATGTGCAATTGGTGGGAAATTATTCTTTAATCAAACATGAATCACATATGATGTGACAGGCTTGCTCAATTAGGCAAAGCAAATTCAAATGAAGTGATAAGCTGACTGGAAGGTTACATGCTATACTGTAAAATATGAGTGTAAATTAACACAAACAAATTTTGGTCATTTTCCATTTTGTAGGTGTAATTTGTTAAATTGTTGGCCATATTTTGGAGATACCGTTTTATAACTCTGTTGAATCACCAAATTATAAGATGGTGAAAAATAACATGAAAATTATAAAAATACGTATACAAAGTAAGTGAATTAACATGACGCAGTTGTAAAAGAACACATATGCTGAGGGTAAAATTTAAATAGTAAAACAGTAAAAAAAAGTACAGAAATTGTGTAATTACAATTACAGTAAATCTACGATTTTACTATTTTGCAAGTGAGTAAACACCCACACACAATGGTGAAACTAAAATTGGGATGTCTGTCTAAATTTACTTGCCGTGAAGAGAAAATGCACTAATGTTGCAGTTTACTTTCTGCTACATAGAAATAGTAATTTTACACCATTCTATGTAAATTTTACTGACCACTGTGTAGGTTTTTTTTAATTTTATTTTTTTACTAATTTACATTTAGTGAAAAATTAAATAATTTTTTTACAGTGTATTTTGGGTAGATCGAGCAAAATTTTGTTCGTGGTGAACGTGCTTTGCTGAGGTTCATATTTAACTATAGTCCATTCACGGTTTCTTCCTACCTCTGTGAAGCCCCGCTGAAGTTCTACTTCCAGGATATTCTTCCACCTCATGAAATACAGCTTAACCGAGTCTAGAAAATGTCATCAAAGGGACAACTCACAGCATTCGAGCACACTCAGTTTAATAACATTCTGCATAAGAACTATTTCTTACCAGTCGTTACCAACATACCTACATTATCACTTTTTCCAACTATATTAATTATAAATGAAATATTAAAATTTATAGGTAAAACCAAAATACATGTTTAATTTAATTAAAACTGAGAATTGTTTTTAAGTAAATACAAGCAAAAAACTTTTGTAAAACATTGCGTATTTAGCAAACAACCAAACATGTCATGATTAGGGTGATTTTTCAAACGTTCGATTCACAAACTGTGAAGAAACCGTGAATAGACTAAATATATATTTTTTATGGCATCAAATTACGCGTCACAGCTAAAAAATAAAATAATAAAATAAAAACGATGTTGCGGGCAACAAACCGAGAGCAATGTGTGTGACAAGTTGTCGGTGTTGGCAGGACTGCGTGTAGCCCGCCGGCCCACCTTTACGTAACGCACGGCGGTAAAAAAAAAAGTTTCATGAATGGAACAGGATCCTTGAGATGACGGCTGGAATGTAAATGACCTCGCTGGACCGCTGAAGGAGGCACAGCCCCAGGTAAAAGTTCAAACTTTGAGACCGAAATTTACTACACAACGGATTTTGTAACGGTTTCAGATATTATAAAAATCAATTTATCTCTCTGTATGAAACTATACCTGTACCTCACCGCTAGGTCGGACCGACCGGAATTTCGAATTTTTGCGTTGGTGCCTGATTGAAAGTGAGCAGAGTTCTATCGCCGTGGCTTCGCTCACTCGGAATTTAAATGTTATATGGTGAAGACGTAGCTGGTTAATGATCCCACCTTCTTGGCACTGGAGTTACGTTGCAGAGTGTTAGTAATTCACGTTTTCCTGCGATATTATTAAACGTGCGTTAACACTTTGCAGACTATACACGGGTGTAGCTCGAGCAAAGCTAATCTGAAAATTTGTTTATTGTTCAGAACAAAACTCGCATCGATGTGCAGTCTTTGTTCGGCTAGTGTTTACACGACCTCACAAGAACATGACACCTCAGTAACTATTATATTTCTAAATATAGAATTAGTTTTTTTACAGCTACTCAAAGGAGAATGATTGAATGTAAATACTTATATACGATGAAGGACATTTCATTGGGTCTACATCAGCTCGGCTCTCCATTGGTTGATGACCGGCCAATAATGAACGCTGTAAAGTACAACAGGGTATTGTTCGGTGTTGTATGGACCAATAGGACGAAGGCGAGTTCTAACACAGACACCAACAGAATCAGTGTTGTTGCAGTAATTGATGTAGGTGGCTCACTTCTAATCTGTCTAAAGTGCCAGTAAATGTGTGCAGACCTCAATGTGTTAAACGTGTTGATCTATAAAAAGGACGCACTCTTCGTCCGAGAGCTGTTGAGTGCTTTGAACAAGCTACGTATTTCAGAGACACAATTTTTGAGTACTCCAAAATTGCTAAAATAACCGGGACATCTTCAGAACACTGTATCGCAAAATATACACGTCAGACACATACAAAACTACTCAAGGGCACTGCATTGAAAATTCCTACACACTTTCCACCAATAAAATGATAGGGTCGCCGCTGAAAGTCCCATATGTATACGCAGCACGGCAAAAACACTGCACGCCAGTTCACATCCCTGTCCGTAGCGGTGATAGCGCTATTGTAGAGCGTGCCAGTGTGACCCTTACAACTTCCGCACTCTGCGGCTATAAAATGATACAACGATGCAAGCAGGTTTTTACGGCCCGAAGGCCAGCACACCCTCCATCCTCCCGCACTGCAACTCTACTCGGATGAAAAAGACACTGCACAGGACTTTCTCCTCGTCTAACTCTGTGCCTGCTTCTTTGTATTACTTATCACACAGCTTTCTACTGGTTTTCCCTGTAAAACCTTTTCTGTCCTCGCCAGTTAGCAATACTCCCACTTCCTTCATTGAAGATTTTACCCGAGTATCAGCTCATGGCTCATCAGAATGCTCAAGCTACTACTGGTGAAACTCTCCACGCTTTTTGCCTACTTTTGTGGCAAAGCTATTCCATAACTTATGTAGTTCTTTATCGTTCATTACTCTCTGTGTTTCTAGCTGCAGTCCTCTCCGATCGGCCACCCCCTAAAGCCATTCTCTCGTATAATCTATTTTGATATATTATATCAGCACATGCTGTAGCATATCAACCACTCCACATATATCACATAGTGGAGAGGTGACCAACCCAAGACTTTGCAGCTAGCGTACAGCTGTACACTATAGTGGTTCATGGTAATCCACTTACTCTTCAATCTATCAATCACGTCTGGTACCACTTCATATGCGACTATTCCTTTGGTGGTCCTATCCCACCTTTCTTGCCAAATCCTTAGGGTGTCTTGCCTGATTCCCCTTCTTTTTTCTATAGCAAATCTTCTCATTCTTGTCCTTTCAGCCTCCAAGCCACGTCATCTTACCAATAGTCCACAGGCAGGACACCCGCCGAAATAGGAAGTGCCTCATTTAATACAGTGCGATATGCCTTTAATACAGCCAGCAGTGCCATCCTCTGAGAACTGACGAGCTTTATTTTATGCCATGCTAGCTCGGCTCTTGTATGCCACATTACAGCTCCATGAGCCACAATCCCTTCGAAAACTGCCTTGTAAATTTTCCTCTTAGGGTTGTAAAATCAAGGCCACATTCTATGTTTCCAATGCCTCCCCCCCCCCCCCCTTTTGGGCGGTTGTAGTGATACGAATGCACGAGGCATCGTCATTGGCGAGCTCCTGAAATTAATATAAGAATTTATTTAAAATAAAATAATAAGAATATATTTGTTGACTTGTCTCGTCAGTGTAGCCAGTATTTCATTCAAAGTGAAGAGAGGGGCAAAGTTAATGCTCAGAAATTTTTTTTTGACAAGGTCAATTTTTTTTCGGTCCGTTTAAATGATCCTTTTTGAGATAAGAAACATATTAAGAGATTTATTTGTGGAATGTAGAGTAAAGTACTTGTAAAATAGTTCCATAATTTTAATTATTCTATCTCTGTGATGGAGACGAGCAATATAAAATACTTATTATAATTTATAAACAAAATATAAGTAAAAGTTCAATTTAATGAAAAATAATGTATATTTATATTAACGCGCGTGTAAAACGCTTCTGGTACATGCCTAAGAAACAACCAATCACTTCATACATGGGGTGAATTTTCAAATCTTTAATTAAAAGAGTGTGAAGGAACCATGAATGGACGTTAGCAACAAGACGTCAGTGATGCCGTTGATGGTTTGAATTCCCGGAAAGGGAAATTGCTGTGATGTTGTCAGCTCTTCACGGAATCTCTGTGGCGACACGAACATTTTTCCACTATGTACTCAAGTCCAAAGCCAAGTCTGTTCACGATAAAGTGAGCACTTTTGAAATCACCCTTAGAAAAAAGTCACTGCCCCTGCCTGCATATGGTTTAACTCAGTAAAGTTAGTAACGATGGATAGGAAGTAGTTCCGTATCTCAACGCCAAATAAAGAGTGTTATGAAACCATTCCTGATAACTCAAATCATTTATTTCGCTTTCTGTGTTTTTTAATGCATCGAAGTGTAAAATCAGTGATATCGTCATCGCAGTCTGCTTTATGAAATACAGTGCTGGACATGGAAATCGTGTGATAGTACACATGGATAGTGACTAACCAGTCTTTTACACATAGAAAACGCTGAGTTAAGTTATGTCGAGAGATTTCGGCGGCTCTTAACGACGAGGTCGTGAGAGCCGATGAGGGCGACGCGAGGCGAGTATGGAACAGCTCCGGAATGCAAGGGCGGGGAAAACAGGAGATCCCCGAGAAAACCCGCGGATTAGCTGCATCGTCCGGCACGATCCCCAAATGTGAAGATCCGGAGTGAAGCGGCCGGGAATTGAACCCGGTTCGCCTTGGCGGGAGGCGAGCAGGCTAACCGCTAAGCCATCGAGCCCCTCCCCAATGACGCATACTTCAGTGACGTTTCTGCTAACTCGCCTCATACGTTTCCACTGCGCAATTGATACTGTATGAAGTCTTGATATTATTGCAATTGAATAACACCTTATAGTTGTAGCGATTTCTATGTCCAACAATGCATAATGTGTGCGTCAGTGTAAAAAAGACTGGAGACAGCGTTCGGTCTGTCTTGGCCTGCTGTTAACCGGAGACAGTTCTTAGTTCACAGTGTGAAGTTAAGTGCACTTAGTAAGCAAGTCATTTGAGTACATTTCCACTTAGTTCGCCTCGCCCATGTAGAAGCTGGGTCCTTAGCAAAATGCCTAGGGTGCCTATGCCCAAATCCGGCCCTGCTCAAGGCTGTTCTTATTGATGCGACTTACGTTACACGTGTTAGCGAAAGTGGGAATCTCTACAAGTCTGCAGTTCTACAGTAATATGTCAGTTCCAAGTTAAGTGTAAATTATCTCTTTACTTTCGCGCGCGCGTTCCTGGCAAACGAGTTATCAAGGAGAAAGGAGGGAGGGAGGCAGGAGATGGAAGGAAGGAATAGAGAGATGCCGGTTCGCATGGTATGGACGCGTTCGTTGAAGTCTACGCGTATGTGACAGCGAAGCAGAAAAAAATGAACAAACGCCTTTACAAAGTTTGTAATAGAAAAATAATTTTACAGAGGCAGTGCGCACTGATAAGAGGAGAGGGAGGGGAGAATATTTAGTACTGGAGAAACATATTTACAAATGACCCAGTCGGATAAAAATAATGTCGTTTGACAAACTCACGCAACCATTAACGCAATGCTATAAACCTGTTCAGTCGTTGATCCATCAAATTAAAACACTCCATGCCATAATCAGTGACATCTATCAGTGAAATAACATTCACTGAACGTCAGTTAATAAGTTATTGCTGACTAGCGAATCAAGAAAATTAAGTGGGAATAAGTAACAAGTGGCAGCGGAATTCTCGACATTCAGTGGGAATCACAAATAAATCAGTCAAATAGAGCCATCATATAAATTAGTTACCTGACACTGATCATTAGTCGCTCAATTCTCACTAGTTTTCACTGATTGGCTCAATTATAACTGTTTCATATTGTTTCAATTTCTCTGTCTAGAAATTAAGTGGGCTATACCAAGTTCGTTAAGGGATGGCGGTCTTAATAAAAAAAAAGATTTAATTATAACTTCCCTATTCTATTTACAGTAACTACAGCAAAAATTCTCTGAAGTCAAATTCTCACAATAAATTGAAATAACTTACTGTTCACAACTAATTACTCCAATTTAATACAATTTATAATTACCACAAATAAATCAATGAAATTAAATAATTTAAGATCAGTCCCAATAGACAGTATAACAACCTATTAAACTATTTTATAATTTATGCGTCCATATTTGACAGTTTGAATATTTACAATAAAATCAGTATTACACTTCCATTCAGTCCTACCTCAGTTCAGTCCATGTCCCGCCAGTCGCAATGTTCTAGAGTCCTCCAAGAACCCTCACGCACAGTAGGCTTCACTCGTGGGTTTCACACCCTCTCGTCCATTCAAGCCACAAACACCTCACTCGCCGTCGTCCCGCAATCTCCAGTTGTAGTCCACACCCCATTTCGCTCGCGCACACTCGCCAGGCGGCCTCCGTCAAAGACTGCCGGTCGCTGGGTTGCGACAGTATATATAGTCTCTTAGGCAACCACCTAGAATCTTCCCCAACTCGCGTGATGCGTCGCGGAGGAACGAGGCGCCAGCCAGTCTCGCCAGAACATTCTTGAGTTGTCGCTAAACGTGTCGGAAACTCTAGCAGTCGAGAGGAGGTCTGTGACACCAGCAAGTCTCGCCGCTGTCGGCATTCACAGGATTCCCAGAAGGCGGGTAGACAGCCACGAGCGCATCATTCCAGGAAGAGGGGAGGGCGAGGTAGGTCTCCGATTACGGCGCGGGGCAGTTGAGTCGGCGCCAGCTGCATCACGTAACAATATTTAGAGTGACCGTTCTGTATAATTTAGTTACTTAATTGGTCCAAGACTTGCTCGACGCGTGCCGAAAATCTCTGAGCCAGTAACAAACAAGAAACTAACTGCGAAACCAATAACAACATCGGGTACTAGTCACTTAGCTTGAAAATATTCGGCTTAAAATAGAGAATAATATTTTAAGATAAGTAAGCGTAGGCCAAAGAATTTGAGGTTCAAGCTAAATGTTTTAGGACATTTGACTTCAGGCCAAATAATTTTGGGCCACATGACATCAGGTAAAATAATTTGCGGTCACAAGACTTTAGGTCAAATATTTTTAGAGGAGAAATTTATATCAAGTGACTTAAGAACGACAAATTATAGGCTAAGTGACTTCAGGCCAGATTTTTTTTAGTCGACTGCTTTGACAGTGCTTATGTCAAATGTCATAAGGGCAAATGAGTCTCTTACCCGTCATCCCCCTGTTGTAGAAAGCAGCCAATCCGTAGCTGGCATCTTGTCGAGTGTATATACGACTGCGCAGTCTAGTATATGGCCATTTAAATGATATTCAACAGAATGTTTTTGTTGTGCCTGTAGGTTATTCAAGTCTAGCCGCACAAAGATCTACATCTTTTCTCGAAGAACTGGCGTCCTGATTCAGTATTTTCTCGAAGAACTGGCGTCCTGATTCAGTATTTTCTCGAAGAACTGGCGTCCTAATTCAGTATTTTCTCGAAGAACTGGCGTCCTAATTCAGTATTTTCTCGAAGAACTGGCGTCCTGATTCAGTATTTTCTCGAAGAACTGGCGTCCTAATTCAGTATTTTCTCGAAGAACTGGCGTCCTGATTCAGTATTTTTCCTAGCATATATGTATGCAAGGATAGGATATTTGTGATTGCCTCTACTGCACTTTTATATTTATCTAAAATATGTTTACTCCTTTACTGAGTGGCTTTATGATCTGCTTTGCATTCAGTGCACGTAACTAATAAAGTTTATTCATAATTCAGATTTTAATGGCAATTTTAGTAAAGATTTATATATAATACGTTTGGTTCATGCAAGTTACGGCCAGTTCTGTGCAACTTGGCACAAGGGCATCCACAAAATAAGAGTTCTTTTTATTTTATTTTGTGAGTTCTTTGTTGTTCTCGATAACAGTGAGCATGACATACTGCATGTTAAAGGTCACTAGTTCAAGCCCAAATATGGGCAACGACGATTTCAGACGCTATATTTCAGCGTAGTGACACCCAAAAATTATAGAATTATGAACACATTTTTTTTGCTGCATTTCCAACGACGTATTTGTATAATTTATAATAATTATGTACTTAAAATAGCTACATAATTTAACATTACGTTGCTAGTTCGTGGTATAACTTCATCTGGAATCTTATGTAATGAAAGCGACGTTCGCCCTTCAAATCAATATTATATAAGGCATTTGAGCAAAGGCATGTTAAGTAAAAATATTCCAGATTATTCAAATATATGAATATACCTAATAACAGAACATAGTTTGTACACCATGACAGATTGTTTACACACGAATTCTGGTAAGTATCTGAAAAGTGTTGGTGATTGTGATATGTCTATGATAACACATAGTGTAGGGTAGATACAACATGAAGTCAGAACATTAAAAAAAAAAATAGTATCTGTAGAACAGTTATGATGAGTCTGAGACAAGAGAACAGGGAAATATACACCAGGCACCAGCTGGCTGCCATGTTGTGACGTCAACCGACCACCATATTGGATGTCGTTGACCTTGATCCCATGCCGATGACCTTGAACCCAAAAAATCCTAAAAATCCAAAAGAAAAAAATTTAATTTATTTAAAAATATAGACAATTACTATAAAAATGTATTTTTAAAATATATTATCAAAAAATGTATTTTTTAAAAAGTCACATTTCTGGAAGTTTCCCCAGCAACATGTGCAGCAGACTACTGATCCTCGTCAGTCGCTATTGGCTGTTTAGTTGGCAGGCCTC
The DNA here is from genome assembly GCA_029891345.1 of Dryococelus australis. NCBI lineage: Eukaryota > Metazoa > Arthropoda > Insecta > Phasmatodea > Phasmatidae > Dryococelus > Dryococelus australis. The sequence goes on from CM056993.1 coordinate 14,246,116, forward strand.
CACACCCCCCCCCCCTCCCCCATCAATTATCATTCTATCGAATGCAGGCATCTTGGATATTTTTTTCGTTTGTACATTTGTTTTCATTTTCGACACCTAGGTGGCACTATTTTCTCGATTTCGCCACCAGGCGAGTTGGTGATTTAGCCCTCCCCCCCCCCCACCCAGTTGGAAGGTCTACTTGTTTATGTTTTTAACGTATAGGTGGTGGTATCGGCCAAATACTCATGTCGCTCGACCCCTTCCATACCATGCCACATCTCTGTCTACTATCGCCCACTTGAGCGCAATGGTAACTCATGTTTCAACCAGCAGAGATCATTTACTATCTGCAAGAGTGCTATCGACCTGTACCGAATAGTGATGAGGTATCATGTATATTGTTATGTTTAATTGTATTGATTTATTTTTTAATGAAATTTTTTTTAAGGCGAGTTTCAGTCATCTGCTGCACGTGGTACTGGGGAAACCTCCAGAAACGTAGGGTTTTTTAAAAAATAAATCATCATAATAGATTCTTAATAATAATTTTTTATACATTTTTAAAATATTATTTTTTACATTTTTTTTTATTTTTAGGAATTTTTTGTTTAATGTCACCAACATCTAGGATAGTGGTGGGGTAACTCAGGGGCGTATCCAGGGGGGGGGGGGGTAATCGGGATATATCCCTCCCCTCCGCCCCACGAAACGAAAACAAAATATTAAAATATTAAAAAAATTAAAAACTTAATAAAAAAAATTTAAATGTTATATAAGTTATGTGAATGTGTGTGTGTGTATATATATGTATATATATGTATATATATATATCCCTTAATGATAAATTGCAAGATACTCTTGATTAATCCAGTGTGTTAGTGCTATGTTGAGTAAGCAAGCTGAATTGTACACTTCTCAGATACCAGATGGTGTCACTTAGATGGGTTCCCTTTTTGCTAACCATTGTCCTTTCAAGGTCAAGTTGGGTGTCGAGTGTTGCTGGAGATAAGAAGACGGGCGAACTCTTCGTCGACTGAAATACTATCTCAGGAACTCGGCTTCTCAAAATAGGCTTAACGGCTTGGCGCTTTTATCTGTTCATAGAGAAGTGAATATAGACCCCGAGATAGTTATTAATGTTTTGGCGGGGAAAAAAATCACTCAGATTGGACTTCCTCCTGTAATGAGTGGTCCATCAAAACTTCACACTTAGAAGTCTTAGAACTTTATTCTTTTCAATTTAAATATTTTAAATTGTGAATAAGTGTATCCAATTTTTCTATTCATAACTTCTCATATTCAATAGAATTTTCTCTGTGTTCATTTATATGATTTATAAAAGTGTTTGAACATTTGAGATATTTTCAATGCACTGCTATCATAAAGTAGGAGGATATTAATGAACATTTTGTAGTTCTATCTCTGTGTGTTAATCCATTTGTTGTAAATAATTTGTTTAACTAAAAATATGAGAAATTATAATTATTTATTCAAATATGTTACATTTATAATTCCTCTGAAGCATGAAGGAGGTTTGTAACATTTAGTGATTCGTCCATCTCTGTATATTCGCCCACACGATTGTAAACAGTTTATTAGACTATAAACATGTAAAATTATAAGTTAAAAATATATATAATGGGGTGTTTACATTTCTGTTTATTACCTTCTTAACAGTAAATAATTTTTTTTAACTAACAAAATGTAATACAAAAAATTCTATTTTTTTTCAAATATAAGAACTTTTTTCTCACCCTTAAACATGAATGAGGTTTATATCATTTAATATTTATATCTTAGTGTGTTAGTCTAGTGATTGTACGACTTTTTAAAAATGAAATATAAGGAATTTGCAGTCTTTCTTGAACACAAAGGAGTTTTGTAACATTTTGTGGTGTTATTTTTGTATATGAGCCCATTGGTAAAAAATAGTTTTCTTTTTTTCGCCAAACATTTGTTAATTTATATATATGATGTGTTTTTTTTTTTTTTCAAACACAAAACACTTGTAATCCAACTTAAATCTGGAACATGTGTATAACTTTTAGTAGCCGCATCTCTGCATATTATCTCTGTTTATATCATTTTGAAATATACATCTTTAAAACTTTAAATTTCATAATGCAATAAATTTATTATTTCCCTTGATTATGAAGGAGGTTTAAAGTATTTGTAGTTCTGTCTCTGTATTTGAAGCCCATTCGTTGTAAATTCAGGTTTCACCTAATCTTTCCAACATTTGCCTTTAACATAATTCAAATATAGAAATTTTTATTCCTTCCCCCTCCCCTCCCACAGTAAATTCCTGGCTACGCCCCTGTGTGACGTCAAAAAATGGCGGCCAGCTGGCACCTGGAGCCTAGTTCCCTGTTCCTTGTCCCAGACTCAGCATAACTGTTCTACAAATATATTATTTTATTATGCTTATAAACACCTCTTCGGTCGATCAGAATATGAATTAAATGGATAGATTCACGAGATGTATGGGATGATAGTTGGAGATTCTATACTTTGTGCATCTGTATTCCACAGCCAAGATTAATGGTTGTTGAAAATACGGTTGTAATTGGAGGCGTAGTTCATTCTTTTCGTTATTTGTTTTGGACGGTCATGCCACTCGGCAATTACTTTATTGTGTTCCGTGGCGTAGCGTCGTCTAACACCGAGTACAGAAAACCCGCGCAAAAAAAAAAAACGGGTGTAATATTGAAGATAAAGGTGTATTGCCCATCTTGATACGACTTACAATAGACTTTAAAGACTGTTCACGATAAAGTGAACACTTTTGAAATTAACCTTAGAAAAATGTCAGTGCCTCTGCCTGCATATATTTTAATGGGCGCACCGAGTGATATTCGCCCAGTAATGTTGGTAACGATGGCTGGATAATAGTTCCAAGCGTTAGCAAAAAGATTTGTCTAAAAATAATATAAGGATCTCATTTGTGATGACTTAAAATTATTCATGTCGCTTTCTGTTTTTTTTTAATTCATAGAAGTGAAAAATTATGCAGATTTATTAAGTATTTACTTTCTTGATAATTTCCCAGTTTCACTTGACCGACGCATGAATAAAGTGCTGAGGTCCAAGGCAATGTTAATTTTACGTAAGGCGGAGGGATACTCGACGTGCATAAAGGTAGATCTTAAGCGGGGCTTTCAAAAGTGCTCGTTTTACCGTGGACAGCCTATACTTGATAATTCTCCTAAGAGCGCCCGTTTCGCTTACAAGGCCGTGTTGGATCAGTGGCTCGGGGTACCCCCCTTTTCACCCCTGAGGCGAACTCGGCTAGATCCCTCGCGGATTTTCGTACGTGCGAATGCCGCTGGTTGGTTGGTTTTCTCGGGGATGTCCCGTCCCCCCCCCCCCATCACCGGGCTTTTCGACGCTGCTCCTCAACCACGTCGCTTCACACAGATCGGATATCAAGACCTCGCTGTTAAGAACCGCCATCCATGTACGTGGAGCCGGTGTGTTTTTATGTAAACAATTCAAGCACCTATAGACTGTTCACGGTAAAATGAGCTTTTTTGAACCCGGGGGGGGGGGAAGAGGACCAATAGCGTCACTTCTCCCACCAGAGAGGCGCCCAAACACCTCTCTGGTTACTGCCGGCATCAAGTTCAAAACAAACAAAGCCCCCGCCCCCTCTCTTCTAGTCTTTCCAACTCTACTAACCAAGAGTATGTTTTCCAAACACTCTGTCTCCTGTAGCATTCTATTTAATTTAATTTAATAGAATGAATGCAATAATTTTTGAAATTTTTACTTCTCTGTCGCAAGGGTTTTTACGTCTCTCTTGACGGTTTTTCTCTTGCTCTTCTTAGTTAAGACTAACTCTAAGTACACTTAGGGAGGTAGTCATGGCCCCAACGAGCAGGACATGGCTGCCCAATCCCTCTTTGCCGCGATGCATGTCTCCTTGCATAAGGTAGTTTAGAAGAAAAAAAAGCACTTTTGTAAGCTCTGCTTTAGATCTACTTGTGTGCACGTTGTGTATTATTCCGCCTTGTGTAAAATTAACATTGCCATAGGCCTCATCACTTTATTCATGCGTCGGTCATGCGAAACTGTGAAATTATTATAAACGTAAATATTTTACAAATCTGCTTGTTTATAAACGTCGATGCATAAAAAAAACGGAAATCGAAATAAATAATTTATGCTATCAGAAATGGTTACCTGATACTTTTATTCCAAGTTGAGATAAGGAACTATTTTGCACCCATCGATACCAAATTTACTGGGTGTATGTCACTCAGTGTGCCCGTTTAAATATATGCAGACAGGGGCAGTGACTTCTTTTTGGTTTGATTTCAGAAGTGCTCACTTTATCGTGAACAGCCTTTGGTAGACTTTCATATCATGGCTTGCCATTGGCCGCTGTCTGTATGACAAGCCGTTTGTCTAGCGGGGTATTCAGGATTAGAAAACTTCGCCGTTGAATTATAGTGACTCGCTAGCAAGTATAGTCTACCTAATAAAGACGATTCGCGGTATACTGAGCACTTTCGAAAACCCAGCTTAGGATCTACTTGAATTAACGCTGAGTATCCATCCGCCATATGCAAAATTAACATTGACATGGGCCCGATAATTTTACTCATCCGTCGGTCAAGTGAAACTGTGAAATTATTAGGAAAGTAAATATTTTACAAATATTCTAATTGTTACAGTTATATGCATTAAAAATTAGAAAGAGAAACATACAAGTTATGTATTCAATAATGTTTACCTAATACTTATTACTCAACGTTAACACATGGAACTATTTTCCCCTCCGTCGTAACCAACTTTAATGGGCGCATGTAAGTCACTGTGCGTGTTAGAATATATGCAGGTAGTAGCAGTGACAATTTTCAAAGGATGATTTCAAAAGTACGCAGTCTACCGTTAACAGAATATAACAGTTTATAGAACTTATTTCGGCCAATGAAAAAGATAAACATTCCCTACGCTGTTTCAAAATATTAATAATCCCTTTTCAAAAAATGTCGCCTTATATACCACTGCCCTTAAACGTAAGAAACAATTCTAGACACCTGAGAGCCCTTAAGACAGTTAAGTAGCAAAAAAAAAAAAAATATCTGCGTAATTTTATCACACATTTTTGTGGCATTATGTTTAAAATTAATGTGACGAAAAATTAAAAAATTTAACTAAGTGATTTAAGAAGAGAATCGAGGAAGTGCATGAACTTTAAACTCGTATATTTTTTGTCGCGCGAATTTTTAAATAGTAAATAATTAACACGTTTGTCTACAGTTGAAAACATTTGCTGACGTCACCAGGGGGAAAAAAAAAAAGTGGAAATACAATGTGATACTCACCCGTACTCATATGCCTATATTAAGTTTTAAAATAAATGTAGATATAAGTAAAATAACGCGCTAATCGCAGGTGAATAAGGTGCCGAATTTCAAAGAAATTGGGTAATTCCCTAGGTTAAGCTTCAAAAGAACTTCGCCTAAAATCATAGAATATTGTATTAATTTTTTTTAAACCTTTTTAATGGCCATAATCCTGCTTTAACCAAAACGTTTTAAAATTTTTGGTTTGATTTGATATTTTTCATAAAAATCCAATTGATATGAAGTAACAAAACTGTAAATTCACTTTAACTATTTTCCGTTTTTTTTTTAATATAAAAATTTCTTAGGAAACCAGTTACCAAGATTGTTTTTTATAATACTACAAGTAAGTTCGAACAGCTTTCACTACACAGCAGAGTGGAATGTGTAAAACCATCGCGGAGTTTCAACAAGCGATTATTGAGCGGGGAAGTACATAAACGACTCTCTACGTTTCATTAAACAACGTGCTGTAGGGATAGATTTCACTTCTGTACTTTTCAAAGCCCTGCTTAAGTTCTACTTGCATGCACGTTGTGTATTCTTCCGCCTTATGTAAAATTAACATCGCCATGGGCCTCGTCATTTTATTCGTGCGTCAGTCAAGTGGAATAGTGAAATTATTAGGAAAGTAATTATTTTACGAGTATGCTGATTCTTACACTAACATGCGTTAAAAAAAACCAGAGCAAAAGAAACAATTTCCGTTTTCGCAAATGTTTAGCCGGCATTTTAAATCCAACGTTAAGACCTGGGAATACACTCCCTCCATAGTTACCAACTTTACTTGCCAGTCAGTGAGCCCGTAAGAAAAGACAGTGACATTTTTCAAACGTTTGATGAACAGCCTACAATCTATTCACTGTTACTTCGCACTTTTCTGAAGCCCTGCTAAAGTTCTACTTCCAGGATATTCCTCCGCCTCGTGCAAGCTAAGCTTAACTAAGTCTAGAAAATTACACCAAAAGACAACGCACCGAATTCGTGAGCATTTAGTTGTAATAATATTTTGTAATAGAACTATTCCTTACTAGGAGCTACCAACACACGTTTTTTCTCACTGTTTTTTTTTTTTTCATATTTATTTTTAATGTAATATTATAAATTATAAAGAAAGTATAGTTAAACTACATTTTAACGAAAAGTAAGCTACTTTTATGTTAACAGAGGTATAAAACGCTTATGATGATGAATTACATGTTTAGCAAATAATTAAACACGTCAGATATGGGCTAATTTTACGAAGGTTCGACTCAAAAAGCGTGAATAGACTATATACAAATATCGCCATAACTGATAAACATTTTTGGCAAATTGTTTTCAAATAACTGCCCGTCAAAGTAGACGTATTTCTCACTGTGTTAACGGAGAAGGGGGGGGGGGGGGGGGTTAAACAGACAAGACAAATGCTGCCAGCAGCCAAGCAGCCTTGATCCGCGGCCCATCCTCTAGGTGAAGTCATTACGTCAAGTGCGGCAGATGTTGTGTTAGAGGCTATATTGGTGCTTGTCGTGTCTGGTTGCAGCATGCACCATTGAACGCGACGTGCTCGAGTCTTTCTGTTTATGGCGTGGTGGGGGTTATGGCGTGGTGGTGGTGGTGGTTATGCCGGCCTCGTATCCGCTACCTACTAACTTCGCAGCCGAAAAATTCCGAACGAGAACCAACGTCAAGGAAATTCCTTCTCAATGCGTCAGTTTTCAACATGACCGTTTCAAGCAATAAGTGCTCTACGGGACATTTTTTTAAAGGAACACTGGCACTTTAAGATATCTTGCCATTCTTTTTAAAATCTAAAATAAAAATGTATAGTTTACAAAAAAAGAATTATGAATATTATTTTTTATTTCTGAACGTGGCAGTAAATATTCTCTGAGAAAGTTGCGTTGAATATATATATATATATATATATATATATATATATATATTCAACGCAATAATATATATATATATATATATATATATATATATATATATATATATATATATATATATATATATATATATATATATATATATATTAAACAGTTATCTTTAAAATGGATGAATTGAGATGGAATTTTAGTTCTAGACTTAAACTCCGCAATTGAAAAGACCTAAATGGCACTCTTCGCCATATATATAATATATCGTCTGTTCACAGTAAAGAGAGCACTTTTAAGACCCTGGTTAATAGTTTTTCTATCAACTATTTCTAATCATTCAACCACTTTTTAAAATCAGTATTGCCATGTAATTAATGAACATACTTTATATATCTCACCGGACTCAAAATTTCACGTCTAAGGCTACAATAAAATATATTTATTGACTATTATTCCAAATTGGAGGGCTTTCAACATTTCTCACTTTACCGCGAATATTCTATACGTAGCTTGTGAATACTTTTTCCTCTAATAAAAAATTTTAAATCGCATAGTTTTCCCATTACAGCAGGTCAAGACCACAATTTGAGTGTTTTTGATATGAAAAAAATTATATAAACGAAACATTTACAGAAAATTTAAGAAGGGTGACTGAAAAGTCATTTCTCGATTCATTTTAAGTGATACTTAGCAAAAATTAATTTTACAGAAAATTATAGACTGCTACAATCCGGAAATTTAAAAAAAAAAAAGTCCTTATTTTGAGCAAGTTTCGAAAACAACAAAAATATATCCACAGCGTGATTTAAAAAAAAAAAAAAAAACTTTTTTTTAATGCGAATTATCTCATTTTGGTATACGAGATTTTTTTTATATTATTTGTGTAAACCAAAAACAATCCCCTTGTGTATTTATTGCAAATATAAATTAATGGATTGTTTTCTGACAAGCATTGTTAAGAAGGATAATAATATAATGCCCCCCCCCCCCCAACCAGGATTGCACACATGATCTTAGGATTTGAAATATTTTCTGTGCAAGTTAAATTAGAAAAAGTTTAAGTAAATTTTTTCTACGACAGTCTATAAATAACAGATTATCGAAATTTACCTAGCAGTTTCCCTAATTTCTTAACCACTTAACATCCACATTAACTTTTAATTTCAGTGGTCGCGAAGGAAGAAATGATTAGGTGTGAAATGTACTTGAGAGTTTCTTGTGACAAATGAAAGTTTGCAACCTAGGGAAAGGGTTTCATAAGAAGTAACCAGTTGTACACGTGTGTGTGTGCAGTGTGTGTCGGTAGCATCCAATGGCATTGCCCAGGGAAGAGCGATCTGCGCATGATTGTCACCTTCTTGACTTGACTTGACGAGCGCCTACCACGTGTCTGACGTGAGCGAATATACGCGGGATAATATGATAGGTGTTGATTTTTAACTGGCGGTAACCGAGAAGTGACAGAAGTCCCGCAACAACTGCATTTAAAAAATTTTTAATGGGGTGTTCTTTTTGCTTTGTCGAGCCGTAAAACATATATAAAAAAAAAAAATTCCAGTTGCAGGTTACAGCGAAAATGCCATATGTAAAAAGGGCTTAATCCTCGCCCGGTGCGTTTACCTACGAAAAGACGTAGACTCGTGCTGTAAACATTATTGTGGATAGGCTACCTCGAATATAGTTTACCTACGAAAAGACGTAGACTCGTGCTGTAAACATTATTGTGGATAGGCTACCTCGAATATAGTTTACCTACGAAAAGACGTAGACTCGTGCTGTAAACATTATTGTGGATAGGCTACATCGAATATAGTTTACCTACGAAAAGACGTAGACTCGTGCTGTAAACATTATTGTGGATAGGCTACCTCGAATATAGTTTACCTACGAAAAGACGTAGACTCGTGCTGTAAACATTATTGTGGATAGGCTACCTCGAATATAGTTAAACACAGCATTTTCAGAATGTCTTATCTTAAAACATGCATAACTGACAGGAGCCAAACTACGATAAGAAGCCTGTATGGAACTTCGATACAGACTCTTCATCAGTAAAATAATTGTGTTTATCTGTGTTGGGGACACGGCCGTTCGTTTACGTGAATACGTCTGCGTTGCGCTCGGACGCCTTGATGTTTATTTTACGTTCCCGGCACCGCTTCACTCGATCCTATGGGGTTTTATGGGGTATCACTGGATTTCTTTAGAGATGCTCTTTCCAACCGTATGCGATTTCTGTATTGTATTTCGACTTAGCTTTTTGACGCGTATAGGTCGACATTGTGTTAAGTTTTCTTAATTTTTTACATTAAACTCGTGCAATTTCACCATAAACCACGCCACACAAATGATTTTATACACGCAATCGATTGATCTTGACGAGAGCTGTAGATTGAAACTCAAACGAGCGTCGTAGCTTCTCCTAGACGAAAGTTATACTACGCGGAAGTTACACTCTAAATCGGAATCAGTTGATATTTACTGATTGCCAGTTAAAACTTCTCCATCCAGAATCAGTAGAACAAATACCACTAATTCAAACAGTAGACAATTAGTTATTTATAGTTGTATAATAAATAAGCTCCATGATGATAAAAAAGCAGAGCATTCCTATCTGAGATAAATTAAGTACGATTGAATTTGCCACAAAACAAAAACCTTATGTACACAAAAATAATTAGTGGATGTGGTTGCGATTGAACCTCCGCCCTAAAAGTAAGCATGCTGTAACTTTCAAGGTCAGCCATATTACCCATGCCCTACTTTGTCTATGTGTAACGAGCGTTTGTATTATGGGTATTAAATTAAAAATTACAGTGACAAACGGCTGTTTGTCCCGTAATGCGAAAGTACTTAATGCTATCTAAATATATACATATTCTGCGCGTGCGCCTGTCTTTGCAAGTTTCGAAAATTCAATATAAGTTAAGTTTGGTTCAGATTTTGTGCCTTGAAATATAATAATAGTTATTTCAATTTACGAGGTTATCGATGTTCACTACTATCCGCCATTCAAAAATTCAATGAGACAATACAGATTAAAACTATTATTTTAGTGACAGATTGATCAGTAATAATTTTGTTAATTCGACAGTGAGATGATAAGTGAAATACGCGAGATTTTCACTGACAAAATTTTCGTTTTCTGCAAGTTGCCCAGTTAAATAATAAGAAAACTACATATTTCATATAAGAATCAATCGTTTCTGACATTCAACTGTCGAATTATCACAGTTATTAGTAGTCAATCTGTCACTTCAAAACAACAGTTTCATCCTGTAAAATCTCGTTGCGTTATGAAATGGCGGATACAAGAAAACAGCCGCAAACTCGTTAATTGAAACAAATATATATTTTAAAGCACAGGATCTGAATTAAGTTGAACTAAGATTGACTTACGAACGTTGCAAAGACACGCACGTGCTAAGAATATGAGTATATTTCTACCGCATGAAGTGCTTCCACAACCGTTTGCCATAGTATGTTAATGTTACTGTGCAAAATACAAGAGTTACTATCGCAGTGGCAAAGTAGTGAAGTTGGTAAGACAACAGTAATTAAGACTGGAATATCTGTTGCATTATGGATGAATCAACTATAAATAACAGATTTTCTTCTGTTTTAATTAGTACATTTGTTTTTACTAAATATATTAGTATATTTCTTGTTTTACTGATTCCGGATGGAGCAGTTTCAACTGGCAATCAGTAGATATTAACTGATTTAGAGTGTATGAGAAGCGGCGAAACGAACTCGCAATCACCCCCCCCCCCCCACACACACACACACACACACACACACAAACGTAGCTTCACAGTTTTCACTCAACGTAACACATTCTTTGTGCCTTTGGCAATCGAATGGTGTAATTGAATTTAGAATGTAGACGATAGATTATGAGCTGAAATACCAAACTGTATCCCCCCGATTTCTTTATCATCAGATATTCTGGATTGCCTCCCACTATGGTCGCAGAATTTAAAGACGTATTCGCGTCAAAAGACAGAGTCACCGCTGAAAGTGCCTTAGGTACACGCAACACTACGAGAGCACTGCAAGCCTTTCAGAGCCATGCGCGTAGGGGCGATGGAGCACTTTCCTCCACAATTTCATTTCCAGAGTCAATACTTAAAAACCGAGCTAGTCAAGGTGCAGGAAACGTCTTAACAGCTATTTCGAAATCGAACTCATTTTTCTTACATGATTAGTTCCACATCTGTAACCGTAATCAAATATTCCCTAATTATTTTATAATGTCAATCCTACATGGGTAAATACATGTATAATAGAAACTGTACAAATAAAAGAAAATTCGTTAATTAGCCCTTGCATTGATTTCTTGTCTGGTCAAAAATGTTCATCACGAAGATCTGTAAGAACAATCGTATCGACGATGTAATGGAAGTACCCCGGTCCAGAGGCGCGAGCAGGCGAGTCGTTACTCACGTGGCGTGCGCATCCTGGCGCAGGACGCGGTGACTGGCTCTATGTGCTGCGGGGTCCGCCATCGCAGGCTGACAACTGCTCTGTCCTGTTCCCCCGCTGCATTTATTACGGCTTGCTCGACCTTGAGGGAGCCGCCTTACCTTGTCTTGCTCACAACTCACTGCACTCCCGCTAGCCTCATATCCCCGCCCTCCGAAATACTGCCCGACTGCGGCTACAGACGAGATGGTTCGCTCACCCTCCGTCTAAACCCTCACAGCTGCGATAGCCACTCCCGAATTCCCGCACATGGGAAGCGTGTCGGACCATGTCGCTGGTCAGCGGCTATTTGTCGGTGATCTCACGTTTCCCCCACAGTAGAATGATTATACCTACCGGTTCTAGGCCAGGGACACTGGAGCTCGGAGCAAAAATGTTAGAAGAGTCCAGATAAAGCCCGTGCCTAAGAAAGTGTAACCAAACCAACCTGATATGGCTCATGCCAATATGGCGGTCATGTTTACATTCTGAACAAACAACATCAATGTAATTAGGGACGTTTGTTATTAATTTGTTAAGCAGACAGATATGATATTCAGTGAAGTGTATTTAAAATGTAAGTAAATGTCAGTTTACGTATTTTCTGGCGAGAAACAACAGCTGTTTCAGTGACTTAAAAGTAGTTTCGGCAAAAAAAAAACGTGGCCTATTCCACAGAAACACAGTAGGCCTAGGTATCAAATTTTTATAAGAACTCGTTTCGGCTTCAACGGGGTGAAGATATCGCCCTTATTTTGGCCTTATTCTGACAGATCCTGCAAAGACAGGAGAATTGTAGTATGTTTTAAAAGTTTGTCTGCCTAAAGGCAGTAGAACCTAGGTACAATTGTACGCATCTCACCAGTTATGACACAAAGATAAGTGTAGACCCTGACCGTAAAACACTGGCGTTTTTGAACAAAGTTTCAGCCAATTCTGTCAAGAGTTTTCCGTTTTTTGTTACATAAATAGGTGTTTGCTTAAAAAAAAAAATTCAAGTTCAGGGACAAGTTCGATGTCTTGACAACATTATCAGTTTTATCTCCCAAGTCTCCTAACCATGCAAGTAGAAATTCGGGCCACCAATATCTAAGCGCATCCAATTAGGCCCCAAGTAAAAGATTGGTTTTCATAAACTGGGATCAGTGATGTATGATTTGCTGTATATCAGAGCATCTGCCAATGTTACAGCATTCTTCCTCATTGGCGAAAAGAGGGGGGGGGGGAAGAGGGCAGTAATTCAGCTGGTACACAAACTGCGAGGACATTCACTTGTCTCGGGAAAGTTTAATAACAATAAATGCTGCAGTCACAACCATGTGTATCATACATGCTATTGATCTGAACTTGTTTAGTTACTGAACACATCCATACCAGTATTCTCCTAGATATTTCCCAGCTCCCTACACTTCAAATTAATATTTGCATTGTGTGATTATAATTTTTAACAATATTCACTTAATCATATTTATATTTTAATTAAATCAGTTATATGAAATTGATTGCTGTGGTTTGAGCAAAAAGCCAACTAAATTTGCCCCCCCCCCACATACACACACACAAGTATGGATAAGGTTATTACAACTTTATCTCAGCAAAAATACTTATTAATGATGTGTAGGATCCAAAAGAAAAAAAATACTCACCGGTTTAAGAGGTTTGGGCAGCTCTTTGCAGCAGACGTGTTTAGAGCTGAGCAGAAATTAAACTAATATGAAGCAGCGCCAGAATGCAAAGGTGGATGAAAAGGGAGGTCCCTGAAAAACTCACCAGCTGCATTGTCCGGTATGATTCCCTCGTGAAAAAATTCAGGAGGTACCCGGCCAGGAGTGAACCTTAATCACTTTGGTGGGAGACAAGCGCTCAAGCCACTCGACTATAGTGGCACATTACCTTCATATTACCTCATTGTACAGTGATGCATGTCTTCAAACATTAAAGCAACATGCCAGTTCAGCACATTAAACACAGGCCAAGCAAGTTGATGCGATGGTAAAATACTAGACTCACATTTGGAAGGGTACTGGTTTGAATCCTAGCCCAGACATCCAGTGCCGCAAAAGAAATTTTGGAAGCTGTAACTCTCTCCTTCCCTTTATATTATCCGAAATAAAACACTTTTTTCCCCTTTCACGATGCGGATCCCTTTAGTTAGGGGCCCAATACAACTGCACACTTTAATATCCCTTGTCACCTGCCCGGGCAGCCATTCTGATTAGCTCCCATGTTTTCTCAAGATTACTCCAGGAAGGTGCTGTGCAGGTTCCTTATGGAGGCCATGGCAGGTTCCGCTTCTGTTTCCTTCTAGTTCTGTTGTTGTGTATACCTGTTTATAATGACCTTGCTGTTGAAGAGACAAACCAGCTAAATAAAAGGTCAGCTGAAAACAGACCTATCTGTTTACAAGAGTTGATTTACTGGCAGCACAGTTCCAAGTGTAATTTCATCTTGTGATAAAACTGGTATTATGGGTTTCGTAACTTCACTGTGCTTATTTGCAAGTATTCCACTGACAGCACGTGAATCCACTGTGCACAGTACATTTTTTTAAAATTTATTAATGGCTTAGAGGTGCAGTTAAGCTATGGTCACCTTCTCTTACACTGGGCCCATTATGAATTCACTCTAACTTGCTAGAAATACATACATAGATATTACATATAATACACATTTAACAATTAAACAAACCAAGTATACAATTCAATTACTCTCTCACTTAATGACGCATCGTATCTTAAGTTTGGCCAACAGGATGACAGAGCCAGGAATATGCAACAGGGTTAGAACAATTATTTACTGCAGGATTTTGAGCAAGACTCATAACAGTTATTTGCGCAATTACATCTTTATGAACAGAAAATGTCTTCCAAATTATAAGATTATCCAAGTCAAGTTGGTATATTTAAACTACAGTAGGATGAGGGGGTTTACGATATTTAATCAATTTATGCAATTTTGTAAAGCTAACCATCTCATTTTGCTGTAACACCTTGCATATCAAAATAATACATAAAAAATAATTACACCAGAAATGTAATAATCATCAATTTAAGTATTATATTGTAGACTTCAAATCAGCATACTGTTTTTTCGTACTCGTTGCCACCATAACATTCATCCAACATCAACTAATCACACGATACAGTACTTTTATACGAGAGCATGTCCCCTAATTGTCAAAATGCCACATTGTTACGCACAGCTGGGTATTGTAAACAATATTGATACACACAATCCTTTCCATTTTTCAACTCCACAAACATTGCAATGTATTGATTTTCTTTGAAAAACACCGCGATCGTGGACCTGCATAAATAATGTACCGTGCTCCTTAATTTATGTGTTTCTGCCTGTGAGTAGTGGGTAACTCCAACTCTTCATTTTTTATGTTAAAATGAGTAGCCTTGTGACCTATTTCCCACGTGCACAGATAGAGAGCACAGCTGTATATGCTACTACAGCGCTGCCTGCATTAGTGCTGACATGTCGTACGAGATCAATACACCTTGCATGAACGGGAAAGAGACAATTGTTTTAATTATTTGCACCTAAACAATAAGCTAATTTACATGAGGTAAATGGATGCATTGACTAATGAAATAATGTTGGTTCAGCGAAACATTTCTTTTTAATTTTTGCAATACTGTAATTAATTACTAAGAAAGTAGCACTTACATTTCACAACGTCACATATGAACAACCTGTACGTTGGGAATGATTAACCCAAGCACCTTTACATACAAAAAAAAAAGCTAATATGTCACAGTTATGAATTTTAAAAAAAAGTATTCACATTTTCCATAAAACTCCATACAGTAGGTACCGTAAAAATGGATAAATTTTGGTGATTTTTATATGGTAGCATTAAACTTTATCCTGAGAAATCAGTGATTGACTTACACTAAATATTTTTGCAAACGAAGGGGGAATAAGAGGGGTCCATTTGAGAAACAATATTCTGTTAAGACATTTTACATGTAAATGTAAAGTTACTACATAATGAATTATTTTTTATCAAGCAATTGTAAGATTATAGTCAAACTGCTGCACAAACATGCCGGTACCTGATAACTTAATGCTTCTGAAGCTCAAACTTTTTTAATCTGCCCTCCCCACGATAGCTCAGTTTAAGTACAAAATACTAAAACAAGATTAATACACACAACTAATGTGAGTGAAAACAAATGTTAATCAGGTCAAATATGGAGAAAAAAAAGTAGACAATTCATCAACTACATAGGACCTTCCAAAAAAAAAAAAAAATTTAAAGGTTTTGATTTATCCGCAAATCAAATGTCTGTGCGTGTGGTATTTTAAAATAAGTCAATTTAAGTGTAATGGGAACTTGGTCTTGTAACAATTATGCACTTTATTTGCCGGTAAAATCATCAAGTTTTTACTAAGCGAAACAGCCTATCGGCCCTACCCATAAAAAAATTGCTGGTACCATACTCAAACTGCTAAGAATTTTTGCATAATGTGAAATAAGTGAAGGTGAATTAACAGAAATTATTAAATCTCCCTTTCATAGTCCCTGTGCTTGCAAAAGCACGTGCTTCTCAAAATTTGACAGTGGTAATTATTGAGGAATATGAGATCTAAAATTGTTGCGTGATGAGAGACACATGAAGGTACTGTAAGCTTACAATATTGCACGTCACCTCTAACGTCACTAAATTGTTCTTTACCCTTAACATTCTACAATGCATAATTTCTACTTGTAATATTACTACAGTGCTCATATCCACCAACAAAATATAAATGTACATAGCTTCTTATAAATGTATATTATTGTAATCTGGATTAAAATATTTGTTAGTAGCTGAATATTAATCCTAATATTAGACCTATCCTATTAATCCTAATATTAATCCCATGCAAAATTAAAGTTTGCATAAATGTCAAATGTGTGCCTCATAAATTACCCACAGGTACTTTTTCACTGCTTTTTAAAATACACTTGGCAACTTTATCTCTCTGATATTAGTAGGTAAACTATTATATACCTTTTGCAACATTAACCATAATACTTTGCGCCATACTTCGTTGTTCTAACAGTATTGATGTGAATGTTTTTAATTTGTCTAGTTTTCTACCTATGAACGTCTTCATTATTATTAACAGGGGGCATTACAATGTTTTTGTTTGTCATTGATAGCTTGATACATATAGGTCATGCTTACATCTGTATTATCCTTCAAATTGTCCACTACATAACATACAATATAAAATCTAATGCAAGAAATCATTATATTCAATATATATCTTTCGAAGTTTCCAGCAAAAAAAAAAAAAAAAAAAAAAACAATTTCAGATGTAAATCTGATCACTGGTAAAGATAATGCTGTAAATTTCAAAGCAAACTGACATGAATAAAGGCTGTTTACGATAAATTTGGCACTTCTGAAAGCAACATTTGAATAACGTCACTACAGTGGACTTGAGTCCAGTAGTCACTGCCCCTACCTAACCGCATGTAGTTTCACGGGCCCACTGATTGGCCACGCGCCAGTAAAGTTGGCACTTCTGAAAGCAACATTTGAATAACGTCACTACAGTGGACTTGAGTCCAGTAGTCACTGCCCCTACCTAACCGCATGTAGTTTCACGGGCCCACTGACTGGCCACGCGCCAGTAAAGTTGGTGACGATTGAAGGAAAGTAGTGTCTTGTCTAAAACACTGATTTGAAATTGTTATGCTAACATTTGTGAATACTGAAATTATTTACTTTGCTTTATGGCTTTTTTTTTTTGGTGCATTTAAGTGTATTAATTTAAAAATTTTGCAAAATATGTAATTTTCTAATACCTAATATCGACGTTTCACTTGACTGACACACAAATAAAGTGATCAGGTCCGTGGCAATGTTAAATATACATATTGTGTAAGAGTACACAGTGTGCACACATGTAGATCTCATCATCTGAAGCAGGGCTTTCGACAGTGCTCAGTTTACCGTGGGCAGCTTATGATGAAAAAGTCACTCGTAGCCAACATTACAGCCTCTTCTTCAAAGTGTCCAGTAACAAATAAGAACTTCAGCCACGCAATTCATAAGTAATAAACATTACGCTGATGAGTCAAGTTGTTGATAAAATTAATATAAATAAAAAACAAATAACCAAATAATTGAAATAAAAAAAGTTTTCAGCCGTAGACCTAGCTGCTGGGTTTTTTCAGAAATAGTAGGCCTACGTCCTCACTTTAACATAATTCTTGCAAACGGCTCTAATCAAATCAATCCTATGTTCGTAAAATTTGTTTTGGTCTTGAACATAAATACAAAGTGTGAGAAAAAATTTGACTGCGCAATCCAAACAATGTTTTATTGCACAGCACTGTAAATCTACCACGAAGGCATTTCCCACCACTTTCTGCTGAGGCAGCCCTGATTGTTTTATTTTCTGGCAGTTTAATAGCTGAATAACATATCTTGATGCATAAAATAAACCATCTTAATATTTAGGTTAGTTAGGGTTCCTGGAACTTTTCCATTCTCAACAAGGGTTGAAAGGCAATTTTCACATTTAATAACTCTGTGCAAATAACTTACCACAAATCCTGCAGTATAAGTTACAACGTACTGTGCATGTTATGTGATTTCTTGAAGGTCAAACATGTATGTAAGATATGAAGCCTCGGTGATGGACAGTATGTTTTGATCTTGAATTCTTGCTTCTGGTGTAAATGCATTTATTGCAGCAACAGACTAACAGCTCGTGATACTAGTTTACTCCAAAGGAATATGGTTTCCTGTAGGCGTTGGTTTCAGTATCATATTAATTAAGCACTTTTTAACATTTTACACACTTTAGAAGTTCTGTTACGACCAAACACTACACATGCCATTTCCCTTTAGCTGGCAGCTTTTACCACGAAAGAACGGTGGTCACCGATCACTTTCACGCAATATATAACAATTAGTTTACAAATATTGTAGTTTAACTCACAAAAAAAATATTTATATAAATTTCAAAGTACGTCAACGACATTCGCACAATGCTTTATTATGGAAGAAAACGAAAAAGTGGCTCACACCAATATGGCGGACGGGAAAAGTCAGCTCAGTACCCCTCCCCCGCCAAGGATTCATTCCCCTATTCATCATAACGACTTTGTGCTCCCCTTGTTGCTCGGAGCGCCGGAGCCGGCCAGCCGCCATGTTGAAATTTTCCTTTTTCTCTCAAAGTTCCCTTTTTCACTCTAAATAGACTAAATTACTTCAAAATTTCCCTTTTCCCATTTTTTTTTTTTTTTCCTTAAAAAAAATTCCCATTTTTCCCAGAGCAGGAGACCAGGATTTGTGACCCAGGTGACCTAGGTTAGCGGCCCTGGAGTCACGAGAGCCTTTAACCCGTGGCCTTTGACCTTGACCCCAAAATATAAAAAAAACTCCTAAGAATACAAAAATTAAAAATAAAAATAAAATCTAAAAATCCCAAAAGGTTTGTTGCTAAAATTATTATTACACAATTCATTAAAAACTTAACTTTCCGAAGGTCACCCCTTAACCATATCCAGTCCGCCATGGAGGGTTGTATCCTTCGTGCAACCACCATCTTGTTAGGTGTAAACGGCGACCATCGCAAGGTGGTCGTTGGTTGCGCCAACCAACGACCACCTTGGTAAGCGACCACAAACTTGGTTGATGTCACCCATCCGCCATATTGGAAGCCAGTGTCCCTTGACCTTAACTTAGACCTTGAGCGTGATTATTACATTGACTTTTACCTTTTATCTTGACCTAGACCCCAGTGACTTTAAATGAGCTTAAAAAATAAAAATAGAGAGAATATTCCTAAAATTAAGCCAGCATATCACATTACAGACTAATACCCCTATATTGGATGGAAGAGACCTTCGTTATTGACCCCAGTGACCTCAAATGACCTAGAAAATAAAAACTCGAGAAAAATTCATACAAGTCAGCAAGCATATTATGTTACAGACTACTACCACTATATTGGAAGCATGTGATCTTGACCTTGACCCTATGACTTTGAATGACCTCGAAAACGAAACTCGAGAAAAATCCATAAAAGTCAGCAAGCATATTATGTTACAGACTACTACCGCCATATTGGATGCAGGTGAATTCAACCTTGAGCCCATGACAATGAATGACCTTGAAAACAAAAACTCTAGAAAAATCCATTAAAGTCAGCAAGCATATTGTGTTACTGACCATACTGGATGCACGTAATCTTGGCCTTAATCCCATAACCTTGAATTACCTTAAAAATAAAACTCGAGAGAAGATCAATTAAAGACAGCAAGAATATTACATTATTGACTACTACCACCATATTGGATGCAAGGGACCTTGACCCCATGACATTGATAACAAAAGCTCGAGAAAAATGCATAACAGTCAGGAAGCATATTATGTTAATGAATAATACCACCATATTGGGTGCAGGTAACCTTGACATTGACCTTATGACCTTTTAATGGCCTTGAAAACCAAAACTCGTTAAAAATTGTATGCATATAATTGTACATATAGTAGAATAATGCTTTTTATTTAAATCTATTTAATTTCTGTGACTTTTAATTTTAATTATACTCTGGCAAATTAGATAAGCATGAAATAAAACCCAATTTTATTCATGAGGCATTTTTTATTCAATTAATTTATTACAGTCGCTCATGCCCTCAAAAAATTACAGTGTTCTTCAATATATATATATATATATATATATATATATATATATATATATATATATATATATATAATATATATATATATATAAATTTGTTGTAGGTTATAGTCTTTTATGCATCTTGCTATTCACACTAGTGTTTTCCTTGTGCGCAAATACCGTTACATGTATTACACCGACACAATGTGAAAGACAGGTTAGGCCTATGTACGTAATTATACATTTGAGAACATGCAAGTGTTCATTCCACACAAACCGACTATACCGCACTCATTGCGTCTTTAGCATTAACTGTTGCATCATAATCACCTGTCGATGCAGCAATAGTTATTACCTGCAACACTTGCTGACTGCCAGTAGAATAATCCGTGCAAATCTCGGTAGGCCCATGTTCTTTCAATGTATCACCTTGCAGAAACTGCAATGGTGCATCGCGCGAAAAGGACTCTTCGTACAGGCAGTTCTGACATGCCAATTTGTCCGTATGTGAAAACTCGATCACAGGATCGGCACTGGCGACAACCAGTTAGCGATGATGCAGGTCGTGGCTCCATGATCGTTGAGTTCAAAAGCAGGTATTTGTATTCGCAATTAGTTTTGGTGGCATGACAAGAGAGCGCTCCCATATCGATGTTTACCTCACGATGCCAGAACATCAACTATAGTTTTTTTTGCAGTAAAGAGCCTAGCTTGTGCCCACGAATGTATTTCCACCATAACATTTGTATGTAAAAATACGGGAGCACTCTGAGGAAACCCACATAATCGTTCGCCACAGATGAAAAAACACAGTTATGTTTACCTAAATATAGAAATAAAAAATAATTGTATGTACCTATATTTATATATACGTAATTATGTCTTGAATTAATATAAAACAATTTTATTTGCATATCTATATACATAAACATATTTATGTATAAAATAAATAAAAAATTATTTCATATTCCCACACTTTATATATATATATACATACAATTATGTATAGGATTTATTTAAAGTAACCTTCTATTTACTGATTTATATACCTATACATAATTATCTATAAAAAGACTTTGGAAACAATCACATATTTATTTATTTATATATAATTAATTAAAAATTAATTCAAATATTCTTAAATTTACTTATTTATACACATATACATAATTATGAATAAAACAAAATAAATTAATAATAATTTTATATTTCTATATTTATATGTACACAACTATGTATAGATTTAATTAAAAATAATTTTATATTACAATATTTATAGATATACTTATATATTAAAAATAACATTACATTTACTCATTTATATACCAATACATAATTATGTATAAAATTAATTTAAAATAATTAGATTTTTGTATATTAATATACACATACACCTACAAGCATATTTAAATATATTGTAATGTTAGTATCCACGTGTTTTCTCTTGGGACGAACGAGTATGTAGGTTTTTTTTAGAGTGCTCCCATATTTTTTATACATATTTTGTGGTACAAGTCATTTTGTGGGCACAATCTAGGCTCTATACTATTTTTTTTAAAAACTGCATTTATATTGAAAGCAATGACAGTCGATTTTCTGACACCATAAGGTGAACATCGATTTGGAACCGCTCTTTCTCATACCACGAAAATGAATTGCGAATACAAATATTGTCCATTTCATATAAGTGGTCTCAAATCTGGCAGTTCTAGGAAAGTAGTGCCAATGGCATCTGGATGGCTATCCTTCCGCCACAGCTGAACTGTCATTGAAGGTGACTCTGTTTTCAAACAAACACCATGTGACTGCCAATATTTGTAAACAAACAACATATTCATGCCTGTTTTTGTCAACAAACAGCATGTGCCTCCTCCCAAATGACTTTTAGAAGCTGTGAAGGGCTGTTCAAACATTTGCAGATTGGCAAAAATCCCATAATTTTTTTATTAATATATTTTGTAAATGACTAACAGCCCATGTAATAAGTCTATAATTTGATAATTTTTTTAGCTTGCAAGAAATGTGTAACCAGGATGCACGAAAATGAAATTGTATTTTGACTGCCAAATGAATAAAATATATTTTACTGATTTTGAATACACTCTAAATATATTAATTACAAATAATCTTGTCACACTTACCTGAAGTAAGTTCTTGTAAACACAAAAATTTAGCATGGTTTCCCCGAACACCAAATACCAAGGTCCCCCCCCCCCCCCCCCGCTGAATGCACAAATGCCCAAATAATGGCTCCCTCCTCCCACACTTTCTTTTCAAAGACAGTATACGTTCTTACATACAGGTTATGCCTACTCTTGCGTTAAAAGTACATAATTTAGCTTTATGGTATATGAAAACAAACTCTGTACAGCCTGATACTTTTATGGTGGTTATAATTCTCAGGATGTTAAAGTATGTAGGTACCCAAAGTAATATTTAAGCAAATGTTACTTCATTTCAGCAATCTTAATAACTCTCAATTAGTAACTCAAATGTTAAGTATTAAGGTCTACATACAAAATATTTTAATAACTTTTCTCAAATACCTACGTGTTCAGATTGCCATGCTGCCAATAAGAACATATTTCTGACCAACTCAGTGTTTATATTGTTACAATTTCTCTCTCTGGAAATTAAGTGGGCTATACCAAGTTCGTTAAGGAATGAAGGTCTTAATCAAATAAAATAATTAATTATAAATTCCTTATTTTATTACAGAAAAATTCTCTGAACTCAAAATCTCACAATAAATTGATATCACTTACTGTTTAAAATTAATTACTCCAATTTAATACAATTTATAATTACCACAAATAAATCAATGAAATTAAATAATTAAAGATCAGTCCCAATAGACAGTGTATCAATCTATTCAATTATTTTATAACTTATGCGTCCATATTTTAAAGTTCGAATATGTACGATAAAATCAGTATTACACTTCCATTCAGTCCCACCTCAGTTCAGTCCATGTCCCGCCAGTCGCAATGTTCTAGAGTCCTCCAAGCACCCTCACGCACAGTAGGCTTCACTCGTCTGTTTCACACCCTCTCGTCCATTCAAGCTACGAACACCTCACTCGCCGTCGTCCCGTAATCTCCAGCCGTCGTCCACACTCCACTTCGCTCGCGCACACTCTCCAGACGGCCTCCATCAAAGACTGCCGGTCGCTGGGTTGCGGCAGTATATATAGTGTCTTAGGCCGCCACCTAGAATCTTCCCCAACTCGCGTGATGCTTCGCGGAGGAACGAGGCGCCAGCCATTCTCACCAGAACATTCTTGCGTCGTCGCCAGACCCATCGAAACCTCCAGCAGGGGAGAGGGGCTGTGATGCAATCAAGGCGCCGAGCAGCGCGACAGCCCGACCTTCTGTCCATTCCATTATTCACGGGTTTCCCAGAAGGATGTCAGGAGGCAACCCCTGGTGGGTGGGTGGTTGGGGGGGGGGGGTGAGTGAGGTAGGTCCACCGCCACAGTGCCGGGCAGCAGCGCGTAACACTATTTACACTGAAGTTCAGTCGCACAACCTCCCTCCTCAAAATTGTGAATACAGTCCTAGGCTTGTTCTCGGGTACCTAATGAAAAACTGTATTTCAGTTCAGAGATGTTACAAAGCACTCTAGAGAAGCAGATGTGACCTACAGCAACAATATATCAAACGAACATGTTACTTACACACCAAAAAGATGCTCCACATACCCAAGATTGAAGACATCAGAAAGTTTGGTTTCCTGAGCGATAAATTTTGGAATGTTGTAGTTCCTGCTGATGCACGAGACACTTCTTTATTATGTTGGAGCACCTTCGTTGGGTGCTTAAATTGAAAGAATTTTTGTTTGATAAGCATGGTGTAATTTACTTGATACCAAAAAGTTGTCTTTCCAATGTAAATCCTTTTTACGTGGGTTATTCTTCTGTTACTCTTACAATATTCTTAACAACTAATGTCAAAAACACACGAGAGCTTTTAATTTGCAAAACAAAAATTCTCAAAACGTTTATGAAAGACTCCAACGTTGAAACCTACATGACATTATGTTAATTTCAAATACAGCCTTTAAAAACAGGGAAACGTTTGAATTTATTTGTTAACAAGTATCCCTGCTTAACAAGCTTGACAAATTTTATATACGTTCTAAAAAAAATAAAGTGATACAACTTACAAGTTTGTATGGCCAGTAAGCTTTACATTTCGAAACCTTCCAGAACCAGAGTGTTAGAGTTTCAATCAATAATAACAGAGAAATATGCATAGCAATGAAATGTGGGCCCAATTAGGGTATCATCTTTATTTTATTTCGAGGGAATAAGGAAAAAGTGAGAGGGGGAGGGGAGAGAGAGAGAGGGAGAGAGGGAGAGAGGGAGAGAGGGAGAGAGGGAGAGAGGGAGAGAGGGAGAGAGGGAGAGAGGGAGAGAGAGAGAGAGAGAGAGAGAGAGAGAGAGAGAAGAGAGAGAGAGAGAGAGAGAGAGAGAGAAGGGGGGCTAGTTTATCGTCATTCGTGAGACGGGAAAATTTTGATGTTCTTATAATGCTGAAATCTAAGCCCCAACGTGCACCACACGACGGCCAATGTTTCAATGTTTCATCTTCAGTACGATATCGATTCTTTTGTATTTATGTTGCAAATGATATTAAGTCAGGTTTGAATACACAAAATTCTACAGTTTTCAATAGAAAATGCTTTACTATACCTAAACAATAAACAATTATTCACTTAGCTGAACTGACGCTTAAAAATTATTTTCTTGAAATATTGTAACCGTCTGGAAACTGTTGTCATGATTTTCTAACTGTTTATTACTTGTGGGTCAAGAAGATTACAGTTATTTATACATTCATGGCCAAATATGTATTGTTTACATCTTCACTTGCCTCTGATTTACTCTCTGACGTACACACGTGCATATACACACGCCGATATTCGCACGGGCACAAATATAACTGCCGTATTATAAATGAAAACATGTCCACTGCAACTGACATAATTAGCAACAAAAGAGAAATTAAAGTTAAGAACAGAAGAGAGAGGTGACACAGAAGAGAGAGCTGAGCGCCAAGTCCAGCCATGCAGTACCCTGTTCAGACCCGTGCCACAGGTTCACCTTTGTGGCTCCTATCCATTGCGCTCTCTAGTGTATAAATAAGGTTGCCTTAATAAAGTAATCCTTATTTTGTATTTTTTTCCCTGCATACAGACAGTGTACAATAACTTCGGCAAAAATATGTGTGCATTATGCACAAATGATAATCTCACTAATATTATTAATTTTGGTAATGAAATAAGTAGAACTGTTACGTAATATTTAAATTTTTGTTGTGCGAGGTAACTTCCCAGAGCGCAGAAACCCGTCAAGTATGGGCTATGGAGGAATGATTATATTAAGTATAACGATATCATATCGAGTCTACGGGCTATCGAGGTATCCTAGACAACAAATTTACCCCTTTACACCCTTTCAGGTAATATTTTTCTCGAAAATTTTGAAATTACTTTGTAAAAATATTGGGAGCGTTGCCTGACAATTTTGAGGAGATTTTTGTGTCTTTGGTAGGGGAATGTATTATTATTTAAATGTAACATAAATTGCATGCTGTAATTTATTTACATGGCAGGAAAATATCACGTACGTGTAGGGAGTAATAGCGCTGTTTTTAAATTTCTCACTTCTCTACATAGTTTAATAAATTGATTTATAACCATTTTATCTTTGTAAATACTTTGTTTATTTAATCTTCATTCAAAACTAAGGAAATATAGATAATTTAAATAGCGAAGCGCAGTAGCTTAATGGCAAACTTCCGATGCTGTGTTATTCGCGGTGCTCTAGTTTTTTATTCGCATGTTCAAATCTCGGTTGGATGATTTTTTTGTACCTATTCAGATGTATTAAGGTATTTTTTATTTTGCTGAATAAATAAAACGCAGGTCAATTGTCAATTAACGATAGTAAAAGCTATGGGAAATATTTTATTGCAGTGCACTGACATAACATGGTAATCTATCAAATCAAATTGATATATAACAAAAATTTAGATAATTGTGACAGCTGAAAGACCGTTCAGAATTCTATTACTTTTTTCAATTTCTTCTTATGTTTATGATTTTTAAAATTTACTATTTTGAAGTTCTAGCTAATAATAAGGGGAATTTTTTCAACGAATATTTTTATCATTAAAATGTTTTATATTTTGAAGAATAAGGGTTTTCTTATTTCATTAATTAAGGTTACTAGGCCCTATCACTCACATGCTGTTAAGTCCTGATTACGTAAACATGTCCAAGATTTTAAAAAAAAAGTGTAATGGTTATCAAACTGATCTGACATGCTGATTTCACTCCACCGAAGACGGAATTTCTAAATGTAGGTACAAGTTCGCTTACGTCGAGGATTTCTTTAAAGTAAACAAAATATAAATATTTATCATCTTCGTTATTTTTATCGTCATTTCACTTTCCCGTGTGAAAAAAGCCTGCACTCGCTCTTCTCCTCGACCTGTCAGGAGCGCGGGCGGCTGTCTGTGTGCAGTCGCGATACTTCCTCGACCTGTCAGGAGCGCGGGCGGCTGTCTGTGTGCACTCGCTCTTCACCTCGGCCTGTCAGGAGCGCGGGCGGCTGTCTGTGTGCACTCGCTCTTCACCTCGACCTGTCAGGAGCGCGGGCGGCTGTCTGTGTGCACTCGCTCTTCACCTCGACCTGTCAGGAGCGCGGGCGGCTGTCTGTGTGCACTCGCTCTTCACCTCGACCTGTCAGGAGCGCGGGCGGCTGTCTGTGTGCACTCGCTCTTCACCTCGACCTGTCAGGAGCGCGGGCGGCTGTCTGTGTGCACTCGCTCTTCACCTCGACCTGTCAGGAGCGCGGGCGGCTGTCTGTGTGCAGTCGCGATACTTCCTCCGCGGCTGCTCTTTAAAATTCCGCGCTGATAAAATCAATTAACTTCACCACTCTCTTTTATCCCGTACAGGCAGGGAAAAAGAGAGTAGAAATCAGTTATGGAAACAGCTCCCAGGCGCTACCCTGGGAATCCTGTACAAGAATGTTGCTTTGCAGCTTAAAATATGTTTGATGGGTGCGGAGGGGGGAGGGGGTTAGCTTCTCCTCGCCTCCGCAATCTAATTGAGAACCAACTGGGTGGCCAAGGTCCCTCACAAGGGACCGATCTACCCCCGCGCTGAGTGAGTAGCGTCCCAGTGATGTAAAATGGCGGCGACTTCCTCCGCGCACATTTCACATTACTTGAGGTCAAGAATGTTCTATGTACAACACTTCGATGTTGAAATAAGAGTTTACTGAGTTGACGTAAATGTATTTGGTGTAAGAGAGGATCGAGTCTTCAAAAAAAAACGTGTGTAGTTATATGGTTACATTAATTCCTCTTAAATTTATTTTCCCATTCACATAAGTATTAAACAGTCATAAAGAGTTACCATTCCTAATGGAAAAGTTATATATTAAAAAATAATGCGAAACCGTGGCAAAACAAATGTATTTATTAATGTTTGAAAATAAAATAATTTTTGCTTATAACAAAACCATAATTTCATGAGCTTCAAACACAATTTGACAAAGGTACATACTTACGTCACTTTTGTTACACAATGTTTTATGTCAAGTTTGCGTGAATAAAATATGCACGGACTACTTCAAGACCAAGTATAACAATTTGTATTAAGAATCAAACGTCTCGTCATTAAAAAAAAATCAAATTAAAACAAATTATTTGGTAAATAAAAATACTTATGAAAGAGTACACATCTGAATGTCCAAACACATGAAGAAAAGCACAAACATGTAACACCAAACCCAAACAGGCATATCTCAGGTGTGCGTGCGTGCGTGCGTGCGCGTGCGCGTGTGTGTGTGCGCGCGCGTGTGTGGAAGCATATATTTTACTGTCTCAAATGGCCATATTTCTATTAAGTAGGCTAATAGATCATAAGTTGTATGCAGAAAGTAGCGTATTTAGGGCAACTCAGATATCAACATTTAAAATGTAAGGGTTCATTCAATGCTTCACTGTTTTAAAACCAGCCATTAATGTTTTTCTATTGTTCTGTAGAAGAAATGAAGCTGACACTAATAGTGCAAAATAACTGCTTTCATGGAAGTAATAATTGTCATTGTTTCCTCAGAGTGTATAAACTTCCAAAACTGTGGAGATTTGGGACTCTCCGAGTTCTGGGACCTGAGGCAAACTGTTCCATTTGCCTCCTTTTGTGGGCTGGACTGAGAGTCATTTCAAATCCGAATCTGGGACCACAAAGTTTAGACAAGTGATATAAATCTGTTATTACCTACTTAACTATACACACGCCAGAGTTGGAAACATAAAAATACTACGACATTGTACTAATATAATGGCAGGATTTTATGGCGCGTAGGTGTACAGCTACAAAGAGGCGTGGGCCTAATCGCACCAATCCGGATTCGACCGGATGTTTGCATGTGGGAGAAACGGCGGACCTCACCGTAGCTGGCGCATTTTGCACGGAGATTTCCCGTTTTCTCCGCACTCACATTGCGCCGCTGTTCCGCCCACATCTCATCTCACCATGTGCATTATTCACGTAGCTTGGGACGACAGAGTGACTTTGGGACCACTAACAGCCAGCCTTCTCTCCTCCGTGTTTATCTTGCTTCGCTCCGACAGTACATTGAGATTTTCTTGTCAGGTAAAATTTACCGACATTAATTGTAGTACTATCAAATTTACACTGCATAGTGCATAGTTATTGGAGGTGCCTCTTACATCTTCAGCTCCAGTTTTCCTCTATAATGTCGTGCCTTGCGCGGAGTTCTTCACATTCGCACAGAGCCTGTGTTAGCACATGCTACCGCTGTTTCACAGACGCTAAACATTTCCGTGAATAGAATAACCGCACTTGTCACTGCGCTCAGCCAATGTAATAACATGCGCAATGACCACTTTTGTCCTCTGATCTCTGCCCCATGACTAAGTTGAGATTTTGAGAATTACGTATACAAGTGACATTTAATTATTCCTGGCGAATTCTAACAACTTTGTAAAAGGTCTTCAAAAACGTGTTATTGCACAGTTTTAAATAATTAATATTATTTGTATGTGTTGCTTTCAAGCTGTATCGTACATTACAAAAGACCGATCAATGAGAACTTACAGACTATTTTCAGTTACACCCAGGTTGTCAGAGTTGTTATGTTATGGTTACTGTAATTTTTTTTAAATGTTTAAAGTGTGTGCTACTTTAATAAACAAAAATGTAGCAGAATTTAATGATTTTGTCAATAACATTTCCAGAATAGTTGTAGCTGCAGGAAATCTCGAACACTACTCTGAGCTTTCGTCCCTGCGTATTCGGAACTTCGTTCATGTTGCGAGACATTTTAGTTTCGACGGTCGGATAGTAAGAAACCGTAATAACTTCTTTCACATCACACTTATGTACAATGATGTAAAATGATACACACCTTTTAGTATTTGGAGCGACGATGTGCGATTTCTCCGGTAAAAATATTAATTAATTCTGAATGAGCCCAATGAGAAAACATGTACAGTGCTACTGTAAATGACAAAGAAAACAATAATCAAGCCAGGTTTTAACTTTGTAAACTAATTCTTTTACACTCACTAGTGCAAAGTATAACAATTTACAGTTTTTCTGTTACATATATGTTTGGTGGAAACTAAAACATTCAGTATAATTTTTTTTGTTTATGTTACTATTACTTAATTAGCTTAATGTAATCAACTAATTATCTATGACCACAAAAATTTATGTACAACGTAAAATAAATATGTACAAAATTTTTTCTGTACGCAAGATAAACTTTTACAAGGAACACTCATAAAAAAAAAAATTGGACTTGAGTTAGTAATGGTGTTTTAAGTTAGTTTATCATATCTGTATAATCATTATACCTATTCCAAACCATGCTGACATATTGTCTGCTTCCAGAGTATGGAGCGATACTACCTCTCATCTCAGGACTGTGGATTGGATTACCGGCACAGTTTCATGGAATGTTTCAAGTGATGTGAAACAGGTAAAAGGAGTTTTCACAAAAATTTCAATATGTCTTAAATCCGATATGTTAGGCTTTTTTCCTAAGAAAACATTGCAATATCTAAAAACTTTTAAAACCCATATCAGCATTTTTTTGGATTCATTAGGTAGCGATATAAAAAAAGGGGGTAAAATGAGTT
Source organism: Dryococelus australis (assembly GCA_029891345.1). Classification (NCBI taxonomy): domain Eukaryota; kingdom Metazoa; phylum Arthropoda; class Insecta; order Phasmatodea; family Phasmatidae; genus Dryococelus; species Dryococelus australis. The sequence goes on from CM056993.1 coordinate 14,276,605, forward strand.
TTAATACATTACGCAATATATCTTAAGCCCATGTTATTACACTCGTTTTGGTTTAAAGTACAGCCCATTCAAATGTTTATAAACTTATTTCAGGAACATTTTTAAATTTTGCTTCTAAAGTAGATGAGGGGGTGAAATAAGATAAACTATGCATTTCTTCTTTTATTATTTTCTTTATTCGGAGTGGAATCTTATGTAAATATTGTCGGAAAAACTTCTTACATTATAAAGTTTTTGATAACATCCATGTACAGACTAGCTATTTTTACACTAATTTTCGAAGGAAATGAGATAGTGGGCGAAAGTTTAATTCAATTTCAATATTTCATACACAAAATTACAGCAACAAATACACTTATCTCGGATAAACACGCGACTCGCTACAGTGACGATCTGTAAAGTGACGATCTGACCATAGGACGATGAGCGCGCGCTTGCCCTGACGGTTTGGGTGTGATCGGTATCAGTACATGTGGTGCGCTCTCTTGGCACGTCACAAACTACACGGTTTCCTTCGTCGCGAGCATCTAAGCAGTATTTATTATAAAACTCGTAATTTATAAATCTTGTTTTCTTACCTATATATATATAATTGAAGAGAGAGCTTGGCGTAACGAGTTCCATATAGATCTGTGTAAAGGGACATGCACTATACCAAAAAAAAATTTAACGACAGGTTATAACACACACCAAAGAAGAAAAAAAATAAACAATAAATATAATACAATTTGACAGGAGGACAAAGCTAATACTAACACGTTAATCGAAAACAGAGTTAAACTGATTTTGATTTACTATATTATCTTGGGTGGTTGAATCATAAAGATTTACATACTTTCTTCTTCATGTATCAGTAGTCATGTATCAGTAGTTTATATATTGTTTTACTTGATTGACTATCTTTATCCACAATCAAATGACACTAAGTTATGTGCTAATTAATTAACTGTGGCCTTAACAACAAAAAGGAAAAACAAATTTTTAATTATAAAAAAAAATTCATACCTTTACCAGACCAAATTGCCGTGCAACCTTACCTCTATATTGATACATTCAAATAAAAAATATATTTATAGGGTCTGTCCCCAGTCAAATTTATTATCTCTAAATGATTTGTGTTCATGATAAAAATGCGAGTTCATATTAATATGCATAAACACACTTCAAAAATACTTTTAAGATTTTACAGTGGCTAATTGCGATGTGGCTGTGTGAATGGGTCCACTTTGATGCGTCGTTTTGGAATGTGGTAGGAAAGTTCAGTATTTCAATTCTGCCAGTACTGATCAAACACACTTTAAAAAATTAAATATTAAAAATGATTTGCACTGCATTAAAAGTTACGTTAATAATTGTCATAAATATTATAGAGATGTCTACGTTTTACCATAGCCTCGTCTGTGGCTGTTCAAGTATTTGCACAAAATGGCGCCACCAGCACACGTAATGTCAACAACATAATAATAACGTAAACACGGGATTGTACACAATTACACTACAACAATATACTAAAATATAAAGAGACCATTTGTCACTTACTATGTGACACGGGTAACATGGGAAATAAAACACTGACATAACATATGGCACTACATTAACATTGACTCTCAAAATGTAAATACTAAAATTAAACAAAAGAACATGGTACTCAGCCTCATGCATAGACACTGACATTCGTACAAGAACGTAGCTGGTTGCACGGTAACCTAAATTAATATATATTTGCACACTGATGCACGATACGGAACACTGACACTTGAATTGCATGAGAACATTTGGTACGTATACACTAACAATTCTGGCATTGTAGAATGATGTTGTACACACACAAAAATAAACACACACTGCATACTCCCTAACATCTGACATAACCCTAATTACAATTTCTACACGCCATTGCACATCACACAACACGCACATGGCACTGGTACGTCGACACAGGTGCTCTCCCTGATGTTGTGTTGCATTTTTGACGTCATTGCTGGAACGAAGTAATGAATAGCCTGAGGCCTAGGACCTGTTGACATCAAACTAGACGGAATGAGCAGGGGAGGGGAGTGGCAGCAAAGTAGGGGAGGAGATCAGCGCGTAGCCAAGATGCCATGCATTTCCACCATGCACACAGCAAATGTAAACAAACCCCCGCCACCCGAACCTACCCCAACACCTGCACCACACAGATTCCAACCACCCACACCATTCTTCCCGCCACTACCACACACATTTTCAATGCCTGTTTGCCCATTAATCATGCCAACTTACCTGCAAAATCTTCCAAACTTCCCACATATCAATCCATATGTGACTAACTGCACAGGGAAAATAATACAGAAAACAGCAGAAATATGAAATTGCGATACGAAGCGGGACCGCAGAGCCTAACCTACCTCAACATTAGCCAGGACTGAACATGATGAAAACATCATCCAAGATCCAATCTTTGCCCACGTTCGCCAGGACACCGACGGAAGATCCGGCTGCATTTTTGGTGGATTGCATATCCCGCCTTACCAGGTACGGGGTAAGCTGGCGAATGAGCCAACTGTGTCAGAGCGCAACTCCACGGAGATGCGTGCTCTTGGTGGACATCTCTCACCCACTACAGACTTCAGTGGGAAGAGTTTCGGTGGGCATTCCAGTGCAGATTTCGAGGAATCACCTCGGCACAGGCGCATAGCAGATGACTCTGGAGGGTCAACAATTGGGTGATCATTGACTGCTTTTATCACACGTAAGAACCACTTAATCATACATTTCACTAACACTTGCCAGAGCGGGAAGTGCTCGAAGTAATAGCAGAAACAGCCAGACTGGAAGTTAGAGCAGCCATAGTACCATTTCTTAATGGCACATTGGAGGATTTAATGCATGCTGCAATAATTTTAGAGAACGCATGAATCAACATGCGTCGACACTATTACAGTAATATGGCATGAAAAAGTATAATGGGCAATCGCATGGAAATGCATTCGAACAGGATCAGAAGCGGAGCAGAGCCATGGGATCCAGTGTTGAGAAACCACCATATCGGAATATAACAGGTAATGTCAAAAATCAACATCAGGGATGGAATCCGGATTATCCACCCCGACATCCATGCAGGTACTGCCCGAATCAACAATATCACTAACACAATAAATGCCCGAACAATCCGCACATGAGGCAGATCAGAGAAGCGGCCGAAAGTAAGCAACGTGGAAATGGGTTGCAGGGGTGAAGGGGCTGGACGCTTTCGACACCCCGCCCACGAGAATTCGGACAAATACCAAATTAACTCCACAGCAAACATTAGTATAACAGATCACTAGCCGTTACACACCATTTATTCGCATTTTGGTTTCCATCAAAGACCAGTTGTGTCATGCTTTACTTGATACTGCAGCATCACACAACTTCGTATGACAGCACTTTGTACACAGGAAAGACTTGACACCTACGGACCACATGATTCTGTTGGCAACGAATGAACATTGTAGTATGGCCGTAGGACAGGCAGTATAAACAGTTCAAATCTGTGACATTGAGACAAAAACAGCAGTCATTGTTACACTGGACATTCCCGAGGAGGCTATTTTGGGAATACTATCGCTGACAGAACATAATACAATAAATTGAATAACCTGCCGCAAGATGAATACGTTTTGGTGTATAACCTGGACCGCTGTCCGGCGGGTAGCCCACCCGAAGTGTAACTAGGCGGATTTGACAATCAGGTCCCACCTGAACACCAGGCCGCATTTCAGCATGTCCTTGACGGACGCCGTGATTCATTTGGCAGAAATTACGCACGTTGAAATGAACCACCATAGCAGAACATACAATTCCACTGATATATGTAAAACTGGCACACACCAGCGCATGAGGTTATTTACCACATGGATAATCAACAAACAAATACAGGTGATTCTTGATGACTGTGTGATAGCAGAATTAAACTGGCTATTCGTAGGTTCTATCACACTAGCTCCGAAAAAAAAAAGGAACGTGGCGATTCTCTGTTGATTTTCGGCCATTGAATCAGGTAACATGCAGTGTGCTACCGCAGTACACGAGAGTAAAAGACGCATTGAGTACATTAGGGCAGGCGAAAGTGTCGACGTCTTTAGACCTGAAAAGCAGCTATTGGCAGGTGCTGGTAAAACATGAGGCCAGGAAAGAACTGCATTCACAGTCCCAAATGGTTGACGTCTTCAATTCAGCATAATGCCATTTTGTTTTAAATATGCGCCCATGGCATTCCAGGCAATGATAGTATGTGTACTGGATGGCGTTATTGGAGAGTATATACTGGCATTTCTCAATGAAGTAATTATCTGGTTAAACAGTTTGGATGGACACACACATCATTTGACAATGGTCCTGGAGTGGCCCACAATCAATGGCCTCACGTGTTCAGTTGAAAAATTTTAAATGGGTAAAAGAAGCATAAAGTTTTTAGGCCATGTGATCGATCAGGAAGGGAACTGCCCAAATCCAGAACAGTTAAGTCTCATTGCCAACTAACCACAACCGAAACCATACAAGCAACTACGGAAGTTTTTTGGGCTTATAAATTGGTTGCGAGAACACATCCTGAGATTTGCAACAATCACTGTAGAAAAAGGTTTTATGGACGAGCGAGACAGAGAAGGCGTTCACAGATATTAAGCACGAGTTCAGATCGTGCCCGACATTAGCACGCTACAACACAAGCAGACGTTTTACCTTCAGACCGATGCAAGCCAAGAGGGAATAGGTGCAGTTTTGTACCAGGTTAGTGCCAGTGGGCAGAAACACGCAATTGTCTTTGCGAGCGCATACTATGGCAGGCTGAGAAGTGTTATGACATGAATGAAAGAGAATGCTTGGTAGTAATTTGGGCGGAAAAAATACAGTGCCTAACTAGAATATTAGCAGTTTACACTTCGGACCGACAACTGGTGCCTAGTGTGCTTGCATAGCATGCACAAGGCACGTAGTTAATTGATGCAATGGGCGTTACATTTGCAAGCTTACAACTTTGAAGCAGAGTATGTACCCAGTAAGGCGAACGAACTGGTGGAGGCATTATGGTGTCTGACGCAACTGCTACAAACTGTTTCCATTAAAGAGGGGAGGGGAGCATTTCAAGCCGACCACGGCTTCCCCCTAGATCGTTTGCCTGCCGCAGTGAGCATAATACGCCGACAGGACACGTGCTCTACTCAGGTAGCGGAGGTGTGCAATGTGTGATGAAGTGTGTCAAGTCAGTGCAGGGAAGAGTAGAGCAAACAAGTGGAGCAGGGGGTAGTTTAGTGTAGAATGGCGAGTGTGTGTTCGTTCAGCCAGCAAGATACTCGGTGTGGAAGAGGGATATGTAAGGAGTTCAAATTGTGTTGAAAACTTAAAATATATACTTAATTGTTCATGCAATACACATGCATATTGCGAGACTGGGAATGACATGCATATCAAAGCCATTTTAAGGTGTACCAACTTTCATTTGCATTTTCTGTAATTTTTCATTTGTTTAAAATTCAAGTGTTTCGCCTCCACTTTATCCATCAACTTGTGTTAACAGTTCATTATGTCTTTTGCAGTGTATTTAAATTTAATGTGCTTGACCCCAAGTAAGTTTAATTGTACTTTATACAAGAAAATAGAGCAATATGATATGCAGGCATGCCACTGCCAGCCCTCGCGGCCGGATGGGGTTCAAACTTTGTTACTAATCATCTTTATTTCCAATAGACTTTAAACTACCAGAACCTTTTTATGTTTAGCAACCCAGGATAACACCCCTCCTCGCCCAGTTGGTTTGCATCGCCACTGGAGCTTACTTATACCTGTAACTATTGTGTAGTCCACATGGCCTTTTGCTGAGTTTCAGAATCACCGACTGGTTAAGTTCGGTACATATGAAGGTTGCTTCCAAGAGGAGTATGTAAACTCGGGGAAGAATAAATAACTTCACTCAGGGAAGTGAATGTTTAATTCTGACTTCGCCTTCGGGTGCATAAGGGCACAGGACCCTCCATTTTTAAGTGTGCATTTTACGTGTTTATTTTAAGAGTGTTCTGTACTGCAGTATTTTAATTCTATGTATTTAATTCAGGTGCTGTATGGACCACCCTACAATTACACGAAGCTTTACATTTAACCTTTATTCATTATTCTTCAAGAAGCCATTGGTCGTCGGCGACACAACCCGGAGTGCGGCAATAGTCAGCTTCACAACATTGTAACCGCCTCTGGTGATGCCTTGCACCAGGCAAAACCTAACCTATTCACCAAACCTCACCTTAAATGCTTCTTTTTCGTTTCTCCACGTCATAGGGACACCCCACCTGTGCCAAATGGCACCCAACGTGGGTGCCATAGCTTTCTGACAACTTTTGGCAAACTCTGAATTTTTCCCATAAATTTTACCCAAACTCAAAATTTGTCCAACTCCGCAGGTTTTTCCAACTACTACCCCAATACCAGCAATGTGGGAATGTCGGGAAAGCGACACAGAAGGGCTCAACAACATCCGATGCCAAACAGATCCCTACAAGATGCCCAGGATGCAACTAAGTGGCTACAGTCAGAGAGCACGCCAAACAGCAGCAGTAGCGGCCACTATGGACAAGGAATAAGGCATGGAGGAGAAGAGGAGTCATCTTGGGATGGCAGCGCGGCCTCAAGCCAACCACCTCCTACCCCAGCAACCTGAGCAGTGTATCGATCGTAGCAGCGGGCAGAAAATGGCTGCTTCCTCCAACCCACGAAGGTTGGTCGTCGCCCTCTTAGCATGTGCAGAAGGGCTCAACCACAAGAGTGGCACACTTCCCCTCCAACACCACACATCCCCGACCTGCATCTTCCGTGCTGCGACCACATGGGCTTGTTTACAAACATAAACCATAGGTGGCTGGTCACCCGCTACCACAATGGTAATATGGTGTCTGGTATTTATGTACTATGCAGCTTGGTACCGGCATGAAACAAGAGGGGAAACAACCAGCTGTGTGATTACTTGTGCGAGTCCAGCCCAATGATCAACCATGCTGCAGACAACCGCAAAAAGAACATTGAACCACAGACATTGAAATTTGAGTCTCGCAAACCAAATGAACATTTCGGATAAGTAAATAATTTTTCAGTTCTCAACCGACCTAGTTTGTGTGCCAGTGTAATATGCACAAGACAGGGAACCACCATTCTTACGTGTGTGTGTTGCTAAATACAGAAACATCGCGAGTGTCTCCAACAAAGAGAAACAGCAAACATTTCAGGATTCGCATACGAATGCCGCATGTGCACAGAAGTAAAAACACAAAACTTAACAGTGAATAACTGGGGCAATGTTTTTGCCGAGTTAGAACAGGTTGTGGTAACATGCTGAAGATCAGGGCGTGAAGGAGCAGAGGGAGGAGTGGTGTGTCAGTATCACTGCTGTGGGGTGAAAATTCATGCACAATGCAAGACTGTACGAGAAAGCACCAACAAATAGGAGAGGCAGTTCACATGCAGAGATTAAAAGGCCAAAGAACCCTCACATGCGATTCCTGTCCGAGCACAGTGCCGATCAGTCAGTTAACACCACTCATGCCTAACCTGCCCAATCTAACTTTCCCAGTCCAGCTTACCAACAACCACCCTAACAACTGTCATTCCAGCAACCCACACTACTAAATACTACAATCCCGTTTCCCATTACCACACCATCAATAGCAGCACAACAGTATTGACAGAACACAGCCTACACATAGCCCTGCTACAGTGCTCAATCGCCAGAGGTTACAGCAAGTGTAGCGCCGAAATCTAGCGGAACAATGCTTTACCCGCTGATCATGTGCAACTTTTTCTGGCGTCGTGCAGGTGTCCTAAGGGCGTCGCGATGCTGCACATTGCTGTACCGATCGCCAAGTTGACCATGCTGCTCCCTTGTTGCAGGTAAATATAGGAATTTACATTCTGGAAGGATTAAGGAAAATTTGGGAAAATTATTTCTGGGAGATTGTGCTTACCAGGATCAGCAACTAAGTTAAGCGCAATTTTGACATGGCGCCATGGTGCCTCAGTGGGTTGAGGCAGGATTTAAGGAGCTGTGAAATTTTGAAGGTTATTTTACCTGGGATGCTAGACATCTCTGGACGATGTCATGTGAGTCAGTAGAGACTAGGTTTCCTTCAGGGTCTTTGTCCGACGACCAATGCTAACCTGGACAACTGTCCTCCTTATAACTGTGCCATACAATTATTCCAAATGCGTAGTAGCCTTGTCGAGTCAGCTCACACAACCATGTTACATAATATTGCAACATACAAAAGCTCGCAGATTAAGTTGACACAGTTACTCATCGGCTAGTCACACACCTACATTTACACACACAATACTTTCACATTAACGAATAAAGAAAATACATATTAAGACACTGGGTGAAAAAGGTGCGAGTATTCTAAGGAACCGTGACCTGAAGAGCCCGAAGACTATGAAATAATGTCCACATAAACAGCTTTCAATGCGTTAATTATGCAGTTTATTTACCAAAGGCTCTCAGACCTACACTTTACAAATATAATCACACTTTACAGCTTCAACCTGCTGGTGAGATAATACTGTAAAAATGCAAGGTTTTAATCTTCATCAGGCGATGCAAGCACTACCAAAGAATGTCCAGGGGGGGGGGGGGGGGGGGGGGGGGGTGTCTCGGGCAGCTTAAGAACAATGGTTCTGGTGAATTAAAGACTATGAAGATTGAATGATTGAAAAACAAAAGTTGAAGGCTGCCCGAGCATGCGAAACCCAAGCCGCTGAAACACGCAACACACTCCCGAGATGATTGTAGCTGACCAACTTACACGCCGGCATAGTTTGGTGGGCCTCATGGGTCCACTTTCTTAACATTGCAAAATATTATTAACCTTTGCATTCCTTTCCTTGTGTTGGAACATACGTGAACCACTATTAAAACTAGCATTGCACAAAGAACACTGCACCATTTATGTGAATGAGGCAAGGATGGCATATGTTGTGAATGGTACATAATGAACTACTGAAAAACAAACTTTACTCGCTCTGAAATGCACTGCGGTTGTTTCCTTGCCTAAATGACAAACATGTGAACACCCATGTTTACATATTACACACAAAACCCTACATAAAAGATATCACTGAAAATAACAATATAATTTATATTAATGTGATGCAGAGGATGCTCTGATGCCACATGCTCAAGTTTGCGTTGCACTGCATCCACACTTGCACTGCACTGCAATTGCTGCTCTGCTCGCCAAGGGCACACCCCAAATGCCCAGCTATGTGGCGCAGCGGCTATCAAACATGCTTCGGACGGGACACATGACACACTTCAAGGCACATGCTACAGCGATCATACGAGTATAGAGTTCCTAGGCAATATTGTTGACAAGTCTTGAAATAATTCCACACCAGGGCAGTTAGTCTTTGACATGCACGCTCCGCCCCGTACGCGAAAACTGCAAAAATTTTTCGTCTTGATAAAATGGCTGCGCAACCATATTAAGGATTTTGCCACAATAACTGCGCCACTAACGGACTTACTGTCACTGCAGAAGAGGTTCATTTTCGGGAAAGAAGTGGACAAGGCATTCCAGGCCATTAAAGAGAGCTTTAAGGTGTTTCCCACCATAGCCAGGCACTATCCCACCTGACACATGTACCTGCAGATGGATGCGAGCCAATAAGGCCGACGTGTTCCTAATGTCCCCGTATACCTTGCACCTGTTTGTTCCATTGCAGACGCATCCACCACACAGCAACACTCGACCGATCGACATTAGGTCGTGGTCTCAATCATTGCAGGTCGACAAGAACAGCATTAAACTTTTCTTGCCACCCTGTAACTCATGGCCGCAGGTCATAATATTTAACATTCACCACAAGAGGTAATACTCGTAATGAATGGATATGTGACCTAAACGAGTGTGTCTCGTGAAGCCATGACCTTTTAGACGTAACGGTCATTGGAGGGAACACTGGGGTAAGCAGCACCTCTTATTCCCACAACTTTCCAATGTGCACAATGTCGATGGGCCCCGTGGCCGAATCCGAAGACGACGTGTCTCAGAGTGGTTTCAAAATATGGGGAATCAAATTCCCCTCAGGAAGTGTGAAGTGGCGAGCGGTTCCCTAGAAGCATATTTAAGCATAATTCACGATGATTACAACATAACTCACTAGGGAAACCGCCCGCTCCAGCATAGAGTCGATAACATTCCATAGCAAACAGGGTGTAGCTCCGCCCTTAGTTACGAAATCCACGTGTCGTCACATCCATACACAGTACTGAAATTAAATACATAATGACACACGCAGAAGCTAAAAGTTAATTATAAGAGTTTACATGTAATCATCTATCGAGAATAAGCCACCTGTGGCATAATTTCATTTAATGTCACCCTTTAAGTGCAGTGACATTCTCGTGACATCACATTATTAGCCATATCTAGGGCTCCAGCATAAACGAGTATGTCACCAATGCGTTTTAGTTTAGCAATCTTAATTATGTACAACATCAATATCACTCATCATGTTATTCATTAAGTTCAGTTTTTTTCATGTTTTCATATTGGCCCCAGATTCACGGGATGTGCGGCGAAACCGACGCCATGTCTTTAGTCAGACTTCAGCACTCCACACAACCAGCAGGGCAGACTGTAACCCCCCTCGGTAATTCAATAAATGCTGCACTTTTCTTCATATCCATAGTTCACGTAATTCAGGAACATTTTAGTACTTTTATTTAGCTGAGGGGAGGTCTCCCTGCATCCTGGCGCAACATACCAGGACTTCATGTAATAACAATCTTAAGGCTCACACTTTATTTTCCAGCAGTAGCGACCACCTGGCAGGTCCACAGTGCCCGGTCCGTTTAACTAAAGTACTCATTAACAAGTGTAGTAACTTTCCATTGTACCTTAACGATAAAAAAGTGTCATACCATCATTAGACGTGTTTTATTGCATTTCTCTCCTGATTTAATCGGGTAATGCATCCTAATAGCAGCCTTCAAATTTACAAGTGTAATTAAGTTTGTTTTTTATTTACGGGACCTGCCTCTCTTAAGCAGGGTAACTTCAGTGGTAATATAGGCATATGAAGCGACTGAGCTTCACCCACAGGTAATATTTTACCTTTATGCAATATAACGGATAAATTCACTCAGCTCTCCTCCATATTGACCACGTATCCAGAGTCGCCGTACGACCATCAACAATCGTTCTCTATACCGATCATGGCACTGGGCAAATCATCAGTTCCATTTCCCCACCTGCTCTCAGCGGGAGCACGAACACACCACCAGCACATCTGCCAAATTCCTGTTTAATAAAGTTGGCATCAGGGATAATCATCCAGGTTCGACTCCCACCAAAGGTCGTTCCCAAACCATGTGGAAACCATCCCCCAGCAAAGTATATTCCTGTACACCGACTGACAAGGCCTCTGCAGATAATCCCTGTAGTCCTGGCCAGATTATCCACAGCCCCCATCACCTTCGATTAATCACCACCTTTTCACCATTCACACATCCTGGGACCACTGGTGTCCCACCATTTGGCAGCCCTAGTCGTGAGGAAGGTTGAACTCCCTGGGCTGGAATCAATCTCAATCCGCCTCCCTCTGGGGATTGACCCCCCCCCCCCCACCACCCTCATTAGACGAACATCAACATTGTTAGTTTAGGTGTGAGCAAAAGAAATTAGTTTAATTGAGATACAAGCCATAAGAATAAGTAGGTATCTGGATTCACAAGTAGTAAAGTGACCATAGTCTATGTGCAGCTTCGGCCAATGCTGGGGCCTCATGCCACATACCCATTTCATTTTTGTATTTTGTACCATCACATGTCATCTGTTGAAATGTAACCAATTATTTAACTTATGTGTGTGTACCTTCATTCTCGATTTTCAAGTAGTTTAAGGGTAACTGCCCTTGTATCTGCCAAGTATCTTCCACGTGTTCTGCAACCACATAATCAGCGAGTGTTCTACGTATATTTTATTAAAGTGTTATGTCAGTGTTTGTAAGGCGTGCTGGGAAGCCTCAATATCCCAGTCCGAATGAATAAATAACACCACCCATTCAGTTGTCTGCCATTATCGATTCCTACAATCACATTGAGACGCCGGGGCACAGTGTCATTATTTAGCGCGAGCTTTCGACTGCGACGGACCTCAAGAGTCTCTTGTTAACCCGACCGGATTCCCTATGTGCGGTTAGCTGGTGCACTCTTGACATTTCTACCGAATCCGAGACCCTGTGACCACCCAGTTACGTGTCGTTGTACTTTTAATGCTGCATTTCCAGCTATAAATACTCTATGGAATGTCCTAGAAAATGAAAATGTCAGAGTACTGCAAGTGTTTGCTACCATGTAAACCTTCACTATTATTTAATCTTATTGGTCACAATTTTTCTTTAACATTACTGATACTTAACCAGACCCTACATCTAAAACAAAGACATATCCATAACTAACCTGAGATTTGATTCTGAAACCATTGTGATCTAATCACACTTTGAGACTACAAAAGACTACAGAATCATATGATAAACGATTTTCACTTTTACAAGGAGGCCAGCTTTAACAACAAATGTTCACCGACTATTAGTTTGAGAAAACTATCACTGTATTGTCTGGACAAAGCCTAGCACATTTTCTCAAATATTAAATCTGTAAGCAGTTAATATAGAGCTAATTATAGATAATACTGTACAACAATGTTTCATGGTCATGAAAAAGGCCAAAACAAATTGTGATGAGCAATAAGAATTGGCGATACATTTTGCTGAAAATACAATAAACACTACCCCATAGCAAATATTTCTAGAAAAAGCAACCATAAAGAGCACTTATCCTTTTATAATATAATATTATATATATATATATATATATATATATATATATATGAAAATCTATGATTAATCTGTTCTGTAAACATGGCGGATGTTACTATCTCAGCTGCTCTAAGTTTAGGTTAAAAATCTTACTGTTGTCATTCGGCAGGCTATCATCCAAGTTACTTCTGATTGTAATAACTATAGCTAAAGGAGATGGTGGTTGAGACTAGTTAGTTGACTACATAGGAGGCTTAAAGTTCTATTATCTGTATCCTAACAGAATCCAGCATGACCACAGAGAAGGCACAGTTAACTGAAGAGACATAATATGTAGTGTGCTTAGTGATGCCATGGAAGATTTCAAACACATTCCTGCATGAATAACTTAAGTGAGACATCTCTATACGACCAATGTTATCAGTTTAGCATAAATCACCACTCGGCACTCATAGTGAATATATTACAATAACCAATAGTTGGAATGTTGCATGAAAACAATTGTTCTACCATCTGCACAACTTTTTGCTTAAATTCCTAGGAATGTTATGTACAAAACTTATTTTAGTTTTATGAAAACTTCGTGCCCTTTTGCATTTCATAATGGCTGTGACCGTTCTTAAGTTGCTGCCGAAAAACAGAAATATGGCCATCTATTTTACAATGTGGCAGTTCGGTTGCAGCCTGGATTCACAGGAACTTTGCCATCTTCATTACAAAGGGCTAATTACTATGCACCACATTTTCACTTGCTGATAATAGTTGTACATTATTCATAACTCTTCCACTATGATCAGATAACAGAAATATAATACAGGGAAGTCAGTTAAGCTTAGAATCATAGTAGTCAATGTGGTCACCAGATGAATATTTTCCATCTTCCAAAATCTTGACAATCCTTTTGGTAGTTTGGTCTAATGTAACCAATTTCTGGGTGTCCTTTAGATTCATGAACATATCCCGCATGTCCTTATGGCCCACATTATCTATTACCTCTGAAACCATGTCAGTGTCTATGGGACCAGGAGAGTAGTTCAAGACGTCCACGTCTGGAGACTCCTCGGCTAGCACGCGGAAGTACATCTCCCTGGCTGCTTTACCCACACAGTAGTAGGCAAACGACTTCATTGGCGTTACAGCGCTGAGGGATGTTATGTTCACGACTGTCTTCCTTACCGAGCTGGCGTCAAACACTTGCAAGAACTGTGCTGTGATAGAGATGCACGAGGTGACATTCAGTGCCAAGTACTCTTGCCATTTCGAAGGGTTGTCGGCATCCTTGGCAGCTTGCGAGACGTCGCCCACTGTGCCCGCGTTGTTGACCAGTAGTGCGATGTCGAAATCCGACTGGCATAATTTCTTCTCTTCCAAAACTTCAGTTAAAATCTTCTTGTAGGAGCCTATTGTTGGATGAGAGAGGTCCACCGTGGTGACAGACACGTGCAAGTTTGGATTACATTTCTGGATGATGTCCTTCGTGTAGTCTAGTGCAGCCTTGGACCGCGCCAGCAGCACCACTACCGAGCCATCAGCAAAACGGCAGGAAAATTCTATGGCAAAGTGTCGTCCGATACCTTTGCTGGCTCCAGTGACGATGCAGAAGGTCTTCTTACCCCAGAAGGACATTGCGCCAATTGCCCTTCACAACTTCAAGAAATTCACTGATTACCACTCAAGGCCACACGAACTACGTTGCTAACTTTATTTAGCAGTTATAGACTTGTTTTACTACAACAATCTGCATATGTCGCCTAGGACAGACACCTTTCCTCACTGATTCCTCTCAAGACCAGTCAAGATGCAATCTGAAAGCATACAAAAAGCCCAAAGCACATCAGTATAATATATTTTACAGTAGTTAATCTTTAAACAATTTCAACCAACATGCTTTCAGCAATGTTAAATACCAGCTGAAAATAAACAGACTCATCAGAGTGGAAAGCTAAAATTAACGTTTTGAAAACCTTCACTGCCAGCTACTTTTGATGCAGTCGGGTGAGACGAGACGAACGATTACACAAATATTACTGGTAATGTGGGTGCCAGAGGTGCTTCCCAATCACCACACTATTGAGACTCCGGGTTCTCAGGGATGCTGTGGGTTCTGTATGTCCGTCTCACCCGTGCACACTTACAAACATGTTGGAAATACTAAACTTTTACTAAACATTACTTTGAAAATACATACTTAATGATACATGTGGCTAGGACACTGTCACTACTCGCTACTGAATAAAAGAGGTATGTTCATTGCAGACTTGCTTATATTATTATTGCTTGTACAAATCAACGTGCCAATTAAATTATGGTACTCTCGGTCATGACTAGCCAATTCCGCTTGGGTGCTCCCCAGCTCACAATTAATCTAGCGCACACCTAGATGGATGATCTCACCACAGTGTATGAAAACACAAACTTCATAAAGGAAGAGGGCCAACAGCCACTAGGGTGGACTGACGGTTTTTTCCTGAAAACAGAACACTGAATTACAAATGAAACCCTTGATGAAAACATTGACACATGTAATTACTTGGCACCACTAACGTAAACTCGTCGGGGCTCGCCCTCCAGCACGTGGGTAGTGTGGTGACGGTCTATGCACAGAGCCGGCTAAGACGGAAGTAATATCACTGTACACAAAATACAAAATTATACAAATACCCTTAAAAGATAATGGGGCACGAGATGAGTAGTCCCACACACACAAATGTGAAAACAAGTTTATATGGCACAGATGCCACAGGATGAAGTTTGTAGCAGACCATGTGGTGCAGGTGGAATTCGCATATTTCATTGTGAAAATGGCAAATTAAATTCCAACAAAATATTATTCTGGTAAAGAAAATTATGCTCTTTACGATTTAAGTGATTCCAGGCTTGTAGTATGGCCTAATGGTGGAAAAAGCAAACAAAGTGACAGTGTGGTCAAACACACAAGCATCAATTTAAGTGAAAATTACATGGAACCCTGACAAAATTTGACATAGAACCCTGATTAAAATTTTGCACACATGAGGTTACATAAATAAGCTCTTAAAATGCAATGATGGTGTAGACATAGACAGTGTGTTAGCCACGTGGTTTTACGTGATGTTGCCGCAAAATATTCAGACATGAAAAATACCCTCAAAGGCATATACGAAAACAAAGTCCTTGAAATTGCACATGTAGCAATAATGCATAAATTACAATGAAACACCTTTAGCAGAAGCAGATGGCACCTTATTCAAGTCTCGCAGGTCATGTGATCCCTCAGACATATTTTTCCTCCTCGATTAAGTTAAAAATGCCACAAGGGCGAAACAAATTAGTTAAGTGGAAGCATAATGCTGGGGAAATGTCTGGCGAAATGCACGCAAGCAAAGTTTAACCAGTATACTAAAAATGCTATTGGAATCTACCAGTGAACAAAAGTTGTAGTGTGTACATGACAAGTGATACCTCACCACCTCTCCTCGATGGATTGTCCAGAGGCAAGTGTCGCACAGACCTACCATGGCCGCCTACGGGGATCACATAAGCGGAAGTGCTATGCACACCAAGTAAAATATATTATTGTTGAATTAAAAATGGCACAAATAAATTAAATATTGCTTTACATTTTTATAATTTTCTTATGAATTTTCCATATTAATTTAGTGTGTATGCCGGTGTTCACGCTGGAATATTAGTGTTTATCTCTGCGTTGCTGGCACTTTGAATTTCATAACCAAACATTTTCAAAATAACAACGAACACTTAAAACATTTTAAGACATTTCAAACCCTGAAAAATAAAAATTCAAGACACATTTTACAATGCAAAATAATATTGATATGAAAGTTCCAAAATATTGGCCTCTTTGCGCATGTGCAGGTACACATGCGTGGTGAGCCCCGCCATGAGCTCCAGCGCCACTTGCTGTTAGCCGGCATCACTTTATAACACTTATCCAGTCTATAGACACAACAGTGCATGCTCGTCTGTGACTGCAAACTTAATTTAACTGTTTGAGAGATTCATGAGTGAAGCAATGAGAGCCAGTTTTAAGACAACCAAAGAAAACATTTAATTGCACGAAGTTGATTCAAATTCAATGAAGTAACCCTAGGACCGGTCTCAAACAAGCACAGGACAGTGTCCTTAACATCCCAATATGGTTAATTAATATATATTGCACACACACATTGTGTACTTAATACAATATTTGTATGGAGAAATACATGCATTTTATAACTGCAAGCAGTCGAGTATGTCTTAATTATTTCATCAGTACACCCTCATTACTGATTTGGCTTGAAGTTGAAAATTCATACCCAATTCACAATTCTAGAAACAGGATTCCATTTCAAATAAAACATTAATTTGGTAGACGACCGATTCAATCAATTATCATAAAACATCCAAAGCAGCTGTGGTAGGTAATGTTTTAATAAAGCTCTAAATTATGTTAAATGATCATCATAAGCATAGTACACACATGCATTTTTAATAGTTTTCGGAACAGATAAACACGTAAATAATATGGCCCAACAGCATCTCGTCAAGAAGTCAATGTCAACACACAATGCGACAGCAGCATCTTATGCAATGAGCCCTCTATCCAGCACATCAAAAATGAATCCCGCCATAGGGTTATCTTTAGAATCTCTAACCGGACCACACAGCCTACATATTCTTTATGTAACTGTGAAATTTATTATGCTCAACAGAAACTAAGCAGAGTTATGTTATGCTAAAAATTGTTTTATGAATAAAAATAAATCAAATTCGAAATCAATTTACATTTGGTAAAGCATAATCTCAAAAATCTTAACTTTAAATATTAAGTTAATAGGATTTCAAAACGTTATCTAAACACGAGGTTTGATATAAACATAAGTCTTTCTCGAAATCATGCGAGTACCACAAATTTATTTCTTTGATATGTTGACACTTTGCCTGCCAGTGATTATAGTTAGACTTTTAGATATTAAAACTTTGTACTTTTGTGTTATTTAAAATGAAACAACAGTGGAACCACATCAACAGACAATTTGATGTTCTGGTAACATCAGCAATTATTTTGAGCCACATGAAAACATTTTATTCAAGGGCAATTTTGAAATTTGTATTGCAAAATATGTTAATTAAAATTTTTTCTGTACTTTCATTACACTTCTAGATGTATCACAAATTAAAATACGCAATAAACATAGGAAATAATTTTGCACACTAAGGCTCTTAACAGCAGGAAAAGTGGCTAACAATAGTCCCAATCACAAGTATACTGCAGCTTGAAAATTCAGAGTTAAAGTAGTTCATCGTACTGTAATGACAGGACCTCATCAAGGAGTAATCCGAACCACTTCGTAAGATAATTGGAGCTGCTAAAAAATATCAACATACGATTTCCTCGACTTTTCCAGAGGCAAATGTAAAAATCACCTACCTTTTTGAGAAGACATAAAAAAATTAATGGAAAGAGTAATATTCTATGAAATTATATTAAAATAAAACTTTGAGAACTAATAGTCTGCAACCCATGAACTGGGTTCCCGACAGGGCCACTCCCAGATTTCGCACGTATTCAATTAATCAGCCAATCATGAAAGTGATTAAAAATTATTACACATCAAGTCACTTCACTGCCATTGTAACAAATCAATGTTTCAACAGGAAAATAAACAGAGAAATAAGCTCTCGACAAAGGAAAGTTTTGCTCTTCACATCAAGGTCATGAGACCTTGAGAACAGCACCAGAATGCAAGGGCAGGAGAAACAGGATATCCCTGAGAAAACCCACTGACCAGCAGCATCCATAGTGTACTTTGTACTTTTTTTTAACAGCAGAACAGTAATATATATATATATATATATATATATATATATATACACACACACACACACACCGTAAATAGTTGGAATGATTTGAACGGTTGTCTACATGAATATGTATTCATTAGGCTGAATAATTCTAATTATTCTTTTTGGAAATCAAAATATTTTAACCCCATTGTGGTGCCCCCCCCTCCCCAAATGTAACACCATACTTAAAAAGAGAACTATACATTGGCATAGAATAAAACCATTACGATTGGAATCTTGCCAGACTGTATTTTGCTATCTTGGTTCAGGTAGGCAGGACGCTGACCCGAGTGAGATTTTAATAAGATTTGATCAGAATGGTGGAGTTTGCACCTGTAAGCAGGCCATACTGAAAGGAAACAAAGACACGAGAGCAATTCCAGTGAAAAGGCATGTACAGTCTACGTAACGTATATTTATAAAAGGTACTTTAAATCTAATGATCGCACCCTTAAAAAGTGCAATTAGGACTGCATATCTGCACTATAAGCTTGTGAGACTAGCATAGGGAAGCTCTCGAGCAGATGTCCTGTGGTATTCAGGTGAATACCTCCGCCCAGATACATATTGTCAAGAACAAAGAATATTCTAATGTCAGCTACGTTTTCTAAATTATATATAATAAATGTAGAGACATTAAATTTTAGGATGAGCATTCTCAGAAGCCACTAATTAATTTCCACAAATTCAAACCATGGACACCTTGAAACAAGTTTGTTGCTACCTGACCTACTTCGAGTTGGAACATTTGAATAATGCTTCTAAAGATTTCAGTGGCAAAGCACAAAGTTAAAATTACAGTTGAATCACGGCAAGAGTTATAATTGCTTAAGACTGCCAGTTAAATAATTGACATTTTGTTTTAAATCTTAAAGCATTTATTCCAAGAAAATTACGTTTTACACATATTTTTGCAACTATTCAGCCAGTATTTATTTTAACATTAAATATTTGAACTTTTAAAACATCTCCGCTGTATAATAATATCAGTAGCATGTTTGTATCTGCTATATTATTTCTGTGCATTTTTTTATGATGCTGTTTGTGTCTGAACTACATGATCCAGTCTTCTTGCAAGTGTGTGTGCAGCAGGTAAATGGCGAGGAATGTGTTAATTACGCTCGTTTCCTATCATTTTGTCTTGAGCCAGGAAAAGCAAACTCGCATAACTGTAACTCAGTGTAACACAAATGTTCAGCATACACCAGTAGAGGAAAATGCATAATTAGATTGGTAACATTATGTAGCATTGCAACAAAATACATTAAACCATAGAGAGTGAGCAGTGGTATAAATCAGTACACACTTCACATATTAGACCTTAAAGAGTTGAAATGAAAACTTTTAAACTTGCCTTTGGGAACAAAATATTTCTTGCTTTGTGTGGTAGGAACCACTACAAAATATCAAACATTTCATGGGTCATGTGTTTTGTACTAAACCTCCGCAACGCACTTACGGGGGAGTAGTCTCCATTCCATTTTCGATTTTTCTTACGAATCTTCATAGTGAAAATTTTTGACCAGACGTAAAAAAATCAATATGGTTTAAAATCTGTATGGTTTAAGTTATACTTATTACAGATTTGAAACTAACTATATACGAAAAATAAGTCGTATTTCGAAATAACTGTGAAGATGTTACCTATGCCTTAACTAACTTGGTTTTTAAATATTGACTACGAAAAATACGTTACAGAGAAAAATACGCAAATACAAGATGGCAAGGATATTTCCCCCTTAATGAATCAGATAGGAGATGGTGCACTTGATGCGTGTGGAAGTGTCCTTATAATTCACGCGCTTCTAAGCCTCAGAGGCGGAAACTGACCCAGGTTGGAACAGCGCTGGACCCCAAAAAATTAATGTTTGTATAATTGTACGAAACAATGTTCAACTTTTACACAATGTATGTGAAGAAATTTTCCTCAAATTAAAATTTCTTACATTTCATATTTATTTAATAATTTGATGTCAAATACAAAATTCACTGGTTTTGTTGCTGCCATTATAGCAAATACTAAGTTGTACAGATAAACAAATTTACAACATAAACTAATGTCCTCCGGCTACTCCTCGACATATATGTAATCATCAAATAACCATTCATAAATTTAAAAAAGTAGAAAAATGCAATAATATATTTATATAAATAACTTTTTTTTTTTTTTTTTTTTTTCATATATGTGGTTTGTAATTTGGTGATTTAAGTATGTGGCACATGGTAGCCCATATAGGATTTGTTTCCTTTCTAAAGTTTTTTATTTCTACAACTTAGTACTAGTCGTTACCCGCGGCAATAACCATGTGCAAAAAATTGAACCTCAATTTCAACGACCAAGTTCTCTATCTTAATGGTTGGCGGCATATTTTATATATTCCCTAAGAAACTTTTCGTTTTTACGGGATGAAAACAATTGTATGCATGAATCCGTATTATAATAGACCCCTGTACCAAATTTGATCCAAATCCACCTAGCTATTACAGCGTGATTGAGTAACATACAAACTTTCGCATCTATAATATTAATAGGATTTGTTTTAATGGCTGCAATGGAACCAAAGCATTTTGTATTTGACAAAAAATTATTTTAAAAAATATTAAATGTAAAATTTTTTTATTCGAGGGAAATGTTATCACATATGATGTAGTAAACATTGTTCACCTTGTATGCAAACATAAAATTATTAAATTTTTGAGGTCCAATACCCTTACGGTTGTCACCTAGTGAGGTGAGGTGTGTGTGTGTGTGTGTGTGTGTGTGTGTAACACAAAAATCAATTATGCACTATGGAGGACGCCGGCCAGCGCATTTAAAGTGATATTGCCTCTACTTTCGAAGTTGTTAACTCACGTGTGGTGATCCAGTCGTATCGCTGGAAATATGGGATTGAACGCAATACTATAGCTGGTCATAGTTTCGCATGAATCCAGTTTGCATAATTTGAGAAACAGCAGTCTGAAAAAGCAGTTTCCAAGAACATTGCAGGACGTTATCATACATGTTGGAAACCTAATTTTGTCTTAAAAGTACCATACAATGGTAGTCTGAAGTGTGTTTTGTTTTCGTAGATAAACGTTTTGGGTGCACGTTAACAGTCCCCCCCCCCCCCCCAAATATCAAGCACACTGCAACACAATTTTGAACGGCGTCACTATTTTCTGTCTTAATGCTATGTGTATTGACTGTCGCCACACACTACGTGGTTCGGGGACGAGTAAGCCTTAGCGGCAGAGATAAGCGCACGTGTTAAGTGTTCATGTTCATACTCCATGTCCTATCTCTGGGCAAAACCGATAGTCCATCATAGCGGTTGTAGGCCCCTTGCCTTGTGGAGGCTGTGTTATCAGACACCACAGAGAATCATAATATAGGAGCACACAAGTTAAATAACATGCTGGGGGAATCGCCCACCCGAGCTGGCTAGTCACGCCCGAGTAGTTAACCATATAACTCATTTTTGGTAGTGTAACTTGCATCAATAAACATATCTTGACAGTGTAAAAATGTAAGTCCTTGTAGCGCCATTTACCTAGCTCCAAGTGTTTTTGGTATAGTCGTTTTTTAAGTACGCACATCCACAGGATCCCTGAGATCCCCGAGTCACAAAGTGTCGTGTGTAGGAACCACCGCTGGCGCCCATCTACCAGGTAAAAGTGTAACTTAATTGTCTTGTATCTCGCCCGACGGCATCAATACAAACATTTTTACCCTTCATATTCCTCACCGCAACTAAGCAGATATTACAGTGAAGCCCTGGACATGGGTGGATGGCATCTGATACACAATTAGCGCAGGCCGCATGGCCTCTCCGATAAAACACTCCTTTTTTGTTTAATCCCAAAAAGCCTAAAAGGCTGCAAATAATTAAGTTAAGCGGACTAGCATTATGCTGGAGATGTGTGGCAAAACGTACGCAAAGCAAAGGTTAACTGGTCAAGTAAAATGTGTTATTAAAACCTACATCAGTGCAAAAATATGAAGTGCATATGTGACAGCTTCTTACCTCGCCAGCTCTCCTAGAAAGACTGCCCAGAGGCAGGGGTCACGCGGACCTACCATGACTTCCTACGGTGTTCACACAAGCGGAAGTGCTATGCACGCCAAGTAAAATATTAATATGGTAAATTGAAAAGGCAAGAAGAGTATTTTAAGACAATTTTACAGATAGAATTTGCATAATGAATTTCTGTTGATATTTAAATGTCTTTGGAAGGCGTCCTCACCTGAATATTATTGTCCTCATTGTGTGATCACTGCGTGTGAAAGGGCGTGGTGGTTGCGTTGTAATCGTTATGTAGACCAGGTGTGTGTGGATTTCAAATATGTGCAAAAGTTATATATTTTAACTTGAATGTGTGCCACAACCCCCCCGAATTACTAAGCCCAACCAGATAAATTTAAATAAATAATAAAATAAACCTACAAACCAGTAAGTACCAATGCATGTAATATTAGCAGAATAAATGTTATGGTAGGCCTATGTGTTTGCATGTTCACCACTATCTTTTGTGTTTGTCGATGCTATGTACAATAAATAATAAGTGACACGAGTTGCATGCTTTAATTTACTGTGTCGTTTCGTTGGACTGGTTGTCCCTTCGTTAAAATTTTTATTCCAAACACATTAAACAGGTTAAATACTACTGTTTCCGCTACAGTTGTAACAAACACAGCTGTGGCAAAATATTAATGTGTAACAAATAGTTATAGGATATTTACGGTAAAGTGAGCATTTTTAAAGCCCTCTCATTTGGAATAATCGCCAGTAAATATATTTTATTTTAGCCTGAGACGTTAACATCCGAGTGTGGTGGGATGTAAACAGTGTGTTTATTACTTACATGGCAAATATTTTTGTAAAAAGGTGGTTAATAGGATAAAAAATAACAGAGGAAAAAGTAACAAGGGTGTCAAAAAGTGCCCACTTTACAATGAATATCGTTACAGGCCTAAATTGCGAACATTCGTAGGAAATGCTTTCTGCAACATGAAATAATTTTTTGAACAGCTGGAAATAGCAACAAACGCATCTTACAGTTATAAAAGTATAAGTCACATGGCAGTGCTTATGATTATGTGTAGCAGAAGGATACGTAATCAGTAATTAAAGTATAATTTTGACAGGGCTTCACAAAAGGCAGAAATTATCGTGAATCAACTATAGCACCTCATCCCTCCTACGTGCATGGCGTGCAGTTTTCCCGCCCTTTTCCGTCCTAACACTGTACTGTGTAAATTAGATCCGAAACATTGGGGTTTTATTACATACGATGAAAGTTCACATGATTTCACAGAAAACTTTTCACTACATAGGACAATTCCCACTATATGGCATGGCAACGTGGCAGGATTGTATAAGAGAATTATATATATATATATATATATATATATATATATATATATATATATATATATATACACACACACATATAAAAGGGGGAATGATTGACGCCAGCGTATTTCGAAGGTACTGTCGCTAGATACAGAACTAATGGCTCCTGCTGCCTGGATATAGGCAGGAAGCAGCTCGGCTGTGGACCTCATCCCAGCACTAACCTATTGGCCCCATCCTAGCACTCGCCTACAGTAAACACGCGAGATAGACAGAGTACTTAAATATGAGGTGTGAAGAAATGTGACTAGTTTTGGTTTTACTGTGGTTTTTAAACCCACTCCTAGTAACACTGGCGTGGTCGTCTGGAACAAAGACGATACAAGGTAAAGACTGGTATCTCAATGTTATTCTTGCATTACCGCTCTGAAGCCCCGATTGTGCTGCCATCTTTTGATTTCACAAAAAAGTTTTTGGAGCCTTGGTAACTAGTGCACTCTAGCTTCCATTTTAAAAACTGCGTCGTCATACCACTACTTGGCGGGTTTTCAAAAGTGCCGGATTATTTGAATATACTAGGTTATAAAAACAATTTCGCCATTTTAAATTGTGTTATGCAAAAATGACTTATTAAAAGCACCTCATCAATGTGGTACCTACTTTTATCTGAAATGATGACAGTATTCAAAATACAATACCAAAAATCATACTTGTTAGTATTATTGACTAATATGCATGCTCCTAATTATCTTTCCAAGAGTAGCATTTAATGTAATTTTTGCTATGCTCACAACATATTAATTTAACTCCAAAGTTGCATTTTCTTGCTTCACTCGTTTAATCTATTACCAACATAATCAACCAGATGTCCAACTTCCTGATGTTATTAACTTAGTCACACTTATAAACAAATGTTTGGTATCGCGATCTTGTATACACCAGGCAGAGTGTTTGTTAATAACAGTGTGTTAACAATATATCAACTGTGAAGTTTCCAAAGCATACTCGTCATCAAACAGTGCAGTACAGCTAAAGACAAACAGCACATCACATTACCCGCAATAGCTCCAACACATAATTTATTAGCACTGCAGTATTGATAATGCATGTATACTGATAAAAAAAAACACACTAAACAAAAAAGCAATGCAAGATTCTTTTGTACCTGCAAATAAATAAAAACTTGATTCCCAATACTAAAACTGCATTCACCCATAACACATTATAAATACACATACCTACTTATTTCATTCTGGGAAAACTGCTAAAAAGACGTTAAGTACCATTTTTGACAATCACAGCGACTACTAGTCTGTGGCCAGGTCAACACATTCAAATATCTTTAGTAAAATGTAGTCATCGAAAATACATTCAACACTTCAATTAAATTATGACAATTTATAACTGACCTCTTTCCACCAATATCCGAACTGATTTAAGTTTGGTACATACATATACTCTGATACAAGTTTCAATTTGTTAATGAAATAAAGGTAATTATATTTGCTGAAAAACTATGCATTTCGGATTCAAAGAAAATCTGGATCCTGAGTACTTCTAGTAGTGCACCTTACTGCCTCAGAGTATGACAACATGAGAGAGAGAAAACAGTCTGAAAATGTACATAAAAAGCACTGTCAGGAGAATCCAATAAACATGACATTTAAAAAAAAATCCATGGATCTAGGTTAGCAATATGGATACTGTAACTGTATGATTTAATATGTTACTGTATCATTCAACATGTAAAGAAACAATAATTATATATCATACTCCAAATATGCCTGTATTTGTAGTTCGGCTTAATCGTAGAACAAAAACATTCCTTAATCTATGAAGAAGCCAAAGTGCATGTTTCATACTTGTTAACAATTTATCTCGTGGAAAATATTCAGTACTCCAAATGAAAGTACATTTAATACAACCTCATGAAGGGCCAACGAAATATATTGAACGAGTGAATGCAATCTAAGCTTACTAAACAAAAAGAAGAAAATACATACTTCTGGAGAGGAAATTGTACAAAGGATATTAATGAAAATAATATTTTATGAAATGTTATTTATTTAATTTAAACACAATACTACAACATTATAACAAGGCACAACAAGATTTACTACTCAACACAACTGATGGTACTTAATGATAATTCAATTTTTTCTTCTCCCTGGTGGTGAAATCGGAAGGCAAGAAACGATCACCACGCATATATGTTGGCATGGATCTGTGCTGCTTCAGCGTCAGTCAGGGGTACAATATCAGGAGAGAATTCTGCAATGACCCCAATCTATTCCAACTGTCTATAAAAGACAAATAAAATTATCTTTGACATGCTTAATAAACTGCATAGGAAAGATCAGGGAAAATGTGGGGTAAAAAATTGTGAAAAATATGTACACAATTGTAATATTTATTCACAAAAATACATTAAATTGCAAAAAAAACCTAACCAAACAATACCTAAAGTGACAATATTACCAATAACACTACAAATACAATAGTGAGGAGGATTATGAAGATCATGGAAATTGCAGGGCAAACACACAAAAATATGCAAGTTTTCATGATGATATTGCACCCTGCAAATTCCCTCCAGTTCACAGCCTTCCCCATTATTATATTTGCAATTTGTATTGGTAATATTGTCAATTCAGGTACTGTTCGGTTATACCTGTTTGCAATAAAACATAATTTCATAATACAATATTACAATTATATCACACATAGCACAACAACACGTTAAATTACAAAACACAAACACGTTAAATTTCAGTGCAAATGGGCTACACTTGAAATTAACTTCTGGGGAAACTCCAAGCTTCGCTGATGAGTGATGCATTGCGTCACTACCTACAAAAAACAGCCGGCATGCCTTGAATCACTGTTTTGGGCATTTACTCCCCTGCTAGCGCTGGGACTATCGCTCTGTGCTTAATATTTGGCTATGCTTGTACTACCTGTCTGATAAGTAATTACCAGTGGCAGTCGGGGAACTATAGTGTTTGTACACTGCTGTCTGGACAACGCGATTGCATCATACAGTCCTCACCACTATGCAAAGGCACCTGTGAGCTGTGCTCGTACCGGAGTGTTGTGTGGGTCTAAAAAGATTGCAGTGAGAATTGATAGCTGCTGTTATTTCATATGTAAAGTAAATATTATGAGTGCTATAGTTACGTAACGGAACAAAATGTGATTTGACAAGTAATCGGGGCCTACGTAAAGAATGGAGACTCCTCGAAAGAAATCGTGGGAAGTGAAGCGTTCACAAAGTACAAAGATTATTTAAAATTGTTTTAAATTCTGTAAGGAAAAAAAGAAACAATGTCTCACTAACCCGTTAGATAAAGCATTAGAAAGGGCGGTCAAAGCAGTAGGCCTTGGTGGAAGTGAAAAGACAGTGAGAGATAGCCGACTATGATGGAACCTGCCATTTCTATCCCAGGTAAACGTCGTCCATAGCAAAAGATGGAACTCGACAAATTCGGTAAGTGTCATGCGCCAAACGTTCTTGGAATAACATAAAGTGCGCAAAAGAATTTCCACAGTGTAAACGCCTTAATGCTGTGAAAGAAAAGATACAGTTTTCCGAGAAGATGGCTACATTTTGGAGAATTATTAGATCCATGGGATTTAAAATTAACAAATTTAAACATGTTGGACACATGTTAACGGAACGAAATGGTATTGTCACACAGCATGCAGCCTATGTGGGTGAGTTTGTACATGTAATATTGTGAATAAAGATTTGTTTCAAACAATATTCTTACATGTAATACAACTTAGCGACCCGATACTGATATATTGGACATAACTTATACGTGTTTTACTGCATAAACACAGCGATTTTCAATAGACACTGGCCTATCACATTTCATTTTTTTTCCAGCAAACTACGTGAAGCTCCAATAAAATTCATATTAAATATGATTAGTAATAATCATATCTAACATATCCAGGCATTATTTTCCCCATTTTCAAGAAAGCCCCTATTATAGAAAATTACTGATATACATTCACTCTAATTGCAAAAAAAAAAGAAAGTAATCTAGTACGTACAAAAACAATACAATATTAAAGATGAAATCGCACTGAGAATGCTGTGGCTACTGAAACTAATCATGTAGGCTTACTCCAATTACTCTACCGAGTTGCACTAAGTGCACACTGGCAGAGTGCACTTATCTACAATGTCACTAAGGTGATTGGCCCTGTAAGTGTGCAGCGAGTACTACTTTTCGTGTATTATCCCTCCAGTCAAAGTAACTGTTTAAATTACAAATATGCCCGATAATCGAAAAATATTTAAGGCTATGACAGCATAATATATACCTTGTGTATATGTGTATAGTCCATTCCCAATTGATAAATATATATATATATATATGTATATATAACACTGTGGCTAACTTTAGAGTACTGTATTATTGAATAAATGAAACTTTACCCTAATATATTATATAACTTGTAACATTTATTTCTTTTAAAATATGAATTAACAACAGCGAGAGCAGCTACGTGTTGGCAATGGCCGGTAAGAAATAGTTCTCAGCTAAAATATTATTTTAACCTAGTTATTTAGTTTACCATTTGTAAATTAAACGGTACCTATTAAAATATTTAGGTACCCAGATGGCAACATATCTCATTTCTACAGAATAACAGCGGAAAATATCGTGAGTAGGCCGTAATGGTAAGGTACGCTTTATCCAGCGAGAGCAATTTTAAAGCAACTGTCTGCTGAGCGAGCTTTGTCGCTCTCTCTCTCTGTCTTTGTTTCTTTCACACTCGGGAAGTTTCACTTCGCTAGTACGCGGCCTAATTGTACACGTTTTCAATTTTAGCTTATTTCATACTTGTTACAGCAAAATAACGATTTTTGAATTTGTAAATTACAACTGAAAAGAGATTTTAATGTTCGAATACTTATTTCAATATATTGAGATATGATGGAGGGGCAGAAACAAAGTGAAGTTGGCAGACATGGCGAGCCATGACATGGGCGTGCCATGTTTTACAAAACGAAGTGTAATTATACTTATTCCGAAAAATACTTCAAATTACCACATCACGTTTGTAGACGTTGTATTTTTTAAACATATCTAAGCAAGTTACGATGTTGTGATAAATCTGTTTTCCGCGGCAGTAATAAATATAATGTTACGATGTATTACGTTAACTGCTGCGTGTGAAATAGCGTGGCTTGGCTGCGCAGTGATAGTTACGCGGTATCTGTGTGTGCGTGATTTCAAATATTTGATATGAACTATTTATACGTTGTAAATATGAACTGTTTTTAAAACGAAGTTATTTATTTACATTCACATCTGTTTACTTATCACAACGTTGTACCTTTGCCCTGGGTGTTTGAAACACAGTCGTGTAACGTGATTTACCACCAATCCCAACAAAATAACCAAGTCCAGCCCCAATAAATCTCAATAAACCTAATACACAGTAAGTAGCAATACATATAAATATGAGTGGAATAAAAGTTACGGTAGGCTTATTTGTGTGCATGTTCACCGCTATATTTTAAGTTTCTATAACAAAAAATGAGCGACACTAGTTGCGTGCTTGATTTTAATGACGCTTTTTCGTTGGACTGTCTATTCCTACGTTATTCGAACTGAGGCCGTCCTTTTAAAGAAATAACCCAACACACATCAATAACAAAAAGTTAAATACGACAGTTCATTACCCCGCAGTTGTAACAGTGTTTAACACAGTCGCGGCAAAATATTAACGTACATTATGTGTAACGTGCTATGTCGTGGAAAACAAATATGGTAATGTAACGTAACCGTAAGAACTATCGTTAATTCAGGCATTTTTAAAACGTCATAAAGCTGATCTAAATAATGTTGTAGGCCTAAACTGTGAATATTGGTACGAAATTATTTTTGAAATAGACCTAAGACAGATTTCTTTGAAAAGCTGTGAACAGTAAACAACGCATTTGACAGGTATAAAAGTAGAAGTCACATTTCATTATTTGTGTTTAGGTGTAGGGAAAGTATACGAACACATGTACACACACAATGGCATGTAAACATTGATTTTGACAGATGCTACATGGCAGTCACATGGCAATGTTTGTTTACATTTGGCGGAAGGATACGAAACGGGCCTGCAAGTAGATATTTAGTAGGGTTCCGAGAAAGTTGCTTCTAATGGGCAATGGACTATAATTTCGAGGGACAACCAAGTACTCACCCAGTATAGTTTATTAGGAGTATTTTAATATATTATTGCAATTTTGCACATAAATGGCTGAAATTCGAAACATTGTACAGTTAATGCACTATCTCAGACTCAGTGCACAATGATTACTCATTATCATGATACATAATCGTAAAGGCACAGTGTTCCCAAAACATCCTATGAAATCCACATTTGGAGAGAATTATAAGCAACAAGTTAATTGAAGGGTCAAAATGCTTATAAATTGCAATACAAATTTTAAACACCATTTTATAAATTTTTTTGGACCTAAAAAGGAGATTCTATCTTTAGGCTTTAGATTTAAAAACCTGACTAGGGTAACCCAAAGAAATTAAGTATCCTAACATATTATAAATTCTTCTAGTAGGGAGGTGATCCATGAGCACAATACGCTACAGGTCAATGAAATAAATATTCCCAGGTCTAGACTCATTTCCTTTACAAATTTACAATTCATTATCTCAAGAAGTAAGGCAAATGAATGTTAAATTATTTCGTAAAACTCTCTAAAAAAAAAAGTTAAATAAGTCACTTTATTCTCTAAAAGTGAACTCAATATAGAGCTCCTCTATGATAGAAACTGTGGTTTGAAATATAAATTTTAATAATATTCTGTTATAATTTATATTATAACCATGTATACAATCTTGTGTCATGTTTTGTTCTAGCTATCACAACTTTATTTATGAAATGTTTCTACACTATCTTAATGTTTTGTAATGTGCTACTCTTTAAATGTTATTTTTTTATGCAGTCAATTCTGGTTGTAACCGGTAGACATAGTAATAAATAAAAAATAACCTACACCAAGTAGCACATGCAGCAATACTTTTGGTAATTTTAAGTGCGACTACAGGAAGTTAATCACAATAATTGTGCAAATATTGACACATTTAAATAGTTTTTATTGACAATGAGACCATTTCCCTCATCAACGAAATCTACTTATGTTATGTGAAAGTTTATTTTAGTGTTAGTAAACCATAAAACACTTAAATACCTATAAAAAGTGCCACCTGCTACTTGAAGTTATTAAACAACTCTTGAAATTTAAAATAAGTTTTGTTTCCCCGATTTACAACAAATATGCAGTGCAGCATTAAGTTCACAATATCACTTAGCCAAACTTAGCCGAATACCAAAACTGAGAACATAATATTAGAGTAAATCAATATTATATTCGAAATACTGTATATTAAGTACATTATCCATTACGCACAAAATTACGATACAAAAAAAAAAGGCCATCACAAACAGCAACACTAACTTAGATATACAGTTCTTACATATTCTTCGATGGGTCTAGCTTCACAAGCAAAAAACAGATCTCTATACACTACCACTTCAAATTAGGTACACGATTACGCAATAAAACTACTGTGGCATTCCAACATAAAACATGCAGAAAAGCATGTCTAGGTATTTACCTTCCCGCACCAGGATTTGTACAAACGTTATTTTCACACGTCGGCACAAGACAACGGCGGGAGTTCCTCTACATTACTGTATAATGGCACTTCCGTAACCTGTCAAAAAATAAGAATTAAAGCAATGATAACCAAATAAGTAAATTGCCATTTGCCATATGTGAAGTGGAGATGGGTGAATGGTTCA
Organism: Dryococelus australis; assembly: GCA_029891345.1. Lineage (NCBI taxonomy): Eukaryota > Metazoa > Arthropoda > Insecta > Phasmatodea > Phasmatidae > Dryococelus > Dryococelus australis. Next base: position 14,308,428 of record CM056993.1, read on the forward strand.
CGAACCGCTCGAATGAACCGACTCGCACAGCAGAACTCGCAAGAGCAGGTTCACGAAAAAGCAACCGTGGTCCGGCGGTTCACAGACACAAAGGTAGGTTCACGGCTCCTCTTCGCTCACTTCTCTCTCTCTCTCTCCCCCGGCTCAGCTCCCACGGTTCTTTCACGTATTTCTCCACTTTCGCCCTCTCTATCGTCAACGTCCTGAACCAACGTGATCATCTTTCCCGCGAGAAGGCTCTAGTGAATTGGTTTTGCCTGTAATTATTTTGCACTTCGTTTACTAATGCAGGTCCAAGACAATTGTACGTATCCATTAATTCATTCTTGTGCAATTTTTGTACAGATCCAATCTCACAGTATATTTTTATAATATTTATTTTTAGTGGTCGTGTTTGTTCCATTCGGGAGACTTTATTTCTGGTTACAAGAGACAGTATCGTGCTTTCAAATTACAACATGCAAGGTCGTTAATATAAAAATTATATTTTTATTATAAATTTAAAGAACCCCAATATTTTAAGAGCAAATTGTTTATAAATCCCGGAAATGTCCCAACAAGGTTGTTTTGTGTGGAAGATTATAATTATTGCACAAGGTAACATCTAGGACGTATTTATGTACACTGATATGAACTAAATTCGCTACTGCAAAGGTATGTTTTGATCGCCAATGACTATTTTTAAGTAATTTAGCCTATATAGTCCATTAACGATTTCTTCGGCCTTTTTGAATCAAACATTAAAAAAATCTCCCCATGGATGATGTGTTTTGTTATTTCCTAATTACGCACTGTATCACACGCGTTTTATATTTGTGTTCATAAAAGTTACTTTTTTCTGTTAAATTGAAATGTTATTCATATTTAATATGTAGATTATAATGCTTCATTTATAAATAATCTGAATTAAAATCAGGGAGAAAATAGGTATGTTGGTAGCGCCTGGTGAGAAATAGTCCTTATACAAATATCATTACAACTGAGTGCGCACGAATGTGGTGCGTTGTCCCCCATGTTTAATTCCTAGTAAGAAATAGTTCTCGTGTAAAACGATTATTAGATTGAGTACGCACTTTAGTGTAATCTTCTATACTGCTTACACGAGAGAGAGTAATATCCTGGAAGTAAAACCTCAGCAGGGCTTCAGAAGATTGGAAACAATCACGAATGGACTATACATAATCTCCTTCAATCGGAAGTCACGATAGGGCGTCGCGATGCGACGCGTCGAATCTGACGCTGCCCGCGACGAACGTTATTGGCGTCTTCACAATAGAGCGATGTTCTGACGCCGGCCACCGGCGACACAAACCGTGCTGCCATCTGTTGTCCTGCAAGGAAGCTTGCAATGAAATGCTAGAAGCGAACGAAATTCAGTGGATTTAGTTAATTAAATTATTTTGTGGTCATACACACTTTTCGTTAGTAACAGTATTATATTAAAATTCGAAATGCTGTAGAACAAGAACAACTCTTCAGGCATCGGAAAATAAAACATATTGTTACGATTTCTCTCACTAGAAATTAAGTGGGCTATATACCAAGTTCGTTATGGGATGGAAGTCTTCATCAAATAAAAGAATTGATTAAAATTTCCTTATTTTATTTACAACAACTACAGAAAAATTCTCTTAACTCAAATTCTCACAATAAATTGAAATCACTTACTGATCACAATTGAAACCAATTAATAACATTCATTGATTTCTTTGTCGTAATTATAAAATAATTAAAGATCAGTCCCAATAGACAGTGTATCAACCTATTTAATTATTTTATAATTTATGCGTCCATATTTTACAGTTCGAATATTTACAATAAAATTAGTTTTACACTTCTATTCAGTCCCACCTCAGTTCAGTCCTTGTCCCGCCAATCGCAAAGTTCTAGAGTCCTCCAAGCACCCTCATGCACAGTAGGCTTCACTCGTCGGTTTCACACCCTCTCGTCCATTCAAGCCACGAACATTTCACTCGCCGTCGTCCCGCAATCTCCAGTCGCCGCCCACACTTCACTCAGCTCGCGCACACTCGCCAGACGGCCTCCGTCAAAGACTGCGGCAGTATATATAGTCTCTTAGGCCGCCATCTAGAATCTTCCCCAACTCGCGTGATGCGTCGCGGAGGTCTGAGGCGCCAGCCAGTCTCGCCAGAACAATCTTGCGTCGTCACTAAACGTATCGGAAACTCTAGCAGGGGAGAGGAGGTCTGTGACGCCACCAAGTCTCGCCGCCGTTGGCATTCACGGGATTCCCAGAAGGGGGAATTAGGAGGCCACGAGCGCATCGTTCCAGGGAGAGGGGAAGGCGAGGTGGGTCTCCAATTACGGCGCGGGGCAGCTTAGTCGGCGCCAGCTGCAGCACGTAGCAATACTTGTGTTTCCTTAAAGGTAGCTAAAATTGTTTTATAAATTTTCACTCCAATTAGTATTTCTGCAAACGTTTTATTTATTTCAATTGTCATTTATCTAAGTTTCTCGCCAGTTTATTTATCATGAAGTACAGAAATGTCTTTATTCCTCGACGCTGGCGACAAGCGTCAAAGATCTGATTGGCTGATGCTCGAAGCGTCGCTCTATTGTGAATACTTCAGTGTGACTTTTCGAGTTGCTTGTCGAAGGGCGTGATTGGGGGGAATGGACGGTTGAACATGATAAATGCTGCTCACGGTAAACTGATCACTTTTTAAAACCCTGCTAACATCTACTTGTACGCGCATTATATATTCTTCCGTATTATTTATTGCCATCGGTCTGATCATTATTTCATAAGTTCGATTAACCGGCGCATGAATAACTATAACATTTTTTTTTTATAAATTTGCTTTGCCCTTATATGCATTTAAAAAAAAAACACAAAGCAAAATAAATAATTTCACAAATCACAAATGTTTACTCAACACTTTTAATTCGACGTTGACAAATGGAGCTCCTTGGTCTACGAAGTCGCCAACTTTACTGGGCGCATGCCAATTAATGTGCCATTAGGCGCATGCCAGGGGCTAAATTAAAATACACGCAGATAGGAGGATAGATATTTTTCACACGTGTATGTACTCCCATCACCGATGAACCGAGAAGAATTGCAACACATGTTCCCTTACTTCACACTACTTCCTCGACTACGCTGGTGTGTGCGCGTGTGTGTGTGGTCATGTACAGTTGCCTATTACAGATTGTTGGAAGAAGTTTAAATGCAATACGTTTAGGCATGCCTTTTTACATATCGAACTTAAAATTTTACTGGCATTCTTTTGTAATATGTGCATGTCGTGTTTTCTTTCAATTTTAATATATTTTTTCTTCGCTGAAATCACAATACAACGACGCTCACGATGCCCGAGTGACGGAATTTCATATAATATTCATTGTTCAGAGTATTCACAATACCCCAACTAAAACTGCCCGACAATATTGTATACAATTTGGCGATTGGAAAATATTAAAATGGCAAGTTATCCTTATAATATCCAGTATTTGCGTTTAAAAACTAACGATACAGTAAGTGGATATTTGGCTACTGACAATATTCGAATTCACAGGAGAGAACATAAAGTATTTAAAAAAGAAACGGAACGTTATTTTGGCGCAAGTGTTCAAAGTTGCGGCGTATGCCTGGCGGACAAGGCGGTGTGTGTACGACAAGTTGCATAGGACGAAATGTGCTGCGTATGTAATAATCTAGGCTGTGTCCGAATACGCCTGAAGTACATACTTGTGCGTACCTGTCCCCGAAAGTAATGTAATGCTGTCCGAATTTCAAGTGAAGTATACAAGTAAACGAAGTTTTATACTTCTCGCATATTTGCGGAACATATGCCGCCATTTTAAGAAGCAATTTGTAGATTACGATTGATTTCCGACATAATTATTTTATTTAAAAATAATAGGGCAACAGTACTACTTCGTAGACATAGAATTTTGAACCGAGTAATAATTATCGCATGGTTAACCTAAAAAAAAAGTTTAAACAATACATTCGCATTAGGCCTGCATGCCTTACCTACAGAAGATTTAAAAAAAAAAAGCAATCCAAATGGCACTTACTGAAATATTATTTAATACTTTATTCAACCTCTAAAACTTCAGACAATTATCAAATTCTTAGTCGGAATACATGTACATTAAAAAAAGTTAGCTGGCTAATAACAGTTACCGAAGCCAAAAAGACTGCCTTTCCGAATTCATGAAGTTTGGCGCCGAAGATAAATGAAGGATGCAAGAAGTATGTACCTGAATTCTAACACACGACGTCAGTGTCTGGCGCCTACTTGCTATGCAACTGTTCCTACGCGTGTGATTGCACTGCCTTGTTCTTCAGGCGTCGTACGTAGCAACTATCAACACAGTCGTCTGATATAAAAATACGTTTCTCCTGATACACGTGTACACAGTTTTTGTATTTCTATTGGTCCAAAGAAAATACGCCTGGAGTTTGGGCACAGTTTCCCCAACATTCTGTATATGGAGGTTGGGGCAGAGACAATTTTCAAAGGTTGATTTCGAAAGAGCTCAGTTAATCCCTGAACTAACTTCAGGCAGGTAAATATATACCTCGTGCCATGGCAACACACCCCCTGCTTATTGTTCTCACGACGTAAATCGATTCCATATAAGCGGATAAGCAGTTAAATTACGGTGTTAGCAACTAGGTTTTTGTAATGTCCACGAATAAGAATATTAACCCTGGCCAGGGCTAGCAAAGGTGTATTTTCAAGGACACTGGAGCCTACCTTCCTCGAGCGCAGTGGAGTAGGCAGCTCTGAAGGCCATTAGCTACGGAAAAATGTGTTATAAAAATATTTGTATCACACACTGTTTAACTATTAGACATCAGATATTAATTTTTCTTCGTAAAAACAATTTAGAGTACGCCCACATGGTTTTCGTATAAATACATGCCAAAATCACAATATGACTTACGCATACACGAGATAATGCGCACCGAAAAAATAATGCCAAAAGCTACTTCAAGACGTCTATACAATAGTACAAGGAAATGTTTTCGCACATGCAAAAATTTGCTGAATATTAGCAAAATTTTGCATAATTATAACTTGCAGTTACACCTTAATTTTCGTTAAAACAACCTTTGCTAAGCGTACATTAAAATTAGTTAAGTCAAGACCTTTGTGCCATTGTTAAATTTCCTGCAAAAAGTTTCATTCTTTTATTTGCACATTACAAAAATAGTCAAAATTTTACTGACACGTCACTTTGCAAATACCATGAAATATACTCGGACAAAGAAGTCACGGATGTCATATGTAGTATATATCACATCATATGATTATATATATATGATATATCACATCATATGATTTTATATATATATATATTTCCGTGGCCACCGCCCTTAACAACAAGATCTTGCTGAGAGCCGATAAGGGCGAAAAGTGGTAGAAATGGAGCAGCGGCAGGAATGCAAGGGCGGGGAGAAACGGGAGATCCCCGAGAAAACTCCACCGACCAGCGGCATCGTCCGGCACGATTCCCACGTGAAAAAATCCGCGAGCGACCCCGCCAGGAATCGAACAAAGTTCGCCTCGGTGGACGACGAGCGCTCTAGCCACTACACCACCGCGGCCCCTTACTGTGTACAGAACGTGCTAGAGACTGCAGTAAACTTACACGTCTGAGCCGTGTGGAGCGATCGAATCGAGATGGCAACCGATTGAAGCGACCAAGGGTGCGGGCAACAGCTCAGTCCATTCCTTCAAGGACATTCTGCACGTAAAACTACATAATATGGCTGTAAAGGTCTCCCTGCAGGAATATTTGTGCCGAGATCTGGATTGCCGACTTATGACGACGACTAGATTGATAAAAAAAAAAAAAAAGTGTGCAAAACACCCGCCGAAAATCAATCATGAAGTACGTTTTTAAGAAATATTTTTACACAAAGAAGATTTCCAACACGAATAAAGTTCAAACTGGTCGTTAAAATATTATGTGATTAACATACAGGAGGCCGCGGCGGCTAGCTTTTTCGCCTCCCAAGGAAAACCGGGTTTAATCACCACCCGGGCCACACCCGGAGTTTCGCATGTAGGAATCGTGCCGGACGATACCGCTGGTCGGAGGGTTTTCTCTGGGATCTCCCGTTTTCCCCGCCCCTTCATTCCGGCGCTACTACATACCTCAATCACCCTCATCAGCTCTCAAGACTTCGCTGTTAAGAGCCGCCCAAGTTACTTCACCCACTCACCTTTCGCCCCTTACAGCTTGTGTTTGAAAAAAAAAAAAAAAAAAAAAAAGAGGGAAATTCCAAAAGTACCCCATCATCCAACTTATTGACCGTACACTGCACTGACCAAATATGGGAACTATAGTCTATTCACGACTGGAGGGGACTTCCTTGGAGCCTTGTTAAATATGTACTTGCATACTCATTTCTTATCCTTCCACCAAATGTGAACAAACATTGCCATGCGGCAACTGTTAAAAGCAATGTTTACATTCCACAGTGTGTGTGTGTGTGTGTGTGTGTGTGTGTGTACATGTGTTCGTACATGCACGTGCCTATTATACAAGTCATATACTTATATCAATGTATTTAATAGTAGGCCTACCGCTTTTTTCTTATAGGTTTACACAGCCTAGGTAATTTTGTCTATGTAGCCAGGAATGTTTAATATTAAAAATACAGTCACGCTATCGGACAGCAAGGGTAGCCAACATTAATATTGTCTTTGGGTAATAATATACGCAGTACTTGGTACTAAATTGGTCAATTGACGAACTATGTTCATGTAATTTTAATTGTCCCCCGTAAACATGTCCATTCACGATGTATTAACTGTTTACAGCTGTTCAAATAATTGTTACAATCTTGGTGGAAAAACCAGTAGTATTCCATCTCTTATGTATGTGTGTTGGGTTATTTCGTTAAACGGACGGCCTTAATTGATCCAAATAATGAAACGAAGAAGCAACCCATCCATGAAAAATACAGTAAATTTAAACACGCAACTCGTGTCGCTAATTGTTTGTACGTAGCAGCGACAAACTTAAGGGGGTAGTATCCACTCCATCTTCCAAATTTTGTTACAAATCTTCGCAATGAAAATGTCTAGCTTCGATTTTTTATTTCTGGTCATAGATCACCTGGATGACTACTTAACGATTTTTTTTTTTAATGTGTAGGGTTTCAAACCTGTATTTTCCCATGTGGGACTGAAATTATTAAATTAGATAATGTTCGATTACGGTTACAGATGTGACACTCACTAATCATGTAAGAAAAATAAGTGGGATTTAGAAATGACTTAAAATGTTCCCTATGTCATGACTAGCTTGGTTTTTAAATATTGACTCCGAAAATTAAGTCAATGAGGACAATAAGTAAATCCAAGATAGCAAGGATATTTCCCCCTTAAAATATAGTGGCGAACATGCATACAAACTGACCTACCGTATATTTTATTCTGCTCATATTTGTTTGGATAGGTATTTAGTTTTTACCAAGGTTATTTTATTATTTATTTAAAATCCCGGCGGGGCGAGGTAATTTGTTGGGATTATGGCAAACATTGAGAACACAAAAACACAGGCACTTCACACAATATTGTGTTTCAAACACCTAGGGCGAAGTTACATTGTGATAAATGAACATAAGTATAATTTACTTCGTCATATATAAACAGTTCACGGATAAAACGTATAAATTTCGCACGTCCAAAATTTGCAATCACGCACACACACACTGGGGCAGCGTTGACGACCACGAAGCAGCCACGCCCTTTCACACGCAGCTGTTAACGACACACGTAATGATATATTTATTCCTGCCGTGGAAACACGGACTTATCACAACATCGTAACTTGCCTAGGAATTAAAAAAAAAAAAAAAGAAACACACACACAACGTGTACACACTTGTCGTGGTAATGTGACGTATTTATCGGTGCAAGAGAAATTAACGCTTCGTGGCGCACACGGAAAATCAAATACCACAACATGTAGCCACTCGCCACGTTTGCCAACCTTCCCGCCATCGCATCTAAATATATTACAATACGTATTCAAATATTAAAATCTCTTTTCAGTTGTAAATTTAAAATTCAAAAATCATTTTTCCGCAATAAGTATGAAAGATGCTAAAATTAAAAACATCAATTTTTCCTGCTACTACTAGCGATGCGAAACTTCTCGAGGGAGAAAGAGAGAAAGACAGAGAGCGACAAGCTCCGCTCAGCCCAGGGGCCCGACATTACGTATGGCTTCCGCTGTTCTTATCGAGCACTAACAATTCCCTTTGTACCAACATCGAAAAGTCACTCAATTGTAAAACAATTTATTCATCGGATTGGCGATCAAGCAGAGTTATCCTTTTTTTTTTTTACGACTAATATCAAATCAAGTTTAATCGTACACACGTCAAGCACTAGGCAAACAATTTCATAAATGTTTTCAATTATCTACGTTGTAATTATTCCATAAAGTTGGCGTTCTTGACCAAGTTGTTTACAAGCTTCGTACGTAAATTGAATTCAAATCCAATTTTGAAGTGGGTAAAATTAAATAGAAACGTGTAACAAGATGTTCGATTCCTTACTGTGAAAATTCGAAGACAAACACAATTGAGAAATACTTCACCTTTCCCAGCAATCCAGAAAAGTAAGTTCCTAAACCAATTTTATTTGTTTTGACTGGTATCTAGTGTTGTGCTGTTTATCTGGTTACGAACTTTCAATTATTTCCTATAATAATCCATACTTTGCCTAAATATTTGGCTCTTTTATTCAAATACTACAGTTAACTGTCAAAACAAACAATGTTTCTTTTGAAACTAAACTTTTTTGGATTGCTGGGAATCTCTTATAAAAGGTACCTACGCGCAGAGCGGGAAAAAAAACCCTAGAAACATACAAACCAATTTAATTACACCAGTTTGGTAATTATTAATGCTAAAAAAATCCTTACCGTGTCCTCTACAATAATATTTTACCAATCTTAATGTTATAAAATAGCAACGACAAAATTATTGATTTGTTTTTATGTTGGTCACACGAGAAGTGTTAGTGGCCCAATCGTAGAAAGGTAATAAGCAAAGAAGTTTATTTAGCCTGGCACTGAGATTTATTTTTCCCTTCCATACTCTCTGGCTCAGCCGACTGTCACTTCCTCTATCACTAGGGCCTTCGTACTATATTTTGCGCTGTTATTATTTTAAACTGTAGCAATGAAATATGTTTCCATCGGGGTTACCTAAATATTTAAATATTCCAATTCCAACTTTTAATTTAAAAATATCACACCAAAAACTAGGTTAAAATAACGTTTATATGTGAACTACTACTTACAAGCCGTTGCCAACACATCGCTACTCTCGCTGTTTTTAATTCGTATTGAATACGAAATAAATATTACAAGCTATAGAAGACAGTAGGTTAAAGTTTCATTTATTTAAGAACAGTACTTCAAAGTTAATCACAGTGTTATATATTTGTGGAATACAAGTTATTGAAACAACAGGCTGACATGTTACGCCTGGGGTGATTTATCAACAGTTTCTTCCAGTCGTGAATAGACTATATGAACTCAATTACGTCACAGTGTCACTTCTGGCGGAATTTGGCAAAACCAATCCGCGACATAAATAAATAGTTTGTAGTTAATTCGTTATGTCTGTACTGATGTGTATATGTTGTTCAAGGTAAAAATAAGCACTTTTGAAAGCCCTGCTCAAGATCCACTTGATGCAAGTTGTGTATCCTTCCGCCATATGTGAAATCAACGTTGCATGGGTTTGATCACTTTTCTCGTGCGTTGGTCCAGTGAAAATGTAAAATGGTTAGAAAAGTTAATATTTTGCCACTTATTTTTTATCATTACACTTGTATGCACTTGAAAGATAAACGTAAAATAATTTCAGTATTTACAAATGTTTATCTTACACTTTTAATTAAACGTTACGAAGTAGAACTACTCTCCGTCCATCGTTGCCAACTTTACTAGTCGCATGCTAGCCAGTGTGCCTGTTAAGATACAGGCTGAGTATAAAAGAACTTTGAAGGTCTACATGATCAAAACCGAACAACCTACAACTGCGGTTGACCAATCAAATGAACCGTGGAAACGTGAAGTTTGTTTACCATATCGTCACAGATTTTTACAAACCATACATGTTACTGCTTGTACAGTTTCTTATACGCCGTTCACGGTAAAGTGAGCACTTTTGAAGCCCTAGTTACTTTTTTCTTTCACCCAATTTATATCCTGCCACCACTTGTTAATGTAAACCCTGCCATGTGAGTAATAAACAGAGTGTATACATTCACCATACCTAAAAACCAAAAGTCCGAGGCCACAATGAAATGTATTTATTGGTTATTATGTCTGATGAAACAGCTTCAAAAAGTGCTCACTTTACCGTGAACGGCCTATACCAAAAGGGATAAAGAACCGGGACTCGAGTTTTGCACGTTCGTTCTTGCCCAGAACGAGGTAGACGACGCTTTCACGTCTAAGCTAGTTCTCAGAGATGAAGCAGTGACGTTCCATACATCCACATGACACCGCCGAACACGAGTGTGCTTCACACAAAGTGAACGTGTTTTGAACTGTATCCAAAGACACGGTTTCCAGCTCTTTCTTTTCTCACGAGCCCACTGTTTCTGGAATCCCTTATTTGGACAGAGTGGTTGTTTCCTCGGCTAGACGAGAAGTTTGGGGGGGGGGGGGGGACTTGAGTGTGGAACGAGTTCTAGTATAGTGCAGATGTCTTTCGGGCCGCTCGTGGTGGTCACATTGAACATTTATGAAAATATGGTCAGCAAACTTCATGATTCCACGGTTAATTTGTTTGCTGTAGGTTGTTGTAGGTTGTTTGGTTTTGATATTATAGACTTCCAAAGTCGGGGTATTCATTTACACGCAGGTAAGAGCACTGATATTTTTCAAAGGTTAATTTCAAAAGTGTTCACTTTACCATGAACACCCATTAAGCTAGTTGGGCAAAGTGGTACTTTCTGAATAGTATTCTTTAAAAACAAACAAGTTAAAAAAAAAAAAAATCAAACATGAGGAGGTAGGGTGGGCGGGGGTTCCCCTTACGTACTGCCGGTACACGAATTTCGGCTAAAATCGTCAAACTGTTCTGTAATACGGCATTACAAACCTTAAATACGGTCAATTTCGAAAATAAGTACCAAATATAATAAATTATAGATTACGTAGAACGTATACGAAATGTGGCGGTAAGATGCTACAACAGCTGCCAAGATACACGAGCTAATTATTTGTTCAGGTCATGCTATCTTTCAACATGACGAATCAATATTGTTGTATTTATTTCTGAAATAAGAACTACACCGTAATGGCTTAGTATATGACATAATCTAAAATATTTATACTGTCCGCCATCTTGAAATAAGCATTTGGCATCGTTTAACATGTATATAAGTCGCGCGCTTTTCATAAGTGCACAAGTGAAAAAAAAAACTGTGCGCGGGTTCGGAGGTTTTTAGGTACAAACGCAAACACGTGTGCATACGCTGGTGCGATCTCAAAGCCTGTATTTCCTTCGGTAAGAACGCTAAAAGCAAGGTGCAAAACTAAATCTAATGGAAATCGATTCAGAATGTTATACTTTGCAAAGGTATCACTACAGAGCACTGGCTTAACTGTAGGTAATATTTAGGGTAAACTGGGGGATTGAAAATTAACCAACGCTACATGACCATACTGCTTTCGGAAGCATTGTTGGAGACCTTAGAAAGTTGGGTTAGTATGAGGCAGCACAAAGAGAGATGGGAGAGAGAGCAAGGGGAAAAAAAGGGGGGGGTGGGTGTTTTACCGCGCGCGATTGTCGCTGTGGCATTTTTTATGTAATTATTGCCGAGTGCCTTGTCATGTGCAGTAGCTAAGAACACAACGACTGAAATGACACAATACATTGCCTAGAAGAAAAAATGAGATCGGAAAAATATATACTTCCTGGATAGATACTGCCAGAATGTACCAGGCTATCGAGAAATTGGAGTTTCAAAAGTTTAGTAGAACAGGTTCAACGAATTATGATACAAGCGTAATGAAAAGTGAGGTATGTAACGACTTAGTGTGCATGTACGTAGACCTGCAAAGTGGAAGTCAAGTGGTAAAATACAGAGAAGAAATATCTGGAAATTATTACTTGATAGAAAATGCGGAAACCAACAATCTACACTGTTCCAGCGGTGATACACAGGGCCAGAATCCGCTATTTTACACTACTACGTCCTTCCGTTAAACATATGGGCCGGTGTCTGTCTAATACCAAGTAATGGAAAGAATGTGTTTTGTTCTTTCCAAGTTTTAATTTGGAGCCGCCTCTCTTTATTTGCACGCAACAAGTCTTGGAGCCACCCTTTTGTTATTGCTGGGGTTGAAAATATGCATCTGCTCTGATGCGTAACCATTCACGAGAAAACCACCAAACCCGACTGAAGCCGTAGGTAGAGCTAGTCTGCGGTTACCTTTCACTTTTTATACACCCTGCTGGTCTTTCTCATTCAGCTATACCCGCACGTTAACATTATGGCCACTAAAATAGCTGAGCAAACCGAGACCTGGAGTTTTATAGCTACGTTATTTTCCACTACAGTCTTTAATATATTTGGTAGTTAGTTTTACTGACATACTGCTATGTTACAAATTGGGACCATAAACTGGAAGGATGGGAAGTGGTATCAGGTGGATTAAGTTAGAATTGGTTAGAGCCCCTTTACTATGAAGGGACGATAGGAAACTCAGATCTGTTAATACATTTCGAAAGGACTCGCCACGTCTCGCACCCTTGGACGCGCCGCGCTCTGTCAAGTCGCCGACTGTGTGTTTCCAGGCCCTCGTGGCCCTGTCCACACTTACTCACCCCATCACGTATGATTGTTGACGTAATTGATAATGATTGGTCCCCGTAGTGTGCCCTGTGGGTGGAGTTTGCACGAGGATTGTTATGCTTACTTCTGAAAATCACTTATGCCCGGTTGCACTATCGTGGTTCGAAACTCGATCAGAGATCGGAACCAAGATCGACACAGAAAACTGTTGCACCATTCGAGTTCAGAGCTGGACTAGAGATCGAGATGAAGTTAATTTCGAACCGCCGAAATTGGCGGTTGAAAACCTCGATCCGAGATCAGCAGCCATCGTCGACAAATTTAGTTTGAAAATACGCCAACAGATAAAACTACGTTCGATTGATTTTATGGGGAATTAAAACAACATTATACGCACTTTAATATTATTCAGTAAAATTCGTACAATTATAATTCACTTAAACAGATAAAACATCGCACATCTAGCTCTATCTATAGTCTATCCATGACTTCATATATTACGAACCAAAAGCAAAATTGGTATCTTACTTAACCTCTTTATCCCACTTTAGAACCAAGATCGACGAATCGTAGATCCAGAATCATGAAAACATTTTGGTGCAACACTTTAACATCGGTACCAAGATCAAACTGGATCCCGCTTCGGAACTAGGTTCATTCGATCTCGGATCAGGGAACATTTTGGTGCAACCGGGCAAGAGTTTGCCGTCGTCCTCGGAGCATTTCTTTGATAGTTTATGGATTGCAATATCGGCTCTGTGTTTTGACTTCGTATTTCGTAAACTGGGCTGTGGCCTCCATGCCTGCTGGTCGTTTAAACAGGAGTCCTCCGTAACAGTACGCAGCATACCATTGCTCACTGCATTTCCTAGTCTGCATTGATTGGCTGTCCTGCACAAGATGCACCTATTTATGATCGGCAATCACAATCCCGAAAATAACCAAAAGGGGGAAGCAGTTATTAAATCTCAATTGTGCAAGCAAGTCCACAAGACTTAAAACAGAAACCTATAGTAAAGAAAAAAAAATTATAAATACAAAACGTGAAGGATCCGTTTCCTTCGAGGGCTGTGCGGGAAATTGGTTTGTGGAAGCGAGTGAAGAACAAAGCTCCAAGGTCTACGCAGACTATCACATCTAATATAATTATACAGAAGATATCGCCTTCACAGGCAAATCACTCGCTCAACTAACGTGTTGCGTTCAACTGTGGCACTTGGCGGTTATTGGCAAGGTCTCTCAGACGACTGGGTTGTCTCACACATTGAAGATTGAGCAGACTGTTTTTTTTTATCTTTTGCGCATACAGCCAACATTTATTCATCCATGGTTAATAAAGTGTAAAAGTCACATTACTAATAATGGTATGTTTTTTTTTGACGTGAATACGTCTTTAAAGTTGCGACCATAGTGGGAGGCAATCCAGAAAATCCGATGATAACATCGGGGGATACAGTTTGACATTGCAGCTCCGAGTCTATTGTCTACATTCAAAATTCAATTACACCACTCGATTGCCAAAATACCAAAGAATATGTTATGTTGAGTGAGTGAGAACTGCGAAACATCGCGCGCGCCGTATAAAACACTTACAAGACATAACATACATTTAGGAAACACATAAGCACGTCATACATGGTGATTTTTCGAAGGTTTCATTCAAAAAGTGTGAAGAAACCGCGAATAGACGAACTTAAAATGCTACCCACGCTGTTTCCAATAGTGCTCTGGCGGAATGGTGCGCGAAAAGAGTGTATTCACCCGATTTTCATCATAAGTTGTTTTTCAAAATGTTTATCAGAACGTTTGGCACAAGACTTGCCTTCTTACACTGTTAGATGTACACTGTCATTCTTGGAGCACTGACGGAAAATAAGATATTCTATATTACCATCCATCAGCGCCCTGATGATGATAAAGACAGTGAATATCTAACAATACAACAAGGTGCTCAGTATAATGTCTTCTTGCGCCAAAAATTAGGTGCATATACGGGATTTGTGCACCGTTCCCTTTGTTGTTGGAAAATAAGGTGTTCTAGCTTAATTTCGGTCGTGCTACTGGCAATAAGTAGTCTAGTCCAGAGTTCAGGATATGAACGCCGCGTTCCGATACTGATTTCACTGGTTCCGTAACGTCAGTTATCGTTCCGATACTACTGACGATCACCGATAGTGACTGGCAGCAATCTTTGCGAGTCTCTGGATAGCGCCCTGAGCGAGGCTAAAACGAGTACTGAGAATTGCTGGAGCTGGACGAGGTCATGTAGAGTCTGTAAAATATTTGTTGGCGGGACTTTCAAATATGAGCCAAGAACTAAACGTTTTTGCAGAGAATGGTGTGACTTGCAGGGTTGTTGTAAGACGCACGAAAAGCATTAGAAAGTAATTGAGACTATTATAGGATGTTACAATACCCCCCCCCCCTCATCTGTAGAGGTTAGAACTTCGCATGTGTGGAATGTACGTTTTTATATAAGAAAATTACCAGCAGGTTTATTTATAAAATATTCTGTGGCGATACAACTTTCAATACCTTGGTTTTGTTTGTTTACATTTACAAGCTCCCTTTCGTTCTACTGCAAAGTGTTCCGAAACAATCCAATCACTGGTGCGTGCGAAATATTTACCGATTACCGACACTGTTCCGTTACTGCCATAGACTAAAGATGAGGTACACCGCTTATTCGTCTTCTGCGCTTTTATTTAACATTGATCTACTCCAAAGGAACACAACTGTCAGTCACATGGTCAACAGTGATGAACGTGTTTGTTTACATCTTGATTTTGAAATGACAAGCACTACTATATAAATAAAATATACTTTTACCCGTTTAATTTAATCAAGCAGTATTATAAATTGGTTAGAGGACGTATTCATACATCCCAAAGCATTTGTTTACAAATCAGTTTTCTAACCTAAAATCCAAACCATGCCGATTTCGCTAGACGTGTAGGCAGAAAATCAGTTCAATGTCGGGACACAGATCGGCTGTGCACAGCCAGCGTGACCTGCCTAGCTCATCTTTAGTCTATGGTTACTGCTGACGAACACTGGCGAAACACCAATGATCTCTGCGATCTTCAGCAGTAACTGAACGCGACGGAATACTGGTCTCTGCGCACCTCACATCCCTTCTGTGGTGACGACACACCAGTTCGCTTCCCATATGTTTACGCTGTGACGTCACGTGGACAGCATGACGCACGCTTGCTCAGTCATGGAAGGGCACAATCGTTGCCGTCGCCTCAGATTACTGCTGCTCATGAGCAACCCATAAGCAAAACCGGCTATGTAAAAACTAATTGACATACTCTGGTTTAACTGGAGTTCACATTGGCTTCAAATTAGACCATACGCTTGAGGGGGGGGGGGGGGAAGACTCTTTTTTAACACTGAAAATCTTAAAAAGGAAAGGCCATCCAGCTGCAGAACCTACTAAAGCCATGATGGGCGCAGGTACAAAGCTTGTTACGGCAGATTAATTATGACAAAAGCTGTTATATAAAACAAGAAACATGGCAACATTTTACATTTCTAGTTTCACGACAACTATTAATTATACTGTCGCTTCCAGAAGTCGTGACGGTACTTAGCTTGGGGGTGAAGTAAGCCACTCGTCAGGGGAGGAGTCTGCCCTCTCTTTCTTCCTGCGCTACGTGCGTTCAAAATATATTATAGGCTGTTCATGGTGAAGTGAGCACTTTGAGGCCTTGCTAAAATTTTCCATTCAACTAATTTCTAACTGTCTGCTACTTATTAATATAAACATTGCAATGTCACTAATAAACACAGTGTATATATTTCACCACTCCCAGAAGTTAACGTCTGATGCTGCAATTAAACATATTTATTAGGGGTCAATGAATTTTGAAAAGGCCTTAAAAAGTGCTCACTTTACCGTGAACAGCCTATAATTATACAGGCGTGGGCATATCTTATCGAACGACTTCGACGGCAGAGTTGAGAAAATCCCGATAAATAGCAAAGAACTCCAGGAAATCGATAGTCGGTACAAGGAAGTTTTTACTCTTTGATTTAGCATTTACGCAATTGTCTTATCATCCACCTACGGGACGCAGCTGGAAACCTAACGCTGTCGTTCAATATTGACGAAAAAACTGTAATCTAGATCTGTCAATGCTTAATTAATGTACTCAAAGCTTTTTCCAATTCATTAACTTCTTTAATTCGCTGTCAAATTTTATCACTTATTACTATTATATTTATTATTATTTTTGTCATTTGCTTTCATATTTAATTTTAATAGAAATGTTTATCATAGACATAAATTCTAAAAAAATTTCGAGATAATTAACTACAGTTACGACGATATTGGATGCTCTATTTGCAAAACGCAACTCATTCGAGTATAAGAAACTTAATGAACTTGTTTAAAAAGTTGGCATAAAAGTTTGAAAGACAACAGGTTACATCTCGGCCTCCGGGTTCACTCACTTTACTATATTTTTATAACTTATATATCTTAAACCACTTATTGAACTCCTGCAGTTAGAACTAAAACCATTAATTCCCATATTATTTTTTCTACATTAAGGCGCCCGACTACCTGACGCACGAGCTGCGCCGCAGCCGAGTGTAGTTAGTAAAACGTGCATTTCGAAGAAACGACACGTGCTCGCTATTAGTTTTCATAGGAAACGAAATGACACTTCAGACTAGGGTGGAATGGTTTTTCAAAATACATCTCGCGCATTAAATCTGGAGCTATTGAACATGGCCGAAAACTGTCTTTTCAGACTGTTGTATCTTGAAACATACGGCATGCGTGCCTGCAAATATACCACAGGAACATGCACTGAACCTTCCTGCCCAACAAGATGATAGTGCCCCCGCCGTCTTAAGTCCCATAGTTACAACAGCACAACTGTAAACCTACACGCCAATTCAGTAGCTTGCGCGTAAAGACGACGGGGCACTTGATTCGCGTACCTGCGTAGCTCTTAATGCCCGCTCCCTTCTCTGCCTCAAATATCCTAAACGGCTTCAGGTAGGCGGACGGACACCTTAAGTAGACCTTACTTTGAAGGAACGAATAATTACATTGTTTTCCTATCTGCGAGTACACGAAGGTATATTACATGACATTTCGTTTTTATCTAAAGAGAGAATAACGACTATAGTCCATTCCCCATTGGAAGCAACTTTCTCGGAGCCCTGCTAAATATCTACTTGAAGGCCCGTTTCGTATCCTTCCGCCAAATGTAAACAAACATTGCCATGTGACTGCCATGTAGCATCTGTCAAAATCAATGTTTACATTCCATTGTGTGTGTACACATGTTCGTATACTTTCGCTACACATAAAAATAAACACTGAAATGTGACTTCTACTTTCATACTTGTCAAATGTGTTATTTACTGTTTACAGCTTTTCAAAGAATTCCGTCATATTCCAAAAACCATTCCGTATGAATATTGACAGTTTAGGCCTCTAATATTATTTAGATCAGCTTTATGACGTTTTAAAAATGCCTGAATTGAAGACAGTTCTTAGGGTTATTTTATATTAACATATTTGATTTCCACAACATAGCTCAATACATTAAATGCACGTTAGTATTTCGCCGCGACTGTGTTTAACACTATTACAATTGCGAGGTAAAGGGCTGTACTAATTGTAATTACCCTTATGTTATTGATATGTGTCGGGCCATTTCTCTAAAAGGACGGCCTCAGTTGGAATAAATATTAAAACGAAGGAACAACCAGTGAAAAAGGCACATTAAATTCAAGCACGCAACTAGTGTTGCACAGTTTTGTCATACAAACTTTAAAAGATAGCTGTGAACATGCACACAAATAAGCTTATGATAACGTTTACTCCGCTCATATTTCTATGTATTGCTACTTACTGTTTATTAGGTTTATTGAAATCTATAAGGCTGGGCTTAGTTATTTTTCTTCTGGGATTGTGGAAAATTACGTTACACGACCGTGTTTCAAAGCCCTTATGGCAAAGGTACAACGTTGTGTTAAATAAACAGACGTGGATGTAAATAAATAACTCCCGTCATAAAAAAGTTCACATTTAAAATGTATAATTAGTGGTGATAAAAATATTTGAAACCACGCACACACAGGGCCAGCGTATCGACCACGATTTTTCACAGACGCAATGATTAACGAAACACACGTCACAGTATATTTATTACTGCCGTGGAAACATAGATTTATCACAACATCGTAACTTGTCTGGGTAGGTTTAAAAAAAAACACGTCTACAAACGTGATGTATTGATTTGAAGTATTTTTCGGAGTACGAATAATTTACGTCTCGTTTGACAAAAAGCAACACGCCATGTCATGGCTCGCCAATTATGCCAACTTCACTAGGTAACTGCCCCGCCATCATATCTAAATATATTAAAATACGTATGAAAACACTGAAATCTTTTTTCAGTTGTAAATCACAAATTAAAAAATCATTATTTTGCTGTAATAAGTATAAAATATGTTCAAATTGAAAACGTGTATAATTTCCTTGCTTACTAGCGAAGTGAAATTTCCCGAGTGTGAAAGAGACGAAGAAAGAGAAAGAGCGCGACAAGCCTCGTCGCGTAGAGTTACATCGGATGCATGCGTAACTAAACCCTTGCCACACCACTATTATGACTCGCCTGAATGGCTCTCTTCTATGACCACACAGAGAAACGACCCAGGGTTTCGAAGCACTGTAGATTTATACTGTGTGCGCGAGGGACAGAGTTACTGAGCCGTGAGCAAATTTTGAGTTATGTTTTGTATGTTCAATGTCAGGTCACCAAGAAAACAAAGATTTATTAAAATTTAAGCCGACAAATTAGAACCAAGTTTCAAAATAACCATACAACCGCAAGCCCCGATAAAATAAACTGGACAGTAATATGTCGCTAGCAGCCGCCTCCCGAGTGTTGCAGCTATTATAATCGTCTTCACAGAAAATATATTTTCTTTAGAAGAACCAATATTTTTAGGGGACCTTTTACGACAGATATTTTGCCTGGTCCAGAATTATTATGCCAGTGCATTTGGGTATTTATCTTTCCGAAATAACCCCTGCAGTGCCACTAACTTTGGCCGAAATATTTGTTAGAGGATCGAACAATATGATTCCATAGCAGAAAAAAAAAACTGTAACATGCTTCAATCATTAACGATCAGCCTTTTACTATCCAAATGCCCTATAGAACATTTAGTCTAAAGGCTGACTAGAATAAAATCGTTCGACACTATTCGCATTATGAAATAGTAAAAAAGGCGTTAGCCATAAGCTTAGTGGAACAAGAAAAACTATGCCTGTTACACACTAAGAAAACAGTTTTCCGAAGTATGTATTTCAATAATTTGAATACAGCAGTACATACTATTCTGTTAGTATTTATTAACTCGTGCAACTTATCAACAACTATATCCTCTTAATATAATTGTGTTTATTTCAGACCGAAAAAGACCAATAAAGTCGATGTTGACAGTTTCGATTGATAAGTCATTAGAGATGCTATAGCGAAGTTCTATTTGGTAAAGAGCGTTGTACCGACAGCAGACAAACTTATGGCAATTCTTCGCGAAAGGATTGGGTGTTAAGTGGAGGTAATCATCACTACGAAGACTTCTGAAAGACACGGGTTTCGTGTGGAAGCTGTCTCAAAAGAAACGCAAGTTTTTGGTTGAACGAGCTAATGTCGTAGTTTGGCGTTCTAAGTACCTAACAACACTGAAACAGCTTAGAGGAGAAGGCCGAGAAATATTTTACCTAGATGAAACGTGGATAGATACTAACTTAACATTTAAGAAGTGCTGGCAGACAGAAGGCGAGGTTGAAGGTATGTTAGGAAGTGGAGATGCTGCGAACAGACTGATTGTTGCCCACATAGTATCCCATGAAGGTTTTCTTCCTGGAGGCCTTCTAATTGATAAGGCAAGTGCCACCACTGGCGAATACCATGGGCAGATTAATGCCGTAACCTTCGGGAAGTGGATTACGCACAAAGTATTGCCAAACAACGAAAGCTGTGGAATAGGTGACTAAGGTAGACTGGGTTGGATTTTGCACCAATGTCAAGACTATTGAAGACGAATAATGGGGAAAAAGAACACCTCATGGAGACAGCTGTTGAAGAGCTCCTAATTAAATTAGGCGATGACAGCGACACTGATATAGGCCGTTCACGGTAAAGTGAGCACTTTTGAAGCTTTAGTTACTTTTTTTTCTTTTGACCAATTTATATCCTTCCACCACTTGTAATAAACACAGTGTATACATTCACCATGCCCAAAACCAAAAGTCCGAGGTCACAATGAAATGTATTTATTTGTTATTATGTCTGATGAAACAGCTTCAAGAAGTGCTTACTTTACCGTGAACGGCCTATAATACAAGTGATTCCTATTCCAAACAAGACAAATCTTGACCATGAAATGTGCAATAACAGCGACGACTCAAGTTTGGCTCAACCGTTGTAATATATCCTGTGTAGTTTCATTTGACGTCAATAGCAAGGGGATCGCGAAATGTTAATTCAAATGTTTGTTTCATCTTATTTTCCTGAATGCTTTTACATAAACATTAAATCAGGATTTTTAAATAAACATATTGCAGTAACATTTACATTCATTTAAAAAATTCTTGTTATAAATTTTTGTGCAGTATTGTGTTTGCAGAAAACAATCAGCGCTAAAGTGTTTGTAATTAGTTCTCTCTTGTGTTTGGTAAAAAATTGAAATGTGTTATTTGGCTTAGTACCATACTTTTTAATATCATAGCAACGGTGGACGAAAAATATATTTTGAGATGTTTATGTATTATTTACAATTTAAATTGTATATATTGTTTATAAGTTTGAAGTTTTTCTCTACTTATATTGACTATGATATTGTGAAAAAAATACGCTGTATTTCCTACATGCCTAGTTTGTGAAACTTTCTCATTTTGGTGTGAATGTTATTAAAACTAATTTAATGGTTGTATTAATAACAATGTGATAATTGTTATCGCCACTAATGAATGCTGGCTGACTTATGTGGTAAAAGAGGCTAGCAGTGTTTTTATTTGAAGTCTGTAACTCGTGCCATATGGGTGCTTCAGAACACATCATAGTAGTCCGATATTTGCGGAACGGGCAGTAGGTTCCGGAACAGGTATTTTTCGAGGGAGTGGTGATACCCGAAAACCCGGGCGAAGAGAGATGCTAGGGAGTCCAACCAAGACGGTTGACACAGGCAGAGAAGGATAACTGGTATTTAGATACGATGTTTACGGAACGGGCAGCAGGCCCCAGAACAGGTGTGTTTCGAGGGAGTGGTGAAACCCGAAAACCGGCCGAAGAGAGACACTAGGGAGTCCACCCAGGACGGTTGACACCGGCAGAGAAGGATAACCGTTATTTAGATATTCTAATTTTATAGCTTCTGCAGTGTTGTAAAAGCAGTAAGATTTTTCGTAATTACTATACATTTTAAACACTTTTCAAGTTTTATTTTGAATTCGCTATATTGTAAATTACTACTGGCAAGCATAAAGCATTCCAACCTCATTGAAGGCTGTTCAAAGTTAAGTGAGTACTTTTGAAGTCGAGGCACACTGACAGGCATGTGCCCAGAAAAGTATGCGATTACTGAAACTATTTTGCCTACTGGTTTTTTAATGCACATTACGTGCAAAATCGGCAAAATGATAAAATTATTCGAAAAGTAAATATTTTAACAGTATCACTTTAACGACGCATTGATGAAGTGAACAGCCCCGTAGCAATGATAACTCTACATATGGCGAAGAACACACAATATGCACACATGTAAAGGCTGTTCACGATAAAGTGGGTGCTTTTGAAATCAACCTTAGAAAAAAAACTCATTGCCCCTTACCTGTATATGTTTTAACTAGCGCACTGAGTGACATGCGCTGGTTAAGTTGGTAACGATGGAATGGGAAGTAGTTCCTTATCTTAACGTCTAATAAATAGTGTTAGGCAACCATTTCTGATAACTTAAATTTCTTTCGCTTTCTGTTCCTTTTTACAAGATTTTATTTAACTTGCCTTGTTAGTTTGTTTAAACGTTCGGGTGAAATCTTGCAAGTCGACTGTTTAAAATAGACTTCCCGTTATCCAATTGAGCTGAAATTTCGCATGCATGTGTAGTTCCGATGAAAATACAACGCGAAGGTACCACTGAGCTGATCTGACGATTGAGCCGGAAGTTTCAAGCTATTGGTTCATTCCACATCAAATCAATCCACTAATAATTTATTTTAAACCTTCATGCCTCAGATTCTTCTGAATCTTTGCCCGAAGAGTATACGCCCACATGAAAAATCCGAAATTTTGGATTATCGTTTTAAGTAGTTCTTTTCGCATTAATTTTCGAAAACTGAAATAAATTCTTATATTACCGTGAATTCAGTTTATAAAAATTACAATTGCTCTGCAGCTACTGTTGCTAGAAAGCTGGATCATGGATCAGCTCGTTTCAGAAAAAACTAATCCCCCCCTCGCAAGAATTCAGACATATATATATATATATATATATATATAATTTCTCAGACAGCAGTGCGGCCCAATACAAAGACTTCTCGAACTTTTGTCATCACAGCCATGATTTTAACATAGACGCAGATTGGCACTGCTTTGCCACATTGCGCGGCAAGAGTGCATGCAATGGCTTAGGAGGCACAGTGAAGCGGCTTGCCACTAAAGCAAGTCTCCAACGCCCTTAAGATGATCAAATTCTGACTTCTAAAGGACTAGGTATTCAAAGAACTCAATTAGGGGAATCCATTTTGAATTTTCAACTGTGGAAAACTACATGGACAGTGAAAATGAATTAACACGTGGATTTAAGGATGCAAGAGCAACCACTGGTAAACTAAAAATTCATTGCCTGATACCGACATCAGTCTCGGTCATTCAGTAGTCAAGAAGCAGCAAAGAAGTAGTGCACGTAGTTTCTGAACGCGCGCATCTTCTCAAGTCTTGTGCAATTCCTACAGTTACATCACGTCACATAACTCTTTAGTATGATGATGCATTGTGGTTGGCCTGTATCCTCGCCACACACGACAGCGAACCACAACTTAGAGTCAGTTTTCCTCATCCAAGAGGATCGTCTCCTTTTGTATTCCCATCTACTGAGTATATACATGATATTCCTGCAAGTTTTTTGACTTATGGGAGAGGAACCTGTCACTGCAACTGGACGCGTGTACACACACAATAACAGCGATGTTCAAAGGTCGTCAACTCTTTGACAAAAGGTGTGATAAAATCTGTTTTTCGTATAAACGATAATCCAGACATTTTTAAGGCATAGTCCATTCCCCATTGGAAGCAACTTATTCGGAGCCCTGCTAAATATCTACTTGCAGGCCTGTTTCGTATCCTTCCGCCAAATGTGAACAAACATTGCCATGTGACTGCCATGTAGCATCTGTCAAAATCAATGTTTACATGCCATTGTGTGTGTACATGTGTTCGTATACTTTCCCTACACCTAAACACAAATAA
This sequence comes from Dryococelus australis, assembly GCA_029891345.1. Lineage (NCBI taxonomy): Eukaryota > Metazoa > Arthropoda > Insecta > Phasmatodea > Phasmatidae > Dryococelus > Dryococelus australis. Next base: position 14,332,750 of record CM056993.1, read on the forward strand.
TGAAATGTGACTTCTACTTTTATACCTGTCAAATGTGTTGTTTACTGTTAACAGCTTTTCAAAGAAATCTGTCTTAGGTCTATTTCAAAAACAATTTCGTACGAATATTCACAGTTTAGGCCTATAACATTATTTAGGTCAGCTTTATGACGTTTTAAAAATCCCTTAATTAACGATAGTTATAACGGTTACGTTACATTAACATATTTGTTTTCCACGACATAGCACATTACACGTAATGCACGTTAATATTTTGCCGCGACTGTGTTAAACACAATTACAACTGCGGGGTAATGAACTGTCGTATTTAACTTTTTGTTATTGATATGTGTTGGGTTATTTCTTTAAAAGGACGGCCTCAGTTCGAATAACGTAGGAATAGACAGTCCAACGAAAAAGCGTCATTAAAATCAAGCACGCAACTAGTGTCGCTCATTTTTTGTTATAGAAACTTAAAATATAGCGGTGAACATGCACACAAATAAGCCTACCGTAACTTTTATTCCACTCATATTTATATGTATTGCTACTCACTGTGTATTAGGTTTATTGAGATTTATTGGGGCTGGACTTGGTTATTTTGTTGGGATTGGTGGTAAATCACGTTACACGACTGTGTTTCAAACACCCAGGGCAAAGGTACAACGTTGTGATAAGTAAACAGATGTGGATGTAAATAAATAACTTCGTCATAAAAACAGTTCACATTTACAACGTATAAATAGTTCATATCAAATATTTGAATTCACGCACACACAGATCCAGCGTAACTATCACTGCGTAGCCACGCCACGCTATTTCACACGCAGCAGTTAACGTAATACACCGTAACATTATATTTATTACTGCCGCGGAAACACAGATTTATCACAACATCGTAACTTGCTTAGGTAGGTTTAAAAAATACAACGTCTACAAACGTGATGTGGTAATTTGAAGTATTTTTCGGAATAAGTATAATTACACTTCGTTTTGTAAAACATGGCACGCCCATGTCATGGCTCGCCATGTCTGCCAACTTCACTTTGTTTCTGCCCCTCCATCATATCTCAATATATTGAAATAAGTATTCGAACATTAAAATCTCTTTTCAGTTGTAATTTACAAATTCAAAAATCGTTATTTTGCTGTAACAAGTATGAAATAAGCTAAAATTGAAAACGTGTACAATTAGGCCGCGTACTAGCGAAGTGAAACTTCCCGAGTGTGAAAGAAACAAAGACAGAGAGAGAGAGCGACAAAGCTCGCTCAGCAGACAGTTGCTTTAAAATTGCTCTCGCTGGATAAAGCATACCTTACCATTACGGCCTACTCACAATATTTTCCGCTGTTATTCTGTAGAAATGAGATATGTTGCCATCTGGGTACCTAAATATTTTAATAGGCACCGTTTAATTTACAAATGGTAAACTAAATAACTAGGTTAAAATAATATTTTAGCTGAGAACTATTTCTTACCGGCCATTGCCAACACGTAGCTGCTCTCGCTGTTGTTAATTCATATTTTAAAAGAAATAAATATTACAAGTTATAGCAGATATAAAGGTAAAGTCTCATTTATTCAATAATACAGTACTCTAGTGTAATGTATTTGTGGGATACATGTTATTGAAAAAAACAAGCTTACATGTTATGCCTAAAGTGTTTTTTCAAAGGTTGATTTTCAAAAGTCGCTTCCAATCGGGAATTGACTATATATTTGTGAAGCTCTCTAAGGAATGTGGCTACACAAACCACATACCTATAGAAAAATTCGGCATATGATTTGTGGGACGGGATGCTGACTGTGGAGGAATGTGATAATAACCTGTAGCTGCCCTCCCCCTCAGTTCTTTCACACTCCTCTCAACGAGTCGACCACAATAGGGTGGTTCAAAAATGTTTGCTACCTGCGGCGGACCTTAGTATAGGCCGTGGAAGAACACGAGGGCAGTAGAAACAAACTTGTGCCTCGCTCGACCGGAAAAACTTCTAAAGTAAACTCGCATCTTTCTGTAAGCCTAACTATTCATTCTAAAGATAAAATTCTCACTGTATGTAAATAAACTTTTCTGCCTGTAATTCAATATTAATTTTCTTTCTTTGATACTTGAAACACCGCTACTCTATTATTTCATTGGTATAAAGTCTGAAGTAAAAACCAGTGCAGGTTTTTATCGTGGTTTCGCAGGAATTTTGTTATAGGAATTTCAGATATCACACAGTTTTTTTCAAAGCCATTTTCAGGAGATCCAAAATTATATTTGCAGCAAAAGTAATATAAAGAATCTGCCACTCAGACATTCTCCGACGTGTGTTCTTTTATATTGAGTACACATTGACTAGTTTTGAGGAGAAGTGTATTTATAACACACTGCATAAACACAATACATAAATACATATAAGTGAAATGTCGTGACGGTCCCTTTGACAAAAGCGAATTCGTTCTCTCATCGGCTGTCAGGAGCTCTGGAAACGTGTCTAGGATCTGACAGAATACCGCGTGCTAGGAACGTTTCTGGATTGGTTCGGTTGCCTTCTGCTACGTCATCTTCAGGCGCTGACTGGAGAACGTTGTTCCGCCGCATGTGACCATTTTGGTGAAAAGTGGTTCTAGAATCCACGTAACACGAGTCCATTTCTCTTCTGTCTTCTTAGACATACTGTGCTGCAATGCTGATAGTTAGGCAGATTTGCTCTGCTGTTGTCCACATGTAGAACATAGAAATTGTTTTAACCACCTAGTTCACTCACTAGTATCAACTCCTGCTTAAGTTCACTTACACAGTATTCCTATTTCCTAACACATAATTTAATTTCGTAGATTAAATTTATTTTTAATTCTGTTAAATACCTATTAGGCGTTAAAGGTAAACTGTTCCCCATTATATATAATATTTCTGTGAATCACTTATACTGATTCAATTTTTTTACTGCTGTACGTTACGGGTTACTTTCGGTTTCGCACTATATTCGCCTTACCTAGACAAATTAAAACTTCAACTTTTCTTTAAAGTGTCCGTTTACTGTTTGCGCATGTCACTTGTAAACACTGCCTTTGTCCAGAGACTTATTTTCTTAATACTTACTTGGAAGTCTTTCCTAATGGTCCTCTGGATATGGACTACTGAATACTTCGGCCTTCAGAACAATTTATGTTCAAAAGTAAAGTGATATATATATATAAACATTTTGGTGTATATATTAACTGGTAACCTGGAATAAGATTTCTACAGATTGACGTATAATCCATGTGAATTTTTAAAAATTTTTATAAAAAGGAAATAATACTCTCATTTATCCATTTCGTAACCTTACACATTAACTAAGCATGTGAAATACGCGCAAAAAAAAATACGAACGCCATACATATTCTATGATGCAAACACAGCACAAATCACTGGAGCTGAAAACATATTTATGAGAATGCTTTTAAATTAGTCCCCCCCCCCCCCCTTCGAAATTTAACACACAAGGCGATGTCAACTGGTAACAAGTTTCACCCAGTTCCTCAAAATCAATTTAATCCGATTTAATTTTAAAAATAGTTTTTGAAAATTTCGAAACGTATACTTTAGAATTTGTAGTATTCTTTTTACCCGTTCCAGGTGATAAAAATGAGGAAATATGGATTTTTTCCCCTTTAATATTTATATGCATTACATCATTCCTTTATTGGGATATCTTTTTGTGATTGCGGGAAATTCTTTTAAGTTTTATTTTCAACACACCAAATTACAAAAGCTAACATCGAATTCACGATGAGAGCAGCTGCAGGTAGAAATTATGTTTAACTTAAATTTACGGCCTACCAACTTCAGTGACATTAAAATTCCGACAGAGAAACCTTTATATATATATATATATATATATATAAAGATTACTCCATACAAATACCATGATTGTTACATACTAAAAGGCAATGTCCAATTCCTCCGAACAGTTACCTTGGATAGTAATAGTGTATGTATGCTTCTAATGACCCCGCTGTTGGCGAGGGGACTGCGGCCGAAGTGGCGAGGAAGAAATTTCCGAATCCATACCGAAACCAAAAACTTTTCTGTAAGTGACCAAGAAGATTTACCATCTTGAATCAGTAGGCCCGGAGAAACAGCAGAGTAAAGGTATTACAGGTTTGACGAAACAAATACACCAGTGCAATGTGTTACATGCTAGTTTAGACGAAATAAATAGAACAGAAATCAATTAAAATAAATATAGAATGAAAGTCAATCTATGTTTGAATAGAGTTCAATTATTTATAAAATAACCTTTTTAACTTAACCTTTAAATCGTATTATATCACATACGTTTAAATATCACAATATTAAGAGTAAATTCTTTCCAAAATTGTATCTGCAATACATAGTATGTCACATAAACCAAACAGTAGTTTGTGCTTATGGTACTCACATTGCATTATTCATAATAGAATTGGCGTATTCTGGTCGTTGGATAGTTCTAGAAATAAGAAACTATTAATATAGTGTTTTTCGGGAACTGTTTGTTAAACTGCTACGAATGAAATAAACTGAATATTTACTAGAAAAAAAACAGCAAAAGTCAACATGCTGTTTTAATAATACTTTTTTTCCTTCAAATAACCAGGTATAATAACAAGCTACTATAATAAAATCTGTAACACACAAATGAAACACAAAACCCTTATAATATAACGGTTACAAAGTACATTCCTAAAAATCCTAAGCGTATTCACAGCACTGCAAATATCAGAAAAAATACTCACTCGGTACATTATATTGTTATGGAACATATAGGGCAAACACCTATTTCGTTACAAAATTCACACAAAATAAAATAATATACAATAGTATTTTAATATTTACATTGCCTACGACGAACATAAGATCGTACAAATCAAACTTTTATTGGCCAATATTGTTATCTGCACTTTCATTTATTAGCTATATTGATAAATGTATCAATAAGTTCATCTGGCGTAGCTGCCAATCATAGCATGTCCTTATCGACAAATAGTCCTGCAGGTTTAATTCCAAGTTCCTTGCTTAGGTGTTCAATGGTAATGGGTTCTTTTTCTAAACCATACCTAGTTGCCTTGTTCCCCCGAAAACTTCTGTAGATTACGGATATGACAGTTTTGACCCTGGGTGTGGACGATTTCATCTTGCATATTTATCCGAAATGTGACAACCTCTTGGATCGTTCAGCCATCTGCAGATGAGAATTCTATTGGGAAATGATCTTTTCCTGAAGGCGATTCCTTTCATATTCAGTAAGGCGAAGCTGATCTTTTCCTGAAGGCGATTCCTTTCATATTCAGTAAGGCGAAACTGATCTTTGAACATTTCCTTCTTAGTTTCAAATTCCGCTTTGCTCATCTTAACTGCATTTATGTTACTGTAGATGGAATCTGGACCAGACATGATCAAGCGTCGTCTTTTCACATTTTTTAGTTTAGTTTGTTTTCTTTTCCTTCACTTCTCGGCTTACCTTGGTTTTTTTTTTTTTTTTTTTTTTATAACTAGCTGGGCTGGATCTTGCCAAATGTCTGTGGATGTTTTTTGTGATTCACCTTTAGTTTTGTGTCCAATAACCGAAATGTGGCTTCTAGTGTCGTAAGATCCACGCATTGAAAAATTTACTTGTGCCTCCAAGAAATTTGCAAAGAATTGAATTAAATCTCTCTACATAATTTGTTGAAATGTTATGTAAACTTCTTTCAGAATGTCCACTAAACAGACTTCTCATTCCTCGAGTCCTTTGCAAAAGTATCCTCGTTCACCGCAGCGACTGTGGTCACCAAACACGTGGCATGGTCCGTTGTGCATGTCCTTTGCTAGTTCATCGATTCTTTGTTGCGAAGGCAAGTCGTCTACACTTCTGTATCTTATTGCGCTAGTCACTGCAAAACGAAGTCTGAACTGGCGATCAGCATTCAGTAGTCTTCTTATTGATCCAGGAACCGAACCTGTGGCAGTCTTACTCTTGGTTGCAATTTCTCTCAACATCCAGTTGTAATTCCTCTTCATGTGATATTTACATTCAATTTTGGTTATCAAGATGTTTGGACCATATGGTTGGGATGCTTAAGATCTGCTTCATAACGATACTGTCGCCATCTCCTAGCAGTGCATAAAAAAGTTATTTTTTTAATACACAGTTCATGTTCCAAATAAAGTTACAAGGACTACTTCCTCAGAAGCGACAGACACTGGTCCAGCGTTGGAAATAAGTTGGAATCGTGGGAAATTGGTGGGAAATGTTGGCACTCTATTGAAACCATTGGCAATTGGTTGGAACTATTGGCTATATGTTGTGCAGGCACACATATGTCAAAATCACATTGAACCAAGGTAATATGCCCAAAATTCTAATAAAATTAAATATTTATGAAATGAATTAGCATCGAAAGGTAAATTACTTCATTTAAATGAAAATTCCAGAAAACAACGGAACAGCAATATATTATACTTTTAAATGGTTGGGTGAACGTCGGCCACAAGTTGGTAAACATACAGTTGGTGTTTTGTAAATACTTAATATTGTGCTAACGTTGTGCGGCCAACATTTTACACAAAACTTAATAAAATAAATTTTAATTACAACTATGCCCTTTTTTCGTATTGCATAATATATCAAATCTGTCTATGCGCGCTATATATCCTTTTCCTTTGAAATATGTTCAGTTGGTTTCATGTTGGGACAATATTGGGCATCCAACGATTGGACATAGGTTGATTATAGTAAGTTGTCCCAAAGTTGTTTTACACTGGAAATAAGAAAATAATGTATATTTTTCATACATTTGCTTTTAAAGTGTACATTTTGCATGTTTTATGTAAATCCGATGTAGTTTAATGACTGGAACTGTGCATGTAATGAGCCTAATACCAACAGTTTACCAACATTAAAAATCACACCACCTAGTGGGCTGGTAATTTGTAGGACATTTACTGGCATCCAATCAAAATACAACATTGGGCCACCGTAGGCCGGTGTGACATTTTGGCGTTTGGCCAACCTTAGCTCAACGCCTAAGCCATACGTTGATATAATGTTGGCCCAACCAAAAATTGTTACTGGGGTTATCAACCAAAAATTAATGGATTCAAATTAGACTAGCAATTTGATATTACGTTTTATAATTAAAAATCAATACGCATGAACAAATAGCATAAGTAAATTTAGTATGGCTATAATATTTGTTTCAAGATTCGGTTACAGTTAGTATTGCTGGTGTGAGCTTAAATTTATAAGTATAATCTACTATTTAACTCTAAACTGTGGTTCACTCTTTAAGTAGGTCTACATACACACTGCCCAGGGTGCCAAGATTTTGGGAGTTGCGATATCAGCGAAAAATTCCAATGTTGGAAATAAAAACATAAAAATCGTTACTAATTTTAGAAACTAAATTTTTCTCTAAATAATACTGACGTATTTTCATACTTTTTTCTTACATAGACGATGATTTTGAAGGAAAAAAAAACCGCAACCCCTATAACTAGCCAAAAGCTGAAGATCATGTTTATATAATTATGCTATGCTCAGCAATTTCTCAATTCGTTTCAATTCAGTAACAACACCTTTCTTACCGCAGATAATACAGCTGCTATGCCAATTTGTTCCTCAGTCAGGTTTCAAGTGCGTAGAAAATCACCGGAAGTCATTACAGATTAAGTAGAAGACAAGTAGTAATACTATTAGAGTTATTGTAATCTCTAGTAGCAAAATAGCAAGTAGCAGCAGTTATAGGCATTGCAGTATATTAATATTGTTACTATCTCAAGCAGCAAACAAGAAACAGTTTAACAGTAGGCCAACTGTTGGCAGTTGTGGCAAACGTTAAATTTTATGACCGTCAGCTTTTCTTATATGGCTGACAACCACGCCATAGATACAAAAGTGTCATTACTTGTTTTTTAAATAGTAATAATTTGGGCCAATTCTCCCACAACGATTTTTGGAATTCAACAAATACCCCACACCCAGACGATAAAGGAAATGCTAACTGTTTCTTACTGCTGGGAAAATATTACCAGCAAGTTTGTGGGCCATTTACGGCAGACCAACTGTTACCTACTGCTGGAAAAAAAATATTAGCAGCAAGCTAATGGGCTATTTATGGCATGCCAACTGTTGCTTACTACTGAAGAAACATCATCAGCATGCTTATGAGCCATTAATGGCATGCCAACTGATACTGCTGGAGACATATTGGTGATAATTTATTGAGATATTTATGGCATACCGACTATATGTTGTTGTAAACTAGCAAATAGCATAGGTGAATTCGTTTGATATTTTTATGAGAAGGAAATTTGTCATGTGACATTACAGTACTAGGAATCAATAGTTTCTGAAATTTCGTTAATGATTATTATCTAATAATAGGAACATAAATAATGTACTCTGCCTGGTGTCACTGAATAGTTAACTTGACTCCGGGTTTACATAAATATAATTAAGCAAATCTTAGCATTTTACATTGTTTACATTTTTTCATCAAATTTCAGTGACTTTGACCTCGAAAATATACGATGCTGCATTTTTATATGAAAAAAATATACAGACAATAGCTTTATTATGTAAAAACTTAGTTTATAAAATGCATCCCATAATTTTGCAAAAATAGGAATAAAAAATCTTAAGTTAAATCACACAATCTTTACTACCAGAACATCGACATTGGCTAAATTTGAGTTTGATGGCCTCAGATATTAAATAACTGATTAACCATTGACGTGATCACCAGTCTGAAAATGAATATCCGATATACCAAAAGTTCCACAATTTAGGGAGAAATGCAACACCAGCATAGTCGCATAGCATACTAAATTCGCTTGTAATAGTTTGCAAATCACAATAGAAGAAAAAGTACGGTATGTATGAATTATAAGAACTTGTAGGTAATTAGAGGTAATCATACAAAATGTAGTTCTCCGTTCTATCTTTTTAAAAAGCCCTGCAACGATGGGTCTGAGAGACCACATTCCAGTAGAGCGACACATTGACCATATTGGTTGATAGGTTAGGTAAGTTGTCGAGTAGTAATCTTGATAATGGAGCCCACCTACCTGCAAATATTTTGCGCGTTAGAGGCACAGAAGCAGTGAAGTGATAAGAGCGACAATGGCACGCACTTAAAGTGCCCACTCGCCTCTGCGCGCAAGATACAGAACTGGCGTGCATCTTTTCATCGTGTTGCATATAACTATACGAGACTTTCAACGGTGTCCCTAGCATTTCATTGGTGGAAAGTCTAAAGTAAGGTCCAATGCAGGATCCTATCGTAGTTCCGCATGAATCTGATTCATAGTTTTCAGCTATAGCAAGGTGAAAAAACCGTTTTTAGCAATTTTGAGAGGCTACAAAATTATGTTTCTAGTAAAGGAGGCACAATGAAACTAAAGCATAGACATCGTTTGAAGGGCGTGTTCTTATCATAGATAGCCACATATAACAACACACGTTTGGCAGTTTCGTATGAAAACGTGTTTTCCTAACATGCTGCAATGTAGTTTATGACGCAGGTGGTCGGGCGGCTTAAATGAATATTCACAAACACTGGTTGTCTTGTCATTTACGAAGCATCCTGTGCACTGTGTGGAGATTGGATTACAAGGTCCCAGCGGACCCCACCACCAGGACACCGGCCTGACAGGCTACTTGCGGAGATGGCAGCACACTACAGAAGCAGCAGAAATGCAAAACATGGTTTCGAACATCATTCGCCATTAAAAATTCAAAGCGGTAACCCTATCATTTTAATCGCGCAAAGTCTGAGGCAAAGTTCAATGCGTGTTTATCTGGTAGTTTCACGTGTGTCTAGTTCATATATTTTCAATTACGGCACATTGGAAAAGCAGTTTTTAGCCATCTTGAGAGTTTCCGAAACCATGTTTGTAGTAAACGTGATAACTTGAATCCACCACAAAAACATCTTAAGTGTATTACTTTAGTAGCAAGTCACAGTGGGCGCATGTTTAATAGTTTCTCGAAAAAATGTTCTGTTAAAAATGCTGTAGAACAGTTCACGAGCCAGGTAGGCGGACGCCTTAATACAGTAGTCATGAAAATGCATTCCATAATCGCCAGAACTACGGCTAAACGTGTAATTATGCTGTGCATTTATGGTTCCATCAGTATTAATAAGATATTATTACATTTGTTTTTTCCATCACCAGAAATAACATTTTTTTATAGAACACACAACCTAACACTTTGCTTGAATAGGCAAACACATTGAACTTTGCTCATACAATACCCCAACTATAAGCTTGCAGTTATTTATAAAAACATTAAATTTAGTATGATCCCATTGTCATCCCATTATGATGCAAAACATGTAATTTTAAAGTTTTTTTTTCTTCAAAAAAATTAAAACTGGTGTTAAGATTTTTAAAAATCAAAATTTTGAAATGCCAACACATTTTTTAAACTTGTGTTGTGGGACACGCCAAATTAACACCCTTCAAAAGAACTTTAAAACGAGCCCAGGATCAGTTTTCTAGCACCCGCAGCTACAGAGCAATTATTTTTGTAAATGAATTCACAGTAATATTATAATTAATTTCAATTTTTGAAAATCAATACGAAAAAAACTATTTAAGACAAAAATCCAAAATTTCGGATTTTTCATGAGGATCTTTTATACTCTTCAGATTTAAAAAAATCCAGAAGAATCTGAAGTGCGAGGGTTCAGACCAGTGTATGATTTGATATGGAATGATCCTCTTATGTAACTTCACGTGTATGTATGTTAAACCACTTCCCCGTTATCCAATTGAACTGAAATTTCGAATACAAGGGTAGTTCCCATGACAATACAATATTAAGGTAACACACTGAGCTGAGCTGATGGAATCGGAAGGTGGCCATAGGAACTCGACAAATGAATGCAGTAAACGACGTATCGAGTTTGTTTTACAGTAACAGTAAAATGGAGATTAGAAGAGTGCGCGTGCCTTTTGTGTAGCGGCAAAGGGTTCTTAAAACTATTATTATAGTTTACTCCTACAATACGTCCCGTATCGGAATGAAAGCGAACTACTGGTCGATCACGATACGTCATAGGGATCTTTCTTAGCAAGGGAAAGTCGTATTCGTGATACAAACAATGATTGGTGACTAAAAAGTGAAAAATAAAATAAACTTAAAAAAACATTTAAAACCAATTTTTTTATATAGAAATGCAGTCAAGAGAGAAAAATAATTATAATATTTACACAATTTGTAGAACTTTGAAGATGTGGTCGAACAGCCGTAATAAACATTTACTACAAATTAATATGTTTGTATCAATTTATATTTAGTATATAAAAGCTTGGCGAGAATAGTCAAGAGCCTTGCGCAAGATACGTTGTTCCTATGCTTACGCAAATGTGATATAAGTTCTATAATGTGAATAGTTAAGTGCTTTACGCAAGATATGTGCTGACTACGCTTACGCAAATGAGGTATACGTTCTACATTGGGCAAAGTTGTACCTCGCTCTTAGAAATTTACGCATGTTGTCCGAGCAGTCATAAAATCCTTTCGGCCATTTTGTCAATCGGAAGGGTGCGTTCCCTTAGTGCCTTGAACAAATGGGACGAGTTGCCATACCTGCCGAAAGAATTTCTCCTGGCCTACGGACCGCACGAAATTTCGACTGTATCCGAGTATTCGCCGGCTGGCTTACAGCTGGACGAAGACATAGGAGACTGCCTCCCGGGCAAAGAGTGTTCCGAGAGCTGAGCCACCTTAGTTCCCGACATGCCGCACCGCAGGGTTTTCGCTAACTGGACACATTCACCATCAAGCGGATAGTCATCTCGTACAGTGACTACTACAAACAAACCTCGACCGTACAACGCCAACAGGCTTACAGATGCATGGACTAAAGTGGGACGACTGAAATATCCTGTACGGGGACATTCGCAAGTTATTGGACTCTGCCATAATTCCCGAATACCCTTTATGTGTGAACCGCCAAGAGACTTCGATTCGTAATGCGTGGACATCTGCATGCATGGTGGCTGTCCACCGTTCAGGCAGCTAGCCCACACGTATAGGGAGAGACTACACGGGTGAAAAAAAATCGAAGCTTTTTCTGCGTGTCGTGCAACGCTAAGATTGTGAGCACTCCGTGGTACATTTAAACAAAAGATTACGAGAAATCCATTAAAAAATTATGAGCGTAATGCAATCAAAAACTGAATAATATAATTAAAAAAACATTGTGTGTGTAATGCCCTCAAAGACTCATAAGAAAAGTATTCCTTTCTGTTAGTATTATTACGAGTAAATAAAATGTGTTTAAAAAATAATTTCGTATCTCGAGTCATATCCCCTTCACATGACTGTTAAAGAAAAAAATATTTAGTATACTAGCTTTCTCATATTAAAAATATGCTTGGGTACATAATTGCGAAACTTTAGCCAATTCGAGAATACGTGAGGGCAGTAATAAGAGGTCTAGGTTAGACACTTGGTGCACATATTTCCCTCAGACACAACACACACTGGTGGGTAAAAAAAAAAAAAATATACGTGTGGGACATAATGAGTTATGAAAAAATTATACACGGTACAAATTTTATGAAAAACTATATACTTTACAGTACACGATGGAAAAAGTTATACTGATGGGACAAACAGACTAACTGATGAGAAAAAATTAAACACGTCACAATACTGGGAGAATAAACAGGTATAACATACACGGTGCAGTACTGATGGGGAAAAATTATACAGGTAGGAAAAAAATACACCCTACTATACTGGTGGGGAAAAACGGGTAAAAAAAAAAAATTATATACGTGACAATACTCAGTTACGAAAAAATTATATACACGTCACCCTACATGATGAGAGAACATACAGGAGGGTCTAGGTTAGACACATGGTACTCCCGGTACAATACTGGTGGAGACATACCGATATAAAATAAACTGTCACACACATATTCCAAAAACACCTTTAATGCTGACACACTATATAACGTATAAAAGGTCTCAATCACAAACTGCTAAAGCACTCCTATATACGTAGATGGTAAAGTACATTTGCCGAATTAAAACATGTATGTAGCTATTCTCTCAAAAAGTATTAAGTGAAACTTAAAAAATAATGGAAAAAAAGATATCCTAAATAAATTTATTCAGTGTTAGGATGCAGAATTATACAACCTACCAGCAAAGAAAAAAGTTTCAGGACAAACTATGGGCTAATTACAGGACCACAGATGACAAATATTAATGAATACAGAACAAATTCTCCGTGCAGGTAGAGAAGTACGTAGCCCAATAACAATGGAACATAGTAACACAGACGTAAGCTCCGCACAGGTACAAAAGTATACACCCCACCGACGAAAAATAAAGTCCCACACGTACACAAGTATACGCCCCAATAACGATGAAAACATGTCGGGGCCAATGCTGAAAAAAATGTAGGACTAATGGCGAAGAACATTCCCTCCCAAGTTTAAAATCAGTACGTTAGGAAATTTAGGCAGCAGGAAATAATTTCCATATGGTTAATCCACGTACGATATTTCTAGCTCACAGTGTCCACATATACAAAACTCTTTATACATGCAAATCATGTACGTATATAGGCTGTTCATGGTAAAGTGAGCACTTTTTAAGGCCCTTCTATATTTTTCCTTTTATCCAATTTCCGTCTTCCTGCTGCTTTTTAATATAAACATTGCATTGTGACCAATAAACACAGTGTATAAATTTCACGACCATCAAAACTTAATGCCTGAGGCTACAATAAGATATATTTATTAGTGGTTAATGACTGTTGGCAGGGCCTTAAAAAGTGCTCACTTTACCGTGAACAGCCTATACACAACTTTAGCAGAATGACAAGTAACATGCGGACATAAGCATGTACATGTGCGGCCTCTAATCCAGCAGGTGTCAACAGTATTCACCATTTATGAATTACACGAACACTAAAACACCCGAGAGATCAGTCAACCACGCAGAATTATACCACAATTCGAATTCAAGCTCATGCAGCTCTCGTTCACTACACTTCACCCTTGTCGAGACATAATGAAAGACTTCATAAGTGCGAAAAAAAATTAAAGCATATTGCAGACAGTGCATTACAGAGACGATTACACTTTAGGGTTATGTTAATCCCTTTAGTGTGCTAGAAAATCAATTCTATGTATACTTTTTTGTCAATAAATTCTGGCGACAACTCCACATTTGTTAATTTTTCCGTATAAAAATCAAATGTGAAATTATTTATTAATTCCGGTGAAAGCAAAGTTAGATGCGAAACTAAGAAATAAGAAAAAAATTCTCCACTTGCTCATATCTCAACACACACAACCAAAGCAAGGCAAGGCAAGCGAAAACAGACCACCTATTACAGCAATAGGAAACAAATAGCCACACTTCATGACCCGGACAGTGCTACATGTTTATATTGCGGAATCGATGCGATATTCCGAGCTGAAAAGACCCTAGCATTTTAAGTTATATTAATCTTGATCCTTCAGAGAAAACTGCTATCTTTACACACTAAGGACCTGGCCATTAAATAAAAAAATTTAATAGCAATCCCCTGGTATAATATCTTTAAAATTACAGAGTACGCGTTATAATATAAGAGCTAAATACCAACTAACGATACATTTTCGAAAGGCCGGAAGCAAAAGCTAAATCACCCATTATCGGTGTTAATCGTTGGGGCAAACTCTGTGCGCCTCCATCATGCCTGGAAAGAGTTCTGATACTCGCTAGCATACTTGCGCCCTCGTGATGCCACGAAGATGCAAAATCTCGTATTATGCAAATACATAAGCAATAGATTTACAAAAATGATATTAAACCTACTCATGTATACACAAATGTTTATTACTCATGTAAAATTTAAAAGTATCATCAGGCTACAGGAGTGATATCTCAGGTCAGAAGGCCTACTGCAATCTTCGAAATTATGACGATCTGGATACATTAATTCAGGCTCCACATCGAAAACACCATCCCAGGCCCATTTCGCAATGATGACCTCTTCCACAATGTCGCATTAGAGAGGAGCCGCGGTGACGCAGCGACTAGAGTTCTCAGTTCTCATCATGAGTACACACGCAACATCCTTTCCTTTTGTACGCACAGGTTTTCCACCCCAACACCATCTCATTCTTCACCCCAGCACGACGAGACAGGTTCGAATTCCGACAGGGGCGCCCCCGATAATACTTCAGATTGAACCATATTCCCCCCACAGCACTTTCTCGCTCAATGTTTCTTTAAAAGAGACCCTTGCATTCGATCTTATACACCACTGAAATAATGTTTTTAATAAAAGCAATAGGTTAAAGTTCAATAAATTAGCATTGCACAACTAAGAGAACGTACATTTACTATCCTACTTTTTCCACGTTTCAATCTTTGCATTTCTCTAGGGGCCACGGTGGCTGAGCGGTTAACCTGCTCGCCTCCCACCAAGGCGACCCGGGTTCAATCCCCGGCCGGGTCACTCGGGACTCTCATATGTGGGAATAGTGCCGGACGATACCGTTGGTCGGCAGGTTTTATCGGGGGATTTCCCGTTTCCCCCGCCCTTTCATTCGGGCGCTGCTCCATACACCAATTACCCTCATCGGCTCTCAAGAACTCTATGTTAAGAGCCGTCCAAATCTCTTCATTCATTCTCCAATGTCTGCAGATGACGGAGAGTACACTATGGTTTCGTTCGATGTTCTTAAGTTTCCTTAAGTTCGCCGATGACTAAAGATATCTCCTTACTGTGCACGCCGATCAAATGTACGAGTCTGTCAACAAGTTCGTTGGGGTCCTCAAGAGAAATGCAGTAGATGTTCTTGTCTTCCGCATTATTCACAGCACTTTTTTTTCTTCAGCAAAACCGGCGAGGAGATGTGCTAGTCGAAAAAAAAATCGTCACTTGTTTCATCGTCAACACTGTCTTCATTATCGAATTCATGGCCCTTCCCTTTTTTTTTTTCGCAACTCTTCGAGCTGGAACGCAATCTCATATGCGCTGAAGAAACTTGGGGGGGGGGGGGGAAGCACTAGGATGAGACTCATATAAACATGTTTTATTTGCGGAATGTTCTTACGGCACACAATGGGCAGCATCGCTTCGATTATGGTTAGCAGAGGTATTGATGGGGGAGAGCACGTCGTGCAAAAATAGCCTCCCATGAACCCTGATATGTACCGACTCTGGGAATAATCTTTTAAACACTATTGCTGTCGATACCAAGCACAGTGGAAAAACATCACTTTGAATATTTACGAAAAAAAAATTGAATACGAAAACCTTCCTGTCGGGTATAACATAGATCACGATCAGATAATGAATATATGATTGTAAACATGCAACAAATCAGTTTTGAACCATGGCGATTACGTTCAGGCATATCCTAGTTTGTTAATAATGCCTTGCGTGCTAGGGCGAGAATTAGCCCATGCCTACTCAAGTAAAAGTTCTCAACATCACACCTCAGTCCTTCATAGATTAAGTAATTCCTTAATTCACTAAAATGATGACGGCAATAAATGCAAGCCCTATTATCGATGCATAAATATTTACAATCTGTTCTGTGAACACTGTGGTAATCACCATCCCACAGAACTACGAAAGATGGCGGCGGAGATCAGATAATTATTTCGCACCGACACAGGACCAGGCACACTCAATACTTCACACCTTCCTCCCGACAGCAGTTCCATAGCCACCAGAGTATGCACCTCCGATCAAAACGAGCTGGGTTTGATTCCCGGCAGGGGTCGCACCTGTATTTTCGCACCCGTGGGAAACGTGATTGATGATGCTAATAGTATCACCCGTGATGGACTTTGCGATGTCCGCCATATTATCTCGGCACACTTAACCTTCACCGACCTTGCCTCACCCATTTCAGCTGCTGAGCTTTCTCTCAACTCAAAACACATCGGGACCCTGAAAAAAATGTACTAATGTGGGCGGGGAAAAAAAGTATAAGGGTTTTCTCAGGACAACCGCTTCTCCATTCTGAATGACGAGCTGACATTCTCTGTCGATAAATTCTAGAACACCTCGATATCACACACTGCAAAACTGGTGGGCTTAACTGTGTTACCAACAGCTGGCTCGAGAAAACTATCATTGTTTCACACGCCGGTTTACTCTTCGTCATTGATCTCTGCTGATTAACGTTGGTACTAAGCAATTTCTTTAAATCACGAACATATCGTAATGGGCGCTCCTCCCACACTAGTAATATTTTTCAATGGACACAGTGTGTTTGAGTTCAGAGAGAGCTTAGCAGCTACATTTTTGGAATAAAAAAATCCTGATTTTTTTTTTTTCGCTTTTGGGGTCAACGGGCACTGGCTTCCAAGATGGCAGACTGTGACATCACAACATGGCGGCCAGCAGGCTTCGGCACTCCGAATACCCAAACCCTAATGCCTAAACCAGCTATATCCTACTACTGATATGGGAATAAAATTATTAATTTCGACATTGCCCTCCATGATGATGTACAGCATTATAGATACCCAAGCCATAGACATAGGTATTACAGAAAACTAGTATTGCGTACATTAAAAATATTCTATTGTAATAATTAAGCTTATGATGTCAATACTAAAACATATTTTTGAATCTTCCGCCAAAGAACTCGCAAATAAACTAACACATGCATAGAAAAAACAAGGTATCAAAGATTAACATGTGCTAGAGAGATATTTCCGAAACAAAATTTAAAATAGTTATCAGTAACTCAAATAAAATGCTGATGAAAATAAGTAATTTAAAGTAATGAAACAAGAAATTAATAACATAACACACCTGCTGCAAATAAATATAAACAAAACCAACTTCTGACAACACAAATGTCACCGTAAAATGTAAACAAACAAACCCGTAAATAAACAAAATGAAAGTTTTTCTACAATCCATGTCAAGCAGTCTGTTACATCTAACTGCAAACACAAGAATAACACTTTTTAACGTTTGGACAAAAAAATGAGTTAAACAGAAGCCATAATGAGATCGCTTCATCCCTGCACATCGCTTTGTTAACAGTGACATGCTTGCACCAGTCTGACAATACTACAGTCCTCACATGGCCGAAATAGGAACTGTGTTGTCATTTAAATGATCTCTCGTAGGCTACTACTCTGGGAATTCTGGTTAAAAATCGCGGCTGCTCGAATCAACCCTCCTCCTAAATTTTCAGACAATCAGTTCTTCCACAGGATCGCAATTGCAAGAACCTAATGAGACAGTTTGAGAGCGACACAGTAAACCCAGATGACTACATGAATGCTATTTAAATTCTGCAATAGTACTGGAAGTTGGGAAAGATGGTTTAATTAGTGAAGACCTAGGAAGAGGGAATTTTTTTTTAAACAACCGGAGGTGAAATTCCAGTTTCAGAGGACAGAATATGTGGTAAGCCAGAGAAAGCAATCTTGGTCAGCAGAGAACACTTATTTAAACTTTTTTTCTGTTGGAGGCAAAAATCAATTAACAAAAGAGGTCAATTTTTACATACGTACCCAGATAACTGTGACCCAAGTTTTTAGACAGCTGGTTTAAATTCGCAGCGATGAACGAGTTAATATTATTGTATCAGTTTACAGGAAGAATTCCTCGGTGTGTTCGCAGTTACCTACCCTTCTTCGTAGAGATAATGGCGGGTAAAGGCTGTTCACGATAAAGTGAGCACTTTTGAAATCAACCTCAGAAAAAAGTCTCTGCCCCTACCTACCATATATTTTAACAGGCCCAATGAGTCACATGTGTCCAGTAAAGTTGGTAACGTTGGAGGGGAAAGTATTGTTAAGGACTTTTTAACGTCCCCGGTTTTTATGCTTAAAACATTAGATGGGGACGGCTTACAGACTAACTTATAACCTAACTTAAATTAACACCCATGCCTTGCCCGGGATTCGAACCCAGAGCCTCCTGCACCCAAGATCGGTGGCGCACCAACCGACGGGAGATCGGCGGAGGGGAAAGTAGTTCCATATATCAACGCCGAACGAAGTGTTAGGCTACCACGTGATAACTTAAATAATTTCTCTCTCTTTCTGTATTTTCAACGCCTCGCAGTGTAGAAATGAGCAGATTTGTACAATAAAAGAAGAAAGTGATGAGGCCCATACCAATGTGAATTTTATATAAGGCGGAAGAACACACAACGTGTATACAAGTAGATCTTAAGCAGGGCTTTCAAAAGTGCTCATTTGACCGTGAACAGCCTATAAACAGGGGTCCTGCAACTGTCGTACAGAGACACACACGTGGGGGCGAGAACAATAGCTCGCTGCCAACTGTGTGGCGCGCACAATAGCTCGCTACCAACATAACTCGGGATGCGCGCCAGTCTGTGCAGGGCACTTTATTCTTCCGAACGCTAACTTTCAAGATGCCTAGTCATGAGGGAGACGTCGACATTGAAACCTGTTCCGAATATTACCTGCGCTACTCCAGCCGGACGAGTTCCTGAAACGCCTCATGAAAGGCCAGCGTAACGTAAAAGTTAATTTCCAACTTCATTTAGCATCTAGAATATTTCCTAAAGGATTACTGTGGGCGAGTGCTCGACAGTGCCGAAAATAATTTAGACAATACTGGTCATTGTGGAAAATAATGATTCGCCGTACGTAGCGTCGGCCTCCTAGGCAAGCTGAGTACATACATACACACACATATACATACATACATACAAACATACATACATCATATAAACATACATACATATAAACATACACACACACATATATACACACCTGTTCCAGCTCAGGTGAAAGGTAAGTGGTTGTTGAAAGTAGTATCAAACAGCCAAGGTGTAAAATGATCACACTTTAATCAAAGGTTCATGGTGCATTTTATAACGCGCATGACGTCACTTCCCCTCACCACTCAATTCCTGGCGCCGCTTGCCACGGAGGCCGGCGCTACATACAACGAATCATGTTATACATACATATGAAAATGTCAAAACGAAAAATATATATATTTGTGTTCATGGGTTGGCACTACTACCTACACATGAAGATTAACATTTCAATCGTCTAATTCCACCCATTTTAATTAGGGTGTTAAATATTCACATTTAAAATATGTAGGATTACATCCAAAAATAAACTGCCACTGTGAGCTGTCGAGTATCGGTACACAAAGCCAAATCGTCGTTGAAACAATAGCTACCTCACACCAACGAGAATGCACAGCCGTACGAGAATGTAATTCCCACATCACCACCAACGAGAATGCACGGCCGTACGAGAATGTAATTCCCACATCACCACCAACGAGAATGCACGGCCGTACGAGAATGTAATTCCCACATCACCACCAACGAGAATGCACGGCCGTACGAGAATGTAATTCCCACATCACCACCAACGTCAAAGAAAGAAATGTGGATTTATATAAATCATTTTTCTTCAGTCTCTACAATTGAATCAATATTACTATATTTTTGTTATTCAATTCAGTTTAAAAATATCCATAAAACGATCAACAGTTTTTTTTACATTATATCAAATAACTTTCAGTTTCTATATAGCCGATATTGACTGGGCAATCGAATGTGAAATAAATTAAGCGTTCTGTCTGCACCACACCTACCCAGTGTGTAGGGGTTGCACGTACCTGGCAGTAGCGCAGAACCAGCAAGCACGCACGGGGATCCGGCCCAGTCTGCTTCTAGGGATCGCGCCCTGGACAAGTGCGTGTCCAAACCCGAGCGGCATTATATAACCGCGGCGCCAACTGCATCACGAGTTCTCGGCAAGAGAATTAGAGGGGGACGGTGGAGGAGAATCTCCTCCAGTGCATGCAAGGGCCTGGTCCGTGTGCCCCCCCCCCCCTCCCCGATCAACCAACGAGATACACGTTTCGTCAACGCATAACAAAAAAAAAAAATTGTCCGGGGGGGGGGGGGTGGGTTAAGTACGTTTCGCCACGTTCATAATTTCCGCGTAGTATAACTTTCGACTAGAAGCATCGACGCTCGTTTAAGTTTCAATCGACAACTCTCGTAAAGACCAATCGATCGCGTGTATAAATACATTTGTGGCGTGGTTATGGTGAAATTGTACGAGTTAATTGTAAAAAATAAATAAAAACTTAACACAATGTCGGTCGGCCTTAACTCGTAATAAAGCCAAGTCGAAATACAGAAATCGCGTACGGTTGGAAAGAGCATCTCAAAAGCAATCCAGTGATATCCCATAAAACCCCATACGATCGAGTGAAGCGGTGCCGGGAACGTAAAATAAACATCAAGGCGTCCGAGCGCGTCAACGTAGACGTATTCACGCAAAACAAACAGACGTGTCGCCAACACAGCCACGTCTGCATTGACGCGAAACAAACAGACGTGTCGCCAACACAGCCACGTCTGCATTGACGCGAAACAAACAGACGTGTCGCCAACACAGCCACGTCTGCATTGACGCGAAACAAACAGACGTGTCGCCAACACAGCCACGTCTGCATTGACGCGAAACAAACAGACGTGTCGCCAACACAGCCACGTCTGCATTGACGCGAAACAAACAGCCGTGTCGCCAACACAGCCACGCCCCATTTTTATTGGTAGGAAGTCTGTAGGAAGGATCAGTGCAGAGCCTCTGAGCAGTTTTGTAGGGAACTGATGCATATATTGAGATACACCGCTTTCAAAAAAGCCATTTTTAGCCTTTTTCTTGGAGTATTCTGAAATGGTGTTTCCGACGATCGTGACATTTTGAAAGTACTCGCCAGTCCCAGTCTGAAGTGTGTTCCTTTCGTAGATCAACACATTGGACACACGCCTAATGTTTCGTGCAAAAAACGTGTATAGACTATTCACAGTATCTTCGGATGTTTCGAAACGAACTTTTGAAAAATCACCCGATGCCTAACATGTCACCTTGTTTTTTTTCAATAACTTTTATACCACAAATATACAACACTGTGATTAACTTTAAAGTACTGAATTCTTGAATAAATGTAACTAACTTAATATCTTTTATAACTTCAAAAATATATTCATTAAGTTTTAAATAAGAATTAAAAACAGCGAGAGCACCTACGTGTTGTTAACGGCCAGTAAGAAATAGTGCAGAAATAAATATTGATTTAACCTAGTTTTTTGATATGCTATTTGTAAATTAAACGTTGTCTGTTGATATGTTTGAATTTTTAGGTAGCACTGTTAATATTATCGCAAATTACCGTGCGTAGGCTCTAGTGAAATATAGCTTATATTCCATATAAATATGTAATATAGTGTGTGAGGAGCTGTGAAGAACACACACACACACACACAAGGCCTCTCGTTGCAATAGCCAATATGAGATATAATCATATTATATTCAAATATATATGTGATGTGTATAGTGCGGAATTAGCATACGCAACAATGGGACAACATATATAGCACTTGAGTGAGCAGGTTGCACAGCTGACTTGCAATAAATCAATGGGAAAGGATGTGATCTGACCTAGGCTGCCTCTGTATAATTGCCTGGTGCAGTCCTGGGCTGGTAGGTGGACAAGTTTATTACCATTATCACCCTCTAGGAACTAACATTTGGCACGTACACCATTTATGCACGCACGTCAAAATAAGGCAGGCAATGTAAAACTCTAGTAAACACATGTAAAACCCTGGGTACGAAACTGGTTAACTTGACACTACAGTAGAGAAAACAACATAACAGATACGCCCTTTGTATTATAATTGTTTAAATCAGAAATAATTACAAACCCTGATGGCAATATGAGAAAAGCTATAAAGACAACACAATATCCTAAAAGTCGTCTTGCCTAGCCTACTTGAACCCTTTTACGGTTACGTGACATAGCTTGCCAGAGTCTGAATATACTGGTTTCAAAATCAAATTAATTAAACTGTTCTCTGTAGTAAATATTACGTTAAAATAAATTGTACTCTCACTAAACAGTCTAGCTCTGGTAGAAACTACTCTTATCGCAGGTTCTGCAGTGGGCGTATGTGTGCTGGAAATTAACGTACTTATAAAGGTCAAGATGCCGTCGCTTATGTACTGATGCTAACTGACATCGATCGAGCTGAATCAAACTCGAAATAAAATCAGATCCAGATGAAGATGTCAGATCTTTTTTTAGGACTTATCTTTTAATCACCACGCGGATTGAAGGTAGGATGCTCTTGCAGGATTAAGGTGGAGATACGTGGAGCTCCGCTCTATACGTACGTAGACAGCGCGTTTAAACTATCTAGATCCTGACCACTTAACCTCGCGAATGGGCGACCATTGACACAAGCTCCATTGCTGGTTACAAGTTTACTTGAAAGTTGGTTCAGGGACACGTCTACACTCCCTAAAACTAATTTAAAGTCCTACCTACCCGTCCACTCCAGACGGGAGGTCCTGCCCTACGTCTGACGTCGTTGGAAGCTGCTAGCGAAGAGAGCGTTATACAAACTGACGCTAGCGCAAGGGAGCCTATAGCGCCAGCCAATCAACCAGGATGTAAACCTGCGGGCCAATGGGATCAAAACTATTCAAATCACCCACATGAACCACTTCTAACGACCTAAATGAAGGAAAAACAATGAATACGTGTGCCCGGAACTGAGATATAATACAGTAAAAAGTAGAAAGACTTACAAAATTGAGATCACACCAAAAATAAATATTAATTACATAAAAATAAATACACAATGGAAAATGAACTAGCTATCAAAATTACACATAAATTCTATTGCCACCAAACACCTAAGTTTTAAAAATCTTACGTGTTAAGAGAAATCAAATTAATAAAAGTAAATAAAATTTACATAGGCAGTTGAAATGAATTATATAAAAAATATTACATTAACTATTGCATGACAATATGTGTAGCAATAAGAACAGGAAAAATTAATTTTAATAAGAAGTTAATTGTATGCATAAAAACCCTATTTTCATGGCTGTTACACTAGTGACATGGCGTTTTTTTCCGTCCGAGAAAGAAAATCTCTCTCTCTGGAAGTTTCGCACCGCCAGTGGTGGCAGGAAAATACGTTTTCAATCTTAGTATATATCATACCTACTAATTACAGCAAAAATAATGATTTTTGAATCTGTGATCTACAATTGAAACATTTTATTGTTTGAATACTTATAATATATTTAGATGTGATAACGGGGCAGTTACAAATCCGAAGTTGGCAGAATTAGGTACTGCGTCCACTTCGACACGTCATGGCCGTGTTTCTGAACGAAGAGTCAAGTTTGTAATCTTTTTGTTTTTTAAACCTACCTAGGCAAGTTACCATGTTGTGATAAATCTGTTTTTCTACGCAGGAATGAATATACTGTAAAGTGCGTCGCGACCGCTGTGCGTGTCTGTGCGTGCGCTTACAAATATCGGACGTGTGAAAATTATACGTTTTAACCATGAACTGTTTTAAAGACAAAATTAATTATTTGAAAGTCATGTATGTTTATTACAGCGTTGTGACCTTGCCCTAATGTGTGACATGTTCGTGTAGTGTGATTACGTTTCTGTGATTTGAATGTTTGCCACAAACCCAATAAAATACTACGCCCAGCCAGACAAATTTAAATAAATAATTAAATAAACCTAAAAAAACGGTAAGTACCAATTCATCAAAATATAAGCGGAATAAAAGTTACGATAGGCCTATGTGTGTGCATGTTCACCACCATCTTCTAGGTTTGTCGTTACTACGTACAAAAAATAATCGACACGAGCTGCGTACTATGCTTGAACTTACCGTGTCTTTTCGTAGAACTGGTTGTTCCTTCGTTTTAATTTTTATTCCAACAGAGATCGTCATTTTAACGACATAACCCAACACACAGCAATAAGAGATTAACTACTACAGTTCTCTCACCCGCAGTTATAACAGGGTTAGACACAGTTGCGGCAAAATATTAACGTGTATAATGTGCTATGTAGTGTATAATAAATGTGTTAACAATGTAAAATAAAAACCGTTAGAACTATTGTCAACAAAGACATTGTTAAAAAGTCATAAAACTGCCCTAAATATGGTTAAAGACCTACATTGTGAACATTCGTAAGAAATGGTTTTTGAAACATGACTAATTTCTTTGAACAGCCTGAAACAGTAAACAAGCATTTGACAGTTAAAACGTAGTCACATGGAAGTGTGGATTTTTACATGTTGCGGAAGGATACGCATTCGGTAACCAAAAGTAGAACTTTAGCAGGGCTTCAGAAATGTGGGAAGTAACCGCGAATGACAGACTCCAAACTCACTGTAACGCAGTTCAAGCGCGACTGGTAGACGAGGGCCTTAATAAAGGCACTGTAGCTGTTCAGAGGCACCCCAAAGACACCAAATAAATAAAATGAAGTAGACATATATTGCTCTTCTTGCAGGCCGGGTCTCCTGTATCTGGTCGGAAACGGTCCAACAGGAGTTAAATCCAGAGCAGTTCAGTGTGCACAGTTCTATTCTCAGATCTTACAAGCCACAAATGCCACCACAACCGAAATAACGTCGCTTCAGTCATATTAATATAACCAGACTGCACAAGTACAGTTCGTTTACACCACAGACAACACAAGAATGTAATAGCACACTACACTTTTATTGGCTGCAGTTGAATGCAGTCCAACAGAATGATGGTACGCTCTTTCCAATCGCGGTGGGTGAAGAGCAACCAACGTCATCTGCCAACAGCACAAGTCGGGTATGCCGACGTGAGCCACCTTGATGGGGTCGAGGCAAATCCAACCTCTACGAACGCGCTTCGTGAACGGGTCCCATTCGCGGCGGAACAGACCACCGCCCCTTAGTGAGCATCAACCCTTTGAAACTACCACACTACTCCCCAGACCAACGCAAAGCGCCCAGCAGCAGCCCCAGCGCTACCGAAATTGGTCGGCGGCAGCCCTCCAGGACGACTAAGTATTAGGGTAATTCCAATACCTCACCCCCCCCCCCCTGAAGTCCTACCCACGATCAGCACGCCGTGGCCGAGGTTTCTCGCCGATCCCTCGGTTCCCAAGACTTAACTCTGCACACTGAGTTTTCATCCAGGAGAGGCCCAACTCCTCCAGGACGCCAGACAATCCCTTGAGCGGAGCTCCGCCACCCCGAGAGGTGTGCAGCCGGCTCGCAGATCACCGCAGACGAAGAATATCTGTACAGGTTGTTACAATATTGCATGACAATACTCCGGGGGGAACATTCCTCACATCTGGAGGATGAAAAAATGTTATGTGAACATAGGTCAGTACACGCTTCGTTTCTGTACTACAGCCCATAATACATAACGTACAGTGCATGTCCCGCGGGCTCAATTCGGGCTAGTGCTTGAAGAGTTTGGTGTCATATAAATAGAAGTTTGTTTTGATTGAAATTGTTATTGTACAAGCAATGTATGTTAAGAAGAACGGTATATAATTATAAGTTATTTTACAAATTACGACACGAGCAGCAAAGTAAACAAGAGCTGTCAACAGTATTTTTGCACACCAATGTGACAAACACACGCACGCGCAATTTACCGAGCATCGTTTCCTTTCATTTTTCACAACTGTTTTGTGTAAACATATGTCGTTTCTGTGCGTGTGCTATTTCGACTGTAGCTTTCAGATTCGAACTGTGCACGTGTTCTGTGCTGTGCGCGTGCTAAATCAATTGTAGCCCGGCCTTAATGCCACAATCCTTCATTTCTACAGCTTTTGCCACGGTTAACGGGAGCCGATATTGTAAAACCCTTCATTTCTACAGCTTTTGCTACGGTTAACGAGAGCCGATATTGTAAAATCCTCTTACAATTTTATTACATATTGTTTTTACTATGTAGTCTAATTTTTTTCGACAAAAAAATTTGTAAATTTTTAACTAATTAAATAAGATCCTCGTTAATTAATTAATTGGATAAAAGTATACACTTTTTAGTGTTGGAAAAATTCGACTACATAATAAAAACAATTTGTAACAAAACAGAGATAATTTTACAATATCGGCTCCCGTTCGAGTACGAAAAATTAATTCTCACAAAAGTTGCAGAAACGAAGGATCGTTGGCCTCAACTCTGAAACAACGTACGCAAATGTGGCGCGTGGGGAGAGTACTAGAGGGCGACAACGAACACGAGACTGCGGCCTACGTGCTCTTTCGCGCTCTCTCCGACGTCATGAGGTCGCGGGAGCACGAGATCACACTAGACCAATCGAGACACGGCCCGAGGTTAGAAGATAATGACCCGAGCGATAATAAACCACGGCTGTCCTTCCCACAAAGAACTCTTGAAAGAAGCTCAATGTGGATCAAGCCCCGCTGCTAGTCACTCACACGATTGTTCACAAAAGATGAACTTTCGATATTTACAAAAGCCAGTCATCTAAGGTTCAATTATAAATAATAGAAACATAAATCTTTCCCAAATTGTAGAATATGTGAAATTGCCAATACCTTACTACTTCTTAAGCAAGTGCAAAATCTGACCAATATGTTGTCTTGTTTTAGTGTTTATGTTGTTTTGTAGCCAAGTTAAGAACGTAAAACACATTTTCCGGCTTGGCACTTGACATACCGTACTCTACATCACAACTGTTCCACAAATATGTCAAATATTTCCTGAGAAAATTAAATAATTATATATATATATAAATCAAAGACTTGTAGAAGTTTAAAAACGCTGAAATGTAAAAAAGTTTAATTATTTTAGCAATTCCAGACACTGCTCAACTTTTATTCATTGCTTGCGATGCCATTCGCTGCAATCTAAACAATCAACTTCTAAAATTTTACAGGTGATTTTATAAAATCAAATAAATGAAAAGTTTCATTCCCTTACCACAGCTCACTTAGTTGCGACTTAAACGACGGGATGCCTTCGTAGTTAAGTTTATAGTCTACTATAAAACAACAAAAACACATAACTCCATAAATTGTAGGGAACAAATATAAACTAGTTACATATGACATGTACAATAGCATGTTGATACCAAACAGAAGCTGTAATTTCTGACGACGTAATCATTGCAATATGCAATCATGTATTTTAATATTTTACCCGAGTTAAACTCACTACATTCACTGGCATATTACTACTGGCACTTCACAAAGAATATTGTTACGCGCGGGCGGGCGAATAAGAGGACAGAGTCGTTATATGATAGCGACGGCGGAGGCAAGTCAAATTAGGACCTGTCTACATTTGGCCTATCCCAACCTGTGTCTTAGGACAAGCATGCGCTGTGGTGTTCGTGACCCTTTGACGTCATGGCGCTGTCACGAACTGCCGTGTCCCAAGTCAACTAGTGTCCCAAATTTAAGCAATAGGAAAACTGAACTTTTGTCCCAAGTTGTGCCCTAAGCTGATGGAAAAGAGAAAGACTTCAAATACTTTCGCGCTCATTCGTGAAATGTTTACGTTATTAATGTAAACAATTCATGTGCAAGGTGGGCTTTTTCAAAACAAATATGATTAAAGGAAATAAATAATTAGTGATGACTTTAATCGGTCTCGACAATTTTATTTGAAGGATAAAACTTTTAAAACTTAAGTTTAAAAATTGGATTTTAATGCCAACTGCCGAACTTATTTAAAATAAAACCGTTAAGGCGTTTATTATAAATACATATTCAAATCAACCATTTCGTAAACTACGATAAACAATTATACAGTAAATCTAAACATCACGTAAGCAACAACAAATAATATGCGGAATTTAGTGCGATCTAGAGTCAGATTCTGAAAGCTCACTTCGGACAACACATTTGTAGACCATATTCGGACCGCGTCAATGTGACGCCGAGTTACGTCCACGTTCACAGGATCGGCCGAACGTAGACACGCCCTTACAGACGCGCGCCGCTGACGCTGGGTGTATTGTTTTCAGCGTTTATTTGAAGAATGCTCTTGATTGCTGACCTCATTCTCTCAGCGCAGCTCGGGGTGCTCTAAACCTTACAGCTGGTACCGACAACACTATAAATATTGCAACAGGACTCCGAACAGAGAGAGGAGTCTGAGTTTGAGTGAATGAGTGGTTGAGTTCCGAGCGATAGAAGAACGAGCAACAAGAGAAATTAAAAGCAGGAGGAAAGTCTGCGACTGCAAGTATCAAGCAGTGAAGAGTGCGGCGGGCAGGCTGGACTATTGGACTAGATTCGAGAGTGAAAGACATTATAAATAATGTCAACAGATAGACTGAACACATGTTAATATAAGTATGAGTTAATTGACTAACCAAAAGAGACAATTAAGGACATAAATTTGAGTTGAATAGATATTAAACATTGGGCTCACTGTTAAATAAAAAGAATAAAAGTGGAGAGAGATAATTTAATGTTGTAAATAAAAGCGGAGTGAATAAATAAGAAATCAAACTTAAATTTCTTGTATTTCATTTACTAAGGCATCCATCCCTCACACTCAGATAGTCCCTCAGGCGTCCGCATGTAACACTAGTGTCAGATGGTGGTAATTATTAATTAATCAACTTTAAATAAAGTTAAATAATAGGCAATCAGATATTTTATAATAAATCGATTGTAATACTTGTAGTTTAAAATAATTGAGGCCGTTTGTTTACATCTGACGCAGTAAATGCTAACAAGAAAAATGTATGTATGACTTAATTGAGGGGCTAAGTAGCAAAGTGAGTGCAAGTGCAAACAGATCGAGGGAAGCTGTAAATACCCAAACCATAGTGTGAAAGACTGCGTGAACGTAATGGTAATTAACACAATTAGTTCTGTAACAGAAACTGTGTAAATAGTGTAAATGAAAATGCAGATAGGAAAATAGAGGGCATTATCAAGTTGGTGGATACGATAGTTGACTCAGCGGACAAGAAATTAAAAAGTGGATAGTGTAACTGAAGTGTGTGTGAAAGGATGAACAGCATAGAGAATGAACTAAAACAGAATATCAGTACATTAGAGAACGAGTCACTTCAACAACGGAGTTTAACCATCACCACACCAGCAGCCAGCAAAGGTGAAGAGAGTACAAGTCTTAACCGACGCAGCAGCCTCGGAGCAGATCACGAAAATCTGCGGCTTTGGTGTCACGCAGCCAGGAGTGGGGAAAAGGGTCTCAGTTAAGCCCGCCCCTTACGTTACCAGACTTCATGGCGAGAGTACTAACATCAGTTTGAAATAGTCGCTACCCTCTAAATGGCTGGAAAATCGAACAGCGGGTTTACTACCTCGCCACTGTACCGAGAAGCCCCGCACTGAGCATACTGCCAGACCGACATCGCCTGGAGTGCTCCACACTGGTGTCGGCCTTGGAGCTTCGTTTCGACGGCCAGTAACTGCCCCATGCCCACCACGCACAGATGCGAAGCCGCACCCAGCGACCAGGAGAGTCACTGCAGGAGCTATGGTAACAGATCGTGCGGCTGCTTCAACTATCTCTGGAAGGGTGTCACGAGGAGACGCGCGACATCATCGCAGTCGACGACTACGTCGACGACAGAGAGGTACGACAAGCAGTACGTCTGGCTGCACCCCACAACATGCAGGACGCCCTGGCCCAAGCACTGGAGGTGGAGTCTGCGAGACAGGGGCTCGCACCCCGACACGACTGGGACGGGCAGTGATTCTGAACTAAGACGACGACGACCTCAAGAAGACTATGAAGAAGGTGCGGACATTTATGAGCGACATCGTTTCCAGGGTCCGTGCTACAGAGCTTTGCCGCCCCCCCCCCCCCCAACCAAATGACCTGAGTGTTGGCCATGTGGACAGCCGGGGGTACCTGAGAGCCTACTACCCACAGCAGCAGCAACGGGAAAAGAGGCAGCAAGAGACAGGTGAGAATACAGTTCATTCGGAAAACTTTTAAGCACCGACCTTAGGGGGCAAAGGTCTGCGACTGTTGGAGGGGAAGGCCCCAATGTTCTTACATGTACGGTCGGTAAAACAGGATTGGGATGCAATACTTGTGGAGGGGAGCCTGAATAATGTTCCTTGCCAGACAGTCGACACTGGGGCGACCAAACCAGCAGTAAGACCCGACATCCTCGGGCCTTCTCCCCCCCCCCCCAGCGATGTCAAATAACAGTAACGAGTGATAACATCAGTTGAAGGTAAGAGGAAAGCGATCTTGAAGCTTGGTGACCTTAGCGTTGCCCACGATGTTTACATAGCACACAGAGGATGAATGTCTTTTGGGGCTTTATGTACTACGTAGGTTGGGGTGCTGTATCAATACTCTACTTGGTGTGCTAAGGGTAATCAGTACAGAGTTGGTGGTGTCAACACTGCATGATTTTTCCTCCCCAATTAGCTGTCCAGTAGTATGCGGTCAACCCACTATGTTGCCTGCTTCTAGTGAAATTGTCATTACAGGCAGACGTCAAGGAAAGTTTGTCGACGTTTGGGTCCGACTGAGCCCGCAGAAAAGATTGATGTCTCGTCAGGTAAAGTTAATGTAACAAGAACTTTGCTTCACTTCCGACAGTTTTCCAGTTAGAATGATAAATTTGTCCGATAGTGCCATTCGTCCGAGGAGGAGGCCGTGATAGGTGTTTGCAATCAGGTCACACAGGCGTACTTCCAGAAGTTCCACACGATTCTAGAGTAGAACAAATATAACGTACTCTACTAGAAGTATTGAATGAACTGCTAAAACAAACAAAATAAAATCTTAATTGGCGACAGGAGAAGGCCGTCTCTGAATTACTGCAGAAAAATAGGGATGCCTTCTCATGTGGACCAAATAACCTTGAAAGGACTAACGTGACCTGCCACCACATTGATACAGGAGACGCCACGCCCATAAAGCAGACCCACCAAGACCACTAGTTTCGCACGACGTGGTTGAGGGTAGTATGAAAGAAATGAAGGAGTTAGATGTGCTAGAACTATCAGTTAGATGTGCTAGAACTATCAGTTAGCCCATTGTCGTCACCCATTGTACTTGTCAAGAAGAATGATGGCTCTCTGAGATCTTGTGCAGATTATCGCCCACCAGCTTAATAATGTGACAAAAGACTTTTCTGCTTCCAAGGATAAATGGCAAATTAAACAGCCTAGCGGGTTCACAATGGTTTTCTACTTTGGACATGAGCCGGTACTGGCAGTGCGAGGTGGCCCCTGAGAAGACTGCATTTTGTGTCCGAACCTCGCATATCAAAGTTGTGCATTTTGAGCTATGTAGTGCCCCTGCGATCCTGGTGACGCACAAGTCTCAATGTATAAATATTCTACCTTTAAAATAATTTAAAAATTGGTGAGACTAAAAAGTGAAAAATAAATTAACTGTAAAACACCTTTTAAAATCATTCTTATTTACAAATGCACTAAAGAAAAAAAACTATAGTAGTAGTTACATAATGTTTAGATATTGTAAGATGTGGACGAACAGTAGTAATATGCTTCACTACAAATTTATATTTTTCTATCAATTTATATTTAGTACTTATTTAACGCTTGGCGCAATATAGAATACGTGCCTAATTTACATAAGCATAGTATGCACATATTTTGTGTAAGGATCTTAATGAATCACAATATAGAAAATATACCTCCATTTGCATAAGTATAGTGAGCACATACAGTGTGTAAAGCTCTCAACTATTCGCAATACAGAATGTATACCTCATTTGTGTAAGCGAAGTAAGCACATATCTTGCGTAAGGCTCGGCTCTATTAACTATTCGTAATATAGAACACATACCTCATTTGCGTAAGCGAAGTAAGCACATATCTTAAGGGGGTAGTTTCCTTACTTATTTTTCTTATAATTGAATGTTTCTGCTCATTAGCGTGATTAAATTCACAGTAACTTGATAGTTGAAAGTTAAAAATAGCATTTATCAGTTCTTAAATTTTTTAATGGTTTAGAAAAAAATTATGCCGATTTTTTTTTCAACTGAAACATTAATTAAACATTAATTGAGTACATGATTTCTCATGAATTTTAGTTTTCTGTAAACTGTAAAACTATGTTCTTTGCCATACTTCAGGCATTTTTTTTTTAAATTTTCGTCCAGAATACTTAAAAAATTCGATATTTCCATACCCCTTGAATTGTAGGATTTTTCGCTGTTCTGAGAGTAGTGACTGCAAAGTGATGGAAAAAGATTACACAGGAACAAAGCCACAGTAACATGGGAAAATACCGTGTGCTATTTAGAACATATTTGATCATCGAGCTCAAATAACATATAATGGAAAAACGACTGAGAAACTATTAATTGGCAAATAGTTCCTGAGAAGTGGCGCACTCCTCCCCAGTGTGGCTCGCCGTGGAACTACGTGGGCTCGCGGAGATAAATAGGGTGGTGAGTAGGGGCCAAAGTGCCTAACAGTAGGTTGCTTGTATGAAAGCGATTGAGAAACTGCCACCTTCCTACCAGACAGTTCTGTTCTCGGAACCAGCCAACGCTCCAAATATTCACTGTTTTTTGAGTACTTAGTAAACATTGTCTCCATACTTCGAATTTTTCGAAAGCCACGGTACCTTGAAAACACTAAATACTGTTTTCGAATTTCCAAATGAATTTAACTGTACCTTTAGACTGGTTAAACTAATGACGGCATTTGGAGTAGTCTTTATCTGTATTACATGCCATATCTTGTGTTTTCTTTCCCAGGATAATTCGAATAATTGTACGATGAGTGTTCAGTGTGTAAATAAAAAAATATTTTTAAGCGATGCGCTGTTTAGCTACTATCTCAAACAAAACTGTTGACACAGACAGCTAAATATATGTTATAAAATTAATTAAACGTATTTATTACTGTACTGAATCTCAATTAACAGACAAAAGTAAGTTTATAAGTCGCCTAGAGTAACTGATTTTTATTTTGTTTAGGTATTCAGTACACAAAACGAACAAACAAAAAAAACATAGGCCTAAAAAATTTCTCAAATCTGAAAGTGTGATAAGTAGCCTATGTAGAGAAAATTGCTGCTAATGATTATACATAGTTTGCACATATTTCAGCAGACATGTTCTTTTGTTTTCGAATCAAAGCACGCTTGTGAAATGTGGCAGGGCAAGTTCGTGGAATAACGCCATTAATTTACCATTTTTGTCATAAATTTTACAATTATAAAAATAAAGTTGTGAATCTTTTATCAGAAGATAGCTGAATCATTTGGGAACACAACAAACCTTATTTTTTTTCAAATATACAAATTATAAAAAGGGAGACAAAATCATTATGGTCCATGTAACTCCTAAACCCAAAATATTTACAAGCCTAATTAGGTGCTAGACCATTCTAGTCACTGCTGCTGCTTTCAGAGAGCAGAGCACGCCCATCGTCACACAAAGTAACACAAAACACATTTTGAAATGTTTCCCTTGTCGCAAATTTCGTGGTATCACACTTTACTCTACACTCCACACACTGGATCCATGGCACGTTCATAGACTTGTAGTCTCGGCCACAGTCCCCACAGTGCACGTCATTATTATTATTATTACAAAATGGCTGGTCGGCGTTCCCTTGAACAACTTTTTTAAAAGAACTGACGAGTCACCGGAGTGGCTTTCACATATAAGGAATTGCGAGTTTTGAATAATTTTAGGCGTGAGAATCAGACCGTGTACAGTCGCTGACGATGTTGATGTAGTTTGAGTGTTGCTGTTACTACGGATGTCTCCAAAATGCAAGAAATTGCAAGCCTAGCTTAACGTGGTGTACGATGAGACATCACTAGGAGCAAAAGGTGTCTCTGGGTTTACTTGTTGATTGAATGGAATTATTCCTGTAGCTTTAAATCCAGCCATTGCGTTGTTATGTGTAGGTGCTTGTGTCCAGGCTTCAGTAAACAGATTTCTGAACTGTATATTCCCTAGTGGTCTTCCTGTATTTTTCCCTTCAGAAATTGTCCACTGCCGAGTTCCAATACTATTTCAAAAAAAAAAAAAAACTTATCTAGGGGTTGTAATTCATGGCTGCAATGTGCAGGCAAACGGAATAGCTGCATCTCTAAGCTTTCAGCAACGTCAGCCGCACTTATCTAAATGACTGTGGTGACCATCATATATGAGCATAGCTTTTCGCAGTATTCAGTGGGAATTTAAGCGTCATTGCATGTACAAATTTACAACCTTTTTCAGCTAGAACTAGCTGCGAACAATTGCAGGTCAACTGCAATCCGCTGTCATCGACATTGTAAATAAGGTGGGGCTGATTGTCTGAAGATTAATTTTGTCTATAGAGTTTTTCCTAACAATTCAAAGTGTGCACTAACAATTTCCTTACTGAACCTCATGAGCCTCGTCATGTGAGAAACAAAACGTGGCATTATTACCAGAGTCTCTACAAGAGAAATTAAACATGGCGTTATTGGCCGTCATGCTCGTGGCGATATTTCCTGAAACGATACTTTCTTTTCTAACCTCAACTGAATATCCTAACATGCCCAAAACCATTGATTTACAACATAAAAATACACGCTTTTAAATGCTAAATACACCGACATAACACTTATCGTGTGGAAGTGGCTTCGTAGAAATAAATGGGCTTACCTAAAATGGCACTGAAAATGTTTGATGTTTTATTTCCTCCTATGCGCACTCAGAAACACACCCGCAAAGTCCTTGGAACGAAACTGCTGACCGAAAGTGGACGACAACAGGAAGTGGTGACAGGACAATGAGCTACGTTTCAGGAAAGATACATACCACACCATCTATCGCTCTTGCTGCAAACCACATGTACAATTTGAAATGGCGTTATTTCCCGCCTAGCGTTATTCGACGAAGTTACCCTATATAATAATGCCTTAGTTTACGAACATTGTTACAGTATTGGTATAACAAAATACAACGAATACGACCATTTCGACCAGAAAAAAAAAAGGGGGGGGGAACGAATGTATCTACATAGACATTCATTCAATGATAAAGAAGCCAGGACAGTAGAGTGCCTGTAAGATTTCCCTATCGCGTAAATTAACCTTTCTCGTGTAAAGGCGGACGTAGTTCGTAACATGGTCTGTCGCACTACTAACGCATATTTTGCTAATAGGCTGTGTGCCTACTCGCGAAGCAGTATAGTCTCACAAGTTTTGACACCAAATACAGGGGCAGCCTCACATAGCAGACAGGAACTTGTGTGATGTAGTAATATATTGTGATAGTGGGATACAAATAATCAGAGAACTAAGAGACTAGGAATTCTGGAGAGAAAATATGTTCCCCAAGCTGCGTAGATTGTATATAGAATGTTTGTTACCGGGGTTGACAAACAGTCGAATAAGCTGAGGAATGCGTGTACGGGAGCTACTGTACATACTGGCGGCACCAGAGTGAGCCTACAACAGATGTCGAAAGCTATCCCAACAAGTAGGTTTCGAAAACTGTTACCAAGTAGCAGTAAATGCATTGCGCGATTTTGCTTTATATTTGTTTGTTTAGATTCGCAAGTATTTGGCTGATATAACTTTGAGGTGTTAATCTAAAGGCGATTGTGATCATTATAATAATGTATCTTGGTTATGGTTATTGGAACACATTTTCTTTATATTCGCATTGCGTTTTCCTTCATTAGAATAAATTTTACCTCAATTTTGCATTTCTTAGATTAATTATTTTTAAAAATAATTATGGCCGCAATCGCAAGGAGCATAGTTATTTACAATTAGTCTGGCTCGGCACTGGCACGTCCAACATTCGCCTCTATGTCAATGTTAACAACAGCTTTTGTTTACTATTACAGACTATGCGCTGATTTTGCCGGTACATTATTATTCTTATTCTTCCATGAAAGACTAACGACTAACGGGGGGGGGGGGAGGGGAGTGCAAACAATTAAAAACTACCAACTTGCTGCGGGCCGGGGTCAGAAGGAATGCCAGGAAATGACTCAAGACGTCACATGATCACGTGGGCCAGTCAGTGCCCTCGACGTCAGAGAGGATCGAGGACAGGGGACATGGTAATTCGCGCAAGGCACCGGAGTCAAGATTCAAATCATGTCGACTACCAACCATTGGAAAAAAAAAATCACCAGAATTTATATAATAATCCCTCTTTTTTTCAGTGGTAAGATTTTCTGTTACATTTCCACAAGTACACTTAAAAAACATAACGTATACTAACTTCACTAGTCAAATATGCATACGTGTCGATTTTTTCCATTGTTCATATTCGTGCTAAGACGTCATTACACTTCCAAAACTACATTTAAAAGCCTAGTGTATACTCACCTTTGGAAAAAAAAAATTATTTTTAAATTTTGCAGTCTTGTGCTAACATTTTTTTACGTTTCTACAAGCAACACACTTTAAAACGCAGTGTACACTACCCTTCGAAGAAAAGAAAAAAAACACTATTTACGCGTCTGTAAGCGTCGGTCTTGGCAACTCTGCGATTGACTGGTCGATGTCCAAACAATGCATTAATGGTGTAATACGATTGGTTTAAAGTCAATATGAAATCATAGAGCTTTCTTATAAGCATTTAGAAGAGGGGGGGGGGGGGCAGTAAATAAAAAAAATCGTTGACAACGGCCAACGCGAAAGGCAGATCGCTCTCTCTCTCTCTCTCCCCCCCGCATGTAATTTTATTATACATCTGTGATATCCTCGGGTACTCGAGAATTGCAGCTACGTCTTTTTCGGGAGCGGTAAAGGCTGTTCACGATAAAGTGAGCACTTCTGAAATAAACCTTAGGAAAAAGTCACTGCCCTGAATGCATATATTTTTATGGATGGAAAATAGTTCCATATCTTAACGTCGAGTAAAAAGTCTTAGGTAACCATTTGCGATAACACAAATTTTTTTTTTTCGATTTCTTTTTTTTTTAATGCATCGAAGTGTAAAAATTAGCAGGTTTGTTCAATATTTGCTTACCTAACAGTTTCACCGGCTTATTTTACCAACGCATGAATAAAGTTACGAGGCCCATGGCAATGTTAACTTTACATAAGGCTGAAGAATACACAAAGTGCATGCAAGCGGAACCTACGCAGGGGCTTTCAAATGTGCTCATTTCACTGTGAACAGCCTACACCCAGAACATCACTGCCGGCATTACCTGCCTACATCCCCTTACATGCCTGAATCAGTACGTCATCAGCGTCACTTTATTGATGAGGCATTTTTCTTTCGACGATAATATACGGCAAAAATCAGTGCTTTAATTCTGCAAAGAATCCCTCCGTGTCATGTTTGTGTGACTGATGTGCGGTAATCAGTTCAGTCAGAGCAACAATTTACTTGGACATGCAATGACCTGTAAAGGCTAACGCGCATTTCCCATCAGTACCTTGGTACCTGCTTTACTGCAAGCAGGTCTCTTGGGACTGCGGTACATGTCCTAACAAGTGTATTTACCTACGTAACCCACCCTGCAGTGTCTCGGTATAATAAATGTAACAATATTTTCGCACAAGGTCAATACGAGTGTGAATAGCGAGATGCATAGAACAATACCTTCAACAAAGAAGCATGTATTGAGATGCAAATATTTGTAATTCTTTTATGGATTTAAGGCCACAGGTTTAAGGTAAAGGTCGCCTGGACCCAATATGATGGCAGTAGTCTGTAGTATAATCTGCATGCTGACTTTTACGCGTTTTTCTCTAGTTTTTGTTTCCAATGCCATTCAAGGTCATGGGGTCAAGGTCACCTGCATTCAATATGGTGGCAGCAGTGTGTAACATAATATGCTCATTGACTTTTATGAATACTCACTGTTTTCTATAGTATGTTTTTAATGTCATTCAAGGTCATGGAGTGAAGGTCCAGGTCATCGGCATCCAATATGGCGGTCGTAGTCTAACATAATATGCTTGCTGACTTATGAATTTTATCTCGAGTTTTTGTTTTCAAGCATTTGCATCTAATATGGTGGTGGTAGGCAGTAATGTAATATGCTTGCTGGGTTTTGTGAATTTTTTCTCAAGTTTTTGTTTTCAAAGTCATTCAAGGTCATGGAGTCTATGTCATTTGCATCCAATACGACTGCTCCGATGGCCGACAGGTTATGATAGAGCGGGATGAGCGAAGAACTTCAAGAATTTTAATAATTTATAATACACTTCTAAATAATTTTGATAATAAATTTTTTGTATTTTTTGTTTTTGCTCTTGGGGTCAAATTACTAGTCAAGGGCCCCGAGTCCTCATTCCCGCCCTCCTGGCTCGTAGTCTCTCATCCTCCTCTCCTGCTTTGGGAAAAACTGAAATTTTTAGGGGAGAAGGGGAATTTTCAGGGAAATTTATTCGAATTGGACGGATATAGGAAATTTTGAGTGAAAAAAGCGGAATGCCAAAATGGCGGTTAGCCAGCTCCGGTGCCCTTGTTTCTGAATGCTCTTTTCCCTACTACTAATATGTATACGCTGTTCATGATAAAGTGAGCACTTTTGGAATCACCCTTAGAAAAAGGTCACTTGCATATATTTTAAACAAGTATACTGAGGGAACATGCGCCCAGTAAAGTTGCTAACGATTGATGGGAAGTAGTCCCATATCTTAACGTCTAATAAAGTGGGAGGTAACCATTTCTGATAAATTATTTTTTTCGCTTTGTTTTTTTATGCACCGAAGTGTAAAAATTGGCATATTAGTAAAATATTTACTTTTCTAATAATTTCAAAGTTTCACCTGACCAACACTTGAACAAAGTGATTAGGCCCATCACAATGTTAATCTTACACAAGGCGAGTGAATACACAACGTGCTGAAGCCGTCGGGTGAGACACGAGACGAACTATGACATTAATACTTACTGGTAATATGGGTGCCAGCGGTGCTTCCCAATTACCTCACTATTGAGACTCAGGGTCCTCAGGGATGCTGTGGGTTCTGTGTGTCCATCTCACTTGTGCCTACTTACAAACACGTAGGCAATACTAAACTTTTACTAAATATCACTTTGAAATGAACACTTAATAAAATATGTGTGGCTAGGACACTGTCACTACTAAACAAAAGAGGTAAGTTCACTGTAGACTTGTCTTTATTGTTACTATGCGTACACATCGACGTGCCAATGAAATTATTGTCTCGGTCATGACTAGCCAATTCCACTTGGGTGCTCCCCAGTTCACAATTACTCTAGCGCACACCTAGATGGAGGTGTGTGAAAGCACAGCCTTCACAAGAGAAGAGGGCAGACAGCCGCTAGGGTGGACTGACTGTTTTTCCCTGAAGACAGGACACTGTAAATTACAAATGAAAACACTTGATGAAACATATTAACACCTGTGATTACTCGGCATCACTAACGCAAACTTGTCTGGGCTCACCCGCCAGCACGTGTGTAGTGTGGTTGCAGCCTATACACAAAGCCGGCTAGGACGGGAATAATTGTACCGTACACCAATTAAAAAATCACATAAACCCTTGAATGACACATGTAACAAGATGGGACACGAGATGAGTATTCACAATAAACACACACACATGTGTGAAAACAAACTCAGATGGCGCAGATGCCGCTGGATGCAATTCGTAGCGGACCACGTGGTGCACGTGGAATTGCAATATTTCTATGTGTAAACGGCAAATTAAATCCAGACAAAATATTACTCTGAGGGAGAAAATTATTCTCCTTAAGATATAAGTGATTGCAGGTGTGTGGCATGCCTGATGGCGGTAAAAATCAAACATGAAAGTGACCGCGTGGTCAAACACAAAAGCATCAATTTACGTGAAAATTACACGGAACCCGTGACAAAATTGAACGTAGAACCCTGAATAAAATATTACACATACGACACAACATAAACAAGCTCTCAAAAGGCAATGATGGCATATACAAATTCTTGGCGCCTGTCAGCTACGTGGTGATGTGATGTTGCCGTAAAATATCATAACATGAAAAATACATAAAAGCAAAGGTCTTAAAAATGCGTGTAGCAATAATGCAGAAGTTACAATGAAACGCCACTAACATAGGCGAATGGCGCCTGGTTCAAGTTGCGCGGGTCGCGTGACCTCTCCGACATCTTTCTTCTCCTTCTCCTAGATTAAGTTAAAAATGCCTCAAGGACGAAATAATTAGAAAAGCTGAAGCATAATGGTGGGGGAAACGTCTGGCAAAAACGTACGCAAGCAAAAGTTAACCAGTAAACTAAATTGACTATGGAAACCTAAATCAGTGAACAAAAGTTGTAGTGCGTACGAGACAGTGTCTTACCTCACCAGACTGTCCAGAAACAAGCGTCGCACGAACCTACCATGGCTGCCTACGAGGTCCACACATAAGAGGAAGTGATATGCACGCCGAGTGAAATATTCTACTAAAGAAAATAAAATGACACAAATTAAATTAAATATTGTTTTACATTCCATAATTTTGTTACGTAGTTTTCATATTATTCCAGTGTCTCTTTACGACTGCGTTCATGCAGGAATATTAAGTGATCTTAATCTCGGCGCCGCGGGCACTTTGAACAAATTAAAATTAGTAAATACACTTTCATTTTAAGACCTATTAAACCCTGCAAATACAATAGGACACATTTTACACTGAAAAATAACGTCTATATGAAAGTTCAAAATTATTGGCCTCTCTGCGCACGTGTGGGACACA
This sequence comes from Dryococelus australis, assembly GCA_029891345.1. Lineage (NCBI taxonomy): Eukaryota > Metazoa > Arthropoda > Insecta > Phasmatodea > Phasmatidae > Dryococelus > Dryococelus australis. Next base: position 14,374,168 of record CM056993.1, read on the forward strand.
TGACATGTGTAGCGAGCTCCGTCATGGGCTCTAGCGCCGCTGGCTGTTAGCCGGTGTCAAAAGATGCGGAAATAAATTTCAAAATTCCTACAAATCTTCCCGTAATAGGCTGCAAGGAAAAACAAAATCAATATCTCAGTATTAAAATAATTTTTAAACAATAATTTCAATCAGATTCGCCAAGGAAACAAATTTGACAGTGTGACATTTTAAACACATCTAAGATTATTTGATAAAATTTGTTGAAAGAAAAAATTTGATGGCCATATTTTGTCTTCAAATTTTATTGTCAAATATAGTTGGCGAAAAGTTGAGAGTGTGACAGGGGCTAAACAGAAAACCTTACAAGTAATAAAACTTAAAAAAAAAAATTAAGGGAAACATGCATACTCAATATTACACAGATTCTGTTAATTTTTTTCATAGGTTGGTAGGTAGTCACTAGGTTTCGAAGTGCACTTTTGAAACGAATCTGAGATTCGAATCTAAGTTGACTCCAGTTAGCAAGGTCCTCATCTGGACAAGTACTTAACTAGTATATATACTGATTATTCAGACACAGCTTAAAAGGCCTCATTCGAGTGTAGCTAAAAATTTGTGTAAACTTATTGCACTTTATTTTATTATGCATGTTAAGATTTTTTTTATTACTCTTTGAACTTTAGATAATTTATTTGTGCTTTAATTATTAGTTTGAAATGAATAAACAAAGTCGCTTTATTGCTTGCTTGTAGGCATACAGGCACAGGCCATAGGCAGTTTTTTTTCCTCTTGACTTGTGCAAGTAAACAAATACCGCAAGACTTAACCTAGAACGAAGTCATAAATAAAGAAACCTTAAAGTTTGCATCTACCTTACTAATATTTAGCAGAGAATAAGTATTTGTGATTGTTTTGTTTTACATTTGTTCCCATAGGCCTAGCTTGTCCGTGTAACGACTTAACTACATACTAATTTAGGCCTATAATTAATTCAAAATATTTTACCTGGCAATGGCTTCTGGAAATATTTTCTACATCAGGAACAGACATGATTTAAACATGCTAGTAGATATTGAAACAAAGCAGATGAAATTACAGCAATTTTTTGAAATAAATGGATGTAAACACTGCGCGATAGTTGTTAAAGAAGGCATCGCTTGTGATCACTGCACACTGTAACAGATGGCCTCACTATCTTTGTGCCAGAGTTAATGCCAATGTTGTACCTGAAGGTGACGAAGTGTTTCCATTGTCATGTTGAGGGGAAGCTGGACGAAGCAAAACAGCTTGCTGTTGTGCTTCAGGAACAAGTGGAACAGAAAGAGAGAGAGCTAGAAAGAATGAAAGATGAAATTAAAGACTGGAAATCAGAGCACTCAAAAACCGTCAACAAGCTGACAGCAGTAACAAGGGAGAATAGAGAAATACTCAGTTCATCCTCTGTTCCATTGCCACCACTTGTCAGTTCACAGGTCCACGAGACAACACCTTGTAGCAGCAGCCTTGCTATCCTCGCAGACCTGCAGGAAGAAGTTGAGTTCATTCCCCTCCCAGAGCCCAACAACACACTGCAAAGCCCAAGAGGAAAGAGCTAATCCTCAGAAGCAGTCACGCGAGAGGCCGAGCAGAGCGCAAAGACAAACTGGGTGAGGGTTATGACATTTCCAAGTTTTGTAAACCTAATGCAGGCCTTGGCAGTGTGGCGGAAGATGCAAGTAGCTTAAGTAAAGACTTTTGCAAGTCAGATCAGGTTGTTTTTGTTGGGGGAATAGGCAACAGCATAGATAGGGACAAAACTATTCAGTTAGAGCAGACATCCACAACATAGCCAAGGCCACCAGCCACAACAATGTGTTGGTCTGTAAGCCACTGCAACGTCATGACAAGCCTTTCTTACAAAGGAAGGTGCAGACAGCTAACACTGTACTGCAGCACTGTGCAAGGTCTGGCAGACTGAGCCATGTTGGTGTGGAGGTAATAACCAGGGCTGACCACACGAGACATGGTCTGCATCTGAGTCGTGCTGGCAAGGGGAAACTTGCAGACCTCATTACTAGTAGGATTCTTGCAGACCGTGGTTCTCTTCAAAATATCCAGGTAATCGTTGGCAACCACGGAAATTTTTTACGCTAAAGAAACCCATGCAATTTTACTTTCACACTCAATACCAGAAACATTCAATAATTGTGCAAATATTAAAAAATCTACGATAACTAATGAAAATAATGTGAATTTACTCCATCAGAATATTAGAGGTTTAATAAGCTAAATTGAAGAGCTTTTTGTGTGCTTGGACAAATTATCCGCAGAACGCAGTTTACATGTACAAATATTATGTCCAACAGAAACACATTTAACAGAATCCTCTGCTAAGCAAATTAAAATTCCGGCTTATTCCCACTGTTCCACTTATTGTAGAAATAGCATAACTAAGGGTGGTACCTGTATTTTCATCAAAAATAGTAGAAATGATACACGTGTTATGCGAAGATCAAGTGTTTAGTGCAGTTATGTGGTAGTAATAACTGGCAAATTTAAAAAAGTGGGGGTCCTCACTATATATAGAGCCCCTTCTGCCAACTTTAGTAACATCTTAAAATTTATTGAAGCAAATCTTAAAGCCATTTACAGAACCAGGCAGCAAGATAGGTGAAGGGTAGGCAGAGAAGGCAGGGGCAAGATGGTGGGGAAGAAGGGAACTATAGGCCATCAGTGATGATGAAAGAAATGTGGTGGAGCTCATTGAAGGACAGGAGGAAAGTTGAACGGCTAGTCAGGATGTACAGGATGGTGAATGAAGAGGGAGGATGGGGAGGGTTACACTGCAAGCTAAATAAGGGGGTGTTTAGAGGAAGAGGAAACAACAGTGAGAAGCTTCAGAGGGTGTGGAGGAGAACAGAGCAGGGTAGGCAGTCCATGCTTGTGAGGTCTGCGAGGGAGTGGAATTGGTATCTGTGGGAGGGGTTGGTAAATTCAGGAAGGTAGTGGAAAAGGAGTTGGTTGGGTGAAGGTGAGTTGAGAGAGCTCGCCACCGGGCGGTAGCCTAATTGCGAGTGTATGTATGTAACAACAACCAATCTAGAAATTATTCTCTGTGGAGACTAACATTGATTATTTAAAAGAAAGCATCCAAACAACTGAACTCTATAGTCTACTCAGTACCTTCAACCTTAAATCCGTAGTAAACATTGCTAAAAGAATAGAAGGAACCAGTCAGGCAATAATTGATAACATTTTCATTGATAGTAACGCAGTTGCAGAGTGCCATGGTCTCCCAATAATAAATGGCTATCAGAACATGATGCACAAATATTAGTCATGCCCTCCAAAAGCTTTTCTTATAAGAAAATACAAAATTTTTCGCTGAAAAATGTCTTACTATACAAAAGTGAGCTCAGCAGGGAGCAATGGTCAACAGTGTATACTTGTACCGAAGCAAATGAAAAATTTAACTATTTTCTTAACCAAGTTCTCCATTGTTTTGAAAAATGTTTCCCGTCCCGACCGACCCACGGAAATACAAATCCAAACAAAAATTTATGGCTCACCTAAGAAATAAAAATTTCCTGTGAAAACAAAACTATAGAAGGCCGCCAGAACCAGCAGCAACCCTGACACAATGAATCACTACAGGAAATACTGCAAAATTTTGAGTAAGGGCGTAAAATCTGCAAAAAAGGATTTTTTTCTGTAACCTCATTTAAAAAAAAAAAAAAAAACCCCCAGGAAGAACAACAGAGCAATGTTCAGTTGTAAACCTAAAAGTAAATAACTGCATATCCTCAGACCCTAAATTAGTCGCAGATACATTAATTCATACTACGTAAATGTCGTAGAAAACATGATTAAATATATAAACCACATTCCTACACTCCTGGGTATAGAATACACCGCTATATCTTTTACAAACACAACTTCAAAATAAGGAGAAAACAATTAATTCTTTGCAACCAAAATTATCTAGCGGCTATGATGGCATTAGCTGTGGGTTATTAAAGCAATGTGCTTTTGAATTCAGCGTTCCATTAAGTCATATTTGTAATGATATCTTCGATACAGGATTGTTTCCGGGCAGACTCAAATGGGCTATGGTAACACCATTGTTGAAGAAAGGAGACAAGACCGAAGTAAACAATTATGGACCCATCTCACTTCTTACATCCTTTTCAAAAGTAATTGAAAAACTAATTTACAGGAGGTTGCTGCAGCATTTTGAGGATCACAAAATATTATCAAATTTCCAGTTTGGCTTTAGGAAAAACACATCAACAAATAATGCAATTTTCAAACTAACAAATAGCATTCTTAATGCACTGGATAAAAAGATGCCATCCAATGAAAAATTTTGCAACCTCACTAAAGCATTTGACTGTGTAAATCACAACATACTTATAGAAAAATTAAAGTTTTATGGAGTCTCAGGTACATCAAATAAACTAATACGCTTATACCTTTGAAGCAGACAAGTGCGGATCAAAGGAAAAACTACTTCATTCTACTGTGAACCAGGAAAAATCAAGCATGGGGTCCCATGAAGATCAATATTAGGTCCCCTACTCTTCCTAGTTTATATAAATGACCTTCCACGTGTCTTGACCCCAGAAACTACTCCAATTTTATTTGCAGATGATACTAGCATCTCGAGTCTCTGGAGACTCAGTAAATGATCTTCGACAACAGACACAACATTTACAGAGATAAATGCATGGTTTACTGCAAACAAATTAAATCTCAACCTAGATAAAATATATCTTATGAATTTCCTCACAAAAAAAAACCAGAAAAAACATTAATTCATTTGTTAGCAGTAACAGAGACAAAATTAATGAAACTGCAGTGATTAAGTTTCTTGGCTTAAAAGTGGACAATTTACTTAACTGGAAATCTGACATTGCGTATATTTACCTAAACTAAGTTCAACATGTTTCACCCTGCGGAGTGTTGCAGGGGTCATTAACAAAAATACAGCGAAAATGGTACATTTTGCATATTTTCATTCCATCATGTGTTGTGGAATAACTTTTTTGGGGTAATTCCACTGACGGCAAAAAAGTGTTTTCACATACAAAAAAGGGAACTGTAAGAATAATCACTGGCAAAAGAAAGTCAGACTCATGTAGACCTCTTTTCAAGAACTGAGATTTTAACATTGGCATGTAAGTACATGTTTTCAGTACTTATATTCATGTCCAAAAAACCGTAATTTATTTTAGAAAAATGAGTCCTTATAAGCGTGACACTAGAATAAAAAAAAAAAAACACACGTGGCTTCTTTAAAACAGCTGAAAGAATTATTTTCTAAACTAACATTTTATAGAGTAGATGAATATACCTAAACTAAAAATATTAAGAAATTATAGCATAAAAAAAGAGAGAGAGAGAGAGAGAGAGAGAGAGAGAGAGAGAGAGAGAGAGAGAGAGAGAGAGAGAGAGAGAGAGAGAGAGAGAGGGGAGAGAGTGTGTGTGTGTGTGTGTGTGTCTGGTAGGGGGAGAGAGAGTGGGAGGGGGAGAGTGTGTGTGTGTGTGTGGTCTCTCTCTCTCTCGTGTAGAAATTGTATACTGTAATTTGACTTGTCCAATATCTATGTACAGCTATGTATTGAAAAAATCTTACGGATGCAATAAAACTAAACAAAAAAAACATAGGCTACTTTCGTACTCTTATTAGACATTTATTTTCTGGTGTGCTCGTTAACAACCGAAAACGAGGTACCCTAAAAACACTCATTTGCCAAAACGCCTACAATTGTTAAGTTTAAAGTCAATCAACAGTATTACCTTAACTAACCTTGCTATTAAGTTGCTTAATTATTTACACGTTTGCTACTGTAGTCCCATAGCGGAGCAGATATTTCATATCGAATAGTATACATTTTTTATCAGGATTCGTTATGGTCTTCCATAACAGTACTTTTGTTAAATGTCAGTTCTATTTCTCACTACACTAACGAGCAACTCGCACTGAAAATAATTCACACCGCGAAGTAAATACATTTACTGGCACATTAAATACGTATTACACGCCAATTTTCAAAACACAACAAATCCATCTCTAATTTATGAAATTTACGTACTTAAATTACAAGAAAAACTTAACCTCAAAAGGTAAACATTCAAGTAACAGGTAAACCAACACAACTCATACATTTCCGTAAACAACTTAAAACCTCTCGTGTATACTGGGAAATTTTTCATAAATGTTCCGTAAAATTATCGATGCGAAATCCATGCGAATTTGTCCAATACCAAAAGGGGTAACAAAATGATGTTTGAAAATGTATATCCGAGGAAGAATTACTTTATCTATACGTGAAATAATACTTTGTGTGACTTTAGTACACCATTAAATTCCCGAGTGTAATGATGGATGTTCAGTACCTACACATCGTTCAAATAGAAATAAAGTATCATATTAGTCTTACAAATATTCGTAAAAAAAAAAAAGAAGTTGAATTGAACTGACAAGCACGAAAATGAACTCCGCAAGAAATACCTAGATTAAAGAGATGTACAAGATCGTGTATAAGTTTTGGACCCAAACCGTTTAAGAGCGGTTCGCTGCCCAGTAACACTAAACCGGAACACGTTTTAATATTAGTTTTTCGCACACAACAGTGTAGCATTTAAAAATGGTTCGAGCATTGGTACAACGACCAAACCGGCTGTTAATAAACAGTAGTATAATCATAACAGTACATAACAATACAATATTTGTTGATTAACCACGGTTCATCGTGGTTCATCAACTATTTGTATTACATTTCAATGGTTTTATTGCAACATAAATGTCACCAGTCGTACGAAAATTATACTGATATGATAGAAAAAGCGTCAAACCATCAATCTCGTGCACCTTGCAATTCACCCCTTACTATTATGAAAAAAAATTCCGCAGCCGAAATTACACGATAAAAACAAAGTAGAAATTATTCACGACAGTAAGAAATATAATTTATCCTATTTAGTTGTGGATAAGAAATGGTTCTAAGATTAGCAAACATACCCCAAGATAGAAGGAAAATCTACTCTCTCTAACCTGAAACAAGCTTCCACTCCTACACAGTTGTGCAGCCTGCTCTTTGCTGTCAAAACGGAGAAGCCTGCTCTTTTAAATTCAAAATTTCTCAGGGGTTCGTTCAAGAAACAAATTCATTTAATTCATTTTTTTTGCAAACAAAATCGATTATCGAAAAAATCGATAACACATTAGAGCGTTCAAAAATTCTATTTTAATACTTGAATCTATTTATAAAAGGAAAAATTAAAGTCAATCCCTACATAACAAAAGGAGCATGTGAATTGAAGACCATGTGGGTGACAAGATCATATGTCTAGAAGGCCCAATGCAATTTTATAATCATGGCAATAAACGTTTGCATGTAAATTCAGGTCGTGTCACAGCGACTAATATCAAATTCGCACACCTCAGTTTTGGTCTGAATGGTACAAGCATCCACCACCAAAATTGACTAAATAAACGTCCCATCAACTTCCACTCACGTAGCTGTAACCAGCTTAATTGGGCATTGGATGTTCTGAAATGGCAATTAATGTTTTGCAATGTGTTTAAGGTGCAATTCAGACAACAATGCAAATATGCATTTTAACACAAACTTATGAAATTGCATTAAAACTGATTCAGAGACAGACAACTGCCTACGTCACATTAAGCTCAAATGTGTACATGTATGCAAACCTACTTTTATAATATAAAGAACCACTGACAATGAGTGGGTTTGGTACATTCGGTTTATCAGAGGAAATGGATGCTTTTAGGGTTGGGAATTGTTCTTTGATACAATGCCTTGGGTACCAGCACCGAGAGCACGAATGATGTGATGTGTGCAGCTCAGCGCTAGCCCGTTCACCACGCCTCTTCCGGCAATAAAAATCTACACCTCAACATCGGAGAGCAACAGTGTTAAACATTGCCTCGATGTTACCATGAAAGTATAAGTGCGATGTAAATAAGTGTCAGTGTGTGTGTGTGTGTGTGTGTGTGTGTGTGTGTGTGTGTGTGTTCTTTTACACGGCCATTTTAAATATTAAGCGTGCAGTGTTTTGGTTTTTGGTGTTTTACTAGTAGATGTTAAGTACTGCACAGTGACTTCCTCAATATGTAGTGTCATGAGCCCTCATTCTATCTCGTGCATGAAGTGCACTAGTGCAAACTGCTAGAATGCCACGTGTATATTTATTTGATATCTTGTATAATAAAAATGCCAGTGTTATGTCACGTGTGTCAAGGACGCACCCTATGTGGTTTTGTTTAAGTTTTGCAATGTTGTTGTTCAGGGTTATGTGTTGTGTATTGATATCTTGCCAGTATAAATGCCATGTTTAATATCAGAGCATTATATAATCGAATAATATTGCCAGCATTATGTCACATGAGCTCAGGGCGCACACCACGTTCTATTGTTTACATTTTGTATTATTATTAAAATGAGTTATGTATTGTTGACAGTACCAATGTAAAAGCCAACAGTTGTTTTGTACTATGTTTCCTCCAAACCTATGGCAGCAATATGAATGACGGGTAAGTGGAGAAGGCAGGGGCAGGATGATGAGGAAGAAGGGAACTATAGACAAAAAAGTGATAATGAAAGAACTGGGGTGGAGCTCATTTTAGGGACAGGAGGAAAATTGAATGGCTAGTCAAGTTGTACAGGGTGGTCAATGAAGAGGGAGGATGGAGAGGGCCACACTGCAAACTAAGTAAGGGGGTATTTAGAGGAAGAGGAAACAACAGTGAGAAGCTTCAGAGGGTGTGGAGGAGAATGGAATGCGGTCGGCAGTCCATGCTTGTGAGGTCTGTGAGAGAGTGGAATGTACTGAGGGAGGAATTGGTATCTGTGAGAGGGGTTGGTAAGTTCAGGAAGGGAGTGGAAAATGAGTTGTTGGGTGAAGGAGAGGTGAGAGAGCTCGCCACTGGGTAGTAGCCTAATTGCGAGTGTATGTATGTATGCATGTATGCCAAGGTGCTTGCCTTACAGTGTTTAGATTTTAACGTGTTTAATTTTTAAGATGTATAGTTGTTCAAATGTATAGTTGTTATGCTTGTGTGCTAAGGGTGTAAATCCCAAGTTCATGCAGGGATGGTGCATTTCAAGTTACGTGGCAGGGCTACATGTAAAATACAAGTCAGAAAGTTTATAAATGTTTTAACAGCTTGCACCACTCATATGTCACTAGCCCGAGATAGGAAACAGTACTTCCAGAATTCAAATACTGGACTTGCCAGTATTTAAATCAGAACAGCCGCGACCAGCTGATGCACATAGCAACAAGGATAACACTTGGCTAGGTAACCTCAAAATAGAATTAACTATAAGGCAAGAGTGTTTAATGTCTTGACTGTACATTTCACATCATTTTTCAGGATTATAGTGTGTAAGAACACAACAGTTTTAGTTACAGTAAGGTTCCCAGGAGCTCCAGATCTGAGTAAAGAAGAGTAACAGTTGACGTCCACTCGTTCCCCTACCCTTTAGACCATTTGTCAAGCCGATAGTGCCCTCGACAGCACAAAACACGCATGCGCACTCTGCGACAGATTATCACAAAATGTAAGCGCAGTACCACACAACAAGAGTGCGATGGTGGAGTGCAGGTGCAAGAGATCAGGCAGTGCAGTGTCAAGTATGCAGGCAAGGCCCAGTTGTAAACAAACACTCTGGGGGAGTGATACTCAAGCCAAAAACACTCGCAATTAGGTTTAACAGGAAAATATGAATACGTAATTACAAACACTATCACGTGTTTACATTTCAAAGCAAACACTACCTTTTCTTTCCACGTTTTGGCAGTTATTAGAGAGTTTTGTTCACGCTCATCAGTGCTGTGTCCACACCATTTCATGTAATAGTTTGATAACCCAGGTCAAGTGTGTTGTTAAGAGAATTTTCCATGCAAGTGTTATGTCTGTATGTAGTTTTTAAGCAGCGTTATTTTTATGCCCACACTCTGACCATGGTGGGAAGTCAGTCAATGAGGAGCACCCAGAGGGGCAAGTTGTGCGAGAACGGGTCCCATTTTCCCATGCTCGGGCAGTACTCATCTTTTTGCACTGGTCATGTCATGCCAATAGTAAATAATTTTTTCTGATCCTTTTTGTTTTAGCCGCCCGAGATAGTGCCCCGTACCTACTTGAGGTTTCCATCGCCTGGGTAGAATTTCAGATTTTTATTGCACACTTAAATCACGTAATACCGCCATGCAAAGTTTTGCAGTGTTACTTCGGCCCCGAAGTAAAAGGTGGCAAGCCTGTAAATTGTTTCCTGGAGGGACATGTAAAGATACATAGCATTAAAATAGTTTATGGAACTGACGTAGGCATTTTATTCGACTGCCGCAAGGCACTTCAAGACATGGACCCTTAAATCCCACCAATTTTACCTTTACCATTATAAAATGTTTCAAGTATAATTTTTGTGTGCACCACATGAAGTATAGATTGTATGGGCATGTGGTTAGCCCCGACATTCCACAGCATAGGGAGTTTCTTAAAATTGCACTAAGGTGTCTTACAACAAGCAGGTTCAGCATGGTGGGAATGATGTGCCTGGGTGATCGGCCCGCAGCACCTTGAGAAGACTTCAGCTTGTACTCTACAAGAACATCTATGGTGCCATCATGGAGATGTCTGACACTTGCCGGGTAACTTCGTTCCAAAATTTCCACATAACCGCCTTTCCCAAACCACATTACCACCTTTCTGACCATCAAACCATCATCAAAATGGCTTCCTCCTGTGTGACCATTATTCCCACATAAACCAAAAACTGCCAAATTTTCACAATTTTTCCAAATTAAACAATGCCACAATCCGACTATTTAGTAGTCCTGGTTGTAATTCCTGGTGTACCCACAATGAGACAACACATAAGAGACCAGCTACAGTGTCGGGACGCCTCCTGGATGCCTGTCGATGCCGCCATTGTACATCACAAGGGAGAAGAACGAGAGGAAGTCAGCCATCCTGTGGCATGTGGGGCATCACTGGCACCACCATGTGGCCGAGGAGCAGGTCAAAGGCCCAGGGGAGCGTATCTGCCCTACCCCTTCCCCCTTCTGATGATGCCTCTGCTGCTGTGCACAGAGGAGGAGAGGTAATGAACGAGGAGAAAGGAAATGAAACAGGTTCCTCCCTCCTGTGTTATCTGCTCACCACTCCCCGGTGGTCAGCTGTGCGCCTGCCGACCACTGACTCCTGCACCACGCAAACGGGGCAGCCATGACATGTGACTACCTCACATCGCAGCACACTGCAGAACTTCCGCATCCGTGCTTCCGTGTCCACGTCTGTTTGTTTACACAACAAACCATTGCTGGCTGGATAGATGGCAACACACTGGCACTCATCTGTACGCACTGCCTGAGAGTGCTTCCACAAGATCTCATAGTAATATATGAGCATGGTACAGACTACTGTTGCTGTAACCGCTCGCCCAGCCAAACACACAACTGTGCCGGGATCAACTGCGACAGCACGCAATAGCTGGTGCGATTCTCTCATAACAAAACAACTCCCAACCACAACCACAGTAAAATCCGAAACTCCGACCATGCCGAACAACAACCTCCTGTGTTATTGCCACTACTTGTTGTGCAATGGGCAGGGAGTAATTCTACTTTGTTGCAAGAATTGCCAAGCAAGTAATCACAGAGAGTTCATTAAAGAGAGGGCGATGGCAAGAATTTGTGGACTGGTTTCCAAATGTCTCACGTGTTACACCCGTGACCACAAAAAAACATCAACAACAACACAGGACTTCGAGAACATACTGACAACATGCTTGGTGCTACAGTAGGACGGGGGAAATAGGCCAAAAGTGATACAATGCTACAATTTTCTAACCGACTATATAAACACAAACAAGCAAGAGAAAGCAGTCAAGAACACAGGCGAGAAAGATGCTGTGTATCGAGCAACACAGCAAGGGGAGGATAGACAACAACCACATGCCATCCAGACAACGTGGTGAACAAGCAGGCACAGTAACCACTAGGTAAGACAGCCCTTCTGTGGCCTTAAATGCCACACCTATGCTGTTCTTACCTGTCAACCCATATATTCTGCCATTACCTCTTCTATACTAGACACCAATGTATCCATCCATTGTACTACCATTACAAACACCCTATCCTACAATGCCTTCAATCATGCCATACTGAGCCAGTCACAGTGAGGGTGTTTATCAAATGCAACCAGCGGCCATGGAAGTAGCATGCTGGAAATAATTCTCAGGGCCCAACAACAACCCACCAGAACACAGGTATGCAAGAACGCCGACCAAATTACAGAAGTTGTCTACATTCACAGGAACATCGTCGGAAGACCCAGCCACCTTCCTGGAGGACTGTACTACCAGACTTACCATATATAGGGTGAGATGCGAGGAATGGGTTAGCTGGGGGGGGGGGGGTGCTGCTCCACAGAGTTGCACAGTCCTGGTGGAGAACGCTTAACCACTACGGGCTTCAATGGGAGGAATTTTGCAGGGTTTTCCACAGCCGGTTCAGAGGAATATTTGGTTCACTGCAGGCACGGAGCAGGCTTATGCTAGAGAAAAAACAGCACGACGAACTTCTATCTGCGTTTATAACCCGGTAAACACATCTCATCTGACAAATTCACCTGAACATGCCTGAAAGCGAAGTGTTGGAAGTAATTGCTAAAACGGAAAGACTGGAATATCGAGCAGCATTGATACCATTTTCTAAATGGCACATAAGAAGATGTGATTCATGTTGCAATTTTGCTGGAGAGGAACCACGAGTAACTGCGTAGTAATGATGGTGCCATTCGATGGCGCCACGAGCAACACAAACCACCAAAACAAGTGCCAGTGCAAAACAACATGCTGCCTAAACATTTCGATCCACTCAAATAGAACATGCAAAACTTCCAACCATGTAATCAGGTTATATTCCACAACATGCAACGATGAGAAGTGCAAGTTGTAACAAGTGGTGCCAGAGGTCAAGTGCATGTGTGGGACCCATCACAACTGCTTCGGTCACCATGTCGTTACTACCCAATGGAGCAATATCATTGGCAAATAAAGTGCCCAAACAAACCGCACCTTTGTAGCATCAGAGAGGCCGGCAACAGGAAGCAGGGAAACGAGATGTAGTGGTGAAGGGGCCAGATGTTCCTTCCACCCCATTCCTGCCAGGTCCGACACCACTAAAACCCTATATTCAAGATGTTAGTAACAGCGAATATAACATCAGAATATTTGTCAATGTTAATGAGCAGTGATGTCATGCTCTAGTAGATACAGGCACATCACATAACTTTGTAAAACCGAAATTTGTTAATTTGTGGAAAGTCATGCCAGATAATTATGTAATTAAATTGACAACACAGGATCAGAGTAGCACCCCTTTGGGACAAGCAAAAATCATTGTTAATATAAGAGATATTAAAACTGTCACCACCACAATTGTCACACCTCAAATGCGTAAAGATGCAATTTTAGGAGTCCTACGGTTGGCAGAACAGAACGCTATTGTTGAACCAGTGGCATGTAGGATATATTTTGGTTCTAAAGAGCAGATAATACTGTATAATTTAGATAAACAGCCAACCAAAAATATACCCACTGTAACACTTAGTAGTATTGACAACAATGTTCCCACCGAATATCAAGCAGCTTTTCAAAATTTATTAAATGAAAACCAGGATGCGTTTGCCATGCATGATGCCACTCCGAAGTACAGCCGTAGTAGAGCATAAAATTCCATTGATGGAAGAAGCTGTGTGTACGAGCCCTCGAAGTTATTTGCCGCATCAAACTAAAATAATTAAAGCTCAGATACAGTAGATGCTGTAAGACAGTATCATTGTATCATTGAACCTATTGCCATTATATTCATGCCAAAAAAAGATGGCATGTGGCGCTTTTGTGTAGATTTCAGGCCGCTTAACCAAGACACGCAAAATTCACTACCACCATTTATTAGCGTTAAGGATGTGTTTAGTTCACTCGGCCAAGCTAATATCATGTCATCACTCGATCTTAAGAGTGGATACTGGCAAATCCCCGTAAAGTTGGAAGACTGGGAGAAAACCACTTTTACCATGCCAGATGGGCATCGTTTCCAATTTTATGCCATGCCTTTTGGGCTTAAGTGTGCGCCGACCACTTTCAATCGATGATGGTCCGGGACTTGGACAGGCTAATCAGTGAGTATGCGATGCATACCTCTACAACGTCATTGTTTTTGCGGACACTTGGGATGAGCATTTACACCACCTATCTGTAGTATTGGAACGCCTCACAATTTTTTATTCACATTTTGATGAGACCTGAGTTCGAATCCCGGTCGGAACATTCTGATAATGGGTTTTCCCCATGGTATCCCGAATTCGCACCGGGAGAATGCTGTTATGGCTCGTTACTACAGGTGATGGTCGTATCTTTCAATATTCCTGCTTCCCTTAAGTCGGCCCTACACAATGTTCATTTCCATAGCCGTTTTTATTTTCTGATAGGGTTTATGCTCCTGTGTAGGTAACAATCCAGCCCCTCCGGAGGGGTCTAAGAGTTTTAGATCCGGGTATAAGAGTTTTAGAACCCATGGGCATGCCTGAAACGGTAATAGAATATGTTCTGAATTTCTGCTATACCCACGGAGCTGCGACAGACAAGATGGTGGACACCCGAGTAACAACCTCGAGGTGTATATGTCCTTTTACGAAAAGATTACGGGTTCTGTAAAACGTATTTATGTGCAAAATTAAACTTAATGTATGCGTAAGTAAGGGGAAACGTTTCAACTAACTCCTGCGGTCATAATAAAACAATAAACACAACTTAAAAAATATGTGATATATATAGGATAAAAGTCCATAGTTAACATTATATATGGTGCATTTTGGGAGTTGTGTATGTTGCGCAGTGAGTTGGTGTGCGGGTTTGCGCTCCATAATTTTAGGTTTTAAAGTTCAAATCTCTGCCATGTGATGAACTCTTTGTAGTTATTTTATTGCGGTTTACAACTTATAGTTATCGCCAGAAAACGTTTATTTCTAGTACATCTTTGTCTTAAAGTGATAATACCAACAAATAATACAAACCAAAGCTAAGTAAAAAAAAACACAGGCAGCCGATTGCACAGTGCAGTTATTTGCATATTATTGCTTTTATACAAAGAAATTCTAGAAATAAACGTTTTCTAACCAAAACGTAAATTATAAACAACAATAATGCTTCACATAAAAAAAAAACTAAAAATGTAGTTACATGATGTAGACTGAGCTACGTGCACAACTTACAAACAAGCAGTGTAAATGCATAATTAGATCTGTGTAGCATAAGTGATTTTAACCCACACACATAAAAGCTATATTATTAGTATTGTGATATTTTTGCCTTCTTTTACTCTCCTAACCATATAAGCTTGTTTAATTATGGAAAGCACAAAGTTGATTGTTATGCCTTCTACAGATAAATATTTAAACAACTAAATAATATTTTAATTAGTCACTTAAACATCCATTTTACATAAATGTGAATACAGTATCTTGTTTTTTATACATAAGCAGTGTCGTTACTAATTTTATGTTCCTTACTTTAATAGTCTAGTACTTGTACTCAGAAACTGAAATAAATGCAGTCTTCAAGAAAAAAAATAATCTTCATACTTTTTGGATGTACCGCAAAGCACCTGCATATAATATTTGATTGTTTTTGAACCCCTGCCAGCTGTGGAATATCTGCCATTTGCTAGTTTTTTTTTGACCGATATTTACAATGTTCTGCTAGTAGGCCTACTTTAGGTAATGCGTGGGTATGAACTGATCGATTCTTTCTTCTCTTCTGCTACAGAAACTATTATGCCTTCTGTTGTGCCCATGGGTATAACAGAAGGTAGCAGAAGTTGTGTATCATGTAGGGATGGCTTTAGCAACTTGCTCCGTCTCTAATGAGCTCTTCATCGACTAGTCATTAAGCCCTATCAAACTACATACTTGTTTCGCCTACTGGGAACACCTGATAAAAATAGCAATTAATTATTATTTCACTTAAGAATCGTGCAACAAAGAAGCTTGATCTAGTATGCTGATATTTACATGGGGATTGGGATAACAGATGAGAATACATAATTGATATAAAAAAACTATATAATTATATCAAGTTCGGTGAAATGCAGGAAGGGGCGACTCTTTGAGCAATATAATAGTTCGAAGTTGTAATGTGAATGTTAGGGCAGGATATTTCTTCGTATGGAAAGAATTTCTTGAAAAAATATTTGTGGCATGTTTAATAAATGCTTTGTAACAATAGCAAATCTGAGGTAAACATAGCAAGTGCCATGGAGGAAAATAGAATTTGCAATTTTTAAGAATAAACTGGTGGGTTGTAGATGGAAAAAATTTTCCTGCAGCTCTGCCCTAAAAATTAGCTAATGAAACCCTTACCATAGACGTAGTACACATTTATTTATTTATTTATTCTAAAATAATTATGATAACCCCATGCAGTAGATTTAGCTGGGAAACAAAATTAGTGCATTGCGAGTATGGATCATTATTTTTAAAAATAAAAAAAAGGATGCTGACAAAATATTTGAGTTTGGAATTTTTTATAAATAATAAATGTTATGCAAAAATTGTATTGGGAGCATACGTAATGGAAAGGAGATATAATTTACAGTCCCCACAAAATATGGTTTTTGTTTTCTCTTCAAAAATATTATTTTAAAAAATATGTTACCTTCTTACCCCAAACAAATCTAGCAGCAGAGTTCACTCGGCTAGCAGGATATCGTTCCCCCGTCCGTTTCTACTAAAGACTGTTCATGATAAAGTGAGCACTTTTGAAATCAACCTTTAAAAAAAAAAGTCACTGTCCCTACCTGCATATATTTTACCAGGCGCCCTGAGTGACATGCGGCCCAGTAAGATTGGCAATGATGGATGGGAAGTAGTTCCGCATCTTAACGTCGTATAAAAAGTGTTAGGTAACTGTTTTTAATAACTTAAATTATCTCTTTCGCTTTCTGTTTTTTTAATGCATCGGTGTAAAAATGAGCAGATTTGTTAATTATTTACTTTTTAAAATAATTCCACAATTTCACTTGACCGACGTATGAATAAAGCGATGAGGCCCATGGCAATGTTAATCTTACATAAAGCGGAAGAATAGACAATGTTCATACAAGAAGATCTTAAGTAGGGCTTACAAAAGTGCTAATTTTACCATGAATAGCCTATAGGCATCAGAACTCCGAATTGTTGTAGAGGGTTGGGAGGGGGGTGCGGTTTCCACGAACGAGAGCCTCCCATTGCGACCTCAGCGCCATGTTGGCAGCGGTGACGTACTCAACTTCATTTGTGGCTTATGCTTCAGCGAAAACGTTTTCTTCTTGATTTTTTAAAATAAACTGTGAGAGTACAACATTTTAACTTACCCCACACTAGATTTAGGATGCATGCATGTTACATCTGGAGGGGATGAATATGTGTTATAATGGCTGTTAGTGTCCTGGGTTCGTTAACTTATAAGAACGAGTGCTGCAGCACAGAAATTTTTTTGCTTTTAGAATAAAATTATGACTAATGTTGCTCTCCACTCAAATATTTTATTGTCACACATGCCATTTTATTGGCACACATGCCATTTTCGACATATTTATTTCGTCTGCGCACAAGTTTTCCTATTTAAAATCAGTTAGGTTCGCATGCGCGTTATAGACAAGAATTTCGTAAATTGTTATAGTGAAGAAAAAAATTATATTAGCAAAACTGAAGATTTAGCTAGGGTTCTCACATTCTGTTAGCGAACATTGTGTCCGAATATTTGGATGAGTTGAACCACGTGCTGCAACAAGTGATTTTAATTTTAATATTTTGAATATAATATAATTATATTTTTATTATATTTCGTCTCTTGTGCTTACAATTTAATTTGTTTCATAGTTTCGTTGTTACCAGTACCTACTCGTTCACGAGTTGTATGAGTATGAAGGATCGGTTCGCGATTTTTAAATGCAGGGTAAACAAGTTAAACATTTTTCGTTGCTTTTTTTTTATGAAGAACTTATACAATTTACATGCTGTAATGCCGAAAATTTGTTACGTGAAGTAAAGCTGGTGCAATGGTTATTTTTATTTATTTTATTTGTATTTATTGCTTGGTCATTGACCGATTACAACCAGATTGACTGCGTAAAAAAAAAAAGAATTTTAAGTCATTAACATATAATGTAATTCACATTAACAACACATTAAAACAATAGAATGATCACACATGGGTACAACAAATTTAAATATATCAGAATTAATAAGTTGCAACAATAACATGTAACACAATGTCAACATTTAACAGCTAAAAATGAACATAGCACAAAACTGTTGCATATCCATAATTAAAAATGATAATAATACATGACATTATTAAAATGAATATTTATAACCGTAGTTACCATCCGAGAGAGGCTTTGCATTGAGATCACTTAAAGAATACATTGGCCTATTTAACAGTTTTTTTCTGGACAGTATTACGAAATAACTTCAGATTCATTTGCCTTACTTCTTGAATTAAATGGCGGTGACCCCCCCAGAAACAGAACCTAGTTCGTTGTGGTAGAGGGTTGTGTAGTCCATGGGCTATAAGAAAATTATACTTTCGTCGGCATATAGCTATTTACTGTTGTCAAGAGCATGCGGCGAAAGGGTTACATTACTCATTTTTAAATTTAGTTTGAAAATATATACCATATTTACGAATATGGATATATTAGTTCTGCAGCAAAAGTTAAATGGTGTAGTTTAAATCTCTGCTCATAACAAAAGAAGATAAGACGATAGACTTATGCAGATATATTGCTTGCCTATTTTGTTAATGTCGGATTTAGTTTTCGCAAATGTTCATGCCATGTCATCATGAAATGTAGGCATGTTGGACAACAAGCTATCCAACATGTCCAACAAGCCATGCTGGACAGCTTGTATGACAAAACAATATAGGTCACAATTGAGGTGACCTATATTAACTAATATATTTAGTTAATATAGGTCAACTATATTAACTAAATATAGTTGACCCATCATAAATTCCTTCCACAAGTCGTCGCCATGGTAGCTTCTGAATCGGTAGGGCTTTGTTTTCCAGTATAAAGTCCTCTCCCTTGATGCCATCACAGTGGTCGGAGAAGTTGCAACATTGCAGATTTTGGGATATATTTACATTTAGTAATAAATATTAGTATTAAATTTATTATATATATATCTAAAGAGTACTTGCTTATGTTGTCACCTCTTTTAATATAATTTCCAAATTGCGCTTTATTATATGAGTTAACATTATAATCTTTGTTTTATTTTAATAGTCATTTACACAGAAATTAATTTGTTTATAGCCAATATTGAGTATTAATGTTTGAAATTTTTCATTTCTTTCTAAAAGATATAAAGAAATAAAATATGTACTTAAAAATAATACTATCCTGGCTGTCTCTCGTCTTGCCATTGCTGATTGGCTGATAAATGTTTTATAGTCAGTTGACAGCCAATCAGAGGACAAGAGACAACATAAGTTAGACCGAGGGAAAATAGAATAAAAATTTTCTTTATAATTAATTCTCACCCCATCCAGGATGGATGTGTGGTTAATAATATGAATATTTTAATTATTTAATATAATAAGATTGCTGCAAGGTGTTTTTGAAATAATTATGAAGAAATTATAATTGTGCAATAAGAAATATTAATTTTTCTGTGTTTGAGAAAATTGTGTAAAATTATATCCATTTTGTTCGAGAAGAAGTAATTTGTCAAATGTTGTTTGGGAAAAGGAAAGAATAACTATATGGATATTTTATGTTTGAGCAGATGAAAAATTAATTATATGAATAATTTGTTGAACGAGAAGACGTTTATTTAAAAAAATATTTGCAAAGCCGAGAATATCCCCATATGATTTGACTAATACGAAGGTTAATTGAACTGAAATCTAACAAGGTATCTTGCATACTGCCAGGGAAAATATTGAGTATATATATTCCAAAACCATAATATGAATATTTATCACTTTCTAAAAATAACTTGCATACAATTTTCTTGTCGCAGATATCAAAATATGACATTAACATAGTTTAAATTTATATGGTGAGACAAAGGGAATAAACAGCTGTTTCTGTTGTAGGCACAGTAATATGTTCATGGATGTTGCTGAGTTAAAGTGCTCCTTATGCCTGTATCTTAGCATTGTGTACAAGAGTGCCACACAAGACCCTTGAATTTGAGCAACTGTTGTGTAAGGTAGAGAATAGTCAAGTTAGTTGGGGCTTGGTTCAATCCACATGTCCTTAAGGGATTGTCATAAATAATGGCCAAATCTGCTGGTGCTTGGGTAACAAACAGAATCTATCACTAGTTTTACATTTATCTCAGCTTGATATACACCTACATATGAATTGAATTTTTAGGTATGTAAGACGTACAGTTGCGTAAAATGGTTGGCTAGCTATGTTGATGAGAAGGTTTTGACATAATGCAAGATGCATGAATTGGGAATGTTTCCTTTGCCCTTAATATAAGGGCTTAAACACATTTATAAATATGTTTGCAACCCTACTAATAAGAAGTCTTGGCATATGAGACATATCCCATTGATCAGAGTTAGGAGCAATACTTGTAGTCCGAATTTGGGGCTATAATTTAAACACTTTGTAAAACAAACTGTGCTTATAAGGAGGCTTAAAATATAATGAGCCCTATAATGCTGTTCAAAGTCAGTAGCGATACCTATGACATGAATTAGAGAGTTATAACTTCAAAAGTTCCAAAATGTTGGTCAACTATGCTTATAAAAAGTCTAAAAGCATAATGGACCCTAATAGATTTATCGAAGTAGGGATCGATGCCTTCAGAATGAATTTGATGACCATAGCTTCAAAGGGTAGAAAATAGCAGTCAACTATGTTTATAAGATGGGTTACGGCATAATTGCCCTGCAGTCCTTTTCATAGTTGAGGGTGATGTCTATGATTTGAATATGGTGGCTGTATCTGAAACATGTGGCAAATAACATACATAAATGCTTATAAGAGGGCTTAAGGCATAATTAACCCCACCACCCTCGTCGACATCGGAGACGATGCATATGATATGAATTTGGCAGTTATAGCTTCAGCAGTTCGCAAGTTATGATTAACTATGCTTATAAGCGAGCTTAGTGCGTGCTTAACCCCGTGGTCCTTTTCGATGACAGAGGCGATGCATATGATATGAATTTGGTGACTATAGCTTCAACAGTTTTGAAATTATGACTAACTATGCTTATAAAAGGGCTTAAATGATAATTGACCCTACCAACCTCATCAATATCAGAGGAGATGTCTATGATATAAATTTGATGACTATGTCCTCTACAGATCGTAAATAATTGCTAATACTATGCTTATAAGAGGGCTTAAGGCATAATGAGACATGTCACGTTAATCAGTGCTAGGACCAGTACCCACAGTACGAATTTGATGTATAGAACTTAAACAGTTCGGAAATTATGGCCAACTATGTTTATAAACTCCTGGGTGTCAAATGTAGACATACTGCATTTCAAACATGTCCTGTGGTAAGGAAACCACTGTGTTGTACTTGAGGCTCGAATTGGTTACATAATTAAATAAAAAAATAAAAAAATCGTACCTATGTATACTAAATTCAATATGGCGTCGAAAAAGTGCGAATAATCAATGTTCATAATATTTTTTAAGCATTCATCTTTAAAACACAAGTCCGAAAATATATAACACTTGGTATATTTGCTAACACATTTATATGCTTATAAAATCCAATATGGCGCTGGTCATAGTTACATAATCATATTTTATGATGGTATATTCTTATGTGTCTAAAAAATATGAAACTGTAGACACGTAACTCGATACATTTGTTTGTAACATTCAAATTAGAATATAAAAAATTAAATAATAACTCTTATTTTATAAAATTATGTTTTACTAAATCGTTTTACCACCGTAATCTAATTATCATTGAAAATATGAATCCATAGGCATGTTGCTTAATACATTTGCATTTGAAAATTTTAGAATTTATATAAAATATTATATATATTTAATTAAATACTTATATTTTTATTGCCCATCGAATTAAAGACACTCCTGACTCCTCGGGCCCAAAATGGGCTGTTTACGGTAAAGTGAGCACTTTTGAAAGCCATCTGGTTTGGAATAATAGTAAAAAAAAATGTTTTATTGTAGCCTTAGATATTAACTCCAGAGTGAAGTGAAATGTGCACACTGTGTTTATTACTTATATGGCAATATTTATTTTAAAAGATGGTTATAGGATAAAATATGGCTGAAAGAAAAAAGTAACTAGGGCGTCAAAAGTGCTCACTTTACCATGACCAGCCTATAGCAACTCAACACCATAGGGATGTTGTTTTTCAGGAGCTTTTAATATGGTGTATACGCAGCTGTAATTGCAGGAAAGCGAGGAATTAATTTACGACACACTTCTACTTCTAGAGAGGGTCAACTTTAGACGTTTCGAGGGCAAAATAAGAAATTCGAGGGGAAAACAGTATATCTTAAAGGAAAAATATGGAATTTTGAGAGAAAAAAGGGAGCAAACAAAATGGCAAACGAAAAACAAAATGTCCGGCGGAAATAAAATGGCGATCGGAAACAATATGACCGACAGTTCACTGTCATGAACATTAATAAATGACATAAATCCAGAATGGTGTGTAACCACTTAAATGTATGTCGTTTTGGGTAATCATTAACATATAATTTTATTGTTTATTTTCCACACCTTCAGACTTACGTAATATTTTCTGTATGAACGCATGTAAATATTATCTTTCATGTAACCCGAGTTTTTCAATTTATGTATTTATTTATTTTCATATATATTTCATTTTTCTTTTATTTTCAAATTTAGGAATTTTGCTTTAGTTGTATGGTGGCAATCATATATTGTTTAACTTGAGTAGGTTAGCTAGTTTACGTTTTTTGTATTTTTCTTATATGTAATTTATTTTATTTTATTCCTCGGTATCATTTTGTGAATATTTCTGATTTTATTGAATTTCTGTATCTGTTTTGAGACCCTATACTCTAGGATATTTAAGCAGTTAGGTCGTTTTAAGTGGTTCATGAGGGGGGTTTTCATGCTTTCAGCTTATTATTGGCCCACAGGTTTAAACCCTGGCTTGTGATTGGCTGGAATGGCAAGATCCATAATTTAGCTCCAGTCAAACGTACTTAACGCTTTCTCTCTTCCACCAGCAGCCATATTGGAGAAGGGCCCTCATCTGTAAGTGGGCGAAGGGTATGGTGTTATGGTTTTGAAGAGCTTTTTAGGGTGTTTCTAGACTTCCCTCGACTCCAGGTTGAGATATTTTTATTAAAGAATGCTGTGATGGCCCTCCCGCTAGGTTAATGAGTTAGGAGGTAGAAATAACACAAGACGACGTAACGTATTTTTCAGATTGTAATTTTACGTCATAAAGCACTCTAATTAACCCTACAACGCTTCGAGAGCATCCTACGAGTGAGTGACGAAATTTGGGCGGCTCTTAACAACGAGGTCTTGAGAGCCGATGAGGGTGATTGAGGTGAGTATGGAGCAACACTGGAATGAAAGGGGCGGGGGAAACGGGAGATCCCCGAGAAAACCCGCCGGCACGATTCCCACATGTGAAAATCCGGAGTGACCCGGCCGGAGTTGAACCCGGATCGCCCTGGTGGGACATATTATTTTAATAATCTGAGACACAGGACCTTTTTATTTAATTATTTTTGCGAGTAAACATTGCACTGTAAAAAAATCGAGATAAAATTCCCTTACATGTAAGGGAAGCTAAATACCTCTAAATGTAAGGTCAATTTACCTATTAAATGTAGAGCAAATTTATATAACAAGTAATCGTATGGAAACAGTACCTGACAAAAGTGAGGGGAAATCCCATACAAGTAAGGGAATACTAACTATACTGTAAATTTTAACTAAATTGAAAAATATTCCGGAATTTTAGTTCTGTAAATTTTTTCGTATTATCTGTATCCTCTGACGAACAGTAACGGAAGCTTCATCTCTACGATCCTCGACACTTGTTGGCTGGTGGGCGCAAACCACGGTCCTCTATCACGGTGGGTCGATGCGCTGTCAACTGCACCATGACGACAGCGTGACAGTACCACTGAATATTAGCGTGTTAAAGGAGTGTTTCTTCCGCCCGACCTCCCACTTAGCTGTTGAGACAATGCTGAAGAGATGCACGCTTCGTAAGGCAATCGTCCCTTCCATTTATGTAATTTTACACTGCTATGTTCGTGAAGTTTACTCCAGAGTGCGGTAATTAAACCTTACATATAAAGAGCCATGTTGGACAGCTTGTATGACAAAACAATAAAAATTAATTTTAAGACAACAAATATATAAAATACAATTATCAAATAGCTGCAAACAGACGAGAAGATCCACACGTCATGTATGGGCTTTCACATACATGTATGGGGTTTTCCACTACAATGCACGTGAATTTTAGTACAGAGTGCGGTAATTTAACTTACCCGCGAGAAAAACTGTATTTTCCACACAACTTTACGAATATTACCTTACACATGTCAGGTAATTTTCCCATTATTCTTTACATTGTGACGTTGACCCTGGAAAATATAACACGTTAACTTGGGGAAAATCTATTCTATTAATGGCCACTTTTCAGCTGCAATAGGAGAGTGTTGCTTTATTTAGTTCTTCGCTGATTGCCACCAATATTTTTCAAACCCCAGTTTCAGAAATGTCGAAAAGAATTTTAATATACATCAAGAGTAAAAGCAGCTATGCCAGGTGTCCGTTGCTTCTCAGTAGTGTTGCATTTTCCCATGTTCATTATATCAGTGATTTAATGTTAGTGTCTAATTATGTTGAGAATTGTGCCAAGTGTTCTTGTACACAAAGGTTGTACGGTGATTACTACCTGGGTTTGTCACACACTCACACATAAACAGTCACTATTTATATTTCCTACACTTGGCCTACACATTTTATTATATTTATTTTGGACGTGGTGGTTGGTGATGGTATGTTCCACAGTAGATGTGAGTACCGTAAATAGGCCCGTCCGCGCTGGTGTTGAAGAAGTGAGCCAGCGTAAATATCTGTTTATTTATCAGTGAGAATGAGTCTGGCAAGAACTTGGTTACAACTATCCCAAGTTTAAGCACTAAAGAACCCAGCCAACTAACCAACTTAGGGTAACAGCCCACAATTTACATACACGCAGCCTTCTGTTCAGCGTGTGTTGTATCCAACATAATTTATGCACACTCTGAGCAGTACACATCACATATACAGATATTAACTCTACAGAACTTTTCAGGCGGCGGCGCCTCGGGGTTTCAGTCCCGAGCCGCTGCCCCGGAACCTACTATATCTATCTATAGGCTTTTCCCGACAAAGTGAGCACTCTTGAGGCCTTAGTTAATTTTTCCTTTCAGCCAATTTTGACGTGAATACGTCTTTAAAATTGCAACCATAGAGGGGGCAATCCAGAAAATCCGATGGTAACAAAATCTGGGGATAGAGTTTGGAATTGCGGCTCCGAATCTATCGTCTACATTCAAAATTCAATTACACCACTCGACTGCCAAAGGATCAAAGAATATGTTACGTTGAGTGAGGACTGCGAAGTATCACACATGTGGAAAAAGGGGGAGGGGGAGGGGGCAGGGCGCAATTTGAGTTCGTTTCACCGCGTCTCATAACTTCCGCGTAGTATAACTGTTGACTACGAGAAGCTATGACGCTCGTTCAGGTTTCAATCGACAGCTCTCGTCAAGATCAATCGATTGCGCGTATAAAATCACTTGTGTGGCGTGGTTATGGCGAAATTGTATGCGTTTAATGTACAAATTAGGAAAACTTAACATAATGTCGGCTTATACTCTTCAAAAAGCCAAGTTGGAATACAGAAATCGTATACGGTTGGAAAGAGCATCTCAAAAGCAATCAGTGATACCCATAAAACCCCATATGATCGAATGAAGCGGTGCCGGGAACGTAAAATAATCACAAGGCGTCCGATCGCGTCAACGTTGACGTATTCACGCAAAACAAACGGCCGTGTCCCCAACACAGCCACGCTCCATTTTTATCCTTCAACCACCTTTTTAGATAAATGTTGCATGCAAGTAATAAACACAGTGTGTGTATTCCACCGCACTCGGAAGTTGACGTCCAAGACTAAAATAAAATATATTTACCGACTATTATTCCAAATGAGAGGGCTTTCAAAAGTGCTCACTTTATCGAGAATAGCATATACTAACATTAAAGCTATAGGCATGCAGTTAACCATATACTACTACTTTAAATATCATGTACAATAATTTTCATATCTGGAAATGATGTGAAAACTCCTATTTTATCCATGTTCACTCAGAAAAATACGCACCGTGTATATGAACGATAAAACCGAAACCAACTTTGGGTTGAGAATAGTTTTTTTTTTTTAATGTTTCCTGACAGCATACACCATTGAGAAATACCAAGCAATCTTATCCTTCATAAAAAAGCAACAGCTTCCCGGCTGAACAGTCGGAGTGCATGCATTTATAATATTGATATAATTATGTGTATTGCTGCAAATCAAAACAAGTTTTGGGTTTACTACTGATCCTTGTCGCCAGAAACAACCGCACATTAGGCCTAACTCACGGCACTTGCGTCTTACGAATGTCGTGTGGAAGTGTTCTCTACAATTTTTTCTTTCTTATTATTCCCCCGGGGGCATGGCTTTTAAATGCCCGCGGGTAAGTGGACGCAATGCAATTTGTGTGCAATTGCACGCCAATGCACACGGGTTTCGCGGCCTTCTTGTTGCCCTAATCCCGCAACGGGCGACGCCATGCTGTCTAGTGTCCCGAGGACCTCTCGCGCGAGTCCAGGAGCATGTTCGGCGTCTTCAACGGGTCGTCCCGAGTCGTTCGGAGACTAATTTGAATCCGTGGAGGGTTTGCCTTTGCGGAATCCGAGATAGAGGCCCTGGACTCGCGCGTCCCGTCTCCAGCCAGCGTCCCGCGCGGCCGGCCCGGGCCGGGCTGGAACTGGACTCTCCCAGCTGCACGCCGGTCTCATGGAGCATTGACGCACAAGACGCCAACCTGACGTCAAAGGAACGGGTTCCGTGCGCGCCGTGACATCAATCCCGACCTCGGGCTGCACTATGACGTTAACCCGTGGACAGCGGTCGTCTGTCTGCGGGGTCAGCGGATCCGGTCACGTGTTCGTCCGGCGTGCTGTCTGGCACTGACTTGCGTTATCAGCGACTACCTGAGGCAGTGCAGCCCAGGGGGTTGAATCTCTATAGAGATTTCGTGGCCCACTAGATTATTACGTAGAATGACCTCACCAACTGTTGAATATATGAAAATAAGCTCTTTAACAAAGAAAGCTGTATATTTTATAAACAATACAATTTTATTTTTAAATATATTTTACTCACAAGTAAATTAAGTTCAATTATTCTATCATCATCCATAAAATATATAATTTTTATGTAGGCATGCACTGTCAGCGCCTGAGCGTTGAGTTGTTCACTTGTTTTGTCTCTGTTGTTATGTTCGTTGCTGGAGAAGTTGGAGTTCATGTTTGCAACCAATTACGGGAATTGGAATAATTGAGCTTTATTGAATTTTAAAATGCTGAATGCCCAAGAATAAATAGTACAATAGTTATTGATATCAGCGACAATACTTAAAAAAAAAAAAAAATATGTACAATTAGCATCTTAATAAACGATTATGCAGTTAACAGAGTAGCCAACCTATGTATTCTCTACCATATATTGTTAAACATGCATTTAGTTCCATTTTACCGTTTGTAAATACAGCTCTTAATTATAATATTTTTACCAAATTGTTATTAGCAGTAATAAAAACGTCTGTCTGAAAATTGAAATAATTATGTTTAAGAGTTGTACGGTTGGCAGCGAATTCTACATAATAGAGGAAAATAATGACCCACCAAAATAGCATTGAACTTCGTCTCTTTACCTGACTTGCTCTGTGGTGCAGCAGTCGACCTGGTCCACGCTAGTGACTTTCAACCATTTACGTCGTTGGCGACTATTTCGGGCGCCAGGCATGCGAGAGAACCTCTGTAGGCCTGGGAGCACATCCGTGCAAGTAAAAAAAATACCTCGTCTGTTCAATAACGCTAATTAAAATTTTTTATAAATGTATTGTTGTTTTTACTATTATTCTGTACATTTATCCAAAATTATGTGTTTGTACAGTATTTCTACAGTATTTCCTATAGAATTTAGTGTCTGTATATTTTGTCGGCGCCAGCCTAGTTAGGGCTTTATGGTCTGTTTGGCTGACACTTTAAATTTCCGAAAAAAAAAAAGATATATTTATTATTACAAAATCTATTAAAAATAAAAATAATAACTCAGCATTTTTCATACAGAAATCACTTTACCTGTTAGTATGAAAAAAAAAATTCCGTTACTAATAGGATTACCAGACACTCAGGACAAAAAAGGACATTTAATTTGTAAAAAAGGGGAACAGTTCAATATAAAGGAGGCAATATGATTTATCTAGCATGAAAAATTAATTAACACTGGTAAATAAAACATGAATTTCTTCCCCATATACCCTAGGTAAATTATACTAATGCTGAAAAAAGAATAATTTATAAGTTATTAGTTTCTCAAACAAACAATTTACGTAAGAGTAATTATTAGCATAAAATAATATTACCATTACCACTCAAAACAATATACGAAATATATTTTAAATACGCACAGCAGTTTTAAAACTGAATTAATAAATACAATTAAAAACTTACTAACATAATTAACGTGGTTCGTCAAAGAACGAACAGACTTCTTTACATGATTAAAAAAGCTTAATACAATATAGTAAAGTGGGTGAAAATATTTGGGTGACTTTTAATAAAATATAGTAAAGTGGGTGAAGATATGTGGGCTACTCTTAATACAACATAGTAAAGTGGTTGAAGATATGTGGATGACTCATAATATAATATAGTAAAGTGGGTGAAGATATGTGGGTGACTTAATATAATATAGTAAAGTGGGTGAAGATATGTGGGTGACTTAATATAATATAGTAAAGTGGGTGAAGATATGTGGGCGACTCTTAATACAACATAGTAAAGTGGGTGACGATATGTGGGCTACTCTTAATATAATATAGTAAAGTGGGTGAAGATATGTGGGCTACTCTTAATACAACATAGTAAAGTGGTTGAAGATATGTGGATGACTCATAATATAATATAGTAAAGTGGGTGAAGATATGTGGGCGACTCTTAATATAATATAGTAAAATGGGTGAAGATATGTGGGCGACTCTTAATACAACATAGTAAAGTGGGTGACGATATGTGGGCTACTCTTAATATAATATAGTAAAGTGGGTGAAGATATGTGGGTGACTCATAATATAATATAATAAAGTGGTTGAAGATATGTGGGCGACTCTTAATATAATACAGTAAAGTGGGTGAAGATATGTGGGTTACTCTTAATATAATATAGTAAAATGGGTGAAGATATGTGGGCGACTCTTAATACAACATAGTAAAGTGGGTGACGATATGTGGGCTACTCTTAATATAATATAGTAAAGTGGGTGAAGATATGTGGGCTACTCTTAATACAACATAGTAAAGTGGTTGAAGATATGTGGATGACTCATAATATAATATAGTAAAGTGGGTGAAGATATGTGGGCGACTCTTAATACAACATAGTAAAGTGGGTGACGATATGTGGGCTACTCTTAATATAATATAGTAAAGTGGGTGAAGATATGTGGGCTACTCTTAATACAACATAGTAAAGTGGGTGAAGATATGTGGGTGACTCATAATATAATATAGTAAAGTGGGTGAAGATATGTGGGTGACTCTTAATATAATATAGTAAAGTGGGTGAAGATATGTGGGCTACTCTTAATATAATATAGAAAAGTGGGTGAAGATATGTGGGCGACTCTTAATATAATGTAGTAAAGTGGGTGAAGATATGTGGGCGACTCTTAATACAACATAGTAAAGTGGGTGACGATATGTGGGCTACTCTTAATATAATATAGTAAAGTGGGTGAAGATATTTGGGCGACTCTTAATATAATATAGTAAAGTGGGTGAAGATATGTGGGTGACTCTTAATATAATATAATAAAGTGGTTGAAGATATGTGGGTGACTCATAATATAATATAGTAAAGTGGGTGAAGATATGTGGGTGACTCTTAATATAATATAGTAAAGTGGGTGAAGATATGTGGGCTACTCTTAATATAATATAGAAAAGTGGGTGAAGATATGTGGGCGACTCTTAATATAATGTAGTAAAGTGGGTGAAGATATGTGGGTGACTCTTAATATAATACAGTAAAGTGGGTGAGGATATGTGGGCTACTCTTAATATAATATAGTAAAATGGGTGAAGATATGTGGGCTACTCTTAATACAACATAGTAAAGTGGGTGAAGATATGTGGGTGACTCATAATATAATATAGTAAAGTGGGTGAAGAAATGTGGGTGACTCTTAATATAATACAGTAAAGTGGGTGAAGATATGTGGGCTACTCTTAATATAATATAGAAAAGTGGGTGAAGATATGTGGGCGACTCTTAATATAATGTAGTATAGTGGGTGAAGATATGTGGGTGACTCATAATATAATATAGTAAAGTGGGTGAAGATATGTGGGTGACTTTTAATATAATATAGTAAAGTGGGTGAAGATATGTGGGCTACTCTTAATACAACATAGTAAAGTGGTTGAAGATATGTGGGTGACTCATAATATAATATAGTAAAGTGGGTGAAGATATGTGGGTGACTCTTAATATAATACAGTAAAGTGGGTGAAGATATGTGGGTTACTCTTAATATAATATAGTAAAGTGGGTGAAGATATGTGGGCTACTCTTAATATAATATAGTAAAGTGGGTGAAGATATGTGGGCTACTCTTAATATAATATAGTAAAATGGGTGAAGATATGTGGGTGACTCTTAATATAATACAGTAAAGTGGGTGAAGATATGTGGGTTACTCTTAATATAATATAGTAAAGTGGGTGAAGATATGTGGGTTACTCTTAATATAATACAGTAAAGTGGGTGAAGATATGTGGGTGACTCTTAATATAATACAGTAAAGTGGGTGAAGATATGTGGGTGACTCTTAATATAATATAGTAAAGTGGGTGAAGATATGTGGGTTACTCTTAATATAATATAGTAAAGTGGGTGAAGATATGTGGGTGACTCTTAATATAATACAGTAAAGTGGGTGAAGATATGTGGGCTACTCTTAATATAATACAGTAAAGTGGGTGAAGATATGTGGGCTACTCTTAATATAATATAGTAAAGTGGGTGAAGATATTTGGGTGACTCTTAATACAACATAGTAAAGTGGTTGACGATATGTGGGCTACTCTTAATACAACATAGTAAAGTGGTTGAAGATATGTGGGTGACTCATAATATAATATAGTAAAGTGGGTGAAGATATGTGGGTGACTCTTAATATAATACAGTAAAGTGGGTGAAGATATGTGGGTTACTCTTAATATAATATAGTAAAGTGGGTGAAGATATGTGGGTTACTCTTAATATAATACAGTAAAGTGGGTGAAGATATGTGGGCGACTCTTAATATAATGTAGTATAGTGGGTGAAGATATGTGGGTGACTCATAATATAATATAGTAAAGTGGGTGAAGATATGTGGGTTACTCTTAATATAATACAGTAAAGTGGGTGAAGATATGTGGGTGACTCTTAATATAATACAGTAAAGTGGGTGAAGATATGTGGGTGACTCTTAATATAATACAGTAAAGTGGGTGAAGATATGTGGGTGACTCTTAATATAATATAGTAAAGTGGGTGAAGATATGTGGGCTACTCTTAATATAATATAGTAAAGTGGGTGAAGATATGTGGGTTACTCTTAATATAATACAGTAAAGTGGGTGAAGATATGTGGGTTACTCTTAATATAATATAGTAAAATGGGTGAAGATATGTGGGTGACTCTTAATATAATACAGTAAAGTGGGTGAAGATATGTGGGTGACTCTTAATATAATATAGTAAAGTGGGTGAAGATATGTGGGCTACTCTTAATATAATATAGTAAAGTGGGTGAAGATATGTGGGTTACTCTTAATATAATACAGTAAAGTGGGTGAAGATATGTGGGTTACTCTTAATATAATACAGTAAAGTGGGTGAAGATATGTGGGTGACTCTTAATATAATACAGTAAAGTGGGTGAAGATATGTGGGTGACTCTTAATATAATACAGTAAAGTGGGTGAAGATATGTGGGTGACTCTTAATATAATATAGTAAAGTGGGTGAAGATATGTGGGCTACTCTTAATATAATATAGTAAAGTGGGTGAAGATATGTGGGTTACTCTTAATACAACATAGTAAAGTGGGTGACGATATGTGGGCTACTCTTAATATAATATAGTAAAGTGGGTGAAGATATTTGGGCGACTCTTAATATAATATAGTAAAGTGGGTGAAAATATGTGGGCTATTCTTAAGGCCAGTGGTGCATGAAATCTGTATATTTACCTGATTTTAGTTATAACTTGTTTTTCAGAGGGTTTATCGAAATTTTCGGCACGGCGAAACTTAAATATTAATTTTTAACTTCTTCTCGCATTGTTCACTACCTTTATTATTCTGTGAGCACTGGTGGAAGATGAGAAATAAGATATTCTTTCTGATCTTCCATCGGTGCTCTGATAGTAGTAATGGTAGTTTATATATAAAAAAAAAAAAAGGTTCGAAATTATTCTTTATGTCTTGTCATGCCAAGAATTTTGAAAAATTCTCTGAAAAACCACTTTTGACCAAAATTAAGGAAAATACATGTCTTTCTTACACCATTGCCCTGTTATGTATTCTAGGGTTGTTATATATTTTAATTTTGGTCCAGAATGATATTCATAAATAATACATATTTCGGGTAACTGGGATGTAACAAGGCTAGGTGTGCCAACCCAGTCAGAGTAAACATATAAAGCAAATATATAATCTACTAAGTCAGTATGTACTGACTTGTATTTAAAGATAGAATTGTAATATTTCATAATTAATATCTAACCCAATAGTGTTTTTTTTTTCTAAGTTGTTTTGGAGTTAAAATGTAATGAATGTGGAACCGAGGACGGTTTCTGATTGGCCGTTCTAGTTTTCCGATCTGTCTGTTCCGCGTAATCGGCGTACATGTGAAGCAGGCATCATGCAGAAATTATTCGTTTTCGTGTAATAGTTCCAGTTTCATATGTATTACTGGAAACGTTTGCTTAGGACTATAGAAAATGTACAATTTGCATGTTCTTTGATACTTTCGCTTCTAATTTTCACTGTGTGTTGTTTCCTGCTTGCAGAAATGCAGGAACTTGTTGGTGAAACATAAACATGTTCCTGACTTTTACGACTCGTAGATGACACATAACGAAAATTAAGCACAAAAATTCTACAAATCGTAAAATGTAAATTTTCTATAACCGTATATCATCGTTAATTACTCTGAATCCGAAATAATGACACGAAAAAGAAAAATTTTCGAAAAGAAGTGAATCAGAGACTTAAGCCAACATCTTTATTCACGCATCGTCTGATTCAACAGCGCAGAATAATACCACAGAGTTATTCCGACAGCCCCGCTAATGGTTTAATTTGAACCAAAGGCGTTGGTTTCAAAATGTCATAAAAAGGCGTGTTTAATATTTTCAAAAATTCGTAAAAATACTTGGATCAGACATTGGGTGATTTCTCAAAGGTTTGATTTGAAAAATGCGAATAAACCGCTAATAGACCATATACGGTCTTGCAATGTTGCAGTGGTGATGTTTCGGCGGCACTCAACAAGCTCTTGTGAAGTGATGCGAGTACGAAGCAGCACCGGAGTGCAAGGGCGGGGGAAACGGGAGAACCTCGAGAAAACCGCTGACCAGACTATGCGATTCTCACGTGCGAAAATCTTAGAGCGACCCAGCCGTGAATCTAACCAGGTTCGCTTTGATAAGAGGCGAGCGCCCTAGCTACTGCACCGCCGCGGCAATATATAAAATATATAATGACAACAAATGCATTTAGTAATTATAATAGGCACCATAGTTACTTTGATTACACACTGTTCAAGGTAAAGTGAGCACATTTGAGGCCCTTGTTACTTTTTACTTTCCGTCACATTTTATCATTTGACCACCTTTATTATATAAATAAATTGCCATGTTAGTAATAAACACGTTGTGTATATTCCACCGCAATTGTAATGTAATGCATTCGACTAAAATATATTTATTCACTATTATTCCTAGAGCCACGAATATTTTGCGAATTCATTCGTAGGCGAGATAGACTCCAAACACTTGTTGTTTTCTCCTAATGCTGTGTCAATACACAGTATAAAAGGAAGTATGTTTTCTCCTAATGCTGTGTCAATACACGGTATAAAAGGAAGTACCTGGCGCGCGCCTGTCTGTCTGTCTGTATGGCTGCGCTATTCTCGAGAGCCACTGAACGGATTTGGACGCGGTTTTATACTGGTATGATTTGCATTTACCGAGGAAGGCTTGCGTGTATTAAAAATCACCCTAGCACTTATAGGAGTTGAGCATTAACGGTATTAGTGAATCAAGCCGGGGGAAAAGTTGGCCGCCAGTGCACTGTCATGGAATGCGCTGTATATTCCTTTAGAGATATGACAAAATCACGTGCGAAAGAAATGTGTAAAATTAAATGATCTACAAAAAAATCTGCCCTAGCATTTATCTATCTTTAATATACAGTAAAAGTAGTAATAAGCGTATTTGCGATTTAAAATACGCGATAAAACAAACGTATAATTCACTGTCTTTTCTAACCGTAAAGAACTTAATCTTTGTCAAAATAAATAAATTCACAATTATAACTGTTCATTGTAGATAAGAAATGTCCTTTACATCATATAATCATCGGCAATAATTAAAAAGTCATGGAAAGATTTGTAAAAAAGTAATTTCTAAAACCGAGACGCGCGCACGGAACTAACTATACATGGGCGAGAGTGATGACGCAGAGTCTGGCCACGTGCTGTCAAGCAATTGGTAAGGAGCTCAGACAAGGAGTGTTGAAGGGGGGGGGGGGGGGAGGGGGAGAAAGGTGTAAGAGGCGAGCGGCGCGCGACAGGCAGAAAAAACTAAATCGTATCCGGGCGAAACCGGACCGGATCGCTATATATATATATATATATATATATATATATATATATATATATATATATATATATATATATATATATATATATATATACACCTCTGTGCGCGTGCGTGCGTGCGTGTGCCGGTGCGTGTGTGTGTGTGTGTGTGCGCGCGCGCGCGTTCGCTTGTTTGCGCGTGTACATGTGTGTGTCTATATATAGACACACACACTTAATACGTCCAGTCTATAAACTTTGCTTAGCCTACTCTAATTTGACTTGTCAATTATCTTTGTACTGATATCTATTGAAAAAAAAAAAATAAAGATATTACGGACGCAATGAGACAAACAACCAAACAAGCCTTATTCCTAAATCGCTCCGAACGAAATACAGAATGGTTCCACGAAGATATTTTGCCTTACTGGGATTGATAGATTTGATAGGGCTTATTAACGTACCCCCGGTGTTATGCCTGAAGACTTATCAGCGGACGACTTGCCAACTAACTCATGACCTAACTTAAACTGACACCCGTCCCTTGCATAGGATTCGAACCCAGAACCTCCTGTGCCGCAGCCCAGACCGGCGACGGCGCATCAACCTAGACTGCAGCACAGGAGGTCGGCTGGTTACCTTACGGCCATTACACATAAGAAAACAAAAATGAATTCATTTCTTCCAGCCGTGCTCCGAGAATAATGACGGCAGTGATTATCTAACAACGTAAGAAGGTGTTAAAAGTTGTTATTTACGTCTTGACGAGCCAATAATTTCGAAAAATCCGCTGGGAAACAAGTTATGACACAAATTATGTAAATATACTGCTTTCATGCACCAATGGCCTTAAATGCCGGAATCACATAGCCCCGACGCGCACGACACGACGGCCAACAGCCAATGAAATACAAGATAGACTTCGTAAGCCTGGCCGATTCTGTCGTACGACCAGCAGTTTTGGATTAGAAATTATTTCTATTCTTCGTCGTGTCGTGCGGCACGACGCACAGAATGTACAACATTGTAAAACGAAATTGTAATGCAAGCTTTCCCTACAATGGTAAATACGCGGCTTAAAAGAAAAATAAACTGAAAATGTCTGTATCTAACTCTTACAAATAATAATTTTACCTTTGTATGCATTAGCGATACCAATTTGTCATCATTATGTATTACATATTCCCCTCTTGTTCACAGCCTTTGAAACTAACGTAGCCAATCACCGCCTTCTAAATAGTTAGGTTAAATGCCGAGAGTGTGGTGTCGGTAAATATGTTGAAATGTGTCGTGGTTGCGGTTTTGGTCGTGTCTTGCTGTGTTGGTCGGGGCTATTTGGTTCCGGCGTTTATTGGACTTGACCACAGGAAGGTTTAGCGTGCCGTAGGCCTGGAAAGTGCCTGGGCGCCAAGGGCGATCCAAACACGCTCTTTACATGCATCATAGCCTCTACGCGCAACGCACTGAACTGGCTTGCAGTCCTCATGCCTCCACACCCCTGCCCCTCCCCGGTCATAGCAATCTGTCCCATCTACTGTGTCCCCATACACATCCGCTTTTGCAGTGCAAGGGCCCTTTCACACGATTAAATATCATTTCAAATTTTCTTCACATTTACTGAATTCAATACCCTGAATTCTGTGTGACGTCATCCAGACGTCATAATTTCGGATATATTGTCTTGAATACAGTTTTTCAACGAACACTCCGAATTATTAAAACTGTGTAAATATAAAGTGTATAGTTTTAATACAGTAAGATACATACATATTTTCATATATTTATTTCATTTAAGTAAATATATATTAGAAAAAAAATGTTTGTTTTCATTTCGACAAATTATTTTCGCATAGTGCATGGTCTGTAGAAGTTAAAAAAAAAACAAAAACTAAAGATAACTATTATTCTTTTAACTGAAATATTTGCGGAAAACTTTTAAGTTGCCACTTCAATATATATTGAATAAAGCTGCATGCGTGAAAAGCCTTTCAAAATTTTGAAGCATTAATTCAATTTCTATTCAATTTAATCCATCGAAGTGCATGTGAACACTTTCTGAATTCAATAAGTTTAAAAAAATTGGTCGAAGAAATTACCTTGACTCTACTTTCTACCACGCAAATTGCATTCAAAAAGCAAAAAGTAGACATTAATTTAAACATTACAATTAATCGCAGTAAAACATCAACTATTGGAACTGATTTTCTTCAATTCGCTACCAACTTAACAGGGAGTAGGTGTGCCAACGTGTACAATATTATCTATGCAATTAGCAGTCAGTGTCTTTTTTTTCTTCAGAGGTTGGTTTCAAAAGTGCTCACTTTACCGTGAACATCCCATATCTATTTATTTATTGATATTTCTGCAGCATTGCTATAAGTGGCATTTTTAGGCCAAAGAGACTATTGTATTGTTAATATCGTTAATGATGTTATTGACGCTGTGTTCATTAAATAACGTTATGCCTGCTCACCTGTCAAAATATGTAATGCGAGATGATGGTGGGAAGATTCTGCGTTCTGCTCGAGTTGGCAACGAAATGATTCGTCTTGTTTAGTAGAAGCAGTGCGAAGTTCGGAATAAATTACGTCGGGAATCTAGAATGAATACCTACTACGCAGATAAGGATATTACAGTAAAATCCATGAACTTATGAGAGTTGATGGACATAAGTCGCTACGCCAACAGAACAATACTCCGTGTTCCGGATAACAAAACACTTAAAGGCTGTTCACGATAAAGTGAGCACTTTAGAATTCAACCTTAGAAAAAAGTCACTGCCCCTGCATGCATATATTTTAACGGGCGCACTGAGTGACATTCGCCCAGTAAAGTTTGTAGAGATTGACGGAAATAAGTTCCATATCTTAAAATCGAGTAAAAAGTGTAAGGTAACCATCTGTGATTACTTAAAATTATTTCTTTAACTTTCTGTTTTTTTTTTTTTTTAATCATCGTAGTGTAAAAATGAGCAGATATGTAAAGTATTTACTTTCTTAATGATTTCACAGTTTCATTTGACCGACGAATGATTATAGTGATGAGGCCCATGGCAACGTTAATTTTGCATAAGGCGGAATAATACACAACGTGTACGTAAGTAGATCTTAAGGAGGGCTTTCAAAAGTGCTCATTTTACAGTGAATAGCCTATACTTGTGATATGAAGCCCATTAAGCCTTAATGTATCCGGGCTGACAATTTTAGGTGCGCTAGTTCTCTGTTTAATCCAAAAGGTCGCAGAGTTGTACTGCTTCATCACATTTCACACGCACATGTAGATACGCATTGATAAGCACACTTTTAACGAATGAATTAAAGTGATGAATTTTTCCCATTATTAAGACCCAAACATGATACTGCCAACCGGGAAATCACAGCCCCATGTATAAAAAAGTAATTTAAATAGCCTACTGTTAAACTGGTGGGGACCTGACTTTTTTAAATGTTTAAATGAACGTTTCCAAAACTATGCAACGTATATTTAGTGTTAATGGCGCTATAAGTAAGCAAAGTTAAGGGACCATCGGACATAAATTAACGCCATATAGTTTAATGTCATTTTACAAATTTTTGAAGCCAATATAGAAAACCGAAGAAAGAGCAGTCCTATAGATCGATTTTTTTTTTAAAATATGAGAGTAAATATTTTACCAAGGCGATGTGTTTCTACCGAGCTATTTCAGACATCGTAAATTTCTGTTATCGCGACGCAAGATGTTATGCGAAATAAATACAGTGTGCGAATCAATTAGGGTCGAGGAAGGGGAGCTGGTACAAGGGAATTACCAATCTCATCAATAATTTTCCCTCGATCACGTAACAAAAATGATTTCACTGCTCTCATCTCATAAATCATGACGAATGGTGATTCTCACCCACGTACAAATTACTGCAACCAATATTAAAGCTTTCTTCAGATGAAAGTACAGGCTGGAACAACACAAGGCCACTGGCGACTGAATGATACGACTGCCAAATATCTGTCGTCAAGAGTTAGTTGTGGCTGCGCGTCCAAGGTCGAGAAGCGAGGGAGCGATACGGGCGACACTAACACGCACTCCTAGTGTCTCATCGCTCCTACGGGCAAGGCGTGCATTGTTTCCGTCGTGACGCTGTACACTGTGCAAATTAGATCTGTAACAGTGGAGTTTTATTACACGCGGTGAAAGCCCACAGACTAAACTACGTCCGTATATTTGTATTTTTCGCTTGCCGTTTAAGGAAACTGCACAGGCAAGCTTTAAAAATGCGATATTTGACAATCGAATTTTTTTTCTCCAAGAATATACTAAATATGAAAAAGTAAAATAATAGGGTCATAGATAATTGGTTTTTATCTTTTATAACAAAAAGTCGTATTTTAAGAACATTTCTTTACCGAGATATGCGCATTCGCGCAAAGAACTATTTCACAAAAATCGTGCAGGTCCATATAACTCTTGAAATTAATTTAATACCCACTGGATTTATATCGTTGGTTCCGAATATTTTAACCTAATATATCCCCACTATTATTACTTCAGGTATCATATACGATTTAAAAGAAACTTAAATCTTTGCAAAATATGTGCTGGTTATTTTGGCATTTAATCGTATATTTCATATCACGGTATTTATTTCAAAAGTCTAGAGTTCACTTATAAAATAAAAAATAGTCCCCACCCCCTGGTTGAAGCAAAAAGTTTAATTTGCACCTGGATAAACGTACCTATATTGCAGAACAGCTGCTCACGAAGTTGGAAAGTCCCATTATCTAGGACTGCACGTACTTTAGTTCTTCTATGTTGTCTTCCAAAATTCTGTAGAATTCATTCACTGTATTAGGAGTTCATTGATCTTATACATCCAATTAACAGATATATAAACATTTCGTGTAATTTTTTTTTTTTATCGAAAAGCGCGCATAAGAAGACACAATCTGCACACTTTTACGACGAATCGTCCTCGCGAACCTCACGCGGTGTAGGCTACTTGTAAGGGCGAACACTTGGAGTAGTAAGGACCATAGAGTGACAGGACCATAGAGTAGCAGGACATGCAGGCGAGAGGCGGACATGGCCCGCACCGAAGGACGACCGCGCGGCCCAAAGCGCGCTGCAGACAACAATCGTTCTGCAACTGCAGCCAGCTGGAAACTGCGACCTCCCAGTGCGGGTTGGTCATGCTGGATGTGACGTAATAGCGCGCCGGTCGTCGCAAAACAACTGCGACTCAGCGTTCGCACGGTAATAGTAGCTACCACCATAGTAACTATCACGAAAGGGTGTGACAGTAACTGCCACGATAGGTCCTGTTTACACACACGAGCGAGACATGCTGTGATAGTTAACCTCAAAAGGAACATCTCCGACGACACTTGTGTAAATATATTGATAGGCCCTACATCAATATCCTTTTGTCAAGAGGTTGATATTTGTCGGGGTGGTTCAATATCGTGAAAGATATT
Source organism: Dryococelus australis (assembly GCA_029891345.1). Taxonomy (NCBI): domain Eukaryota; kingdom Metazoa; phylum Arthropoda; class Insecta; order Phasmatodea; family Phasmatidae; genus Dryococelus; species Dryococelus australis. Next base: position 14,414,850 of record CM056993.1, read on the forward strand.
AATGACATGTAAACATATATTGTTCTCGTGGTTTATTATATTACAATAAATGATGTAAATACTGTCGTGTCATACATATATGATAATATACGTCCTGTCATACTGCCACATAGTGTAAGAACCGTAACAGATATTAACAGAATCCAAATAACTCTGCAATGTTACTGTCAAAGTGAACATACGTACTAATTTGTGACCCACACTATCACGATAGTGATGCTACACAGTGTACACTACGATAGTTGCATGTTCTGTCACGACAGTTATTATCACTATCTTGCTCGAACTGATATCGCGATAGTGCTTTCGCGACGATTCAACAGTACCTATCATGCAGTTTACATGGTGATAGTAATGTGAGAGTATCCCTCACAATACGAACTATCGCGCATTACTATCACCGTATAAATGTGCCCTCAAGCAGTGTCCGAACTGGCAGATTTCGTTGACCGTATGATCACGTAACCCGATTTCGTATGCAAAAATGGTGACGTATTTGGAAATTTTGTATTTCGTATTTTGTATCTAGCGGATATTAGCAAAAATTCAAAATTACAGTATCAGCACCATGTTTGTTTTTACTTCAAAAACACATGCGCGAGTGCGTAAATAAAATGATATTTAAAACAAATAACTGTACATATAATACACTAGGCATGTTTTAAAATCCAGTGAAGTGTTGTGCTTTGTTTATATATTCTGCAACGAAATTTTTAAAGTAGTTATTGCGTAATTTTTTATTTTATTATTTATTAACATTTTCGCAGCATCCCACTGATGATTGCAAAAATATTACGTCCGTTTTAAGCATTAAATCAAGATAAAAATATTTTCCACTGTTAATATAGCCTAATAATGGGTAGCCGTGAGTGCTAAACAAGTCAGTGACTGTCGACAACGTACAAAATATCGAATCTGTCGATTCGGATATGGCCTCAATAGCGCACCAACAAATACTGCAAAGCAGTATTACCAACCCTGCCAGGGAAGAAATCGGTTTGGGGGGGGGGGGGATGTTAGATTTCAGTAAAGTCCATGTCACACTGTCAAATATTCCCAACAAACTGCTTCCAATAAGTTTGTTCAAATAAAGTTGGCCTGATGTCGGGAAAAGTTTACTGACATTAAATTCCATCAAACGTTTGAATAGTAAAACTGTTGTAAAATTTCTTTGATGTTTGACAGGCTCAGCCGATCAGAATCGTGCATGACAAAAATGGCCCGTACCTGACGTCACGAAACTTTAAAATGGCGAACAATTGCTGGGAGCGAAGTATGGTTATGTATAGTCAATTCCCGACTTGAAGAGACTTATGAAAATCAACCTTTGAAAAAACACTACAGGCATAACATGCCAACCTGTTTGTTCAATAACCTGTATTCCACAAACATATAACACTGTGGTTAACTTTAGAGTACTGTATTATTGAATCAATGGAACTTTATCTTAATATATTCTATAACTTGCAATATTTCTTTCTTTTTAAATTTGAATTAACAACAGCGAGAGCAGCGACATGTTACCAACGACTGGCGAGAAATAGTTCTCAGTTAAAATACTATTTTAACCTATTTTTTTAGTATACTATTTGAAAATTAAATATTTAGGTAGCCCCGATGACAACATATCTCATCTTTTCAGTTTAAAATAACGGCGTAAAATATAGCGAGTAGGCCGTAATGGTACAGTTTTGTTTTATCGAGCCAGAAAGCAACTGAAAACAACTGTGCTGGGCGAGGCTTGTCACTCCCTCTCTTTTTTGTCCCTTTCACACCCCGGAAGGTTCACTTCGCTGGTAAGCTATAACATTATACATGTTTTCAACTGTAGCATATTTCACACTTATTACAGAAGATATTAAAGTAAAGTTCTACTTATTCAATAATACAGTACTCTAAAGTTAACCACAGTGTTATAAATTTGCGGAATACAGGTTATTGAAAAAACAGGTTGACATGTTATGCCTAGAGTGTTTTTTCAAAGGTTGATTTTCATAAGTCGCTTCCAACCGGGAATGGACTATATATATTTAGCAGGGCTCTGAGAAAGTTGCTTCCAATGGGGAATGGACTATAGATAATTAATTAATATTGTAGCTGTCTGAGCATTCATGTTATTTTATGTGAGTATCGCACATAGTATTAAAGATCCAGAGGCATTGCATTTCATTGAACAGGAAAATTTATCTCTGATAAATAAAATTTAAATTCAGTAAAGAAGTGAAAGCAAATCACATCATTCGTGAAATCTCTTCCTGCAGTGAACTGCACGGGCATACACAACAGCAGTAAGTAGTATGATTAGGTGTGTTCTGGCTTAACGGGATTGGAGCCAGAACTGGGGAGCCTCCATGTTAAGTCTCCCGACCGTCATCTTGGATGTAATTGACCTTTTACACCTGACCCATATGAGCTCTGACCTTGACCTTGAAGATCTTTGATCCAAAAACACTAAAAAACCCAAATAAAAATTAAAAAAAATTATTAAAAACATTATTAAAAGTATCCTCAGAAATTACCCATTTTCACTCAAAAATTGTACAAGGCGCCCCCCATTTGCAGAAAGAAGCCCTCGAAATAAAATTTTCGCTCAATTTTAAATTTGGGGGTTTCTTTAGGACCGAAAGAGCAGTGGCAGCCATATTGGTTTTATTGGCATACCCTAGGCCTTATGCCAAAACAATACTAGGGATACAGGTTAGGAGTCAGAACTAAGCAGCAGCCATCTTACATCCATATTGTATAAATATGACCAACCTATGACCTTTGACCTCGAATTTAACATTTGACGTATTCACACAAAACAAACGACCATATCTCCAACACAGCCACTCCCCACTTTTGAATTTGTTTATTTCTTTGTAATTTATATTATGCATGCACTATGTTTACTGATCAAATGTCCAGGTGTGTCAAATAATGGCTATTCAAAACTTGCGCAGTAATTTTTCTAATTTTTTTAAAAACTAAATTATGTTTCCGTTTAAAATGTTGCCTGATAGTAAGAAACACAATAAAGTTCTACTTCCAGGATATTCCTCCCCTCATACAAACATAGCTTAACAAAGTCTAGAAAATTGCACCAAAGGGACAATGCATCGCTTTTGTGTGCACTCAGTGTAATAATCTTTTGCATAAGAACTATTTCCAACTAGGCATTACCAACACACCCATTTTCTCCCCATTTTTATTCATATTAACTATAGATGAAATATTATAATTTACATAAAGTACAGGTATAATTTAACCAAAGTAAGGCATTTATTTATTAGTAGAATTATTAAATGATTGTGGCATATAACATATTTAGGAAATAGACAAGCACATCATACATGGGGCAATTTCTCAAAGGTTGATTCAAAACGTGTGAAGAAACCGTGAACAGATGATGGCAAGTCTTCGCCACAAGAATAGTCAAGTATACAGAAGTAAAATGACGAGGGGGGGGGGGTTCCTTTTATGCATACCCTCCCGCCCCCTGTGGAAGAAATGGGGGAAGAGTCCTGAAGGGAAGGCACTGCCTTGTCCCAGACGACCCCAAAACCCAATCGGAAGCAGGTGATGGGAAGAAGTAGATAACATTGGTAAGCAGTGTGGATTGGGTCCCAGCAGTCTAGGAAGGGTGGAGGGGGCAGAGCGTCAGGCGGACCTGGCATCACGTTGAGAGATCAACTGATGCATTGTGTGCTGCTTGTCTGGGATGCTGCTCTCTGGACAGTCGGGGTCCAGTCCGTCTGACTGATTCTGTTTCTGATGGCTGGTATCAGTGTGTGGACCAGGTGGGTACTGTCGGTTTGCGCATCGGCATCGGTCAGTCCGGGAGAGAGAAGAAATAAACATCAATAGGGAATGCAGGGCATCCAGGCGAAACACAGCCTTTCCGATCTGGGATCCCCCAGAAATTCCCAAGCCCAGAACAAGTAGCCTCCTTAGAATAGTCAATCCATTAGAATAGTACCTGTAGTGTTACTACAGTGGCAGTGGCTTCGGACAATAGTATGTTATCATTCATAAAGAATAAATATCTAAGATTGTTTTGAAATAATAGATAAATTGGTCCCCTTCCTCCTAAATTAGTAATAATATTAAAAAATACTTTTTACTGTGGTGATCAGAATAAAAAACTGTGATAAATGTGGTGGGAGGGGGATCGATAAGATATCCAAAGATCTCCCCTTCTGGATGCTACCTGGTCGGACAGACTGAAAATCTGAATAAGGAGAATTGCAATAACATAAGACCCCCTACCACCCACTAATTAATAATAAAGATAAATTAACAGATTGAAGCTACTTATTGATTGGGCTTAGAACCCACGATTGGGAAAAATACTGGGGAAGGGGGGACCGAAAATATTATTCCATAGGACCCCCTCCAGTGGAGGGAAAGCGAAATTACAATAAGGAGAATCAATAAAGCCCAGAAAGGCCAATGACCAAGAAGGTTAAAGAAGTTTAAAGTTTATCTGTCCTAATGTACCAGGCCATGTCGCCTCCGGAAGCGACCCGCGCAGGCAGCTCCTGGAGAAAAAGGGGGGGGGGGGGGGTTGGTTCCACTACAGTGACCCCACAGGTAGCGCTGATGTAATTGCTGAACTCATGCTGGTGGTTTACCCACGAACTGGTGATGCCACAATGGTGGGCGTCGCATTGTCGGACCTATCCCCAAAAGAGCTGGCACTAGTTGCGGTGCTGGTGCTCAAACGGTGACACTGGTAGGCGCCACTCCTTCGAGCACTGCGGGGCTAGCTATTTGACTTGCCCTCCATGGTGCCAGAGCGACAGGCGACATTGAGCTCTTGGCACCCGCTGAAGGCGTCCCTGGGAAGGGTGTGGATGCACCTTCCTGCACCGCTTCTCCCCCCTCGACAGCAACGTTGCCGTCATGAGTCACCAGGGTCCCTGTTTCACTTGCCACTTGCTCCTGCCTACATTTTCTGGGTGTGTTGGGGAAGCAACTTCCATGAGTGTCACGTCACCCCCATCACTCCGACCTGTGTCGTCCTATATCCTGAAGGACATAGCCTTGTCTGGCGTGGTCGACACTTCGGCCTCAGGTGGTGACTCCCTTGTGGGAGGTGATTCTTCACCTTCCTACCCTCGTACTTTCATCTTGGACTTGGCTGGTTGATTGCCGTCATGGGGATTTAGGGCACCAGGGGCGTCCTTACTGGCGACATATCCAGGCCTGAGACGGATGTCATCCTGGTGCACCCAAACACTCTTCTTGCCCACGCAGACCAAGTATGTGGTTAGCCCCATGCTCTTTGTGACCCAGTGTGTAACGATCTACTGCACAGCCAGGACCGGGCAGAAGTTTTGGCGGGTTACAGACTGTGGGTGTTCCTGCAGGTAAACCTGCTGTCTGGACTTCAGGGCTGGAGGTGGCCTCTTACTCGTCAGGACCCAAATTGCTGCATACTTCGAGGCTGCCTCTGCTCATGGTACAGTTGACAGCACTTTTCTGCTGTACTGCGCTGTCTCCTGTGCTACTGCTGTTGTCCTCTTGGAGGCAGTTTTTCACGCCTGGTAGAGCCAAGTTTTGCCCTAATAGGACCTCGGTAGTTGTTCGGCTGGTGGCTGCATTCACATGCCGATGAGAGGTGAAGAAGGTGACGGGCAGGTGTTCCACCCAGGTGATGCGCAAGTCCCCCACACGTGGCAGCAGTTGTGCCTTCAACTTTTGGTTGCAGCACTCCGTGGAGTTCACTCTCGGGTGATAACACCACCGTCTTCAGGTGATACACCCCCACCAGGTGCAGATTTCTTGCCATCTTTTGCTGGCAAACTGAGTACTGTTATCATTGAGTAACTGCTTTGTGTAACCCCAGCATGCAAAGAATTCCTTCTCCAACATTTTCACAATGTTGGCTGCTCTTGCGCTGCTCATCGCGTATGCCTCCACCTACCGGGAAAAGTTATCACTAACCACCAGTATAAACTTCTTCCCCTTAGATGTTCATAGGTACGACCCAATCAGAATGAGACTCAGTCTCGAATGGCCACTTGGGTAGGCGTGGCTTCTGCTGTTGTATGCCCTATGTCCTATACGATTTGAAAGTTTGACACTTCACACAGTTCTGCATGTATTTTCGCGCATCATGTGACATGCCCGGCGAAAAGAAATGCTCCTTTATGCTCCCAATGGTTTGCTCGGTGCCGGTGTGGCCTGCCATGTGGCTCACATGTGCATGCACAAACACACTTTCCGACCGGTGGTACAATCACCAATTTGATGGATTTGTCGCTGAACAGGTTTCAAGGAGGTCATTCACTATGTGCCACTGCTCTATTGCTTGTGTCGCACACTGTTCCCTTTTCTCTTGTGCAAATGCGCAGCTAGACTACGTACACTCTACTTCCCTGTACAAGTCGTTTAAAAGAATGTCTTTGTTAACAATATGCACTTGATTAAGGCTGGTCTCATGAAATAGTTCCTGCGTACTTGGCGGAAGGTTATCATCCCGCTCGGCATCGTCTGTTACAATGACAAGTGCATTCGGTGCTCGTGACAATGTGGCCGCTAACGGGTTCCCCTTCCAGGAAACGTGCTCTATGACAAAGTTGTAAGCTTGCAGTAGTAATGCCCACCGGGTGAGCACTTCCCTCATTGCATGCAACCAGACGAGGCATCTGTTATCAGTCCTGTGCATGAATCACTGATATTCGAAATACACCCTGTATTTATTGACTGACCAAATAAATGCAAAGCATTCACATTCGTTAACATCATACCTTCTTTCGGCCTTGTCAAATTTAGTGTTTGTAAAATCAATCACTTGTTTTACACCATCCTCCATGCATTGCTACAAAACTGCGCCCAGCCCCTCCTGACTGGCATCAGTTTGTAAGTACAAGTGCTTGCTGAGATTGTATCAAGCGAGCTTCGGGCATGACCGGAAACATTACTTGATTTCCTGGAATGAGATTTCCTCTGCATTACCACACAAAATCCATTTCTGTGGTGAAAGTAGATCTGCAACATCCTCTATAAACTCCCCAAGCCAGATGATCAGGCCGAAAATCTACGCAATTGTGTACGTGTTCATGGTGGTGGGTAGCTATCAATTAACTGTAGCTGTTCGGGTTTAGGTATATTTCCATTAACTTCTATCACATACCCTAGGAAATCCAATTCGCCCATGTCAATATGACACATATTCACTGCATGTGTGAGTCCATTTATTGCGAGTCTCTCGAGTACCATTGACAGATGGTGCATGTGATCTTCCCAGCTATCAAACCCAATGACAACATCGTCCAAATATGCTAACATAAACTAGACATTGAGCCCGTCCAGAATTTCAACCATCATTGACTGAAACATTGTGGGTGCACACTTCAGCCTGAATTTCATAGCGCAAAACTGGGATCACCTTCCATCTGGCATTATGCTTGTGATTTTCTCCCGATCTTCCTGCTTTACCAGAATCTGCCAGTACTCCCTGCACAGGTCCAGGGATGACAGAATTTTTGCATTGCCCAGCGAACTAAGTGCATCCTTAACACCAATGTAGAGTGGTAAAGCACTACACATGACCTGATTCACGGGGCGAAAATCCACGTAAAAACACGAACTCCCATTTTTTTTGGTGCGAATGTTATAGCTGAGTTATACTTGCTGTGTGTGGGCTCGATCATTTCATTAGTTAATATTTCCCTGACTTGTTTGCATATAATACGAGCTTGGTAGGGCATGTAACTGTGTGCACTAGTATAGATATGCCCCACTTGCGTATTAAGTATCTCATGCTCAGCTACTGTGGTCCTGAACAATGTGTCGTGTTTTGCGAAAACTTCTCTGCACTCGTCCAGCAGATGCTGGAATGCTTCCTTATGTGGTGGGATCTCTTGATCGAATTCTGTCAACAAAACCTGGGGCAAGTTATCAGCTGTTTTTCTATCTGTTATAGACAGCGTGCCTCTCTTTAGCACCAAAATGTATACGTCTTGCGGCTGGTTCTACTATCATATTTTGTTCCTGTAACCATGGCATGCCCAATATCACATCCTTTAGTATTTCTGCAGTTGTTATGATATCTAAGTCACGCACTATGACTGTAATCATGGCTTGCCCTATCGCTGTGCTGCAGTGTAGTAGCTGTGTAGTAGGCCAGTAGCATGCCGAATTATGTGGTTGGCAGAGGTTACATCGTCCATGTTTACGAAATACGGATGGACGAAATTATGTGAGGCGGTAGTATCAATCAGGCCATGACTTGGCTGCCTATTCAAATAAACCAATATGCGAATAAACTGCACCATGTTACCATTATCCTGCTGAATTAGTGCTTGCTGCAGTGTCAACTCCAATCTGTGTGATTGTCCCGGTTGGGGGGGGGGGGGGGGGGCGCCAGGAGCATCAGGCCTCCTTGCCCCTACTTCCCATTTCACTGGTTGCTAGGTGTGGGTCCCTTGTAGCTGTCAAGGTTAGGATTCTTGGGGTACTGGTGATGCCAATGAAACACCTCCACTAGCTTGCAATAGCAGCAGGCTGTTTGTAGTGGTTTGGTTCTATCCCACTTGACATACACATTCCTGGCGTCCTTGCTAACATGGTCACTTTTCCTGTGTTTGTCACAGCAGCAAGCACTATTCTGACTGCTATTTCTGGTGGAAAATTTATTTGGGTTGTGTCTGAAATGTTGTTTTTGCTACCGGTCAGTTTGTTCCTGTAACATGCTGTTGTCCTCACTATGCCACCCGAGTCGCCAACATGCGGCACCACTTTCGCGACGCGACGAATACGTGTTCCTCTCAAGAATGATTGCGGCCCTCAGCAGCTCCTCCATGCTGCTGTTAAGGAATGGTATCAATGAGAAGCAGTCTTCCAGCAGGACTGTCACCGCGACGATCTCCAAAGTTTCCCGCTCTGTCAACTGTGGGTGAAAGCTTTTGAAGAGGTGCACTTTCTGAGTGATAAATGTGGGCAGTTGTTCCCCTTGCTGCTGTTCCTGCCACATCAGTTTGTTTTGCACTTGGAGTGAAGCAAACGTGCTGCCGTATTTGTGCTGGAAAGGGTGCACAAACTCTTTACAGCCGAGACTGAAATGATTAATGGAACTCCACCATTGTCCTGCATCACCATGCAGTTGGTTGCCTATGCAGCTCGCCCACTCGTCTTCACATACACCATACCACTGCATACTGGACGTATATTCTTTCAGGAAGGCTGAAGGGACCTTATCCACCATTCCTTTGAAGGTTGGTAGGGTTCGAAAACGAGTCGGAGTGCGTTTCTGGCCATTGTTCACATTCATTGTGTTCACTGTTGCTTGCTTTTTCCTCTGCTCTCACTTGCAGCCAACTATGAGCTGTTTTTTGCCCGTACATGTTGATTGGAAACTTAGTCACTGGTGTTGGTACAGGAAAGGAGGTTCGTAACTGCTGTTTGTATTGCATGTGGAAACATTTGGGGAGGGTAGCAAGCAGGTAATTGTGGTAGGTATAGTGTCATTGGTTGGAGTAGAAGAGGTACTAGAGGTAGGGTTGGCAGTGGTTGTGTCAACTGAGCATTTGGCACTAGTATGGTGTCAACGGCCACATGTGCACAACTGTTCGATGTGGGAGCAGGCAGCTCGAGAGGGAGGCGATTTTCTTTTCAACCTTCTCTCATTTCTCTCCTCCTTCGTCCTCCTCGAGTGCGCGCGACGCGGGCGGAGGGAAAGGAATTGCAGCCCCTTTGTCTGCTCGGCACCTGGGTGATGCAAGCTGGCTATCTGACATCACAGCACACCAAGATGGCCACTATACCTTGTTTTTCTGCTTTCTCCCTAGTGGTGCTTGTAATGGCGGTGTCCTTTCAGATTCCATGCACTTTTCCCTTAGGTCTTGTGCGTCTACATTCTGGCATCCTGGGGCATCGCAACGGCGCCCCACGGCTCCAGATGTGCACAGAAGATGTTGTTCTCGCCTCCTTGGCATTGGCATAGGTCTGGCAAAGTGGGAAAGGACAGTTTCTGTTTGTAGAAAAATGCAGACACTTTTGAGAATATTTCAATGGGATTTTGAAAGAGCAACTTTGGCTGTAGGACACACCCCTAAGTTGGGAAAGCCATTCGACTGCAAGCTAGTGGAGCAAAGTGGTGTTCGTTAAGGTTGGGAGTGGGACAGGTAAATGCTTCATAGATTATCGCCAACTCTTCTGCTTGTAGATGATAGGCACCAGGTATTTCAAGCGAAATACCAACTAGCTTGTGCAGAGCAGAATCTTCTTCTCTCTGGGTCGTGTGCCAACGATCTACAGGCAGTGTCCTCCCAGTGCTAATACCGCCATGATTGATACAAAAACAGTTGCAATACTGAAAACATGCACAGTGAGATCTCAGGGCGGCACACACACCCACAATTAGTTGTAGGTTGATAAAAAAACTAAAAGATAATACACAACACTGATACATAACCCTTAATGATTTGCGGGTAAGGTGGGGGTCTGTACCCCTTTGGCCCATAGGCAACCCAAATGAGAACACACATCATTCTACGTTAAATCATTGGATTTTATTAAGGCTCCTCCAGGAAGCAACTTATACACGTTGCCAGGCTTAACCCACCAACAGGGTGATACTGTATAACAAAGGCGACAAAGACTTCACATGAAAATTAAGCCTTCGCGGGCGATACTATTCCACAGGAAAGGAGTGGTAAACATTTGGTTGCTACGAAATATACAAAGGTTCTGGTTAATTAATGTCTATTGCTGTGAGGTTATTGGCAAACAAAGATAAAGCGCCGCCCGAGTGCGCAAAATGTGACCCCGTCGGTCAGCATGTCCCACTACTCGAGATACCACGATCTTACTTACTGTTCTGCGTGGTGTGCCTGCTACATAAAACAATTACTCTTGGCATGGAAACCCTCTAATAAACATGTTACACTCTGTGAAACGAAATGAGGATGAAACAGATGAAAATGTCAAATGATGGGAAATGTAAAACACTGTAATTAAAGCCTGCAGGGGCATCAAAATATTGTAGGGTACCTTAACTTGGAGTTGCGTGGATGGGCATCCTTGAGCATTTCTTACTTAAATCCTATTTCATTTATGCCCAAATTTGCAGGGTCTTCTTTTAAGACACGTGCACCTGTGTGCACGTGGCTTGTTTGGCACTTGCACTTTCCTGTCCACTCACGCCATGACCGCTCTCGCACAGCACGGAAATGCAGAGTGGGGAGGTGGGTCGCCTACCCTCTCGTTAATGACTCCTTAGTGTGTGCCGTTAGGGTATAATGACCAGCACGGTGTAGGTGCGAGGGCGAGTGGGGTGGCCGTCCATGTGAGATAACTCATGGCGATCAATGCGGCTCCCAACTAACTGGCAGGGCGAAGAAGGGGAGGAGTGCACTGGCTCACTTTTCCCCAATGTTGGAGAGGTGGTGGGTGGGCCTGACATCACTCGCCACTTCAAAATGACTGCTCTCTTGTGCATGCTCCTGCCTTGCCACCACAATGGCGGCGGCTCACTGCTTTCGCACACTTTATCCGCTGAACCACATGTCATCCTTCCCGGCATCCTGGATGGGTCTGGAAGGCATCGTGGCGATGCTGCTGGGCATCACTAGTCATCCACGTTGCTACCTCGTTGCGGGTAGTGAAGGAATATTTACATGACATATTTTGCAGAATATTTGGAAAATATTTTTTTGCGGTAGAAATTTGGGGAGGAAATTCGTAGGTCAGGATGGCGAAAGGATTATGGCATAAGTGTGTAGAGAAGGGGTTTTGAGGAGCGGTAAATAATTAGGTTGGGAAATTTGGAAATTGGTAATATTACCTGGAGTGCTAAGTATCATCCAGGTGCTGGTGATACCATGAAGTTCTGTTAGAGCTGACTCTTCTTCTAGGGTCGTATAAGCAATGATATGCAAGGATGTCGTATAATGTTTATGGCCCCGCTGGCTTTTACAAGCGTATTTGATGTCATCTTGTGTTTTCCATTTTCACATGTTCTATCCCCATTCCATGCAGTGTCTGTCATGTTTATTTAAGATGTTTTGCCATGGTTGATTTTGTCACATGTTAAAGTTAGCAAGGTAAGAAGGGCAGTATTTTATGTTTTGTCGAGCAGTGTAAGACAGTAGTTCCTGCGGCTTGCCTGCCCGCCTTCGCCGGCCGGCACACTGCGCGTGGCGCCAGTAGTCCGAATTTTGTGTTGAGTAGTGTGTGGACGTGCGGACCAACGTCGTCGCGTTTGCCCACGCGCCTGGGTGGCTCAGCAACTTTTGTATCAATCATGTTAATTACAATATTCTTATCAATCCGGAACCGTTTTTCATCTGCCGCTCGGGACTCTCCACCTCTCTACCTCCCTTAGGTTTGCATCGCCTAGGGAGGCTTCAGTTTCAACCTTAATCACTTTGTGGCCTAGTACCTTTTTGAACAGTGTAACCTAAGTGGTGGGTCAAGCCTAGAAGCAGTGTAAATTGTTTTCAGAGAAGTATGTTAATAAAACCCATTGATTTACGTAAGAATGTGTCTGCGTCTTCATTTGGATAGCCTTTGGGCACTTAGGGGCACGGCCCCCACCTTCCCACTCAGAGTGTAACTTGTCTGCATTAGTATACTGTGTTTTAATTATTATCAAGTGTTTTATGTTCATTGTTTACCAGTAATTAAAGGTGTATGATTCGCCTTAAGAATCCACTGCGCAATACGTATTTTAACTCGTAATATGTGTGAGGAACCTAACGCCGAAAGAATCCCGCCTTTAGTTGTCGGCGCATGACCCTGAGTCAACAGTGTCAGCTCTCCACTTCAACTTGACATTGTTCCACATGCAATACCTGGCGCCTGGGTATAAGTATAAAACCTCATCCAAATTTCTTGGTCATTCAATTTACCGCTTCCTTTCCAATATTTGACCTAGTGTCATTTGACACCACACTGTCAAAAGGTAAAAAATGTATTGAAAATACCAGTGGGTACGGCAAATAAAACACTAATCTAAATGCTTCTAGAAAAAAATTTTAATATCTGATGTAGTAAACTACAGTCTTCCTTTATTGCTAGCAACTTTATTCAATTCCTATACTTGTTTTCCTCAGGTCTTCCCTGACTGCACACAAACGTCTACCACTTGCAGGCAGTCACCTTTATATCTTCCAGCACGAAGAAAGCCAATGAGAAGGCAGGAAGATGCAGCGGAGATGCTGACACTGTAACAGGCTCTAGTTTTGGAAGGCTGTAGTTTGATTCCATCACAAGGCGTTTGCCATTCAGCAGCACCGTCCTGGAAAAGAAACCTCTCGTTAGACAAACATAGTACTAAGCCCTGAAACATAAGTCCTCAACTTCACAATACACAAACCATTTATGTAAATAATTTTAATTGAAGCATATAAAATTTGAGGAACTTAGCACAATCCTTAAGCCCAAATCACCAAACCATGTGGAGGGCTTCACTCATACAGTTGCTATCTTAAAATTCACTACTTTTCAGGTGTGTCTACTTTAAACAATAGTCAACAACAAACATTCCATATTCAAATGTTAGTTTTCTTTTTAATGTTGTGTTAATACTGTAATATATAATTATTTCCGAGAGCAAAAAGTGATTGAAAACAGGTCGTTTTCCAAATCTGCCTTTCTTTTAAGTACAGAATCATTATATTTAAAGTTGTTACACGATAATCATTACACCTTTATACTTAATTTTTAATTAAAGAGTGACATACCTTGTATGGCAACGCTAGACATTCAGGAATGGGTAAGGAATTGGACGGGGTCTGTAGTGCAGAGCCATCCCAGCATTCACCTCAAGTGATTGAGGAAAACCAGCTACACCAAGCTCACGATGGCTGGACCAGGAAATTGAGCACAGGTTTTCATGAATCCAAGTTCAATGGTTTACCACTGCATCACCTCACCATAAAATGATAATTGGAAGTCTCACACAGGGTAGTTGCCTAGGCAAAAACTGCACGCTAGTTGAGTGTCATGCATGCAGAAGCCATGATGCTGCATGTGCCTGGGTCATCTATAGCACTCCCGTGTTGCTAGATCTTGGACATGCTGAATATGTCCAGTAAGCTGCACACTTGACGGACCTACATGGTTGAGTGCTAAAATGGGTTTCCACTTCTGTCTTTGATATGAGAACTTAAATTTTCAATACAATAAATTCACATCAATGTAACAAGGCATATATTACATATTGCATTTGCACAAAATAAATGTTGCAAGATAAAACAAAGCTACCAATGGAAACATAACAATGAATGCTTCGAACCAATAACTTTGTAAAGATATAACACATGTTCGAGTTGGGCGCTGTGGCAATAACAGCAGTTGTCAATCAACCACTTAGTAAACTATGCTAGTGCTGGGCTGAATTTTTAGTTAATGATATGCCACTAAGTGTTTGACAACACGTAGGCCGTAACAAAGACTGACCTAACTAAAATGTTTAGATTATTATCAAATTTTTGTTGTTACTCGCAAAATGATTACTGAGTGAGGCGGGCCTGTGGTAAGCCTTTCGACTCTCATTTGGGAGAACCTGTTGTTGAATCTTCATCCAGCAATCCTGCATCTGGTTTTCCATGGTTTCCCGAAATCACTTCAGGCAAATGCTGATTCCTCAACCATTCTTGTTTCTCTGAACAACTTGCTCTGAATCTAATGATCTCGCTGTCGATGAGGCACTTAGCCATTCTTACCCACCGACCTCAAAATAATTTTTCGTTCCCAAAAGAAAAGTTATTCACACTACTCTGATGTTAAGAGTAACAAAGTTTGGGTTTACTCATATGATTTGAAAGTTAAGACCCATCTGGAGTGGTTCCCGTGGCACGTCAAAAGAAGGATTGTCCAATATACCTAATTAATAGCCTTTGTGCATTAACGAAGTTGCACTAAAGTGACTAATTTTTAAAAAATGTATGTATAATATTTATTGCATATATATGTTGAGTTTAAATTGCTATACCTTATGTATTGATAAGTGTTACAGTTGTATGACAAAGTTATATTTTTGTGTGATAGTTTTTTATAATACTATAAGAAAAAAAATGTGAATTTTTGTGCATCACGGTATGTGCATTCATTGACCATGACTACATTTTATATTCTTTGTTAATTACTGTTATATTTTCTCCACAGTGTTACCTTTAAATATGTGCATGTACAGGCTGGGAAATCAGCCATAAAATAACTACTCACTGGGACTGCAAACCAGATTCTCCCGTGAGGACGTAGGCCAGCACTTTGCCAGCTTTCACTCCGGTTGCACTGCTTTTGACTTGAACATCAGCGCCCTGCGAGTTGAGGTTCATGCCGAAAAGGACTATGGAGCCAGGGGATGTCTTGGAACACTGGGCATAGAGCCTCACAGAGCCAGTTGGTATGGTGGTGTTCAAGATGCCAGTTCCAACCAGCTTCTTGTACAGCACAGACAGCCACCAGTCCTGCAAACATTTGTGTAAGTGCATCATGACAGATGTTATTATCAGAGCTACTGGAGGCAGGTCTTGTTACTGACATAGAATTTTTTTTGTCGCAACAAATGGGGTCATAGTGATTAGTGGTATAGTAGCCAACTACTTACCTCCCACCAAGGTGAACCAGGTTCGGTTCCTGGTGGGGCGAGTGAGTGAGTGAAGAGAATTGGGCGGCTCTTAAAATCGAGGTCTTTAGAGCAGATGAGGATGAAACGAGGTGAGTATGGAGCAGCGCAGGAATGCACAGGTGTGGGAAATGGGAGATCCCCTAGAAAATCCGCAGACCATTGGCATTGTGCGGCATGATTACCGCACGGGCAAACCCGGGAGTGACCCTGCCGGGAATCAAATCCAGTTTGCCTAGGTGGGAGGCAAGTAGTCTAACCACTGCACCACCGCGGTCCCTTCGTTCCTGGTGGGGGTCAGCCAAATATTTGTATGTGGGAAATGTGCTGGGCATTGTTGTTGGCTGGTGGATTTTCTCAGGGAACTCATTTCCTCCACCCTTGCATTCTGCCATTGCTATCACCCCATTTCAATCTCATCTGCGGTCAAGATCTCAAAGCTTATAACAGACCAAAATCTCCCAACTCAACTGATCATGACATGCGTTACATTATATTTTTTTGACCTCATTTTTCACTTCTGTTATTTAGCAATATATCTAAAACTTAGACTTTTTGTTGTATGATGTTAATCGGGAGATTACTATACATGAAAAGTTCATGTTATAAAAATTTTTTGAACTAAATTCAGCAAGAATTCAAACCATTAAATATAGCAAGTGGCAGTTAGTTGTAACAAAAAGTCTAAATGGAAACTCTTTTCTGTACAATATTCTAAATATTCTGACGCCGTCACAATAAACTTACTGTGGGTGGACGCCAGGGTACTCAGGGATGCTATGGGTTCTGTGTGTCCATCTCACCCGAGCATACTTACGAAACACTTTGTATTACTAAACGTTATCACTGAAAAAAAATGGCAAGAGGTGGCTGTCACTACAAAGAAACAGTTGATGCACTGTTCGACTTGCTTTTATTATACCATTCATACAAAATACATGTCTAGCTAACTCCATTTGGGCAGTCCCCAGCCCGCAATCAATCTAGTGCACTCCTAGATGCATGATTTCTCTGTGGTGTTAGAGAAAACAATCTTCACAAGGGAAGGGGTCGACAGCTGCTAGGGTTGACTGAAAATTTTCCCTGAAGATAGGGCGTAGAGAATTACAAAATGAACAAAATGAACAAGCTGAACGAACATGTGTGATTACTTGGCATCGCTAACGCGGACTTGTCGGGGCTCATCTCGCCACACGTGGTTAGTGAGGTGATGGCCTATACATATAGCCGGCTAGGACGGAAATAATACCACCATATAAATTACACAGAATGATACAAATACACTTGAAATATGATGGGACACGACATGGATGGTCACAATAAACACGCAGATGTGTGAAAGCAAGATTAGATGGCGCGAATGCCGCTGGTTAAGGGTTGCAGCGGAGCACGTGATGCAGATGCAATTTCAGTATTCCTCCACAAAAACAGCAAATTCTGGTCAAACAAATGGTTATTTCTGTTCAGAAAAGTATTCTTTTGCATATTGAATTTGTTTTAGACTTGTAATATGCTGGATGGCAAGAAAATCAAACATTGAAATATAACTGCGTGGTAAAACATCCAAAGCATCAATTACATGAAAATTACACGGAACCCTGAATGAAAAATACATAAAACTCTGAAATAAATTATGGCGCACATGATATCACACAAATAAGCTTTCAAAGCGCATGGATGGTGCGGACATTGACTTGGCGGCTGTTAACCATGTGATCGCAAGTGATGTGGCCATAAAACAATTAAACATGATAAATACCCTCAAATAGATACATAGAATTAAAACTCTTAAAATTGCACGCAACAATAATACAGAAATTACAATGAAAAGCATTTAGCATAGGAAGATGGCGCCTGATTTAAGTTGCGCAGGCCGCGTGGCCTCTCGGACATCTTAACTCCCTCCTCCTCGTTTACATTTTGGAAAGCTGTAAGGACACTAATTATTAGGTTAAGTGGAAGCATCATATTGGGGAAAATATCTGGTGAAACGTACGCAAGCAAAGGTTAACCAGTATACTAAGAATAAACTACGGTAATCTACATCAGTGCAAAAAGTTTGAAGTGTACTTGACAGCATCTTACCCCGCCATGGCTGCCTTTGTGGTTCACATAAGCGGAAGTGCTATGCACGCAGAGTAAAACTTTTTATATTTGAAAATAAATGGTAAAAAAATAATTTAAATATAGTTTTACATTTTCTATTTTTCTTATTACTTTTCTGTATTCTTTTAATGGCTTTTTATGATGGCATTCACACCGGAATAGTACTGTTCTTAGTCTTCGCACAGCACACATTTTGAATTCATAACGAAACATGGTGCAACCATCTTACACATACATTTTTAAACACTTAAAACATTTTGACCCTGAAAGGAAAACAAAAGACACATTTTGCACTACAAATTAATATTCCCTTATGGGAAAGTTCAAATTGGAGCCTCTTTGCGTACGTACATATCCTCGTGTCACGTGAGTGGTGTGCGTCATCATGGGCTTAACGCTGCTGGCTGTTAGCCTGTGTCAATTCATGATGCATACCTCTGTACATAGCATGAGATACAGGGCTTGTAGATTGTGTTACATACCCCAGTGTTGGCAGTTGTGATATAAACATTGTAGACCTAGTTAGTTATGGCGGGACCACTGTGCACGAGTGGTTGTTTTGTGGCTAAAATGGGCTAGCCGACCTCGGGTGAGCCGCGAGTAAGTGTCCCGTGTATTGTGGTTATCTATTATCCCTGCCGGGATAATGACTACACTTTATTGGCGACGAGTGATACGGACGCGCGACACAACATAACTAATATGGCATTGTGGAACTCTTTTGGGGAGTTCATCCCAGGATGGGACAAATGGCAAACTTACTCAGAATGGCTGAAGTATTGCTTCGTAGCGAACAAAGTTGTCGACAAGGAGGAGCAAAAGGCTATATTTTTTATGATTTGCAGGCGAGGTGGATATATATGACATTTTGACGGCATTGTCGAACTTTTTCCACCCCAAGCCGAACAAAATCGTGGAATCATACAAATTCCACAAGCGTGACCAACACAAGGGTGAGTTGATCTCCGATTATGTGGCCGAGCTGTGCCGTTTGTCGGCACATTGCAACTTCTCGGATTTAAATAGTGTGCTGCGATATCGGTTGGTGTGTGGGGTGCGCAACATGGTACTATAACATGCTATGTTTGCCAAAGCCAATTTAACATTTCAGACTGCCCTAGACATGGCCACTGCTGCAGAAGCAGCTAGTCAGAATGTCAGCGACCTTAATGGCGGTGTGTGTGCAAGCTGGCAGAAGCTGTACACCAGGTGAGGGTGTCCAGGCACCAGTTCGGTTCTCAAGATAAAACACATCAGGGAAGAATGTCACTTCCACGTAAGCACACACGGGATCAACCATCATGTTGGAGCTGCAACGAGTCACACAAACCAGATACTTGTAAGCACCGCTTCACAAAATGCAACTTATGTTCCAAACAAGGGCACTCTGAAAGAGCGTACATCTCGAAAAAGAAACTCAGTACCCGACCGCAGGACCCACACAGGGGCTTGAAACAGAACCCGAGCAGCGGAGCGTGTCACATAACTGACAGGAGGGGCCAGTGCAAGGAGGAGGTTGAGGAGGAGGAGGACACAACCTTGTAGAGTCTGTGCCAGTGATAGTTGCACCCCGCCAAGAGTCAGCCGCCGATAAAAAAGATTTTGCGCTTGGACGGCAAGCCTTTAGAAATGGAAGACGACACCGGAGCTGGACTAATGGTCATTAGCAGCGACACATTTCAGCAGTTGTGGCCAGGGGGGCCAGAACTACAGGAAGTTAACTTGCTACTGCACACATGGTCTCAGGAGAAATTGAAAGTGCTAGGGTCCCTGGAGGTGTGTGTACAAACGGACATGGCAGATGTCAGGTTGCTGCTTTTGGTAGCAGAAGGCTGCGGGCCTAGTCTCTTGGGACGGAGTTGGTTGAAGCCACTAGTAATTTCAGTGGAAGGGGTGCACACTATGCATTCAAACAAGGCCGCAAGTGTAATGGCTCAACACCACACTGCATTCGCAAATTCAGACCTGGGCAGTACGTGGGCCCACCAGTAAGTATCGACATCAACCCAGACGCAAGGCCTATGTTCCAAAAGTGCCGGCCAGTCGCTTTTGCCCTGCACGAAGCCGTCAGCAAGAAGATAGACACATTGGTGAAGCACAGGGTGTATGAGCCCGTAACATACTCAAACTGGGCTATCTCCATCGTCACCGTCCGCAAGGATGATGGATCTGTACCGCTCTGTGGAGACTATAAATGTTCCGTGAATCGAGTGTGCAACACGGAGCTTTACCCACTGCCAAATATTAACTAAACGTTCTCCAATTTGTCAGGCGGGAGATTGTTCACCAAATTGGATTTGGCTGACGTTTATTTGCTAACATATATACAGTGAACACTATGAAAGGATTATACAGGATGAAACGTTTGCCGTCAGGCATCATGTGTGCCACCGTAGTTTTCCGCACAGAGCTACATGTGGTAGCCAAGGATGGACGAGGATATCGAGAAAACGGTAGGGCGTTGTCAGCAGTGCCAACAGTTACGAGCTAATCCACCCAAGCAAGGAAGTGTGGGCTGGGAGCAAAAAACTAAACCATGGGCCAGGGTCCACGTGAACTTTTTTGGGCCTTTTCAAGGCAGGGTCTTCCTGGTTACTGTGGATACCTACTCCAAGTGGCCAGAGGTGAGGCTGGTAGGATCAATGTCATCAGCAGTCATTGTGCAGGAGCTAAGGGACATATTTAGTGTGCGTGGCATACCTGAATGCTTGGTCTGAGACAATGGCTCTGCTTTTATAGCACACGAGTTGAAGGCTTTTGCACGGGAGAATGGGGTCCGACTGATTCGCACAACACTGTTTCACCCGTCGAGTAATGGGCAAGTGGAGTGCATGGTTCAGACGGTGAAGACAAAGCTAAAGAAATTAGTCAAGGGCGACTGGCAGACCAGACTGGCTAGAACACTATTTGCACTGTGCACCAGTGCTGTCACTGGAAGGCTCATGACTACAGCAGAACAATTAATGGGTCGCCCACTCAGGACTGCTTAGGATCAGGTACAACCAGAGGCTAACGCGGGAGCAGCGACGATTCAACCGCCAGTGGGGAACAGGAGCCGATGCTTCAGGTTACAAGATACCGTGTGGTACAGGGTTTATAACAGGAGCATGAAGTGGTTGCCTGGCACCATTACTGGATCACAAGGGCAACAGATATTTTTTGTCACAGGTAAGGATGGGCAGGTACACAGGCGTCACACGGACCAGGTCTTGTGCAGAGAGCCCAGCATACCAGACCAGAGGGAGGACCATTCCTACAGACACCCAGGATGGCTCCAAGAGGGACCCAGGGTCCCACTCATAGTAGTAACAGCCAGGCTCGATGGCCCATCAGCAACCCGACAGCCAGGGCACCTCCCACCAGCACGCAGCTGGTACTGGGGGTGCACGGAGGTAGCGCCAGGTACCCAAGCCGCAGAGCAGATCACGCAGGACTCAAGTGGAGGACCATCAGCCGATGCCTGTGATGGGCCAGATCCAGCAGAGGGGCACCCCATCGCGGAGACGGGGGATGACGGCAACTAAAGCCGCCTTTTCCGGGGATTTGGATTGCCGGGAGCAGTGACGGCTTAGCAGGGGGTTGTTGGTACCCTCGCAGAATGATGCGCCAACCGGAGAAGTTGAAGGACTACATGCAGTGACACCGGTGGAGGTGCAGGCCATAACACCAAACAGCATCCTAAAGCAGTGACGATGACTTGTGGAGACCATTAGGGTTGTGTACTACTTTTAAGTGTTTTCTTTCTTGGAAGGGAGGAGGTGTTACATACCCCAGTGTTGGCAATCATGACGTAAACATTGTAGACTTAGTTAGTTATGACGGGACCACTGTGCACGAGTGGTTGTTTTGTGGCTAAAATGGGCTAGTCGACCTCGGGTGTGCCGTGAGTAAGTGCCCGTGTGTCGTGGTTATCAATTATCCCCGCCGGGATAATGACTACACTTCAGAATGACGTAGCTTTACTTTACGATGTAACTTAGCCTTGTAAAATAGTCATTTAAATTATTTGGAAGATAATTAACATGTGAGGCATTGAGCACCAATGAAGGAAAGAGGAGTACCCAGAAATAGCCACCAGAAAATTACAGCTTTTGCTTTGTTCCTACAGTTAAAAACCCAAATTTGACCTTGCCAGGAACTGAACATGGTTGCCTTGTTAGGAGACCAGACAGAGGAGTGAGTTCAGAGGTTGTGGATGCACTTAACAGCAAGGTCTTGACTGCCAGTGATGGTGAAGTGAGGTAGTGATGGATAAGCAGTGGAATGCAAGTGTGAGGGAAATGGGGATGCCTTGAGAAAACCTGCCGGCCAGCACAACATCTGCCATGTCTCGTACGAAACTTCAGCCAACCATTCTGGATACTGTGACGTGCCATGACATCTCAAGCATGTAGATTCCTTCCTCCCAATTGTAAGAATGTAAGAAGTCTAAGATCCCCTCCCCCTATCAACAGAGGCAAATGGCCTGACCACTATGCCATTGTGGCCTTGCATGGTATAATGTTTGCAAAACCTGATGTGTAGGAAGTAAGTAAGTAAGTGCCGAGTAGGACGTGCACCCTCAGGCGAGGTTGCTCTATCTACAGACAGCCTCATGAGGGAGACACCTACCTACCTACCTACCTGCTCAAATGAGACTGTAGGATAGGGTAATGAAGAAATGTAAGCCAGATGAGAAACTGGAATGCCGCTCCTATTGTATGCTTGTTAACTTTGTACCATCTTTTGAAATAATTTTTTAAGCCACTACCGATTATGAGAAGCTGTTTTGCTTTCTAATTGGATACACAGGGTTTGTCAATGGCAGGGGCGACACAAGGGCCTAGCAAACCAGGCATCTGGAAGTGTCAAAATGAGGTAAAATTATTTCGAAGTTGTTTTTAATGTACTGTTACAAGTCTCCAAAAGGGCATATCCAAGTTCATGAGGGATGAAGGTCATAATAAAAATAAAATAACAAAATATAATTTTTAAATTTATTTATAATGCTATAAAAGTACTCACATTTATTATTTACAACGTTTAACTACCTACAGTGCCTTTACTATAACTCTTGTTCTCGGTGAATGCATTATTTAATGTCAATCTCAATTCTAAATAACATTTTTATTGTATTGGTTATAGTCATTTAATTCACATTTATTATTTACAATGTATTCATTCAAACTTTCTATTGCCATCATTCCAAATGTCTGCCACACATCCAGTACAGTAGTCCTGCCTGTCTGTCTCTTTCTCCACTGTATCGAAGCTCGCAGTCCGCATACTTGCTAGTCACTGCCGTCACCCCTACTTCGCTCACTTTGCACAGCTAGTACTTAAGTCTCCAGACTCCAGTGTATCTACACAGAGGCTCATCGTGACTTTTATAGACCAGCTGGCTCAATCCAGAAGGTTCCCCACAACCCCAAGTCTCGATGACGGAGCATGAGGGCAATGACCAGAACATTCTTGCAATGATAACACAACTAATTCAATTCTCCTAAAGACAGGACGCAGCACTAGTCCCGATAGGCTTATCACAGCAGCAGCACACATTCAAGTGGTGTTGCGGCATCCTTTGTAATTCTCCGAGCACTTCTCAGAATACCAGTGATATCACTGCATGCCTTTGAAGCACGGTGCCTCCCACGCCCATGGAGGATGGTTCAAGGAAGGTATGCATTCTCAAATTAAAAGTTTCTTTAAATTCAGTGATGCTAGCTGTATGGCGTAGGCTACACAGTTGAATAACATAAAAGCCTAATTTTGATCATTTCTACCATGAAAAATTTATTTTAGTTTTAATTCACCTTATTTCTGTTTACATCAACTGCCCCACACAATTACATGTCTTGGCCTGCAGTCACAAAGGGTAACATTGTTTTCTTGCATATCATTTTATAATATTATCTCTTCAAAACCTAAAAAAATTTAAATTTAGAAGTGGAAAATGATAAACCAACTATAACAAATTTCACTAACAGTTAAGAGTAAAAAATTCAAGCCATAGAACAAAGTTAGTTCATATATGATATATTATATTATACCATGTGGCAGGAATATCCTTTAATTTATATGCATCAGTGAAATCTCCATGTTTATTGGCCCTGGGGGATGGAGATGAGGAGAGTATGAAGAATAAGAAGTTAGGGGAGTGTCAAATAGCAATCCCCACCAACCTGCCCAGAGGAAAATGTTCATTGGGCCATCCTTGGTTAAGGGCTTTTAGTTTCTGCATTAGCGGAGCAATTACAGGAACAAAACAATACACAGGTAAAGTATTCTTGAAAAACGCAATCTACTCACTGGGTTTGGATCAAAGTTGTCAATGTTCAGCAGGCTGTATTTGTTGCCATACAAGTTTTGTCGGCAGACAACGTCCACTCCCAGCTTTGCTGCGAGACCAAGCTTGTCCAGCCACATGAATCCATCTACAAATCTGTCCGTGATATTGGTCGCTCCTCCTTTGTAAGCGGAACTTGTCTCCGCTGCAAAGAAAAACGACATGGTACTAACACTTTTTTGGAACATGATATTTACGCTTAACTGTTTCTATGCTTTTTCTTCATGTGGCCAGACTCTGACTCTGGCTACATATATATTGATGGAGCTTTTTTATTCACCTAGATCTCACAGCCAGCTCAATTTTTTTAATAGTTATCTGTTAATGACATTCATAAATATTTGTCTTGAATTTGGCTAAATGATAATAATGCATGCTGCATCCCTAGTCCTTAGCAATTGTTTCTGCTTCTGCCTGTATTGACACCAGCACATGTCCTCGAGGGACAATGCCCCGACCCAAATAGCGTACAGCCAACCGGCCGGCTCCAAACCAGCATGGAGTATGCCCTCAGACCTGCTGGCTACTACTGGAGTCAAGTGATTGTCAGAAACTTACGTCCCCAGGAGGACATTTTAAGGGCATAATTGTTTGGGCCAGTGAAAATATCCAAAAACATCCCCCATGCCAATGATGTGAGGAATGTCCCAAACTTTCAGAGTTTAATTCCACAAATAGCAACTCCAATCACGGTCCAATTAGTAATATTGTCACAATATAATTAATTGTCATAACATGCTTCAAGAATTTTACCAAATGAAGTGTAAATTTAAACCTAACTGTTGTATATTTTTAAATCATATTTATTGTTGATAGTCTGATGCTATGTTCAAGTTGTGTGGAGCTGTATTAACAACTGAATTGTGGTAAAATTTATTTGAAAAGATTACTACACTTATGGACCATATTATGGAAAGTTTTAAGAATCAGGCGAGCTTATTGTAAAATTGCTTCAGCCAAGAAAAATGACTTTATTGGCTCATATTGTGGAACACAGCTCCAGCTGCCTGGCAGATCAATGCGCATACCCACAATTATTCCTGGACTTTGATTCGTTACGTGGGCTCTGCCAGGGTGAAGTGCCCCACTATAGATTTTTACTGGGTAACAACAAACTTTCCTCATGGCATGGTTGCTTAACATTGTGGTGTGCCTCCGTGTGCCGACAACACCGCCGGGTGTCAGAGGTCGTGGCAGCTGGCACTTTAAATACTCTTGTTTACAGTTACTCGTGGTCTGTTCCTGTCAATCTGGTCCAGCCACTTATTGTCTCTGCTGACGTATCCGTACCATCACATCCACATTTCCTTTTTTTTTATCACAGAAGAAAAGGGTACTTACATAGCCAAAATGGTGCTTTTGTTTTCGTGTCGGTCATGAGTTTCTTCTTGGCGGTGACATATGAAGTGAGTGTGTTCAGGATGGTGGCGTTGTAAAACTCTGGTAGTTTTGCAACATCACCTGCGACATAATAACTGTAAAAACCATAAAAGCAGAATGTTAACAAAGTCCATTACTCATTATGAAAATGTGAAAGTATTGATTTTTCAAAGAGTTGACGCATACCCAAAGTGGGATGGTAATTGAAACAATGATTACTTGGAGGTGCTGGATGCGTCAAATAATGATCAAAGACTTTTGGGGTTAAATGTTATTGTGACTTGCATCACGCAACATTTAATTGTGGTAGTAGAAGTCTTAAGTCACCTTAACAAATTTATTACATTGTGCCAGAACCACGCAATTGAGCACCTTAATGTTTAACTGGTGCATGGCCAGTGTAGAGAACAGGTCTGGTTGCCTGCCTTAGGGGTACAAAGTCCAGAACCACTGTCATGGCTTTATGAGTTGGCTGACTCTTGTATACACAATTACCTGGAGGTTCGGTAATCTTCCGTGGTGCTTCCGGCTGGGAACTTTTACCTTACCCTGACGTGGCGAGGGCGGGTGGTCTTCTTGGTGACTCATGGGCGGTGAAGTACTCTGACTCTGTGGTTTACTGCTGATGACTGAAGGTGGAGGACCACACAACCAGGGGTTAGCGACGCTGAGCGGAGGTTCTTCACTCTTTGAGAAGGCTTCCAATATGGGATGTGGAGGGCCTTCAAGTTTAATCAAAGGGGAAAATAAAGGTGTTGGCAGTGAGGGGTGAAGCCTGTCTGTATGGCGGGCTGTATGAACTCGGCTCTGCTGAGTTGTACTACTGCTGAAGGCAGTTGGAGATATGGTTTTGCAAGTGGGATTACCTTTGGAGATGTACTCAACTCGTTTCAACCTTCTCCACACACCCTCCCTCCCATCAGTATGACATAAGGGAAGGAACTAATACCACCTGTGAAAGATAAGCCAGTAACTCACATCCCTACTGTGTACTTCTGAATATCCCAGTCTTGCAACGTGAGATGCACCCTGTATTCCTTTCGTCTGACCCTAAGGAAGATGGCGGACTAGGGATGGGTCAATACTACATTTTCTCGATACTCGATATCAGTTTCAATACCAAAACATTTTCATGATACTCAATACCGATACTTTTCTCGATACCAAATTAAAATTGTCATGACCACAAAACAACGTAGCCAAGAAAATTGCTAATTTTACTAGGGTCGTTGACACACACTAAAACTATATAAAAACCCACATTACATGGGAAACAAATGGTGGATGGCCTGTAACCCAAATATCCTTAACCAATAATAAACCAACACAGTTTCCTTTGATTCTATAGACTCACGTTTCCACAGCAAAAGCTGTAATCAAACTTTGTGTAAATAATAGCTCACTACACACTTATTTTACGGTTTTGAAATCTTTTATTTTATTTTGTGACGTCAAGGAAATTACTGGGCTATGATAGGTGTATCAGATAATTATGGTATATAAATATTGTGAATATTTAATAATGCAGTTGCATTAGATAATTAGAGTATGTGTGGGATGTACAATCACTACTCAAGTTACTTGCTCGCACCTATCCGAGTTCGCTCGCAACTCTCAACCCTTTTTATTGTCAATTATGTCCCATAAAAGTAAATTATGTCAAAAATCATAATTGTGGTTAGTATGAGTTGCCCAAAAACACCTCAAGGTGCTTGCACCTGTGTGAATATTATGCTATGAATAAAATGTGGTGCATTATGGTACACTTGCACTTTTAAAATTATATAACTTGTAAACCATTTGTTCGATCTGGACCCTCAAAGGCTTTTTGGAATGCTTGCAGGAATCTTTGGAACGCTCGCTGCCAGCTGAGATAATTATGGTACACATTTAAAAGTTGCTGTTAATATCTTGCAAACCGTTGGACTTAGGTCAAATTTAATGGGGGCGTTGGAATGCTCGAAAGATGGCAATTAAATTATGGCACACTTTTTAAAAGTATCGTACACATTCCAAAAGTTATGGTATGCTTGTATCAAAATTATGGCACAAAAATAGGTGTTAATCTTTGTTACTTTTGGGTATTCTCATGCGATAATTGATATTATAAAGTATTGAGGGTAACAAGCTATCATGGTATCGAAGACCTCATCCCTAGATAGAACGTGGATTGCTCAAGTTACTTCCTGACCAGAATACAGTAAAACCTTGTTAATTTGAAGTGCTTGGGACCTAATTTTTTTACTTTGAATTACACAATTTCGAATTATTGTATTTAAAAAAATGTGCTTATGTGTACTAAAGAAATGCACGACTTCCTTTTACAACGTAAACACAACTACAGCCTTGGGATTAACTACCCCCTCAAAGTTAGACCCATGTTTTGGGGAACCATAAAATTTTTGGTTTAAAAAAGGCAAAAATTTGAAGGAAATAACCCAAAAAATAAGTTTGTTGGATATATCTTGGTCATTAATTATATGTTCACGTGCAGTAAAATATAGATGTAATTGTTGCCTTTGATTGCTACACAAAAAAAAAAGGGGGTAAAGTTTGGTAAAAAAAACTGCAACCTTGAACCAGTACCCTCGCTCCCTCTACTATGAATGCACTTCCGGCGAATGTTGTCTCAATCTCACGCTGCCTGGCCGGCCAGTCAGACATCGGAGCCAAGTGCCTTACAGTTTTTGTGTCAAGCAGCACCCCTCATTTAGCTGGGTCTGGCCTGTGAAAAGGTTTCTCCCTTCTTTGTCTTACCCCCTCCCCTTTTGAGGAACAGTCAACCATCAACAGGCTGTCCGTCATCCTTCCCATCAGCCAGGTTGCCCACACTGCTGCTTCTGCTTTCGCTTCCCTCCCTTCCATCATCCATCCTCCAGCCACGCCTACACTGCTATCTCCTTTCCTCTCCTCCCTCATGCCAGGGCAACACCACTCTTAAGCTCTTTTCCACACACATATAATCTTTTTCATCACTTTTTCTTCTCCGTTCCCACTTTGCAAATCTTCCTATCATCTGCATTCTCATCCTCTTGCTCCAAACACCACCTACCCTCTTGTGAGGCAACTGTCACAACAGGCAACCCGGAAGTTTTTTTCCTACTTTCCCTAACTTCATGCAGTGCATGGCACTAGCTGTCACATCTTTTCACTTCTTCAGAGGGCGGAAGAGGTGACGATAACCTGTCAAACAGACGTGAAACCTCTGGCACAATCAATGGCATCGCTGTGGTGGGCGGCGGCAGTGGCTACGTCAGCTGATCACCGCGCCACCAACCATTGCTGGTTTACGTGCGTGCACCTGCGACAGTGTAGACGATTCATGTTTATCGTCATAATTATTATAGCTTTGATTAATTAATCTGAACTTCACATACACTTTGGGATAAAATCCAACTTCGAATTACATAAAAGATGAAATTTGAATTACCCAAACTTAAAAGTACATAAAATCTTATTCTTCCGTTTGGGGGTAAATAAACACTTCAAATTATATATGATTTCAAATTAATCTACTTTGAATTGACGAGGTATTACGATGTGGTAGCAACAGAATGTCCATCAGGCTAAGATGATTCCAGCTCCTTTCTGGCCCCAGCAGAAACGGTGGCGCAGTATGGCATCACCCAGTCTGCTTGATTCACCTGGTGGAGGAGTTTCTAGTGCTTTGGCTCTACCAAATCCTACCAGTTTGGCAGAGCTTGGGTAGCACCTCTTAATATGTGTGTGTATTTAGCTTTGTGCTGATAGGTTTGTCACCTTGACTTTGGCAGGTGCATTTACGTAGGAACAACACAGTACTTCAAGAAAATCAGTATGCAGAGAATAGCTTCAAACTCATGTGTTTTTAATACGTGAATAATAAAACATGGTGGCCCTGTACTACTTCCTAAGCCAATTAAACTTGATATGGAAATTATGGCTAATGCAAACGGCCAGGTGGAGGTAAAGGCAACCCGGATCAAAAGCTAAGGGTAAAGTTATTAGGGGAGAGTGATGTTAGTTAAAGTAATTAACGACTTTAGCCTAACTATCCTGGTCGTTCTTAAGGAACATAAACGAGGGTGGACTACTACCAGAAGGGTAGTGTTGACAATGTTGTCACTGTCTGGTGAGGCAGGGGGAGGTGTTGAAGAGATGTCCTTGATGTAATCTGTTACCAGGGTTCTATATTCAACACCAGGAGGTGGTAAGGAGGGGGAGTGACGTCTTCAGGAGCCTCTGGACGGTTCAGTCTCCCAGAAATGGCGGGATCTGCGGTGGCTGCAGTGGTGTTGGCTTCTGGTCGGTGATGTCTTCTGCTGGCAGAGATTCCAGCCCCAAGAGAGGCGGTGGAATCTGCGGAAATACCAGTGAGTCGCGCACGCTGATGGCTACCTCGGTCCTATACAAAGACGGTGGAGGAACAGAGACTGAAGATTTCTGGTGGTGCCAGACCTTTTATACTAATCTTCGACAGGAGCTCTGTGGCCAGGGCTGCAGGGGTTGAAAATTCCAAATTGCTAAGGCTGCGCTATCATCCCTTATTTCAGCTGCTGGCTGGAAGTATACTGGGTGCTGCCTCCAGTGGCGCACTCTAGAACTAGCGTGACCTTCCCTGGAGGGAGCAGCAGCTCAGTCAGGCAGTACAATCTTTGTCTGGGGGTGTTGGCGTGACTGCTGCTTGGTGATTATGGGTGAACAGTACAAGTTAGGAACACGTGTTTGTAGTCGCTCATGACATTGTGCCAACGTACCCTGTATGCATGTGTCGTGCCTCTTTAGTATTGTTGTGGGATAATTGACTTGCTCATGTTGGACGTTGCGCTCAAGATGGGGCAAAGTCGTATGTAGAGTGCGTATCAAAGATGTGGAAATGCATCACGCATCACCGTTAATTTCAGAACACAAACTTCTCTGCTTTACAGTTAGTACAAACCACACAAACTATAGTTTATAATGAGAGTTGTGAAATATAAATAATGGCCTGATGTGAGTAAAATTATAAACACATGTTTTTAATTTGGATAAAGGAGAAACTTTTTCCAATTCTTTACACATCTGCATTACTTCTTTAATAGTGATGTGGCATAGTGGTAAACCACTGAACTTTCATTTGGGAGGAAAAAGGTTCTAGTCCCGAACCGGCCATTATGATTTCGGTTTTCCATGGTTTCCTGAAATCACTCAAAGTGAATTCTGGGATGGTTTCTTATCACAGCCCACGGCTGAGTACTTCCTCACACTTGCTTCTCTCTGTCTCTAATGCTGCTTTATCTAATGACCTCGCTAACACTGAGACATTAAGCCCTACCTGCCAACGAGAACTATAAGAGCAGGGCACTGATTTATGTCACCCTTCACATGAGCATTTCTAACACTGGTATCTCCTGAACCCACTCTTTGTGGCATCTACTGTTACAACCTAGGTTCATCTACTTCCAATCCACAGCACGGTTTGATTGCCACCATGCAGTCCCTGGACAAATATTTTAACAGGCACAAGGTAGCAGCACTGTGATGTATCAACAGTACAATGATCTCAGTAATGCAGTGGTAAAACATCTCCAACTTACGAGAGGCATGTCTTTAGGTGCCTCTACTCCAGGGGAGTGAAGGGGGAGGGCAAGACTTTAGGCACCCCAGTTAAGACATTTTTGCTTCTCTTACAACTCTAATTTTCATGCAACCGAATCTAAATTACATGCTGTTTACATGGTAGAGAGAAGTCCATAATCCAGAAATGAATTATAATAATTCATTAGAAAATTGTATATAATATATCAAGGAAACTTGGTAAACAAAAACAACTTTAGTGCCTATTTATCCTCAATCAGGCACTCTTTTACTAAATATAGGGAGGGGGAATATAACCCTGACTCCCTCCCCTCCCCCTAGTTTGGCCATTGCAGTAATGTGAACTTAGCCGCCCTCCCCCTTAAAACTCTATGTGGAACACTTTATGGGTTTATGAACATACACTCATGAGTAGCTCAATTATATATACCAGCCTAGTATTGAGTAGCACCCCCTTTAGCCCTGTTGATGACAGTGATGTGGCATAGTATGGACTCCACAAGGCACTGGAAGCAGTTGGGAGCAATGCTGGTCCATGACTGCTGCATAGC
This sequence comes from Dryococelus australis, assembly GCA_029891345.1. Classification (NCBI taxonomy): domain Eukaryota; kingdom Metazoa; phylum Arthropoda; class Insecta; order Phasmatodea; family Phasmatidae; genus Dryococelus; species Dryococelus australis. The sequence goes on from CM056993.1 coordinate 14,446,330, forward strand.
CTCCCACAACGCACGGAAATTGAAGCATGATTCAAAGTCTGCACATCCCTCTCGAAAGTATCCTAGTTGCATTTGATAGGACTGAGGTCAGGTGACCTCGGGGGTCAAGAGAGCCACTTCAACTTCACGGATTATTCATTCAACCACTTGGACACAATTTGGGAATGGTGGGCCAGTGCATTGTATTGCTGTAGGTAAGGTTTCCTGCACAGTGCTGTAGGAGAACATGATTTACCAGCAGGTCGTTGTATCATTTGCCGGTGAGGAGCGATGACACATGTACCAGGGAACTCATTTCATCCCATGTAAACAGTCTTACCATCACCACCGGCAGGTGTGTCTAATTCAGCTGCTCATGAGTGTACGAGAATGCAACAACATACAGACTGGGGAAATAAGGAGGCACTCACTGGTGGGCAGAAATCACACTGAGCGTGTTGTTCTCGGATGTCAGGAACCTCCCCAAGTACCAGTCGGAGCTGAAGACATCTGGGCCAATGAGCAGACTGCTCTTGTACCGCGGGTATGAGTTGAGCAGCGACCTCAGGGTGGCAAAGTCTTCGGCAAGCTGACTCGTGGTCACGTACTTGTGGTACATCGCACTGTACAGGTCGGGTTCTGTGAACACATCCACCACAGCGAGGGAACTGAATGGACGAAATAAAGTTCTAACTGAGGCCACACCTCCAATGTCAGATTCCACAAAAGCACAGCAAACTCGTGTAATTATTATGTGACTAACATAACACTGAAACACTACTGCACATTACTCTTTGCCTCTCTGTGCCTATGCATGTGAGGTAAATCAGAAATTTCGACTTAAACTTTGTGTACAGATTTGTGTTGTTAACAGGAGATTGCATCCAGGGTTTGGTTAGGAACTGCAGTCGGGAGTGTTTCATTTTAGTCTGGGATTAGGATAGGAAATACCAGGTGGATTATTTCAAAGTTTTGGGTGCCGGTAGCTTCAGAGCATAGAGTCGTGGGCCATTCGTCCGTGTGGTCCTACTGGAGTCTCCATGATGAAAGCATAGATGTTGGTGTAGTTGTCAGCCCACCTATGGTTAACTATGGGAAGTGTAAGCCCTTCGCAATACTTAATGCTTCTAGCCTGAAGTGAGGTTGATTGTTGGCCACTTCACATGCCTATTAAATGGCCGGTTATATGATTAATAGTTATGTAAAATAGGTTAAGCTGTGAGGGGACACAGCATCTGAAACCACCACGATGTGGCTGGCGTATGAAAGATGCGACACATGATCAGTTCATACGTGATTTAATTGCACGTCTGACATGTTACACTTCTTCACTGTAGGCACTTATGCAGGTTCAGCAGCTAAGGCATGCTGACAGTGTGCATGCATGTGTGTGTGTTTTCTCTGCTGTAAGTAGAATTCTATTGTTGTCACACTGTTGTACACAGAGCCTTAGATTACAGTGATTGTGTGAGTTTGCAATATATATACCATTATTCAGCACATTAAGTTTCCTTTCAAATGATTTTATCACAATATGCAAATGTCAGACTTGTGACTTTTGACTATCAAAGTTTACTGTTTGAATAAGAGCTGTGCTAATCAACAAATTTTGCCAATACCCCGTTCCACTGATCTGCCAATACTACTTTTATCGATCGGGCCGATCCAGTGTCCATACAATTAACTACAAAACAGAGTAAATTATTCACAATAAATTTAGTTTACCAAAACACAATGACATTAAAAAATTTAAATCTGATTTTAATACCTAAACTGAATAATTTATATAAGACTCGCACTATGCTTATTACACAAGAGCCATTTCTCACACAAGAGTAGCTCCCCATTTTTTCACACTTAGAATTGGCATACAATGTGTGACCGATACATGAGTAAATACGTAATTTTGACACCTGGTGGCTGTGTGGTGTTGGGTTAGGTGGGATTTTGAGGGGCAGTGCAAAGGTGTTAGATGAATTTTGCAGTTGAATACCAGACTAGGGGCCAGACACCGTCGGCAGGCGGTGTAGATAATTGCAGGTGATGATGATCTCAGGGTACGGTGAGCCATTCGCCCGGATGTACGCATCCCTCTGTGAATACTTGAATACTGATGAACTCATGGGGAGAAAATGGGAGATAACACTTTCCTGTGATTAAATTAGACTCTGCTTTCAGGCGAACAGAACACTTCACAATAAACACATAAGTATGAGTTTAGTCTTGGTGAGGCGGGTCATTTGGGTCATGGGGCGGTTCACTGACCTGTTCATGCATGAACGACTTGAAAGACACATACACTAACGCACAGTCATGCATGGCTGGTGCACGAGTGGAGCAGCATTGGTCCGCCTCCCAAGCAGGGCAGTGGGGGAGACGTCAAAGTGTTATGCATACCATTGTGCAAGCTGCACTAGTCTATAGTGTACAATGTTGGCAGCTGTGACAAATAACCTTACTGTCCTACTTTTTTTTGGTGCACAAAAGGACGAAGAAAGGTAGATGCAGTCATCGTTGTCAGTGTTAATAATATAATGTATTGATTTCTTTACTTGTTAATTTCATAATATTTTACATTAAGTAATTTTCTTTTATTGGCAAAACAGTAGCTTTAATCTATGTATGTGGGCCTCTATCTTGGTTTATAATTCCTCATGATAAATACGTATATTCGCAAGTGGGAATCGTGCCGGACAATGCCGCTGGTCGGTGGGTTTTCTCGGGGATCTCGTGGTCTCCCCCTTTCCCCCTTCATTTCCGCGCTGCACCATACTCACCTCACTTCACCCTCATCAACTCTCTCGAGATCTTGATGTTAAGAGCCGCCCAAATCTCTCACTCACTTAATAATACATAAAATAGTTTGTGTTGTGTTGTAGCAGTGAGAAGTTGTGTCAGTGTCAGCTTGCAGGGGCCTTCTCAGACTGTATGAATGGTGCTGCAACAATTTCTATAAATAAAAATATATTTATTAATATATCCTACCATTTCCCAGTTGGAAGGAGACGTTGTAACCCTGTTTGTTGGAAAACTCCAGCAGCTGCTTGGCGTTGGATGGATCCCAGGGGGATCCATCGCTCCTGTGCAGTGCGTTGATGCAGAACACGAGTTTGAGGTCTGCTTTTGCGACAAATTCGTTTATCAGCTTCCATTCATCACCTGAACAAATATCTCGTCTCTAAACTTCCACACAAAAATTAAGTTATCAGATTGAAAACTTTAAAAATATAACACATGTTACTGGTTTAAAGGAATCTATCAATAGCCAACTGAAATTGTGATAAATTCATGATAATAACTCTATATTTTGCAATAAAAGATAATATTTTATTAGCTTCCTTGAGTCTAGGCAGAACTAATTTTTCATTCAGTTTGAGAACATGTGCTCTTCTGTACTTAACACAGGTGAGTACAGAAAGACTATTACAGATCTCCTGATCATGGTTGACTGCAGGAATGGATTAAGGGCCAAGCAAATTGTGCAGCTACATAGGGCGCCTAAATGTAGGGACACCATGCCAGCAGCTCCTTAGCTATTATATATTGCAATACAGAGAAATAAATTATTGTAATCAAAGTTTTCTTTAGTTTCAAAAAATTAATCTCAATATCAGATAAGTATCTTTTATGCTGATATTCCTATAATTTTTATCCCTCTGAAGCAGATGAGATAAAGTTCAAAATATATTTTAAACTTTTAAATTTAAAAGAGTAAACATATATATATATATATGTAATAAAATATGTTTCATCATTCTTCTTTAGAAGAATTATTTTCCCATCTTAAAATACAATCAAACAATATGCAATACAATAAATAAATAATTTAAAATGTTTAGTTTTATATTTACTTTCTTTCATAAAATTATTTAACTTCTATAACTTTGAATGCCCCCTTCCCCTAAGCACCCCCTGCACAGTAACAATTTGAGGTATGTTAACAAAATATTAAATAAATGTTTGACATCAGTTCGACTGATTGCTATGCCACTGTCTGACAGGGTTCTATTGTGATGGTCAGAGGCATGGGATAACTAACTGTGGTGAAGTTTGACTTATAGGCTGTGTGGACTGAGCGGCTCTCCACACTGTTGGTGTAAACACAGACACGCGTTTACCTACAGGGGCCGTGGCCCAGGGGTAGCTCCTGGCTTGGTCACTACTGCTGGCTGGATCTAGTCCCTTGTCCTTGAGTGGTGGTGGCGCTATGGCTGGCGGCGCTGGTTTGTTCCCTCAGTGGGCTGCTGGTCCTCGTATGTCTGAAGCATGGGTTGGTGATGCTGGATGGTATTGCAGGTCCCAGTTGTATGCGTACCACGACCAGGTGCGGCTCGCCGGTGGTCTTGTGGGGTGGCTGGAAGAGGAAGCTAGAGGGAACTGCAAGGTGAGGCCTCTCCAGTTGTCGGGTGGCTTAAGCTCATTCCAATGGGGATACACTGCTGAGGGCAGTTGTCACTGGGTGCAGATTGGCTAGGTTCAGAGGTAGTAACTGCCCTCTTAGCACTCCAACTTGAACCACTCCTATGGGTGAAGGCCATTTGAGTAAGTACAACGGTCTCACACACTAAGGAAGAACAGGCGAAAAATTCCCTAGATATTAGTGCAGCCAGTCGGCGCTAGGTCACCCAGACTCGGTCCTATTGCTCCAACTGGGGAAGATAACATGGTGGATGGAGCAGTGGGCTGATCGGGATGTCTAGCCACATCATGGTGTGTGATCCAGAAGGGGTCAGGCCGCCAGAACCAGTCCTGTCACTCCACCTGGCGAAGCTAGCAACGCAGCAGATGAAGTGGATTAGCTGGTCTGGGTGACTAGCCACTTCGTGGTTTGTGTTACTAGTGGCTGGGTCCCTGCCGTACATGTGCAGCAGGTACCTTTGCGTACCTGGTCCACAGTATGGGTGGCCATTTAATGAGTATGTACTCTGACGTACATGTGCCCGGTTAAGGGAGCTTGCAGTCCTACACTAGTTTTGGCAAAAAAAGGTTTTTCAAGACTCGGTCTCCTGCTTCTCGGTAGTAGGTTTGATGTTTACTGGGATGCAAGTCACAATCACCGTAAAAATAAGTACTCTGCAGTACGTAAGATCACATGTTTATTCCCCAAAGGAATACACTGTGGTCCGTACGATCTCCTAACTATCAATGAATTGTAACGGAAGCAACCTGCAGTAATCCAGGTGAAGAGGACCTGGGTACAAACTAAACAAGAGCAGATATGGCTAGGCAGCTATTACAACAACTGACCCTAACTAACTCAATGCTGTTGTCCAGAAGGGACTCGGAGTGTCAATACCACAGTGGTAGTGGAAGGTCTGGAAAATGTCTTGAAGGTAGTGGTGGTGCTTTGTGAGGAAGGCGATATAAGCAGAGAGCTCCAGCACACAAGGTGGGAGAGGGAGCTACTACGTATCAACTAGTGTTTTGGAGTTGTGCACTCGCGTATATACCGTATTTTGGTGTGTATAGGCCGCACCAGAAGTTTTTGACAAAATATTAGGAATAATTAATATTTCATGTGTAGGCCGCACTGAAATTTTGTATTCCTGTAAATATTGTTAAGTCCCTATTCCATACAAAGATAATAAATTCAGACTTAATTTTCCCCTACAAAACATTTGTGATAGAAAATTTGTATTAATAATTCCACGTTAAAACATTAACATTTAGTATGTTGACAAATTTCTAAACATGTTTTGGGGGTACGATTTTTTGCCAATATCTGGTATATAAGCCGCACCCCACTTTTTGTAGTAATCATTTTGGTAAAAATGTGTGGCCTATACACGTCAAAATACAGTAGAGGGCCAACTGCGGGTCCTTTGGCTCCTTTCGGTCGGTTGGGTATCTTTGGGCTGGAGCTCCTCCCTTAGTGGCAAGGGCTGCTTTCTCCCGGGGTACACTGGAAGTGCAATTTTCCTTGTATGCGGGTTGCATCACTCCCGTCTGCTTAGGGGCAACACTGAGCTGCTTGACTGGCTTCTATCGCACACGGGGGTGATAACCAGACACATCACGTCTGACATAAAGGCATAGGCGGCCTTGACTCTTGTGTCTTTGTCTGCCCCTTGCCTAGGGGCATGCAGGTTAGCTCTGGAAGCAAGTGTCCTGAGTTCAAACCTCGCTCGGGGTGACGTGACGTCACGTGAAGTTGAGGCAAAGTCGTATTTAGTAATTATGTCAGTATGCATTACGTGTCTTGTTTAAACAAGCATTTTGTATACAAAAATTATTTTCACATGTGAAAACTCGATGTAATTTCATATTTAGGAAACTGCCAAACTTTCAACGTTGAGATAATTGGCAACATTTTTCACTCAACAACATAACTTAGAAAAAATTAAAATGCATTATTGTACAGTTGTGTTTTAAAATTCAAAACTGTTTCTTTCACCTTTGTATCTTACTTTTAGAAATGTTTTTGAAGCCAGTTACTTATAGTGTAGTTATTTTATTTTGTACAATTTTCACAATATGTAGTAAATGATCCCTATCAATCACAAGAAAGTAAACTTCTTTAAAGGCTATGTTCGAATATAACTATTGACCAAGAAAGTCAAAAATTTATTAAATAAGAGACAGGGCATTTACAAGGCATTCTTAAGCATTTATTGTGTGTAGTGCAATTTCTTGGACGTCAGAGATTGACATTTTGAGGAAGAGGTGTCAATCGTTACGGAAACATCAATGGAAATTTTTTACAGTTACTTTAACACACGACTAAATTTAGGGACACACCCAGGATTTTGGTTTGTAGAGGATGCAATATGTAAAAAATGTAACAAAAAATTTAACCAAAAAAAACAGGCAAGTGCATAGTAGAAAAAATAGATTATTCACTAAATATTACATCTTGAAAATAATTTCAGTTTGCAAACTACAACCACTACACATCAAAATTTTTTTATTGGGTTACTATTTCACATTCTACTGATAAAGTTGTATAAGCTTTCAGCCACATAGCGAATGCACATGCATTTCTCTGCCATGGTTAGCAACATATGGTCAGTATTCAAGTGGTTCTTGGCTAGTTGTAAGACCACTTCTTTCATCCACATAGCGAATGCACATGCATTTCTCTGCCATGGTTAGCAACATGTGGTCAGTATTCAAGTGGTTCTTGGCTAGTTGTAAGACCACTTCTTTCATCCACATAGCGAATGCACATGCATTTCTCTGCCATGGTTAGCAACATGTGGTCAGTATTCAAGTGGTTCTTGGATAGTTGTAAGACCACTTCTTTCATCCACATAGCGAATGCACATGCATTTCTCTACCATGGTTAGCAACATGTGGTCAGTATTCAAGTGGTTCTTGGATAGTTGTAAGACCACTTCTTTCAGCCACATAGCGAATGCACATGCATTTCTCTGCCATGGTTAGCAACATGTGGTCAGTATTCAAGTGGTTCTTGGATAGTTGTAAGACCACTTCTTTCAGCCACATAGCGAATGCACATGCATTTCTCTGCCATGGTTAGCAACATGTGGTCAGTATTCAAGTGGTTCTTGGCTAGTTGTAAGACCACTTCTTTCATCCACATAGCGAATGCACATGCATTTCTCTGCCATGGTTAGCAACATGTGGTCAGTATTCAAGTGGTTCTTGGCTAGTTGTAAGACCACTTCTTTCATCCACATAGCGAATGCACATGCATTTCTCTGCCATGGTTAGCAACATGTGGTCAGTATTCAAGTGGTTCTTGGCTAGTTGTAAGACCACTTCTTTCATCCACATAGCGAATGCACATGCATTTCTCTGCCATGGTTAGCAACATGTGGTCAGTATTCAAGTGGTTCTTGGCTAGTTGTAAGACCACTTCTTTCATCCACATAGCGAATGCACATGCATTTCTCTGCCATGGTTAGCAACATGTGGTCAGTATTCAAGTGGTTCTTGGCTAGTTATAAGACCACTTCTTTCATCCACATAGCGAATGCACATGCATTTCTCTGCCATGGTTAGCAACATGTGGTCAGTATTCAAGTGGTTCTTGGATAGTTGTAGGACCACTTCTTTCATTTCTCTTTCATACACATAGTGAATGCACATGCATTCTCTGCCATGGTTAGCAACATGTGGTCAGTATTCAAGTGGTTCTTGGATAGTTGTAGGACCACTTCTTTCATTTCTCTTTCATTTTATAGAAACTAAATTCCTATGAGTGAAGGGGATTATTGTGGATGGATTATTCTTACTGGCAGTTCTATTAAATGTTTAAATACCATTTCATCTGGGGGTGGTACATGCCCCAAGTGCCCGGCTCCTGGGTACGTTCCTGGCTAAATTTGACTTTGTAATGGCCAAGCATCTGCGTACAATCTCTTGTGAAGAAACACAAAATTCTTATTTGAATAAAACTATGCAGAATATGTTTACAACTTTGACAATATCAGAGGTTCAAAATCACACTTCTCTAACTGTCGCACAGATTTTTCCAACATTGGTTCACTTTTCTCCTACCCATATAGACTTTTCATCATTTGCTCTTTCAGGGCATGTCCATGGCTACAACTACAGTCATGGCACCAGACAGCCCTCATCAGGCGTGATGCATGCATACTTTTTGACACGATAAACCGGACTTAAGGCGTATAGAGTTTAGACATATTCCATGTTCTTACCGAACTGAGTTACTAACATGCCTGCAGGAGGTCGCACAGAACTGCGAAGGGTCTCATTCTCACAAAGCAGGATTCAGGAGCCTCCCAGTATACAAAACATTAAAACTAATTACATATAAATTCAGTTATACCAAGGACATCAGCCTGATCTCCTGCCACATTTTAATCCAGCACCTGTCATGTAGAATGTTTGAAAATCCCGGGAGGCAACTTCTCCATTTTGTCTGTCTTCAAGCGAAGAACTCTCTTTGAACAGCATCGCATCACTCTCTGTTCCGCCGACCCTCAAGTATGCCGGAGCTAGATGTGATGCCATCTTCAAGAATTTCTCATCCCTGTCGATGAACACATTTTGACATGGCAGCTTTTTGAGTTATTATTAAGAACATTTACACGTTTTTACATGTATTATGTCAATATTTGAGGTAATATTGGGGAGCGATAATTTTGTCTCTTAAAAATATCCAGCAAATCATAATTTAATAGGGTTGCGCGAATGTGACTTTTTTCTCACAAAACGAAAATAAAAGATATTTTATGAAATTTCGTGAAACTGAAATGAAAATGAAAAATTATATCATTAAGGCTCAGCCATAATGAAAGCTTAACGAATTTCATAACATTATAGCAGGTTATTCACTATAACAAATTCGTTAGAAAATCAAACCAAAAATATGTAGGATATGGAGTATTTACCACAGGGGGTTTCTCCTGCATTAAAATTTTCATTTTATGTAGATATTTCAGTTATAAAATAATGAAAACAAACAAGATGATTTACAGGCAAAAATGTTCTTTGCTGGTGCACTAAATGAATATTCATGAAACACCCGAAAATTCATTGAAATTTACTATTTTTGTTTTGTTACGACTTTCGATAACCAAATTTCTTACCGAAATGAAAATGAAAGCTGACATTTTTAGTTTTCTTTTCATTATACCGAATATTCGCACAACCCTCTTAATTTAATCTCTTGGAAATCCCTTATTATATAATGTAAACTTGCTGCTCTTATTTATTAAACACAAAAACTGTGCAAACAAATATATAATCAATGTATAAATAAGTCTGAAAGAGTTTCCCAAGAGCCTACCTATTTGTTGTTGAGTCACCACTTACATGGTTGAATGTATGTAATAAATGGAAAAAATATATAAATGAACATGTCCAACAGAGAGCCATTAGCCAAAATAAAACCACGAGGAAAATCAATAAAAGTAAAGGATAACTTACACCCCTACATTTACCAGAAAGGGTACAATTGTGGGGATGGAAAGTCACAGATGCAAGTTCCAACCAGTGGCTGTTCATGTTAAAAAAATTGTTGCTGGTATTTGAAAATATATACGTTTATAGTTCCACTCACACTTTACAGTTTTCTTCTGTTTACTCCATACCTACTGAAACCTTCAGTGCTTGATATGTACGCAATACACATTTTACACAAGAACTGCTACAGAGCAAAAAAGTCTCTCAGTACATATTATAATTTCTCTGACATTACTTAACCAAGTGATGTTCACTGATAATTTGAAAGTTAAGTTTCATAATAGCTGATCACGGCTTGAGATATCTGACTGACAGTCTACTTGTGATGTTGCATTAATTTCCAATTCTATGGTTAATGACCAATATTTCTTATCTATTTCAATAAGGAAATATGGGAAAACACAGAGAAGGCACACTATGATGCCACAACTAATCACACTTCCTCGCCAGGAAATTTTTGGCTGGTCTTATTAATGCTCTAGCATTATACCAAATACTGATGAGGGGGTAAATTACATAATGGATTTAGCTGTATAACCTCAACTAAGGTCAACTAAACAAATAATTTTTGACTGGTCTTATTAATGCTCTATCATTATACCAAATACCGATGAGGGGGTAAATTTCATAATGGATTTTGCTGTATAACCTCAACTAAGGTCAACTAAACAAATAATTTTTGACTGGTCTTATTAATGCTCTAGCATTATACCAAATACTGATGAGGAGGTAAATTACATAATGGATTTTGCTGTATAACCTCAACTAAGGTCAACTAAACAAATAATTTTTGCATGAATGACACTTGGCTGAATCAGAGTAGGCCATTATCAGCTATGTTTCTGATTCAGAAATGAATTTTAGGACCAGTCCACATTTGCGGACTATGTTACAATTACACCCTTTCTGGGAAACATTTTAGAAATTGAAAAATTTTGTGCAATATCCATATTTTGACTAATTTCAATAGGAGCTGTTCGATGGTGTGACCAAAGGTGGCTAATGTTCTGGTAACATCAGGTGGTCCATTTACAAGGACCTAAATTCTAATACTTAATTTAACTGGTCAAGGGTAGCAGGGAAGGGCAACAATTTGATACCTGTTGGCTGCGTGGTGTTGGGTTAAATGGAATTTTGAGGGGCGTACAAAGGTATAAGGTGAATTTGGAAGTTGGATATCTGACTAGACGTCAGACACCGATGGCAGGTGATGTCGATGATTGCTGATGCTGAAGAAGATATCAGGATATGGTGGGCCGTTTGCCTGGACATATGCACACAACTCTGTGAATTGTTGAATAGTAATGAGCCCTTTAGGTGAGAATCATGCGTTCCTCACGCCAGATACTTACGTCTGCTGTATTGTGGGCCTATTCGGGCTGACCCATATGACTTTAACTGTAAAAAGCGCTGAGTTGAGCCTACTGAATTGACTGTGACACGTTGGATTAGGTGAAGGTGGGTTGTAGGAGACCGGTACCCCTAAATGTCCTAAGGCAGAGTGTAAATAAAAGACGATTAGTATGCAAACTTCCAAAGAATTATCCTTGCACAACAATTACATTATAATTCGTGACAGCTGGTGAGGTCTCTCATGGTTTGAAGCACAAAGTTGAGTTCACTCGGAGTATGCACACGACGCGACCCACCCTCGAGACACTTAACAGCGACTGGATATGGTAAGCTTGTGAGATGAGAACTATGACGGCATGCGGCTCGCCTGGACTACTTCCTGCATGACTGAAAAACTTCAAAAAATTTAAGAACACAAACCCTTGCATGAAAAATTAATAGAAAAATACATAATGTTACTCTGAACATACAAAATATTCAATTTGACTCTGATAGCACGAAATGACGTTAAAAAATGTGCATGAAAAACATATGAATTTTAGATTTAACAAAACAAAATCACTAAAAACTCTGGTAGGTGTGTGTGTGTGTGTGTGTGTGTGTGTGTGTAGGGTGCCTAATGGGTAGTCCTTTGCATTCTTGGATGTAAGAAGCTGTCAATATAGTGACGCCAAGGATAGGAAGCTGACCTCATGTGTTTGTCCACCCATCTTTCCATGATGTAGGAGGAGTCCAGCGTGAAGCTCAACAGCCGCTCGTTGACCTCGTGCACGACCTTGAGTGCGGACGAGTCCAAGGTGATGAATGCATCTGCTCTTGGCTGTAGAGGAGTCGCAGACACTTGGAGTTCCCCCCACAGCAGCACAACTGTCACCAGATGCTGCCATCTGGTGGCTGTGGAACATCAAACACAAGGCATTTGGTAGCTTACTAGACTGTTACAAGAATCAAGAAAATACTTTAAAAGCAAAATTATGACCACTGAATTTTAGTAACATGCATTAAATTTATTTGAAGCCTTTTGATCCATCAGAACATGAGTTCTTGCATATAGGAGATGTCAGTACAAAATGTACTATGCAGGTTGGAATGCAAATGGGCAATAAGCTTATAGCTCATTAAAGATGGATATAAAACAAAATAAGTACTACAGAAATAAATCATTTATTTCGAATAATAGAAAAATGCCCCAAAAATTGGGGTGACTGTCCAATGCTATGGCAGTAGGCATTCTGATTGGGGCTATTATTTCCTCCCAAAACATGCAGGATAGAACTTTGCAAATAAGACAACTTTTTTTGTACATTTGACACTATAATTAATAATTCATCTTGAAAATACTATGAATTCTCACTGGGGAACAACATATACTGTAAGAGAATGGTAACCCCTATTTTGTTATTTGTTGGCAATAAGAATTAGTTCACCCTGCATGTCTTCATTTACAATAAATCAAATATTGACTGGCAGCCATTTTTTGTATTTTAGATTACATTTTCTTAGCTCCCTTTGTTCGGGACTGCAAGTCACAAAAATTCAGTGTCCAGTCACAAAAATTATTTACCAGAATTCACTTTATAAATTTAACAATTGTCACATGAATTCATCCTGGATGTCAGCATTGGTGTCCCCACATTTACAAAATTTTATTTTGTCATCTGAGTGTCTCCTCTTTCACAGACACAATCACATATGACAATGGATTAAGCATCTGTACAAGAGGTTTGATACTGCTTATGATAATAAGCCTTCTATATCTTGTAATTGATGCGTGATGTCTTCTTCAATATTAATAAACGGCTGCAGTTTGTCTACCAAATCACGATACTGCCTCTGCCTACAAGATTGTTGTACCCACCGGGCCAGGACAGACATCCCAATACTAATAATTTATTATTTCGCCCGATGAGCCACCAAGACCATGCAAGAGGTCCGGGGCGAGTACAGCAGTGTGCCGCGAGATACCACCACATGCAAGATGTCTAGATCCCACCGCTCTCCACTATGCTGCATGCACAGAGGATCTAGGTGCTGGGTTTACACCTGCTAACTCCCTCTCCAGATGCCCTATGCCAGTGAAGGAAGGGATGGCCGAGGAGTATACAAGGAGACGTATCCCAGAGGGTGATTTATCTTCCGCCTAGCCCGTGTGGATTTTGGAGATAGCACTTCTGCCATCTGTGTTTATTTCCTTTGGGTCAATAAACTCTGATCTTATCAGATCTCTTGACTTTCACTCCGAGCTCCTGCCTTGTGTTATATCGAAGCTGGAGAACTTAGCAGGAGACTGGGTTTTGCTGTTCCAAACTTACATGCACAACACATCAGCACATCCTTGGAAGGCCACCCATTCTCTACCCCGGCAGTGAACGGTAGAGTCACGACATTAGGATATTATCCCCTGGAAGTTGGCTTGCCGGCTCAAAGTCGCCCCCCACCTCACCGCTTACTTTGTGGTGCCGAGGAGGGGATCTTCTTGGAGTCTGGGGAGACCAGTGACCACTGGACACTCACCTCACCAGATTGGAAGGCCACCTGTTCCGTGCACCAAGTGGGAGGAACGGTAGAGCCACAAAACTAGGTACGCTCCCGGTGGGATCGGCTTGCCGGCCAGGGTGCTTAACTCTCACCGCTCACTAGTGGTGCCGAGAGGGTTGCATTCTGGTGCAGGGAACCCTACCCCCGTGGGACAACACTGTGTGGTTCCCACAACCATCACCCCACAGCTCGTGCCTTCTCTACCTGGTGGAGGAGTTGAGAGTGAGGTGGTGTTGGCGGCAGTAATTTGCACCTACTACACGTGGATACATACACGTCAACTGCCTACTTCCTGCTGCAGCCCTGATTTTTGTGCCTAATGCCTTACACCCATAGGGGTGGAGTTGAGAGAAGAGCCAAGAAAGCGAGACCTATCTCCAAAAATCAACAGGGGCTACGTATCCTTCCTAGCGGGTTCGGACTGCTTAATCCACATAAGCAAGCGGCATTACTGAGATGTCTCACCATACCAGCACCCACCATCATATCCGTAGACGTGTTTGAACCATCCACCAAGGTCGCGGAAGGATACCACCCTATAGTGCAGGAGGCACTGTTTGGCGAAAGGCCCACACAGGAACCACAGCCACGTACCACCCCTCAGTTGAGTGCTACCCCGGTAGGAACAGGTACAGTATCATCATGTACCGAATGACCTTGCCGCCTACTGCACCGCCACCTAAACCTGCACCACGCAGCATAAAAATTGTTGAACCCAAATTTGTACCGAGTCGCCGACCCACCAAGCCCATGTTGTACACCAAGTGGGCCCCCGTGCCCAGACCTGAATAAACTGCCTTGAGACGCGACTCACTGAGCGTTTAGTAAGTCACCCAGGACAGGGACAGTCAGTCAGCCGGGACTGTAACACGTCATAATAATAAGAATTTTTTTCTTCATTGTGGAGGGCAGACGTGTGTCACCGTACTCCACGGTTCACATGCCTGAACAGGCAGCACTTTTTTTTAACAATCATTTAGCATGGCAATAGTTTAATTCAATCCAGAACCGTTTTGGTTCAGCCGCCCAGGATTCCGCCTCTCACCTTTCCCAGTGCTTGAATTGCCTGGGGAAGTATAATGCATAAGTAACTCATTGTAAGGCTTCATGCCATTTTAAAGTTTCACCATCACCGGCAGGTTTAAGCCCAGCAACCTGTAAGAGTTTTTTCCTATAGGAACATGTAGTGCAAGTACAGAGTAAATGCAGCAGTAAAATATCCACGTGTATTTTATTTTGGTCAGTCGCAAGGCATTTCAGAGTGCAGGCCCTCACCTTCCCGTAAAGGATAAGTGTTCTTATTTTTGGCATTTCAAAGTGTTTACATGTTGTAGGCAAGTGGTCAGCTCTAATAGTCCACCGCGTAGCACGCATGTAATTACTGGATATTGCCTGGCAACCCAGGTAACTAAACCTTTACCACAATTTTTCCTCACTCCAGACTTCATCGCTCCTCAAAACCTCTAACAATCCAGTTTTAAACAACGGCACCTCGTCAAATGTCGCCCAACTTAGTGGCAAAATCCTTTCGCAATCTAAATTTCTGAACTCTGAAAACTGTAAAATCTCCACCAAAAATTTTTCCCGCCAACTTTTCCCATTACCCACAATGAGGGAGCAACATGGACATCGCAACAGAACAGCAACAGCATTTGGGCGCCTTCCAGATGCCCCCAGGACACCGGGAAGTGTGCCACGTGGTCAGCAGGGAAAAGTGTGTGGAAACTTTGAGCCGCCGCATTGTGGAGATGAGGAAGAAATATGTGCAGGAGAGCGGCCATCTTGGAGAGGCCAGTGATGTCAGACCCACCCACCAACTCATCACCGCATCAGGGGAAAGCAAGCCAGTGCTACCTCCCCACCACCCCTGCTGCACCATGAACTGCGGAACTGCATCGATTGTCATGAGGAGGGATAACTTGAGCGCCGCTCACATCACTCCCGTTTCTCCGTCGTGCCGGTCGTTACCCCCTAACAGGCGCATAGGGGTCTGCTGTTAGAGGAGAAGGCACTTCCTCCCCTTCAATGCCTTGCCGCGCTCCCGCGACCCGGTCAACAGCGCCGTGAGCACGTGGCCGTGTTTGTAAACATGGCTTGGCGGACTCAAGGCAGCGCGCTGGCGCTCTTGTGTCCGCGCTGTCTGTGCTCACTACCATAGGATTTTATATCCAAATATGTACTTGGCACCAACTACTGATGATGTAAACGCAAGTAGAGCCCAATAAACAACTGCGCAGTGGACAACGTGAAACAGAAATCAAATGGGAAAGTGAATTAACAAATAATACAACTACAAACTTTTCAGACAATACAAACAGTGAAATTCCCGCAGAAATTCTGAAACCAAATTTGTGCTAAAACTTGTTATGTGCAGGGCGAGGTACACTCAACCTAAACTGTATGCAATGTAAAACACAATGCCATCATGAGTGACTTGACACCGAAGTCGAGACAGCAAAGGGTGTGTAAAAACTGTAACCAAAAGTTGAACCAACCACAAAGTGCATCTTTCAATTGGGACAATTTCTCCATGGAATTGAAACAGCATGTCACCATGTGTTCAAAAGTGAACTGCCGGGAGAAAATGGGAGCGTGAGCAACAAATGTCGGAGCTGCAACATCATGGTACATGAGTGGTGCCAAATCTCAAACGAGAGACTGTCGGCACAGGGAGCACAATTTTTGTATCACAACTGCACAGTACTGGAGAGCATGGAGCTACTGTCACACGCCAACAGCGCACACGTGGCGGCTGACAACATGCAGATGCAAGGTGTCTAGTCAACACAACAGATGCAGACTCTAACCACAGCACCTCTCCCACTCATACCGCCTACACCTTACTTACCACCACTACTGACCTATTATCCAACAACAATTTTTTCGCACAGCATCCAATCAGTCATGCCACCCATTGTAACTCCTTTTCCTACCGCAACATCAGTGACACCATTCCCAGTAAATCACACAGGAGTAGCAACGGAGAACATGCTCGAACCACAACAGTGTACAAAAAACAGGAAATAGCCAAATTCCACTATGCAACAGTACGATGGCAAGAAGAAACACATGCTGACGCATTTCCAAATTTTACCAACTTTTGCAGGAACACCAACTGACGACCCCACGGCATTCCTAAAAGACTGCACAGACCGATTGAAGAGGTAAGGAGTCTGGGAAAAGGAATGGGCAGGATGTGTGGGCAGTCAGCTACAAAGGGATGCAAAAGTGTGGTGGAATTCTCTAAATCACTACGGGCTGGCATGGGTGGAGTTCGTGCACTCATTCCAATGCAGATTCAGGGGGGGTGCGTTCACGTCCTTGCAGGCCCAGAGCAAACTGATACTTCAGGAACAACAACCAGGACAAGCACTCACCACCTCCACAACCCACAACGTGCATTTGGTACGGTGCGTTCATCCACAGCTCCTGGAAAGAGAAGTTCTGGAGGTCGTGGCAGAAACAGTCCTACTGGAATACCAAGCAGTAATGGTCCCGCTGCTTAATAGCAACATTGAAGAAATGATGAGAGCAGCCATAATTCTAGAGAGAAATCCGTGTCAACCTCACCGCGAATTCAACACTGCATGATGACAGCACGGGCTGCAAAGTGAGGACAGTGTAGAGAACAATGGACAGCCGAGGCAACATTTGAAGCAAACTTTTGGACCAAAACAATCAAAATTCAAAAGTGCAAATTCCAATGTTCAAAGTGCATGGCAAAGTGATTATGGTAAAAGAGACAGTGTGAACAAAATTAACGGGCACCGCGTTGTAAAGTGGGATAAAAGCAGGAAGCTGCAACACGCCTGCTGCTACTGCAAGCCGGCAGAAGTGTACCGCTGGCACAGTCAGTGTCCTAATAACATTCACCTTGACGGATACAAAGGAACAGCGCCCGATCAGCAGGGAAACAAGAGGCAGGGGTAAGGGGGCATGATGCCTCTGATGCAACAGTCCCGCAGAATTGCACTGACTTGACATCTCAAAAAACTCTGATCAACCAGGTGAGTGGTAATATGGTGCAGTTTATTCCCATCCCTGTATTCACCAACGGAAAACCATGTCACGCATTGATTGACACCGCAGCTTTGCATAATTTCCTCCAGCCGCATTTCGTAAACAAACATGACGTTACACCTACCAAGCCTGTGATCAGGTTCGCTACAGGCCAGCATAGTAGTGCCGCGATAGGGCAGGCAACTGTGGCAGTACAAGTTCGCAGCTTGGATACCATAACCACTGCAATAACAACCACAGAAATAACTGAGGAGGCAATTTTATGCAACTAAGTACGGTTGTAGAAACTGCTTCAAGGCGCACTCATTTTGGCGCAAAGGAAAGGCGAACAGTGTATAATATTGGCATACATGTAGCGGATAACACTTCAAGGGTTTTATTAAAAGAATTTGAGCATAGCATACTGCCACAATATCAGGGCTTGTTACAAAGATTGTTAAATGAATTTATGGATGTATTTGCCCAGCATGACACGTTAAGATGAACAACTGACAAAGAGCATTAAATGCCTCACCAAGTATGTATCATTAAAGAGTAGATAAAAATAAATGTTAGCCGACTACGTAATAGAACCCAAACGCAGTCAATTTAACTTAGACATAACACTTGCACTAAAAAAAGATGGAGGATGGCGCTTTTGTGTAGATTTTCGGCCAGTTAACCAAGTAATGTTTAGTGCATTACTGCCCTACATAAGTGTCAAAGACGCACTTCACTTACTAGGACGAACAAAAATCTTAACATCATTGGACATCAGGAGAAGTTACTGCCAAATTCCGGTTAAGCAGCAAAACCATGAGAAAACTGCTTTCACCACACCGGATGGAAGGTGTTTCCAATATTGTGCGAAGTCTTTTGGCTTAAAATGTGCACCTGCAATATTCCAACCCTAGATGGTATGAGTACTTGATGACCTTGTCAGAGAATTCAAATTTACATATCTAGATGACACAGTTATATGGTCAGAGAGTTGGAAGGACCACGTACATCATTTGTCAGTTGTTGGAAAGGCTCACAATGAATGGACTCACATTTCGGTACAAAAGTGTTACATTGGCAAGACAAGTCTAGATTTCCTAGGACACATGGTTAGCGAACACTGGAACAAAAAACCAATCCTGGATCAGTTGAACCTGATTGAAGGCTACTGAACGCCTCACAAACGCAAACAACTGTGTAAATTTCTTGGACTAAACAGCTGGATGCGCGTATACATTGAGAACTTCGCAATAGTAACAGCTCACTTGACCAATTTACTATCACTGCAAAAACGGTTTGTATGGACAGAGGCAGCAGAACAGGCTTTCCAAGAAATCAAAGTTCGGTTCATGTCATGTCCCACACTAGCTAGATATGACACCACACAGCTGATGTATTTACAGACCGACGCCAGTCAGGAGGGGCTGAGTGCAGTCCAGTATCAATGCGTAAGTGATGGTGTTAAACACGTCATAGACTTTGCAAGTGTGAAACTCGGTCAGACTGAAAGAAGGTACAATGTGAACGAGTAAGAATGTTTGGCAGTGGTATGGGCAGTAAAGCAGTACGGTACCGAGCGTACCTAGAATATCAGAGGTTTACCCTGTGGACAGATAATCGCTGTCTCATCTGGTTGAGCAGAATGAAGGAGGAGCATAGCAAGCTGACCCAGTGGGCATTGCATCTACAGGCATATGACTTTGTCGTAGAGCA
Organism: Dryococelus australis; assembly: GCA_029891345.1. Classification (NCBI taxonomy): domain Eukaryota; kingdom Metazoa; phylum Arthropoda; class Insecta; order Phasmatodea; family Phasmatidae; genus Dryococelus; species Dryococelus australis. The sequence continues at coordinate 14,465,806 of CM056993.1, forward strand.
CATTCCCGGGAATGAGAACGAGTTAGCAGATGCGCTATCATGAGCACCGGATTCGGAACCATTGTTTATGATGAGGCAGAATAGGACAAAATTCTCCCGTCAGTTTTCTAAGAACCATTACATGAAGCAAATTTGCAACAATTGAACGTTGTCAACAAAGATGATGTTATTAGCGAGTTGTACCACAAGGTAGAAGATGTGCAAAAAAGTTATGTAGTAGCGCAAGCACAAAGTCAGAAGTGCGCAAATGAGAGAGTGGAATAGTGGTGAATGCTTGATAATATACTAGAAACGTGTTCACCCAAGGCCATGAGAAAGTGAAGATTGTTTGAACCATCTCGTATGAGAGAGAAGGTATTTGCACACGTGCAGCACAAGTCACGTGGCAGGGCACCCAGGCACCGATCAAACAATTCGCAATGTTAAAGAACAGTTTTTTTTGGCCCGGTTTGTAATGCGACATGCGTTAGTACGTACGCAACTATGAACAGAAGTTCAAATCCCACCACACAGATGGCACGCAACAACAGCCGAGACTTCCAAAAAGACCATTCAAGACCATCAGCCTTAACCTCATGGGTCCATACCCCAGATCAGCAGAGGACAAGAAATTTATCTTGGTAGTTACAGATAATTTTTCAAGGTGGATTGAGGAAAACGCAATTAACAGCGTACATGTCATAAGCATAGTGAAAGTGTTACAAAATGAGTTCTTTGCACGATGGGAGTACCCAAGGCAACTGTTAGCAGATAATGGTACCCAGTTCACTGGCAGGAAGTGGCAGGAGGAATGCACTTTGTGCAGGTGTACTACTTAAAGATGGCAGTGTAACACCCACTTGTGAACCCCATGGAGCGTCGCAACCAAGACCTCAAGACGCAAATGTGACTCAATGTAGCGGACAAGTATACCAGCTATGCTGAACATCTGCCCCCCTCTATACACTTAGCCGGCGTGTGAACGTAGCCACTGGCCAAACACCTGCAGACGTTTTGTTAGGGCGCAACCAGGCCCTGCCAGGAGAACAAAACTGCCCGTGGAACATAGCAATGAGTAGTACAGAGGACGGTGAGCAGCAACGGGAAGAGCACAACCAAAGGCACAGAGAGCAGAGACAAAACCAGAAAGAATACGCTGTGAGGTGAGTCCCACACAGCAAAAAGCCACCCCCAGCGCTGCAATTGGGACAGCAGGTTTACCTACACGTTCATCTGCAGTCAGCTGCCCATCAAAACTTCTACGTGGACCTGGCAGTAAAATGGAACAGACTGCACCAGGTAGTCCGGAGCATTGGGCTAACTATGTACTTGGTCCATGTGGGAAGAAAGTAAGTGAAAGCACACTGGGATGACATTCGTTTTGCACCCGGAGATGTCGCCGAAGAAGACGTCCCCTGTACTCTACAGCCCCACGATGGCGACCAGCCTACTAAACTCCGAGAGCAAGTGAGCAATTCCCATAGGAGGGCCACCACCTGTGACTCAGGTTTTGCTGATGCCGGACATGGCCATGTTCCCCAGGTATTGGAATGAGAAGAGTCAAGGTGATGAGAACGGTGTGGCGCAAACAGAAGTCATCGCCTCAGACACCACAGCAAGTGAAAGAGTGCACGAGAAAGTAATGGAGGAACAAACAAGGGAGCAAGAAAGGGAGGTTTCGACGTTGATGGTGCACGATGGTGACGTCCAATGCGAGCATCAGGATCGCAGGGCAGGGGAGAAAGGTGCGTCCACACCCTCACCAGAATGGCCAGCAGCGGGTGCCAAGAATCCGTCGCCCGACGCACCGGCACCAAGGAAGAGTGCGGCAAATGGCTAGCCCTGCCATGCTCAATGATGTAGTGCCTACCAGCACCACCGTTGGAGTATTCGGGCTGCAACTGGCGCCAGCAGCTCTGAAAAGTGGTCAAACGATTGATGCTGCAACGCCCAGCATCATAGTGCCTTCACTGAGTGGAAAGGCTACTGACACCAACGCAACAGCAAGTGGACCAGCGTCTGCTGGAGGGTCGTAGGGTGATCAAATCCCCCCCCCCCCCCCCTTCCTCGTAGTTATGGACTGTTCGGATCGCTCCTAACAGCGGCACGGTCTAGAGCAGAGTAAGAGCACAGACAGCAGTAGCAGTGGTGACAACGACGGGAATGAGTCGGCCGGCTCATTTTTCCTGCAACAGTCACGACGTCAGGGACATACACCATCAGCATGTACTACTTGAGGGAGCGCCATGATGCCCCGCAAGCAGCAGAGTAGCAAAGAGCAAAGCAACACGGAGCAGCAACCACAGCCGTCAACTTCACAATGTGGGGAGCCACTCAAGCGTTCCTAAAAGGCAGCAGAGCAGCAGGAAGTGCTTATGCTGTAACTGAAGGTGTAATGGCTGCAAATGGTTTTACCGGGTGATGAAAATGAAGGGGGGAGGGGTGACGCATTCCATATTCCCCTCGCCCAAGACCGTTGGTCCACTACAACGCGCTCCACAGTGCAGCAGAGAGCTGCATTCTACTGAGTGCGCTGGTGCACCAGTGCGATGCACTGTCCCTTGACAATATTTTCTTCACTGATGAATATTAGTGGTATCAACAGTCAGATTATTTACACCTCAAACACAAATGACACAATGGCAAGGCAAATGTTTCTGAAAAACTTGGCTTTGCAACTCATGAAGCCACATCTCATTGCAAGTTCATCAGTCTTGTATGACGCCAGCTAACAGCCCGCAGCGCTAGAGCCCATGACGGCGCACACCATGCACGTGTGCAAAGAGGCCAATATTTAGAACTTTCACATATATACTATTTTGCAGTGTAAAATGTGTCTTGCATTTTTATTTTTCAGAGTTTGAAATGTTTTAAAATGTTTTAAAGTGTTTGTTGTCAATTTGAAAATGTTTGGTTATGAAATTCAAAGTACCCATGGCACCGAGATTAAGAACACTAATATTCCGGCATGAACACTGCCATACAGAGACACTAAATTAATTTGAAAAATCCACAGGAAAATTATAAGATGTAAAACAATATTTAATTTATTTGTGCCATTTTTTTCAATAATAAAATATTTTATTTGGCATGCATAGCACTTCCGTTTATGCGAACCCGGTAGATGGCCATGGTAGGTCCGCGCAATGCTTGCCTCTGGACAGTCTGTCGTAGGAGGCTGGCAAGATAAGACACTGTCACGTGTACACTACAACTTTTGTTCACTGATGTAGGTTTCCATAGTCAATTTAGTTTACTAGTCAACCTTTGCTTGCGTACGTTTTGCCAGACATTTCCCCAGCATTATGCTTCGGCTTAAATAATATATTTCGCCCTTGTGGTATTTATCAAACATAATCGAGGAGAGAGGAGAAAGCTGTCGGACAGGTCACGCGACACGCGCATGCCTATGTTAGTGGCGTTCCAGTGTAATTTCCGTATTATTGCTACGCTCAAATTTAAGGGCTTGTTTTTATGAATGTTTTTTAAGGGTATTTTCATGTTTGAATATTTTATGGCAATTTCGTGTACAACCTCGTGGCTAACCTATGCCAGTCTATATCTGCGCCATCCATGCAGTTTGAGTGTTTATTTGCATTAAATCATGTGCACTACAATTTATTTCAGTGTTTTATGTATGTTTCATTCAGGGTTCAATGTATTTTTCGTGTAATTTATGCTTTTTATATTTGACCACACGGTCATGTTAATGTTAGATTTTACCGCCATCAGGCATGCTACATGCCTGCAATCACTTAAATCGTGAAGAAGATAATTTTCTCTCTCAGAATAGTGTTTTGTCTGAATTTAATTTGCCATTTTTAAGAAGAAATATTGCAATTTGATCTGCACCACGTGGTCCGCTATGAACATTATCCAGCGGCATCCGTGCCACCTAAGCTTGTTTTCACACATGTGTGTGTTCATTGTGAATACTCATCTCGTGCCCCATCATCTTTTAAGGGTCTTTATGTATTTTGCATAATTTTTGCAAGTTGTGTACGGTGCAATTACTTCCATCCTAGCCGGCTCTGTGTATAGGCAGTCACCACACTACACATGTGCTGGTGGGCGAGCCCAGACGAGTTTGCATTAGTGATGCCAAGTAATCACATGTGTTGAAATGTTTTCATCAAGGGTTTAATTTGTAATTCACTATGTCCTGTCTTCAGGGAAAAACCATCAGTCCACCCTAGCGGTTGTCTGCCCTCTTCCCTTGTGAAGGCTGTGCTTTCATGCACCTCGGTGAGATCATCCATCTAGGCGTGCGCTAGAATAATTGTGGGCTGGGGAGCACCCAAGCGGAATTGGCTAGTCATGACCGAGACAGTAATAATTTCATTGGCACGTTGATGTGTACGCACAGTAACAGTAAAAGCACGCATCAGTAGTGACAGTGTACTAGCCACACGTATTTTATTAAGTGTTTATTTCAAGTGATGTTTAGTAAAAGTTTAGTATTGCCAATGTGTTTGTAAGTAGGCACAAGTCAGATGGACACACAGAACCCACAGCATCCCTGAGAACCCTGAGTCTCAACAATGCGGTGATTGGGAAGCACCGCTGGCACCCATATAATCAGTAAGTAATTTGTGTCATTGTTCGTCTCGTTTCCATCCTGACAGCATCAAGTTACTGTAAGATTCCTTAAATTCATTCCAAAATAGCTTGGTAGGTTGGAGGCTTTAAAAAGCACGTGCGAAAATATCCAGAAAATATTAATATATTTTTACATAAAGTAAATAAACGTAATTCACCATATGCGTCCTATGTTCCAAATTGAACCTATCCAAACATCGTAAGTATAGTTAGTGGCTACTACATTGATAAGACTGCCTTGAAGTATTGTCTTTTAAAAGTATTTAATGTGAGTGTTATTGAAATGTAATATTTTTCAGCCATAACTGCAGACTTGTGAAACATTTTGTATTATACATTAACACATTTTATATTTCATGTAAAATAACATGTAAGCGTTGTTCAAATACTTGTAACAGAGGGACCATTCTGTAAAAACAAAATTCTCTGTAAATGTTTTAATGTAGACAAATATTTCTAAATACTCACTTCACCATTACAAAAATAACATTTCATTTCTTAGATTCAACTTAAGGGCGATTCAAAACAATGCCACAATTTTTATTTCGCCACAAATAAAATGTTAAATAAAACTAAAGAAAGGCTGGCGTGTTTGGTCCCAAATTGCGTGGCTGCCGCGATTGCGAAGGAAGTGTGTACAATACAGCAACTCAAGTTCATGACCAAGCAAACTACTAGCAAAACTCTCTGCGACAGTAATACCACAGGCCCGCTTGTTCCAAGTACACACACTCAGCAGGGAAGACAAGTGCAGCTCCTTCACAATGTTTCCCTTCTTACTCAACTATCCTACCCACTCTTCCTACCGTAGCGAAGAGGGTGTATTCAACTGACTCCTATTCCTCGCTATGGAAGAAAAGAAACAAAGACATCCAAACAGTGCAGCTCCTTCACAATGTTTCCCTTCTTACTCAACTATCCTACCCACTCTTCCTACCGTAGCGAAGAGGGTGTCATCAACTGACTCCTATTCCTCGCTGTGGAAGAGAAGAAACAAAGACATCCACACAGTGCAGCTCCTTCACAATGTTTCCCTTCTTACTCAACTATCCTACCCACTCTTCCTACCGTAGCGAAGAGGGTGTCATCAACTGACTCCTATTCCTCGCTATGGAAGAGAAGAAACAAAGACATCCACACAGTGCAGCTCCTTCACAATGTTTCCCTTCTTACTCAACTATCCTACCCACTCTTCCTACCGTAGCGAAGAGGGTGTCATCAACTGACTCCTATTCCTCGCTGTGGAAGAGAAGAAACAAAGACATCCACACACAAGCTTTCCCAGTTTTAAACCCGACTGAGGAAAGTCACTTATCAAACGTCGGGGAGGATGTTATGGTGGGCACTAATATGAACCTGCCTTTAAACGAACATACTCGTTGAGGCAAATGAATGTCAATACATCGTTAGCTGCAAGGACACATCAACACGAGCCTACGGGGACAAAACAAGCTCTCTGCAGTTTCCCCACGAGGCAGAAGGTAAAACAGGACAAGTTTATAATACATAATCGTTAATATAAGCATTTCACACCCGGAAAAGCTGTCTGTCTGCAGCCAGTCACTGCGGCGAGAAGATACTGCCCTTGATGCAGCGCCATCATGCACAACCGTTGTTTCCGTAATGACGACCGGCCTATGGTGACGTCTCAACAGAAGGTGAGCATGCAGATATGGACATATTGACTAAATAAATATGTAGCACTAATCTAACTAAATATTCCTCCGCACGTTACAGTAAATGTATTTGTATTATAGTGTCTTAAACCCAGATATAACTCTAAATAGTATAACCCTTTTTATACTTTGTATATTGTGAGTTAAGATTGACAGATACCAATATAAAATGCTAACTGAATGTTTAAAAAGTAAAAATATACAAATCATTACAATTGGCACTGAGTTATCCAGGGCATGTTAAATAAAACATACACTAATGGCAAACGTAGTGCCAAGGAACTATTACTTAATGTATAATGTGTCACAAAATGATCATACAAATTTTGCAAGTAGTATCTATTAATAAGTGACTGATATTAATGAGTGACTGATGAAGGTCAATAAAAGTCATTGTGCATGATCTCATTCCACAGATTTGCTCTGTTTCTATGTCATAGAACTGGCATAAAATTTATTTATTACTACTGATGCTGTCGGGTGCGAGACGAGACGAATGATGACACAAATACTTACTGGAAATTTGGATACCAGCGGTGCTTCCCAATCACGGCACTGTTGAGACTCAGAGTTCTCACGGATGTTGTGGGTTCTGTGTGTCCATCTCACCCGTGCGTACTTACAAACACGTTGGCAATACTAAACTTTTTACTAAACATCACTTGAAATAAACACTTCATAAAACATATGTGGCTAGGGCACTGTCACTACTGAATAAAAGATATAAGTTCACTGTAGACTTGTTTTTATTGATATTATTCATACACATCAACGTGCCAATGAAATGATAATCTTGGTCATGACTAGGCAATTCCGCTTGGCTGCTCCCCAGCCCGCAATTAATCTAGTGCACGCCGAGATGGATGATCTCACCGAGGTGCGTGAAAGCACAGCCTTCACAAGGGAAGAGGGCCAACAGCCACTAGGGTGGACTAACGGTTTTTCCCTGAAAACAGGACACAGTGGATTACAAATGAAAACCCTTAATACATATTAACACGTGTGATTACTCGGCATCACTAAAGCAAACTCGTCGGGGCTCGCCCTCCAGTACGTGGTTAGTGTGGTGACGGCCTATACACAGAGCCAGCTAGGACGGGAATAATTGCACCGTACACTAATTACCAAATTACATAGACCCTTGAATGATACATGAAATAAGATGGGACACGAGATGAATATTCACAATAAACACACACGTGTGAAAACAAGCTTATATGGTGCGGATGCCGTTGGATGAAGTTCGTAGTGGGCCACATGGTGCAGGTGATATTGCAATATTTCTGTGTGGAAATGGCAAACTAAATTCAGATCAAATATTATTCTTGTTGAGAAAGTTATTCTCTTTACAATTAAAGTAGTTACAGGCTTGTGACATGCCTGATGGCGGTAAAATCAAACAATAACGTGACAGCGTGGTCAAGTACAAAAGCATCAGTTTACGTGAAAAATACATTGAACCGTAAATAAAATTGACATAGAATTCTGAAATAAATGATTGCACATACGATGTTACATAAATAAACTCTTAAAATGCAATGATGGTGCATACAAATACTTGGCTTCGGTCGGCCACGTGGTTTTACGTGATGTCGCCGTAAAATATTCAAACACGAAAATTACCCTCAAATACATACATAAAAATAAAGCTCTTAAAATTGCGTGTAGCAATAATGCAGAAGTTACAATGAAATACCATAAACATAGGCGGATGGCGCCTGATTCAAAATGCATGGGTCGCATGACCTCTCCGACATCTTTCTACTCCTTCTCCTCGATTAAGTTAAAAATGCCAGAAGGGCGCAAGAAATTAAAAAGCGGAAGCATAATGCTGGGGAAAATGTCAGGCAAAAAAGTATGCAGGCAAAGGTTAAACGGTAAGCTAAATAAACTATGGAAACCTAAATCAGTGAACAAAAGTTGTAGTGCGTACGTGACAGTGTCTTACCTCGCCAGCTCTACTTGACAGACTGTCCAGATACAAGCATCGCACGGACCTACCATGGCCGCCTACGGGGTTCACATAAGCGGAAGTGCAATGCACGCCGAGTAAAATATTTTATATTGAAAATAAAATGGCACAAATTAAATTAAATATTGATTTACATTTCTATAATTTTCTTATGAATTTCAATATGATTTTTGTGTCTCTTTATGACTGCATTCATGCCGGAATAGAAAGAGTTCTTAATCTTGGTGCCGCAGGCACTTTGAATTTTATAGCCAAACAAATAAAATGAGTACAAGCACTTTAAAACATTTAAAGACATAATAAACACTGCAAAGACAATATAACACATTTTACACTGAAAATAACATTTATATGAAAGTTCAAAATTATCGGCCTCTTTGCGCACGTGAGGGACACATGACACTTGCGTGGTGAGCGCCGTTATGGGCTCTAGCGCCGCTGGCTGTTGGCCGGTATCACTACCTTGTAATAAGTAAATATTCTTTTATGTATGAAGACTTTCTCAACAGCATTGGATTGCTTCGGGAATTTAGTAGTAAAGGATATTCACTGTAAAGTGAGCACTTTTCAAACGCCTCTCATTTGGAATAATAATCAATAAGCATGCTTTACTTTAACCTTAGACGTTAACTTCCGAGTGCGGTGGAATACACACACTGTGTTTATTACTTGCATGGCAATATTTATTTAAAAACATGTTTAAAGGATAAAAAAATGGCTGAAAGGAAAAAGTAACCAGGCCGTCAAAAGTACTCACTTTACCATGAACAGCCTATACCCGTTTAACTCCTGGGCCAAAACCAGTTATTTCTTTCTACTAAAATGACATCCATGCAATATGGACTAACCCCTGGTTTATGTTACATTTCTGACAATAGTTGTTTGACAGCTGTTTTCCAAACACCTTTTATACTAAAATGGGTTTCATCTAAAAAATGTTTTCAAAATAGTATCTCAAAATCATTGGTAACTATGCATTTTTAATTACGTATTACTGTAAAGAGACCGTTGAAAGGACACTTACAAAAATGTTTTGCCAACTAAAATAAATATCTTTTTAACCGATTGGTAAACATGTAGGTTACCTATCTCAAAATTATTGCTCTCTCACATATCACTGTAAAAATGCTGAGAAAATAAAGTGTGGTTGTTAATATGATAGATGGCTATGAGTTAACATGAATATTGAGGTAAATGTTGTAAATTTGCTGTAGTTTACAAATATAATAAAATTCATGTTAGCTGCTTTATGTAGTTACATATAATGTTAAACTTACCCATTTTGGTTTTTGTTTCTAGATCAGTATATTTAAACAGCAGCAAACAACCACAAGCAGTTGTAGATATGTTATAAAGTATGATAACTGCTGAAGTATACCGATAAATGTGTATTGTGATAAAGTAAAATGATAAAGGTGTATTTACTTATGTGGCCTAAGCATGATAATACAACTGATAATATAAGTATGTAAAACATGATTCTCAACTAAATCAATTACTTTTTTTTGTGATAAGAATTTTTTGGAGATAACGTATTATCAGTGTTAATTGGCGAGGCAGAAGATGGTAGCAGTAGTAATGCATGGCTGTAATTTTGAGCACAGACTCTATCTAGGGTCGCGATGCAGCATACATCTTCTGCTCCGTTGTTGGCCATGGAGCATGATAAACACATGTACAGGGGAGAAGGGCGACATATTTTAGGAATGAGCATGACTACATTCTTGTTAGATCAAGAGCCATCCGGCATTTATTGCACAGCAAAATAATATTAAAATGAGCAGGGTGCTACATGAACTCAAAAGGAAAAGAACCAATATATTATTTAACACTGTGGCATACAAACTCCTGCATGACACCTCACCTGAACCAGCATGAAAGTACACCAAGTTATATTACTATTAAAAAGCCTGCAGTTAAAATTAATTAATTACCGAGTCCTCTGAATCAATGGAAGGACCAAGGCCTGCTGCAGGGTAAAATAAAAGGTTTTAAATGAATTACATCAGACAGAACTACAAATCAGCGATAGCACAGCTTAGGCCCCTACAGGCCGTGTCGCATGCGTTTGTCCGGCTTGAGCGCTCCCACGAGAGACTGCAGAATGGCAGTCGGAAGCTGGGACGCTATACTATGCCAGAAATGCAGGCCCTGTTGAGCCACAAGCATGGATATGGAGCATAAGGGTAACTATGCTGAGTACAAGAATGTGCATAGGAGTACATAGGAAACAAACACAACAGGAGTGCATGGCAAAACACTTACACAAACCCTTGAAAGAAAACCTTAACCCAACAATAAATCATATCCTCTTTAGCCATAGCCCACCTTCGGTGCACTTGACAAATGCATCACACACACCACATGCATTAAACGCATTGCAGAGCCTTGCACCTCGTGCGTGCGTGACCCATGACACGCTTATGCCAGCCGAGGGACGAGGTCAGACGACAACATATAATGTGAGGTTTAAGCATTTGATATATTTATTAATTAGTAATGTAATGCCTGTTTCCAGTTCGTAATTCCAGAAACTTGAACTATGGAATGTTTCTGGCAATTTAGGGCACCGGTTCAAATAAAAGTCAGTAATTTTCTCCATACGAATTTTATGCAGCATCTCTCCTCCCTTAGCTCGTCCGTCCCGCCACAATTGCGCAGCAACAATGCGCTCTTTACTGGGGATGAGTCATGCCTAGAAAGCGGTGGCCACTCTTGCTTGACTCCAACACTGGAGTCAGGTGGCCACCCCACTTTCATGCCCACAACAGGTAATTTTTCAGGGCATGAAAATCTAGAGGAGTACTCAGTAGAAATACCATGGGGGAAACAAGTTCAGCGAGGATGATACAATGGTTTTCCTGTTCCAGTAACCCCTCGTGTGCTCCCATTATTCAGTGTTTATGTCCCCATGCATGTGTTGTGTGTGAAGTGCAAGTGTGCAATTTAAGCGGGCCAAATTATAGTTTATTGTCAATAACGATAATTCATCGAGAGCCATGAATTATCATTATTTTGAGGGTAATTGAACATGACTGCTCTACAACCCTCCTGGTGAATAATGGACTCAGCCAGCACAAGCTACCTGCTGCTACCATTCAATGTTCCAAATTCAGGGAGCAATTTAGTTTCAAATACGTTAATTATTAATGCAAAGTGCCACAACCACACAAATACTACAGCAACATGCTGGGAAAGGTAGCACTGTTACTATTCTTAGTTACGTTGCTGAGTAATTATAGTGCCAACATATTTATTATAATCATGTTGATTGCTTACATAATGAAATGTAAAGTGTTTCATGTGTAATTTCTTCAAGGGTAGGGCCTACATAACATTCTATAGTAGATAACATACAACAGTACATAACATTCAATAGTACATAACATTCAACAGTACATAAAATACAACAGTACATTACATACGTTTATGTAAATATCATAAAAACAAGGTATTAACAATTAAGGTTACATTTAGCTGCAAGTGTGAGATCGTTTATGCTAAAGTTAAATAAGTAAAGAAATAAATAAATAAAAATAATTAAGCCTATAGAAGTGAAATTGGCAGGTAACTAATAATAGATACCTAGTTAGACTTACTTTCTGGGATATATGGGAAAGTTATTTAAAACAAATAAGAAAAGCATACATATGCAGTTAATCAGATAAGCTTAACAAGATATTGTCCTAACGTGGTTTGGCAGCTTGCAAGAGGCGAAGGATGCCTGGTTTGAGAGAACCCAAGATGCATGGGTATTTATCACAGAAAAGCTGAAAGTCGGGTAGGGTGCCAGCTCATCTATGGCACGGACAAGCACAAGGACTCTGCTCTCTCAGGGCAGTAGCTAGTCGACAGCCCCGTGGTGTATCCCTCTTGTAGCTCACGTTTATGAATAAAGTACACAAAAAGTCATTGATGCCTTTACATTACATAAATGAGCATGTGGACAAAACTCTGGAGTGGGCCAAAACCTGAGGAAATTCACGTTAAAATGAATGAAGATGAGAGACACTGTAATTATATATAGTGATTGAAAGAGGAACATAAAAACAATCAAATAAACAAAATCCCTCGAATGAAGTGGGCATGGCGTACCTACAAGGTCTGCCTCAGCAGACATTGTGAAAAACACTCAATAGTATGTGAACAGTTTAAGGAGGTAAAATCTCTGGGGCCGCAAGTCTACGGAGATGAGAGTGCGGCGCTGTAGGAGAAAAGAAATAATTTAAATGTTCCAGTATAAAAATCACTTACAATGGCTGTTACTGGTTAGACAAAGGCAATGATGTTCCCCTGCAACGCGGAATGCTTGCACTCTCCTAGACCCGCCAAACTAGACTGAGGAGGATGACATGGAGATGCTGTTACCAAGCGTAGATCTCCCGCCAGTTCCGTGAGGGAAAAAGCCATTACACATATCTTACAAACAAGTACATGTAAAACTGAATACAACATAGTAAAACACTTGGAGGAATTAAGGTATTAATTCCGACATGTTTTTATTTCTTTTAACTGTTCAGTATTTTTGTTGCTATGCATCTCGGGGAAAATTTTGATAGCTTGAAAAAGCCTGAATGGACTTGCAAAAAAAAATCATATAAAAACTACACAAGGCATTTTACATACAAGATACCCTTCAAAACACTTCAGTAAAGTGAACATTAATTTAGTGAAAGATCAAGGGATTTAAGTTTGGGTGCTTGACATGGCGGCTGCCGGAACTACCAAGATCAATTTACTGTTCACGTTAATGAAAACTGAAAACATAGCATCAACTCTCAAAAATTATGCACTGAATTTAGAGTGTCTCCAAATGTAGATCTATTTCACATCGTAGGCTACATGGCCAGGCACTCTTTAATTTATTAAGAAGCACTGAGGGGAAGCAAACGGGAGATAATGATACCACGTATTTACTTTAGACTGTACTTTCAGGGGATCACAACACTTGTCCAATTTAATAACAGACAAACTAGATCTGCTTTGGCGAGCGGGTCATTTGGATCACTTAATGGGTCACTTAATCTGTTCTTGCATGAACAGTACAGGGAACCGTGCACGACACGCATGGCTGTGCGTGGCTGATGCACAGTGAGCAGCATTGGTCTACTCCCGAGAAGGGCAGCAAGGACTATGTCAGTCCCAATCATCAATGGTTCTGCTAAGCCATTCTTTTACTCTTCTTTTGAAAGTGACCTTGTTTTTATAGACTTAATTTCTTTTGGTAGTGAGTTAAATATTTGAAAGCCTACGTAAAGGCTAATGATCCATAATTTGTATTGACATGTTTTAAGTATAAGTTTCTATGCCTTTCAGTGAGTTTGCGTGGATGTGCTGATTTGAGTTTGTTATTCTGTGACAGTTGCTTCCCCAGTGTTGTCTAGTTTGTATAACGTCTGCATCTGCAGCAGTGCTTATTCTCTACTTCGGTGGAGCTGGCTATCTCTACCTTGTTCCCTTCCTCGATCCCCTACCTTAACTCCCCACCTTTCACATCACATTTTGTATAGTAGGGATTGAGGTTATATATACCCTGATTTACCCTCCTCTCCTTCTATTCGACCTCTCCCGGCACTACAAGCATGATCACGATGGACCTGCGTTTCGGTTACTTGCACAGCTGAGGAGCTGTGTGACAGCTAGGGCTCCTTGTCAACTTTGTGAATGCCGAGGACGTTACGGCATTTAGAATGTATTGAATTAATATGCTGCCATTTACGGGAGAGCGACAGAAATGGTGAGTAGTAGACAAGTACACAATTTTGGTGAGGGTATTTAATGTGTTTTAACGTGTTTATAGTAATTTTTTGTGCTTATGTAGTGGGATCCGCAGTAGGGTAGGGTTTTCTAAATTCTGTTTCCTTCTAGCACATTCAAAATTCCTTTTAGGCTAACTAATCTGCTTTGCTGTCTGTGTTTTTCCAGTCATTTTAAAGTACAGTGTTCATGTTGTGCAGGCCCATTTGGCTTGCTCAGCCTAGTTGTTTTTTAGAAGACGTCACAGTCTACTACTAGCCCGGACTCGTATATTTTTGAAGTCTGTGTTGTCAATTTTTAATCTCTGGGACCTTTGATCAGGGCTCAGAATATGTCTACTCATTTTACGAGCTGCCTCCCAGGCTGTATCATTTTTAATAAGAACTTTTAATATGAATTTTTAAGCTGTATTTTTACGTCGAGGTGTGCTTTCCTTTACCTTTCCCGGGTGCCACACCTCGCTTGTGTTTGTATCGCGTTGATTTTGAAACAAAATATTTTAATCTCATCAGTATTTAAAAAATGGTCAAGCTACTTTGTAATTTACACATATTTTAATTGTCACATGAAATATTAAGATCGCAATGCACGACGTGAGATAAATAATGGTATCACACATTTGTATTCAATTGGGTTCGTGAAAACCCTTTCTGGTCATTGGACACACCAGGATATTTTGTAACCTAAAATAAATGTTGGTGTGTTTATTAATGGAAACTATAAATGAGTTATTGGATATTTCATTCTGAATAGGTAGTGTGATGAAACTGAGCCCAAGCTCTGTGATTTATTTTCAGGCGATAGAATTAATTTTTTACCTGAGTCTACAAACTATATAGTGTTTTGAGAAAGCTTTCTATAATTTTATTGAAACATTAGTTGTGGAATAGGGCAGCTGAGATCTGTGGTAATAAAGAAGGAATTTGTGGTGTATCAAGTGGAATGTAATGTGAGTTACGTATTGATATTAATGTTTATTGGTAGCTTATTGCTGCATATGTTGTGAATGTATAATAATATTTTTTGAGGCTCTTTATTTTATGAATTTTCAACGCCTGTTGGTATCATACGTTTTAACACTTGTGGAGCCTGGGGAAATTATTTTGAAGTGATGTACCTGCATTTAAAGATATTTTGTATTGTATAGATATTTTTGAAAAAATACAAACCAGTGAAACCTTGTAATGTACAATTAATTTGTGTCAGTTTGCCACAATTCGTTAACAATTTATATATGGCAGCCATTATATTTAGTGAGTATAGTCCTCTGTTCGGTACTATATTTCTACAAATGTATATGTTTTCGTATTATAGGGCCTAGGTAAACCAAAAACAGTTTTTAAAGCTTTATTTTGAGCTACTCGCATAGGTTTGAGAATACATATATTGCTTAGATGAGCTCCAAACTAGGCTCTGATACTGGAGATGGCTGTAGACCAAAGAGTAACATACTAGTAACTTTATTCCATTTGGTACTCTATGATCATGCAATCTCCTTAGCATACTCATTGCAGGTAACATTATTTTAAAAACATTACTACAATTGTTAACCCAGGTAATATGTTAGTGTATTATTAGTTCCAGTTACTTCAGGTTATTTGCTTAATTTAATTGTGTTAGTTCTGACGCATGACACATTTTGGCGCTTCTGTGAAGCGCTCTCTACATGACCGACTTTGCCACATCATGAGCGGCAATTACCATTGGGCAAATCAACCCCAAATAAAAACAATAATGGAGGCGGGACACATGAATTAATCTACAGTTGACAGAAACTCATTGCACCCATTAACCACGTGATCCACGCTTTTACTGTTCTTCAAGACTCTACAAGAAGTCGTCACATCAATGCCCCTCCCTGAAGAAGCGACCATTTCCACTTTGCCACTCTCGCTAAGAAAGCCCGCAAGGTTTGGTTTGAATTTTGCACTGCTGAAGGAATACGGTCCGCCCAGCAGAAAGTCACTGCCTCCATGAGCACATGAGGGAAATATGTGTCGTTGCCTCGCACCGCTCGAGATAAGGATCCAGGAACCAATGTGTGACAAAATAAGCTCCACCCCCAAGAGGCGGGGTTAATTCCCCTGCACCCCTCCGAGTGCCGGTGAACTGGGAAATTCAGTATGAAAGGAATTCCAGAGCAGACCTCAGGAGTGACTTCTGGTTGTGAAAGCCGTTGGTGTTAGCACAGGGCAGAGTCCCTCACCTGTGCTGGTGACCACGGAAGTACCAGTGGCTGATGACGACGCCATCCAGCTCCGAAGGACCATCATCAACCAGAAGGCCCTCAACCTCTTTGGCCGCCTCCAGCCACCCTTGTAGGGTTGCCACCATCCAGAAGCATTCCACCTCTTTGGCATCTGCCAGCAGCTTTCAGAGTCGTCAACGGCTACCAGAGGGTCCAGAAGACATCATCCCTGCCGATTCCTCCACTTCTTACTTTCTCACTACCACCCAGGTATTGAAGGCCACTGCAACGACGTCTCCTCTGGACGATTCTTAAGGCCCTAGCCCGGCCACGTCTTCACCGCTTGGGTGAAGACCTCTCTATTGCTAACTACACCCCGAGGTTCCTTCCAGACAACCCCTTAATTCAATTAGGTGAATTACCTTATTGGGCTATCTGACGATTAAAGTATTTTCACACTTTAATTTACCACACATCATATATTGTTTTATCCAGGTTGCCTCCACCTGGCATTGACATAATTGACTTCTGCACTTTTCAATGTGAAATAATTACTTTCTTTATATATTGGTTAGGAGAGTGTGACTTCACGTGTTGTAAATATTTCGCTTTTCAATACGTCTTCATTAAAACGTATTTTGATGCCGTGAATATTAATATTTTTCCCCTCTTAGTATTTTATGAGCCCCTTTTGTTGGCATATAAGAACTTGGAATTGTTGAATTAATTATTTAATTAATTGTTTTGATTATTAATTACTCTGCTCACGTAGAGTAAAGCCGGCTATGCGAGCTACCGCCAACCGGCAGACACACCTAACATAACTTCCTTCCATTTGTGGAGTCAGGGGATCATATAGCTTCCTACTCTGCCGTCTGTAGAACGGCTGGATAAGAGGGGAGAACTGTCTGTTTACCTAACCCGTGGTGGAACACACCACAACTAAAGGGTACTGGCTGTCAATGTAGGGGTCCTACACTGCGCAGTTCCACTCATTGGCTGGAGAACAGCTGAGTGTGGAGTTGTGGGGTGGATCTTGTGTGATAAACCAGTACCTTGAAGCACACATTAAGATCGCCACCTTATACCCGGTTTCTCTTTACATTGTTTTTTTTGGTATTTTATTTGATTTGCCGTTATGCTGCACTCACACAGAAGTGGACTTAAACACGAATTGAAAAGAGCATTAAAAGAACTAGAGATCCAGATATCACACCCACCAATTCCAGAAAGTTCAGAAGAGGACACACTATTTACATCTCCCATTAGAGTAGCAGGTAGGATACCTTTGGAGCAGCTGATAATAGTACACTTCGACATTGAAGTCCTGGGACGTGATCCCGAACTGTTTCCCGAATCCTGTACTGCTATTCCTCCACACCTATCCCAGGAACCTACGAGCAGCACTACTCCTCCGCAGCCAGTGCTGGCCGCTGTTGAGTTGCCCGCCACCCCGCAGACCCAACTGGAGAAGAGAAGCGTGCTGCCGCCTTGCGAAGAGCAGGGTGATTGTGCCTGTGTCACTTGACTTCGTGCCGACACGTAAGCCCACCAAACCCACGCTATACACATGCGTCCTGCCAAAGCTTGAGTAGGCACTCCTCGGGTATGTTCACCATGACCCTGGCATCGCTCCATTTGACGGCTGCCACGAAAGCATGTTCCACATACCGCAGAACTTTAAATATAAAATTAATTCTGGGGGTTGCATACCTCAAGCTCCCATCCAGTCAGAACCCTCGCAAGGATTATTGTCTGAAACCCCATTCTTACAACGTGGGGAGTCCGCCCCATCCTTGAGCTAGTTAAGGGCTTGTGAGCGTTTACAATTGACATCGGGGCTTGTTACTGTGACTTATATTTTAAGGTTTTGTGACACTCTTACTGCGCTGGGTATTGATGCTCGAAACCTCCACATTCACCCATACTGGAGCTGACGTTGTGCTTAACACTTTTTGTACATGTGATACGTCATCACTGTATGAGGTGGCTTAAAACTCTTCATTTCAAACACTGGCTGGAATCTAGGCATCGGCATCAATGTACACCTGTAAGATTTAAAAATTACATACAAGGTTTCCTTGAGCATTAAACATAAACTTATTTAGTTATTTAGCTATTCACAAACAGTGTTCAAATCTTCTTGCTTAAGTTTGGGTGTTGTGACATTGCCATTACGTTTATAGAAGATGACTGCATCATCTGTGCACAGTTGCAGTTCACCATTTAGTTTCATATAACACATATCATTAACGTAGACCGAGAAGAGAAGTCGCCCAAGTACGTTACCTCGTGGTAC
Source organism: Dryococelus australis (assembly GCA_029891345.1). NCBI lineage: Eukaryota > Metazoa > Arthropoda > Insecta > Phasmatodea > Phasmatidae > Dryococelus > Dryococelus australis. The sequence goes on from CM056993.1 coordinate 14,484,276, forward strand.
ACCTTTCATTACCCCCGGCAGTAATTGCTGTGAACACCATTGACTGACACGTACTGTTTCCTGTTGGTGAGGTAATTTCTAATAAGTTGCAAGGGGATTCCTCTGATACCGCTGAATTCCAGCTTCATGATCCACCATATCGAAGGCTTTTCATAAGTCTGAAACAGTACTATTGAGTAGCCACGATCATCAATGGAGTTTTGTATTCTGTGAACTAAGTTGAGCGTGGCCTGTTCTGTATTACAGGATGGCCTGAAGCCATATTGATCATTATGGAGAAAATCAGTTTTTTAGTATAAGCCCAATATGTATTAGTTTATCAAATATTTTGTTAATGATAAGTAGGACAGAGATAGGCCTATAATTACCCAGTTCTGTAAGTGAACGTCCCTTGTGTATTAAAGAGATTTTAGCAATTTTCAGGTATCTATTCCAGACATACAGCCATCTCAATCATGTTATTGGTAGCAGAAGTAAATCCAGGAATCAAGCTATCAGCACATTCTTTTACCACCCAACCACTAATGCCATCATATCCTGGGCTAGTATTGGACTCGATATTGCTCAATAGCAGCCTGATATCTGCCTCATCTGTAGCTGAGTAAAAAATATTGAACTTTTTTACCATTGTTAATGTATAGAAACTATTTGAATTATAACGTAGATAACTTACAATGTTAGTATTTAAGTGGTTGAAATACTCGCAGAGGGAATTAGCTATATCAATCGGTTCAGTTAGAGGTTGTTTGTTTTTGCTGAGATCAATATTAGTGAAATTTTTATCCCAGAGAAAACCCACCAACCAACGGCATTGTTCGGCATGATTCCCATTTGCAAAAATCCGGCGACTGAAGTGAATATGGAGTGGCGCAGGAATGAAGGGGCGGGGGAAACGGGAGATCTCCGAGAAAACCCACAAACCAATGGCATTGTTCGGCATGATTCCCATTTGCAAAAATCCGGTGACCCGACCGGGGATTGAGCCCGGTTCACCTTTGTGGGAGGCGAGTGTGCTAATCACTCAGCCACACGGCCCCCTCCCAAGAATGGAGTTAATATTTTTCGAGATGGTTTTTGGATCACTAGAACATCTCGTGAACAACATAGTAGAGTATTCTCACAGGCATTTTCTTTTAAGAGCTATTATTCTGTTGTTTATATTTCTTAGATTTTCTTTAATCACGGTGCTATATTTTTTCTTCTTTAACTTTTTACATATACAGTTTATCCCTATTTTGAAAAAGGTGTTGAGATCAGTGGTGACCCAAGCACTTAAATACTTTTCACTTGTGCATACAGTTTTTGAGTATGGAGTCATATCAATTGCAGATTTTAGGCTATTCATAATTATTTTTAAAGCGGTTTTCCCAATACTGCGATGCATTGCGTTACGAAGGGACGTGGTGCATTTTACGCAGATGATCGCAGATGATCGCAGATCAATTCCATTTGTGGTATCACAACAATGCGACAGTTTGTCGGCGATGGGTGCAATGCTGCCAACCGTTCTCACGAAAGAAATTTAAGTTTTTGGCCAGAATGTTGAACAAAAGACATATGAAAAATTAGTCTGTTGGAACAAAAACAGAAAAAATAAGGCAATACTACGAAATAATATGCAGGAAGTTTGCTTTGCGCCAAATGCGTACTTGTTTACAAAACACAACACTTCTTTTTTTTGTCGTCATTGCTGAAGTAAACAACGTTCTTTTATCTGTCGCCGTCTGCCGCTGGCAACACAGATGCACAAACTTCATGCAGCTCCACTGATGCCGTCGGTCTACGTCAACAGGCTGCTTTATTCTAATTGGCTACAGCTTATCACATTGCAGCACGGTGCAACGAATTGCAGTGTTGCGAAAACCGCTTAAGAGGCAGTGTGGTTTATCTACAGTCATTGTTAGATTTGTTGATTTATTTTTAAAGTTGCTCAATAGCATTTTGTAATTAATGAAAGAAATCATATTTTATTAACTTGTTTGATAATTGTCTTGATGTCACCCTCACTGTGCTGCTTAGGATGCAGTCAAATGATGCTCTGCTTGTCCACCAGGCATGCACGGCCATGCATCCCGTGTACGGGTCACGTCATCGTTCATGCACGAACAGATTATTGAACCAGGTCATGCATAACCCGCCAGACCACGTGTCCCAAGAGTAAACTCAGCCCAGTGTGTTTACAGTGATATTTAACTCTGTGCACCTAAAAGCAGAGTCTAAAATTTGCAAGAGAAAATGTTATCTTCCTTTTGCTCCCCTTAAGTGAGATGTAATTAGCCTACTAGTGCGAAGCCATGTGGGTTATGTTTTAATACTAAACACGAACCTGAGACGCTCATAATTCATAATATAATTTTCTAGTGCTTGTGTCATGTTTGTTTTATTTTAAAAGGGAATATTTTATTTCCTAGAAATGTGTTAACTTGTAACGTAAAAGATACTGACAGGTATGGCATCCACCATGGCCCGTGCCCAAAACTAAAATCCTTTGTTTTGTATAAAATTATTTTAATAATTGAATGACAGTTTTTCATGTGTCAATGCAAATGTTAAATGTCTTGTAATATTTTAAATTAATTTGTACATGCCTTGCCAGCCCATTCTGGCTTGTTTATTTAATTATTATTTTCTGACACGAAGTGCATTAATGAACTCTGGGACTCAAAAATAACAAATATTTGTCGGAAATTGTTGCGTTAATTCCTCCAGTGCTAATTATGTATTTCCTAGTGTTTTCTGTGTACATTGTGTCAAATTAATTTTTATCTAATTTCTCTCTCGGCAAGGTATCCAGATGTCTGAGCCACCATCTTCAGTCTACTCTTGGCGGGCCTAGAGGATACATGTGTGTCACGTCACGGGAGCCATCATCTACTTTGTCTTATCACATAGCTGCAATAGTACGTTTTTAGTGTACCGGAAGCTTTTAATTGTTCTTGCTCCTCCCACATATGTATCATCCTCTTTATCAGACACGCGACCCCAGAGATATAACTACCTTAAAGTTTACGATGTGCTTAACAGTACTTTTGCAGCTTTGGCCTATGGCAGGTCTAAATGTCATGCCCGCTTCAGATGAGGGTCAGCATATATTGTGTGTAATAATGTAATCTCGTTCTGTCAATATACGTTTTCAGAGGATCCGAGTCTTAATTTTCTTGCTCTCGTATGTAAGTGCTTTCATGGCCTGGTCCGCTTCAGGGACCATGGGCGTGTATAGGCCGTATGCATGTATAGGCCATACCTGATCTGCAGTTTTTGATGAAAAATTAGGGATAGTTAATATTTATAGTATAGGCCGAACTGAATTTTTTATTCCTGTAAATATTGTTAAACTTCTGTTCAAGCATAACTATAAATTCCAACCTAATTTCTCCCCTGCAAAACATTTGTGACATAACATTTTGACTGCAGATTTAATTATATTTTTCTCAAAGATGTCTTCCCTTCCATCTATTAAGAGTTAAAATATTAAAATGTACTGTATGTTGACAAATTTGTAAACATGTTTTTTGAGAAAAAAATTTCAAAAATTTTTTTTATGCCAATATCTTGTATATAAGCCGCACTCCACCTTTTGTAGTCATTTTTTTTGGTAAAAATGTTCTGTCTATACATGCCGAAATACGGTAATTTCTGAGCTTAACTTACTTCTACTTAAACGTGAGCTTGCGAGGGGACTGCCACTTGGCTGTCAACCTGCTAATACCCTGAGAATTGTAGTCCACGTGCTCACCCGTGAATAGATGAGCTGGTGCCATACGGACATTATTAATATCTTTTCTGAATTTTTGCTGTCGTGAACCAGGGTTTCTCTCAAATCCGGTGTACTCTGCCCCTCGCGAGCAAACAGACCACGTTACTCTGTAGTGATTACAGTTAGCATATTGGGACCACTACGTGTATTAGCTACATTTATTGTTGTCACTGTGATTTGGTTAGTACATGATCAATTAAATTTTTAGTTTTCTCAGTTTGTCTTGTTACATAAATGAAATTACACAAAGTATATCCTAAGGTAGAATAAACTAATTTGCAGCCTCTCTAGTTAGAACAGTTATTACTATAATTAATATTCATATCTCCTATCATTATAGCATCACCTTTCTAATGGTTTTATATTTTTGTCTTTCTGTTGTGAGTATACTTCAACCCACACAGAGTAAATGAGGGCATCAGATTTACTTCATGAGTTTGTGTTTCAGACAATTTTTGACATAAAGAGCAACACCACCACCTGATAAAGTTTCATGACATGCAAAGTATCCTTGATATCCAAGGTGACCATAATTTCATAGTTACATCTGAGTTATGTAGCCATGTTTCAGCAATATCAATAATGTTTGGTAAGTTGATCTAGTAAAAGCATGAACTCAGTTAGCTTATTCCTTATACAGTACTTCTGAAGTTTGTATACATAATAATGTTTGTGCTTCATATAGGCTATTACACTCATATACATCTTCACATTTGCAATTAAGTATCAGAACGTTATTATCGTTAACATTAGTTACAGCAGTGTAATACTGAGGGCTAATTATGTTGCTGTCATATACACATACATGTACATACATCAGTTGTGATTAACAGTACTGGACAGAATAATGATACATTGCACATTCACATTACACATAATATAGTCACAAGATGAGTAATACCTAGAGGTCAGTATTAAGGGGAGAATCTTTGGCTTGTGAATAATTTTTACTAGGTGTAAACGAGAACTAGTACAATGTTCTGTAAGTCTAACTTGGAAAGTATATGAACCTACTTAGTCTATACATTACCAAGATCTGTCCTATCAAGAAATATGTAGCCCTAAGTAAGTTACATCTAATACAATCATGAGTCAGAACATAAGATAACTAAGTAGCAGCCAGTCTAGAGTTGACTCTATAATTGTGGCAATCTCTGTTACAAATGTGTTTGGGCACAGTTGATGTAAATGTATGACATGTGTAAATAGCACACACCCAGTTCACTGCAAACAGTTTACTCTTTCCTCTCTTGTTGTAGAAGCCTAAGATCTTCATTACTGCGTATTTGCTTAACATGTGTTGACGCATTCGCTCCCGTTGCTTTATTGCCTTCCCTTGCGCTTTTACTCCCAGTTGGTTCTATATGGGAAAAAGGGCTAAGCAAGGTGGATGTTAGTGCTGATTCCCTCCGGGATGTGACTTGGTTGTCCTCCTATGGTGTAAGAGAGTCTGAATTATATTTTGCCTGGTGGGTCGAGGATCTGCCTACCTTGGAGGATCTAGTGGAACAGTGGCTGGTTGAAGGGTTGGGAAATGTTGGAGGGGAATCAAACCCCAGGGTGAGTTTGACCGTGAATGTCTCCCTCCCAGGGAGCTTGATCTTACTCACCGTCAAGGCTGTCAAGAAGCATGACACCAGCTGTCACTAGTAAAAAAATTAAAAATGAAATAAACGGGAATGATAATATGAGATGAGGATGAACAAATTTCTGCCCTGGGTAGCAACCTAGTCAGCTTCCCTTATGCTACTGGGACGTTTGTACTGGAATGGGCAGGTAGGCTTATGTACTGGGACGAAATCGGTTGATGCGGTTACTACCTTGCAGTAACATACTGGTTTAGGGGGAATAACTATACAGTATTCAGAACCTTCCCTGCGGCGGTACATATCTGGCAAGTGGTGTGAGGTACTTTGATAATGGGGCACAGCTGCGATATGGGTTTTGCTACTGGCTCGGGTAGTGGGAGTACTAAATGACTGACCTGATCTAGATCCGGCCACAGCCAACAAATCCCTAATAACTAATCCAAATAGGAACTGCAGTCCTCTGAAATCGGAGGTACTTCCCTGGGGTGTTTGACGGGTGTTACTATATCGGGCTGAGTTATCTCTCATTGAAGAACCCGCTGGGCAAGACGTCTAGTTCGGCTGTTACACCCACCTCCTTTCTTAGGCATTTAATTCATGAATAATAAAAATAATAAAACAACAAATCTCTTAATTGGATCGTAATTACACTATTTATTATGAAGGCATGTGCGCAACCTAGTAGCAGCGCTCAAGCCCCCTGGATGTTTTCTTGTGCAAACACACCGAGGTAATGAGCGTGACAAAAGGCTGACTAGACAGGAGCATTTCTTGGGCAGACACGGGTGCACTGGACACACCTCAGGAGTTCCCGATCTTATTCGGACTTAATAGCCTTTTTCAGGTCCCAGGAATCCCAAGAGGTTTGGTACACTCATGACTGATCCGTAGAAGTCGCTTGTTGATTAATGAGCAACTGATTACAAGTAATTAATTTACACTTGCTCAAGTAACAGATATGAGAGGGAAGTGAAATGACTACCTCACAAAAGAATTATGTGTACACAGTGTATTTATTACCGCTATATGAAAGCAGGGGGATGATTGGTTCTGTATAATAATGTTTAAAGGATTATAAGATTGATTAATTTACGCCACGTTAAGGCAGGTGAAGAGAAACCAAATAATTCTAAGCCGCAATTAAAAGCGAGTAGTAAAGGGGGTGGTTTGTCCAGAAGGGACGATGTTTATGGCCTGCTACTGTGGAGTGCAAGGATTGACTCGGGTAAGAGGTGCCTGAGCAGGGACGTCTTGATGACCTTGGATCTTCACTGGGGGTTTTCTCCGGGGGCTGCGGGGTGGAAACTGGACTTTCTGGTAGAAATTGAGGAGCCTTCCTCCGACTGCTGGAGGGAGGGGGGTTGGGGGGGGCTTCTTCAGGCTGGAGAGTCTTCTGCAGACCCTGGAGAGTCCTCCGACCTTATACAGGTCGGTGGGCTGATGTGACTGGCGAGAGCGGTGTCGCTCCTCCTTATATACTCAAAATTGCAGCTTGGTGGCTGTCACAGAGGTGCGAGGGTTGCTAACCTTCAATAGCAGGGGTTGGTTAAATCAGGGCAGTGGGCTGTGCCACACATTTCTTATCTCCCTGTCTGGAGGCTGTTGACATATTTACCGCCTCTCCGTAAGGCTCGGCGGCAGTGATGACATCGACTGCAGGGATGCTGCTCTCTTACGGCAACCCTACTAACTCCCTTCTCTCCATCTGCAGTGGCAGTGGCTAGGTGGGTAAAACAAGCTTCGTCTTCGGGGGTGGCAACCGCATGTCAATTTATGGGTGGGCATACAGTCTCAGTAAATATCCACGTGTTTGTAGTTGTCCGAACTGCATGGACCAACCCTATAGCCACGAGATTAATTGCCTGCTGGCGTGTGACTTGCCCCCAATTGCTTTCATCGCTTGATGATGGGGTAAAGTCGAAAAGTAGAGCACGCATGCTTGCTGCTTAGTAAGGTGGCACATGTCACTGTAGTTTAAGATTTCCTAATGAAGATTTTGCACTCCTTTGTCAACACATACTTGAATCAATGTAATTTTGTGCCCAGCATTTTTGAATAGGAGTTTGTTTTGGGAGGTTGGCTGTGTATAAATGATATAGACACGTTTAGACAGAGCATTTATACCATTATCTGTAGATAACTGATTTTATTTTGTCTTTTTTTGCAGCCAGTAGACCATTCTTGGTGTCTCTGCCACAGAATTTTACTAATAAGGTGCGTTGCGATTCCTTGTTAGATGATGTAGTCTGTGGCAGGTATCAATGACCCTTTTGACGTGATGAACACTCAGGTACTTTGCAAGTTTAAAGTAGTATAAAAATGCCTATTCGAGTGCAACTGCAAAAAAGTGACTCAAAAAGTTGCGTTTGAGCGCAACCACAAAAAAGTGGCTCAAAAAAATTGTGTTTGGGAGCAGTTACAAAAAAGTGACTCAAAAAGTTGCGTGTTTGGGAGCAGTTGCAAAAATGTGGATTAAAAAGTTGCGTTTGAGCACAACCGCAAAAAAAGTGACTCAAAAAGTTGCGCTAAACTTTGTGTTTGAGTGCATCTGCAAAATTACGTGTAAAAAGTTGCGTTTGGGCGCAGTTGCAAAAAAAAGTAGCTCAAAAAATTTGAATACGTAAAAAATAAAATATTGTATATAATAAAGTTGGATCAGTTGCTAAATGTATTAAACCGAACCAAACAATTTAAGAAACTTTCCGAACTTACAATTGGATAGTCCTATCCCATAAACCATGCTGAAATAAATGGTACGTGGTATGGATACAAAGTGGTAGTTACTTCTGGAAATTTTAAAGTAACCTTTACCAGACAGATATGTTCAGATTTTCAGTGAAAAAGTTTTAAATGATGTTAATTGCCCATGTGTTCTTTAATTTGATATTCAATGCAAGAGCTCATTAATGCATTTCCACATATATCTATTGTTTATTAATAGTGAAATAATTTTTGGAAATTTAAAATTATGTGAAAAGTGATTTAGCACAATTACACACAAATGACCACAAGTTACTTGATTTAAATTTTGAATTTTATCATCGTTACAAAAAATACCACTTCCAAGATGTGCTATTAATTGCTGGGGTGGATTTACACCAAATGAATCAAAATAATATTTGTTGTTTGCTTTTTTCCAATAGCATACCCAGTGTGTACCAGAGTTTGTTGAAACATCTAGATTAACAATCCCACATTCATTATCGAGTGGCGTGTTAAGTAGCTTATCGATTGTAAATACACCTCGAAAATTTTTAATGTTTAATTTTCTAACCATTTTATCAATAGCAAAGTTACTTTTTTTTTAACATTTTTACCCCACTTAACATTCTTCAATCCCTTGTCGTATTCCTTCATAGCTAAATGATGTCTGTGTTGTTCTTCCAATTCTTGGTTTTTATTCTTAGCATTAATTACTGATGTAGCAATAGATGATGCACCGCCAGCTAACGCTCCTAGAGCTCCCAATGCTGCAAAAATTAAGGGTAAAAATCCACCCTTGTGAACTGTCAAACCATTTCCAGTTTTCATTTCTTTGGACATTTTCTTAGGTTGTGGAACTGAAATTGTGATAGTCAACCCTTTGTCCTCCTTTAATTTCTTGTTTTTATGTTCCAGTTGGTCTTTCGTTAGGAAAGAATCAATATTCAAACCCTTCAACTCCTCGTTAGGAACTTGAAATACAATGGTTTTTTTACTTTCATTTACTATAACAAATATTTTTTCATTTTTTTAAAATTCCCCAGCCAAGCTTAACGTTTAATATGCATCGCAGATCCAGTAACACCAGCCCACAATCTCTCATTGAGATCAGCATCTGAACTTAACAATCTTTTGAACGCTTTCTCTTCTAGTGCTTTGTCAGCTAAATGTATTTCAGCTAGATCCTTATGATGATGATAAGCTATATCATGTTCCATTGCAGCCGCATCTAGTGGATTAATGGGTTTATCGCCACGCTCAATTCTCTCTTTTAGTCTGGTACCCTGACCTAAGTACTGATAACTGGGTGTATGCAACTCAAAAGGTAGTGAATTTATTATGTCATTGAGTAACCCTTTTCCGTGATGCTCCGCCTCCCAAAAAGTATGTGGTATTGTGTTCAACACTCGTATCAGATATGGTATACCTTTTGGATTATTCACAACAAAGTCACTAAACTTGCTGTTGAGCATATTCATTATTCCAACTTTTTCATTGTAATAGTCATCGTTTCCAGCATTCTCTTCACCATAAATAACGAGAAGTCGATCAATAAGCATCCTAACATCATCCATCCATATGCATTCTTTGGGATAGTCTGTATATTTCTTTATACCTTTCCCCTTTTTTAGGTGAGGGACGTTTCTTTTTGATCGAATCATAAATAGGTTTAACAATAATTTTCCATTTATTCCCTTTACTCGATTTTGGCGTTCCCAAGTTTGGATCATTGTTTTGAAAAACTGCATTTGTATCTGCTAGGATACAACTATAGTGTTCATAATCAGTTGCAGTGTAGTCACTTTCTATTACTTTCTTACTAGTTAGTAACTTCATCAAACCATCAGTTCCAGTGTATGTTCTGCCTTTTACAGTAAATTTGTCATTGATGAATGTTACTTTGCTATCACCAATATACAATCTACCTTTATTAGCCTTTAGTCCAAAAACATCGTCTTTGCAGTCAATTAAGAAATTGGCTATATTCTTATCAATAAATGTTGTTTTGTAGTTAGTTAACTGTGAGAAATCAGTTTTCAAACGCCCCAACGCTTTGTCATAGCGTTCATCGTCATCGTCAATGCATTTAACACCATCGCCATAGCGTTCATCATCATCGCCAGTTTGTTTAATGCCATCGTCATAGCGTTCATCGGTGCCTATTTTACCAAACAGTTTTCTTTCAAAAGATGTTTCTTTTGGTGTCTGTGGGTGGTCTAAATTCTTAACAGCAAATGGAACAAGTTCTTTTATTAAGTTCTTATTCTCATTTGTTACGTGTCCAATTTTTTGTCCCAAATCTTCTATCGCATCTATCAATGGTTGATTGTGTTTTTTACTTTTATTATATTCATCTTGGCAAAATTTTCTAAAAGTTTTAAACTTTTCAATTAGCTGTCTTCTTCTTCATATTCTTCTCTATATTGTTTACAATTTTTTGTTGTCTCATTTATTATATGAATAAATAAAATGAACAATGATAACTTAAATGTATACTGTCTCAAATGTATGAAAAATACACTAAGTTCATATGAACTTACAAATAATAACAAAGTAAGAATTAAATGTGTTTGTAGATGTCGTGTTACCAATAACTCAATATTCACTGGTGGGGGTATAAAACACGATATTGTAAATGAAATTCATAAACCAATGTGAAAAAACTTCCCCAGAAGAACTGTTCTATCTTTTTTCATCGATGATCTTTGGCGAGCTGATTTAGTTCAGATGAATTCTGGATCTTTAAAATCTCAGCTGTGATTTTCGATATGCTGTTGGTATACTATTTTTCCAGATTAGTCGATTTCAGTATAATTTTGTTCTTTGTTTTAAAGGAGCTTTCTATATATTCAATATTCTCACCAAATCCCCTTTTATACTCAGTGAAGAGTTTCATGTTCCTTTGAGTGATTTTAAATGTTTATTAATTAGTCCCGTGACAGTTTCTCTTACATAGTTTAGGAAATAATTTGGGTCTTTGTATGCATTCACATTCTTTACAGCATAAGTCTGGATCCTACTTTGAAATGCTGTTTCGATTTCTTCTACACTGAATCTGGATGTGTACTTATGAATTTTACTTCTCAAGTGACTTCTTATGAGAGACGGTTTGTAATAGTGATTACAAGTTTCACATTTCACTTGTTTCTCTCTTGGGAACTTCTGTTTTGATATTAAATGTTGTGATATTTTAAATATTTCCCATGCATTTGTTGGTTCATGTGATTTATTATGTATTGGTGCAAGACCTTTGTGCAATCTACTTTTAAGATGACTTCTTATGAGAGATGGTTTGTAAAAATGATTACAAGTTTCACACTTGACATACTTCTCTTGAGATTTCTTCTTCTTTCTTTTAGCAAAAACACCTTTCTTAAATTTATATTCTTTCCCAACATTACAAGTTGCGTTAGCCTTTTTCATTGCCATGGTCGTCATCATATTAGATATCAGTTGATTTTTATTTGCGTCCATTTATTATATACAATATTTTATTTTTTACTTATTCAAATTTTTTGAGTCACTTTTTTTTGCAACTGCGCCCAAACGCAACTTTTTATGCGTATTTTTGCAGATGCACTCAAACGTAAAGTTAAACGCAACTTTTTTTTCTAAAGACTACAATCTAACCAAACACAACTTTTTGAGCCACTTTTTTGCGGTTGGGCTCGAATCTGCATTTCTATACAACTGTTTAAGTAGTATCTCTGTGGGTTTCTCGTATCTCATGTGTGGTGCTCCATGTATTTTGAGATTATTTAGCCTGGACTACTGCTTATGTTATTCATTCTTTTGATTTAGTTCTTCTACGTCATGGCAAAGACATTTAACCTCCGGGAGTACCTCATCAAAATCCTTCTGTTTCGCATCCATTTCGGCTTGCGTGAAGACTATGGATTCTTTTAGCGCTTTATTTTCCTTGTGCAATTCACGTATTTCAATAACTAAATTTGTCAACTGGTTCATAATAGCTTGGAGATTCGCTGTTTCTTCATTTTTGTTTATATTACCTGAGTGCATTGCATGACTTACAGTACCCCTTTCTTTGGCCATCACTGCTCAGAATTTCATAAATGTCGTCCGATATACTCACACATAACACAAGAAACATCAATTTGATGTGTGCCCGGAAATTGACTCAATGGCACGATCGTTGAGGTATATTGTGCTAGACCAAGTGCGCGGTTATAGGTAGCTGATGGGAGTTGTCAGAAACCTCACTTACTCTGAAGGTCTTTGGTCGGTTGATAACGTGAATTGGCTGACTGAGCGAAGCTGGGGCTACAGTCATTGGGTTAGATTACGTTGTACTGAATTGTCTCTCACCGTACTCCCAAGTTCCAGGCTGCTGACTCTTGACTCCAGAAGTTAGGATTGGCTAATCCTTACCTAGCTTCAGTCCGGTATACTAGACCCCTCAACACCGAGTGGTAGTCGGGACTGGTTCAGACAAGTGTGGAAAATGAATATATCGTACTACGTAGACAGTCGAGACTGCCCATAATCTCAGTGAGGCGGTGCGGTCCCATTCCGCCTGTCTTTCCTGCATAGGAGGGGCTAAGATATTCCGCTGCTTGGCAGCTAGATGAGCAGTCTTTCGTTCCCTATGCCTTCGGCCGTGCCTTATCTTATAGGTCATAGAGTTTGGTTCGCCGCTGAACAAGATACGTCGTGCACTCTGGACGAGAAACTATTCCCCTATAATAGTGTATGTACAGTAACTGATTCGTGGGCCACCAATAGACCAGTAGACCTACTAGATGTGATATCCAGCCAAGGCCAGGCCGAAATACCTAGGCCAATACCGCCTCCAGCACCTAGCACCTAGGTGCTCTGGTAGATGATATAACCTAGGCTTGCTGTCTCTTCTTGGTGGAAGGTATTCCTAGTGGTCATGGCTCCTCTGTTCCTTCCCTCTAGTACCTTGGTGCTTGGGGTAGTAGGAAGCAACGGGAGGCCGTCTAATGGGTTTGTACCAGACTGGAGGTCCCCAGAAGGGGGACCTCCGTCAAGCTAGTTCGGATTTACAAAAGTGCCTGGTTTCTGTCAGTAGTGCACAGTGCACCTTATTCTTAGCGGGCAAAGTATATGTTACTCTATAAATTAAAGCGATAGAGAACAAAGCTGTATTTATTGAGGACTCAATAAACGCAGTGATTGGTGCTATCTCCTACCAAGCAGACGGAGTACTGAAAGTAAACTACGTTAGCCAGGTGCAGGCGACCTGGTCCTAGGCTAGAGGGAAGGTGAACTAGAAAACTGAATATATAACTACTTAACTAAAGCCGTCTAATGCGGGTGTCTGGAAGAGACAAAAGAAGTTAAGGTTAAAGTAGCAAGGTATATTCGTGTTCGATGGGTTTTGATGACTGTTGTCGTCACAGAGGGTAGCCGCGATGGCTACTGAAGACTCGAGGTTTGACTGGAGGCCCTAGCACTAAGGAGTGCTTGGGGTTAACTCAAGAGAAGAATTATGATTGACTGCTGGAGATCCACTGTGCACAGACTTATATAGTCAGAAGTCTGGGCTGTCGCGGCGGGGTGCAGGGAAGGCACGTGACGTCCTTCTGCCGTGAGGCTGGTGTGGGAGGTGGGAACCCTCTCGTCAGCGTTCTTGGTTCCTGGATCTTCTGCGACGCTCGGCCACGTCCAAAGTGGCTGACAGCTTGTAAACACTCAATGCGGGGAGAGGGGGGGAAGTGGCATGCTCGCTGGTTGTGTAACCTTGTAGCTACTTGTTCGGCCACCCGGTAGATTTAAGCAGCGCGCAACAACCGTGTATTGGTTTGCGGTAACAACTCTTGCGTAGGTTGAAGTAAGGGTATACTTCATGTGAAGAGTGATGAGTTGTAATCGTAGTTAATAGTAGTATAAGCGGCATGCGTCAAATTACTGACACCTAACTAAACTGCGAGCATAACTTTTCAATTTTTACATTAGTTTTCTCAATTTTAACATTAACACAGTTATTTATCAACATATCATACATGGGTACTGCAGTACATACAGCTACATTGGTGTCCTCAATGTCAAGCTCCAGCAAGCGAGCACCTGAGGGGAAGGTGCGTCAACACTTCCCTCAGGAGGGTCTCCAGCGGCAACATCAAGCGCGACATTGCCCGGCGTACCAGGGCACATCTTACTGGTGCCGCGGATGGCACTGCGCCTACAAGTGCTACTGTTTGACCATCAGCACTATCACGGAGCTGACATTTCTGGAGATGGCACAGCCTGCAGACACCACAACGCCCAATGTTGCAGCGTCATCAACATTGGAGGTATCAACCGCCCACTTCCCATCAGCACCAGCTGACACCCTGGATCTCCTGCCGCTATGATAACGGTGACAGGGTGATTACTGGAGGTGTCCACCACTGGTGAGGGAGTGGCCATCTACAGCAGGCCAGCAGCAAGATTGCCATCATCGGCCAGGGGGACACCATCAGTGGCGCACCATCCCTCGGTCGCTGGCTGGATGGCTGGGTTGCTCCCAGCGGCACTGAGCCGACGGTACAGCAACAACAATGGCAGCAAAGGAGAAAAGGAGTACAACAGCTGCAAGTTTTGGCACCCAGCCTGAAAACGGTCTCGTAATGGGGGGAGGGGAAGTGCATTGTTTGACATGTACTTGTGTCCCTTGCCTCCTGCCCGTTTGCCTGGCCGTGCGCCTCTGCACCACCGCTGCAGGCATCCACACTCTACTAGTGTCGCGGAGTGCAACAGTGTGTGTGTGAAGGGCAGTGCAAGTGGGGAGTGATGCAGTGTGACAATGCACAAGCCAGTGCAAAGTAGTGGCAAGTAAAAATAGGGCGTCCCACAAAAAGGGCCTGGCGGCAGACACGGCTATCACCCTAATAATAGGTGTGTTTTATTAATTTCATGTGTTTCACCCTCATTTCATGTCATATTATGTGGAAGTGTTTTGTGTAATGTTTTGAGTAATGCAAAGTAATTTATGAGAGTATCAAACTGCAAGGGTACTGTGTTTTACATATATTATAAGTTTGTTTTGGAAGTGTGTGTCAGAAAATAGCTCCAGTGTGGCACGCTTACCAGCCAGAGGAGGTTTGCGTGGCGCAGCGGAACACTCAGTAGCTTCCAATACTCGTGAGGTCAAGGTTGCATTACGTCGTGCTCTAGTGGCTGCACCATTTTCACGCAAATCACGTAACTTGCAATTGACTTCATTTAATTACCGGAACCTTGTATATTTTCTAGCCACTGGAGATGCCTGCCCTCCTCTCCTGTGGTTAGCATCGCCCAAGGGAGCACAAAATGTCATTTAATTCATTTCATGGCCTTCGCGCCTTTTTAGACAGCATAGTTTCGCCGGTGGGCTTACGCCCGGCAAATCTTGTAAAGTGTCTCCCAACAGAGGAGTGTTAATGTATTTCACAAAAAATATTCATGTGAAGAAACTTCCGTGTATCATTTCAGAGTGACGCCTTACAGCATTTCAGAGCATGGGTCCTCAAAATATCTGCCATCAGTGATATGTCTTTTCTGAATGTTTTGTGTGTTTTATCAATCTTGCTACATCTGTAATATCATTAATTCACTTATCAAATGAGCGTTGTCAGCCAGAATAGGCCACAGTTAACGTATTTAATATGAAGGGTACGACTGCCACTAAGAATTATGTCCTGGGGGATTGGCCTATGATCCAGAGACCTGTAAGAGTCAATTGCTCTACCAGTACATCATTGACATCACGCTGACGATGTCTGATGCCTCCGGGTAGTTGTATTTCCAATATTCCTAACCTCAACTTGCGCCGCCCCTCAAAATCACAGTTCACCCTCTATCTACCCACCACATGGCATTAAAACAATTTTTTACACATATTTACTTATAAAAATTTGTATTTAAATGGACTGCTGTGTTTCACAAGCTATAAACAGGATAACAAATTAATTTAGCACGAGCTATACCTTATTTACTCAAAATAAATACCCCAATATTTGAAAAAATCTGCATCTTAAAATAGGGAAGGGAGACATTATATTTATAATATAAGCCACCCAGCAATGTGTGCTGCTTTCTACCACTGCATCCTACTTGGCGATCAATAACATCAGCAGAAACTGTCCAATAGTGAATACAGTCTGAGCAGAACAGAAATAGACAATATATTTAGGCACTAAAGATTATTTATCTCATGGTACATCACACATTTGACTCAAATATATGTAAATAAGTACATGTGTCATAATTTTTTTAATGCGGTTACTGTTTGAAAAGTTAACTTGTCTATAGAAAACATGAAGACCTTTAGTAAACACTACAAATGTGGTCTGCTTGTCTGCCAGGCTGGCTATGTGCTTGTGAACCAGCCAGAAAACTAACCACTCACTCCACCTCGCTAACAGTTGTCTGCTTTGTTTCTACAAACACCATCGCTGACACCGTCCCTCCTGCAGCCATCCACTTGTTGGTAGAAGGGTAACGCAATCTTATGTTATGGCGAATCCAACTATTTTCAGTCCTGTATTTTTTCTAAAACTTTGATCTGCATGTAGGAATCGCAGCCCTACATTTGAAATTAATTAAAAAAAAAAGATGTGTGGGTGATACATGGGTAAATACGATAGCTACCAGTAGCATGAAAAATCATGCTCCATTTCTCACTGCGCATACCATTGCTGCTTGATGTGTACAAGTCTAGCTGGACCGGAGCTGTGCGACTTCTCAGTTTCCATTGTGCTTGGGAGCATCTTGTACAATGGCAGCCTTGAAGATAGCTATGGCATGATCAGGAATCAATGACCATGGTATGAGTGGAAGGCATACACAATAGTAAATAAAAAAATATGTAAGGGTCTTTTGAAATTATGCAGTAACAACAACAGAAAGGTGCTAATACGTAATGCCACATATTAGTGGGATGATGGATAACTGGCCGCGTGCTTCATTCCACCACTCATTAGATTGGCAGGTAGCAATGTGGGTGCACACACAAATGCACCATTCAGCGATTACACCATAGAGAAACAATGTGTCGAAGTGCTCTTTCTTTTGTTGAAGAAGTCAAACTCGTGGGAGTTCATCTCGCCTTATGTTGATGCATGATGAATCAATGAATGAGTTGATTAAATGCTTTGAAATGGGAAGAACAAGTGTGGCTGACGAAAGCTGATCTGGTCACCCATCAACATCGCGCACAGAGGATCACATCCAGAGGGATCTGGTTCTGTCCAGTTATCACATTTTCGGTTCACTGAAAGAGAAGCAGCACGGTTGCAAGGTTCAGCTTGGATGGTGAGGTCTAGCAAGCAGTGCAGAACTGGTATCAGGTGCAACTGCAATGCTTCTTTTCAGAAGGAATGGATGCTTACTGAATGAAATAATTGCATCAGAATGCAGAGGGCCTATGTAGAAACGTGAAATGTATATATTTTTATCATCAATGGAAATAGATTGCATTTAATTTTTTATTCACCCTTGTATATTATATTCATGATGACAAATCTAAATCAACACATAACCAAAATATATAACCCTATCGTTCGGTGACCCAGTGTAAATACGGAAGTAGGCAGAGCCTACATTATCTGAAGGTGGCGGGTGTGTGGCATATGTGTGAGACAGTCATCTAGATTAAGTTAAACTTTGAGCTCGTCCATGGTGAAGGTCAGTTATGAGAACTCAAGATGGCAGACTTGGCCGCGTCGGGCATTTGGTTGCCGTGGAAATTGTTTTTGTTGTGGTAACTAAAGTTCTGCCACGGATCATTTTTGGTGCTCCAGGGGCCGGGTTGGTGCGGAAACGTAATATGGAAAATTACAGTCGGCGACGGTTCAGCATGGCAGTGGGTCCTTGGAAAAATGACATCGCGGCTGCCCGTCCAACATGACCTCCTGGTATTGGACGTTGTGATGTGGTGTTAGCCCAGTTGTGTGCTCTTTGCAAGATCTGCAGGACAGAACTATCAGAAGTGTGCGAAGCTGGGGAAGAGCTGTACTTGGTTATGATGTGAAAGAGAAACTGGAGGGTGAGGTTTTGGTTGGAGGAATGGGTCACGCTGTTTTGTTAATTTAGTTCACGGAAACGGGACTCGGCGAGCTTATTTTGGGAGCACAAGCGAACAGTATCAGTGAATGGGTCATTGATCTGCACGGTAGTTTGCATTGGCGGCAGCAGCGGTGCAGTTGAGGTTGGCGCGGGCGGAGAATCAATTGCAATGGGCTGCAACTCTAGCAGAAAAAGCCTTAAATACAACATTATCTGGAGAACCCCTGTCTAGAGTCAAGTCCTTGCCTCTCACTGAGGAAAGCTTTGAGGTTGCATGTAAGCTCCTCCAAAGATGCTACAGTAATAATTGATTAATTGTTAATCACCATATAGAATCATTGGTCAGTGCACAGCTAGTCACTGTAAATTGTTACACATTGGTTAAATTATTGTCAACTATTAATGACAATGTTGCACCATTGAAGGTATTAGGAATATCTGTGCATACTTGGGATTGGTTGATACTCCACTTACTGGAGAGAAAGTTGGAAATGAGTCTAAGAAGAGAGTGGGAAATAACCATTACACATTGTAATCAATTACTGACTTTAGAGTAATTCATATCATTTTTGGAAGGAAGGCAGAGGATGCTGTAGTCACTTGGGAGAGGGCAAAAACCCAAGACAACACACAAGGGTAGCAGACGAATATACACAAAGTCATCTGGTTCACTTGCAGCACAGTCATTCCTAGGCCATGACAAGGAGGGCTCGTCTCATTCTGTCATGTGTCAGGATACTCATTCTTTACCAGTGTCCACATTTTTCACATAAGTCGCCTAAGGAGCGTTTTGACATTGTAAAACAGTGCAAACCTTTGCATTAATTATTCACGGCCTTCCCATAGGGCTAAGGAGTGCCCATCACAGACTAATTGCAAAACCTGCCACAGGAGGCACCAAACACATCTGCACTCTGACAATTCGTTGCCCAACGAGGACTCAAGTTTACAGCAAAGTGCAGACACAAGTGATCAATACCTTACCACCTGCATCATTCATTTTACTAGCAATTGCCAATTTTGGAGTGAGGGTTGCTACTGGCAACATACAGATGTGTCGTGCATTGTTGGACTCTGGCAGTCAGGCAAATTGTATTACTAGCAACTGTATTTTGAGGTTGGGGTGATGAGGTACCAAGATGTTCACAATTGGTGCAAGGTATTTTTGGTGCTCCGGTTGTGGAGGTAAAGGGTATCAGAACATGTTGCATCCAGCCAGCTGGTGAGGATCATCAGTTCTTTACCATCAAGACACTGCTGCTGAACAAAATCAGTGAATAGCTCCCAACTTTGAAAGTGCCCCTCAGTAATTGGAAGCGTTTGTCGAACCTGAAATTGGCTGGTCCTCAGTTTGGGACATCACACACTATCGACTTGTTAATAGAAGCAGAACTGTTTCCACTTGTACTGACTGGTGGTAGAATAGACGGAGGTCTAGGTTCACCAAATGCACTGGACTCAATCTTCCGGTGATTAGTTATGGGCAGGGTGGACATGTTCTCAGTTTAATGTTCATTATGTTCCACTGGCACTTAACATCCATTGTGACGCATGTCACACTCCTGTGCATTGCACATGTCCTCTACTTTTCGACTTTGCCCCATCATCAAGCATTTGTTCATATAGAGGCAAGTCACATGCCGGCAGGCAATAAATCTCATGCCTACAAGGTTGATCCAAGCATTACAGACAACTACAGATACAAGGATAAAATTATTAAAATTGCTCTGCCCACTCAAAAGCCAACAAACGGTTGTCCATACACGCTGAAGGAATTGTTTTACCCACCGAGCCACCCAACACGCCGAAGTAAAAGAAGCTAGTTGGCAGGGATGCTGCAGGATGGCAGTACCCTTTGCACAATGTCATCACTGCTCCTCGAGCCTCGTGGAGAGGCGGTAAAATGTCATCAGCCTCTAGACAGGGAGATAAGAAATGGTGGTGCGGCCCACAACCCTAATTTAAACAACCCCTGCGAGACGAGGCTAGCAAACCCCCGCACTCTTCGGGCAGCCTACAAACAGAAATTCTGTATATAAGGAGATGCGAAAACGCAGTTCATCAGTTCTGTCGGCCCACCGACCTGAGAGAGGTTGGAGGGCTCCAGTCTGCACAAGATTCTCCAGTTTGCATGAAGACTCTCCAGTGTGGAGAAGACTCTCCAGCTGAGAAGCGACGGCCATCAGTTATAAGAGACTGTATAAGCTCTCTCTCTGACCAAGGAACACGCGGAGAAAACCCGCCAGAGATTTGAAAGATCTCGCAGACATCCACCACGACTCCAAGCAGTCAGAGGTATATAGACGTCTCGCACATGTTCCTCCTACCCTGGGTTCAATCCATCAAACTCCGCGGTAGCAGAGTTTGATGGATACTCAACGAGTAAATCAATTTTCAATTTAGAAAATTTGGATTCAATTAATTTTATTTGCTCTCACCCGTAGATTCGCCTTCACCTGCAATAAACTTTATGACATTTAAAGTATTTTCTTTTGATGTACAGAGCTATACATCCCCATGTATTTCTGACATATTTAAATAAATATGCTTGTGTTAAATTTGTAACCCCCATGTTATTCAGTTATTTTATCCCCAGTTCACAAAGCATTCAGAGTAAAAGTACAATTATTGTCAGTTATTATTGTGGCTCTGTAAGTGAAGCGACCATACTCCTGGATAGACGCGAGTGGGGCAAACATACTTGGGACTCCTGGCACCTGAAGAAGGCTATATTCAGAATAAGGCGTGGGAGCACCTGGGTATTGTCCGGAACACCTGTGCCTCCCAAGAGATCCGCTCTCGACTATTCGGATTTGTAAACGCTCATTACCTTGGATTGTCTGAAGAAGACTGAACCCCGGAGGGCTTGAGCGACACTGGATAGACCGAGAGTGCGCCATTTTGTTTAAAATTTGTAACCGGGAGCCAATTGCATTTTATTTCATTTTTCTTAAATATTAGTGTTTCTAATGCCACGAAAGAGTGAAGGATGCAGTAGTCAGATTCGCTGTTTAGCCTGACGGGCATTGCTAAGAAAGTTAATCCCATCTACTACAGCAACTTCTAGCACATCCAAAAAATTACCACAGGGCCCTCAACCTATTGAACCCCTTCGTGAAGTGCACAAGGAACCACTCCATATAACAGAGAACTGCAGCTCATATCTGGATCATTTAGAAACAGATCCTGAACCTACCCTCCCACCATGACCGTGTACCATCCTAAGTGAACCAACCAAAACGTTTAAAATACGTAACACCATCGGGAAACTGATAGTTGTTCAAGTCCCACCAAAAACAGCCCAGTCACGTAAGGTTGTGAATATTGTCCCGGACTTTGTCCCCACAAAGAAGCCAACAAGGCCTGCCCCTTATAACTGCCCGGGAAGCACCAGAGAAACAGAGTAGGAATTGCCAGGAGAATTTAATTCATACTCATTTAGTTGGTTTCAGCATACCCATTATCATCCCCTTTATTTTGTGATAGCTGGTGTCACACATTTTGGCAGCTTCACGGTGAGCAGGACCAAACTCCCTGGGAGGGAGGTCGCCGATTAAAAATCCTCTGCCGAGAAAGTGTAACCCTAGATCTCCCAACGTGGACCGATCCGCGACCCCGCCAGATAATACAAATTCTCAGCCCGATGACACTTCTGGAGGAAGTTCATGTAACTCTACCTACAGGAGGGAATCAGCACTCAAACACATTGAATATATTTCATCCGAAATTATTACCTAAACTTGGCTATATCTCATCCCCTTTCCCCCTATGCTTTTACCTAAAGGAGTAGGTAAAGTGGAAACCACGGTAGGTAGAGGGAGGAAAGGAGTAGGAGTACAATTACTCCTATTTATATACGAAGCTAGTGGAGGCGAGTGCGTCACTTGTAAACAGCATGCCGTTGAATTTTTTGTTATTTAGTGGTCTGGTTTCGTGCTAAGTTTTGTTACTGACTGTGGAGCGCCACCGTCGTCTTAGCCTTCTTTAACGATTGCATGTACTGCAGCGTCTTTGTCGCAGACCTCAGTAGAGGCCGCTATCCCCTCTCCTTTTCCTCTCCATACCCCCTACCTTCTATTCCCCTGGCCTTTTGCATCAAAGTTTTTTAAATGTAATTCGATGTTATTTAAGTCGTTGTACAATCTTGCCTCTTCCTAGTCAACTGGCAGCAGTAATGCAATGTACTTAGAATCAGTGGTGATCAGGACTCTTGAGCCATTTGCAGTGATGCCAGGTTTCATGAGGATGGTGTTTTCATGGGTCGACAGTCTTTTGGGCCTTATTTATGTTAAAGTTACTTAAAGGATTTTGTCGGATTGAAATGACGCTGCACATGGTGAGTCGTGGCAGAGTTTAAGATTGTGTTGAATATTTGTCAGGGTTTTAATGTTTGATGAGTTTTAGATTTTGTCTTGCTAATATGTCGCTAGTGATAGGTGACGAGCCACTGCTTTCTCCTTTTATATATTCTTTTTGTGCGCATTAAAATTAAATACTTTGGCTATAATTATTTAGAGATATTGTGTAACAAGTGTAGAGTGAGTTCTGCCTCTGTCCCATTTGTATGCTCTACTCAAGTGAATGCTCGCGCTCGGGCACGACACGTGCGTTGCTACTTTTCTGTTGCGGCGTAATAAATATTTTTACAGTTGAACACCTTGATGGATTCAGTGAAATCACAGTTCAACCGGATATGGTTTTTAATAGTTTTATCTAAATTTTAATTGTATTTGTGTTACCACACAAGAAGAAATTTGTGGCGAGCCTTTTAAGGAGGCTCTTCATTCAGCATTTGTTGAATGGAAAACGTCAGTTGGTGATAGGCAGTATAAAATTTTATTCAAGCATGTCACTGTATTCTGTATATTGGAGCGACATATGATAATGGTAGGAATATTCTTCAACTTGAGTGATATTCCAGTTAAAGTATTCGTAGTTGCTTCCAGATTCGTTAACATTGTGTTTCAACCCAAAAGCCATTAGTTTATGTATGTATGAAATGTAACAAATATTGTAGTCAAAACCAAAACCGCTATGTCATGTATTCAATTTTGAGGGCTAAACCCTTTTTTAAATTAATTGTATCCTTTTAAAAATGGTAATCGCCATGGATGCGATGTATAACAACGTGAAAATATTTTATATCCAATTTAAAGTGATCAGAGTGTAAAGCTTTTTAATGCCATTTTGCTCCATTCTTTTAGTGTACGAGCATAGCAGGGTGTTCTGTGAGGTTGTAAGACATTCCTTTTCACTCTATATACGAAAGTTAGTAAATCATTGTATTAAATTTGGAGCAAAATAAAACCTAGTTTGAGTCTGTTTGTGAACTGGGCATGGAGCCAAAAGAAATTTGATGTCAATAGAATTAACAACATTATATTTTGTTGTAGAAATACCTTTAAATTATTGTAAAGAATTTTGTAGTTCGCCTATTGCAGAGGCTCTTTAATCAT
Organism: Dryococelus australis; assembly: GCA_029891345.1. NCBI lineage: Eukaryota > Metazoa > Arthropoda > Insecta > Phasmatodea > Phasmatidae > Dryococelus > Dryococelus australis. The sequence continues at coordinate 14,507,792 of CM056993.1, forward strand.
GTATTCATTCATGTTTGATACTTTGGTGTTGTAATTAGCCCTTGATACATGAGTTTGTGGTTAAAACTTTGTTGGGCTGGTGTACTTTCTGCAGCATGCCGAACATTTAATAGGTCCTCTACCGTCAACATTGTTGCAAATACTATACTTGCAAAGCATGTTGTAATCCACTTCCTCAGTAATATCTGGTTTGTATTGAATCTCTTGTGTTGCGCAAGAATTATTACAAGCAACTCTTCAATTGACTACAGGAGTTTTGTAAATATGAAAATATGATTCTGTATGTGATTTACTTGGTACACAGTACATTTTATTACCCGAGTTTCTGTTTAAAACATTGTGTACCAAGTCTCTTCTACAAGCTCTAGGAGTTTATAAATGGAATTAAACATAATTTTGTACATAAAGTAGTTTTATATATATATATATATATATACACTGTTAACCAATGTGTTTATTCTTAAAGTCCCTAACATTAGCAAAACATGGCAAAGTACTTACTAATTTCAGTCAGAAAACAATAAACAAATAATAGAATATTTTACTTATAATGGTATAAGTTGCGACAATATTTAGTTCTGAGCTACTCTATTAACAGCTAGTATTTGGCATGTTTGTCTTCGGAGTTTTCCTCTCAATGGCTCCTACACTGCACGCAAGCTTCTACTCCTCCATACAGGAAGACACCTTCACATCCTCCAGCACGAAGAAGGCCAATGAGAAGGCTGGAAGATTCAGCGGAGACACCACTACAGGTACAGGCTCTAGTTTCGGCAGAGTGTAGTTCTCTCCCAGCTCAAGTCGTTTGCCATTCAGCAGCACCGTCCTGAAAGAAAGGAAGCTGTCACTAGGCCCAGCAATTCTTGAACTCTAGAATAATGTAACCACCTTTTAGTTCGGAGGTGCTCAACCTTTTCATCACTGAGTACCATTTGGCATTAATATAATCATTAAGTGCACCACCTAAAAACCAGAGGGATGTGGTAAGTTAGCATTTTTTTTGCATATTATAATGAATTTTACGGGTTTCGGGGGTAAAAATTGGAAATTTTGGGGGCAAAGTGGAGATTTTTGAAGCGTAAAAGAGATATTTTAAGGAAAAAGGGGTACAAAAAGAAAACCCAAGACTAGAACTGGTTGAACTCAGCATCATGCGGGTCAACCAGAGAGCTACCTGCAGTAAGAATGTGACAGTCAAGGTCCTGTTGCCAAGATATTGCGAGAAGTGTCACTGCGCTCACCCCACGTCACCTCCAACTTCTACATCATGTATACAGTGGAGATCTCAGTCTGTGGTAGTAAATAGGGCATATAATTACAGTAGTGGGCAACGCTCATCAGCTGGTAGAAGAAATAAATCTTCAGTGGTGACCTAATTCTATTTCAACCAGCCCCATGATTCTACGTTACTAGTTCCTGTGAAGAGTAGTAGCAGCGGGCTGAAATAAAATAATGATTCAGAGAAGGTGTGGAAAGGGGAGAACTAATGGTAAATAAACTGAAAAAATCAGGAACTTAAAAGGCACTGCAAGTGGAGAAAGTACAATATGCTGGGTTTCCGTAGTAACATTTTAACAAGCATTAGAAACTTTGGGTATTGCATTAATAACAATCCACAATTTAAAAACTCTTTAGAGAGAAGACAAAGGAATACAGTGATGTCGCCCGTACTGTCATGCTCGGGAGGCAGCCCACTGCTGCTCTGCTCGTGCATGAGGTACGCATGTCTGTGCGCCTCATGTATGGGTCATCACTGCCGTTCATGCAGGAACGGGTCTTTGAACCGGGTCATGATCCGTCAGGCCCTTGTTAACCATAGTAAACACAGTGCTACATGTGTGCAGTGAAATTCTGATCTGTGCCCCTGAAAGCAAAGTCTACAATTAAGGGAAAGAGTTATCTCCCTTTTGCTCCCCTTACGTGAAATGTAAACAGTCTGCGAGTGTGAAGCGATGTGGGTTTCAGTTTGTTACAGAACCCGAGTTTGAGACACTCATAAATCTTAACGTAATTTTTCAGTGTTTATGTCATGTTTTATTTGTTTTAAAAGGGCAGATTTAGTTTCTTGAAAAGTATTAATATAACATGTAAATTACTCTGGCACTTCCGCCATCTGCCATACCACTTGCCTGAAGTTGAAACTCTTTGCTTTGTATTACATTGTTTTTATAATTTAATTACATACTCTAAAGTGTCAACATAATTGTTAAATGCTCTGTTAATTCTTTTAATAACCTTTATGTGACTTGCTGGCCCATTCCAGCTTGTTTTATTAATTATTATTTTCTGACACAAAGTGCACATATAAACTCTGAGATGCTCATTAACAAATATTACTTGTCAGAAATATTGCATAATTTGTTTCAGTGTTATTTATGTATTTTCCAGTGTTTTTTGTAATGAACATTTTGCCTCATGTATTTTTACTTAAATTCCCTCTTGGAGTTGGCAGGAGATCGCAGGAGAAGTAGTCGAATGTCTCAGCCACCATCTTCATATAGATTCTGGCGGACCTACAAGGATACATGCGTGTCGTGTTGCGAGAGATTTCATCTGCATTTTCTACTCATTTAGTTGCAATAGTAAGTCTTTAGTGCACTGGAACCTTTTATTGTGTTTGCTCCTTTTGCACTTGTATTCTCATCTCCGTCAGACTCACGCCTCGGAGATTTACACTACTTTAAATTTCACCAAGTACTTAACTGTACTTTTCGCAGTTTCTGGCTGATGGCAGGCACAATTGCCATGCCAGCTTCAGGCTAGGGTCAGTGTATGTTGTGTAACGAGTGTACCCTCATAGCCGGCTAACAGCCAGCTGTGTTAAGACCATGATAGCGCTCACCACTCGCGTGACACGTGGACATGCACGTGCGCAAAGAGGCCATAACCTGAACTTTCCATAATGGGATATTTATTTGAAGTGTAAATTATGTCTCTTGTTTTATTTTCAGGTTTTCAAGTGTTTAAATGTCTAAAATGTATGCTTCATAATATTGCACAATGTTTGGTTATGAATTCAAAATGTGCGCTCCGTGAAGTCTAAGAACATTATTATTCCGGTGTGAACGCTGTCATAAAAGACATTCAACGAACACAGAAAAGTCACAATTTAAATATAAAAAGTAAATCCATGCTTATGTATGTATCTTTTATTTTACAATATAAACGTTTTACTCTGCGTGCTTAGCACTTCCGCTTGTGTGAACCCTGTAGGCAGCCATGGTAGGCTCGTGCAACCCCTGCCTCTGGGCAGTCTGTCGAGGAGAGCTGGCGAGGTAAGACGCTGTCACATAGGCACTACAAACTTCTTGTACTAATGTAGATTACAATAGCCATTAACCTTTGCTTTGCATACATTTTGCCAGACATTCCCCATTATTATGCTTCCGCTTAACTTAATAATTTGTGCCCTTGTGGCTTTTTCAATATAAACGAGGAGAAAGGAGGAAAGATGTCGGAGTAAACGCGGCCCGCGCAACTTTGAATAAGGCGCCATCCGCCTATGTTAAAGGCGTTTCAGTGCAATTTCTGATTAATTGCTGCGTGCAATTTTAAGGGTTTTATTTTCTTGTATGTATTTAAGGGTAATTTTGATGTTTAATTGTTTTACGGCCACATCACTTGGTACCACATGGTTAATAGCCGTCAAGTCAACGTCTGCGCCATCCATGCACTTTGAGGGCTTATTCGTGTAATATCATGTGCGCCATAATTTATTTCAGGGTTCTATGTAATATTTCATTCAGGGTTCCATGTATTTTCCATTTAATTGATGCTTTTTATGTATGACCACGCAGTCTTTTTTCAATTTTGTTTTTCCCGCCATCAGGCATGTTAACAGCCTATAAATGTCTCAATCGACAGGAGAATATTTTCCCCAGCATTAATAACCCTTTGTCTGTCCAGAATTTGCAGTTTCTACGGAGAAATATTGAAATTTCATCTGCACCACGTGATCCACTGCAAATCTTATCCAGCGACATCCACGCCATCTAAGCTTGCTTTCACACCTCTGTGTGTTTATTGTGACTATCCATGTAGTGTCCCATCTTATTTCATATGTATTTGGGTCATTTATGTTATTTGTAAGGTGACATTTCCGTCCGAGCCGACTATGTGTATAGGTCGTCACCACACTAACCACGTGCGGAAAGGCGAGCCCCGACGAGTCTGCGTTAGCGATGCCAAATAATCATATGTGTTTGTTCATTTCATAACTCTCTGCGCCCTGTCTTCAGGAAAAATCGGCAGTCCATCCTAACGACTGTCAACCTTTCCTTGTAACGATTGTGTTTTCTAACACCACAGAGGGGTCATCCATCTAGGAGTGTGCTAGATTAATTGCAGGCTGGGGAGCACCTCAACGGAGTTAGCTAGACACGTCCAAGTTCATGCAAAAAGTTAACCTTGGCACAATTTGTATGAGTGACAGCAACCTCTCGCCATGTTTCAGTGATAAATGTTTAGTAATGAGAAGTGTTTTGTAAGTACGCTTGGGTGAGACGGACACACAGAAGTCACATCATCCCTGAGAACTCTGAGTCTCAACAATGCGGTGAATGGGAAACACTGGTGGCGCCCATCTATCGTAAGTTTATTGTGTCACCGTTCGTCTCGTGTCTCACCCGAATGTGTCAGTATATTAGGGATGTCAAAATATCAATTTTTCTCGATTCCGATTCTAAATTCCAACTCCAAAACCTTTCACTTGATTCCACCTCGATTCCGATACCATAAATTAGGATATAGTGATTATCAACATGTGCCTACAGTCAATGTATCCTTTTGAAATTTTGTTTTATAGGTCAAATTAGACAGACACAAATATGAAGAAAATTACAGGGAAGACTTTCTGATCTGCTAAGTGAAGTTAATTTCCTATATTTATGTAACATTCAGACTTATCTAATTAGGCCTAACTAGTTCATATCAGTATTTTTAATAAATCTACGATTTATTTGAAATGAATATACACAAAGTATTATACAAAAGTTTTCAACTTCCTAATGCAATATTATAGGTCAACTTATGAAGCTAACCAATATTTACACAAATATGGATGCTATTCAGTAATGAAACTGAAATACAAGTAACCTTTCAATTAGCATTGCTAAATGAAAATGCTTCTACCAGACACTTTAAGTTGCAGGGACACTGCGTGACTTGCTACTACATGCATCTTTGCCCAAAAGATCTTCTGAAACATCATTATTGGCAATTTTCTTGTACTCGTCGTGTTTACTTTCTCATGTTACTAGTTGTGCGACTAACCCCACCTCGTGAAGTTTTTGCCGAGCACAAACTGCAAAATGCGTAATTTGCGTAATTTACATCAACTGAAAAATAATTCCACACATCGCGAGACATTTTCTTCTTGTCTGAGTAAATAAAATCCTCAGTGCATTGAAAACTTTAACACTACCCACTTTTAGAAAAAAAAAGGGAAGAAAATTTTTGGTAAAGGTAAGCACAAAAAAAAAAAAAAAAATTTCAGTCTCGACTACTTCAAAAATGAAAATGTCACAAACAGGAAATATGTATGGAACAAAAAATGTACCTGTTCTTTATCTAATATACCGTTAAATAATAGGCAAACAAAATTTTAAAAATCTGAAAAATAATACTAAGATCATTATGCTCCCACTACTAATAACTATCGTGCAACACACTAAATGCCAATGCATTTTCTGTTTCAGCAACCGGTAACTCTAGGAGCTTGCTGCTAATGAGGGTTCTTATCTACAAACCACATCTGGTTGCAGACCGCTTATCAACTAACGCTGATCGCAACACTTACGCGCAACAAAGTGCTATCTCCAACAGTGTCGACGTGTGCGGCGGTGGTCTTTCATCCATGACTGCCAGTTTGTTTTAGTGTTTCATATACACAGATATTTACAGGTTTAGATATTGTGCTGTAGATTTCCACGTGCGTTTGTAGCATTCTCGCAACAATATACACGTAGTACTGAATCATGTCAGAACGTGCGCAAAACTGAAAATGAGTGCAGTTTTCCCATTAAAGCCGTGCCACACAGCACATAGTGACATCGGAGTGAAGTGAGGCAGCCAAATACTGATAATAGCTGTCTGCCACATGGAAGCCATCAAGATAAAAACTACTCATTTAACGGCGAGTTGAGATTATTCGACTCTCTTTTCCTGTATTATCGCGGATAATCGAGGTTCTACTGTATTATCTTAATTCTTTCATAGTCAAACCATCATTAAATGTAATTTTTAGTGACGGGAATGAATAATTTTTACGATGTATAATAAAAAAAATATTTGAAAATTGACAGCAGCTAACATTTTCAACTTTAATACATAGGAATTTTGCTGGGGCCGGGAAAAGTATACGTTAATTCTGCTCAATGCATGCGAGATCGGTACAGGTTCAACCTATCTGGAAAACAAAAGATTTTAAAAATTCATGTGAAGGTGGACGAGGATTTATAACAATTAACCATTCGATTCTTGACTCTTCGATACCTGTAATAATCGAGGGTATCGCGGAATTGATTTTGACATCCCTAATATATATATATATATTATATATATATATGAGGACTCTAGTATTATTCATTTCATGTACGTTAGTACCTTTGGGTCCTGGCCCACTCCAGGAAACCATGTGCTCAAGTGCATTAACTGTATTAATTTGAAGTTTCTTTCTAATTAACGTGACTAGTGAGCGGATCGCCACGTGGCTGTCGACCTGCTACCGCCCTGAAAATAGGAGTCTCCATGTGCTTACCCATGCATAGATGAGCTGGCACCCTCCAGAACTTTAGAATTGTTTTCTCACCTTTTCAATCATGAGCCAGCATTTGTCTGAAGTCTGGCACATCTCGCCTGTCACCAGTGTCCAAACCACGTTAACGGCTTCCAAGCACATCTGAACGCATGAATAGCCAGAAGGACGAGAGTTCCAAATCAGGTGCTGTGATGGGCACCATTCCAGAGAAAAAACTGAGGTAATCCACAATGCAACTGGCAAGATGTCGACAAGGTCATTATGACAAGGAATTTAAGCAGCAAAGTATGCCAGCACAGATGACAGCAGCTGCCAAGGGTGGAGAGGCGATAGAATCTGTAGAAATCCATAACGGATAAAGAAGACATCTGTAATGATGTTTGCAACACAACAGGACATGCTATATTGCTGTGAGAGAGAGACAGAGGGAGTGCAAGAATTTAGGTTTCATATTGCATGCTTGTTCATAGACGGACTACAAATGATGGATGGGATCTCCCAAAAACAGAGGGCTAAGAAACACAAAGGTAATGAATCTGTGTTCCTAAACTGAATGATGCTGGGAAATGAGTGTGCACCTTCAATGGTCAAAACTTCCCTACTTCATTAGTGTGACGCTTTAGCAGGCACAGAAATTGAGGATCCTCTCTCTTTTCATTAAAAACCTCAGGTTGTACACATTTTAAATTGGGTAATACATCAGCCAAAAGTCGCAGGGGGCGAGCAAAGTACAGTAAAACCCTGTTAAGACATTTCTGAAAGGACTGAGAAAGTCATGATTATTAATCAGAAAAACTTATTAAAAGGGTTAAATTTATCACTCGTATATATCGACAATGTGTAAAAATTTATGAACTTATGCAAAAACATTTTAAGAGGGTTTCACTGTTTCAACATTGCAAATAGCCATTTTTCCTCATAGTATTCTGTTAATTCATTCTACTGTATCCTGGTTTCGACAACTCTGAATAAAGGAAGTATAATTTATAATCAAAGTGATACCTACTGAGACAACAAGCCAGTTTCTCCAGTGAGAATGTAGGAGAACACTTGACCAACTCTCCCTCTGACCATGCTGCTCCTTACGTGAACGTCAACACTTTCAGGGTTCAAGTTCATGCCGAAGAGGACCACAGAGCCAGGAGATGTCTTGGAGCAGTGACCGTACAGCCTCACAGAGCCAGTTGGTATGGTGGTGTTCAAGATGCCAGTTCCGACCAGCTTCTTGTACAGTACAGACAGCCACCAGTCCTGTACACATTAAGGGTTCTATGTACTGAAATGTTTTCCGTGAAATTGTTGTTTGCACCTAAACGTGTGTCTGGGTAAATAAATATTCTGGAAATACGAAGTTTTGCCAGAAAGGATAAAAAACTATTGTCTATGTCGCCATCTTTTTACTTTTGTCATACTAAGTGTATTACTGGAGGAAAAAAGACATGAAAGTGGTCAAATAACACATTTTTAAAGCTTGGCTATGAAGTTTCTTTAAGCGGTAAGAGAAAAGTACGATTATACACAGGTAGTTTGATCTGTGTACTTTCATCGCGTGTAATAAAACCCCACTGTTACAGATCAAATGTACACAGTAAAGCATTAGGATGGAAACAATGTACGTCTTGCGCATAGGAGCGATGAGGCCCTAGGCGTGCTTATTAGTGTCACCAGTATTACTCCCTCTCTCCTTGACCTTGGAAGCACAGCTACATAGTCCTCTTTGACAGGTTTTTTCACATTACTGTAGTGGTTTGCAGTTGAATGTAAACTTCTGAAATAAACCATTCTTGCTCATAACTGCATTTATTATTTTAATGTTAAAACAAATCGACAGACAGTACAAATCTACAGTATTAATCATTTAATAAGAACACACACTTAACTATTATAACCAGTAAAATAAAATAAATATGTATATAAATTTACATAATTTTTTTTTGTGAGAAGAGTAATACTGTAATATAGTATATATATATTTTAAATAACGGTTCTAAATCCACAAAAAAGAACACAATGTCAATGAAAGACACTCAAATGCAGTGAAAATATCACTCCCCCCGCCCCCTTCCCCCGCGCTGAGAGCCTACAAGCCGTCACCTGCCTTGGGGCACGCCGATTGCGCCCGAGAATGCACGAAGCCATGTACCGGGCAGAGGATAGCTACTCCCACCCCGGCCTCGCACTAGAGGGACATCACGAGGCGATGTCACACATCCCACCCCGGCCCGGCGTACACCTGTCTAGCGGACTATATAAGGCCATGCATGCCCGGGCTTTATTTCCTTCTCCAGTAGCTCGCCTCAACACTTTGTGTGCTACGGCTCTCTATTGTTATCAAGTCTTCAGCAGCCACCAGTGGCTGTCACCACTAGCTACTAGAAGCTCCATTGTAGTCTACCAGAGGCTTCTGCAGCCTCTACCACTAGCTACCAGAAGCTTCATTGTTGCCTACCAGAGACTTCTGCAACTAGCTACCAGAAACTCCATTGACGTCTACCACCGTCAGCATCTTCCAGATGCTCTCCTTCAGTAAAGCTTGCAGATATCATCACACCTTCCACTGTAGTTCCTCCTGGTTCAGCAGCCGCCTCTACTTGCTGATAGAAGCAACTACACCCAATGCCCTTAAAAGTAGTGGTCCCCTTTTTGTAAAGTCTCTTCTAGATGCCCCTTGGTTAGAGTAGCTGCGACCTAGTTATTTTCATAGCCGTCAAAGTCATTCGCCATCTTGGTTAGTCTAGGAGCAGGTTGCCTACACCTGTTTACCGTATGTTACTTCCATATCATACTTGGTATGCTTGGTTAGGAGGTAGCACGTGTCACTGTTTTTATTATTCCTAATAAATACATTTTGTTCCTTTCACTGAGGATTTCTATTCTAGAGGTATTTCCTATGATCACTATAAATTATATTACCGTATGTCAACCAAGACCGGGTGTTGTTACAAGTATGAACCATAGAGTAGGACTGCAGATTCCCTTCAGGAATCTGTACATCAGACACAGCCCACCATTCAACGGCCACCTGTTCTAGACACTTTGGTGGATAGAAAAACATCCAAGAGGGGCAAGATAGTCACCTCAGGTTGTAGTGCTACCAGAGTGCTCACTGTGCCGGAAGGAGTATTTGTCTGGGACCGAAGGTATAACTCCTGTTGTGACCTCACCCAATAGTGGTAGGAAGACGGCTCAATGGCTACCTGCTCTAGGTTTGCGCGCCAGTGGCGGGGAACTGATTAGAGCACTCAGCTCACACTGTCAACCACTATTGGTGGTACACTTAGCTACGGATCTATCTTGAGTTCACATTGATCAGGAAGTGTACTTAAGTGTCAACAAGACCTCTATGCCTTTTGGAAAAAGGCACGGTTCACAGAGAGGGGAGCAAAAGGCGGTCTTTACCGCCACCAAGTGAGTGTGCATATCAGACCCCTCTGCACTTAGCAGACAAGCTGAGCGGGAGAGAGGTCAGACCGCCCATCAACTGGAGAGGACTTCCTCTCCAGTATTTACTTTCATGTATTTCCCTGCACACATTCGTCTAGCCCAAGACTACCACCCCGTGGTATGTGCTCTGCTCATGGGCACAGAGGTTAGGTACAGGGCAGCCAACACCTTGTTCTGGAGCCGAGAAGCAGCGGAGTGGAACCGATGGTACTGTGTCAGTCAGCGTAGTACCAGTGCACAACACCCTTCTCAGAGAGTCACCAGTTCCAGCCAGTGAGCAACAGCTTCAGCTGCAGTGACTGAAGCAGTCCCTGGTAAGACAGGTGAACCCGTGTCCCAACCAGACCTATCGTTGTTTCAGCAGTGGTTAACTTTGTACCCAGTCACCAATTGACACAACTAGTACGAGTAGCAAGTTAAAAACCTAACTCAAAAGCATAACTGCTGTTGTAACCCGAGTGTGCTTGACCTAGCGCATATAAGCCACATTGACCGTGTATGTAGTTGTATAGGGCACCACACATCAAGATAAACAACAACAAAAATAATCCACTCATAAAAGTGGATCTGAGCTAAAGTATTTTGAAGTAACAGTTAGTTAAAAAGAGTTATAAAATTTTTTTTAAGAGTAACTATGAATCACAGGTAAAATAGGTACGGTACTTACTGGGTTAGGGTCCAGTGTGTCAATATTGAGCAAGCCATATTTGTTCCCGTATATGTCCTGCCTGCAAACAACGTCCACACCCAGCTTCGACGCGATGGCAAGCTTGTCCAGCCACGTGAAGCCATTTACAAATCTGTTTGAGATGTTGGCAGCACCTCCTTTCATGGCAGAACTTGTCTCCGCTGCAATGAGAATGGAAGTTAGGGTTTCACACTGACTACAGCTGGGAAAGCCTGACTTGTAATATAACAGTATAAGGATAAAAGGGTTGGAAAACCAAGTTGGGAAAGAAAAACACAGTTTGAGACTGGAAGTCCTGTGTTGGTGAAGTGTGTCAGAGGAGATCTGTCATGACAGCTGCCAGGGTACACCATAGAGGTAACTAGCCCAGCGGCATATAGAGTCAAGGCTTTGCATCACTCACTAAATCAGATTCTTTCATTTACTGCTAATATAAATATTTATGAAGTAAAATCTTAAAAAATGCTACTGCACAAGTTTAGCTAAATGCCTGACTCTACAGAACAAATGTGGAATCTAAACTATAAACATAAATTTTTGTCACAAACTGCAACTACGAAATAACACATAGTAAAATCAAGTACCAATATATTAAACAATTTGCAAGATGTGAATAATCTGTAGTGAGAATTTCTCAATAACTGCTCTGTAACTGAAATTCAATCATGAAAATTATGAATTTCTGTATAAGGGGTAAAGTTGGGGAACATGATAAGATTCTGTCAGAGATATCATCTACAAGAGAGTCATTTGCAAGGGTAAATACACTAGAGTTCACACAAGGGAGTAGACAGACCAAACCCAAGTTCAACGATCATTGAGGAGGTGAAGAGGGGCAGATCCAAGGGGGATGGTGCGAAGAGGGCTTGAGCCGCTACCTCGGAGCTTAATTTTACAGTGTTAATGCAAAAGCATTAATAAATACAATCAGCAAAGTAACATGAAAAATTTAAAAAGTATTCAAATGAGCTATCCACCAAGTACTGACATTTATATGTTGCATTAAAATTTAATACGTACTGGTGAGCATGCCCCAGATCATGTCGGGAAAGGGTGGTTAAACAATGGTTGGAGAAGTGTAGGGCTGGTAAAATTACGGATAGAGAAGTTGTTGCATTTTTTACATTGAGGAGAAAAAGTGTAGTGATAGTTCAAAGCGTTGTGGTCTGTAGGAGGATGACAACAATGATGGTGGTCAGGCTCAGTGCGTAACACTATGAAACAAATTATTTTCAGAATTATTTTTTTGACAAATTTCACCGGAAACTGAAGTGTTCGTGTTGAGGATTTACAAATAATATTATGTGATGGCTGGAGAGCTTAGTTGCAAAGAGTAACGATTGAAATTCCCAAATCTCTAAGAAAACAGTTTGAATTAAACATGCTGCACAACCCTCTCACTCTTTAGAATCAGTGTTATAGCAGTTTGCAACCCACACTTCCACAGTTTACGTATTTTCTACAATGATTAAGTAATAGTGTTTGTAATGTATCGAGTTATGCAATTATGCAGTTATAAATATTTAACTATATTTTAATCATATTTTACAAAGAAGAAACTTACACAACCAAATGGGTACTTTTGTGTTTGTTTCTGTGATAATCGTCTTCCGTTCATTGATGTACGTAACAAGCGAATTCAAAACACTTGCGTTGTAAAAATCTTCCACTTCTGCGATGGAGCCATCTAAATAATAGCTGTAAATTAAAAAAAATTATAAGTATAACATTTACAAATAGTGTTATAACATAGTTAGTGCCAAGGTGTATGTAAATATTCAAGACCTGAAAAAGACACACATCCGTTGTTAGTGCAGAATTTACAAGAATGAAATACCAACAGGAGTGAGATCATTTGGGTGCTTAACATGTTTGTGGAAAATGATTTTTATCATAATAATTTTATAAGATTAGATTTATTACTGCCATTGCAATCAAAGCTGCTAAAGTAAAAAAAAAATTATATATATATAATTTTAAAAATAATTAAATTGCAGATAAAAAGGCATCAATAGCTGTTTATAAATGTAATTACATCAACTTGGAATGAGAATTTTGGTCCCTACCTAAAAAACCTTGTTTACAGTTATACAAACATATCAAGAATTTTAAACAGCGTTTACAAGGTAAGAAGACCTGATGCTGTTCAGGGCAGATGAGATGCAGGTGCCAGTAACAACAGACTGGTGTTATGTTATGAACAACTCCACCAGCGAAGAAAGAACTGTTCTTGCAGTCACGTAGGTAACATGTCAGTCCCTCAGCATGGTATACCAGGATTCCATTTTTGTACATGGCAAATACAGCAGTCAGGCTGGTGACCAGTTGGTTTTATTTTGATCCCCCATTTCCCCTACCAGTACGTTTTTACCGCTCGTCTTCTGGTCTCAGTCCATGTCATACTTGACAGATGACTGGCAGTCGTACATAAGAAGTCTAACAGTTTCCGGCGTTTGATGCAGAGAAGTGCGAGAGCGACACGGGCGACTCTGTCAGCGCATCACAAGGCTGTTTTATCGCTGTGCGGCGTGTAGCCTACCTACCCCATGTGATATTTATTAATTATTTAATGATAAAAAAATTGTGTTATAATTTCCAAGGGTAGCGTGAAGTGCAAGCCCTCAACCACTTTTCTGCAGACACAGGGATTTATAAAAACCCTAAAATGTGCCTGCACAGAGCAGGGAACTCAAGAGCAAATCTTGCGAGTTGAGTTACAACAACCAAAGCGTTGTAGTGCAGTGATAACAGACTGGCTTTGCATTTGGGAGGACCCAGGTTCAGTTCTCAGTCAAGCCATCCTGACTACAGTTTTCCACTGTTTACTGAAATCACTCCAAGCACGTGAATACATATCAGCATGGTTTCTTCTCACAGACCATGACCCCTTCCTTGCAACCTCCTTACTGTCTGAGAAATTACGTCAGACTCTAAAGACACTACTGTTAGCGCAATGTTAAAACATAAATACAGTTACCACAAGATGCACTGTCTTGTGTTGAATGGTCAGCTATGTCATCACTGCGCAAAGGGCATTGTGACTACTAAGAATTTATAACCAAACATGTAAAATATGCACTATTATATTTTGACAGACTAGATTCCATTACTCTATACAAATCTGAGCACACACTATGATTTTATTTGTAGTTGACCTTTTTTTTAAATCTGTTATGTATGCGACTGGGTTATGGGTAAAGACTCTTATCACTCTGTGTTATAAAATGGCACCAGACCAGACTTCACAATACTCTATTTACTACTTGGAAAAGAAGTAATTTGCTCATAGGATGCTGTCACTGTCAGATCGCATTCTCCTGTTCGGCTTGCACACACGGAATTAAGCCACCTGAGTGCTGAATGTATACTATTGGTTCAGACTTCTCTAGGGCGTGTCTGTATAGCAGAGGTCCAATCACATATGTGCAACTAAAACATACTTCAGTGACACCTTGCATGTCATCAATTATAACGTGAAATAATAGGATCTCTAGTTACAGGAGATTGATCACTCTACAGTTGAAATTTTATTATTGGCTAAAAGTGTCCGTATCATGCTACAAAAATTGTCAGCTTATGGCAGAAGACAACTGAGAGTACAAAACCTCTAAATTTATTCTGTGTTGTTTATACCTATCTTAAACATGCAATACACCTCTTTATTTCTTAAGTGGCAGATTTTATGTCTGAATATTATGAGAATTTATAAATATTTCATTAGTATTATGTAAAAGTTGATACAGAATTGTGCATACCACTCTCTATCTAACTTAACTTATGTCAAAAATAAAATAATTTTTATACACATTTTTTTTTTTTTTATAAATATTTATAAAGTAAAGCAGTTTTTCATGGTTTCTAATCCAACACAATATAAATTTCATCATGAAAATTTTTGATAGCATACTATTTTAAGAATGACAATGACAGTAATATAATTTGAGAGTCAGGTACACCAAAAACCAAATATAATACATGAGTCTTTGATTACCCCCAATAAAAATAATTTTAACTACTTGGAAATTTTTATTTTCCAGTCTACTTTCATTTCATATGGTAATCATGTGCACATACTGTTAGAGTGTAGAGATTTTGAATAATTTCCATTATAATTTTCCAGGGTTTTACACATGAGCTCTTGGTGCTGAGAACTGACTATGGTTTTCAACAAATCTATTTGTTTACAGAGATGATATCAACTAAAGTTGACTTTTAATTCCCTGGTTAGTGCTGGAATTAGTTACATTCATATTGGGATGCTTTTGTAATCAGACGTTATGTTGAATGTAAACATGGTTAGCGTTACATCAAAAATGTTTAAAGTGGTAATTTCTTTTTTAAAGTGATTATAACAGCTTTTACAAAAACAGAGAAATTAGGCACTGTACAATATTTTATAGTCAAAATGCTTCACTGCTAGAGTTAAGCCAGCGACTGCAGCTGGTCAAGTGGGACAGAGAGTGACATGGCAGTACCGTGAAAGTGACTCACTGGTGGAAGGACACGGCGCTGAGGACATTCTTCTGGGCCTCGAGGAACTCGCGGAAGTAGTCCTCAAAGGTGTAGATGTCAGGGCCGACGAGCAGGCTGTCGTTATACCTGGGGTAGGAGTCGAGCAGCGACCGCAACGTCGAGAAGTCTTGGGCATGCTGGGTTGCCGTCATGTTGGTGTTGAAGATGTATGGTAATATGTCAGGCTCTGTGAACATTCCCCACACACAGCTGCAACTCAACTGGATGAACTGTTGAACCAGAGCTATAGCCATGTTCAATCTTTCACGCTTAGCGCGGCGCTACACAGCAGCATTCGTAGTTTTCATTGTTGACGACAACCAGTGAACAGTCACTTACTCTTTCACTCCAATGCAAAAATTTTGAAATTTTGCCCACAGATAGTGTGTTATATTTGACCTTTAGATGAAAAATCACTGTGGCTATGTCAAGAAAACAGCCTGGGTTTTACATGAATATGTCTGTGATAGCAGGCAACGTATTCTTTGAAATATGGAAATAAAATGAAAGTAATGAAATCAATATTTGGCGTTTATGGCTTAAACTGACAGATCTAGATGAGATCTTTTGTTTGGAACCCAAATAAACATGTTAGCTCATCAGAGTCGCTAGACATAATACCTGGAAATGTTTGCCCAAGTCCAAAATTGCTGCTAGGTACCGCAAGCACTCATCCATACCTCACATGTACATGGCATCAAATGAGACCACATTAATTTCAATTGTGCTATTAGTTGGAAAGTTATAGTGACAGAATGGATAACCCTGCAAACATTATAACATATATACAGAATGTTCGGAAATTCAAGCCCAAACAGCAGAAGGCGATTCCTTACGAAAAATAAAGTAGAAAATATACAGATACTATATATTTAAACAGAATATCAAAGGAGATATGAGCTTGTGAGAAGTGGGTTTCGAAAATGTATTTTTGCTGAATGCCTTGTACTTCCTGCCAGCAGTAGGGATGGTGGCGATTTCCCCAAAGTGTCCCACATGGTTGAATGGGACACACCCATTTGGCGCGCTATGGAGCGTGTACTAGCAGAGGACATGTCGTTGATGTGCTGACATATCACTGTCGAACAGTGTGCACAGACAGAGGACGGTCAGCATTACGCATGTGTCTCTGCAACATAGGAGGCATAAGTCACCTTTTTGCTGCAAACTTTGTATGCATTGTATAAGGCATTCTGCAAAAATATGTTTTCAAAATTCAATTTTCATAGGCTCGTATCTTAATTAATATTAAGTTTAGGTATACGTGTCCTGTATATTTTTTACTTTATTATTCATAAGGAATCACCTGACGTAGTTTGGGCGAACATCATTTAAATGTGACCATAATGTGAAACAGTGAAAACTAGGGTCATTTATTTAAAAAAATGATACAAATCTAATAAATATTGCACATCGCAATTGATAAAAATACCTGTTAAACTTAAGACACAAGAAACTAGTAGGCTATACTGACAGTCTACATGAAAAGTTTAAAAATGACAGTCAAAGAATTAAGGCTATCAGATTTGCAAAATATTCATTATTTTGTCATCAAAAAAGGGTTGTACATCTGAATAGGCACTGCGTCCATTGTGTAACTTGGATGGGAAGTGTGAAATTACAAATGCTTTAGGCACCAGTTAGCTCCAGAAAGCTAACAAAAGTCTAAGTACAAACTATAAGGATGTGGGTTGCACTTGGTATTGTGGCTGGCAGACACTGATGACCGAAGCTGTGGTAGAGGGGGCAGGGATGTGCGGACGTGCCGGGTTTGGGCTTTGGATCTGATCTCCTTGCGGGGAGAGGACGTGATTCCTCTTTCCTGCCTATTGGAAGGCCAAAGCGCGGTAAGGCCTTCGGGCTAAGAGCGCTGCGACAAAATAGAAAAGCGTAATGACAGAGAGGTCTTACTGTAATATTATGATGACTGTAGATATGGCCACATGGTGGAGACTAACTCACAAGGTTTTAAAATTATTTAAAATGAAGTCATAATAATCACTTTAAATGGCAAATGGTCTGCCAAATAAAACAATATCCTTGATATTCTCATATAAACTATTTTCAGCATGAAGCGTCCATAAGGTGCATTTGCCATGAATAACTGAAAGAAAATACATGGCACTGAATGAGAAAATGTCCACGAGATGTTACTCTCAATGTGTACTTCTACTGCACACTTTTTAATATGGTCACAAATTCCTCATAAAGTAACAGAACTTCCACCCTCATTAAACACAACAAATTATGACTACGCAGAATGCCTGGAAGCAGCCAGCTTTTCTATATATTTAAGAGCATCGGGTCTTGAATAGAAAGAAGAATTTATGTGCTGAGCTAACTGCTAAACGAAGTTGCCGACCAGCCATCATTAGGTATCTCTGTGAAACCACCTATAGGCTATTCATGGTAAAGTGAGCACTTTTCGAAGCCTCCTAAATTGGAATAATAGTCAATAAAGTTATTGTAGCCGTAGATGTTAACTTTTGAGTCTGGTGAAATTACACAATGTTTATTACTTACATGGCAATATTTATTTTCAAAAAGTGGTGGAAGGATAAAAAATGGCTGATAGGAGGAAAAAAAAGTAACTAGGGCCTCAAAAGTGCTCACTTTACTGTGAACAGCCTATAACGTTTGTGCGAATGTGCCTTTTTTTGTCACAAAATTAAAACGAAATATATGCTATAAATATTTGTGAAAGTGAAACAAAAATGAAAAATAATGTCATTACAGCTCAATCTTAACGAAAGATTACCAAATTTCATAACATTTTAGCAAGTTATTTGTTTTAACGAATTTGTTGCAAAATATAACAAAGAAATGGAGGATATGAATTATTTACCACAGGGGGTCTTGCCTACATTAATATTTTAATTTTATGTAGTTATTTCAGTTATAAAATAATGAAAACAAACAAGATGATTTACAGGCAAAAATTATCTTTGCTGGTGCACTACATGAACTTTCATTTAAAACTCAAAAATTAATTGAAATCGAGAATTTTTATTTTGTTACAACTTTTGGTAACCAAATTTCTTACCGAAATGAAAATGCAAGTTGTAATTTTTGGTTTTTGTTTCAGCATACAGAATATTCGCACAACCCTACAGCCTCCTAGTGCGCCTAAGCCTTAGGAGGCGAGTGAGTCATGGTACACTGCAACAACCAGCCGAGACACAAACACACTGGCATTGTGACGCCTCCCACAGACATCACACGACAGCTCCATGTCCTCTTACAATGACAACCACCTTGCAGAAGGAGGAGGTTGACCAGTGCTCTAACTCACCACTTCAATGATGACTAGTCACATAGCATCGTGACATCTGACTTCAGATGGCATGGGTGTCATCACATTCCCACCCATTTTAAAAGATCCTGACGTTATAAAAAAAATGGGGTTGCTCATTTGAACTAAATACTGAAAACTATGTTTTAGTGACTTCCACGAGCGGAATCGCCATTGTTTCTTATTTATTTGCCAACCTGGTATGTGTATCGCTCTTATTTTTTGTGGTGTTCCTTTCTCCATTAATTTTTTTCTGATGTATGTTCGGCAAATGGACACAGTATATATAAATTGCTTTATTCAAGCTTTTTCGCACAGTGTGGAGAGGGTGGTGGGAGGGTAGGGGGGGAGGCAGAAGGGATATTTGGCCCAGGCGTCACTTTATAAATGGCCTCAGATTTAAGATATGATGGACTTTTCATTTCAAAACTGACGCCAGCTGACAGCCAGCGGCACTAGAGCCCATGACGGTGCTCACCCTGCACGTGTGCAAAGAGGCCAATATTTGGAACTTCCAAATAAATACTATTTTCAGTGTAAAATGTGCTTTGTATTTGTACTTGCAGGGTTAAGTACGTCTTAAAATATTTTGAAGTGTTTGTTGTTATTTTGAAATTGTTTGGTTATGAAATTCAAAGTGCCCGCAGCACCAAGATTAAGAACACTAATATTCCGGAGTGAATGCCGTCATAAAGAGACACTGAAATTAATGTGAAAATTCACAAGAAAATTATAAAATGTAAAAAAGTATTAAGTTTAATTTGTGCCATTTTATTTCTGTAATAAAATATTTTACTTGGTGCGCATAGCACTTCCGCTTATGTGAACCCCATAGGCGGCCATGGTAGGTCCGTGCGACACTTGCCTCTGGACAGTCTGTTGAGGAGAGCTGGCGAGGTAAGGCACTGTCACGTATGCACTACAACTTTTGTTCACTGATGTAGAATTCAATAGTCAATTTAGTTTACCGGTAAACCTTTGCTTGCGTACGTTTTGCCAGACATTTCCCCAGCATTATGCTTCCACTTAAATAATTTATTTTGCCCTTGTGGTATTTTTAACTTAATCAAGGAGAAGGAGGAGAAAGATGTCGGAGAGGTCACGCGACCCACGCAACTTGAATCAGGCGCCATCCGCCTATGTTAGTAGCATTTCATTGTAATTTCTGCATTATTGCTATGTGCAATTTTATGGACTTTGTTTTCATATATGTATTTGAGGGTATTTTTCATGTTTGAATATGTTACGGCAACATCATTACAACCACGGGACTAACCTATGCCAAGTCTATGTCTATGCCAACATTACATTTTGAGCGCTTATTTATGTAATATCGTATGTGCAATATTTTATTCAAGGTTCTACGTTAAATTTTTGTCAGGGTTCCGTGTAATTTTCACGTAAATTAATTTTTTTTGTGTTTGACCACGCTGTCAATTTCATGTTTGATTTTTCTGTCAACAGGCAAGTTACAGGCCTGTAATAACTTAAATCGTAAAGAGGATAATTTTTTCCCTCAGAATAATATTTTGTCTGAATTTAATTTGCCGTTTTCAAAAAGAAATATTGCAATTTGGTCTGCGCCACATGGTCCGCTATGAACATTATCCAGCGGCATCTGCACCACCTAAGCTTGTTTTCACACATGTGTGTGTTTGTTGTGAATACTCATCTCGTGCCACATCATCTTTTAAGGGTCTTTATGTATTTTGTGTGATTTTGCAATTAGTGTACGGTGCAATTACTTCCGTCGTAGCCAGCTCTGTGTATAGGCCGTCACTACACTACCCACGTGCTGGCGGGCGAGCCCAGACGAGTTTGCGTTAGTGATGATGAGTAATCACATGTTAAAATGTTTTCATAAAGGGTTTCATTTGTAATTCACAGTGTCTTGTCTTCAGGGAAAACCGTCAGTCCACTCTAGCGGCTGTCGGCCCTCTTCCCTTGTGAAGGCTGTGCTTTCACACATCTTGGTGAGATCATCCATCTAGTCATGTGCTAGATTAATTGTGGGCTGGGGAGCACCAAAGAGGAATTGGCTAGTCATGACCCAGATAATAATAATTTAATTGGCACATTGATGTGTATGTATAGTAACAATAAAAGAAAGCATCAGAAACCTACCACTTTTATTCAGTAGTGACAGCGTCCTAGCCACATGTATTTCATCAAGTGATTATTTTCAAAGAGATGTTTAGTAAAAGTTTAGTATTGCCTACGTGTTTGTAAGTACGCTCGGGTGAGACGGACACACAGAACCCACAGCATTCCTGAGAACCCTGAGTCTCAATAGTGCGGTGATTGGGAAGCACCGCTGGCACCCAAATTACCAGACAGTATTTGTGTCATTGTTCGTCTCATGTCTCACCCGACGGCGTCAAAACAAATAACAGAAGCATGCAATATTGCAGGAGTCAAAAGTGGTAACTGGAAATCAGAACTTGGAGAGTCACGAATAGTCAGCTTAACGAGACAAAGGAAATATGACAGCACCGTAGTAGTTCATTAATTATTGATATCACTCCAAAACTTGCACTGTGAGAGAAATTTCAGAAGGCAGGAGGAAAGTTAATTCCCTCCTGGCACCTTACTGACATCCCACACGGGCAGAAATAATATACTGCAATAGAGTTTATATGCTGAAAGTACTTGAAGTTAAAAAATTATATAAGTCGAAGTCGCGGGTGCTGCAGGCGCATGCACTTGCTTCTCCTTCACAATATTGTAGTAATTTGTTGTCTGGCAACAGGCACTCTGACCTCACATCGCCATGTGCCTACCCTTACTCTTTAAACCTGGGTGCCAAAAATGTGACTAAATAATGGCATCTGGTAGCCTGAAATCCCTCTCACGCTATGTAGAACTGCATCACAACTAAAAATTATCAAACTTCTAGAACATTCTGGAAATAAAAATATGTATATGACAGTAGTAAAAAGTATTTATCTCCGCATGCTGATGCAACCTTAACTACGACTTCAGAAAAAGCATGCGTATTACAGATAAACATTCAAACACGTCTAAAACTTCAAATACTGATAATATATTCCTTATTCCTCGTGAAAGAAAAGAAAATTAACCAAATGTCCACTTTAATTATTATTAATAACTTGCATCATTACAAGCATTTCTTAAATATATGAGTGAACGCTCCCACGGCAAATGGTTGTATTCTGTTATATATGTTAATTATGTAAATATTTAAAATACAAGTGACTTGTAATTTTTTTTGGTGACCCGTACTGCTTACTGAACTGTTACTTATAGACTATGACTCATCCTAACGTGCTTTGCTAACTCGAGGAAACGACTCCAAGATATCTACAAGATGTGACCACCGGGAAGGGACATTGTTGCTACTTGGTTTATGGACTGTTCCTGACCTGCCTTCTCTCTCTACTAAGTAGTATTAAAACCCGAGGAAGGGTCAAACGCAGTACAATGTTTTACGAGTGCACAGAGAATCATTTCAACCCTAGCGGACAATTCCTACACGTAAAACTAAGAGTATTGCAATCGGCCGCATGACATGTCAGCCTCCCCGAAGCACCCAGCGGACAGAGTGTCACCACACCTGCCGAAGATGGCAGAGTGCCCGAGGCCATATACCGAGCACACGAGGGCAGTTCTCCCACTCCGCTCGCTCCAGGCAGATTTCACAGAGGCACATCATGCCTCTCACCCCGGCCCGGCGCGCACCTGTCACTAAGCCACATATAAAGGCTTGCACAGCGAGGTCGGGAGTTATTATCGTCTCTAGTAGCGCGCCTCAACACTTCCGTGTGCTGGGGCTCTCTACTGACTTAAGCACTCACGGTCTTCTCCAAGAACTTCCAGTTCTTCAACAACCACCAGTGGCTATGGCCACCACCTTCCAGAGGCTTCAACACCTTCTGGTATTGCCAGCAACCAGAAGCCTTCGTCTGCAAGAAGACATCAACCAGTTATTAACACTTCCGTTGCCGATACTCCTGGATCGACAATAAGCTAGTGTCTCTTCTAAACAACCTGATAGGTCTAGTTGCGAAGTATCTAGTTTCAATTATCCCCTGTACCTTAAGTAGTCTTAGGAGCAAGTCACATCCACTCGTTAACTTGCGCAGTCAAACTTCTATCTATGCTGTGCTTGGTTTTCATATGGGTCACCCAGTATTTACAACCACAATAAATACTAGTTCTATTATCATATCCGAGAGTACTTATGTCCTAGGAGTAAAACCTTTCTTTCACTAAATACTGACTTCGGAAGGAGCAAGCAAGGGACCGGGCTATTTACTACTGTGAGCTAAAAGTAGGACAACAGGAACCTGCCTGTCGCCAAACACACAACCTCATCTTTTAACGGCCACTCATTCTGTTTACCCCTATATATAGAACAGAAGAGTCCCAACCACTAAGTACACCCCCACCGAGGCGGGACAGCCACCTCAGGTTATATCGCTGACCAGAGCGCCTAGCTAAGGTGCTGGCAGGGGTATTTGCCTGGGTCTGGAGGCCCTATCTTTGTGGACTATACCCCGCAATGGTAGGAAGGCATTCTTATGACCCGCAGCTCCAGGTTCGAGTACTAGTTACCCGCACTGATTGGAGTTAGGGAGTGCACCGTCAGCCACTGTCGGCCTTACACTTAGCCAGGGTGTTCGTCAATTGTGTGTCGCTACTGAGGGGTTATTGAGTGTTGTTCTACTTCTAAGCCATTCAACGCCACACACAGGGCTCAGAAAGACGTAAAGAAGGAAGAGTTTAGTATTGCCAAACAGGTGTGTGCCGCCAACCTTGTCTCTCTGAGTATCGAGACCCCATGGGGTCAAGCTCAAACCGTTTGCCACGCGGGGAGACGGGACTTCTCCCATCAGAAACTTTTCGTACTTTCAAACCCTACTAGGACAGGCAGTGGATACCATCTGGTGGTTCGAACTCTAGTCACCAGCACCTGACCGACCACTACGGCAGCCCCACTACCAACGAGACTCGGAAGATGACAGAGATCAACCAGCCATCCTAAAGCACGTCTGCTTATCCTCAGAAACAGAACACGCAGAACCCTGGTAAGTCAGCGTTGCCCAAGAGGACTAGTGTTCCGGTCCACCATATTGCTAGACAGGCGGAACCGGACTTTGTACCTAGCCGACAGCCAACGCGGCCAACATTAGTGTCCAGTAAAAGGTTCAATTAAGTAACCAAGAATAAGTGCGCGACTGACCTAGTGCCATCCCAAAACTCACTTGAGACAGTTAAGTGACACGCGTAATTGCATTTATTATTTTTTCATGTGTGAAAGGGAGCCTCGTCAATTAAAATTGCATATGCCTCTATCGACCTCTGAAATAGGTTCTAATTTATCATACTCCTACCACTGCCACTAACCTTTAAAAGTAACAGTGAAATAGTTTGTAAGTAGTTTTAGTGATAACTTATTTAACTACTACACAAACAATATGATTTTAAAATATGGAATTGGTTCGCCTAATTTGCTATGAAGATTATGACGGTAGGAAATCCATTCACTGTTTACAGTTATAAAACTGAACCAGTTGATCCAATGGTGAACCTTCAGACTCACATTCGGAAGGATTTGGGTTTTAATTTCGGTCCGGCCTTCCTAACTGCAGCTTTGTAAGGTTTCCCGCCATCACTCCACATGAATGCTTGTCTTGTTCCTTACTACAGGCTGTGGTCCACTCCTGATTCTCCGAGCAACTTGCTCCGTCTCTCACGACCTGGCTGTAAATGCGATGTCGAGCCCTGCCTGCCTACCATTATAAAACGAGGAGTTGATCACTGGGACCATTTTAAAAGGTTCATTCCACAATTGATCATAAATTAACTCCAAGTAGGTACTTATTTTACTGTGCTGACATCGTAACACTCACCGTTGCCCAGCTGGAAGTGGAGTTTGAAGCCATGCTTTTCGGAGAAGTCGAGTAGTTCCCTGGCGTTGGACGGGTCCCACACGGAGCCCTTCCTGTGGAGTGAGTTCAGACATAGCACTATCTTGAGGCCAGCTTTCTCTGCAAATCTGTTTAGCTGCATCCACTCCTTACCTGCAAAGTCATGCTAATCTTAACACAGACAGATAAAATAACATGTGTCATATTACTTAACAAATTTAAATAGTATCATATGATTTATTACAGTATTTTTGCACATAAACCAACAAATTTATTTTAGCAGGTCTTGTTATAAAGTTGTGTTATTTTCCAATATACAACACCATCTTAAAAACAACATTAATGGAATTATCTTTCGTCATACTGTAACAACTTAAAATCCAGCGAGTAGGTTCCCAGATACTCTAAAATACCAATAATTTGCATAATCAATAAAGTTTTGAGACAAATGTTGTTTCAGATTATTCATATCTTCATTCAACTATTTAAAACTTTCAGTATGTACACGTTGTCCAAAACAATACGTCACATTAAATTATGCATGATGTCTAAAGTGTTTCAAAACTAGAACAACTTTATAGCAAGACAACTTTATATGATATAATTTCAAAGCAGACAACTTTAAAGGAGCTACTGTATAAGCAAGTGTAGATGAAAATTATTTTTTCCACGATTATGATGAACATAACTAGTCACAAAAGATGTTCAAAATGGTGACCAAAAAGAGATAATACTACACAGGCTAATAAATTTAGAAACCGTGTTATTAATATTTGGCCAAACTGCTCAGAGTGACTTACCGTACTAAATAACCAACCTGAAAGAGTAAAGAAACATTACAAAGCCTGCTATGTATTTTAAAAATTCACATCTAGTATAGAAATTGGACATATGTGATATGTTAACAATATGTAGTTTGATAAAACAGTGTGTATTGTTGCTGCAAATGAAAACATAAATAAGAAAGAACTCATAATTTTAATAAAAAAATCCACTGTTTCCATTAATTAAAATAAAAATCCTTTAGCAGAAAATGTTACACTTCCCACACACCTACGTATGGACCGAAAGAAAATTGAAATACTCTAAAACGTGCATGTACTGTTTGAACAGCAGAAAGACAACATTTTAACTATTTTAGCTAGATTATGGTGATGTTAGTGAAACATGACCCCAAATTACTGACAACTTCATAGTATAGGCTGTTCACGGTAAAATGAGCACTTTTGAAAGCCCTGCTTAAATCTTGTTGTATGCACGTTGTGTATTCTTCAACCTTATGTAATGTTAATGTTGCCATAACTGGCGAAAGAAGTAAGTATTCACAAATGTTTACCTAACAATTTTAATTCAACCTTAAGACATGGATCTACTTTCCTTCTACCATTACCAACCACTGGATGCATGACACTCAGTGCATAAGTTAAAATATATGCAGCTAGGAGCAGCGACTTTTTTCTAAGGTTGATTTCAAAAGTGCTCACTTTATCGTGAACAGCCTTTAAAAAGTAATATCTTCCATTCAGCAGAATGCTAGATTTTTGTAAATAATAAAAATTTCAGTTGCGTCAGTAGTAGACGTGAATAACGAGATACCTGACATATAGAATGTTGGTGTTTCATATGACTTCACAGACTGTCTGTTGCCAGGTGAGTAGGTCTCGTTGAACAGCATGGCGTCGCTGTCTGTTCCTCCAATCCTGAGGTACGCAGGGGCCAGGTGTGAAGCCAACTTCAGAAGTTTCTCAGAGCTGTGAAACATACGTGAATCTAATTTAAGGGATGATTTACGGTCGACAGCCCTTCTGTTAAGTCCAGCTCAGTTTCTTCTGCCAGGCCACAGTGTATAAGCTACGTGTGAACATTATCGCTTCACTGTGCACTCAATGTCCATATTTCATTAACCACACACTGCTACCTAGAAAAAAATTATGACATAGGTTTTTCAAATAAAGAAGATAAAAATTTTATTCATTCTTTTAACCGTGCCTTTCATAATTATCAGCTTTTCGGTAAACAAAAATCTTTTGGAATAAATTTTTTAACAATTCTCACAATATTAGTTGTTGGTAAAGCAGAAAAACATCTTTATGGAGAGGCACTGCAGTGCAATAGCAAAAGATAGTCTGACGTGTTGGCTATTTACCTTGAGTAGGCTACTCTGTTGTTGCAAGTGATATTGTCACTACCCATGATTGCGTTCTGCAGCACTCTTACTGCCATGCTATGTTACTGCCATGCTATGTTTGCTCTACAGGCATATGAGAGTTGTTTTTAATAGCAGTTAGGGATGAATCACTCTTGATTTTTTACATCTTATTATGGTCCAAGTCAGAAATACTAGTTAATGTTGTCAGCGCTGTGCTTTGTGTAATACAGTGCAAAATGGCTAATTTTCTATATGATAAGTTATTAACATCATGGTCAAAGCATCTGAATTTTATATAGTGCTAAAAATTAAAGATACGTATATGAGTGGCAGGAAGCTGGCAGGTTACTCGCCTGATGTGTGTGTCGACCCATCGGTTCTGGATGTAGGATGTGTCCAAAGCAACACTCTGGAGCAACTCATTGGCTTTCCCCACGAGCGACAGGGTGGATGAGTCCAGGATTATGACCTCTGCCGACCTGGGGTCGTGAGGACCTGCCAAAACCTTAACGATGCCCACGAGGAAAAACCACAGCACCACCATCACCAGCCGCTGCCATCTGGAAACTGTGGACACACACACATTGAGTTAGGAAAGAAAGGCTTGTTGTGAAACTCTATCAGGAGGAGTAACAATGAGTCTCTTGGGAACGAGAGGTGCTTGGAGTTTGTGTTTTATATGCCACATGCTCATGCACATAAGGGTGATGAAATCTCTTGAAGCACCAAAAAAAAAAAAAAAAAAAAAAAAAAAAAAAAAAAAAAAAAAAAAAACTCGTAAATAACTCCTCCCTACCAGATGATCCACAAGACAGACGTACCTCTCTGCCCTACAGTAAGTGCTACCCACTCACCAGATATGTTGTTAATGGTCTGCTGAAACAATTAATATTTATTCCCAAGTCATACATAAAGGACTCGAGACATTTTGTAGAGATTGTTTGCCGGACGACGGTAGAAGAAACCGATCTACTGGAGCTTTGATGTCGAATGACTCTTCACTAGAGTTCCTGTACAAGAGGTCCTGGAAGTCATCAGAAGTGCTGTATAGATGGCCACTGAGTATGCTAGTTGCTAGTATAATCAGTGTTTAGTAAACTCTCGATTAACAGTGTTAATCGGGGCCAGAGAAAACACGAATAAGCGAATTTGTATTAAAAATCGCAGATAATCTAAATTACACATTTTTACTATTAATGGAACAGTGGTATTGGCTCTGAAAATCATGATAAAACACAGTACCTATTATACATTTCAAAGCAAACACAAATCACGCACTGTATGTGCAGGATTTAAAGTATACAATACTTTAACCGATATTTATGTTGCACCGAGTGTAGTGAATTCACGGCGCATCGAGTATACACAGCCTTCCTCCAGCACCGCACCAGGCGAGCGCGTTGGGCGGGCGACATGGAGCGATAGATAAGCGATCTGTAGTTGTGTGTGCGTGTGTCGCTTTATCAACATGCATCACTCAGACTGTCCGCGTCCTTTAGATGACAGTTAGTTGATAGTTTTGAATGCAATGCAATAAATACTATAGACTATAACGGGACTTTAAATGAGGCAAACTGGCATTTAAACAATACCAGTACAGTGCCCATTAAAAAAATAACCCTTACATTACAAAAGCTTATTAAAATTTTACTGACTTACAAACACACACAAAAGTTTAAAATCTCTGAAATGTTAATATTTTTGTTAGCATTTAAACATTTGATATGAAAAAAAAGAAGTAAGAAATGTTAAACCATGCCTTTCTTGAAAAAGGCTTCAATTTTCATTTGTTTGACACCAGAATTGATGTTTTAATTTGTAACACACCATGCTCAAATTGTTTTGTTATTTATAATTTTTCCGCGATAGCTTAAACTGTCCTCTTACACTTTATTGATGCTGCGAAAACGAGTGAACAATGACCCAGGTCGGCAATCGATAAACTGGAAAGACGTGTTTCTTTCTTGTGAGAAGGGGAGGAAAAGGGGATAACTGATGTCGTGTCCGAAACCGAAATGGCGAATTCATTATTTTACAAATTTATCATTTCGGAAGTTTCACTTCGGAAGTTGTCGACATTCACTTGTTTAGCACTTGCGGTGGACTTTTTACATTAACAGTGAAAAATGTTTCTACAATCATCACTAGAATGCTGCGCACGGGTTAATAAATAAGAAAATAATAAGTTATGCGATAACGACTTCAAAAAAATTTGTTAGGAAACATATAAACAAAGCACAACAGTTACCTGGTTTTTAAAACATGCCTAGTGTATTTTATGAACAATTATTTGTTTTATAAAACATTTGCACATGTATTGATTTTGTATTTTTGTTGATATCCGCTGCTAGATAGAAAATACAAAATAATTACGAAAAACGGCACAATTTTTCAATACAAAATCGGGTCACGTGATCATTTTATCAACATAATCTGCCAAATTCGAACATGGCCTGAGATGAATCAAGAGTCCTACGCACTCAGTGGACGGAAATGGATGACTCACGCAGGTCTCTGTGACAGGCTGATAGTTTAAAGAGATAAACACCAGCCCATGCGGCACAGCGATAGACGTAATTTATCACTGCTTGTTAAACGACACACTTAACAGCATCGCCTGTGACCGCCGCACAGATAAGCCGAAACCGGCTAAGCGAAGCACGATTAAGCGGAAGTGTACTGTATCTCCACACTTTTAGAATAAAACCTTTGAAATATCGCCCCAAGTAGAGTATATTTGGGAAAAAATAAAATAAATAAATAAATAAATAAATAAATATATATATATATATATATATATATATATATATATATATATATATATATATATATATATATATATAATATATATATATATATATATATAATATATATATATATATATGGACTCAAATCAGTATCTCTGCAAACAGTTTATTATGTAGATTTTAATTTGTTCTTTATTTTAGCTTCTCGCCAGTTTATTTATTATGAAGTACTGAAATGTTATTCTTCTTATTTCCCATCTCTGGCGATGAGCGCCAAAACTGATGTTTGTCGCTTGTGCAACGCTCTCGACGCCCGTCGCCAGCATCAAAGCTCTGATTGGCAGTAGCTCATTGCGCCACGTCGTCTCCCTCAATTGTGAAAACCGCTTTAGTTGTGCAAAATATTAATGAACTGAGTGCGCGTTAATGCAGTGTGTTGTACCTTAGGTGTAATTTTCTAGACTTTGTTAGGCTTTCTTCGCATGACAGAGAGGAACAGCCTGCAAGTAGAACTGTAGCAGGGTTTCAGGAAAATTGGAAGTAACCATAGATGGAGTGTATAAAGGCTGTTCACAATAAAAAGAGCACTTTAGAAATGGACCTTAGGAAAAAGTCACTGCCCCTGCATGCATATATTTTAAGGTGCGCACTGAGTGACATTTGCCCGGTAAAGTTGTAAACAATGGATGGAAAGTAGTTCCATATCTCAATGTTGAATAAAAAGTGTTAGGTAACTATTTGTGGTAACTTAAAATTATTTCTTTCGCTTTCTGTATTTTTTAATGCATCAAGTGTAAAAATGAGCAGATTTGTAAAGTATTTACTTTCTTAATAATTTCACAGTTTCATTTCACCGATGCATGAATAAAGTGATGAAGCCTATGGCAATGTTAATTTTACATAAGGCGGGAGAATACGCAACATGTTGACGCTGGCTAACAGCAAGCGGCACTAGAGTCTATGATGGTGATCATCACGCACGTGTCACGTGTCCTGAACGTGCGCAAGGAGGCCAATAATTTTGAACTTTCACATAGATATTATTTTTCAGTGTAAAATGTGTTATATATTTGTATTTGCCAATATCTCTTAAAATGTTTTAAAGTGTTTGTTGCTATTTTAAAATTGTTTGGTTATGAAATTCAAAGTGCATGTGGCACCGAGATTAATAACACTGATATTCCGGCGTGAACGCCGTCATAAAGAGACACTGAAATAATATGCAAAATTCATAAGAAAATTATAAAATGTAAAACAGTATTTAATTTAATTTGTTCCATTTTATTTTCTATAATTTAATATTTCACTCGGCGTGGATAGCACTTCCGCTTATGTGAACCCCGTAGGCAGCCATGGTAGGTCCGTGTCACACTTGTATCTGGACAGTCTGTTGAGGAGAGCTGGCGAGGTAAGACACTGTCATGTACGCACTACAACTTTTGTTCACTGATGTAGATTTCAATAGTCAATTTAGATTACCGGTTAACCTTTGCTTGCATATGTTTCACCAGACATTTACCCAACATTATGCTTCCCTTTTACAAATTTATTTCGCCCTTGTGGCATTTTTAACTTAATCAAGGAGAGAGGAAAGAAAGATGTTGGAGAGGTCACGCGACCCGCGCAACAAGAATGAAGTACCATCCACTTCTGCTTAAGGTGTTTCATCATAATTTCTGTGTTATTGCTATGGACAATTTTAAGGGCTTTGTTTTTATGTATGTGTTTGTGGGCATTTTTAAGGTTTAAATATTTTACAGCAACATCACGCATAACCACGTGGCTGACCGATGCCAAGTATTTGTATACACCATCATTGCGTTCTGAGAGCTTATTTATGTAACATTGTATGCGCAATATTTTTATTCAGGGTTCTATGTTCAATTTTGTCATGGTTCCTTGCCATTTCACGTAAATTGATGCTTTTCGTACTTGAACACGCGGTCACGTTAATGTTTGATTTTACCACCATCAGGCATGTTACACGCCTGTAACCACTGCAATCGTAAAGAGAATAATTATCTCAGCAAGAATAAACTTTTATCTGAATTTAATTTGCAGTTTCCATGCAGAAATATTGCAACTTCACCCTTACCGTGTGGTCCGCTACGAACTTCATCCAGCGGCATCCGCGCCATCTAAGATTGTTTTCACACATGTGTATGTTTATTGTGAATATTCATCTCATGTCCCATCTTGTTTTTTGTATCATTCAAGGGTTTATGTAATTTTGTAATTAGTGTACGGTGCAATTATTCCCGTCCTAGCCGGCTCTGTGTATAGGCCGTCACCACACTACTCACGTGCTGGAGGGCGAGCCCCGACGAGTTTGCTTTAGTGATACCGAGTAATCACTCGTGTTAATGTGTATTAAGGGTATTCATTTGTAATTCACAGTGTCCTGTCTTCAGGGAAAAACCGTCAGTCCACCCTAGCGGCTGTTGGCCCTCTTCCCTTGTGAAGGCTGTGCTTTCACGTACCTCCGTCAGATCATCCATCTAGTCATGCGCTAGATTAATTGTGGGCTTGGGAGCACCCAAGCGGAATTGGCTAGTCATGACCGAGATTATCATAATTTCATTGTCACGTTTATGTTTATGCATAGTAACAATAAAAACAAGTCTACAGTGAACTTATCTCTTTTATTCAGTAATGACAGTGTCCTAGCCACACGTATTTTGTTAAATGTTTATTTCAAAGTGATGTTTAGTAAAAGTTTAGTATTGCCTACGTGTTTGTAAGTACGCTCGGGTGAGATGGACACACAGAACCCACTGCATTCCTGAGAACCCTGAGTCTCAATAGTGCAGTGATTGGAAAGCACCACTGGCATCTATATTACCAGAAAGTATTTGTGTCATTGTTCATCTCGTGTCTCACCCGACGGCGTCAGTGTATACAAGTAGATCTTCAGCAGGGTTTTCAAAAGTGCTCATTTTACCACCTATACACACATTTGAATGAATCCTTGCACAGCTTTCTCGACTTGCACAAATTTAGTTATGCTGGTATGGTGACGCTTGAAACTTCTCTACAGCCACAATTGCCTTGTGTTTTATTACTTATCATCTCCATGCTTGTACTCAGCACATGCAAAATGACCATAACAGCTATTAGATTAGGCCTCTTTGCAGTGATAAGGTGTGGGCTAAGATCACTTTATCAGCTGACCTTTAGGCTTCAGCATGTAGTTATTTCCCAGTTGGACATTAGCACTTTAGTGCTTCATGATGAGAATTATGTTCGTTCTTGTGCATGCCTCATGCTGGCAACAGTGTTCTTTGTGATCAAGTGAGTGAGCGAGTAAAGAGATTTGGATGGCTCTTAACAGCGAGGTCTGGAGAGCCAATGAGGGTGATTGAGGTGAGTATGGAGCAGTGCCGGAATGAAAGGGCAGGGGAAGCATGAATCTCCAAGACAACTCGCCGACCAGTGGCATTGTCCAGCACGACTCCCAGATGTGAAAAATCCGGGAGTGACCCAGCTGGAGATTGAACCCGGTTCGCCTTGGTGGGAGGTGAGCTGGCTAATTGATCAGCTACTGTGGTGCCGCTTTGTGGTCGAGATGCCGGCTTTGCAACTTGATGGTCTCAAAATCACTTTCTAAAATTGATTTGTCATTGTTTAACAGAATCATTATAGTCTTACTCAAACTTGACATAGTTTAATGGCCTTCAGCCTGTTGAATTACTCAAAATTACATATTCTGGTTTAATATCACAGGCACAAATTAGGCAATGTAATATCCTTCTTTTGCTGGTTAGCCGAAATTACTTGGTGATCTAATCCTACCATCCAAGAGAGGCTAATGGGGCATTACTCTGGGTGCAGGAGATGGTCCTGCAGCCAGTAAGTCCAACAAACAGTAATACTTGTGAATATATTCTGCGGGCTGACGTAAGATATTGCAGTCATGCGGCTGAGTATAACTGCCAGAGAAATTTATGAGACTTCTTTCATAATGCACAGACAGTTGTTTATTAAAGTCAATTAGGATGTCATGAAACTTAAAACAATGTTATCAGCACTTGGCCTCAAAAACACACTTGTTTTATCACCTTTCACATCTGCTAACAGATTACAGTTGTAAGTAAACAATACATGCACAGCATATCACTGTTCTATCTGACAACAAAAATTTTGAAAAGATTAACATTTATGTGGCAACAGCACGTAATAAAAATGAAAATCTAACATATTATAGTGAGTCATAACTTTAGCAGCTAAACGTAGATGTCACACTGGTAAGTGCACAGAGAATAATGACCTGCTTGATTCAAGTAACTATAATACTAGTGTACCAAATTAATAAACACATTAGTTACAACTGCAGTTATATGTTGTCGTCTCCAAGTAATAAAGTACTTGGTAGAACAGCGTAAATGCAATATCCTGCATCAATGTACACCGGAAACAAACCATTCCAAAATGAAGCATACTTCTACAACCTAGTAGACATTTAATTTTTTAAGAAATCATTAATATAATTTAGATATGTAAACAAAGAAACAGTTCTTATTTTTGAGTTTAAATTCACAAATAAAAATTATCTTTTCGCAAAACTAAAATTTTATGTATTCACAAGAAAATTACTGAAAAAACCCTTATAAAATCTTTCATTTTAGTTCAGAGTTCCACTTCAAGAAATGTAGGTTACATGTTCATAATATAAAAAAAAGGAATTCACTAGAAAAATAATTTGAATTCAAAATAATAGGAAAAAGTACAGCATTTTGTGTTGTCGATGATGAAATAACTTACGTCCTGTGCATGGCCTAGAAAAAACAAAAGTCTGCAGATTGAATCTAACGGTATGTGGAGCAAGTTATAAATATGTAAATTACTTCTATAAAGCATACCATGGCTTAAAATAATCAAACCTTGCTCAAGAACATGCCACACCCAAATCAAATTGTGGTTAATTGGCTAGCTTTTAATCGTAAAAAAGAAATTTGTACAGTTGCAAACAAATCTTGAGTGATCATTTTCATAACAAAAGTAAATGTATACTAGCAGCCAAAATACTTTGTTCATAATTTTTAATTTTTATTAAATGTCTTCAACATTATCAAGGACAAATTTGGGAAAAAGTTATATATCCTGAAAAATCTACAAATTCGTTTTTTAATAGTCAAAACAGATTATCAAGAAAGGGCCTTGCATAGCTAGCTCTAGTTTGAAATATTAT
Organism: Dryococelus australis; assembly: GCA_029891345.1. Lineage (NCBI taxonomy): Eukaryota > Metazoa > Arthropoda > Insecta > Phasmatodea > Phasmatidae > Dryococelus > Dryococelus australis. Next base: position 14,542,460 of record CM056993.1, read on the forward strand.
CGAATAACAACAAAATACTTTTTGAATGTAAGAAATAATAATTTTTTAATATTACATGTTATAGTTTATTTTATACACTCAGTCTGCATTTCTCTGAATAAACACACGCTTGGTCACAGCGTACGTACATAAAAAAATCAGTTTAAAAATTAGCTTATAAAAAAATATTTTCTTAATCAATATTTGAAACTGTGATGTAAGCATTCATAGTAAAATTTAAGAAAGCCACTTTTCATTAATATCTAAGAAGCAATGATAGAAAGAACGTGCTTATTATAATCACAGAAAGTAGATCCTAAATATATTTTGGTCAGTTTACCCATTTCAAAACAACTTTCTTGTGAACTATTTCTTGGAGAGTGAAGATTGTTTAGCGATATGCTGATACAGTGTCACAGAAATACTAAGTAAAAGGTTTGTGATGGACAGAAGGTATATATACTTTGTATTGAGATGATCATCTACATACCTGACCACTCAAGCATACACCTGACCACTCAAACAAGTTGTCAGATAAGCATGCTCGCTGAAAAAATTACCAGCTGCTGTAGTCAACAACTTCTCATATAACTGAGAATCAGTTTAGCCTTATCTCTAGAGATTTCCTTTGAAAGAGCAAATTTTTTATGTCATTATTAAAATGATGTGTTTTTTTAATCCATAAGAAAATAATGTACCCTATTTGTAACATTTATTTTATGGACATTTTAACATGACCCTCTTTTGTGACCTAGAAGGAGATAAAGCCAGAACTACTGATCTGAAAACATCTCTGGTAACAATACAAACTTTGTTGTTTATGCTACAAATAATAATCTTTAATCACTATTATCACTACACAAAGACAGATGATGAGCAGTTAGGAGAGAACGAAAAAGCTGCAGCTTAGGAAAAAAAAAATTCTCCAAATCATAGAACAAATTTATTTCTAGGGATCTTGATATCCTTAGCACAGTGAGTGCCGCAATGTAAAACAGGACCGCAATGAACTCGAGTCAAAACTGCTGAGGGCGTAACATTGTGTCACCTGAATTCAAAAGTTGCACATCATTTACTGTAATGTTAAAATACCCACCATCTTTCAGATGCTGGTCAAATGTCCTGCTGACTCCTAGCTAAGGAAATCAAATTTCTTAAAATATTTGGACAGTTCTGATGAACCTTTATTTTAATTTGAGACCAAGCAACATATTTTCCAACAGTAATAAATATAGCCATTTTTTTTTTTCACTCGTTTTAAAATGTATTTTGTAACAAAGGCTGTAGTAAATTAGTATTTATAAAGTATCTCACATTCAGCATCAATTTTTTTTCAATCTGATTTTGTCATCAAATTATTTTCACTACATTTTTTTCTTTTTTTATATTCAGTCTTTTTCCATCTAGTAGTTAGTACAATGCATGAAATAGTTTTTTCTCTTATTCAAATTTTACTTGCGTAGACACATACTTGTGAATTACATGCTTGAGTTCAATTTGACTTTATTATCTACAGTGAGAAAGGAGCCCAACAGAATATTTCATATGTAAACTGTTGTCATTACGTACAACATTCTGTACATCAGAGGCATACTTTATCAAACTCACACCAAACTCTGAGCACTAAGTGAATGATTTGTAAAAATTTAATAACTTGTCCTTGTACTTACTATAATGGATTATTATTCTGGCAATGAGCAAACTATGGATAAAATTAGGTTTTCCTAATTTTCTCCAAACAAATAATTTATGCGTATATAATTCCTGTGTTTGCTGCAGGCACTGTACATTATACTGTATTTTATGTAACTTCTAAAATATTAATACACTGCTGTCACCCTCACTGTTCGCTCAGGAGGCAGTCCGCTGCGGCTCTGCTTGTGCACCAGGCCTGCGCCTTGTGTACGGGTTGTAGCATTGCAGATTATGTAAATTTTTATCATTTTATAACTATTATTTTTCATCTGACCTTTAGTTCAAATTTCCTTTTATTTTGCCAATGGGTGTAAGATTCTAAATTTTCCTTTCATGCCACGTGTAAAAGTAAGGGCTCTATCAATTTTAATGTGGGGCTGTATTTCAATTTATCTGTAGTACATTGGCATTTTCGAGTTCCCAGGATTGGAGCGAGGTTGTGTCACTTTTGAGATTATGTTTTTTATAAATTTCTTTTAATTTTCCCCTTCCATCAGCAATATTTGTTTTGAAGCCCTCGCAGTGATTTAGTTGTTAGACAATAGGTCGCGAGCCGGCCAAGTGTAATTTTAGACTATTAGTTTGAGAAGAGAGGGTCACAACACGCCAAACTGCGCTGCCTTTGTCCTTGTTTGTAAATCACGTTTCTACAGACCTGGGAGCACGCAACATGGCGGCGAACGTGCTCGTCAAATTGTGACTGTGACACTGTTGCTTTAATGAGTCCGTCAGTCATGTGAAGATTTTTTGTTTGTGTTCATGTTCTTGTATTTTGTTGTGGAACTAAATAAACCTGAGACATATTCTATACAGGAAGTACATTCTTTTAATTTTTTTTAACATGGTGTCAGAGTCTCGTGAACAACCCGACTGCGCTAGCCGTAGTACAAGGTCACCATCATCATTCATGCGGGAACGGGTCTTTGAACTGTGTCACGACATACCTGACTCCCTGTTCCAAGAGTGAACTCAGCCCTATGTGTGTATGCAGCGTAATTTCAATCAGTGCCCCATAAAGACGAGTCTAAGAATCACAAGGAAAAGTGTTATCTCCCTTTTGCTCCCCTTAAGTGAAGCATTAACAGCCTACAAGTGTCAAGCTATGTGGGATTCGTTTTGATACAGAACACAAGCTATAGACACTCCTCATAAATCTTTGCATAATTTTCCAGTGTTAATGTGATATTTTATTTGTTTTGAAAGGGCAGTATTATAATTTCGAATTGTGTTAAAATGTCATGTAAAATAGCCTGGCAGTTCTGGCTACTGCCATGCCAAGTGCCCAAAGTAAAATTATTTCACATATATTAAATTAGCCCCCATGTGCCTTGTCTGCCCATTCTGACTTGTTTTCTGATTACCTTTTCCCAACACGAACAACATATAAAGACTCTGGGACCCTAATTAAAAGATATTAATTAAAAGATATTACTTGTCAGAAATCTTCTGTAATTTGTTCCAGTGCTACTTATGTGTTTTCCAGTGTTTTCTTGTGTACTTTTTATTAAAATTCCCTCTTGGTGTTGTCGGGAGATCTCTGGCGAGGTAGCCACCATCTTTAGTCTTAATCCGGCGGGCCTAGAGGGTACATACGTGTTGCGTTGCGGGAGCCATCAACTTTTCTTGACCAACCATTTAGTTGCAACAGTAAATTTTTTATCTTTCGGAACCTTTTCCTTGTGTTTGCTCCTACCGTGCTCATATTCTTATCTCCGTCAGACTCGCTGCCCCGGAGATTTTACCACCGTAAGTTTCACCATATGCTTAATAGTGGCAGGCCCAAATGCCATGCCTGCTTAAGGCTAGGGTAGCTGTATTATACAAAAGTGTACCGCCTCTTTATCAATATAGCCATTCATGATCCTAGTCTGTGTTCTTACTTTGTAAGTAAGCACCTTCTGGACCTGGCCCACTCCAGGTAACCACGTGTTTAGATGTACTGACTGTGTAATATCAGAACTCTTTTTATCTCCTTAATGAAAGGTGTATTTGTGAGGGGATCACCACGTGCCTGTCGACCCGCTCCTGCCCTGAGAATTGGAGCCCACGTGCTAACTCGTGCATAGATGACCTGGTGCCCTATGGAACTTTCAAATTGTTTTCTGAACTTTTCAATCATGAGCCAGGGTTTATCTGAAATCTGGCGCATCTCGGCCCTCACCAGTGTTCAAATGGCGTTAACACAATACTGTGATGTCGGCCATGCCTCATCCTTTCAAGCCCCTGTTGACTCCCTCTCCACACAGCAGCTCTGCATACTCTACCGTGTCGCAGAGATCAGACACCACCAACAGTGCTTCAATGTGCCATGCATGCAACCGGGACTGTGCAATAGCCTTGCTGTTACAAAGTACGCCTTCTGGCCGTACTTGTAATTAAGGGCTAGGGGGGTTTATGGTTGAGATACACGATGGGGGATGTAGCAAGGGGTAGAGTTAATGGGTAGATTGATGGAAGACTATCTGGAATAAAGCCAAATTATTATTGTATTAACAGAAGATTACAATTACAAGAAGATATATATTATTGGCGGAGTACTTTGATATATTTATGATAACCTAATGAGAGTCTGAAAGTAACTGGGCTTGTCCCAACTTTTGTTGAGTTCCAAGGCTGTTGTACATGATGCGCGGTTACCGTGAACGGCACAGTGAGCTCCTGGGGTCCTTCATTCTGGTCGGCGTCACTACGGAGAAAGACACAGCCTGCCACTCAGTAATGTCAGATATTCGCATTGCATGTTGCAATCCACTCTCCTACCTGGTTGGTAGTGGGGGTTCTCTCTTACCAGCTTTGGCGATGCATGCCCTGTTGCAGTAATCTCCTTCCTGGTTTGTACTTAAGTGATAGAGTGGGCTCAGGCGACAATGTAATTGAAGATGCATTCATGCCAACATAACATTACGCACTCTATCATGGCAACAAATGGCAAGTGTGCCATATCCACGTCAACCCCCAGAATCATTGTACTGATGAGTAGTTACAAGGGCTGACTACTTAAATTCAGTGGAATATCTTAGATTACTTTTTGCATTAATTTCAGTGATTAAATAAATGGCTAGGTACATATAGGGAACAGTATGGTAGGTTTCCCTGTGCAGTGAGGAATGTGTTGCGACACAAGAAAGTCTCCATCATATGCCGATAACTACAGAATGCAGTGCACACATCAATAGTAACTCAATTAACAAGTGAACCTAACCATGTGTAATTTGTATTTTAAGGAATGTAAACTTTTTTTTATAAAATTATTAGAATTTTTGTTTCGAGTAACCCCAACAACTTGACAATGCAACATTTCTCACAACAGTCATCAGAGTACATGTAATCAAAATTAAACTTTTAATCATTACAAGTGTCATTCTCATATAAAACTTGAGTGCTACAGTGTCATTACAGGTAAATGTTTATGTGAATATTTAATTAATCCCAATGTAAATTCATCTCATTTCCATTTTGGTATTGAGGGATTTTATTTGAGTGCATAGCGTTGATGAGGTCTATTCTGCGGCACCACTTCCTTGGCCAATTGGTCTTGGTGAGAATAAGAGGTCCATCAGCTTTTGTTACCAATCATTTTCAACAGCAATACATAGTTCATTAAAAAAAAAAAAAAAACTTTTTTAATTAGTCTCTTACCCCAAGCACACATCTCACTAGTTCAACTGCAACCCTCATCAGTCGTTATTCACAATAATCATGCTGTCCATGAGATGTTTTTCGCAGCAATCAGACTAGTTCAGGGTCTTAGCCACACACCTACTTTAGTGAAAGGTACCACCACTCATAATCTAGGTTGGTTTACATGCAAGTATAACAGTGAATCTATGTTGCGTACATTATTTCCGCCTATGGTATTGTGTGCATCTTGGTAGTCACTCTATGGCGAACTTTAGGAGATGGTCCAATTTCATCACAGTAAGTGTTTTTGGGATTATCCCATTTTTGTGTGTGCATTCTTGCAGAGACATAATGACAATCAGGATGCATCATGTCCCAATAACCGCAACATGGGATAATTAATGGTAAAGGTCCGTATATTCTCCATGAGTGTTCTCTGAGTTATCCCACACATAGCTCAAGTGTACAGCAGCAGCATCTGATGTACCTTCGGGATCTGGCGCACTCCAGAAAACCCACATGCTCAACTTATGATCTGTGTAAGTGTGCTAAACAGAACTTGTGTCCTAACTTCTTTCATTAACGTGTGTTGCAAGGGGACCACCACATGACTGTCGACCTGCTACTGTCCTGAGATATAGTCTTCACGTGCTCACCCATGCCGTAGACGAGCTGGCGCCCTTTGGAAACACTGAACATCTTTCTGAATTTCTTGCCATGAACCAGGGTTTCTCTCAAATCCGGCATACTTCATCCCTCGATAGCAACTAAGCCACATTACTATTTCAATAAGTGTTAATATGTAACATTTTTGACCAAAAGAAGTGTTTATTGCACCCACTAAGAGCAAATGGTGGTTAATTAATTTCACCCATAAAAGTGTGCTCAAAATTTGAAACAGACACAGAGAAGTTTATAAATAATATTATTATAGTTTTCCATGCAGTGTTTACATGTATTATCACCACCATTAAAAACTTTTATATGTTTTCACTATATGAATATGTATTTTATTTGGTTTAGCAACAGCATCATCCTAAACTGATGGTGTGGGAAAGGTAGAATGTAAGAAATATCCTCTTGCTAGATAAGGCATAAGAGCTCTCTCTGAATAATGTTCTTTAATTTGAAAAATGGCTAAAGCATCATCCTTATCCATTCTGACCCACCCTTAAAGGCATTAACAATACGTGTATATTACCATAACCAGCTTGTGGCAGCTGGCACGTCCATTGTCTGGTCGCTTTATAGAGCATCTTCGCAGGTTGGCCCCTGCACATCACATACGCAGTTGTAACTCACTTCAGAGTTTGCCACTCCCAATGAATCTCTCCTATGGCATTTCCATTTGACAACATTTTAACTAACAGTGGATCAAAGCGTGTTTCTCGGAGGAAACACCTGAATTCGTGGACTAGTACAAGCTGACTCCTTTTGAATGCACAAAATCTATCTGTTAACCTGTTATGACAGCGGTCACACATATTATGATGGCATGAACAGACCTTAATTCAGTAGCCTGCCCGAAAATTCAGCTAAAATCGACAACTATACCTCGGTGCATATCTACACACTGGGCCAACCTACACCTCTGATATGATGGTCCAAAACCTTGAGCGAGGTGGTATGGTGTCCTATGAAGTTGGGACATTTCACAAATGTGTCCTGGATCTCGGTCGAGAGAACTGGAGTCTCGCTGTTTCCCATGACAAAGGAGTTGGGCAATAACGTCCCAATTACAGCAATCTGCTTCTCATTGGCCTGGCTGCAATTGTATGTATGATGGTGGAATCAGGTAGGTTACAGAAATAAGTCCTGTTCATGCCACCATAATATGAGTGACTGCTGTCATAACATGTCAACAGAAAGAGTGGAGCAGACATTATTTAGGCGACTCTTATCATTCAGGTCTTGAGAGCCAATGAGGGTGAAGTGTTGTGAGTATTGAGCAGCGCAGGAATGCAATTGTGGGGGAAAAGGGGGAGAGCCCCAAGAAAACCAGCCAACCAGCGGCATCGTCCAGCACAATTCCCATGTGCGAAATTCCCAGGAGCGAGTATACTGGAAATTGAACGTAGTTCATCTTGGTTGGGCGCGAGTAGTCTGACAGTGGCTCCAGTCAACAGGCAGAGATTTGTGCATTTGAAAGGGGGATGATTGTAGGAGTCAATTATTTCAGACATCCCATTAGAGATATTTCATAACGTGGTTTTATATTATCGAAACCAGGAAGATGCAAAGTGATGTATTAATTAATTCTGTGATCAACCACATGTAGTTTCAAAAGTCTGATGCTATTTTAGGCTAGTGTTATCCTAGATCACCAACAAGAAATGTTCAACGACTTGCACAAAATGTGAATAATATGTGTTATGCAGCCAAAACTTTCAAGCTAACTGAATTTCCTCACGGGGAAACAAAGTACTTAGGTGTGATTTTGACTAATTGTTTTGTTATTATCAAGTTGTACCTCTTTTATATGTGCCAATGCATAAATAAGAATATTTTCTTTAAATTATATAAAAATTCACGGGCAACAACAGTTTGTTAATATGTTGTGAGGATGTATTAAATTTCCATCTGGCATTTTAGTGAGAAATGATCACCATGTCATTGTCGGGAATTTTGGACAATGTACGAGCATTTTCTGTGATCTGTGACACCACTACACAGCATCATACTTTCAATAAGGCGACCTGAAAAGAACATAACAAGGGAGTTCAGGTAATTATTGTAAAAGTTTATACTAATCCATCAAAATATGTTGTGAATGTTTTTGGCTGTACATATAACATGCAAATTTTATACATAAAGGTATAACCAATTTATACCATTAATTGTGTACTCTCTCAAAAAAAATTATAAACACCCAACCTTTTTTTTTGGTTGATTCTCATATTTATTTGTGTATGTTATGTTGATTCTTGAAGTTCAATAAAGTACCATTTGTTCGTTCACTGCAATATCAAGACAAGACGACAAAAACATTTTTGCAGAAAATCTTCTCTCCCATTTTCTGTTCCACATAGTAATTAATATTCAGATTACCCATTTAGTTGCGATTTGTTGAGAACTTGTTCAGACAAAAACTTTGGTTGCCACTTTCCAGTACGGCAAACTGACATGTACCAGAGTGGTCACAGGGTTTCGGAGTAGGTGTAAATGTCCGAAGGGCGCCAACTAACCAACGGAGGGAATCCATTCGGGTTAACATGAGACTTTTGAGGTGGGCTGTGGTCGAAAAGCCCGGACTAAATGACCATGTGCCCCATGCCTTTTGGAGCTTGCATGAGTAAATACAGACCGGCGGCTGCACTGCGGTGATATTTACACTGACCGAGCTGGGATATTGAGGCTTTCCAGCACGCCTTACCAAACACTGACATAAACACTTCAATATAAGTTACACAAAACACTCACTGACTCACGTGGTTGTAGAACATATGGAAGGTATTGGACGGTTTTGAGGGTCGTCGCCCTTAAGTTCCCCGAGAAGTGGGAATGAAGGTACACAAACACATAGTATCTGAAATAATATTGTTTATTACTGATTAAAGAACATGTGATGGTACACAACACAAATGAATACGCATGCGGCATGAGGCCCTGCATTGGCCGAAACTGCACAAAAACATCTAAGGACACTGTGAAAATATTTAAATAAAATATGCCGGAGGGGTTGTAAGTCTGCTCCGGAAGGGAGGTGTACTCGGAGGTGCACAATGAAAAAGAATAAAAGTATTCCGGATAATTTATAAGTCAATTGCAGTCAAGTGATTAGTACAATGGAGGTTTCACCTTCGAGCGGCGAGATGTGACCAGCCCTTCTTGACACATTGATTTGTGAAAAAGGGATAATTTTAAAAGAAAAAAGGAAATTTTTAAGGGAGAAAGGGAAAAATAGCTGCTAGGGAACTAGAATTTAAAAATAATTTTCAAACAATTTTTAATAATAAATTTTTATAATTTATTTAATAATTGTTGATAATTTTAAATAATATTTTTTTTTGGAGTTTTTTCTGGAATTTTTTTAATTTGTGGAATTTTCCTCTGTTTTTGTAATGAAAGGTCAAAGGTCAAGGGTCAAATGTCAACGGTTAAGGTCACATGGATCCAAGATGACGGACGGTGATGTCACAACATGGAGGCCGGCCGGCGCCTGGCTCCTACTCCCCAATCCCTCGGTTGAGAAGCTGCATAATCATTCTACTTCAGTGAAAATACTTTTTTGTATTACAGACAGCTACAAATATTTCAATTTCTTTTTAGTATTTTTTTTATACATTTATTTTAAAAGCTAAAATAGCTATACACAAAAATTAATAATGTTTAATCTACAACAATCATTATTATTGCAATGATGAAATCATAATTTTATCAGTTGTCTTAGATAACTTTTCCATGAGAGTACCTATTGTTAAAAACTATGTAGTATTTACGCACCTGATATTTGAACAAGATAACCTAGCAAGTATTCCATACAGTAGTCATAAAATTACAATATATTTGACCCACATACAATTTTCACAACAAAAAATTAAGCACTAAATTATAATACATTACTAGACTAGTAAGTATTTTCTAAAAGATACATATTTGAGCTAGGTTAAACGTTTGTTATAAAATTCTATAAAATCATCAAATTAATATATTTATTTAAATTTTGTTATACTCATACGAAGCATATAATTTTTGAAGTTATTCTAAAGCAAGTATTCCTCTGTAGGTGTGTACATTGTTTATATCCCTTATTGAATTAATCAACACGTTTGCTTTTCCTTTTCCAAGACAATAGCATGGAGTGTAAATGATGAAAATTATGACTGTAATATAGGCAGTAAGTAGGTCACTGCAAAGGTGGATTTAGACGAAGGGCTTAGTGGGTCAGAATAGTTGCAAACAAAACCCTTTCCTTAAAAAAGTTTACGTTAATTATTTCTCAGTTATTTAACAAACATAATTTTGTTTAACATGTAAGTTACTCCATGTTCAGGGTGAAAGTGCAAACAAGTGGTATAAGTGTTGGCAATTCGTTCCCCATCACCTAGTTGCCTTCTTACTAGATAATTTTTCTTTTTTGTTTTGGAAGCACAATACTTTGCATCACCTAGTCGCCATAAATTAGTTCACAGTGAAAAGTCAGCTGCCTTAGCATTCAGTACCCAAAAGAAATGTTATTTATGTGGCAAATGCATAACATGATAATTATCCGCTAGTGGAATAACAAAAATTATTATTTTTTCTTCGTATCATTCAAGTACAGGTTACATGCAACTGTCTACTATAAATACCTTAACATTATGATTAATACACTAAATTTCTGTCTGGTGTTCAGTCTGTAGTTTACAGAGGACATATTTTGATAGGAGGGGGAAAGCTAGGGTTACTAGAACTATGGTTGTCTCGGGGGATCAGAAAGGAGGGCGTAACAATATCCATGTAGCCCATCAGCAGCAAAAATATAAATTTGCCTCTGAGTGGTAGTACAATCGTATACACAGAGACAACAAACACCTGGCGTCAGACTTCCGAGGTGGACCACAGAGACCTGAAGTGAGTTAAGTGATTGAAGAGATTTGGGCAGCTCTAAATATCGAGGTCTTGAGAGCTGATGAGGGCTAAGTGAGGCGAGTATTGAAGTTGTATTGGAATGCAAGGGCGGGGGAAACTGGAGGAACCCGAGAAAACTTGACGACCAGTGGCATGGTCAAGTACGATTCCTACATGCGAAAATCCAGGAGTGAATCCACCGGGAATTGAACCAGTTCATGTTGGCGGGAGGCGAGCAGTGTGACCACTACACCATCGTGGCTACGGCAAAGGCTATTGAAGTTGTAGAACCTTACGGTGCAACAAAACCTGCAAATAAAATGTAAAATACTGCAAGCCTCACGCCATTATGTGTTTGGGGGTTGTAAGCCACAGGGGAGAGCAAATTTCCAAATAGATATTGTTTGCACACTTGGATCACCCCTCGGTCACCTCTATGTCCGGATTCCAAAACAAAGTTAATGTATGCAATGTTAACATGTAATTTTAAGGTTGTAATTGCAAAATCAAAATAAGAAATTCTCTGACCATATACTTTGATGCATGCCAGTGTCTGTGCCCTCTAGACCGTTTGACTTGCCGCGCATCCAACAGCACCACAGCAGGCATCCTAACTCTACCAATGTAGTTTCATGTGTTGAGGTTAGTGCAGTGCATTGCTAGCAACGTGCGATTAGCATTGTTAGCAGCTAAAGTCATGGACCCATAAAACATGGGAACTGTAAAAGATACCCCTTCAGTTTTATTGCAAGTGTTGTGATCTGTTTTGTTGTTTTATGCAAAGTGCCAAAGTATAATTTCATCTATTCACCCACATTGCACGTTCATTATACTGCAAGGGTTTTGTTTTCATGTGAATCAATATTGCAGAGTATTTTGTATAATATGTTTTGCAGGAGGTGAGTGTTTATAAAGTTTAGCAAGCAGGTGATCACAGAAAGTAGTTTTCCGTGTGTCGTGTCCTGCCAAGCCGGCGGCACCAACCCATGTAGGAATCAGTTGCAGTCGAGAACTTACAGGGGTGGGTTAATGTCAGTGAGAGTTGCGCTCCGGGTGGCATATAACTTTTGCACCACCACTCATTACCGTACAAATAGTCCTTTAATTATCGGAACTGTATTTATTTATCTGCCCGGAGACATCACCCTTTTTGCCCAGTGCTTACATTGCCTGGGGAAGCTTAAAGTGTACAAAGTAATCTTCATTGAGTTTATGTCAATTTTCTGTGTAGCCATATTGGCGGGCCAAACAAGTAAATGTCTTAAAGTGTCCACCTACAGTGAATGAAGTATACTTCTGCAAGTCAAATATATATGTGTTCATAACGGCATGTATTTATTTCTGCACAGTGCCTTCGGGTGTTTCAGGGCACAGCACCCCTACAACCTGGCACGTCATTCTTATCTTTTAATCCAGCACAGTGACCAGAAAATTATCTCAGCAATGCAGTTTCAAGTGTGCGGGTCAGCGTGCTTGAGGCACGTGGCAGCAGTCACTGAAGGAAAGCTTACATCTGGGCGTACGGCCCACAGCACCCTCAGAACATATCTAGAGTCTACTGTTCCAGCAACATCAGCGCTGCCAACTGGCGATGCCTGGCGCCTAGTCAGGTAATTATATCCTCACCAAAATTCCTTAACCATGAATTCACCGCCGCTCAAAACACGCTAAATCCTAAGCCATCTAACCACATGGCATCAACTTTCACACCTAAATATAAGTATACAGAGAACCTGCAATTAACAGTGTATCATAATACAATGAGAAGTCATGAACAGCTTCATCAGCTGCACTAGACCAGTCCCCAGGGACTCAGTTGTTGTGAGAACGTTTGCCGCTCCCTGGGAGCGGCGCCCACCGGTGGACCTTGTGCAGCCGAGTGATGTGAGTGGTCAGGTGGTGACGGTGCTTGGCCTTGTAGTTGCAGTAGGTGCAGGCAAACCTACGTGTCTGGCCGCACTCGTAGTACTCGTGCTTTCTGCGCGAGGATGCCTGGCGGTAGTTGCGGCCGCACGTGCGGCACGGGAATGACTGCTCCTGTTCACCGCCCTGTTGCACAAGGTGTGCTGCCATGCTCTTTAGCCACAAGTCCACTTGACCTGCAGACACAGAACAGCAGATATCAGCCTTACTGCACTATGATGCACCTGTCGAACTGCCATCCTCTAACACATTTCCCATCTGGTAAAATACAGACACCTGGATGTCTATTGCCTGATTTCTGCAGAAACCCCTCTTTCTTGAATATACTTATTCTTGCAATACAAGCTGTTGTTAAAAAAAAAACACATCATATCTAGATTTTTAATTCGTTACAAATAAAAAATAATATTATTGGACTTAATTTTTTGAAAGCTATCAAAAGTTTTCAAAAGGGAGGGGATCCACCATTTATAGTCAATTTGAAACCACGCGTCTATCAGCTTGAAGAACACAATTTATAGTCGACTGCATATTCTGGAGTGCTGCGCGAATGCGAGGATAATATAGAGTGATTACAGGAATGATCAATTTATAACGTTACAATATGATGTGACATGCTTCCTTGTGCTGTAGAGAAATCCACAAACAAAAGTATCAAAAATAAATTCACAAAACTGGAGTACATGAACTACAATCTATGTATTTCTACTTGTCAAACTCTTTGAGAAAATTTCATACAGTATCTTATTTTTCTGGTAGGTGGGTAGTTAGGTCTTAATTTCTGGTCGACAGCGAGGTCATGAGAGAAGGAGAAAGTTATTTAGAGAAGAGGGAACTAGGAAGCAACTGGTCACGTTCTGTAGCAAGGAACCATCCCAACATACACCTGGAGTAATTTAAAATAAAACTATAGAAAACCAAAATCTGGATGGCTTGATCGGGGTTCGAACCTCTGTCTTCCCGAATGCAAGTCAGAAGGTTTACCATTGAGCCACATCACTCAGAGTTATTTTAAGTTCCCCCAAGTACTTATCACTGAAAACATAAACCACAGTCAACTGTTGTCATTACACATTTATAGAAATCATAATTCTTTTAATAGATTGTGTGAGTTTTCTTAAATGAATACTGCTGTCTATTGGCAGGTGAGAAATGACTCTCTATCATTCCCAACTTACTGACCGAGATGACCTCTGTGAAATGTTTTGCCATTGGCATATGTTACAAATGCTATGCACAAAGTAATAACCATTATTAATTTTTGTATGCTGAAGCTTACTACAACGTTTGTTGAACAAGTGAGGAATTGGGGAGATACAGATGATAGAAGTACGCAGGAATTTCCTGTAGTGCATGTATGACTACGGTGGCATAGCCCAAATTTTTCAAGGAGGGTGGATGTGTTTACAGTAACTGAAGGGAATGGAGCAAGGCTACACTGGTGTTTGCAGGACTGACATATTTGTTACTTAAAACAAATAGTAGGAGAACAAATACTTTACAATACATTAAAATACACCATAGTTCACAGAAACTACATATTTTTATCACAATTAAAGGATTTTGAACAACTATAACACTAATTGATTATGACCTCAGAGCAAGCAAGGGAGTGTGGGGATAACACTCCTCATATCTGCCCTGGCTGTGCCTCTGTATGGATGTGAGGCAATATGGGCTGAGCACAGCCAACTGGGATGCACAATACCACCTTCCAAAAGCAAGCCAGACATGATTTCTTAGGTCCATTTACGAATTTTTGGTCCAAACGTTGTGTGATTTAACGTAGTTTGGCAGCTTGCAAGAGGCGAAGGATGCCTGGTTTGAGAGAAACCAAGATGCATGGGTAGTTATCACAGAAAAGCTGAAAGTCCGGTAGGGTGCCAGCTCATCTATGGCACGGACAAGCACAAGGACTCTGCTCTCTCAGGGCAGTAGCTAGTCGACAGCCCCGTGGTGTATCCCTCTTGCAGCTCACGTTTATGAATTAAGTACACAAAAAGTCATTGATGCCTTTACATTACATAAATGAGCATGTGGACAACACTCTGGAGTTGGCCAGGACTCGAGGAAAATGAACGTTAAAATGAAATAACACAAGAGACACTGTAATTATGTATATTGATTGAAAGAGAAACATACAGACAATCAACTACCCAAAATCCCTCGAATGAAGCGGGTAAAAGCCGTACAAGCCCGCCATCGGTGAAAAAGCACTTGTTAGCGCATGAACTGATTAAGGCAGTAAAATCTCTGGGGCTATGAGTCTATGGAGATGAGTGCGGCGCGGGGATAAAAGAGAGAAAATTTATGTTCCGGCATAAAATCACTTACTATTGTACTTATGATCATACAAAGGCAATGAGGTTCCCCTATGACGCGGAACGCGTGTACTCTCCTAGGCCTGCCGAACCAGACTGAGGAGGTTGGCGTCGAGATCCCGTTACCAAGCGGAGCTCTCCCGATAGCTACATGAGGGAAAAAGCCATTACACATATCTTAAAAACAAGTACTTGTAAAACTGAATATAACATAGCAAAACACTTGGGGAAATAAAGGTGTTAATTCCGACACGTTATTACTTCTTTTAATTATTCAGTGTCTTTGTTGCTATACGTGTCGGGAAAAATTAAGATCACTTGAAAAAGCCTTCACCGGGTTTGCAAAAGAAATGTAAAATCATACAAACATTACACAAGACATTTTACATACAAAATACCCTTCAAAAACACTTCAGTAAATAAAAACATTAATCTAGTGAAAGCTCTAGGAATTTAAGTTTGGGCGCTTGGCATGGCGGCTGCCGGAACTACCAAGATCAATTTACTGTTTACGTTAATGAAAACTGAAAACCTAACTATGTCCTTTAAAAATAAAAGAAACCTAGCATCAACTCTCAAAAATTATGCTTTGAATTTACAGTGTCACCAAATGTAGGTCTCTTTCACTACGCTGACCACGTGGCCAGGCACTCTTTAATTAATTACGGAGCACTGAGGGGAAGCAAACTGGAGATAACAATACCCCGTATTTACTTTAGGCTCTGCTTTCAGGGGATCACAACACTCATCTGATTAAATCACAAACACATTACATAGATCTCTCTTTGTGAGCGGGTCATCTGGATAACTAAACGGGTCACGGGACCTGTTCCTGCACGAACGGCACAGTGAACTGTGCATGACATGCACGGCCATGCGTGGTTGATGCACAGCGAGCAGCACTGGTCTGCCTCCCGATCAGGGCAGTGACGGCCACGACAGATTGTATTAAATTTTGTATCTGTAACAAACATGTTCCTTCTATTATTGCAGTCTGTGTAATATACCACAAAACAAAATAAAGCATGGCTGTTTCTTGAGATTAAAAATATAAACAGGCTTTTCCACCATTTAGGATGAAATTCCCTGCGAATTCCAAAATAACCATCTCTCGGTGCTGTGTGGCCAAACATGCATGGTTCTAGCACAACAGAACCAAGGTTCATAGCATGGATGAACTGTGACTGCTGAGGAATACATAATGGGCAGAAATATTGAGTGAGCATGGAAGAAAATTTAGCGCTGTCCTGTTAAACTGGGCATCACTAGGGGTTCATAGGCAGAACTTTAGTAAGCTATTGGTTCATATGAAGAAACCTTATGTGTTGTACTATTTCATTATTTAATTGAATTGATGGTCAGAGTTTGGTTTATGGATATTTTGTTTATAACTACAATAGAGAAAAGCAAAGGTTATGATAAAATTATAATTATTGAGTAGTAACATAGGTGTTGTGGTTTTTATAACAGAAAATTTATATTACATGTTTATTTGTTGATAGGTAGCTGTTAGTAAGGCTACTAGGTACACACAAGATATAGGTAATAAATATTTACCAAAAGCAAATTATGTGTTAATGCACACAGTTTTTTTATATATAAAAAAAAAAAAAAAAAAAACCCTTACCCACTTCCACTAGATCTAGTATGAAAGTCAGCGGGACGCCAAGTGGGTCGTCATTAGCACAGCCTCCAGTTAGTGATGTTCAACCTTGTGTATGTTCCATCCCTTGTCTCATACACGCCTTGCATAAGAAAACGCTGAATGTGTCACCAAATGTAAGAATGGTCCAGGCTTGTATGTAAGGGAAAGGTCAAACTTAAGTAGATAGTAAAGAAAAGTAATAATCGGAAATAAACTTGTGAGATGTAAGATTTTGAGAGAACAAATACTGTACCTACTGTATTGCTCATGAATTAGTAGTAGTTGTCACTCTTATAGCACATTTTTACAAGCTTTTATTTAACTTGACTTAGGCGTCTGTCCGGATTTGTGTGTACGGGTCTGTCCTGCGCTTACCATTTGCCTTGTCTAACACTTTATGTGAAAACAAATTCTATAACTACTATAATTATTTTTCTCTTTTTAGGACATTTATAAATAAAAGTTAGAGTTTAAAGGTTTTTACAGCTAATTTATTAGGCAAATTTTTACTTCTCTTTAGGTATTGTTGTTATTGTAATATAACATTTATAAAATTAAATTTTTGTTTTTAAAATACATGACAACTAGTTGTCGTTTAATGTGTATGATATGTATAGAAATGTTAGTATATAATTATGTACCTCAGAGGCAGAACGTGTAGGTTGACAACTGTGATGGTGTGTGTGTGTGTGTGTTTTACCACGAGAAAGGAACAGAACAGCAGACTGTTCGGGCGTGCTTTGATGGCGTACAAGCAGACAAAATATGAAACTTTATCGAGACACATCCGCGCAAGATGAGTAACCAAGTACATAAAAGTCGCAACGAGGACTGTGGAATTGTTTCGTGAGTGCAGTGTTAATATTACGAAGTAGCAGCTATGGCTGCGATCTGTGTATTCGTGCCAGGTCGGGATACGTGGAAGACTTACCAGAAAGAATACAGTTATATTTTATGGCTAATAAAATCGGAAATGATGAAGCAAAGCACGCACAATTTATTACAGTCTGTGAAACAAAATTACCTATATGACTTGGTTACATCTTCATTGGTGCCATGGTTGACAGATAAGTTATAAATAAGTGAGGCTTTTATAAAACTCATGGAACATTTTACGCCGACCCAAATTGTTGAAACCAACAAGTTACAGCGCTTGAGTACACATTGCAACTTTCCGAATTTTGAGTGCATGTTGCGAGACCGGCTAGTGTGCGGAGTACGAGACAAGGTGATGCAGCACACCTTGCTTGCTAAGAACCAACTTCAGCCGGTAAAGCAAAATGTACCATGCCCCAGACACATGTAGGCATGTGGCAATGTTGTGCCGATACTGTTCAAAATGGGGTCACTTAGAGCGAGCATGCCTTAAGAAGAAAAAAAAAAACAAAACATAGATACTAGGCCACAGAGTAACAACGGAAGTAAATCACAGACAGATAGGACTCATATATTGTTAGATACAGTAGAGGAGCAAGATAATGAAACATTAGCAGTGTACAGTTTACATAGCTTGCAGGCATTGAGAAGTATAGCATCCTTTGTTATCAATTTTTGTTTGGATGGCAGAAAGCTTTGCATGGAAGTAGATAGAGAGGCAAGTTTTTCTGTTATCAGTTGAGATACCTACAAGTCCCTGTGGCCTACACAACCACCCCTAGAAAACTGCAACATTGCCCTGCGCACTTGGTAGCAAGAACAGTTGAAGATTTAGGGAGCTGAGACTGTTTGTGTGGAGGTGAGAGGAAATGCAGCAGCAGCAATTCTTCCTTTGCTACTGGCTGCTGGAAATGGGCCCATTTTACTGGGGAGAAATTGGTTCGAGGCGTTGGGTATTTCAGTGGAAGGAATTTTTACAGTTTGTAGTGTTGTGAAAGAGATGAATGCATTGTAGGGAACAAGTACTGAGAAAAATTGTGAAAACCAGTGGATAAAGGCACTTATAACACAGCATCCGAAGGTGTTTGATAAGAGTGATCTGGGATAGTCGTAGCATTGCAATATGTTATAATTGATATATTTCGGGCATTATTTTAAATTGTTATATTTCTGTGTAAAGGATAGTAACTGAGCACATCGTGGCAATAATAATTCGTTGGTATTTTGTACATGTTCGTTTTTCCAAATTTATTATTTTATTTGAGTCATTGCATCAGTAGTATAAACATCGTAGCATGACAGTGCTACTTTTTCAAGGGTTTCTTAAGGTGTCACGTCCATGTGTTGCACCATTTGACGAAACTCAGGGTACTGATGTCACACTAGGCTTAAGTGACAGCTCACGCGCGCGCATTGTAATACTTTGATTTCTTGAGACTCACGTCACTGTTCATGGCCTATTTTTAGACATTAGCGCACTTTGTGAAGCCACAATTGGACCATGTTTACTTGACGCAATATTTCAGGCAGCATAAATAGGGTTAACATCGAACCCCGAAATAAATTGTAGCGCACATGATTTAACGCAAATAAACTCTCAAACTGCATGGATGGTGCAGATATAGACTTGGCATAGGTTAGCCACATGGTTGTACATGAAAATGCCATAACATATTCAAACATGAAAATACCCTTAAAATATATACATAAAAACAAGCCCTTAAAAGTGAGCGTAGCAATAATACAGAAATTACACTTGAACGCCACTAACATTGGCAGATGGTGCCTGATTCAAATGTGCGTGTCGCGTGACCTGTTTGACATCTTTCTCCTCTCTCCTCGATTAAGTTTGAAATATACCACAAGGGCGAAATAAATTATTTAAGCGGAAGCATAATGCTGGGGAAATGTCTGGCAAAACGTATGCAAGCAAATGTTGACCGGTAAACTAAATTGACTACGGAAACCTACATCAGTGAACAAAAGTTGTAGTGCCCACATGACAGTGTCTTACCTCACCAGCTCCCTACGACAGACTGTCCAGAGGCAAGCGTCACATGGACCTACCTTGGCCGCCTACGTGGCACAAATAAAATAAAATATGTTTTACATTTTTATAATTTTCTTATGGATTTTTCATATTAATTCAGAGTCTTTATATTACGGTGTTCATGCCGGAATATCAGTGTTCTTAATCTCAGTGCTGCAGGCACTTTAAATTTCATAACCAAAAATTTTTACAACAATTTTCACGACAACAAACACTTTAAAATAGTTCAATACATATTAAACCCTGCAAATACAAATACAAAACATATTTTGCACTGCAAAATATTATTGATGTGATAGTTAAAAAATATTAGCCTCTTTGCGCACGTGCATGGACACGTGACACGTGCGTGGTGAGCGCCGTCATGGGCTCTAGCGCCGCTGGCTGTTAGCCGGCATTATAGTGTACAAAATATATGGCAAATATTTTTGATTAACAGTGTCTATTGTTTCAATTTTGCTCCTCTGCTACCCTTTTGTTCCACCCCGCCTGTGACCATGCTCACCCTCCATAAATCAAATTTCCTGCATAAGTGTCTGAATGGATAATCAGTGATCAATATTAAATGTCTGCCAATTTCACCATCCATAGTTCACAGTACATATACACATAAGTATTACTAACCTTGGCATGGTGCAAGGTAGGACTGTGGTGGTAAAGCAAGACAAGTTTGACATACGTTGAATGTTCTAGTCCAGTATACAATGCAGTGGCTACTTGCAAGACAGATGGGAATGAATACTTCACTTGTTCTTGTAGTGTGTGTTGTCAGATATGTGAAAAGAACCTCTAGTTAGAAAAGTGTTAGAACACTCTAATGTTCTCCCTGTGCTTTACTACCCCCTCCCCCCTTACATGTAATAAATAAAGTGAGGCTCACAAGCCACGTTTTTGGAAATTCCAGTGGTGAATGTTCTGGGGTGCACCGGCATACAGGGGTTGAGAGAATTTCTGAACATCAGGCTGTTTATATATTTTTGTTATGATTGCAAACAAATAAATTCATACATGCAAAATAATTTTATAATACAAGAAACCCATATTAAACACTGTGCTAATGTATTTTCTAATAAATATGCTCTTTCTTTATAATACAAATCAAGACTCACATTTTTCTGTGATGTTTGTCCACATTTAAAGGCACAAGATTTTTCCATTTCAATAAAACGTGGTCATTTGCCTTTTTTTGACTTCACCGTTCACTAGTGTTTCGTTTATTTACATATGTATTTGCGAGGTTGTGTATAAAATTTATTGGTTGATCCTCCGGTGCACATCTACCATATCCAGCAATGTTTTAGGGCCAGTTGAACCGGTGGATATATTAAGGTTCAAACAAACTCAACCCAAACATTAGTTTCCGAACGTCCGCTGTATATCGGTGGGTGCACTGGTTAAATGATTGAAAATGTGGAATATGTCTTTCTATGCTTTATTTATTGGTTTAATTGCACCTTGAAGGAAAAAAATGCAGCTACATCTGTGCCAAAAATGGCAACTTACAAGGACTCATCACATTCAGAATGTTTGTACTCGGGCTCGGCAGCGTAAAGTGAGCAGCACCTTCATAATAATAACATTTCTGAAGTTCATTTCAGCGACAACACTAGATAATAAAACAAGGAAGAATTTTAATCAGTAGAAGCATGTTTCTAAAGAATCGAATTTCAGAACTATCAAGACAGGATTACGTAAAAAATAATGCTGAATATGGTCAAAAAAGTGTTCTTTAAAAAAAAAAAAATAAATATTTTCGCAAAAGTTAGAGAGTCAATATTCATGCCTGAACTATTGTGTACACCATTGACCAAGTGGTAAAGGTCAACAGTGCACAGTTCCAGCAGACATGATGAATAGGACCAGCCGTTACCAACACGGGACATTTATGACAATGCCTGTGTGTGCCCTGTGACAGAGCCTGCCATCTCGTAGCGTTACATCCCTGGAAACTGTAACTTACATGAAACAACTTTGCAGAACTTTGGTTTTCAAAGAGAATAACGTTAAATCCAGTGATTATGTTTATAAGTACCATAAAATACTGATAATTACCAAATTTTCACAATCCAAGGACTGTTACGTGGAAAACGTTTTAAGTCCAGCAGTTGCAGATCAGTACATGGTTTCTACTTCGGAGACCTTCAATTATTTGCTGCTGTATGTGCAGACACAAACTCTGCTGCCTGGAGGACAAGCAGAGATAATACAGAGGACGACACCCATTCACATACTTCATTTTTTGTACCTTATTCATTCATCCTAGGCAATCCTGTTATGTGTCAAAATTGCTCCAAAATTTCCCAAAATACCTATAGCAACCAACCTGCCATAATCCTTACACCCCTGGCAATAAACAAAGTCAAATAAAATATGCTAAAGGTTTGGGTTAATTTTTACTTCTTACGCTGGCCTAAAATTGAAGCAATTTTTACGTAGCCTAAATTAGTAACAGAAATTATTACAAAGAGGTTTCCTCCTTACTCTATTTCTGGCAAACAACTTTTATCACCTTCTTTAATAGTTGTGTAAGTTCTATTTCAGCAAATTTTTTTTGTATGAATTTAAAGAAATTTCCTGAAAAGTGGTTACACATTTCAAGGTCTTCCTACGTACGTAGGGCTACATTCACAGCCATTTTAAACACGGTCTAGAATATAGTTATGGTTTACATTGCCGCAGTTAGTCAACTCATATGATTTTGTCATATTGAGAAGGCAATATTAGAGGTGACTATTTTCGTCGTGGTTTAGATAGACATTGTTTACTTTAAACTGGGTAGGGTTGTAGATATTGTAATTGTTGAGTGAACATAACACTTCCAACTACATTACTGAAATGCCTTCACATAATATAAACTCAAACAAAAATAATAAATGCATATGACAAAGATGGGAAGACAGCTAACAATACATAATAAACAGAACTTCCACCCAGCTCCCAGTAGCCACTGCAACACAGCGAACACGTGTAGCCAATGATCGGGGAAACATCTACGTAGTTCATATAATTCTTCACCGTGAATGTGGTACCTGTACAGCTCACCATACAGTGCACATTATTTCCATTTTTATTTCTATTATGGCTTCAAGTGTTTTATTCACAATGTCATATTTTTGCAATGTTGCACAGGAAACATATTAAATCATCTATACAGTATTGCACACAGCATGAAACAACGTCCATAAAGCGACATCACTCACCTGGTGGGAGACATAATTTGTTGTTGGTATCACATTCCGCAGTCTCACAAGTATTTGCTGCCAGTGATAGATAGAACAAACACATTTATATTGATATTGACATATGAAAAAGCACATTATAGATACTTGTACAGTTTGCGACCAGACTGAAAGGGTCAATCTCTCATTGACGGTGTGGTTGTTAAAAAATGGACCCAGTTACTCAGGAATGGAGCGGAGAGATCTGGGCAGCTCTTAACATTGAGGTCTTGCAAGCCAATAAGGGTGAAGTGAGGTGAGTATACCGCAGTGCTATAATGCAAGGGAGAGGGAAACGGGAAATCCCTGAGAAAACCCACTGACCAACAGCGTTGTCCAGCATGATTCCCAAATGCAAACATTTGGGGGTGACGACACCAGGAACCAAACTCGGTTTGCCTTGGTGGGAGTTGAATAATCTGACTACTAGACCACCATGGCTCCCCAGATACTCAGCCAATTGGGGGGAGGCATCACAGGAGATATGTATGATACAGCCCAAAACCCTTACATGAAAATGTCCTGCGAATGTTTCAAAACTGAAATGAAATAATTTCAGAATTGATTAAATTACTGATTTCATTTAATTATTTTTATATTGTTTTCTAAAATTATGATGAGACATGTCCCTCTTCCATGCCACGAATCAAAAGTCTTCACCTACTCAACGTGGAAGTGACACTTTCTAAAGAGAGAGTGTAGATACACTCCTGCAGGCACTCAAGAACAGTATACCCTTTATCAAGGAACCATTCTGTCATTTACCTGGAGTGATTCTGGTAAACAATGGAAGTTGGCCAGACTAAACTAAACCCACATCCTCCCAAATGAAAGTCTAGTGTTATAAAGTGAAATACTGTTCTGGACACTGGCCACTGTAGAGCGTAGTTTTATGTAGCAGGAAAATCAAGACTATGGCATAAAAACATAAGACAGGGAAAACCCAACATGTAACACACAGCACATCTCTGTAATGATGTAGTCCAAAATAATAATTAATTCTATCACTACCTCCACTTGCAAGAATCATCCACAGTAAGCTACTAGTTAGCCACCTCGCTCAGTTGTAAAGCTGGTTTACATTTGAAACTGACAACAATCTTACATTATACTGTGAAATATAATGCTGAAGATGGATGGCTATCAGGAAGCCATGGTTAGACTACTTGCCTCCCACAAAGGAAAACTGGGTTTGATTTCTGGCAGGGTCAACCCCAAATTTTCGTATTTGGGAATTGTGCTGGACAATGCTGCTGGTCGGTGGGTTTTCTTAGGAATCTCCCGTTTCCCTCGCCTTTGCATCCCGGTGTTACTCCATACTTACCTCGCTTCACCCTTATTTGCTCTGAAGACCTTGCTATTAAGAGCCCCCCCCCCCCCCCCAAATATTTTCATTTACTCACTCACATGGATGGCTATCAACTAACGGCAGTAAATGTTTCAGTTTGATAATGGCCACAGAGTTCCACATCTAGTCTACGGTAGATGAAATCCACTTGTTTCTCAGCACATGTCTCGAGCATCACATCTCCATTTTTCAGCTTTCACTTGTCAGAATTTTGTTGATACTAAAATGTCTGCCATGTTATAGCAAATATGCCATTGAAATATGCAACCGTCGTGTAACTATATCAACCATGTGATTGGGGACACCCACGCTGTAACTTCAGTAGGCACATCTATGTAGTTGTAAGCACTTATCTCCTCAAGAATTGTGCGATACACCATACAAAATTTAAGATTTGGTAACATCATAAAGCTGAATTGCTTTGGCCCCGACGAATAACTTTGGTTAAAATTTTGGACAAAAGTATTTATATGCATACAAATATTTTTCATTACGTTGTTGCAATACGTGACAAAACACAAAACAAAGTACTTTAGTTTGTGATCATTTAGATCAAAATCACCTACATGTATCTGTGTTAAATTATAAAATGTACATGCAATGTATACAGCGATTCTTTACTCAACTGCTGACATGAGGTCGCCCAAAACATGATACCAAAGGACACTCGACTGAATGAAAATAACCGCAGGAAACTTGTCTGAGAGTTACTGTATCAACTACTTAAAATAAGCTTCAAAGATTGTAACAGCCTGAACTGGGTTTAGATATTATATTATCTACATGAATGTTTCTGTTCCGATAACTATCTATGTCTTAAAAGCTGCGTGTTTTTCATTAAACCTTACTGAGCAATTTATAAAATCGTGCTACATCCATCTGTCACATGTTAAACATTACGGTAGACTCACGGGGGGGGGGGGATATATATATATATATATATATCCCCCCCGTGATATATATATATATATATATATATATATATATATATATATAATATATATATATATATATATATATATATATATATATATATATATCTCTATCAACTTTCGCTAGAGGAAAATACAATTACTTGTAGTTACATCCTGAGTTTATTATTGTTTTTTGTTTTCACGCAACATCTATCCCTTTTTATACCAAAACAAATTAACATAAGTTATGTACAGAATCAAAATTTTACAATTGTAATTTTTATAAACCCAAACACATGATTCTAAGCTTATGTAACTAAACTAAAATAAGCCCTAAAGAAACATGTGACATAGTTGTCATCATGGTATAACTGAGTAAATTACAAGTTTCTCTCATGAGAGATTGTCATAACTCCAATTAACAGTGTGAAGTAATTAGTCAATAATCCAAACAGTAAAAGTTACACCCACAATGCACCATTTGTCACTTGGAAAAAGGCAAGGATTACCCTACTAAGCCAAGGGATCATAGGTTCGTACGAGAGAAAGGCTCTATTTACAAAGCAAAAATGTCAAAAAAGTAAAAACCCTAATACAGTGGCAGTTCAAACAAGGCTCAAACATGTAACTCAAGAGCCTAAGAAACACACAGCAAGGCACGGCATACTGGCTACAAGAGCACACTAGCAAGAAAATTATATAGGACAAAAAAGATTAGATTATGCCAAAGGGAATTTTAACTTCAGGAAATTCTTAAGATAGAATTTGGAAAAGTCAGTTGCTTTAGGTCAAGACACTCAACGCATTCTTGTGGCCTGCCACCACACAATGAAGACGCTCATAGTAATTAGCTAAATGCTGAAGCAGGCTACATCACACTACAAAGTCAAACGAAGAAGTGGTTGAACGACGTGGGTCTCGCTCAGTAAGCTAGACGAGGAAGTACTTAGGTCAGGAGGAGAAGGTGGGGAAGTAAGAGAAGAATGAAAGGAGAAAGGGACATAGAAAAGTGAGCTGCCACAAAAGAATGAAGTTTGTTACATTAAGGTGGAAAGTTTAAACTTCATGTAGGAAAAAGTTTATAGCAAAACTTTCTGTTCAGTATTGACTAGCATCCATTCATTAAAATGCAACACTGCGACATTATCAGAGATATAAATATGTTACTATTAGTCAGTTTATACACTAATGTGTACAATACAAAAATAAGCCAGTTTTATTGGCAATCAATATAAAAATTACAGTATTAATAAGAAAAAAAATTCAACTACTTTTCAAAATTTCAGTCAGAAATACCGAAAATACGGTGACCAATAGCAGGGAATTACTTCTAAAGCAGTCAGTTACAAGTTGTGAGTAAACCAGATATAGCTACGACAATCCTACAGTCCTGCTGCCGCGGATGACGAAGCACGCAGCAACACTGCGTGTTTCCTCGAGGCAGCGTCTGAGGATTGTGCCAACAACTGTCCTTCAGGAGAGATGGTGCACCTTCAGGACGTGAGACTTGAGGTTGCACTTGTGGAAGGAGCGGTAACAACAGTAGGGACACTGGAACTGTGGCTCCTTGCCGCACTCAAACTTCTTGTGACGCTGGAGCGTGCGGCGCAGACTATACACCTTGTTGCACTGGTCGCATCCAAATATCTCTGGCCGCTCTGCGGTGCCCCAAGCCTCCCATGGCTGCTCAGCCACAAGGGACCGAGTGATTGAGAACCTCGCATCTGCACAGAGACACTACATGTTAGTTTGGACAATACTACAATAGTCGCAAAGTGCAAAAGAAAAAAATTACGAAGAGAATAGTTTTACTTAGGTGAGGTGATGGTCTCTGTTTGCTGATTAATTCAAACTTCAAAATTGGGACATGTCTATATCTAGTACATGGCCATGGTATTTATGTAACATGTCTGTGTGAGTAATATATTCATTGGGGTATGGGAATGAAATGAGAGTAATGAAATAGATATTTGGTTTTTATGGTTTAAATCAGCAGATATAGACGAGATCTTCCACTTGGCACTAAAATCAGTGTGCTAGCACATCGCAGCTGCAAGATATACTGCCTGGAAATTGTTTACCCACACTCTCCCTTCTACACACCTCGTGTAGGCGCAACACCACTCAAGGACATGTCCACATTACAGTCATATACCTAATTACTAAACAAGACTCCATTTATTTTAATTGCGCTGTCAGTACCAATGTTATAGTATCAGAAAAGATCATCTTGCAAATGTTACGCCACCGTTTCTGTCCAGGTATCTACCCCATGTGTCAGTCTGATTCTAAAGATTTATTCATGTCAAAAATTCTTAGTTCTGTTGTTTGCATTGGACTTGCACGGTCTAAGCAGGAGATGTCTGGAAGGGCAAGTGCGCTGGATTATGAAATAAATTAAGGTTAGGATAAAACTTTAATTTGCAGTTTATCTTTTGTTTGTTTTTGTTTCGAGAGCTGTGACATGACCCTCTTCAACCTAACTTCAAATTACACTTGAAAATATAACTGACAGGTGTAGATCTCGAGGATGTAGGTGAACCATAGATTTAGTTGAAGTTTAGAAGAAGGATACTATTACTTGACTGGGTGCTGTTAGCCATACAACATGAGCGAGGTATGCAGTCATGGGCTGTTGACCATGTGAGGGGCTCCTGGTGTCCACCTGTCAAGAAGTGGGTTACATAGAGGCATATTTTTCCACGATGCCTGCTTATTGGGAGTGTAGGCACTCCCAAAATGCCACTAATAGTCTTGAAGTGAGGTTACTCAGGGCTGCCTCGCACATCCGCAACATAGAAAATAAGTATTATCAGAGGTCATACTACAGTCAAGATTTTACTTCACATTAAACCTCCCAACAGGCAGAGAAGCGATTCCATCACTTAGGCCAATTGGTTGTTGACACGGAGAAAATTAGCATGGAGCTGACGGTAACATAAGCTCTTAGGCATGTGCCGCAAGAGACCAGAGGGTCTCATAAGTACATAAGTACGAAGTACATAAGAGGGATCGCGGAGTGCTAGTACCACCCTGCAGATCCCGCTAGAGTCAGGCTGCTAGTAAGGCTAGTAAGGCCTGGGCTAGTGGGAGCCACAGCTGCCACTAAAATGGAAATAGAAAAATAGAGAAACATTTGACAAAACAAAGCACAGTACAAAATAACACTTTTCAAAAAATGATGCGCGTACCCATTCACATTAAACAAATCAGCATTTAAATATTGTAGGAAATACATAAGCTGGCATGACTTTGTTAAAGATAGGTGATGAGTTAGTTGATGCAGAAAATTATCTGAGCTGTTTTATCATGTTTTGATTAAAATTTTGCTGATAAAATACGAAAGCAACAATAAAATAAAATAGAAAATGGAAATAAATGTGACTCTCTTAAATTACGTCATTCCCATCACTATTGAAAGAGCCAAATTACCCATCTCTGGGCATGCATGCCTGAAAGCCTCAAAAACCAATAACTTCAATCTTCATTCACTTCATGGTAGTTTCTTGCAGTTTACTGTAGGTTGGCATTGAAAGGATTATAGTGGGGGGGATGCTGAGCATTGAGACACGGCATCCCTCTGTGTGCAGTCGTTGTTGCTATGTGGCTTGGGGACTGGATGGCATTGTTTTGCCGACCCAAATAATTATGCCCCTGAAAGTTACCGCAAAGGGCCGCAATTGTGGGACAGTCATGTGGCATTTTTGGTGGCTAGCAGGACATTGGTCGCGTTTCTGTAGCTTGCTGCCGGCTGGAATGACTGTCAATGTTTGGGGCAGGCACGGATATTGTTGTTGGTCTGCCATTTTGGAAATTGGACAACATGAAAAAATAAAGCCTTTCTATTATATCTAAAAAAATCCTCAACCAATTCTCGTCAAATTCAAAAAGTAAGTAATGCTATGGAAGGTCATGTAAATATATGCTATTTAAATTGATTTGGCACTTATTTTAAAAATGGCGGTCAAACAAATATTTTTGGTTTAGTTGGTATATATCTACCGTACTATTCAACCAATTTTGACCACATTTTTTACACTGAAGAAATGTCACACAAGCATCATATGTGCCAACAGATAGCCACTTTTGTCTGACATTATGTAAGGTAACATTACAAAATAAATTAAGTTTTAATGTCATATCATGGGAAAATAATTCAGAAAGATGTTACGATTTTTCCAAGGGCGCTAGCTTATTTAATACACGGGTGAGCATGTGGTGACGGTATTTCAGGGTAGTAGCAGGTCGACAGCCATGTGGCAATCCAATTGCAGCACACGTTAGTGAAAGACTTTAATAGAAGAGTCCCTTAGCACACTTTTACAGATAAGAAACTGAGCACACGAGTGTTTCTGGAGAAGGCCAGATCCCGAAACTACGTTGAACATGATGCCGGCTAACAGCCAGCGGCACTAGAGCCCATGACGGCGCTCACCACGCACATGTCACGAGTCCCGCACGTGCGCAAAGATGCCAATAATTTTGAACTTTCATATAAATGTTAATTTCCAATGTAAAATGTGTTATAATGTATTTGCAGGGTTTAATATGTCTTGAAATATGTTCAAGTGTTTGTTACTATTTTTAAATTGTTTGGTTATAAAATTCAAAGTGCCCGCGGCACAAAGATTAAGAACACTGATATTCCGGCATGAATGCCGTCATAAAGAGACAATAAATTAATATGAAACTTCATAAGAAAATTATAAAAATGTAAAACAGTATTTAATTTAATTTGTGCCATCTTATTTCTATAATAAAAATTTTACTTGGCATGCATAGCACTTCCGCTTATGTGAACCCGTAGGCGGCCATGGTAGGTTCATGCGACGCTTGTCTCTGGATAGTCTGTCGAGGAGAGCTGCCGAGGTAAGAGACTGTCACATACGAAATACAACTTTTGTTCACTGATTTAAGTTTCCATAGTCAATTTAGTTTTCCTGTTAACCTTTGCTTGCATACATTTTGCCAGACATTTTCCCCAGCTTTATTAATTTATTGTGCCCTTGAGTTATTTTCAACTTAAAGGAAGAGAAGGAGGAGAAATATGTCAGAGAGGTCACGCGACCTGCGCAACTTGAATCAGGCGCTATCTGCTTATGTTTACGGCATTTCATTGTAACTTTTGTATTATTGCTATACGCAATTTTAAGGGTTTTGTTTTTATGTATGTATTTGAGGGTATTTTTCGTGTTTGAATATTTTACGGCAACATCGCATATAACCACGTGGCCGACCGATGCTAAGTCCTTGTATACGCCATCATTGTGTTTTGAGAGCTTATTTATGTAACATCGTACGTGCAATAAATATTTCAGGATTCTATGTCAATTTATTCAGGGTTCAATGTATTTTTCACATAATATGATGCTTTTTGTACTAGACCTCGCGGTCACATTAATGTTTCATTTTACCACCATCAGACATGTTACAAGCCTGTAACCACTTCAATCGTAAAGATAATCATTTTCTCAGCAAGAATAATATTTTGTCTGAATTAAATTTGCCATTTCCACGCAGAAATATTGCAATTTCACCTGCACCACGTGGTCTGCTACGAACTTCAACCAGCGGCATCTGCGCCATTTAAACTTGTTTTCACTCATGTGTGTGTTTATTGTGAATATTCATCTCGTGTCCCATCTTGTTTCATGTATCTTTAAGGGTTTATGTAATTTTGTAATAAGTGTATGGTGCAATTATTCCCATCCTAGCCGGCTCTGTGTATAGGCCGTCACCACACTACCCATGTGCTGGAGGGCGAGCCCAGACGAGTTTGCATTATTGATGCAAAATAATCACACATGGTAATGTATAAAGGGTTTCATTTGTAATTCACCATGTCCTGTCTGCAGGGAAAAACCTCTAGTCCACCCTAGCGGCTGTCGGCCCACTTCCCTTGTGAAGGCTGTGCTTTCACGCACCTCGGTGAGATCATCCATCTAGGCGTGCGCTAGAGTAATTGCGAGCTGGGGAGCACCCAAGCGGAATTGGCTAGTCATGACCAAAATAATCATCATTTCATTGGCACGTTGATGTGTATGCATAATAACAATAAAAACAAGTCTCACAGTGAACTTAACTCTTTTATTCAGTGGTGACAGTGTCCTAGCCACATATTTTATTAAGTGTTTATTTTCAGTGAAAGTTTAGTATTGCCTACGTGTTTGTAAGTATGCACGGGTGAGATGGACACACAGAACGTATTTGTGTCATCGTTCATCTTGTGTCTCACCTGCTGGCGTCAAACATTAAGAAATAAAATAAGACGAGGTCCGTTTAAACTTTTTATATTGAATGATGAGAGCACACATTCAAAACAATACTCTCTGTCCCTCGAATTATGCAGGCATGTCACACAAGGCTTGCCATAGGCTGACATAGAACAAAGTATTGAACAGTACGTGGAAATTACAGGTAGTAAGCTCTCCAAAGCCGCAATTCTGATGGAGAGGAGGGTGATTATGTGAGAAGAGCAAAAACAATTAAAAAAGTTTCCAGCAATTAAAGACTTACTATTGTAGTTACTATGGTTGATGCAAACAGATTAAACTCCCGGAGTGTGCGCAACGCACACGTCTACCTTATTCGGCTCGCTGGTCAAGACTAAAGATGGTGGCGCGGAGATGCCAAAAAAATTCTATAAGGAACAGCAGACATAAAATGACAATTAGACACAGCAAAAAATAAGCATTTCCAACACGTCAGATGGATTCAATAAAGTCTGCAGTCCTTGTTGTTATGTGTGTTTTGGGAAATAAGTTTACCTGAAAAAGGTGGGACAGGCTTGCAGAACACATAGGAAACAATAATAAAAACATACACAAAATTTACGTATACAAGAATTCTACTTTCGGGCGCTTGGCAGGGTGGATGCTGGAACTGCCAGGTTGTTGACTTTATATTTTCACAAAATTAAAAAATGAAAATACATCCTTTATAAATGAAACAAGTATGACATAAACACTATAAAAATATATGTTACGAATTTAGAGCATTCCCAGTCAATGATTCAAAAACATACATGGACCACGTTGTGTGGCACTCTTTATTAAATAACACATCACTCATGGGGATCAAACGGGAGATAATACTTTCCCGTGTTTACTTTACGCTCTGCTTTTGAGGAAACACAACACTTCACCACAATAAACATATGGATAGTAGTTTACTCCAGGCTAGGTGGGTCACTCAGGTTATGGAACAGTTCACTGACCCAATTGTGCATGAACGACTCTGGAGACACGTGATGCACGTGTCTCCAGAGTCGTTCACGTGTGTCATTGCATGAGCAGAGCAGCATTGGGTTGCCTATCAGGAGGTAACGGCTATGTCAGTTTAATATGCTATATTGTCAAAACCATGTAATAATTCCAGCTTAACTTTGTATGCTAGCAGTTTATATTACAACTATCAAATGTGTCCACACAAAGCCTCTTTTGTCCACTATTTTGTAAGATAGTACAACATAATAAAATTGATTTTAGTATGTGATATCACAGGAAACATTTGACAGATTCCTACCAAATATGCCAAACAAGTAGTGCTATGGTGGGACAAGAAAATTTATAAATTTTGAGTGGGTCATATACTTATTTTCAAAATGACGGCCATATTAACATTTTCTTCTCAGTATGATATATCTACGAAACTACAAAACAAATTTCAACTTGATTTTGTACGCTGGGAGTACCTATTATGACAATCAAACCTGTCTATACACAGCCTCATTTTTGTGCCATTTTGTAAGATGTTGCCATACGAAAAAAATTAAGTTTTTATGTCGTTACTTGGGAAACAATCAACTGATTCCCACTACATTTGCGAAGAAGTTGTACTGTGTTAGGCCTTCGTAATGTGTAAGTTTTAAGTGTGCCAGACATTTACATAATTTCAGAATGGCAGCTAAAATTGTACTTTAGCTTAGTGTGTTATATTTGAGAAACCATGTATCCGATTATAACTTGACGCCGTCGGGTGAGACACGAGACGAATGATGACACAAGTACTTACTGGTAATTTGGGTGCCAGCAGTGCTTCCCAATTACCGCACTATTGAGACTCAGGGTTCTCAGGGATGTTGTGGGTTCTGTGTGTCCATCTCACCCGAGCGTACTTACAAACACATTGGCAATACTAAACTTTTAATAAAATCACTGAAAAAACAATAGATAAAACATATGTGGCTAAGAGACTGTCACTACTGAATAAAAAATTGAATTCACTGTAGACTTGTATTTATTGATATTGTTTATACACATCAACGTGCCAATGAAATGGTTATCTCGGTCATGACTAGCCAATTCTGCTTGGATGCTCCCCAACCCATAATTAATCTAGTGCATGCCAAAATGGATGATCTCACCGAGGAGCGTGAAAGCACAACCTTCACAAAGGAAGAGGGCCGACAGCCGCTAGGGGGAACTGACGATTTTTCTTCCCTGAAGACAGGACATGGTGAATTACACATGAATATTCTTAATACACATTAACATGAGTGATTACTCGGCATCACTAACGCAAACTTGTCAGGGCTCACCCTCCAGCACGTGGTTAGTGTGGTGACTGCCTATACACAGAGCCGGCTAGGACGGGAGTAATTGCACCGTACACTAATTACACAATTACATAAACCCTTGAATGATACATGAAATAATATGGGACATGAGATGAATATTCACAATAAACACACACATGTATGAAAACAAGCTTAGGTGGTGCGGATGCTGCTGGATGAAGTTCGTAGCAGACCACATGGTGCAGGTGAAATTGCAATATTTCTGCATGGAAACGGCAAACTAAATTCAGATAAAATATTATTTGTGTTTGGCAAATGGTTCTCTTTACGATTAGCGTTGTTACAGGCTTGTAATATGCCTGATGGCGGTAAAATCAAACATTACTGAGACCGCGTAGTCAAGTACGAAAAGCATCAATTTACGTAAAAAAAATACATTAAACCCTGAATGAAAAATATATAGAACCCTGAAATAAATGATTGCACATACAATGTTATATAAATAAGCTCTTAAAATGCAATGATGGTGTATACAAAGAATTGGCTTCAGTTGGCCACGTGGTTATGTGATGTTGCTGTAAAATATTCAAACACGAAAATTACCCTTAAATACATACATAAAAATAAAGGTCTTAAAATTGCGTGTAGCGATTATGCAGAAGTTACAATGAAATGCCATAAACATAGGCAGATGGCGTCTGATTCAAAATGTGAGGGTCGCATAACCTCTCCAACATCTCTCTCCTCCTTCTCCTAGATTAAGTTAAATATGCCACAAGGGGCGTAATATATTAGTAAAGCGGGAGCATAATGCTAGGGAAAATGTCTGGCAAAAATGTACGCAAGCAAAGATCAACCGGTAAACTACATGGACTATGGAAACCTACATCAGTGAACAAAAGTTGTAGTGCGCACATGACAGTGTCTTACCTCGCCAGCTCTCCTCGACAGACTGTCCAGATACAAGCGTTGCATGGACCTATGATGGCCACCTATGGGGTTCACATAAGCGGAAGTGCTATGCACGCAGAGTGAAATATTTTAAAGTGAAAATAAAATGGCACAAATTAAATTAAACATTGTTTTACATTTCTATAATTTTGTTACGAATTTCAATATTATTTTATGTCTCTTTGTTATGGCGCTCATGCCAGAATATTAAATGTTCTTAATCTCGGCACCACAGGCACTTTGAATATTCA
Organism: Dryococelus australis; assembly: GCA_029891345.1. Lineage (NCBI taxonomy): Eukaryota > Metazoa > Arthropoda > Insecta > Phasmatodea > Phasmatidae > Dryococelus > Dryococelus australis. The sequence continues at coordinate 14,577,320 of CM056993.1, forward strand.
TAGCCAAACAATTAAAATTAGTACACGCACTTTAAAACATTTTAAGACATATTAAACACTGTAAAGACAATATAACACATTTTACCCTGAAATTAATATTTATTGGAAAGTTCAAAATTGTCGGCCTCTTTGCGCACGTGTGGTACATGTGACACGTGAGCGCCGTCATGGGCTCTAGCGCCGCTGGCTGTTAGCCGGCGCCAAACTTAACTTTGTACACTGGGTTGTCACAAAACAGCTGTTGTTAGTGTAACAAACTAAAGTTCATGCTAAACTAGTAATGTGTAGGTGTAACAAATTAAATTCTATTAAAAATGGTTTCTGATTATTTATCTTTGTTTTTCCCCTCACCATATGTTTTAGATCGTAGTGTCCACTTCACCTAATGCATACTTAAAATTAATTTTATGAGGCCGCATAACTATCATGGGCTATTACATTAATCTGATGCAGTATATTTCAGACCTCGAGTCCTTTTGAGCCAATTTGAGGTGAAAAAGATGCAACTTTTAATAGCAAAATGAATAGAAACGTGGCGTCTGATAATTTCTCTGAATTCCTAATATTTACTGGCTTGACACATATGCTGTAACAACCAAACTGCTATTCAATAAGAACTGCACCTTGGTGACATGTCATGATTTGTCAGCCACCTGACAGTAGATATTCTGTATCGCTTTACTGGGTTCTAATTTCACACAATCTTTTCAAAATTAGTGGAAACCTTACATGAGACAGACCACACAGATTTTAATTCTTATCATTTGTTTCAAGGATCAGATTTGATTAAATTTGTTCTGGTAGGTATTCAATTTTTTATTAGTCTTCCTACATCAGCTGTACGTTTGTACCTTGGCGATGATTTCCATGGCTTGCAGTTCCTATAGCAGCATTGGAAATAATATGTAGGTACACAAGCTTTGATCATGGCAAAGAAAAGACAAATCCAACTGGATTACAGACAATTTTATTGATTTTACATGACAATTATTCTAAATATATCGACTTTGTTATTAACATGAATGTTACTTTTTTGTTCCATTGCGCACAGAAAATAAATGTTACAGTCCTAAATTAAAAATATGTATTTTTGTACGTCACAATATTCCAATTAAAATTTGTATGAACTAAAAAGGAAGGTAGTCTTGTATACCATTTCTGACATTGCAACGATACTTGAAAGAGAAACAAAAGTTGTATAAAATAATTTCAGTTCAGTTATGATAAACACTAAGAAGAATGAATGGGAGCTGATTTAGGAAAATTGTTTTTTAAGATGAAAGCAAACACTGACTAATAAGAATGTTTGGTAGGCAGAAATTTATTGTTCATAAATAAAGTTACAATGAAGATGATGATAAAAATATAAACAGTTTTAAGAGCTGTATGCATGTTATTACAGAAATACTTCAACCACTATATTTTGCTTTATTGGGTGGATTTTAGAGCACACACATCAATCTCTTAAAATCTGCCCACATAGCAGTGGAAAACATTAAACCTCTGAGGTAAAATATAATTAAGTCTTACAAGGCTAACAACATAAATTCCAATAAAACATATCAATACATTTAAATAATTTTTTAAATTAATATAAACATCACTTATTTTTAAATGGTAAAAGAACTCTTATACACCTTATTGCTATATACATAGAAATATTTCACAAAGTCATCCTCAGAACATTATGTGACAACTAAATGGGAACTGAGAAATAGAAAGAAGTTCACTCTGACGAACTGACATAAGAGTGGCAAACCACATGTCAACACTAAGAGTGGCAGGCCACATGTCAATACTAAGAGTGGCAGACCACATGTCAACACTAAGAGTGGCAGACCACATGTCAACACTAAGAGTGGCAGGCCACATGTCAACACTAAGAGTGGCAGACCACATGTCAACACTAAGAGTGGCAGACCACATGTCAACACCAAGAGTGGCAGGCCACATGTCAACACTAAGAGTGGCAAACCACATGTCAACACTAAGAGTGGCAGGCCACATGTCAACACTAAGAGTGGCAGACCACATGTCAACACTAAGAGTGGCAGACCACATGTGAACACTCACATATACAGTAGAATCCCGTTGTAGCGAACACAGTAACTACGAGAACACTGCAGGAAATTTTCCTCATTCAAATGGCAGTTTTGTTTTTATATTTCCATCTCTAATGTGTGATTTTTTTACAGTGAAAAAGGGCTAATACGAGTGCTTCACAGAGACATGGAGCACACCTTTGTCTTTTCCATATTACCTAAAATGATATGGCTGTAGTAGAAAATCCTATGAGGCAAGTCAACAAGAGAGAGAGAGAGAGAGAGAGTATACATCAGTTCAGTTCCTTGCATGTAAAGGTGACCAGACATTTGATGCATGTACCTATGTTAACATCAGTGTTCCCATGCTTGTACGCCTCATACATGCTAAACACCTACAACCAGACAGTTCCCTTAACACTGCCACAGGCCTTGTCGCTGGTATTTACGTTCCCATTATGGCACATTGTAAAAAAAAAAAAGACAAAGTGTCAGCATTACTGCTATTCCAGTTTTGATTGCAACATGTACAAAACAAAGATAAACCCAATATTTAAGAGCACTACACTTTCAACGCAATGTTAGACTTGGAACTACTTTGTGCAAACTTGCTGCCAACATAACAGCATGAACATTTGCTCCTAATTTTAAAGGTTAGTTTTAAAGTGTCGAGTAGTAATCATGCATGTCATATGCACCATTAAAATATGAACTTATTCTGAAAGAAAAGTCTAAAAATATTTCAGAAACATATATTCTTTTTAATGTAAAATGACACACGTGGTTAGACACTATACAAATTATTAGAGCTTATTTAACAGTAAAACTTCTTAACTAACAATAACCTAGGATTCTGTTTCACTTTGATTAGAAAATGCATCTACAGTTCTGTAGTGTTTTACCTAAACTTTTATAAGACATAGTATGTAAATTGTACATTTGGATATGTAATAACTTTATGGTTAACATAATAATTTACTTTCCAACTTTCCAATAGTTTACCGTCTTCACTCAGGTACAGCACCTATCCTGTACAACTCCCTTCTTCTTTTTTCAGTGTAGTTTATGGGAAAAAATTTGGTACCAGTTTCTGCTGGTAGGTATACACTGTTCATGATAAAGTGAGCACTTTTGAAAGCCCTGTTTGAGATATACTTGTATGCACATTGCGTATTTTTCCAACAAATATTAAATCAACATTGCCATTGACCTGATCACTTTTTTCATGCACTGGTCAAGGGAAAATGTGAAATTGTTAGAAAAATAAACATTTTTCACCTGCGCAAGGCGTAGTATATATTTAAAAAAAATGGTAGGCAAAATAAATGTTTCAGTATTCACAATTGTTTACCTACCACATTTAATTCAACATTATGGTACAGAACTGCTTTCCCTCCATCCTTACCAACTTTACTGGGCTCATGAGAGTTGGTGGGGCTGTGAAAAAATATGTGCAGGTAGAGGCAGTGAGGCAGTAGCATTTTTCAAAGGTTAGTTTCAAAAGTGCTCACTTTACCGTGGAAAGCGTTTAACAACAGTTCCTTGCCTGGTGAAGTGTTGAGACAGCACTTCCTCTTCTCTCCTACTGATGAGCAAGTGATTACGGCAGGGAAGTTGGTGTCAGCCATGTGAGACTGACAGAAACAAAGCAGATAACTGCGACGAGGGTGGAGCGCGAGAGAGGCTCTCAGGCTGGTCTGCTAGCATGTGGTGTGCAAGGCAGACAAGCACTCCTCTTTTCAAACTTCTGTTAAAGTTATTCATATTTTTCATAGTAAAGTAAATTTTTAAAAGATTAATTATTACAAAAAATAACCACAAGTTTACCATATTTGTGCATATGCAAGATGTGACGAGCCGTGAAGTAAACTGCCTTTCAAGTAAAAATATCTCGTTTGGTTATATGAATCTGTATCTCACTTAGATTGTACCCGTTGAGCGACAGCTTCTATTCATGTTGTTGTCCACTGCCAGCTACAGACCAGCAAGTTGCAGTGCACTTCACTGGGAGGCAAAACTGCCCAAGTCACAACATAACGTCCACCCTATTTCCATGATTCCAATTTTTCCAAAAAAAATGGGTACAGTAATTCAAGTAACTACAGTATTAGTTGTATCGTAACAGTTCAGATTTTGCTTCTGTATTGTAGAAGAAGGTAAATAACTAAAATATTTCAGAAAAGTTTTCGAGCTGTCTTACAAATGTGAATAACATCCAGTACGTTGAGGCTGACAGAGTCTTCAGAAGTTTGACTACATCACAAGAAGCATGGCGTCTGGTGAAGCAGAGAGCACAAAGGCTCTCCTAGGAGTAAGGTGGATTGACGGACGTGCGGTGCACACACAGTATGTGCACCTTGAGGTGGGTGCTTCTCTTGGCGCAGTAGGAGCAGTATGGGCACTGGAAGGGCCGCTTCTGACCGCACTCGGACCGCATGTGTGCCATCACCGTCTTCTTCCAGCGGTACTGTTTGCCGCACAGCGGGCATGAGAACCCCTCGCTGCTCGTCGAGGCTGCCAGAGCCCCCTTTGTGTCTCCCCAGGCGAGGCAGGACTGAGGGATGAGACCTGCAACAACACAGATATGTCAACTTCTCCACCCACACTGCACAGCAGCTGACAGCAAATGTGATCTCCAACGTACTACGTAAGAAAAGTCTCTGCAGCTATCCAGTTTTTTTTTTCATGAACGCATCAATATACCCACCTGTGAACCTCAGATATTCAGATATCACTGTTTTGGTTGCGTCAAGTTTAACTGATATATCTACCAGTTCAACCAGCATGAAATGTTGCTGGATCTGTGCACTGCAACAAGGACTGATTCATTTTCAAACATACAATCATAAAATAATTTAATGGTGAAGTCACAAATATTGTAGTTGTTGAGTTTAATTGCAACAGATATAATTTATGTTGAAGTGAATGCAAAAACTGGAGAAAATCTGAGCCATAATTTGTATTTAAAAAAGAAAAGCAGTATGTAAAGGAATAATTAAATTGGCTAAGTTTTTAGTGAGGTTTGCCTGTGTAATAAAATTATTTCTCAATGTGCTTTCGTTTCCTTACACCCATAACAAAGTAATTATGTACCCAACCAGTTGTTCAGAGAGTCATTAGGATGCCAGACCAGCGACAATTCCCGTCCAGCATCCAATGTTACTCAAAATGAGGTTTTAGTTAGGAAACAAGTGGCTTTCAGCATACTCAGAAGGCCCATCGCCTTTAATTTTTCTCTGCACAACTATACAATGTCAAACACTACAATTAAATTTTTAGCTTCTGAAAGAGTATCTGACTACAAAAGAATACCATGTTTACCTACATAATCCCCAACTGAGTCTGTCATAACATAATGCCAGAATTACCACTAATGAATAATTAACCTTTTCGTGTAGCTTGATGTTGATTGTCAGGGTTTATGTTGGAAATTTGTATTTATGAACAAATAAAGTGATGAAATTGTGTCTGCCTTTCGAGCGTGAATGATCGGTCTTCTTTGCTGAGTAGGATCTGCAGGATTGTCTTCATACGAGTGTGCATGTAACTTGTACATTCATCCTGCACAATATGTCTGTTTCTGTTTACTGCAGCAATTTTGTTTGTTTCACATAGCATATACATATAAATTTTTTGTTTCCATCTAATTTTTACAACCTAGAAGTTGCATTAGTAATGTATTCTGTCCTTTTTTTATTTTGATAACGATGAACTTAAGGTGATAAATATGTGCAAGTGTTTCAGTCTGTGGTGTTTTAAAACAAATCTTTACATGACTTTGCTACTTTCCACAGAGTGGGAAGTTCGTCATGTCAACGCCCCTCCCTAAAGAAGCAACATTTTCTACTTTGCCACTCTAACTAGAACAACAGAGCCCGATTCAAACCTCGCGCCACTGCAGGAGGCGGGCCACCTGACAGAAAGTCACGGCCGCCACGAGCGCAAGATATGTCATCGCCTCGCACCGCTTCAGATAAGGACCCAAGAACCTATGTTCCTGGGTCCTTATCTCCACCTCCTAGAGGTGGGGTTAATTCTCCTGCGCCCCTCTTGAGTAACTACAAACTGAGAAATTTAGTATAAACGGAGTTCTCAGTTCGGACCTCAGGGATGATTCTTCTACACCTCCTGGCTGTGAAGGCCAAGGTGCTGGCATAGGGCAGAGTCCCTCACCTGCGCCTGTAACCGCAGTTAACCAGTGACCAGTGGTCGTTGATGATGTAAACAGCTCCGGAGGATCGACACCACCAGAAGCCTTCAACCTCTTCAGCCGCCCCAGCACCTCGAGGGCCGCTGCCGTCCAGAGGCTTACACGTCTTCGGTTCCTTGAGCCGCTCCAGCCACTGCCGACGACAACCAGAGGGCATCAGTGACATCGTCCCACCCTAGCCTTAACCTCAACCTTCCTTACATACCAGCCTAGCATTGAAGGTAACAGCAACGTCCTCCCTTCTGGACTACTCCTTAAGGCCCTAGCCCAGCCACGCTTTTACCACTTGGGTAAAAATAACCTTGTTGAAATACACCTCAGCTACCTTCTAGGCATACCTCTATTCAATTAGGAAAGATTTTGACCACTAATAATTTTAAGTAATTAATTATTCTCATGTAGAATACACACTTAATAAATTTTGACCAGGATGCCTTCACCTGGCAGTAAGTGACACGCTTCTGCTTTTTATTAATTAATTTGGTATTTAATCATTCTCATTCCATTTATTTATTGAGAGATTGTGAATACACTATTAATGTTCTTTTATTCAGATGAAATAAAATGTAATCATACCAGCGTAATTAAATGTTTCCTTTCTTAGCTTTTGCATACCCCTTGTGTTGATCTTTGAATATTTTTCTTATAAAGAAAATGTGTTCTCAATCAACATAAGGTAAAGCAGACGGTCGCATATTAGTCAACATGGTAGATAGCAAATACACACATTTTAAGAGGCAACCTCGAGGTTAGTCAACAGACTAATTTCAGCAGAGTTCAAAACACTAGGAACACCTTTCCAGCCTTGGAATTGAGTTGCTTGATAACGTCCTACCCCGCCCAGTCAGAGCACAGCTAAGCGGCAAGAGACTTACCATTCCGACTTGACCCTTGGTGGAAAACTCACCTTGGAATAACACCTGTGATGTGAGCTTCCAATACTCCGTAACCCCGCTAGGCCGGAGAACAGCTAAGCATGGGAGACACAGTGAAGGTAATGTGGCTAGATGTACTCCTTTAAGTACACGCTAGGTCCGTGTTTTATTACCCTGCTTTCCCTTGCGGGATATTTATTTGATTAATCAATGGCTTATTTTAAATGGTCTTATGCCGCGAGCACATAAGAGTGGTAGGAAATAAAGATTACATCACAGATTATGGAATATAGAGAACGAGATCAAAAATAGAACTTTTGCTGAATCAGATACTGAGCTACTTTGCCACAGCCAGCACCGGCCGCTGTTCAGCCACCGGCTACATCACAGAGCCAGCCTGCCACACGCACAGCAGATAAAGAGTCTGTGTATCATTGTGCCTGTTTCCATAGACTTCGTCCCCAATACTACCACATATATAAAATATTACAGAACAGAAGTACAACATTGCAGTCTGTTATTTATGAAATATTTCACTGTGGGCCACTTCAGCTTGTTTGCAAGACATTTCCAGTGTTATTTTGGAAGTTGTGGCGAACCACTCGAGACCCGCTCTTGGGCTGCAGTTTCCTCAAGGCTACTTTTAGCTGATAGTATAGGCTCAGTGGTTAAGCAAACAATCTCCAGCGAAGTAGTCCCACAGGGTACAAGACATCATATAGATGTCTGTAGCCGATGGAATCACATACCATGCTCATGTTAGTATAGGGCGGTGTAGCTAGTGTGTTACCACATAATAACGGGAATTTCGCAGGACTCTAGTTGACATAAATAAATAGAAATGCACTGCACTGGCACCAGCCTTCGATACAGCTCAAGGCCGCATATCAGGACACGTCTGCAGTGCTGAAGACCAGGCTTGATGCGGTCACCACATCAGTTTAGTGCAGGGCTACCACCAGCCCTGAAGTCGAAATCCTGGTTCTTGTATATAACATTCCTGTAAAATCCTGGAATCATTGGGTCATATCCTGTAAAATCCTTGGAAATAAAAAAATAACAAATTACACAAAAAAAAAGTGGATATGAAGAACTTTTACATATTTCATGTAGATGTTTTTGTTTGAAATGTACAAACCATGGTAATTATTTTCTCCACTCACACTTATACTTTTGTTTATCCAATAACCGCATCGGCGATAATTTTTGTTTCCTCACCATTGTAATATAATAGCCAAATGCAAAACACAGTCACCAAATTCAGATTGCATTGGCAAAAATGGCAATTTGTTGCAAAGGTTCTTTTCAATAATGACCTTGGCTTCTGCATGTTATCATACAGCCAGGAATAGAAATATGTAGATAACTGTATATCCATGTCAGTGAATAATTAAGCAAAATATTTTGTACCTACACTATTGAAGCAATGGACTGCGCCACACATTTCTTATCGCCCTGGCTGGAGGTTGCCAACATCAACCGCAGGGGTGCTGCTCTCCTACGGTCTCCCTGTTAACTATTTTATCTCATTCTGCCGTGTCGGTGGCTCGGTGGGTAAGGCAAACTTTATCTTCAGGGGTGGCGATGGCATGTCATTTTCTGGGTGGGCAGTACAATCTTCTTAATTATCCACGTGTCTGTAGTTGTCCAAACTGCGTGGATCAACCCTGTAGCCACGAGATTGATTGTCTGCTGGCGAGTGACTTGTCCCAAACTGCTCTCAGCGCTTGATGATGGGGCAAAGTCGAACAGTAGAGTGCGCATGCTCGCTGCACAATAGGGTGGCATGCGTCAACTGTATGTGAAAAATAGTGGTCAAGCTTAACAAGCACTAGACACATGTGCTTGCTGAGATTCCAATGTCCAGGAAATAATTTCATGGCAAACAAAAATTTTGTTTAATTATTTACCTATGTTGTAAGAATCTTTCAAACAAATGCATCAGTGAAACTGACACACATCACTGTGCCAGTGTCACATATACTCAGAAAAAAGAAAGAAATTTTTTTTTCTACAGTTAAAAATCTGTAAAAACTGATTAAAATCTGTTAAAACGGCAGGCTTGATTCAGTGTAACTGCCCCTTGTGGGGGAGGTGCTGTGGTAGAATGAATACAGGGTAGGATGGGCGTATCCTGTGAAGAGACTCGTACCATGGCAGCATCTAGGGTTGCCAACTGACTTTTATTGTACAGGATTTCCTGTATCCTGGGGCTGAAAGAATTATCCCATATGGACATAGGACAGGACATTATATATCCTGTATCTTGGACTTCTACAAAATAAACTGAATATTAATGAACACGGCGTCAGTGTATTTTTAAAGTTCTATTTATATTTCATTTGGTATAAATTATTCTAATTGATCGGTAGAAATTTGCTAATATAATTGTAGTAATACGATGCACATTTATTAACAGAAAATTATGCATCACACATGAGATTCTAACATTACAGAACTCACTATAAAAATTATTCATGAGCACACACAATATACAGAAAATGTTAATGGCAGGTCATGAAAGCATTATGACTTATGCAACAATTGTGGGATTATAAAATAATAGTGTAATATGCAAGAATGTTATAATATGGTTCTCCTGTTGCATCATACTATTAAAGAACAGCTATGTTTCTATGATTTGCTTTTCAAGCACTGTAAAAATAATGAGTTGTAATGTTATATAAAATAATAATTGGACTAATTTGTTATCAATGACATGTGTAGTTAAAAATATTCTGTAGAAAAATAACATACATGCAACCACACTAAAGCATAAAATATACAACAAATTTCAAATGATTTTATTTATTTAATTAAAGTCCAAATGTAATCAGCAATATCACTGCTTTATGACAGTAAGTTGGTTGTGGAATGTTCACGTAATTCATTTAACCTTATTTCAAAAAATTATGCACACATCCTTGAGTCTCACACATGATGTGATGTGACAATGGTCACGTGGTGTCTTGCTTCTGTTTCATGTTCACAAAAAAAGTGAAAATCATTATGGAATTAGTCTGACCAGAATAAACAAATGATTCATTCTAAAGCACAAGTACCTACACATTTTTTATACCGTACTGTTTGAGAATTAAATTTTATGGATATTACCCTACATTGCTGTACAAAAACAAACTATAGAGAGCATTAATTTCATACTGATAGCAGAAAATTTTTTTTTAAACAAAACTGTTTCAGTTATTTAAAAAAAATTAATGTTAGTACATTTATTAATATAAAATGACGTAAACAGAAATAAAAATTATATTATGTGTAAATGTAAAACAAATGCAAATTTGCCAAACAAATTTTTGAGTTGCCATGCAGCACATATATGTATCTGTGGTTGTTGAGGTAAAAATAGGAGGAAACATTATTTCACTTGCAGTCCTCATTTGCAACCACCAGAAATATTTTTCAGACACTCACATTACTTGTCAAATTTGTCTGCAAGAAACGAGAACTGTCATATGGAAATTTTTAGACACAAAGACGTAAAATATTAACATTTTAGAAAATTTTCACATTGAATTTATTGGTCGATTTGCGTTTTGCAATACAAAGAAAATTAATGTGGCTTATTTTCCCTCAATGCGTCAGAGATGTAAGTTTGTGACCATGCACGGAGCCAACTACAGTTACACATCGGGAAACCTCCCAGGTATTGTGGCGTGTCCGCATGTGACGCATTAGGTGGTCGCGGTGTTTGGTCTGGTGCTGGCAGTACGGACAACCAAACTGAGGCGTCTTGCCGCACTCAAGCCTCATGTGCCTCACCAAGCTCTTCTTCTGCTTGTAGCTCTTTCCACACGTGGGACAGGGAAAGCCCTCGTCGAGCTGCAGCCAGCCCTCCGCGAGCAACACTGCAACCACACAGAAGGGACGAGTCAAGCTGGGAGATGTGGAACAGTGGGGATATAGAGACCCAGTAAGGAAGGGGTTATTTGGGAGAAGGAGCACAGTGTATTATCTTCATAAATCACATGATTACCGGTAGGCACTACATTTTAATACTACATATAAATGTCAATGTTCAATGGACAGCCCATCTACACACTTCTATAAAATTTACCTGTTACTATACTAATTTTACTTATCCTATTATATAATAGAACAATCTCTGTCTGTCCGTCCCTCTTTAATACTTCTAAGTCCCTTGAAACTCAACAAAAGTTCTTCAAATTTTGCAGAGCGAATCCTCAGGGTCAAATACAGGTCAAGTTCTAATTTCAGCACGATCAGATTACGCAATCATGACCTTTGAACTTAAAACTCAGTTTTAATTACTTTTTCCTATGGAAGTTTTGTATTAATGCATAGATATTATTGCATAGAGATATGAAGGTAATGGAATATCATTTTTGTTTACCCTAAATGTCTCGCTTTAATGTTGAGTTAAGTAAGTGAGGCCACAGTGGTCAAGTGGCTAGAGCGATTCCAAGTGGGGCCACAGTGTATCTATCTATCTATCTATATATATATATATATATATATATATATATATATATATATATATATATATATATATATATATATATATATATATATATATTCAGTCTTTGTATAATAACAACATTTTTTAACATTGTAAATATTCTAGGCACATGACCATACTGAAAACACGGTCACGGACTAAACCCCTAGTTAATAATAATTGCAGGGTCAACAAGGACATGTGTTCAGTAGTGGATCTAGAGAGCAGTTAAGAAAAGGGCTACATGATAAGTGAGGCACTACGCAATATGCTCAAACCAAGTAGGTACTTACTAGTAACCTTCAAGTTTTAATGTTAGATATAAATGTGAGTACCTTGATACGTGATTCTTTCTGCACTTCTGAAGAGCGCACTCTACTTGCGACTGCTTCCCATCTTGGAAGGCATTATTCCTTATGGGCCAGTCCGAAATCAATTATAAAAAAAGAAACAGAGACGGGACACATGTCTACACGAGTGCCTTGGGAACAGCCCCCATATTAAGACTCAAACACGTGATCCTACTAAGCAAAGCTACACATCACGAAGCCATCACATGCGTCACCCCTCCAATACAGTTTGAATTACCCGCTACTCCAGGACTGCAGCGGTATTTCACAATCCTGCCACTGGCGAGTAAAGCACCACCCGCCGGAGCATTCACTGCCTCCAGGGTGCGCGGGCTGGCCAGAACATATCAACACCTCACAGCTATGCGGCGAGTGCCGCAAAGATAAAAATCCAGTCGCCCATGTGTGACGTAACAAGACCAACCCCCAAGAGGGCGGAGCCAGCTTCTCCCTCACCCTTCTAAGCACCATCAAACTGGAAAAATTACTATAAAATTACTTCCAGAACAGAGCCTCAGGGCAGTCTGCTGTACCTCCATTACTTTAATGGCCACTGTGAGATGTTAGCACATCCAAGGGTAAGCACTAGCCCCCTGTCTCCCGCTGTAACGGCAATTAGATAGACTAACAGGGTCCGCTAGATGCTAGATCCCTTCGCGTCGCGTCAGTTACCGCAAGTCTCCAGAGGATCCTCAGCTTCCAACGCCCACCAGCAGCTCCAGAGATTCCGCCAGCAGTCCAGACGGTCTTCCACCTATTCGGCGATCTCCAGCCTCAGAGGTCTTCCGGACGCCGATGCCACCAGAGGGTCTGCCAACGCCATATACCACCTATTCTTCCATGGTAACCTTCCTCTAGGTCTTCCTTGGACTCCTACCATTGACATCAAGCCTTTAAGGCCAGTACTCAAAATTTTGATTAAGGAATAGCAAGTGCCTCACGTAATAAGCCATCAAGGTAAGTGAGCACTTTTTCATGCCTCACCGCAGTAAAAGGCCGAAGGAAAGGAGAGAGGAGTGCACTGACCACTGGACCCACAGTGAAACCTCATCTGTCCACTGCTACCCCGTAAGTACCGAATACATCCCGTACCTTCCATCCACCACTATAAAAGACCAGGTAGGAACATCGAAGTATGCGAACTTGTGGGAAGTAACGTGCACAGCAACACATAGCACAGATACGTGATACACCAACTACTTCACAGTGTTGCTTGTTTCCGGCATTATAATGACGTATGTCAGGAAAGGTGGAGTGTAGTATACGAGAAAGCTAGACATTCAGAATCTAATTAATGAGCTACTTGAGCAGATAATGACTCCACCACCTTTGTTTGAACCACCAACTAGGATGCTGAATAAACCCCATGATATTTATTTATTAATAACTTGGTACCAAGATTCACTACTAAGATTTGATCCTATACTCGCCACATATCCTCCCCATCTCATACCCTCCTTCAGCTTGGATTATTACTTGGGCATGACTCCAGCACAGAGAGAGTCAACCGCTGTTCGGCCGACACCATCAGCGATCAGCCAGTCTCCACCAGGTAAAAAGCTCCACAGCCAGGCGTGACCAAGGTGAGGCGTCGACCTTGTGTAGATTTATCCACACCAGGTTTCGTTCCCCCATGAAAACCAACCTGTCCACGATTGTACACAAGGAAAACACCCCAATGTGACAATCCACAGTACACATTTTGACGTTAATTAAATGTCCTTTGTGACGCTGATATCATGTTGGTTTGCGTACACTTATTTAATTAATAAACAATCCACTCATAGATCTACCGCTTGTTACCAATTAGCTTTGACACTTAGAGCCCGGGTTCGAGTTCCCAATCAGACATCAACAAGCCCTCTACCACAAAGACTGTCCCAACATGGTAGATACCATGCCCAGCCGGTAATACAAGCAACGCATGAAGTAAATAATGGGCTTGTGACTCAGCTCTGACCTTAGTTAGCTATTGGTGTTTATGTGTGTAGACCTTATGCAGTGTCTATTATCTTATTTCTCCAATCAGTAGGCAGTGTACCAGTGACAACCTAGTGGGCAGGCTACTGAAATACTTTTTAAAATTTCCTGTTATTTTACCATGTGTGTGTTATAATAAAAAATTATTTTCAATGTACTTACTTTCAAGTATAATCTAATTTTATCCATAGTAAAACCAAGCTCCATGGGCGGAGCATAAGTCTCCTTAGTCCACCTGGGGTCCACCACTGACGTGGAGGGCGCTCATCATCAACGTCTTTTAGTATCCACAGGGGTAAAGTGAGGTGAAGTTGGAGCAGAAATGGATTGTGAGGGGGGGGAAGGGTGCATATTTCCCACAGGAGTGAAGAACTCTATAGGCTGTTCACAGTAAAATGAGCACTTTTGAAAGCCCTGCTTAAGATATACTTGTATGAATGTCATGTATTCTTCTGCCTTATCTAAAATTATCATTGCCATAGGTCTCATCACTTTATTCATGTGTCGGTCAAGTGAAAGTGTGAAATGATTAGAAAAGTAAATATTTTACAAATCTGCTCATTTTTACACTTAGATATAATAAAAAGAAAGAAAATGAAAGAAATAATTTAAGTTATCACATGTGATTACCTAACATGTTTTATTCAAGGAACTACCGTCCATCCATCGTTACCAACATTACTGTGCGCATGTCTGTACTGCGTCCATTAAAATATATGCCGGGCAGGAACAGTGACATATTTCTAAGGTTGAGTTCACAAGTGCTCACTTTATCGTGAACAGCCTTTAACCGAAATTGCCTTGATGGGGGTCTGCGACACAAGGACTCGTGGTCCTATTGGGGGAACACATCAGGGCAACAACGAAGATACCTCTACTTGCAACTACAAATTTACAGTCTATTCACGGCATCTTCACACTTTTTAAATCAAACCTTAGTAAAATCACCCTACGCACGAAGTGCATGATTGTTGCCTAAATATACCATGCATCACAAGCATTTTATACTTGTGTCAACATGAAAGTATCTTACTTTCTGTTAGATTAAACTTTTACATGCATTTTATTCATAAATAATTATACTATATTTAATGTATTATTAATGTGAATAAAACCAGAGATAAAACACGTGTGTTGGTAATTCATAGTTATAAATAGTTTTCATGCCAAATATTAATAAACTGAGTGTGCACAAATATGTGGTGCATTGTCCCTTTGGTGTAATATTCTATACTTGGTTACATTTTGTTTGCACGAGGCGGAGAAATAGTCTGGAAGTAGAGCTGTGGCAGGGCTTCAGAGAAGTTGAAAGTAATCAGGAATGGAATATACAGCTTACCTGTTATTCACATGTGAAATCTAGTTGCCTAAAGGTAAAATCAGTGGCGTTTATTCCATAGAAGCAAGGTAGGCAATGCTTACTCTATACATATTGAAAATGTTTGACCCTTTATAGCTATCGTCTTAACTTTAAACACATTTAATTCTGAGTTTCTCGTTTCCGATTCAAGAAACACAGTTTTTGTGACTACTGTACTATACATGCATAGTGCTGCTATCTAGTATTTATTTCTATAAATATGAGCTACTAGCGATGAATTGAACTCACAAGCAACAACACGCCACACACTTGAGCTCTTCTGTCACCTACCACGTTCCTTCGGGAGGGTAAACAGTAGTTCTGTTTGCATCCTCCAGTCCCACATTTTTCCTTGGAAAGTGGATGAAAGTGTTCGGGAAAATGGGGGTTTTCTTATAATTTGTAATATGCTCTCTAAATAATATTCAGTTTAATTATTATTACATCCATTTCGTTTCCATTTCTATAACTAATGTTAGGTATTATAAAACGGTAACTACATATGGAGAGTAAGCAAAGTTCAAAGTTTTGTTTGTCAGTAGAAATTGGAAATGGAACCACAGCCCGGGACTAGAAAGACTAAGTCTAAAATATGCAACGTTTCGAAGGGTCAATTTATGGGGCTATTATACTGGTTACTCTGTTCTAAAACTTACTACATGCCACTGATATAAATATAATTTTTTCAAGTTTTCAAGCAAATAATATATTAAAAACCAACAGCAAAAAGGAATTCACGGATAATCAAAGAAAATGTGGTTACATCATGACAAATCTGGAGATCGTAACAAACCATAAAGGCTTAACGCATGGAGACGAAAAAGAAGGTTTTTCTTGTCACAGGAGAGATGTCCATAATTTATACTCATACCATTGCTGTTTTTTGTAACAATAGTGCGCTAAACATCACAGAATAAGGGTCCTCTCCAAGTACAATAATAGGTTATACATTTCTCATTAATCAATCATTTTAAGTAAGAGTTCATGAGTTTTTTAAATTAATTTCATACAACATGAAAATGATGTGCCAGTGCAGACAGCCGTCGCTTGTCCCATGCAGCAAGCTGGCACAGCTGACAAAATGTTGGCATTACACATCTGCGCACAAAATGAGTGTTTCACTCCACTGCTTACATATATATATATATATATATATATATATATATATATATATATATATATATATATATATATATGCGTGTTTCACCCCACTGCTTATGTATGTGTATGTGTTTCCCCCCCACTGCATACTTATATGTAGTCTGTCTGCAAGTACCATCAAGTGAGTACATGCGCTTGTGTATGTCACTTATAATACTTTATATAACTACCATACTAAACACCTTTCATTAATGCCTTATATGTTGATCATATATAAATGCAACAATAATATGAGAAGGCCAGCAAACAGAATTTGAGTTACCATTTTCTGGTGATGCATATCCACAGTTCCAGTGATTAAATAGCTACTTGTCTCTAAGATGACAGCAGGTCTTCACTTGTGATCCTCATTTGCAATGTGTGAAAATAGTTTTCAGAATAAAAAATGTTTACAAAATTTAGTTTTCACAAAACAGAACTGCCTTATGCCAATCTTTGATATGTAGTTGTAAGCATATAAAACATTAGAATAAATAAAAACATTTCATAACATTTTAGTACTGAGTTTATTCCTCTATTGAGCTACATTAAAAAATTAACTGGACTTTGCCCATTGATTATACTGACTACAAAATATATCAAAGTCAGGAAAAATCTATACTATAAAATAAGAAAATATTTAACTATGCAACAAAACTATCTATAAAATGTCTTAAAGAAACCTTCTACTAACACATGTGTATGTGTGTGATTTTTAATATATATATATATATATGAGAGAATTAGTACATATCTGACTAACAGTAACCCCAGTCATTACAAAACACCAAGAAAAAGTAATTAATAAGTCACTTTTATAATATGATCATTGTCATTTCTGGATGGGATACATGAGAGCGTGGTAGATGTCGAGTGGCGTCCAGATGTCGTGGTACATTCTGACATGCAGCATGAGTTCGTTGCGGTGTTTGGTGCAATGAGAGCAGTATGGGCACTTGAACTGGGGCACATTTTCACACTCGAACCAGATGTGCCGCACCAAGCTCTTCTTGCGGTTGTAGTTCTTGCCACAGCCGGCACAGGGGAAGATCAGCCCAGGCCGCGAACCAAGCACCAGGGGCAAAGCTGCAACCCAGCAACACGAGACAGTGTTAGAAAAACAAGCAAGAATGTCTCCGCTTGCCACCGCAATGTCACGGCCAGGCTAACAGTTACAGCAGCAAGATGTTAAACAAATGCAGACACCGCAAAGAAACTGTACCCCTGTTCATGCAAATAAGTTTTCATTTCACTTCACTGTTTCACTGTTAATTTCAGAAGTGCAGGAATATCAACCACAAATAGAATCACTATAAAACACTTGTGATGTAACAAAGGATAGTTAATAGCCCCTCTATAGTCACAGTTCAGCTCAGTCGATGCATAAAACTCTGGTGCTATGTTGAACAAATGAAAAGAATGTAATTCTAGTTTGGAATATTTCTCAGATTTATTTAGTTTACAAAACAGTTTACAACATGAACATAGACACGAACAGGAACAGTTCACTCAATTTACAAACTTTGATTAGTTACAGCATCACAGTAGCAGTGGATTGAGCATGTCGCTCCACTATGTTACCTGCTCCTAGGCCGTAAGACAAATGTTATGCTAACGCTGACCCTGGGAGTGTAGCTCGGCACATGGCTGCTCCTCAAACTACAAAACTCGATTTGGCCAGGGCTTGCTGCCTCCTATTGGTTAAGATCTATGTCACAGCGTGAGTTTCAAAGCAAATACTGCTGATGGCAGGGGAAAATTAAAAGAAGTTGAAAAAAAACCTGATCTCAAAACTAACACAACCTTGCTCCGACTCTGGGAACTCGAAAACGCCAACGCACTATAGATAACTGCTTGAAATATAGCTTTGTATTAAAAATTATAAGCCCTTACTTTTCCACGTGGTAAGAAAGAAAAATTTTGAATGTTACACCCACTGACAAAATAAACTGGGAAATTTAAGTAAAACTCAGATGAAAAATTACTATATAAACAATTAAAATTTACATAACCGACAATGCTACACACTACAAAACACACTGGGTACTAGACACGAGTTGCCAAATATTATTTTAGGTACCACATTACTAGAATAGGTTTCAAATGAAGCAAGATGATTTTCACCAACTACCATCTCAGAGGCACACTGCTGATGTATTTCAAAGCTGCAGTCACACGACACACTATGCAAAGTACTTCTCCTTTGAGATCATAAACAATATCGACATCTTGCATGAATTCTCATGGGCATTGTCTGTCATGCGATTGCAGCCTTACGTTACAACTAAGAGTAACCAATTTTCGCAAAAAAAATTACCTACCTACATGTGAAACACATACGTTCAGTACCAGAGTAACATAATTCTAGCTGGCCAAATCCAATACCACACTGTCTTCTACTAGAGTCTGGCAGCCAATAATCGAAGGATATTACAGTGTGCAAGTAGGATATTGAAATCTTGCCCAGATGGAACTCTTCTCATGAAAATCAGGTGTACCTGATAATATTCCTCTCATTGCCTACACCACGGTGGTTCTCCGTAAATCACACTTTATGAAAACAAATATCACAAAAAAATGAATGTGTTTGTGTTTCAAGTTATACAGTTGTGCATAGAAAGGTTAAATACTGTGGAAACTCCATGATTACAGTGAACCCGTAACAACTTGGAGTTGAGCTTGGTACATACCATCACTGGCCAGGCCTCCTTGCCACATGAGCGCATCATCTGAAAAGATACTCTGTTAATCTCGCAGTGTATCAACTAGGGATCTGTCTCCAGCTGCCCCAAGAAGAGATCCTGCTAGAGCTCGACGGTGAAATTCGCATCCTCAGAAATAACAATTCCACATGTGACAACAAACTGTGTTAGACAAGGACACAATCACAACTATGCATTGCAGTTTGTGGAGTCTAGATTGGATAACATATTTATTAATATTGTGGTGAAGGTAAGGAAATATGCCTTCTCATCCGCTTAACCACATTTTACAATTTAGATCCATATGTTACAATTAAAAATCCAATATTGGACTTAAATTCATCAATTATCACTGGTGAATGAAATTAATTATAATTTTTTTACATGTGATTCCATACATAATATCTAAAATAATGACAGAGAAAAATACTTTTTCAGTTGTATACACTAACAATTCAGGACATTCATATTAACTGATTCACATCCAAACAAACATGCTTTTACACTTGCACGTACATAATAATTGTCATGCATGCACCCATTACACTAGGTGAGCCATATATATATATATATATATATATATATATATATATATATATATATATATATATATATATATATATATATATATATATATATATATATAAATAATGCACCAGAACACAGATTCAGTTATATCTCGTTTCTGGTGTCCTACCTGACCAGGGGGTCATCTCCCTGGGTAATGGCAGTAAGTGTGTATTCCTGTGCTTGTAACTTGGTCTCCTGGAACTTCCAAAGAAAGAGGACACTAAGAGCCAGTAGAGGCACCTAGTCCATCTCCAGTTGTGTCTGAAGATGTTGCATCATGGGATGTGCGAGTACACAATGATATGCACTGCTTGTCACCGGTATGCGCTCCCCACAATCACCTGACAAATTAGGGCCTGCGCTTCACTTGCCTACCACCAATGATATGCATGATACAACGATACACCATGCCAGGTATGCGAGTTTGTCAACAGGACATTATTACAGCATGTTATGGGGTCACAGATCTACCCCTGACAGTGCCCATCAAAGAATGTATTCAGCTAGCCCCCTTGAGGTGCACCAGCCTGGAAGGTGGAGGGCGACCCCTGCTGATGTCTCGCAGACATGTGTCTCCACACACAGATGGAACCTGGTGGGGTACGTGCAGCTAGCTAAATAATAAGTTGTGGGTCTGCTCTAGACTATGTACTGTTTACTGACTGACTTTTCCTATGGCCGCCCTGGTCTTCACCTTACAATAAAGGTGTACCTCTAAAGGATGGAGCACAGCACACTACAGAATACCACAAAGTCCAGTGAAAGAATGTTACATAAAAAATGGTACATAGGTAGGTTTTAACATCTCATCAACAGCGAGGTCATTAGACACAAACCAAGTTCAGCAGAGAAGCAGGACTGGGGACAGAATGGGTAACGACTGGTAGTAAGGAACCATTCCAGCATTCACTTCGAGTCATCTTGGAAAAACTTGGAAAACTGAAATCAGAATGGCCGGACAAACCATAGTTCTACTGAATGCTAACCCAGTGTATTATCACTGTGGCAACCTCACTCTGTAAATAAAAAAATCCTTGCCAAGAAGGGCCAAATGAAAAATACCACAAATGGGTACCAAGAAACAGGTTGCGTGGAGGAGTGGTCCTCCACACTTGTTTAAGTAACACCAGGTAAAACTTGCACATGATGAGAATGAAGACCAAACCAACAGGTAGAGAACACAGTTCCTTCGACCATAGAACCCCACATGGCATCACCGGGCTGCATGCCTCTGTTTCACTTACACAAGGTATCTGTCCCATGACGTCACGTGCACCTGGGTGCTGAGCTGTGCTGCCTACCCACGCAGATGCTCAAGCCGAGTGTGGCGCGGCCTTTGGGAAGAACTGACCACATACTACAAGCTGAGCCTGTCATGTGACAGCGATCACCTCTAACCTCTAATGAAAGACATCAGAGAAGTCGGGCCAACCAGGTAATGATGGTGTGCAAAATGAGGCAATTTAAAGGCCCCTGCCTACCTGTAGATTTTTCCAGTGTTTCAGACGGAGAAGCACGAGAGCGATAGGGGTGACGCCGCCATGTACATCAAGTGCCCCATCGCTGCTAAGTGCAAAGCTGTGAGCTGGCGTGCAGAGTTCTTGTCACACTGTGTGTATTGAAGGGACTTTCTGCGGTGACCCTATTGTTTTATGTATCGAAAGTCTGTAAGAAGGTTCAATGCAGGGCCCTCGAGTAGTTCTGAATGGCTCTGATGCATATATTTTGAGATTCAGCACTTTGAAAAAGTTGTTTTTAGCCATTTTGGAGTAATATAAAATGGTGTTTCTAAAGTGCGTGATGTCATGAAAGAACTTAAACAGCCCTCACCTGAAGTGTATGTTCTTTTCGTAGATCAGCATATCGAATGCACGTTTAATAGTTCCATGGAAAAATGAGTACTTCAAATACTCTGCAATAGAGATCAAGCACCATATAGGTGGGAGCCTTAAGTTTGAGAATTAAAGAATGGTGAATGGTGGCGCCCGATTTGAGGCTGGAGATCATGACTACTGTGATCCTGATAAAGGCAGTTTCTGTTTCAGCCGGTCTGATCAACATCTACACAACTGAGTAATCAAACTCTTACAGCCTGTCACACTTGGGAAAAAGCGTAGATGCACTTTCTAGTGCTGATAATGAAATGGTGAAGACATTACCATGACACCCAATGAGGCACCCTTTGAGAAACAGTAATGAATGTTCCATGGAAAGAAAACAGGAAAAATACAAGTTAGATAACAAAAATTAAAAGGCAGATGTAAACATAACACATTAGTTCACTACCAAACATATCTGAAAGACTTTGCCCAGTAGAATAAAACAAAAAAGAAAGTACAAATTTTCTTGAGCTCACCTTTAAACTAAAAAAAAACATTTTCATCATTTTTGATTACGTCACAGCCATATTCCATAAGATTTTAAGACACTGTTAGCATTTGTAGCATCTTCATGGTCAGATAACAATAATAACCTATCCCACCATGCACGACAGGCTCAGCATATATAATTGCAAATTTCTTCCTTTCTTGGGTCACACATGTATTCTGGCAATCTGTGTGGTAGAACACACATGTTGGATGAGGTATGAGTGGAAACACTCATGCAAGGATGTACTGTATATACTCGTGTACCACCCATCTTCATGTAAGACATTGCACGTTTTTGAATGTCCTCCAAGGGAAAAAAGTCTTTTTAATGTACTCAGTTATGAAAACTTGTGTTTCAATGCACAGCTACATTACACAAGCTATACACAAATTACAAAATAAATATAGTGTGAGCAACCATATTTACTCTATATATAAAAAAAAAAGCATCTTAGGAATAGAGTGGGCATTATATTTGCGATTTACGCCATTTTTCCTCCAAGAAAAGAGCACTGCTGCCCATTAGGTGACCAAGGACGTGAACAAAAACTGTCACTCAGTGGGTGCAGTCCAAGCGCAATGCAAATTACTGAGATTTTATAACAAAAAATGGTCACTTATCTCATGCTGTCACACATTCAGCATAAATATGCACAAATGTGGTAAACATGCCAGTGGGTTTTTCTCAGGAATTTCCTGTTTCCTTGCCCCTGCATTCCGGCGCTGCTCCATATTCGCCTCGCTTCACCCTCATTGGCTGTCAAGATCTCGATGTTAAGAGCCGCCCAAATCGCTTCACTCCACTCCATATAACTTAATCTCCTTATAAAAGCTCCCCTCCCCCCACCCCACACTCAAACTTTTGAAATTAGTTTCTGAGAAAACATGTGTGGGTGGTACATGGGTAAACACAGTATATGGATGCCAAGTAACCAAAACCTACCCAGTGATATGCCAACTGCAATAACGAATACTGCAAAACTTCTGAAGCAACATTAGTACCATTTATGTCCTCCTGCAAGGATATACAGACTGATGCTGTCAATTTCTGATGATTATTTCGTAGCCTCAAAGTGCAATTAGTGAGGAGGAGGCGTAACATTAGTGTTGTTCCACAATATGAGCTGTTGTGGTACTTGGAACAGTCATTACAGTTCTCATTAATAAACTAAAAAATATCATTCATCACTACTTTTAAAAAGCAAGAATGACCTTGCAATGCTGCTACTAAACCATTTAGGTTTAACCGCATCAACAGCAGCCATCACTGCTGATCTAGGGAATGAAGAAGCAAAGAGTACTAGTTTCTGATAAATATAACAACTGATTTTTATGCAACAAACTGTATTAACGTTAATACAGGGTTTCCTATATAAAAGTGGTTTGGCTCCGAACATTTTTAAATGAAGGAAAACACAGTTGTTAATCATAATATTTTGTTAAATTGTGATATGTCTGTAAAATATTAGCATGTGTACAGCTTCCATAACGGTGTAATCCAAATTCTTCACATCACTCCGCGAAGCACGTATACACACACATGTAAGACATCAGCTTGGAAGTTTGTTTCTGCAACACTATGACATAATCACACGACCGGCGTGAAAATACGAAATTAATCTTACACATCTGGGTGCATCCAAAAATTCCTAATTCACTGCAATCTATACTAAGAAGAGGGTAAAGCATGATACTTACATTATGATTTCTACTGTGACTCAGTACACAAATAAGAAAATGCTTTAACGGAAAGATAACAAAGCAAGCAAATTTGTATTCAGCTTAAAATGTGAACTCGCGATCCTAGTGGTGAGAGGCCAACACACGATTTTGCTCTCTGCCGACACAAACCCAGTTATACATGCATCTATAGTCTATTCGCGCTAAACCTTTTCCTATCAAACATTTGAAAATCTCCCCATGTATGACGTGTGTGGTTGTTTCCTAAATATGTAATGTATCAGAAGTGTTTTATACTTATCTTATTTTTCAGTATAATTCAACCATACAGTGCCGGAAGAGTACCAAAGTACAGTGGAAAACATCTTGAACGAGCCAAGGATGTGTTCTCTTGTGGGGACCCGCTACACCGCACCAGCATCGCAGAGCACCCGATACCAACGAGTCACCAGGAGCCACTGTACACGCCGCACAGAGACAACACGACATATCAACACAGCAATAAGGACATGCAAGTTAGTGAAGTGTTAAGGGTGAATGTGATTGACACAAAAAGGTTAATGACAGCTCCGTAGTAATTTTGGCACCCATAAGAAACGGAATGTGAAGCCTTGTACCCATTTCAGTGCCGTCAAATTAATTCTGAACAGCTTCACATCTTAGAAAATAAACGTAAACAGTGCTAAAACGAGCACAATTGCAAGGGTCATGAGAATAAATTTTTTCCCCAATGGGGGTTTCTACAAGTGCTTCTGTCAGATAATGGAACTCAGTTTAGGGGACACAAGTGGAGAAATTTCTGCGGGAAATGGAAAACAGAACATCATACAACAGCTCAGTACCACCCTAGGGCAAATCCAACTGAACGGAGAAACCAGGACTTAAAAACTCGGCTTTGACTAGGCGTAGGGACAAACTACACAACATGGCCACACCATCTGCCAGCAGCCTTGTTTTGTTTGAACACGTGTTAATGCAGCTACGGGAAAAACCCCAGTGGAGATCCTACAGGGAAGGAACCTCGTGCACCCGGGAGAACTAGCCTGCCCCAGCAACGAAACGGTAAACGAAAACAGACAGGAAAGGCGAAAATAAATAATGCAGCAAGGACTCGAACAGAAGGACAATTATATTAAATCACGGCTCCCTAAGACATAATACCCACCACGTGAACTTCAATTTATCTATGAACTTTAATTTTTCATTTAAGTGCATACAGAAATAAACACAGAAAGAAAATAGGCAAGCTACTAATACTTAGTAAGAAATAGATCTCATGCAAAATGTTACTTAAGTAGGTGTGCACAAATACAGTGCATTGTACCTTTTGTGTAATTTTCTATATTTTGTTAAGTTTCGTCTGCATGAGATGGAGGAATAGTATAAAAGCATAAATGTGATGCACTCTAAGAAAAGGTGCGTTAGGGTGAAAAACTTATATTTTGAGTTTTGGGCTGTTTGTGTAGACAATTCTACAAGGAATCCAATGAAACATGTCGCACCCTTGTAGCGTTTATACTCTCAGCAGTACCGTTTACATCTCAAAATCAGTTGACTTTTCAACCCTTTTGTGGGCCTCCTGAAATACACATTTAGGTTTCACCATAAGGAACCTTTTCTGAGAAAGCGCCACAAGTATAGCAAGGCTTCAGAAAAGTTTGAAGTAGCGATGAACGGACTGTAGCAACATCACTTCCAGCAACTACTTTACACATGTTGTCAGCATCTCCATCTGTCATCACTGCAGTTAATCACCGACTACACATTTACCTGAAACTAAGACAATGATCTATTCCAGCTTTTACTTCTACAAAATTGAGGGATGTCTTATTTTCACATTCTTCTAAAAATTTTCAGGACAATGTTTTTACTTGAGTAGTAACACGTTCACGCTGACCAACAGCCAGCGGCGCTAGAGCCATGACGGCGCTCACCATGGACGTGTCACATGTCCCACATGTGCACAAAGAGGCCAATAATTTTGAACTTTCATATAATAGTTATTTTTCAGTGTCAAATGTGTTCTATTGTATTTGCAGGGTTTAATATGTCTTTAAATGTGTTCAAGTGTTTGTTACTATTTTAACTTGTTTGGTTGTAAAATTCAAAGAGCTCGTGGCACCGAGATTAAGAACACTTAATATTCAGACGTAAACACCATCATAAAGAGACACTAAAATAATATTGAAATTCATAACAAATTATAGAAATGTAAAACAATACTTAATTTAATTTATGCCATTTTATTTTCAATAATTAAATATTTCACTCAGTGTACTTAGCTCTTCCACTTATGTGAACCCCATAGGCGGCCATGGTAGGTCCGTGCGACGCTTGTCTCTGGACAGTCTGTCGAGGAGAGCTGGTGAGGTAAGACACTGTCACGTATGCATTACAACTTTTGTTCACTGATTTAGGTTTTATAGTTGATTTAGTTTACCTGTTAACCTTTGCTTGCATACATTTTGCCAGACATTTTCCCCAGCATTATGCTTCGCTTTATTAATTTATTTCGCCCTTGTGGCATTTTTTAATTAATTGAGGAGAAGGAGTAGAAAGATGTCAGAGAGGTCACGCGACCCACGGAATTAGAAACAGGTGCCATCTGCCTATGTTTACGGCGTTTCATTGTAACTTCTACATTATTGCTATGCACAATTTTAACGGCTTTGTTTTTATGTATGTATTAGAGGATAATTTTCATGTTTTAATATTTTACGGCAACATCACGCATAACCACGTGGCAGACAGACGCCAAGTCTTTGTATACGCCATTGTTGCATTTTGAGAGCTTATTTATGTAACATCGTATGTGCAATATATTATTAAGAGTCCTATATTAAATTTTTCTCAGGGTTTCGTGTAATTTCATGTAAATTGATGCTTTTTGTACTTGACCACACTGTCATGTTAATGTTTCATTTTACCACCATCAAGTATGTTACAAGCTTGTAACCACTTCAATCGTGAAGAGAATAATTTTCTCAGCAAGAATAATATTTTGTCTTAATTTAATTTGCCGTATCCACGCAGAAATATTGCAATTTCACCTGCACCATGTGGTCTGGTACAAACTTCATCCAGCGGCATCCGCACCATCTAAATTTGTTTCCACACATGTGTGTGTTTATTGTGAATACTCATTTTGGGTCCCATCTTGTTTCATGTATCTTTTGAGGGTTTAAATAATTTTGTAATTAGTGTATGGTGCAATTATTCCCATCCTAGCCGGCTCTGTGTATAGGCCGTCACCACACTACCCATGTGCTGGAGGGCGAGCCCCGACGAGTTTGCTTCAGTGGTGCCCAGTAATCACGCATGTTAATGTATCAAGGGTTACATTTGTAATTCACAGTGTCCTGTCTTCAGGGGAAAACCATTAGTCCATCCTGCGGCTGTCGGCCCTCTTCCCTTGTGAAGGCTGTGCTTTCACGCACCTCGGTGAGATCATCCATCTAGGCATGCGCTAGAGTAATTACGGGCTTGGGAGCACCCAAGCAGAATTGGCTAGTAATGACCAAGATTATCATAGTTTCATTGGCATGTTGAAGTGTATGCATAACAACAATAAAAACAAGTCTACAGTGAACTTACCTCTTTCATTCAGTAGTGACAGTGTCCTAGCCACATATATTTTATTAAGTGTTTATTTCCAGTGATGTTTAGTAAATGTTTAGCATTGCCTATGTGTTTGTAAGTACGCACAGGTGAGCTGGACACACAGAACCCACAGCATCCCTGAGAACCCTGAGTCTCAATAGTGCAGTGATTGGGAAGCACTGCTGACGCCCAAATTACCAGTAAGTATTTGTGTCATCGTTTGCCTCATGTCTCACCCGACGGCATCAACGTAATGGTCAAAATTGGTTGACAAGATATGAGTTTCATACAATACAAGCCACTCAAAAGTATCTTAAAAACATGAGCAGATTTTGCTTCATAAGTAGAAAAATGTATGGTTAGACAAAATGTATTGTTCTTTCACTTTAACGCATACAAGGTTTACAATACAATATACTAAGAATGATTGCTTGCAAAGAGTTTGCTAACTTCAAACCTTTATTTAAGCACCAAGATAATGTAATGATTCTGAATTACATGACAAATAATTTATAGAGGGATAATTTTTCCCTGCAGACTAATGCAAATATGTGGCAGAGTCATTTTACTTTCAAAGTTGTCCCAGATAAATGTAGAACTTCTGCTTTATAGAAGAATAAAATCCAGGAAAATATCACTACTACACAAAGAATGTGTGAGTTCTCTTGTGTTTTTATAAATAGATAAAGGTACCTGTTTTAATGCACAGATGGTTAATGCATTATATTAAGCTACATAAGTGATACAATTTATTTCGTTACCCTAATTTAAGTGTCAAGTGTGCAACGGAGGTGGAGATGGGACCTAAGTGTGTCTGAGGGTAGCTCATATGCCTACAGGGGAACATAAATCGTACAAGGAGACATGCATACTGGAAAACCCTCTCGACAGAATAATTTTCAACATATGCATTAAAAGAAATGCTACAGGAAAATATGAATAAGAACTATGCTCTGGACTATGTTCTGGACCTTATTTTTTTCCCGTCCATGTTGTGTGTCGCTGGCTTAACCTGAGTGATGGGAGAACAATTCACTCTGGTGGGAGGAGAGGTGTTGCATGTTAAGATTTTTTGGGAATGAATAAAGGTTTTTGACTAGTGCATGGTGAATGTTTTAATAAATAGCATAAATGACACAATGTAGTTCCTGCCTGAGAACCACCGTAAAAACCAAACCAACACTATTTGGTTACTTTTCCTTAATATTTACGTTACTATAAAGATACTGTTAACTGCAGGTTCACGGTGAAAATACAAAATATTTTTTGACATACACACATTCATTGAAAGACATATCTTGATATTTTATTTTAGGAAAACAGACATTAGAACAATAAACCGACACTTCTTTTGCTTCCAGTTATGTAAAAAAATTGAAATACAGATATGGGAAAATACATTTTTTTACACTAACAAAATTTATAGTCAAAACTACAAAATATTTATTTCTATTTATTTCTCAGTAGCAATTAAATAAACAAAAAAAATCTACATTTTGTAATCCTTTAGTGTTTCTCATAACCATCTCATTTCAACAAACATCACCAAAAAAATTATGGTAATAACACAGACTCGCAGAAAATGCAAAGTAAAATAATCTGATTTGATTAATATCATGCATTATATATTCACTTAAAATACTTCATTATTATTGGCACAAATAATTTTACCCTTCTTAAGATGGTTATATTTTACTTATGGTGGGAAATTTACTGAGGACAAAAGTTATCTAACTGAAAAGATAAAATTAAAAACAAAGTCTTACATTTGGCATGGAATTTACAAGAATCTCAACCACCAAGAGCAGGGAATATGCACTTGTAATAACTTACAGACTCTAGGAAATACACACTTGAATCACAGAGTTATTTTTGATAAGACAAAACCATAATATATAAAAAGCACCAATATCAGGTATGTAAATCATTGTGAAATAATGATGTACATGATGAATAATAATTAAGACAAAACTGGCACATGAGATATGTAACATCTTGCACTCAAGTAGTTTCAATGAAGTCTTTGTAGCAGTGTTCATCAATATTGTGGCGGTGGACGAGGTGTACCTTCAGGTTGGACTTCTGCTTCATACGGGAGCCGCAGAGCCGGCAGGAGAAGCCGGGCGTCTTGCCACACTCCTGGTTGACGTGCCGCCGGTACGAGCGCTTGCTGGTGTATAGTTTGCCACAGTTGCAGCACTGCAGGACACACGACTCATCGTCTAGGACCACCATGTTGTAGAGCGTGCCTCTCCGGCTCATGTGCGAGCTCCCGGACACGAAGAATTCCGACAGATCTGCAAGACCACGAACAGCGCACTGTCACGAAAGTACCAGAGCAACTCTCTGAAGAAACATAAACCTGCTCTTGACAACACCCACAACTTTAAAGTTTAATGGCAATGATGTTGCAGCATTTCTATGAACATTTAAATGGACTGTATCCACTGCAGAAAATATGCATCAAAACAAAACAAAGAAACTGAAAAGAAGACAAATCCTATGTAATGAACAACAAACAACTAAGAACTATAGAAGAACCTAGAAGTCAGTAGATTATGAAGCAAAAAGCAACAGTGTGTGGCATGATTTCCTCACACAAAAATCTGGGAGTGATCTTGCTGGCAATCGAAACCAGTTTGCCTTGATTGGAGTCAAAGAGTTCTAGCCACTACATCAACTGCGGCCCCCCTCCCGTAGAAGAGTAAGACTGTCCTCAAATTCACAGGCAGTCACTCATGACGGCCAGCATATTCCTTCAGAGGGATACACTGAAGTGCATGCATGCAAAATTAAAAATAATAAACAGAATTTGCTACTTTTTTATAACTCTTTCCACGACCTCTTTACTTGAACTGGTACCTGGCAAAGTGACTCAGTGTTACCTTAAGGCTACTACCTTCCACCAATTATTTCTAACGTTTACAATCTACAAAATGAATTTCGTGTTACACCTCAACTGGTGTGTGCATTATGGCTTTGCTATGCAAATTAAGAGCATGAAGACCACCATGCAATGCTCAACATGTTAACTGAAGTCTGTAGGGTTTTATAGATACTAATATAAAATATAAAAGAGCCAAGATATGAAAATCCTAGATACACTTCTTTTGCCAACTTTGTGAAAATATATCTTACCAAAGTAATACATCTCTATTGAGCTATTTCTTACGTCATAAGTTTCTGGATTTAATTGCTGCAGAAGACATAATTAGGCCAATGCTAAAGGAATGCATTACTGTGGCCAAACATTTCCTCAATAAGTTGGTAAAAATCTCTTTTTCTTGGTTTTCTACACTCCTTCCTAAAACCTGTACATTTCAATTAATGTAATCAGCGTTAACTTATGTCCAACATGTTCCTGGTGCATAGGTACTACTTCTTGTTTCCAGATGGATGGCCAGATTTTCTGCGGTCATGCCCACATTCATTTTAATCATATCACTCACTCTCTCTCAATGTGTGTTGTTTGTTTAAATTCTCAATAAAATACCATTTACATTGAAATATTACTGTTTTTGGTTACGTAAACAGCCATAGATAAACTATGTTTAAAAAATGAGGCAAACAATTTACCGTTAGTTATTACCAGAACCTTTCTCATCTAGGTTCGGTAAAGATGTGCACATCTATAAAGTTTGGCACCTCCTGGTGCTGTATAAAGTGTCCCATCCTTAAATTTTGTTGTTAAAACAATAAGTTATTGCAGAGTTTACAGACTCTTGGTTTTTCCTATCCACACATCCTACACAAAAACCTATACCAGCAAAAAATACTGTATAGCAATATTTTGTGACCTCCAAGTTCATTAAGTATACGTATAGTATGACAATCTACAGTTATTCAGTGTAAGGTCTTTGGTGCCCGCTTCATGTAACTGGGAACGGATAAACGTCACCCTTGCTACCTCCTTTCCGACATCCCTCGTTGTTACAAACTGAAGTAAAGATAAGACCATATTTATTGTTATGTTCGGGAATAATAACTAAACACATCTCGTGATGCACAAACGTTTTTATTCAAAACACACTCCAAGCTCTCAACACCGCCATCTTGACCACACCACCTCGCATTCCAGGGTGCCAACACAACACTACTTTCTCCTCTTCTTTAGCCCTAACAGTGGTCCTGCACACAACTACATTGGCTTACAAGATCTCTTTATGCAACATACAAATTAAAGTTCCTTCCACTAAAGTTAATTGATACAACTCATAACAACAGAAAAAATATATTTTTTTAAAATAACACTTTGTTAGTTAGCTAGGAACATACTCTTTAAACTACATAGGCCATCAACCAACAGTTAAATTACTTAACGGTAAAACTACACAAAGAGTTACAAAATACTTTAATCAAACAAGGTGGGTGAATATTGTGCAGGAGTGCGTCCCCACCTGGAAACTCGGTGAATTTACTCATCTTCATCATGGGGAAACCCACAAAATCCTTCCACCTCCTCCTCCCCTTCTTAGCTCTGTCTATCATGACGATCTGCAATTTCTAGCTCAGTCCGACATAGTTGCTGAAGGGGTCGTGACATGGGGAAATTTTCATTGGTATCCGGTTACTTACAAGCATTGTGCCTCAACTGGCACTGGTGGACCTTCCTGAAACTACCTTCTCCTAGTATGACTATAGATATAACCTTCCCTACCTGTTGCATTATGCGCCCCGGTGCCCATTTCGCCAGTGTCTTGGATTTTTGCAGATTGACCAAATCTTTTGGTTGATCACGTAACCAGACAAACATCAAGTCGTTGGGTTACTTCTCCGAGCCTCCTCCTTTGAGATCAACACCGATAGGGGAATGCGTGGGAGATATAAAAACAGGGATGTCATGGGGGAGAGCCCAGTCACTGATGAGGGTGTGGAATGATACGTAAGGAGATAGTCATTCAACCATTGGCTCAGCGATAAATTGCTACTAGTACGAGACATTAAGCTTCTAGTTAGCAACTTCTTGAAAGTCTGTACTGATCTCTCAGCCAACCCATTTGAAGAGGGGTTGTATGGGGAGTGAACAACAGTTTACATAGAACGAAGTCTACAAAATTGAGCCAGGTCTCACGCACAAAATGGGGGACCATTATCACATGCAATTGTACATGGAAAAGCAAAACGGGCAAATACATCCAGCAGGCACTTGAGCAGACTGAAAACTGATGTCTACGGGTAAGACAAAACATTCCACCCATTTGGAATAGGCATCACATAGGAACAAGTACTCCATAGAGTTGAAATGAAACAGGTTAAGGTGAATTCGCTCTCAAGGCTCCTAGCTGCAAGCCAATTTAGTCTAAAACCATTGTTACGCACATTCTGTGTTTGCTGACAAGCTGGGAAACATTCAATTGTTCTACAAATATCCTCATCTGTGATGACTTTGCTCAGCACTAGGTCCTTTTTTGTTTCTTGTGCCACATCGTCCGGAGAGACCAAAGGTGTAGTGAGGTAGACGAAGTTGCACTCTAACTCTGACGCCGTCGGGTGAGACACAGGATGAACGATGACACAAATACTTACTGGTAATTTGGGCGCCAGCGGTGCTTCCCAATCACCACACTATTGAGACTCAGGGTTCTCAGGGATGCTGTGGGTTCTGTGTGTCCGTCTCACTCGTGCGTACTTAGAAACACGTAGGCAATACTAAACTTTTTACTAAACCTCACTGGAAAAAAACACTTATTAACATATATCTGGCTAGGACACTGTCACTAATGAATAAAAGAGTTAAGTTCACTGTAGACTTGTTTTTATTGTAATTATGCATATACATCAATGTGCCAATGAAATTATGATTATCTCAGTTACGACTAGGCAATTCTGCTTGGGTGCTCCCCAGCCCGCAATTACTCTAGCGCATGAGGTCCGTGAAAGCACAGCCTTCACAAGGGAAGAGGGCAGACAGCCGCTAGGGTGGACTGACAGTTTTTCCCTGAAGACAGGACACTGTGAATTACAAATGAAACCCTTGACACGTGTGATTACTCGGCATCACACTAAAGCAAACTTGTCAGGGCTTGCCCTCCAGCACGTGGGTAGTGTGGTGACTGCCTATACACAGAGCCGGCTAGGATGGGAATAATTGCACCGTACACTAATTACAAAATTAGATAAACCCTTAAATGATACATGAAACAAGATGGGACATGAGATGAATATTCACAATAAACACACACACATGTGAAAACAAGCTTAGATGGCGTGGATGCCACTGGATGAAGTTCGTAGCAGACCACGTGGTGGAGGTGAAATTGCAATATTTCTCCATGGAAACGGCAAACTAAATGGCGGTAAAATCAAACATTAACATGATTGTGTGGTCAAGTACTCAAAGCATCAATTTACATGAAAAATACATTGAATCCTGAATAAAATTGACATAGAACCCTGAAATAAATATTGCATATACAATGTTACCTAAATAAGCTCTCAAACGCAACAATTGCGTGTATACAAAGACTTGGCGTCATTCGGCCATGTGGTTATACGTGATGTTGCCTAAAATATTCAAACACAAAAATTACCCTCAAATACAGACATAAAAAGAAAGCCCTCGAAATTGCACGTAGCAATAATGCAGAAGTTACAATGAAACACCATAAACATAGGCAAATGGCACCTGATTCAAGTTGCACGGGCCGTGTGACCTCTCCGACATCTTTCTCCTCCTTCTCCTCGATTAAGTTAAAAATGCCACAAGGGTGCAATAAATTAATAAAGTGGAAGCATAATGCTGGGGAAAATGTCTGGCAAAAACATACGCAAGTATAAGTTAACCGGTGAACTAAATTAACTATGGAAACGTAAATCAGCGAACAAAAGTTGTAATGCATACGTGACAGTGTATTACCTCACCAGCTCTCCTCGACAGACTGTCCAGAGACAAGCGTCGCATGGACCTACCATGGCCGCCTACAGGGTTCACATAGGCAGAAGTGCTATGTACGCAGAGTAAAATATTTAAGTATAGAAAATAAAATTGCACAAATTAAATTAAATATTGTTTGACATTTTTAAAATTTTCTTACGAATTTTCATATTATTTTAGTGTCTCTTTATAATGGCGTTCATGCCAGAATATTAAGTGTTCTTAATCTCGGTGCCGCAGGCACTTTGAATTTTATAACCAAACAATTTAAAAATAGTAACAAACACTTAAACACAATTTGAGACATATTAAACCCTGCAATTACAATAGAACACTTTCTACACTGAAAAATAACATTTATATGAAAGTTCAACATTATTAGCCTCTTTGCGTACGTGCAGAACACGTGACACGTATGTGGTGAGCGCCGTTATGGGCTCTAGCGCTGCTGGCTGTTAGCTGGCGTCAACTCCAACTAGAGCAGTAATGGGCAAACGTGATATTGCATCTGCATGGGGAATATGCTTTCCCTTCTTGTAAACAATTGAATAATTGTATGCAGAAGATTACAGCCCAACGTAGTATGCGTGAGGAAGCCATGTGGGGAAGTGTTTTGCTTCGCAAAACAAGGACATCAGAGACTGGTGATCACTGACAATAGTGAAGGGGAGACCATACAAATATTTGTGGAATTTTTTTACACCAAATATGCCTCTACATCCAGCTGACTATAATTTCTTTAGGCTTTGGTCGGCATTGCAGATTCAAATGCAATTGGACACTCTATTTCATCAATAACATGGCTTAACACTGCTGCTACTTCGTATCCAGAACTATCTATGTGCAGCACTATCTCTTTAGTTGGGTCAAAAACAACCACCATTGCTTTTTCAGAAAGGACTGTTTTGCTTTTGTTGAAGGCTAACTCACACTCAAGACGTCCAGACCCATGGAACATCTTTGCATAACAGGTTGTGGAGGGGTTTCAAGCAGACCTGGACACATAGGAATAAATTGTCTATAGTAGTTCAACAAGGACAGATATGATTTCAACTGAGTGGTAGCTGTAGGTGCAGGAGTAGCCACGACTTTCTCGATCTTTGATTTTGTGGGCGATTTTCCCTGCCCAGAAAACTGGAACCCTAAGAATTACAGAGAACTTACAAAAAAACTCAGACTTATCTGTGTCGATCTTTACATTGTAAGCATCCAACTTTGCAAGGACTAAATTTAAATTCTTTACACATTCTTGTCTTTCTTTTCCTCCAATCAGTTTGTCATCCAAGTAGGCTGCTACATTTCCTATTTCAAACAAGATAGACTCAATAACTGATTGGAAAATAACTGGTGCAGAAAGTAGGCCAAACATTAGTATGTTAAACCTATAAAACTCGTTTATGGTGTTGATAGTCAAGAGCTCCCTGCAAGGCTCCTCAACTTCCAGCTGTAGATATGTTTAGGTGAGATCCAGACGGCAACACCTGACACCCTACAAATTTGTTGGAAATATCATCTGCTCTAGGCAAGGGATACTGGTCAACTTGTAAGTTAGGATTTACAGTTGTTTTAATATCCACACACAGCCGAATCTGGCCTGACTTCTTTGGCACCACTACGATGAGACTTGCCCATGGGCTAGACTTTACATGTGAAATAATTCCAGTCTATTCCAGTTTGTACAACTCCTCTTTCACATTTTGATCAAGGCCATATGGAACATCATAAGCTCTATGAAACACTGGAATACCACTACCTTTTAAATTTATACTAACCTTATAATCAGAAATGGGTCTGTCATTGTCAACTACAGAGAATGTCTTTGTGTATTTACTTTTAAGGTCAACTAACACTTCAGCTCGGTTGGCCATCCCACTGGGACCTACAACATGCACGGACAACACTTGTGAATTAGCCAGTACGTGGTCCTGCCAACCTGGCCGCAATGCTGATAGTCAGTTTCTGCCCAAAAGCGCAGGTGCTGATAAATCCCTTGCTACCAACAGCAAACGTTTGTGCAAGGACCCCGACACCTCATCTGTAACTGACACCGGCACTACTCTGCTTCCCTGCAACCTCATGCCATTTGCAGCCCTTAATTCCCCTGGTAATGGGGTTAAGGCATTTGCCGCTAGTTCTTTTAGTAGAGGTTCTGACTGCAAAGAGTAACAGCACTTTCAGTATCCACCACAAAAAGTATTTCAACACCATTTACCTTTATTCGTACTGAAGCTGGTTCCACCGGTACGCCATAGGTGTGCACACAAATAAGACTTAAAACTGACGAGCCGTTTACCTTGCTATTGTGGCATGCCTTAGCAATATATCCCAAACGGCCACAGTTGGAACAAATCCACCTCTGTGCTGGACAGTTGCCTGACTGATGACAGACCCCACAGCTCCAGGCATTTTGGGACTCTTGTTTCTTCGACATTAGTGCCCCGTTCTGACTGGCCGTCTCCCTATGATATCCTCTGCTAGCACCGACGTACTGCACATCCTCTATTGCCAGTTGCCCGAAACATGCATCACCTCTCCACTTATCAGGGCTGCCGACTTCGCCACTGCATCCATATCCATTACTATCTTGACTGCCTCTGCAAAGTTAAGCTCTTCGGATTCAGCCAGCAGCCGTCTAACCATCTGCTACGATAACATACCAGAAACCAATCTATCTCTCAATGCTTTGTCCAAAAAATCCTCGTACTTACACGTGGTAGCGATGAGTTTGATTGCTGTGGTGTATTTGATAACAGATTCAGTTTTTTGTTGCCAGCGTTGCCATAACTTGAGGCGCTCGGCGATAATGATATTCTTAGGAGCTAGGACTTTAATTTAAAGACTGTCTATACACTCCTTAAAAATGATTTCATTCAGTGACTTTGGACTTATTTGAGACTTCAACACTGCATATGTCTCCGGAGGTAAGGTTATGCCTAATACTGAAACCTTATCAGTTTCTTTAGTATCCGCCACCTTGAAATATAAATTCAGTCGTTCAACGTAATTCTCAAATGGTTCTGTGCCTTGCACAAATGTAGGTATTACTAGGCCGTTTGCCAGCATGACGAAACAATGTCACCCGACCACGAGACTGTATGTAAACAAAGTTGCCGCAAAAACTGTCAGTAATCTCCCCGAACAAGTCTTCGAGGATCCCATCCTCATCGCCACATGTTATGTTCGGGAATAATAACTAAACACATCTCGTTATACACAAACGTTTTTATTCAAAACACACTCCAAGCTCTCAACACCGCCATCTTGGCTACACCACCTCTCACTCCAGGGTGCCAACACAACATTTATCACTACCTAGGGGGTGATGTTCCTAAGAGTCAGTGCATTGCATAAGAGATAGCCGATGCCAAGCAAAGTCTGTTGTTCCCAGACAGTGACTAAGGGGACACAATGTTGGCACAGACAGGTGATGGAATACAGTGTTGAGGGCGATGGGAGTCTGCACGTAAGACCAGCAACACTGACAATATCCACAATGTTTCTCACTACTGAACAATCGCTCTGAAGAACACCATTGATCAAAATCAAGCTGCTTTGAGTGACAGTTATGTGCCAACTGCACGGCCAGTATGGTTACAAAAATGAGAATAGTCTTGTAAATATTTATCTTTTACGATGACAGAAATATTTATTTTATCACTTCCACAGTCTCGCCTGCCAGACTCACTCTCCACTGCCACTGCACCGATGCTTGCAGTCTGCAAACTTCACTTCCGCTGGCCACTCTCGCCGCTACTTGACGCCCTACTGGCTTGTCGCTTTGTTGTCTTCACACACCTGTCACTTAATATCAAGCAATCCTCTAAACTCTCAAAGCTCTCGGCTCGGAGGCCTGTAACTGCTTGAGTAGTCTCGCTGACCAGATATAGAAGGATTTCTGCACCCTGATTCTCACTGTGAGAGACTAGAGCAATGACCAGAACATTCTTTCAAAGATAACCTCAGAAATTCAATCCACCCAAAATCAGATCCACACGAGTCGCGATAGGCTTATCGTGGTGGTACAAGGTGGCTTGCCTTTGCAAATTTCCATGCACTTCTTAGATTTCTGCTCACCTGACCTTTACACAGTCCTTCACACTCAAGAGCAGGATAGGGCAAGGGAAGTGATGAAGAGCAGCGAGCATATAGAAGTACATTTAAATGTTCTATTTATGCTGGCCACACTTTGACATAACTGCTGATGGCAGGAATGATGATGTCAGCATTCTCTGAGTTGTGCTTACAGTTACGTGGTCTAGAAATATTGCCAGTGTGAATGTTGTTATCTTTTACTGTGTATGCTAATTAAGGCCCATGCTGTTATCATACACAATAAAATGAATTTAAAAAAATTGAAATAAAGCATGCCTCAAGTGAGTGAGTTTTACCTGAAATGCTGATGTTTTCTAGTAATGGCATAATGAGTAAGGCTAAGCAAATACCTCCTTTTTAGTAAAGTTTTGACACGCTGCGCATCCAGAGGTGCTGGTGGTGTGTTCGTGTCCCGCCTGAGAGCAGGTGGGGAACAGGAACTGATTATGTGCCCGGTGCCACGTTCGGTGTAGAGAACGATTGTTGATGGGGGTCATACAGCAGACGGCCTACTTTAACTATTGATACGCGGTCAATATGAAGGAGAGCTGAGTGAATTTGTCCGTTATATTACGTAAAGGAAAAATATTTCCTGTGGGCGAAGCTGTCAGCCACTTCGCATGCCTATATTACCACTGAATTTACCCTGCTTAAGGGAGGCAAGCCCAGTAAATGCGAAACATACACTGAAATACACTTGTAAATTTGAAGGCTGCTATTAGGGTGCAGTACCCGATGAACTCAGGAGAGTTAAATGCAATAAAACACGTCTAATTATGGTATGACTGTTTTATTACTGTAAAGGTACAACGGAATGTTATTGCACTTGTTAATGCATACCTTAGTTAAGCGGACCCAGCACTCTGGACTTGCCGGTGGTCGCTACTGCTGGAAAATGAGGCGTAGGCCTTAGATTGTAATTACGTGAAACGCGTCCCGCACGTGAAGTCCTGGTATGTTACGTCAGGATGCAGGGAGACCTCCCCTCGGCTAAATAAAAGTACTAAAAGGTTCTTGAATTACATTAACTAAGGATATGAAGAAAAATGCAGCCTATATTGAATTGCGGAGGGGGGTACACGGAGCTCACCGTCTGCCCTGCCGGGTGTCTCGAGTGCTGAAGTCTGACTAACGAGATGGCATCGGTTTCGCCGCACATCCAGCGAATCCGGCGCAAAAAAAAAAAAAACTGAACTTGAATAACATACCTGAAATTGATGTACATAATTAAGATTGCTAAACTTAAACACATTGTTGACATACTCGTGAATGCCGGAGCCCCAGATATGGCTAAGAATGTGACATCACGAAAATGTCACCGCACTTGAAGTGTGATATTTAATGAAATGATGCCTTAGGTGGCTGATTCTCGATAGATGATTACATGTACACTCATATAATTAACATTTTAGAATCGGCGTGTGTCGTTATGTAATTAATTTCAGTAATGCGTATGGATGTGACGACACACGGACTTTGTAACTAAGGACGAAGCTACACACTGTTTTCTATGGAATGTTATCGACTCTCTGTGCTGGAGCGAGCAGTTTCCCTAGTGAGTTATGATGTAATCACCATGAATTATGCTTAAAAATGCTCCTATTAATTAATGCTGCTAGGGAACCACTCGTCACTTCACACTTTCTGCGGGAATTTGATTCCCCATCTTTTGGAACCACTCGGAGCCACGTCGCACTCCGGATTCTGCCACGGGGCCTGTAGACATTGCGCACATTGGAAAGTCGTGGGAATAATAGGCGCTGCATACCCCAGTGTTCCCTCCAATGGCTGTTGCGTCTAATGGTCATGGCTTCACGGGACACACTCGTTTAGGTCACATATCCATTCATCACGAGAGTTACCTCTTGTGGTGAATGTTAAATATTATAACCCACGGCCATGAGTTACAGGGCAGCAAGAAAAGTGTAATGCTGGTCTTGTCGACCTGCACTGATCGAGACCGCGACCTAATGTCGATCGGTCGAGTGTTGCTGTGTGGTTGATGCATCTGCGATGGAACAAACGGGCACAAGGGATACGGTGGACCTCAGGAACACGTCAGTTTCAAAACATTCCAAGCGGAGTGATATCAATTCAATATATCTCAACCAGTGATGAAATTCATGTAACTTTCAATTCTGTTCTTTTCCAAGGAAGCATGAAAAACATCAATAAAAACTTAGTGCGAGGGAGATGCAAGGTTTCAGAACCTATGCACCAGAGAACATTATTTCTTATATATAGTAACAAGTTTGTAGAAGATTGTAATAATTTTTTTTTTTATTGTGTGATAACGAAGAAAAATCATTTTTGACTGAATTGAAATTGCAGAGTTTTGATCACTAGGTGAAGATATGGCTCCCATAAATATTAAAAATTGATGGTTGTATATCACAAGTATCAGTATCATTAGAAGTATTGTCATTATCTCAAATATCACCATAAAAATCTGGCTAACATCACAACTGGACAACCAAATAAAAAGAATTACCTGTAAAATAAAAAGGGTAATAAGAAATGACAGCATAGGAAATTTCTTTGCTACAACTAAAATTTATTTTATCAAAAAAAAGTCATGTTACTTTTAATACCGCTGAGTTATCAAAAGTTGTGATACTGTTGTAGAAAATTATTTGTTTAATCAACCAAAAATAAATTTTTTTTAAAATGCAGGACATTAAAAGCTTTATGTTTGTACTGAACATCAACTTCAATTGGAAACTTAGGCAAAGGCATAGAACCATATTTTTCCAGTACGGGGCATCTTTGAAAAAATTATTATTTTTTGGTGCACCTTGCTCTGCTCTTATGACCACACCCATTAGTGTGTGAAGGAGGCCTATCATGATCAAGGTTTTATTTCAGATTTCCAAAAATTGTTACGACACAGAATATAATTTTATTGATTCCCAAAGATTAATAATGTTAGACAGCTTGCACTTTTGTTATATCTACAATCAGCCTTAAATGTAATTATTAACAATGATCTGCTACTAATCTTACACAATAAACTCTTAAAAACACTCCATTGCAATTGAGTAACATCTTATAGATTCGTTTTCACCAAAACACATATTTTGGTGCATTTGGGAAGTAAAAAAGTGGGTAGAATTTTGAAAAAAAATCACTAATTATGTATGGTATGAATTGAAAGGTAAAATCCATCCAATCTTCAACATTATAATATTGTTTTGAAACACTAACTTAAAGGTGGCTAGAGGGCCTTAAAAACGGTCAAATTTGTAGTACTGTTTGTTTGCAGAATACAAGGGAATAAGCATCAAATTAAAGAAAATTAAAAGCAATCAATTGCATATGTTAAAAGATAAACACTTTATATGAAATTCCAGTTAAATAGATACAATTACAGAATATCACTAAACATAAGTGTAACATTAATAAAAAATGTCTACTAAATAAGTTATATGAATAATACAGTATAAGTAAGTTAATATTATTGAGGAAGCTTAAATTCTGCATATTTACTTATTTTAGCAGTTTCACTATCCACATTTGCACTGGCACATTCTAGTGTATTTCAATTTTACTTTCATGCATTCGCATGTTATATATTCTCTTGCACATTTGCATTTTGTGTTAAAGACAAAAAATGTCTTTAGCAAGAGGCCACGTTGTCCATGTAGGCACAAGCTTGCAATCGTTTTCCGTCCAGCCATCATTTCTTGGATCTTCGAAAGGTGTCATTTGCTCATGAGCTGCGGTCCAAACACTTGCTTGATGCATGCTTCTTTTCAGATGCTGGTCAAATGCATCACTCGTGGGGGGAATTCTCTACAAAACCCGAGTCTTTCGACAGAACAGCTGCATTCGAATGAGGTCAATGTTGCAGGTATCTGAAATTTGTTCTCTTGTGTAAAGACTACAGGCAAACTGCATAGCTACGTCTCTCAGCTTTCGTGATATACAAGGGGTGTCTACAGAATTTGAAAATTCTTCCATGAGGGATGGGACTGCATCCTTTACTTTGAAGCAGTGCCTTTTCCCTCTTAATTTAAAAGAAAAAGTGCTGTTTGATCCAGTAAATGCATGGAAAAGAGCCATGGCTTCACATATTGTCCGACCTACGCTTTTTGCAATGATATTAAGGTTGATCATTTGTGTTGTTTTCCCTGCTTTTGAAAGCAATCCAGATATCTGCCAAAGGGTTTACTTTCAGTATGTGATGAAAATTACTCAAAAGTATTACAACAGCATCTGTATCCCCAGTATATACCATCTGAAGTGAGTAATCATTGAGTGTATGAAGAAGATGAACCAATACTCGAGTGTCTGCTTCTTCATGATTGTATTGTCCCATAGGAGGACCCTGTCCTGCTAAAAAGACTTGATCACCTGATGTGATATAGACTAATTTCCCATCTGGAAAGTTGACTTGCAAAAGTTCAGTTGATAAGAATGAGAATCGAGTTCCTTCTTATTCTCATGTGTCGAAAATTCATGCCATTTTCCTGGTACTTTGGCGAGACGAGAGAAACGCTGTCTTGTACCATTAACTCTTTTCTCCCTTGTGAATGCTTTGGTAGTCATTTCACAATACTGATCCCAAACAACATCCATTTTTTCTGCTCTTCTTAGCCATAGTAGATCCTTGGCAATAAAAACCTTGTTGAAATTGTCATAGAATGTCATGCCTTTGATGCTTGTTCCTGTACTTGTGAATGAATTAGGACACCACCATCAATAATGATGGCTCCATACATGTCCGGTGCTACAAACTATTCATGGACAGTATGTGCAGAAATTTCATTAGCTTCAATAATACATGATAACAGATGTGACTTACAACAGGAGTTTACAGATCCATCAGAACCAGATAGTGCAGGCGGAAATGATGATGATTCGTGGCGAAAGAATTCTTCCAAATTTCCACTGTGGCTATCAAGCACGACAAATGCTTGACCAAACAAATCTGCATGTTGCCTTAAGTGCTGAATTTTCTTTGTTATTGCTGCTGTTGTGGTTTTTTTTATTCTTATTTAAAATCATTATGTTATTTTCCTTTATTGGTGCTGTCAAAGGTACTTTATTTGAGCTAAGGATATCTCTTTGAAAGTTGTCACACTGCTTTTGTCCCGTACATTCCAGATTATGGACAGATACTGATGCCGACTCATTAATACATACTCTGTTGTCTAACGTTACCAAGTCCGTACTGTTTTCTTCAAATGGATTTCCTCTGCTTAGCAGAACATCTAACAGGTCTGTGACATATCTCTGAAAGCGGATTTGAGATGTGAATCCTTCCTCATGATGTGGTTGCTCTTTGCTGTCAGCATCATAATACACATTTGTAAATTGTGCTATCACACGGCTAACCTCTGGTCCAGTTGCAAATCCAGCGCTCCAATAATGTAGGTGACTCTGTGAGCCCAATCACACCACCAACTGATTTTACTCCTTTATTGTCTTACTCATGAGCTTGATCAAATGGTATTGATAAGAAACAATGACTGCTTCTTGTTACTACCCAATTTCCTGCTTCAAACTCTTCTTGAATCATTTCTGGGAGTGTTGTTAGGTCTCTAATGAAGACAGGAGCCCAACGAGCATCATTATGGTAATTCAAGGCTAAGAATAAAGGAACAAGCCTTAGGAGGGTATCGACCATGAGTCTGAACATGAATATTATTTGCTCGTACTTGTGAACATGCAGCCACAACTGCACTGTCAGCTGGTCTTTGG
This sequence comes from Dryococelus australis, assembly GCA_029891345.1. NCBI lineage: Eukaryota > Metazoa > Arthropoda > Insecta > Phasmatodea > Phasmatidae > Dryococelus > Dryococelus australis. The sequence continues at coordinate 14,621,344 of CM056993.1, forward strand.
AAACAAGTGAGATCCAATCTTGAAATGATATTTCCATTCCACATTTGTCATATGCTTTTCTGAGAAGGTTATCAAGCACCACAACAGTGACTTGGTGAGCATATCGTGTTCTCATTGGCTTGTATGCTTTTAGAAATGAATTGGCTGCTGCCAATGTTTCTGTTATCCCTACTCCCATTAGGATTTCTAGCCATCCTGATTCAAGTAACATATCTCCCATGGTTGCCCACAGAGCCGTTTCAATATGAAACCCTCCCATCATCATCACAAACTTGTCCTCCCCAAAAATTTTGGAGTAGGTCCATTGAATTTTCTTTGCAATGTCGTAAAGTGGTTGATCTAGTACTAATACTGGAGGTTGTGTAGGGTTGAGATACTATGTTGTTTGTTTTACTAATTGCATTCCATGGCAGATCATTCCTGGAGTGGCTGCTTTATCACGAAAATTGGTAGGAGAGCTTCGAGACATTTATTTGATGACCCAACTGCATCTGATCTAGAAGCATGGTTTGATGACCATATAATCGGAGACACAGTGTCAGCTCCTGATTTGGTATTAAGATTTTCATATACCTCAAACATCCATTTCTGTTTGAGCTGTTTTTCATCATGGTATGAGCTCATTACCAGTGAATGCACATCTTGTACAGGTGATTGAGTGATAAGATTTCTGGTCACATGTGGAACGGATGTATAGGAGATAGGTAGAATAGGACCTTTAGTGAATGACTCTTGATCTCTGTAGCCCAATTGAAGAGCTTCTTGACATAATCCAGGTTAATCAGGAGATGGAAATTGAAAAATTGAATTCCTATTCTATGAAAGGATGTATTGGAGGTTCTGGATGTGGAATTATGATCCAAGATGTCAAGAGCGGCAACTGTGAAAATACTCTTGCGTAGATTAGTAGGACACATAATGTTGTTGTTGTTGGACTTTGCCTGTTTAGCAACAGCCACTACAAACATAGCTTCAATTTGAAGGACTATCTTATAAGAAACACTGAGGCAATGTTCGTGTAACAGTTCTACCAGTTTCTTGCTCCTTGTTTGGGAATGCAATTGCAGGGCCAAAAACACTGCAATTGGGGGTTCACACTTGATGTGTGTTGAAAGAGAACTCGTGTTGAGCATAATAAGCTGGCTGACAGACAGAACTTTTCTAGAATTGCTGGTTGTGGGTACTAATTTGGGTCCAGCAAGGAGTTGACGGAAGAAATATTTCACAAGTTTTGGAAGTGATGATTCTTCACAATCTTTGAGAATTACTGCTTTGAAATCAAAATGAGTGTCATGATTCAAAACTGCTTTATGTAATATTGATGCTGCTAACAGCAAAGTATGCGATTCATCCTCTGGTGTTTGACACGCATCGGCAATTATCTATAGGGCGGTTTCCAAGCAGACAAGATAAACACGATCTCGAATACCTTTCTCTTCTGTTAAACCCAAAAACTGTTCGAGTACTTGCTCTTTTAAATGAGTTTGATTCCCTGTCTTTTGGATGCCATGTTCTGCCAACTTTTCTGTCATCATATCCATCAAATCTTGAAGTGGAAAAATTTTTACATTCACCAATAATTTCTTCATTGATGAATTGGAGCAACTCATTTTGTACCATAACCTCCACATTTATAGATTTTAATTGTTCCTTGCTTTTAATCATACGACAATATCGCCTACTGAATCCAGTGTAGCAATTCCGATGATACTTGGTTTCAATTGCCACCAGATCTCCTACTGAAAGACATGCAACGATATGATCATCTCCCAATAAAATAGCTTTTTCTTAAATTTCTTTTGTCAGACTCAGGATTTGGAAATAATGGTCTGCCGCGTTACTTTCATTACCAGAGAATATGTACATGTTATGATTGCATGCAGCAATTTGTGTTTTTTTTTTTTGGAGTTGACGCCGTTTTGCATGGTCAAGAGCTGAAACCTTGTATAGTTGACGACATGATTTGTGCCAGGATGCACGGTGTGTCTTCGTACACTGTTCATCTGGAAGTTCTAAGCTTGGATATAGTGAAGCTTCAACTTCTCTAAATTGGCGAGCTAGGTCAATTATGTCTTTGTATGCTCCCTCTCTATGCACAGTAACTGGGTTATCAAGGGGACAGACAAGTACCTCTGTATTTTGTTTTTGACACATAATAAAGAGGTCCCAATTTGTTTTCTCTGTCACCATTTCATTAATCTGGAAAAAAAGAACACAGATCGTTAGTGATTTATAAAAACAAATACCATATCAATGATCATATATGCAAATAAATTTCTTTCATTAAAGTAATTTCAGGTGGCTTTATGCCATTCAAAAGTAACATACCATACATTTTCAGTTCAAATAAAGAATCATAATTTCACACATTTTTAAAGAACATAATAATGTGCACGGAATCATAGAGCATTCACTTCAAATCAAACACAGTATGTAGAACAAAGTCTTCTTACTTGATACAAAGTTGCCTGAAATTACTGTATCCAATGTGTGTGTGTGTGTGTGTGTTTTTTTTTTATGTGCATTTTCTTTACCCCCCTAGCACCCCAAAATATGTGTTTTTTTTTAAACAAATGTCATTTTGAAGAGTTCAGAGTAATGTTACCTTTCATTTGATACCACACCTATATTTTTGTGTGTTTTCAGAATGTTGACCACCCTTAATTCCCCCCCCCCCTCCTTTTTTCCAAAGGTACCCTGAGGGTAAATCCCTGTACACTCGGACCAAAAATGTAGTACAGACTCTTAACCTACAAGATGACACCAAAAAAAATAAAATAAAACTTTTGCACCAACTTGAACTGACTGATGAAAATTGCACCCCAGTAATTGTCTCATTCACATTCTTTAGTCCTTATCTTCTCTCTCTCTTAACTGCCAGCATACTTCTTGTAAACTTCATTGCTAGTGACTCTGAGCTCCTGTGCAAGTTTCATCTACACATCTGACTATCAGTACATAGTGCAACTTGTATAGCACCTGCTCACACTTCAGTGGCATTTTGTGTTCCACATTGAATCTCCTAATGCACGTGAGGTACCCAGCTTGGCTACTGCTACCTGACAACTTCGTAACCACTGTGCTGCGAGGACTTGATGCCTCACTCTTCCCACACTGCTTTGGTATTTCCTCATCACACAGCACACATGCACCTGTGAAAGGAAATACGTACATGTTAGCTTTGATGTCACCTTACCATTTATCTCGGCAGTTCACTCATATAAGCTGTGAGTTAAGCAAGAGATGTACATAATATAACTGGGAACTAATTGCATAAGTGGTATAAAGACACTACACCATCATCAAGTGATCTTGCAATGATAACACTCAGTATGCTACAGTTTGCCCTGGGAGACAATTGTCAGGGGCCGGGTACGGAATGAGAAGATATCAATTGTGGGGATACTGTAATTTCCTTTCTGCCTGGAGAATAGAGCAGAAGTCATATTAAATACAGGGGATGCAATAAGAGAGCCTCAAGAAAACACCCACACCACAGCAGTTTATACCACAAGTCCCAAAGTGGTGATTCCAACTTCACACATAAGACCCACAACTTGCAGGTTTCACCTTCTATAGTGTATCTCACTCTTAGATTGCAGTGGACAGTTAATTAAACAATTTTATATTTATACACTACTGTCAAATTTGACGATTTTTGTGACGTATTTACGTATGCATTAATTTATTCTGCAGACACATCACAACTTCTTGGCTGTTGATAACTCTAGGAATCTAGAAACTGCGAGCTTCATGCACTCTTTACTACAATCTAAGTGTGAGAAGTACTATACACAAACAGCACCTAAAGAAATTAATTTTCAGTTTTCAGTTTGTTATGGTGGCAGGCACGCCTTCTAACGAAGCACTGCAATTGACTGTAAAACAAAAAAAAATCACCAAGTAGGATTATAATTGTAAATACTCCAATTGTATGTACCAATCAAAATTAGATCTAATTTTTACAAATATTTTAAATAAGTAGTTAATTTAATTTTTATAACTCAAATTGATGTGTATAAAATGAATAATTAAAAGTTTTTTTTTTTTTTAACATTAGTAGTAAATTTTTTTACATATAACCACAGTTATTATGACAAGTGTTTTCTTATAATATGTATTTCCTGAAGTATACAGAATGCAAATACGCTTAAATTTTTATTAAAAATAGACTTGTTATAACTTGATTTTTTTTACATTCAAATAGACAAACTATAGCAAAATATTTTACAGTGTTACAAATGATATGCTTTATTCATTTCTAGCAACTTTGGTATAATGTGTGCCTACTACTTATTTGATGAATTGTGCACATTGTAGAGTTGAGTGCGGTGGTTCCATTGTAAATCACTCTACTTCTAACTTACAAGGTGATAGGAAGTGTTTCATAACAGCAAACCCATTCTTGTTAGTTGCCATGGACAATCCACTTTCAGAATATTTTAACAACAAGAAAACCTGAAGAAAACTAATATAATATTTTGTCTTTGCGTGTATTTGCTCTTGCACATTCATTTGGGACAATGTCCTATGCTAAAATAACTCGTACAGAGTTAAGGTGTCAGAAATATCGCGACAGAAATACTACATCACTTTGGCAGGATAGCTCAGAAAGTAGGCAAGAACTGTTATGTACGATTGCCATTTCTTGATTTTCGTATACCAACTTCTTAAAACCTGTAGATTTAAGTAAATAAGTTTGAATTAATTTATGTCCCATATATGAATAGGTATACTGATGTATTAGTGGAATCTTTACTACTATAATAAATGTGAAAGTGTGTTTGTGTGTTTATTTGTTTGTCCTTCTTTCACGTCAAAACGGAATAACGGAGCGACATGATTTTTTGCACAGATATACACTATCTAACAAAAAGTAATTGGGCACCCGTGAAAATAAGTAATTCAGTACGTCAGTTGACTTGTGTTTCACGGCCTTCGGCGTAGGACCGCTGGTGTTTGTCTGTGGTAGTATAAACACAGAGGTCTATAACATTCTGGATATTGAAATGCTCCCAACATTATGGCGTTTTTACGGAATGGACCCGTGTTACGTCCAGGATGACAATGCCAGGTGCCATGTTTCAAGGGCTACCATGCAGTGGTACGCCGACATCAATGTTCGCCGATTGGACTGGCCCGCCCAGAGCCCCGACCTCAACCCTATTGAACATCTTTGGGATGAATTGGATCGCTGGGTGAGGGCTCTTCAGGCGCGGCCAAAATCCATTGCTCAACTCATGGAATGGTTGCAAGAGGAATGGCGACGAATCCTTGTGGATGTCCTGCAAACACTCGTAGAGAGCATGCCAGACAGGGTGGGTGCTGTTATAGCTGCAAGAGGTGGCCCTACGAGATTCAAACGTGGTGACAACCACCGAGCAAACATTGAGGACAGGTGCCCAATTACTTTTTGGTAGATAGTGTAGTTGGAGGGTCGGAGAGTGACATAGGCTACTTTTTATCCCAGTAAAACATCTCAAACGGTTCCAAAAAATGATGATCAGGGATGTACATAGGTATTGGATTAATCTTTTCTTAGGATTACTGCATAAAAAAGCATTGTTTAAAAAAAAGGTTCCGTCATTTCTTCTTTCTATTTTGTCTTCAATTCCTTCCCAAGAGCCGTAGTAGCTAAGTGGGTAGAGAACCCGATAGTGGGGCCGCAGTAGCCAAGTTGGTAGAGCACCCATTAAGCAGGCCACGGGTGGAGCTGCATGTAAAAGCTAGTATAATTATATTTATGGACAAAAATATGCATCTAGGATGAGTGATGGTATTGAAATAAAACTGAATGTGGTGATAGATCATGTGACTAGGTGACACAAACAACAGAGTTAGCAATACATGGCCTCATGTCAGTAGTATGCAGCCTTAATTCATATCACCAATTCAGGTTGGAATTGAGTTGTATGGCCACTGCACCCTCTTCTGAGGTAAGTCTGCCCACCTGGCAATCAACAGTCTGCAGATCCCACACACGTCCTATATGGGACAGACTGAGGAGACCTTGCTGACTACAAAAATATCTCACATGATACAGGTATTCCATAGACATATGTAGGGCAGAGTTGTCTTGTTGAAGGGCAATTGCAGTGCCGTCTAATGAGAGGAAACATGTAAGGGTGCATAATGTCACCGATGTATCACGGTGCTGTCAGGGGGTTTGCCAACTCCAATAACGTAGACTTAACACAGGTGTGTCTCTCCACAACAGTTGGTGTCATCACACTTACACACAATGGTTATCCAGGGTAACACAGAACCAAGATTCATCACTGAATACACTGTGACACCTCTCATCATTTTGATGCAAAACAACTTCAAATTGGGGCCACAGTGGCTGAGTAGTTGACACTGCTTGTCTCCCACCAAGGCAAACCGGGTTCAATCCCTGGCTGGGTCACTTCTGGATTTTCGCGAGTGGGGATTATGCCGGACGGTGATGCTGGCCCAGCAAGGTTTCTTGGGGCCTCCCACTTGCCCAACCCTTGCATTCTGGGGCTGCTCCATTATCAATTCATTTCACCCTCATTGGCTCTCAAGGCCTAATTGTTAAGGGCCGTCCAAATCTCTCAACAACTTCAAATTCCACTGCCTCTGTTGCATGGAATGGTAAACTCAGAATGTGGCTGATGTCAGATGCCTATACATTATGAAGGTTGATATTGTATGTTGTAGAGTATCCAGTAATTGAATCTGGACGGCAGATACTTGTGTCATGCAGTTGTGTAAGACTTAATGCACGACACCACAATTCTCCCTTTATGTATTTGTCTTGTTTAACTGAACCTTTCGAGACATATGTGGGTGCCCTCACATACCATTGCCATTGGTTTCAACACCGGGTCAAAGTAACAGCAGTATGCCCCAGATGCCTGGTAATTGCACAATACATTCATCTGGCCAGAGGCAGACCCACAATGCAACCCTTAATACAGTGTACTCTTTGAAATATGCTTGAAGTTTATGAACATGAGCAGATTTTATAGAACTTTTCAGAGATAATGTTGGCAACAGTGTTGATTCTTAGCTTTACTCAAGGGCAATTTTTATTTGTAATACCTTAGAATAAAAGTCATGTTAAATGAAGTTACAAACATTTTTCCCCTTGAAGGAGTAAAAAAGTTCTAATATGTAAAAAAATATAAGAATTTGTGTCTTTGCAATTTTTGGTTTAGTCCCTTTAATGGTGTGGTCTGGGAAGACTTAAAGCCATCGGTAGTTTGACCTCCAGGCTGACTACAGACTATCAGACACATGTGAACACTAAGATGACTACTTAAAATTACGGTTGTATTAGTAAGATATAGAAATAAAGAGTCTTATAGAAGAAATATATTGCAATAACATCTAGTTCCTACAAGGTGCACAAAACAATAACATAACAATTTCACAATTACTCAATAATATAATTAAATGGAAATTAAAATATTCAATTAATTAATATAAAATGATAATATAAATACTATTTTTAAAATTTGGCAGAAATTTAGTGATCAATGTATGAAGAAAGTATTCACTTTTAACTAAACCAAATATTAAGGGAGGTACGAGCCTTAAAAAACGAGGTTTTAAACCGTATTTGTGCAAAATATTGGTAACGAAGTAAAATACAATGACACTCTCGGAACATTATTGTAAGTTATCAGGACCTTCAACATAACAGCTGATATTTTGCACAATTACAGCTTAAAATCACATTTTTTTTATGGGCTCATACCTCCCTTAATATTAGATTTAGGTGTAAAGTGTCACATATGTTTTCCTTTTACTTTTCATGGAGAACCACCTCCCAAAGTTTGTCGATCTGATTGAGAATCATACTGTATAAATCAGCTTTAGTATCAGTAGACGAGCATCAACAGTATGTTGATATGTTGCTTGTAAAACATAATATCACAAACAACACAGGCTCGATGATTTCCTATGCTGCAGTTGACAGTAGTCGCAGTGATCAGAAATGATATTTTGCTTCCCACGAACTCAGCTGTGTTGTGGTCATGATACCATCAACCCCGGCTAGCTCGCCTGCTGCTGAATACTCTCCAACTGCTCTCATGTGTCCGGAAACTCCACTAAATGTTATTTCAACCCCTTGTCATGCATCATAAAAAATTTTCATCATGGGAAACACTACAATTAAAAAAATTAACCAGATGTAATAATGAATCAATTACTGATATAGTTCAGTCTCAGTTACTTCAAATATTTTAAGCCCTGCTAAAGTTCTACTTTCACGCTATTTGTTCACCTCATGCACACAAAGCTTATCTAAGTCTAGAAAATTACACCAAAGGGACAATGCATCACATTTGTACATGCTTACTTCAATAATATTTGACATGAGAATTATTTTTTTTTACAAGGCATTAACAACACACTATATTTCTCTCTGTTTTTATTCATGTAAATTATAAATTAAATAATATAATCTATAGTTAAAACATAGGTAAAACTTCAATTCAATCAAAGTAAGGTAATTTTATTTTAAAAAAGTTTAAAACTCTTGTGATTCATGACATATTTAAGTAACAACCAAAAATTTCAAACATGGGGTGATTTTTCAAAGGTTTTATTCAAAAGTGCAAAGACACCACAAATAGACTATACCGCTATATCACTGTGCTTGTCAATCCTTGGTACACATCTGTATTATATTTTAAACATGTTCAGAACAGCTGAAAGTAACTTACATAATGTATACTTGAATTATACAAGAATAAGAACAGAAATTAATTATATTCAAGAAACTACCGGTATTAGATTATAAATGCTTACGCAAAAAACAATTTGAACTGAATCTCACAAAGTATTCTGTTCACTGAATGTATGAAACATGCAATAGAAACCAATTATTAAAGTAATAAAAACTTCATCTCAGTATTAAAATGTGATTTAAAAAAAATATTTTTAGTGATTATTGTAACTAGTAATTGGTGGTTTACAACACAGAAATACCTAACACTTTACACAATTGTACATGTGTTCTGTATTTTAGATATGGGTTCTTATAGGCAGATTCTGTGATAATCAAAGAACTGAAGAATTAATCTGAACCACGATTTCTTTAAATAAAATCCCACTCCCCCAGACACTACGCTTGTAATATTTTTTTAACCCCTTTTCAGTTCTTAAACAAAATGCTCCCCTGAACTCACAAGAACTTTTCTAAAAATACTGCAGAAACTGAACATAATTCCAAAGTAACAATTCTACTCAGTCTGGACTGCTCTTTTTGATATTTCAGCTATATTAAATGACAAATCTTTGACTTCCCAGGATCACATGAGGTGCTAGCAACGTATGAGTACAGCAAACTGTAAATCTGCTTCAAGAACACGTGGTTGATCGATCTCCAATGCTCTCGTCGTCGATGAGACGTTAAGTCCAACTACCTACCAACATGTGACTGAGAAGAAAAATTGGTGATAAATCAGTGAGCGTCAGAAGTAAGTTTACTGCTGCGCTCAAGATCATTTGATCTGTCCTTAATATCATTTACCATAATGGCAGTTTTTCTGGCCATTTTGTTTGATGTTTCACAGAGTTTTAGCGAAGGTAATTCTCAGTTGGGTACGGCACATAACCAAATGAACAAATTACAAGTCTCCAAAATTTGTTTATTCACAGAGTGCTAATGAGGTACATGAACAGTGCAACAAATTGTTACAACACACAAATTATTTGTGAAAGACAATTCAAGACAAAACCCGCTGTTTATAAAAATTACATAAAAATCAGTTAAGGAAAAAATAGTATATTTATTTAAGTACTGCTATGTATAATAATTTTCATTTCTTATTGTACTTCATATTTATAATTATTTCCTCTGTAATTAGTGATTGGGTAAGTGGAGAGGTTTAGGCAGCTTTTGACACGGTCTTCAAGGCGATGAGCGTGAAGCAAAGTGAGTATGGAGAAGCACTGGAATGCAATGGCAGGATAAATGGGAGATTCCAGAGAAAACCTGCCAACCCGCAGCATCATCCTTAATGAAAAGCTGGGAGTGATCCTGCCAGGCATCAAACTAGGTTTTCCCTGGTGGGAGGAAAGTTCCCTAACTTCCACACCAACCATCGCTTCCCTCTGTAATTACTGTTGTCTGTTAAAGGTAGATGTTGCCAGTGTGGCCTGGCACTAAACACATGCAGAACACTCAACATCATAACTGTAAACAGTGAGCCATTAACAGTTCACGTTGAAACATTCCTCATATTTTGGCTAACTTGAGGAAAGAGGAAAACATGACACACATGAGAACACTCACGACAAATAATTGTTTCCTGCTCCTTCCTGCTCCTTCCGTCTAATAAATTTCTGTTAATGTATTGTTCTGCTTGATGGTCTGGGTATGACAAGACTCATCCTGCAGTCAGCTTCTCAGCTCGCCAACACACTTCAACAACTACAGTCACTGATGGCTGCAATTTATAACACACGATGTCACGTTGCATGCAAGATGCAAGAACGGCACACATCATCAGAGGTGGTTTACAACCACCTACACACACGAGTCCTAAGCTGATGGCTGGGTTGACGTCTTTTAGGTAGTGTGTACCACTAATATAATGATGTCTCAATACTTTACGCCCTGCTGTAAACAATTGTGGACACACAAATGTGGCTTCAGTATTATCACCACCACCGATCGCTAGGAAACTCCCAACATGTTCACCACACATGATTCTTACGTTCCTGCTCTGTGTTAATCCTGCATTTTCCACGCAAAACACCACCCCATGTAGAAACACTGTTAGTTCATACATGTTGGTCTTTCCTTCCCATGATTTATTTCCCCTGCACAACTCAAAGTTATTGAGCACAATGTTATTCACGTGGTTGTGAGCCCATTGTAATTATGGAGGTGCCTTTTGAGTAATCGTAGGAAACAAAACCCAATCTGTGAGTTTTTTTCACTAGAACAGTGAGCGGCAAGAGAGATGAACAGAGGGTGAAATCTCTAAACAAACTCTAGTTAAACATCTGGTAGCAGTGAGTACCGCAGCGGCCAGTGTTCAGGGGAAACATTGTGATATGTCAGTATTGCAACAACTAGAACACTTAGGTTCATGCCTACACTAGTCAGTTAGAAAAATGTCAAAGGAATAGACAATGCTACCAAGTTTTCATGTTGTCTCATCCTGTGAGTACACTCAGTACCTATTTGGTACTGCTAATTATGTAATGTATCATCACAGAAACCTACTAACAACTGGCAGCAATGTACCGGAAACCTTAGGTACAATTTGACACACGGTAATACTTATCACACAGACCACAGCCACAATAATACAAACATTTATTTAACATCTTAATTGAAATATTTGAAACCCACACTAAATGGAAAAAAAATTTACATTTAAAAAACTGAAAATTAAAAAAGTCAAAACTGTTTTATATTGCACAATAACCAAAGACAACAGGGGGCCGCCTTACGGAGCTTTATTTTCTAATTTTAGCTTGCTTAAAAAAAACTCATTGTAAGTACCTTTATGATAATGAAAACTAAAACGACAGTCACTTGTAATTGTCTTTATGTGGTATTCCTTAACACATCTCTTTATGGATTTCTTTGTCACATCCCACAGGTATTGCAATGCTACAAGCTCTGTTCTGAAATCAATAATTTGCTAGTTCAATTATAATTTTTTTTGGTAATTACAGAGTGCATTACATCATATATTTAATTAATATAGAAACATTTTAATTATTAATTTTCCTTTCTTAAAACATATTTGAATAACAATTTAAAACATATGGCATTTATTTTTCTCCAAGATACAAATTTTCAGATGTTCCTGGTCTATTGTGAGCATCGAACATTTTTTTCTCTCTGGAGATTGTATGCTTCAGTTAACCTCATTATGTTGGCCCACTTTCTTTCCACTGGAAAAACACATTATTGACCATTTTTTAGATAAAGACAGTCAAAAGGGATTCAAAACACCATCACGGTGATATTTTCAGCTACAGAATACTATTTCACCCCATGAAGATTACTACATATGGTAACTACCTTTGTATAAAGATAGTGTGAAGTTGCAGAGCAGGACCCCTGAACTACTTTATAATGGATTCAGAGCTCAGACCATTTATATGGTGCTGTGGTCTCCTTGCCGCTTGAGCGTAACTCCTTACTGAGCACAGCCTCCACAGACACTAACCCAAAACTTTGCAACTATTACAAACAATTCAATTTTTTGGTTAATAGGTGTAAATTTTTCAGTCCCTTTATAAATGTGTCGCAGGTTAAGGGAGCATGTGTCATCAGGAATGTGTGCGGGGATGACAGCTAGTCAAAGCGCAGTGACATGAAGCCGTGCCTCCGAGTCATGTGTTTGAGCATGTCGGTGCGGTAGTAGCAGGCATAGGGGCAGTTGGGACACTGGAACTGTGGCGGCTGGCCGCACTCGTACTTCTGGTGTCTCAGCAGCGTCCTGCGGTAGCGATACACCTTGTGGCAGCCCCCGCAAGTGTACGTCACTTCCCCGTAGCCTGCAAGCACACCAGAACACTGTGTTATGTTCTGGGAGACACCATGTATTGCATGCCATTCTGTCATCACGTTGTACTTCACATTGTTCCAGTCACCAGTCAGGGCTCTTCAAATACCACTGTTAGTACGTATGTTCAACTCTTGATTCTAGGACCCCTATAATAATGACCCTCTCAAAATAATGATCCTTTTTCGGGGAACCATAAAACTATTTCCCATTAATGACCCTCTTGAAATAATAACCCTTTCCTTGGGAAATGTGAAGGCTTGTAGAATCGAGAGTTGACTGTATTTGTACAGTAGTATTTGTACAGTATCTACATGCCTTTCTGTACATTACTTTCAAAGAGAAAAATTAACAAACACATCACAAAAGGAAGGGACTATGAAATTAAATAGATGATACAAAGCTAGTATGTTTGCACAGTGAGGAAGTGGGAAAACAAAACATGAAATGTTTATGCGTGACAATTGTCAACAGACAAGAGACACATTCACATGTAACTTACCCAACAGGTCCATAAAATCAGACACATAACACAATGGATGACACATTCAAAAACTCTGGACATCCAATGCTACTAATTCCATTCCGTAGTATCTTGAGCCACAGTTCATGAACTTGTAACATACACTAACACCTCCTGAAAAGGAACACAAAAGCTAATGTGTAATTATTCATGCATATGCAGCATTTGTTCAATTTTTATTAAGAGAAAGTTTGTTACCATTACAGAGGCATCGCTGGCTGGTAGAGGGTTTCTGCAACAACTGGTATGGTACTGAGAGAGTGGAGGGCATTGGAAAATTCTGATACGTAGATTAGGTTGAGCGCCACTTATCTGTAGCCCGGTCAAGTCAGGAGACGAGAACTCAGCAGGGTGTATCGGGTCCCTGTGACAACACCCCCTCAGTGGCACGAGCAGTAGCTGTTGTCGTTTTGACTGATAGCATCTTCCAATTACTGCACTGGACTGCACTCGGTGTCCACTGGCCAAATGCCACATTTTCCAGTTACCGAAAATTGCAGTCTCTTGCTGCACTGTCTCCAGAGTGAGTGCGACAGCTTGAGTGTGAATATGACAGACAAACAAGCAAATGCTTCGGGCAATCACATGATAATTGCACTTTTCTAGTTTTCAGGGCACACTGAGTGCAGTCAATTGGAAGATGCCATCAGCTAATTGCCCCTCCTTTATTGGCCATGGAGCACACCAATTCTCTGAGCTTGTATTCACCCTCGCCTAACATATCCTTTCAATAACGTAAGCGACACTGGTTCAGTGTTAAGGATTTACAAGCCGCTACCCAAGTGGGAGCAAGACCCCAGGTATGAGTGAGCCACTTAACCTTGAGAGGAGCAAGACTGAGGAAAGGATGTGAGCTGCTACCTTAATAGGAGCGAGACTCTAAGGAGAGGTATGAAGAGAGAACCAACTTGAGCACACTCTTTATTTCCCTGTCAATGTTGACTGGGATGAAACTACTGTCCTGCACTGGAAGACCTCCATAAGAGATATAGTTTATAAGCTATTATCCAACATGCATTATGACATACACTTGAATGGTTTAAGTACGATAGTCACATTCAATAATATACACAGGATGTTTATCTGTGATTGCATATGCAAAGTGTTCGTGAGTGAGTGAAGAGATTTGGACAGCTCTTAACAGCGAGGTCTTGAGAGCCGATGAGGGTGATTAATGTAAATATGGGGCGGGAGGAACGGGAGATCCCCGAGAAAACCTGCCGACCAACAGCATCATCCGGCATGATTCCCAATTGCGAAAATCTGGAAAGTGTTTATGAGAATCTACTGAAAAACATTACATTACACAAACACAGTAAAGGTTAAAAATGTATGAAATGACAGGAATACAATTACTACACTGTGAGTACTTGAATTCCTGTCCTTTAATGTATTTCTGGTAGCCTAGAGGCCTACTTGCAATATTTACAGTAAAGGTTAAGTTAATTTTATTAACTTTACCATCTACTGGAGTTATTGCCATAATAGTAAATGTTTGTGGTGCTCCCTGAGCAGTACGGAGTGTGTTTATTGCAGTTCGCAAGAACAGGCATCATGTTTGGTAAACTTCCCCATATGCACACTGTTTAAATATGATACCTCGCGACTATTGTTGCAATACACATCATTCCACTGAAAAACCTGGTGATTTCAGAGCAGTTACCCCAACTCTATGTTGACCACATCTAGGTACCATATGTGCGGTATTCAAAAAGACGACACGTTCAAATAACTAGCCTTAAAAAAAGGGAACACTTGCAGGAAAATGACACAAAGAAATGGAAATATAAAATTAGTTTATTATTTTGCAGGTGAGTTAAAAATATATTATATGCAAAATTGTATACCAAATTCAATTAAGAAATACTAAATATTTATTTTGGAACCAGATAAAGAGATAATTTCGTTTACTCTGAATATGAAAGTCAATTCAATTTTGTTTGTAGGTGCTACAGAATACTTTGCAAGCATGTAATATAGAAGAATTCACACAAATAACAGTTTTACATAAACACTGGACGTAATTATGGTAATATACAATCAACCCCTCTCACACAGCCCAGGTTCAGATACAACTCGATCATATTTCTTTGACGATTTTATTCATTCCAAAAGGTTTCTATTTCCTAGCAAATACTCATAAAATTCTGAATAGATGAGGCATTTCTCAACTTAGACATGTAAAAAAAGCACTGCCAGGAAAAAATATGTGTCAATAAAAACAAATCACATAATATTCTCCAAAAATTTTGCAGAAAATTTGTCGGCATTATTACTAAACCTTCCCCGTCTTTTAATTTTATATAAACTATTCAGTTGGAAAAGATAACAAAATTCCCAGGGCCACCAGCCACACCAGTGTATTAATATGTGAGATGCTCTAACGGCATAACAAACCTTTCCTTCAGAGAAAGGTGCAGGCAAATAAACGCTACCTTGTGGAGCAGTGCGAGGTCTGGCAGATTCGGGCAGATTGGGGTTAGAGGAAATAACCAGGGCGGACCACACGAGACATGGTCTGCACTTGAATCATGATGGCAAGAGAAAATTTGGTGATCTCATTGCGGGCAGGATTCTTGCAGAACATGGCTTTGTTCAGAAAATACGGGTGGGTGGTTGTTGGAAACCGTCAAAATTTTTTAGGCTCAAGAAACCCATGCCTTTCATGCCAAATTCTTGTTGTAAAGAAGTTCCACTTACAATTTCAGCTACAGAAACCCCTCAAAAGTGCCCAAAAAATAAAAAAATAAAAACTCACAGAATGTAATGAAAATCAGTCATTTCTCCTTCATCAGAACATACGAGGTGTATATAGTAAAATCGATGAACTCTCTATATGTGTGGACCAGCTGTCCATG
This sequence comes from Dryococelus australis, assembly GCA_029891345.1. Classification (NCBI taxonomy): domain Eukaryota; kingdom Metazoa; phylum Arthropoda; class Insecta; order Phasmatodea; family Phasmatidae; genus Dryococelus; species Dryococelus australis. Next base: position 14,637,231 of record CM056993.1, read on the forward strand.
AAATGCAACCAGGAAGTACAAATATGACGTTTAACATAAACCCATATAACTGACACTTGTGCTAAACAACTCACTCAGTATTGCTGGTTATTCCCTCTGTTCCACATACTGCACGACAAGTATGAATAAAGGAGGTGCTCATATTTTTATAAAAAACAATATTACTCTCAGTAATCATAACCTGCAAATTTCTTGTGAAGACCTAGTTTTTGAATGCTGTTCTGTTTGCTTGGAAATTAATAAAAATAAAAAAATTAATGATTTTAAATTTATACAGGGCCCCTTCTGCTACTTTTAGTCACTTTATCAAGAAATTAGAAATGACTCTTTTGTCCATATCCAGCCCCAAAGTAGTAATTATTTTATGTGGAGACTTCAATATTGATTACCTGAAAGAAAATTATAGAAAAAATCCCTAAACAATCTCCTTAAAACATTCAATTTTGAAATCAATAGTCATATTTGCCACCAGCATAGAAGGAAATTCACAGGCAGCCATTGATAACATATTTGTTGACTTGAGTTAGACCGGGCTCTTGCAGTGTTTCCCAGTTGTAAATGGATCATCAGATCACGATCCACAAGCTTTGATAGTATCATCTATAGGTGTAATCAATGAACATCAGGACTTAAAAAAACTAGGCAATATACTTTTAAAAACATCTTAAATTTCAAATGTGACCTCAGCGATGAACTTTGGCTTGATTTATACAACACATCCGAAACAAATGAAAAGTACAATTCCTTTTTTAAATTCTGTCCTTATTCTTTTAGAAAAAAACCTTCCCTCTAAACAAGTTTGTTGTAACATCATGCCAACTAAAAAACCATGGATGACGAAAGGAATAAAGATTTCTTGCGAGCACAAAAGAGAACTGTACAAAATAGCCAGAGTAAGTATAGATCGTAACATAACAACTCGATATAGAAAATATTGCAAAGTTCTGAGGAAAGTTATAAAATCAGCAAAAAAGGCGGACTTCAGTTCTCTTATCCACAACTCTGAAAACAAAATCAAAACTACGTGCTCCATCAAAAAAGTGAAACCGGAAAATGGTATGAACGAAACCCAGGGATAAAACTAAGAGTCAATGACATGGAGCTGTCAGATGCACCTATAGTTGCCGAAACTTTTAATTCATACTATTTAAATGCGGTAGATAACTTAATAAATAATGCCCCTAATTCTAATTATTTATTTATTTAATTATTGGCTTAATGTGCCACCCAACAGTCAAAACCAATAACTGGGTGACACTACGTATAAATAACATGACAGATACATTACAAAGACAAGCTACATTAACAAACAGTAAACAGAAAGATAGAAAACAAACACAGACAAAATTACCATCACCAAACATACACAAAACACATTAAAATAAAGGAATACTCGAATAACTTATGATATTTAAAATCTACTTGTGATTACTTATTACTAAAATGTTTGGAAAGCTCAACAAATGATATCTTTTTACCAATAAAGGGATAATAGTTATAGAAATTTTTATTAAAATGGTCAACATCTATTAACACTATCTTTTTTTAATGTTTCAGCCACAAAGGTATTCACATTCCTATATTCATATTCGCTTGGTATCCTAAGACCTATAGAATTAATAATAGTTGAACAATTTATATATGATAAAAAACCATTGACTAAAAATAAGGCATCTAAGATTTCTCGCCGTAACTTAAGTGATTGCGAGTTATGTATTGATAGTTCAATTTCATAGTTGTAATTTTGTTTATTTAAAGAATATCTGATATACATGATTTAAAATAACCCTTTCTGAACAGTTTCAATCCTAATGGAGTCTGTAGCTACAATAGAATTTCAGATTACAGAACAATATTCAAGTTTTGATCTAACTAATGCATGGTACAAACATAATAAAAATAAGAGGAAGAAGTTGTATAAGTTATGAATTTAATTAAACCTAATGTCCTATTAGTATTACTTATTATATAATCAACGTGGTGATGAAAATACAACTTAGAATCTAGTATAACACCTAAATCCCGAATAAAATCAACCTCTTTAATCACTAAATCATTGACATAATATTTAAATTTAATGGGGTTTGTTTTTCTAGTGAATGAAATTCGTACAATTTTGTTTACCTTTAAAGACATGGCATAATCCTTACACCAAGTCAAAATTGCAGTGATATCACTTTGTAATTTTTTACAATCATTTACATCTTTAATCATTTTGAATATCTCGAGATCAACAGCAAACAATAGTGCTTTTGAATGGCTTAAAACAGTTATAATGTCATTAATAAATATGTTGAACAGTAAAGGAGAAAAAGTTCATCCTGAAGGAGCACCTCCTGAAGAAACATGATAAAAGGATGACAAAACATTTTCTACTTTTACTACAAATTTTCTTTGATCAATAGTTAATAAACCAATTTACAAAGGGTTTATCTAACCCAAATGCTAATAATTTATCCACTATAATTGAATGCTGAGACATATCAAAGGCTTTTTGCAGACCTAAATACACAACATCAATTTGATTTCTATTTGTAATGTTACCGTAAAGTTCATTAACAAAATTAGATTCGTTATAGTTGTTTTAGCTACATGAAAGCCATGTTGGCAATTTGTAATTAAGTTTTTTGTATAAAAATTAAGGTACCTATAGATACTTTTATCAAAAATATTCGAAAAACCACATAGTAAAGATATCGGTTTATAATTATTCATGTCTTGTTTGTTTCCCTTTTTAAAAATAGGCATGACAATAGCTTGTTTCCAAAGACTCGGATAAATGTTACTAGATAAACTAAAATTAAAGATATGTGTTAATACAGAATTAAAAATTTCAGAGCAACCTTTAATTATAATGTTGGGAATACAGACAATACAATTTTCTTTACAGCTTTCGAGACTTTTGATAGCCCAGAGGACCATACTTTGCGTAATAGTAGGAGTTAAAAGCTGTGAATAAATGTTTGGAGTATTGCTTTGCAGAATTTTGATCTGGATTTTGTTGACATATACTTCAGAAAAATGTTTGGCAAACATATTTGCAAGGATTTCAGGTCCATGTACTATGCCAGAATTCAACGATAAATTCAATTTTTCACTATATCTTTTCTTCATTACTTTTACATAGTTACAAAATTTGAACAGATTATTTTTCAACTCATTATTAATACTAGCTTGCCACTTAAGCTTATCAATTTTAATTTTTTCTTTGACTGATCTTCTATATTGTGAAAAAAATACAATAATTTTCCTCTGTTTTGTTTTTCTTATATAACCTAAAGAAATGTTCCTTCTTTTTTATTAATCTGATAAGTTCCACGGTAAACCAAATTGGATGTTTATTTTTAACAATTTTCTTCATAGGCACATACTGATTTATGAAAAATTGTTAATTTATAGTTAAAAATTTGACCATTTGATTAATATCATCCATACTATAGATAGGACTCCAGTCAAATAAATTGAAAGCTGTATACAGTGAGTAAAAGTCACCATTCCTATAATTTCTTATTGAAGACAAGTTGTAACTAACTACCTATATTACCTTTGAATCCAATCTTACAGTGACAATAGAGTGCAGGATGATAATTTTCTTCGTCAACCAAAGAACCTATTGTTTGTTCTACATTAATAAAAAAGTTTCAAAAAACTAAATCTAACGATTCTGAAAAGGGTTTTGTAAAATTTAATTGGTCAAGATTTAATAAACTCGTTAACTGTAGAAGAATCTTACCTTTTGGCTTGATGTAATAATGAGCTATATTTTGGGTATGATTGGAATTACAATCTATGCCTAGAATATTAAAATCACCAACAATTAATATGTGATCTGAATAATTAGCAAGTTTTGACTCCAAAAATCTAAAATAATCTTTAACTTCAACAACAAATAAATGTGGGGGAAGATATAAATTACCTAGAAGGATTTTTTTATTATTTACACCAGTTAACTAAATCCATACAAGCATCTATGGTATTTTTTGACAACTCATATATTTGAACTGAGCAAGAAAAACTATTTGAGTTCAAAACCCCTCCACCTCTACTGAGATTAGTCAAATTGGAATTTCGATCTTTGCAATAAATACAATAATTATTAGAAAAATAATGTGTTTATACTATTACAATTAAACTATGTTTCAGTTAAAAACATATTATGGGATAGTCTACACTGTTTATATTTTGAGATAATATTTGTGATTTTGTTCGAAGACCTCTCACACTTTGGTAGTAAACACTGAAGCCATTTTTCCTAACACTCATTTGATGACAGTGTAGACACCTCCATTGTCCAGCATAGTTTATTTTATGATGGTGTTGGCTCCCCCAGCCACCTCAGACACAGATGTTCTTGTTGACTGGTGGACATCATTGGTTATCTTATCAGTGCTTGTTGCATTATAGAGTTGTTCACTTAGAAGGCGGGCGGTTAGCTGCAGTCACGTAAAGAGAGGAATAAGTGTCATATTTTGTTTTTAATTTAGATACCTTCAGCTCAGACGCTTTAAGTTCTTGGTTTATATATGTTACTATATCACTATTCTCTACTTCAGGTGCAAAGCGGGAGACAAACATGGCTTTCATGCACGGTTTTACTAATTTGGGAACAGTTTTAATGTGAACGTTATTTCTCACTCCGAGCTGTACTTGTTTTTGAACTACAGCCGGCTTGGAAAGAGGTGAACTACTTCCAGTTGACGCCTTCGTGCCGCGTCTGCAATCTTTCACGAAGCCGTCCGCGTCAGCATGTTTACATTCAACTTGCTGATCCTGAGGTTTATGGACACATTATCGCTGCATGTTCTTGCCAGATCTTACAGTCTGCATTTTTTCTTTTGCACCTTGAATGACCCCTGAAGTAGAAACTACCTTTTTTCCAACTATTTCACCATAAGATTTTTTGTCCGATGAAAGGGCTATCCTGCCTGTTGAACACAATGAACAAACTAAATTACCATTGTCACTGGGGTTATTGACACTTTCCACCATGGGCCACAACATCATATTGTCCTCTTTAAGGTCACGGACCTCTTTTGTTAGTAAATCAATTTTTTTGCATAGAACCTCAAACAGTGCTTTAACATTAGTTTCCATGCTACCTGGTTTTTTTAGATGTCTTCTGGGTGATTTCCCACTTCACTGTCACCTAAAATAAGCATCACAGAATAGTTATTTTGTCCTGCTATATTTGTTTTTTTTTTTTCAGTAGCACTGGAAGATTTTACAGTCTTTCTTGGTGAAAAACCGAACATTTCCGGCGCATCACTACAATTTTCACACAGAAAGTTTTCTAGATCACTGTCTACTGGCACACACACTTCATGAAAGCGAGTCACACAAGTTCCAACACACTTCCAAAATTAACGATTCTTCCGACATTTTTTCCAGTAGAAAACAAAGGTCATTCTGACTCAAGGTCAGACACATCCTTCTCTCACAAGCGCCTCAGCCATAATAATGATACTAATAATACTAATAATAATTTTACAACTTCACTAAATAGAAACGGTTGTTTACAACTTCAGAAGAAGTGGAAAAAGTAATAAAATCATTAAAACCAAAATTTTCTTGTGGTTATGACGGCATTAGTTGCAAATTAATAAAGCAGTGTGCATGTGAATTTGGAGTCCCATTAAGCCATATGTGTAATGCCATTTTTAACACTAGAGTTCTCCCTGACAGACTCAAATGGGCTACTATCATTCCGTTTTTCAAGAAAGATGAAAAAGTAAATGTAGCCAATAATAGGCCCATTTCACTACTAACTTCCTTTTCGAAGGTAATTGAAAAAATAGTTTACAACAGACTCATGCAACATTTTGAAGAGTACAGAATCTTCTCAGACTCACAATTTGGCTTCAGGAAACATACATCAACCAGTGAAGCAATATACAAACTGACGGATAATATCCTTAATGCTCTGGACAAAAAACTGCCAACAATTGGAATTTTTTTCGATCTGGCAAAAGCTTTTGACTGTGTAAATCATGACGTACTCATTGACAAACTTAAAAAAAATTATGGAATAAGAGATGAAATGAACAACCTAATGTGTTCGTATTTATCAGACAGACAACATGATTGTATTAGAGACAATGCGTGCTCTGTATATTCCAAACCAGAAATAATAAAGCATGGTGTCCCGTAGGGCTTAATTTTTGGACCTTTGCTTCTTCTTGTATACATAAATGACTTACCTTGCCACCGTAATCCAAGCATCACTCCAATTATTTTTGCAGATGACACCAGTATTGCAGTCTCAGCCAGGACAAAAGTGCTAGAATCCTACCACTAGCATGTGAATATATTTATGCTTCAGTTATGTTAATTTCCAAAAACCACAGTTTATTCCAGAACAATGATACTCTCCATAAACATAACCCAAGAAATAAAGAACTAATTCATTTACCTGTTGTCAACTTAAGAATGTCCCAAAAGGGCCTCTTTACTCTTCAAGTCAGCTGTTCAACAACCTACTCCATTACTTGCAGATATTATGCTTTAAAAAATACGAAACTCTTCAAAAAAGAACCGAAAGAGTTCTTGATAACCAAAACTTCTTATTCTGTAGACGAACATTTATCATAAACACATGACGCCGTCGGGTGAGACATGAGATGAACAATGACACAAATACTTAGTAGGTAATTTGGGCGCCAGCGGTGCTTCCCAATCACCGCACTATTGAGACTCAGGGTTCTCAGGGATTGACATAAGAATTTTACAATATTGTTCATACCTGCAATTTCTTCGGCGAAAAGTTTATATTTACCTCGATGTATTATCGTTCGTTGACTGTACTTGGCGGTATGGAAATTGTCTGGAACTGTAGTTGAAAGTTTGAGGTTGACGCAGTTACACTCACCCTGGAACTCGAGTGATAAAAACACTGATGCGGCAGCGACAGCTGGGCTGACAGGTTCTTGAATTATTGATGAGGATGCATGTCTGCACTCTTCACGTGACAGGGCGCATGTAGAAATTCAGGCCGAAACGTTGGGCACCACTTTTAACAGGCTACTGTTCTATTCTCTCGTTGTAGTTCTCAGTAAAAACCAACGAACAAGGCCAGCGTGAGTTGGAGACTTTGACTACATAATAATGAAAGTTTGTTGATACCAGGATTCTCAATAAATAAAAGAAGAAGTTATATGTTCACTGGAGACTTATTGTCGTCTCGGCAAAACAAACTATTGACACTAGCAGCTGATGAACAAAACCAAAAAAAACAAGACAGAATGGCAGCCTTCATAAAACAAAACTTCTCACTTTGAGACTTACGAAGACAAGAGAGAATCATTACTTTTCTCTCCCGGCGCCCTATTGACTCCTCGCACCGACGGAAAATAAATTTAATAGTTATTTGAAATGTCCACAATAAAAAAAGAAGGTTAAAGTCGCGGGCGCTGGGCTGTCCGACTGACAGCTGACAAATGATTGTGCTGCGACGAACTGTTGTGATACCCGAGAAAGGTCGTACTTCCTTATATATTGGTAGAAAGTTTCCTCATTGAAAACATGTTTTCGAACAGTCGGTCATGTCAGCTGAAGGTGACCTCTGTTATTTTCCTTGTTTCACCATGTCGTACCTTGCGGTGGCGATGTTTTTAGTTTACTAACCCAGTGAATAGGAAAAGATGTGCTATCGTCCTATGACGTCTGTTACTACTGATGAAATGAGGAAAAAAAAAAAAAAAAAAAAAATTCGGAAAAACGAAAATATATGAAATACAAACAAGTTGTCATTGCCATGACCTCTCAAATATTACATGAATTACTATCCTTGACTGAAATATAGACAATTGAAATACTTCCTGAATATACCAATTATATATATCTAGCTGCAATGCTACAAAATATGTCACATTTTTATAAAGGACAATGTAATCTTATGGCAGATATTTTGATGTTACCACTAACATCATGTATAAAGGAAAATAAATATAAATAAGAACATCGCTGTATATATTACATAAGGGTCTCTATGAGCAAGTAGGCCAGCCTAACGTATCATGTAACGGGACTCTGAAGAGATTTCTGCATCAAGCAAGTGAACCACTTTAATTTACACACCCTGAAACATGGCATTTGCTGGTGCAGAATAACTTCAAGGTGTTCTACCGGTAAGATCAAACACCACAATTAGCGAATTCTAAATCAAACTTTATTCATACCTCATAAGTTTACATGGTCTATAAAATATGTTGCCCTTCTATAAACTGTTTTAGATGAAGCTGTGTTGTGAGGCGAGCTCCGAATGCCTTATGTTAATGTGCCTGATGAGTGTGTCTTTGCGATTGGTGACGTAGTTGCAGTAGTGACAGCTGAAGTAGGACGTCAGGCCGCACACAGACCTCTTGTGTCTCACCAGGGTGTGCTTCCACCGGAAGTGTTTGCCGCACACGAGGCAACGGTACGGCCCTGATGTGTCATTCTGCGCTGGGAGGACCACGCAACTCGGCTCATCGGGACCATCCCCTGGGAAAACATTCACATGATATTTTCTCAAAATAACAACACAGATTTTTTTTCCCATATTTACAATCAAAATTTATGATGTAATGTTTGCAAATAAAACTACACAAATTCTCAACACATCAATATATCATAGGCATATGAAAGAAAGCACAGATTTCAAGCAGTCAGGTCGGTTAACAATAGATCCGCCAGAATAACACACTTGCACTCAGTAGCTCACTTTAGAAAAAATAGTTTATGCAATACGAGATGTTATAGTGGCAAATACCTTTTCACAGTTTTGACTCCAGGATACACAAGTACCTCCTGTATAAAAAAATTCCCCTGCATTAAGCATGATAACCACCTTACCAACATCCAAAACATATCGTATGTGGTGGCCGAGATACTGACATGTACTGCTCAAAAACACAACAGAACATTTTCATGTGAATAATCTGTATCAGATCAAAGGACCCTTCCTGATTAACACAGCAGAAGCCTGAGAGGTTCCGACTACAAGTACAATTAGTTTCACTTTGCTGTACAGTACTAGAGAATACAGAGACAAAACAGTTGCTTACGCTGCGAACTCCAGCTCCACATGCCGGCAACGTGGCATCAATAGCTAGCGACACGTCGGGACACCATTCTCCAATCAGTGCCTTATAACTTACTCTCCAGCAGGCAATCTAGCCAATAGGTAATCCTTAGCGGCCAGCGGCGGCCAGTTGGGGAATAACACTCATTCCTAAAGCCTCGTGTTGCCAATAAGAGAATGGTAACACTCACATCACAAAGAACTGCCAGTTCATTTTGTCACTGGATAATTATCTGATCTAGGGATTTTCTGTAACTAGTCCAGGTGAGAGCTCAGCATGAGAAAATTGTATTCAAGATAGAGGAAGAGCTACCAACAAATGCAGAAAATTTTTTTTAAAAAAGGTGATTGCAATGGAAGTAATTCACCGAATAAAAAAGTTGTTTGCTAAGGACACATGCCATAGCAAATTTTTGCAGAATGTCATTCTGAGTTTCTTGCAACGTTCAACAACACACAAGGTTCAGGGATGTTTGCTAAATTTTCACTCAACGTCTCAGATACGTCCCACCTAATTTCTTAAGATCAACCTGATTCTTGTGAAGTGATGATGATAGCTTTATAATGTGTCGCTATAAGTCACGGCTGCGTATTTCATAAACAGAATGAAGTCGTCTGTAACTGACCTTGATTACAAATCACCTTGGTTATCACCAACAGGATGTCTGAAAGCAATTGTTTTTGCTTAAAAATAGGAAAGGAATTAGCTTTTTGCATTATTTCGTGCTTTTATTATACTACATTGTTTAAAAATAGTTCTTTGTGTCGCTGCACTTAAACATGCAGCATTAACATAATTAATTACATCTTGATCTCCCTCATCAGCCAGCAACATGCATTGCATAAAACTGAAGTTTCTCTTATGCAGTTCAGTCAGGCTGCTGGTTCAGTAATGACCATTATTGATATAATAAAGCTTACTTCTCAAATTTCATGTTGGAATAAATATCTTTTTTGGTTTCTTTGGTCCCTGTTTCATTTACACCGGAGAAAAATTTCAAACTTTGCATGGCTGGCCTTGCCTTTGTATACTCTGCAAACATTTAGTTTTTAGAGTGGAATTTGAAAGGTAAAAAATTATGAATGGTTAAAATATATTTGTATTAAAATTTTTTTCCCATGATTTCTGTGATGATGTCCTCAGCTTTTGATTTCAAGCACCACCACTTGTGGGTTTGCCTGCTCATCCAACCAAATACAATGTGCTGTCATTGTCAGCAGCAGCTCTAGGCTTTCAGTTTGGGGGGATCATTTCTTGTGCCTCTGGTAGGGGCAGCTTGTATGACAGGTTCGTAGGGCTTAAAGTCTCTTAGACAGCGAGGTCATTAGAGATGCAGTCAAACCGTTCAGAGAAGCAGGATTTGGGAAGGATTCAGCAATGGAAAGTGATTTTAAGAAACTAAGAGAACCCTAAATCAGGACGGCTGAGTTGGTATTTGAACCCACGTCCTCCTAAAAATGAGTTTGAAGGTTTACCACTACACCACCTCTCTCGGTCATCATGGGTGAGTTGAAAAAGTTGGTAAAGGGTGTTTACGGTAAAATGAGCACTTTTGAAAGCCCTACTTAAGATCTACTTGCATGTACACTGTGTATTCCTCCGCCTTATGTAAAATTAACATTGCCATGGGCCTCACCACTTTATTCATTCGTCGGTCAGGTGAAACTGTGGAATTATAATAAAAGCAAATATGTTACAAATCTGGTCAGTTTTACACCTAGATGCATTAAAAAAATAGAAATCTTAGTAAATAATTGAAGTTATCATAAATGGTTACCTAACACTTTTTATTCAATGTTTAGTTATGGAACTATTTTCCATTGATCATTACCAACTTCACTGGGTGCATGTCACTCAGTGCACCCGTTAATATATATGCAGGCAGAGTAAGTAGCTTTTTTCAAAGGTTGATTTCAAAAGTGCTCACTTTTTCATGAACAGCCTTTACCTAGAGGAGACAATAAAATACCAGTTGTACCCAATCAGTCTGTAGCGCAGTCAGGGTGAGACGAGGTGGGAGATCAGAGAAAAAGGAATGAATGTGGTGCTAGGAAATGAGAACACTCAGAGAAAACTCTTACTCCTTGGTTGAATGTATCATACTCAGCACATGAAAATCTCCATCATTGTAATCAGGCCAAAAAATTATAGTGGTATAAAGCTAGTGAGTTGACTGTGTGAACTACCCATCTCTTACAAGTAAGACATGTAAATAAAGAGTAATTATTAGGCTTATTTTGAAAGCTGAGTAATTTTTTATGTATAACGGACTTGTGTTTTGACGTCTGATCACTAATCTGGCAGAGAGAGCTGCATGTCTGGTGTGAAATTTCTAGCATGAAGGTCAGCTGCACTGTTTTTTCTATCAAGTGGAGGCCCAGGGATCTTCAAACAGATAAACCCATGAGTTCTGGCCTTCAAACACTGTACCAGTGAAAATGTGATGTGCTTGATCTTGATTTTTACACAAACATTAGTACATCCAGTTGGCCAAGGATTAAGTTGAGACTTCAGGTTGAACTCCACTTGTTGCGACAGAGTATGTCACTTTTCTACGGCGGTGGAGTTAATTTTATGGCAGAGGATGTTACCATTGACACAAGGTAAAAGGAAGGGAAAATATGAACATGGATGTAAATATTATATAACGCTTGGATTAGTCTGCTTTGGATCTCTATGCACAAGGAGGGCAGCCTAATGTATCATATAACACCTCTCTGAAATGATTTCGATATCAAGTGAGTGAATCACCTCAATCTACACAGCAGCTCTATAGATGACATTTGCTGGTGTAGAAACACTACAAGGTGTTTCACAGGTAAAATGAAACACCAATATTAGTGAATTCTAAATCAAACTTTATTTATACTTCAAAGTTTACATTGACAATAAAATATGTGGCCTTGCTAGAAATTTGTTTAAAAGAAGTTGATATGTGAAGCAAGCGGCTCCGAATGCCTTATGTTAATGTGCCTGATGAGCGAGTCTTTGCGGTTGGTGACGTAGCTGCAGTATTGACAGTTGAAGTAGGACGTCAGGCCGCACACAGACCTCTTGTGTCTCACCAGACTCCGCTTCCATCGGAAGTGTTTGCCGCACATGAGGCAATGGTGCGACCCTGCTACGTCGTCCTGCACTGGGAAGCCCACGTGACCCGGCTCATCTCCACTGATGGCAAAAACATCCCCTGGGAAAAAAACATTACACAAAATTTTCTCAGAACGGCAACACACATGTTTTCCCATATTTACAATAAAAGTTATACTAATTTAACCATTCTGAATAACACCACACAAATTCTCAAACTTCATGATCAAAGAAAATTATAGTTTTGTGTAACATCAAGCAGTCAACTGGGTTAATAACAATACATTTGCCAGAATCACACACTTGCACACAATGTGTTATAGTGACAAATGCATTTTCACAGTCCAAGATACATAAGTGCTTCGTGTATAAATAACATATTTTTCTACATAAACCATGATAACAACCTAACCAACAACCAAAACTTGTCTGGTGGCTGAGGTGCTGACACGTACTGCTGAAACACATAGCAAAACATTTTCAACAGAAGAATCTCCAAGTATCAGACAGAAGGAGTAGCGACACGCTTCCTGATAACACAGGAGACGATTGTGAGGTTCCAACTACCACTGCAATAACAAATCACTTTCAGCTACTACATGCAGGAAGAAGAAAGAGAGGACAAGTTTCACTTTGCCACAGAGTAGTTAATATTACAGAGGTGAAACAGCCACTAGCATTACGAACTCCAGCTGCATACACCAACAAAATTACATTAATAGCCAGCAACAGGTTAGGATGCTGTACTCCAGTCGGCACCTCGTAACTAACTCGCCAGCAGGCAAACTGGCCATTAGGTAATTCTTAGCAGCCGCTGCAGCTAACTGGCTATAACGCTCATTCTCAAAGACCAATAAGAGAATGAGAACACTATCACCAAAGGAACTGCCGCTCCATTTTGTCTCTAGGTAATTATTAAGACTGTGACTTTGCTGTGACTGCATGAGCAGGTCTTAGTTAAATAATCCAGGTGAGAGCTTAGCATTGCATATCTTTGCTGCACGTCATTCTGAGTTCCTTCCAACATACAACCCACAAGGTTCGGAAATGCATCGTATGTCCAGGCTAACTGGTTATGCTCACCCCAGTTCTTGTACAATGCTGATGAAGTCTTCATAGAGAGCAGTTTTCCTTAACAACTGCAGATTTTTGAAAAACAGAATGAAGTCATCCATAACTGACCTTGATTACAAATCACGTCAGTTATCACCAACACGACTACTCAGGATAATTGAGAGCCATTGTTTTTGTATGTTAAAATAGAAAATGAATATACTTCTTTTAATTTTTCCCTCTGTTAATTTTACTACAGTAATTAACAATATGTTTTTGTGACACTGTACTTAAACATACAGCAGTCTGGATCCCCAGTATCAAACCAACGATGTGCAACTCACAAAACTGAATTTCCCTTTACACAGTCAGTTCAGCTCTGTCAGGTACATTGCTGGTTTTGTAATGAAACTGTATTGATGTAATAAAACTTACTTCACAAATTTCAAGTTAGAATAAATATTTTTGGGTTTCTTTTATATCTGCTTCATTTAAACTAGAGAAAAATTCAAAGTTTGCATGGCTCACCTTGCTTTTGTATACTCTTAAAAGATTTGCTTTCACATGAATTTAAAAGGTAGAAAGTTATTGATGCTTTGGTGTAAGAAACTACGTCTCAATATTTTAATTTTTCCCGTGATTTTAGTCATGAAGTCCTTGGATTTTGATCTGCAGTATCACCACATGTGGGTCTGCCTGCTAATCCAACCAAATAAAATTGTGTCATCAGGAGCAAATCTAATCCATTCACTATTACTTCCAACATTTCTGAAGCCCTGCTGAAGTTCTACTTTCAGACTTCTCCTCTGTCTTATGCAAACAAAGCTTAACCAAATTTACAAAATTACACCATAGGAACACCACACCGTATTTGTATGCACTCAGTTTAATAATAATTAGCATGAGAATTATTTATTTCTAGGCATTACTAACACGCCTATATTCTCCCTGCCTTTTTTAATATTATTTATAAATAGAATATTACTGTATTTACTTGTGTATAGCGTGCCCTTTTTTCCCTAAATAAAGGAAAAAATTTCTGGGGTGCGCGCTATACATGGAAAAAAAAGAGGAAGGGGGAGTGGTAGCCATAAATTGTCCGGGGACGTCTGTTGTATCATCTCTCACTCTTACATCACTCCTCTCTCTTCTCTATCTTTCTATCTCACCGACCTTTCAGTTATGTGTTGGTCGAACACCCCCAACCCCCACCCCCTCTTACATCTAATGGCATCCTGTCACGCCACAAAACCAGAGCTGCCACGTGTTTATGGCCCACTCCCTTGTAATAACACCCAGATGTTGCCGGTCGATAAGGTCAATAATTCTGCCATCCCTCTTTGTTTCCATGGCAGAGGCTAGTGAACTATGTTCTAGGAGAGGGGGAGGGGGAGAAGGCACGAGACCCATTTTGTTTTTAGAGAAGGGTGGTGTGACAGTCTAACACTACTAAAAAGGAGGGGAAAAAAAAAAAAAAAAAAAAAAAACGAGACTGGAAATGTTCAGTAGTAGGAGTATGAGGTTTCTGTAATTTTTTTAATCTTGGTTTTTTGCACCCAAGTATTCGATTAAAGCATTTTCCAAACATATCACAATCACCACACATTAACGTAAAAAAGAATAAGTTGTTCCATACTTACTAACAGGGCAACACAAATTTTTGGTGGAATATTATTTTAAAAATATTTTCCTGGATCTTGTTGCAAACATCATGGTGCACACTATACACGAGTGCACGCTATGCAAGAATAAATATGGTATAATTTATAGATATAATATAAGTAAACAATCTAATTCAGCCAAAAAAATAAAATAATTTTATGCTAACAAAAGTACAACATTCATGTAATACAAGACACATTTAGAAAGCAACCATATTCATCTTAGAGTGAGTTTTCAAAGGTTAGATTAATGGTAAAGAGCCATTACAATATTCATTGGTGTTCTTCCTTTTTAAGTATATTCTGGGAAAAAATTTCCTTTTTTTTTTTCAGCGTAGTTAGTTTCGTATGGTAATGTGGTTGCGATGGGGTTCACACCAGTTCTCGAAGGGACTCTTTATACTGTGTGATGCTTTTAAGGTAGCTCTCTCAATGCACAATAAGAGTAGTGATGTGTGATGCCCTTATCTTCGCATATTTATGTCCTAATGATGTGACAGGTAGTAGTGGAGCACTGTGGCGGTATTAGCCAGCTGTGAGCACCCACTGCCACCTTAGAGAAGACAACCAACATTCACAGAGGAAGCTTTGGATGTTACCAATGTAGTACACACTGGCAAACACTAGCAACTTTCTTTTATTTTAACCTCATTTTACGCTGAATATTTCTACAAAATTTCTTCCACCGATGTGGGATGTCGTTAAGGTGGCAGCGGAAAAAGAACACTCATACCTTCAGAAATTTATTGTGATGTAAGGTTTTTAGTACGCATAATGTGAATTATTATTGGAATCTGCAAAGCTCTTCTCGTGATCCACCTGGCCCATTGTATCACAAAATATTTCATGTCTCTCCTATGTAAAGTATTTTTAATACAGAAACGTCACTAAATTTCTAAGAAAAATATTAAACATTTATTTTTATGGCCCCATTTTTACATTTTATGTTTATGCCGAGTGAGTGAATTGAGCTGAGTTCAGTCGTTTTTTGCTGTTTCTGAAGGCTGTAACACTACAACGTCTCATCTACAGCAAGGTCATTAGAAAACGGAGGCAAATTGCTCAGAGAAGCAAGACTGGGGAAGGAGCTAACAACGGCCAATAGCAAGGAACCATTCCAGCATTCGCCAGGAGTGATTTCAGTAAGCTATGAGAAACCTGAATCGGGATGGCCGAGCTGGTATACAAACCAGGTACTCCTGAATGCAAGTTCAAATGTTTACCACTACACCATCTCTCTCGGTCAACATGGCTGAGTTGAAAAGGTTGGTATCTAGTGGCTCCGAGAGAACACCCATTATACCCAGTCAGTCTGTAGATCAGTCAGGGTGTGACAATGTGAGAGGGCAGGAACTGGAATGAATGCGGAGTTAGGAAATGAGAGTGCTCAGAGAAAACTCATGCTCCATAGTGGTAAAGGCTGTTCATGATAAAGTGAGCACTTTTGAAATCAACATTAGAAAAACATCACTGTCCCTGCCTTCATATATTTTAACGGATGCACTGAGGGACATGTGACCAGAACAGTTGGTAACGATGGATGGAAAGTAGTTTCATAACTTAACGTCGAATAAAAAGTGTCGGGTAACCATTTGTGATCATTTTAATCATTTCTTAAACTTTTTTTTTTACTGCTTTGAAATATAAAAATGACCAGATTTGTAAAAAAATTGTTTTTATAATAATTTCAGAATTTCACTTGACCGATGCATGAATAAAGCTATGTAGCTCACAACAATGTTAATTTTACATAAGGCGGAAAATTACACGACCAATACATACATACCAGTGCATACAAGTAGATTTTAAGTAGGGCTTTCAAAAGTGCTCAGTTTACCATGAACAGCTTATATGTACCATGCTCAGTCCATGATAATCCCCATCCTCGGGACCAAGTCCGTATTTCTAGTGGTATGATGCTAGTAAGTTGACTGTGGTTCTGCCTATCTCATTCAAGCAAGGCATGTAATCAAGGAATGATTTTTAGGCTTATTTTGGATGCTGAGTAAGTTTAGGTGTAGAACTATCTTGTGCTTTGGGCTTCTGTCACTAATTTGGCAGAGAGAGAGAGAGAGAACTCTGTGTCCCCTGTGAAATTTCTTAAAAAACACACCCACATTTTCCCAAAACCATATTGTTATCTATGCATTTCTTGTTTGAAGATCAACTGCTCTGTTTTTTTTTTTTTTTTCTGTTGAGTGGAGGCACATGGATCTCCAATCAGAAAAAGCCAAGAGTTCAAGCCTTTAAATACTGCACCAGTGCGAATGCAATTTGCTTGATCTTGATTCATATGAACACTAGTAAATTCAACTGGCCAAAGAATAAGTAAAGACCATAGGCCATGCCAGAGATGAGGTAATGGGTGGTCCCATTTTCAGAACCCATATTGTGCATTGGTGCACAAATTTGGCCAATGCCAAGAGGATGGTTGTTTTAAGAACACTAAGACTTATCATCCTTTATTTGAATGAAACCAAAACATGAAATAAAACAAAACTACAGAAAGAGTACAAATTAATCAAGATCAGATGTTTTTACACAAAAACGCTGTTTTTGGAGGGCCGCTGTGGGCAAATGGAAGAAAAAAAAGGGGGGGAACCGACCCCCCTCACTAGTCCCTCATCCTTCCTCTTTGAAACCCTCTTCCACCTCAAAGTTACCCCCTCCCCTCTGGGAGGAGTAAGAGGGACAAGGGGGGTATGTTTTCCATTTTGTATGATTGAAGTGCGTACCATATTTCACCTTTTTGAGCATCTCTGTGGTGAAGCCAGTATGGGCAAATGATAGTAGGCCCACCCCATGGGCAGTTAGGCATTTCGTAGGCCTTACACATTAGGTCTTAAGTTGTACTTTCGCCATAATTGCTACGGCATGTCGGGATGTGCGAGCGAGCGCAGATAGGTGTGAGCGAGCACGTGCCGAAGTTCCTAGATGACATTGTACCATAAATACTAATTTGCACGGTTACCTGCTTCATCTTCGGTGGCTCAGCCTGCGGTTTCCATGGGCCCAACCCCAGGTCATACTATTAATAAAAAACGAGTTTTTTGAGGGCGCGCTGCACTCCACCCCCATCAACCAATAGAGGGGTGGGGGAAAACATGCATGACCTTGGACCACCCCTGCCCCCCCTCCCTTCCGAACTTCCACCTTTCCACTGGGAGGAGTTGCTGTGACCGGAGGGATGCGTTTTGCACCTTCTTTTCAGTCTGGAAGGCACATTTTTTGACAGATTTCCATTGGATTTGGGGAAGGTAGTCTTCCTATACTCTGCCATCTCCCAATGGGAAGTTAGGCCCTTCGGGCTAATCTTAAGTCTTATGTCATAAGTCTTATGTAGTACATCCTAGGTCTTAATTTTTAAGTCTTATGTCTTAAGTCTTAAATCCATAATTTTTAGGTATTAATATTACCATTGCAACTGAAGGACAGGTTGTGCGAGCGAGTGCCAATAGGCGCGAGCAAGCACATGACAGTATTCCCAGACTAATTAGGTACGATCACGTCTTCACCGATGGTGGCTTAGCCATCGGATTCCGCGGGCCTGTTTTCTGGTTATTATATTAATCAAAACAGTAACTTGCATAATAAATTATTACAAACTAAACAATCAAGGACAAGATACACAACAAAACAACTTGTAACAACAATGTGTTATTAAAGATAACATAAACTTCTTGAAAGTGAAAGCCTTGAGCAATTTTCACATTAGTTTGGGCATTGAGTGATTTTATAATTACAGTAGAACCCTGTTTTAAGATTCCCTAATATAACATTTTTCTGCATATAATATAATTATTTCATGGTCCCACCATTTCTCTCCATTAAGCTTAATGATTTCATTTCCTGCATTTATCAATACAATCAACTCTTGCTGTATCGTTATAGGATGTATCAATAAACCATATCCACCAATAATTATTTGTGGGCCTGGCAAAATCCCTATGTAAATAATGTTAACATAAACCGCTTGTATCATTTAACACATGGTGCATAGATCAAAGTAAATTTCATGTCCGTTCACCTAATATTTTCCCCAGCTATCGTTTTTAAGTTGGTTGTTTATGCCAACGTTTAGTAACTGCATGTGAAATACATCATGCGTGCCGCCATTTATAACTGCTCTGCGGCACACTATCTAGTGTCTTGACTTTCCAACACGTGTGTCAACTCGACACTGCGGCGTGGTGCGACATGTAAGTTTGGCTTGCTACTTCCCCATCATGCCTGACGAGAGGGGAAGTGGTTGCCTATAGCAACAAGCATGGCAACCTAGCATCCTTCCTCTCACCCTTCTTCCTGTCTCTTTCA
This sequence comes from Dryococelus australis, assembly GCA_029891345.1. Taxonomy (NCBI): domain Eukaryota; kingdom Metazoa; phylum Arthropoda; class Insecta; order Phasmatodea; family Phasmatidae; genus Dryococelus; species Dryococelus australis. The sequence continues at coordinate 14,656,405 of CM056993.1, forward strand.
GCTGTGCATCTTCCTTCCTACCTTCACAAGCCATTGAGGGGTGAAGCTGGTGTTTAGTAAAAGATAAAGCACGTCCTCTCTCTCTTTCTTGGCCATGCCTACTTCACTTGCCTTCACACGCCGGCCTAGAGCAAACTAATTTTATCAAGATTACGTGTTGCTCCAAATAGTTGCACCTATTATCACTTGTATTTCGAAGCAAATGGTTTCACCTGAAAATGTTATGCAAAACATTTTAACGAGGAATTATTATTTGCAAAGATGTTTTCTTTTGTGATTAAAGGTAGTGTTTCATTGTATCTGGTGTAAAATTAATACAATTTTAAAACGTAATATTTATTTAACTAAAAAGGAAGCATCTTTACGAATAAAATTATATGCCCAGAAGCATATACTTGACCTCCCTTGTCACCAAAAATTGTTTGAACATTGAGCGACTTGTATTATAAGTGTAAAGTTCATTTTTAGTAACTTCTTGCCGAGAAATCTGAGGATTTGTAATTATTTATTTCAACTGACACGCATCTTTTGAATAAACTGATAAAATATAAGGGCCTATTCGATACCTTTTGCCATCTAATAATGGGTAGGTAAACACCGAGCTGAATGCAGCGTAACTCATGTTTCAGCGTATAGTGCGTACCTCAGAAATTTTTTCCCTTTATTTTGGGAAAAAAGGGTGCACTTACACGAGTAAATACAGTATTTATTCTTATTCTTCTTTTTGTTTTAATGTGCGGTGTATACAAACTAAAATACAGTCATTTTTGTGCCTAAAGAAAGAAATAACATGACTTCATTGTCTACAATCAATATTAAAGTATCGGCCCGAACTATACCCGATACAGACACATCAGGAAAAGGTAAAGTATCAACCTATACTGATACTTAGTATCGGTATCGGAAAAACTCAAATTTGAAGTTGTATTTTACTGATGTATATGTCAGAAACTGCATTTACTGAAATCCTGCATGTATAGACATTTTTTTGGCAGTCCCCTGAATAACGACAGATCTAGAGTCGACTGTAATTTTCATTTCCTGCTAAACACATCAGTAACTAATTTTTCAATTCCTTGCTCAAATGCAATTTTTTTCTTAAGTAAAATTTCAGACATATTAACAATGCAGTAGCTTGCAAACAGATACAGAAAACAGTTTACATTTGAAATATTAAGGATTTTAAAAGTGATAGTCCTGAAAATTACTAAAATAACCAAGAATAGATGACTGAGCAAGCCTCCAGAATGCATGTCATTGCGCATTAATTAATGACTATGGCTCATGGAATTCAGATCACTGATATTTTTTAATCAAACAATTCAAATGAAGATTTTTAAGACCTTTACCAGCTATTTATATACAAAAGTTAGTATATCAGAGTTTTGTTTTGCTTGATGTGTTCCTGCGGGTATAATATTGTTTCCTGCTTATAAAATTTTCCTGAATATAAAACTTTTATTTTACCGACCCCATGAAAAATGTTATAACAGGGTTCTACTGTAGTTTAAAAGTTAATTCGCGTATCATATGTAACTAGAGTTTTCAAATCTAAAATAATATCTGCCACATGGATAGATTTAATAAGAGACTGCTCAATGTACGAAAGTATGAGATTCAGAAGGGAGTGCTGTGTTATTGCCAATCTCAATTTGATATTAATAGGACACAGTTAAGAAAATCCTCTTTCACAGGAACACCTAGTTACAGGGATAACAGAGAATTTTTTGACGTGAATACGTCTTTAAATTTGCAACCATAGTGGTAGGCAATCCAGAAAATCTGATAACAAAATTGGAGGATACAGTTTGGTACTACAGCTCTGAATGTATCGTCTACATTCAAAATTCAATTACAGCACTTGATTGCCAAAGGATCAAAGAATATGTTACGTTGAGTGAGGACAGCGAAGCCTCGCGGGCGAGGGGGGTGTAATTTTTAGTTTGTTTCACCGCGTCTCATAACTTCCGCATAGTATAACTTTTTACTAGGAGAAGCTACGACACTCGTTTAAGTTTCAATCGACAGCTCTCGTCAAGGTCAATCGATTGTGTGTATAAAACATTTCTGTGGTGTGGTTATGATGAAATTGTATGAGTTCAATGTAAAAATTAAGAAAACTTAACACAATGTTGGCCTATACTCGTCAAAAAGCGAAGTCGAAATACAGAAATTGTATACGGTTCGAAAGAGCATCTCAAAAGCAATCCAGTGATACCCATAAAACCCCATACGATTGAGTGAAGCGGTGCCAGGAATGTAAAAAAAAAAACATCAAGGCATCCAAGCGCGTCAATGTAGACGTATTCACGCAAAAAAAAACGGCAGTGTCCCCAACAGAGCCACACCCCATTTTTTCAGCATTTTGTATAAGTTTTCATAAATTTGATTACGGTTGTATTCTGAGAGCCATTGCAGTAGGTCCTTAATACACTTCAGAGGTTATCCTTCCCCAGTTCTGCCCTTCAGAAGACTCATCTCAGCACAACTTCTGGAGCACACAGAAAAAATTGTTACTCAAGATCTGAAGATCAATTTGAGTGGGAGCGAATCTCAAGACTCCTGCCAATAGCAGAAATAATTTTTACAGTTTCTTGAGAGAATCTAGTATTCAGGCCTTAAAGAAGAGAGTCAATTATGGTTTTAAAAATAATTACTTTACATTAATTCTTTATTGATTCAAAGAAAACAATGCTTTCTGAATGGTCATCTATTCCACATGAGAAGTAACACTTTCTCTTTGTACTCGGTATATCAATTCCTAATCTGTCAAACTTTTCCTGAACTCTTTAGAAGATCTCATTGAAGTTTGACACTTCATTTCTCAAATGTTCTAAAGCTGAGGCAACTGTCTGGACTTGTCCCGTTGCCACACACAGCAACTAAAAGGTTTTGATCATCTTCAAAATTATTAGTGATATTGTATGACGTTATAAGCCTTCATCTGACTGAGGAAAATTTTTCTACTAGCTCTAGCTTTTCTGTCAACAGCATCCTCCACCATTGTCTCAACAGTCTTCATAATAGTTACCAGTTGACCTGAATAGATGAGATGGCTTCAGCTCTGCAAGACCATCGTGTGTTTGAGAATCACTTTAGAGTTTGCAGCTTCAGCTGTACTGTCTTTACTATATATTCAAACAAAAACATGTACCTTATCTTGGGACTTTCTTCTCATTAGAGCTGCCTATCTTTCAGGGATGGAACGGCATGCACAAGTAATTGTTTCGATTTATAATATTCATGAGATATTTCGATCCATCTGTAGATACAGTATCATATTTATGCCAGTAGACCAAAATAACTAATAAGATTGATTATATTTTTGTTAAGCGTGATATATTGAGGGAAAGAGAAGGAAAGTCTTAACATATGCAGCAAGACTAGAAAATTATTACTTGAAAATTACACAGTAGAATCACATTATTTGACCACACTTTCAGAGTAACCACCCTCCGCAGCACGGACAGCAGCTAGACGAGCTGGCAATGACAGGTAGACAAGCTGGCAATGACAGGTAGACGAGCTGGCAATGACAGGTAGGTGCTGAAAGATCTCAATGGGTATCTGGAGCCATGTTGTCTGCAAGGTGTCCCGCAACTGATTAAGGGTGTGTGGCGACGGAGACAAATGGTGAATATGACGATCGAGGTGGTCCCACATATGTTCAATTGGATTGAGAGTGGGGCTGTTTAGGGGCCAGGGAAGAACTTTGAAGGCTGCATCATGCTTTTCCAGCCACGTGCTGACACTTCTAGCCGTGTGGCAAGGTGCACTATCACGCTGGAAGATCCCATTCTCCCAAGGAAAGACAATCATCCTGTACGGGTGGACATGATTGCTGAGCATGGATTCACAAACAAATAGATCAAGAGTGCCTTCCACATAGATGATGGGACCTAGAGAATACCACGAGAAAATTCCTTAGACCACAACACTGCCCCCACCGCCTTCTGTTCGTCCAGTAATGGATGCAGGGTGTCGGTTCTCTGACAGTTCTCGCTTGATATGCTGACGTCCATCCATTCTATGCAGCTGAAAATGTGACTCGTCGGATAAAGCTACCCATCGCCAAACAGAAGCGGTCAATTCGCCCTACTGTCAAGCAAACTCCAGTAGTTTTCGTCAATGCAGCTGTGTTAACATGGGTGCCAATGCACCGGTGTTAGCATGGGTGCAGTCATCCTCCATCTACTCTGGACCCCATTTGCAAAAGTCTGTAGACACTGAGCCAGGCCACAACCCGCCTGACCACAATTCACAAGAGAGTTCTCCTGAATATACATGCACAGTGCAAATATAATCAGTGCCACATGAAGCAGAGTCTCTAAGTAGCAAGAAAAAATGTTAGCTACATTTTATTCCTTTTAAGTGCGGTGCAGCAAGCCTGCGAGTCCAAAGCCATGTGGGTTTAAAACCAATGCAAAACACGAGACAGTGATATTCATAATTATTTTCATAATTTTCTAGTGTTGATAATGTGACTTGTTTCATTTAAAAGGGCAATATTAAATTCCTTGGTTGTAATTAATTTAACGTACAAATGTCCTGGCAGTTCCAGCTTCCGCCATGCCAATTAACCCAAACTAAATTCTTTTGCTTTATATTAAATTTCCATAATTTAATTTACATGTCTCAAAGTGCTAAGGTAACTTCCAAATGTCATGTCTGTTCTTCAAAAGACCTTCAAGTACCTCGCCGGCCCATTCCAGCTTGTTTTGCTTGATTATTGAACAGCGACAATTAACATGCATAAAGATTCCGGAACTCTCATTATCAAATCTGACTTGATGAAAGCTCTTGCTAATTGCTCCAGTGTTTCTTTTGTGTTCTGCAACAACATCCAGTGTGCATGTTGTAATTTGTACCTTTAATAAATTTCTCTATCAAAGTTGGCGGGATATCGCTGGCGTGGTAGCCAGCCATCTCACTCATCATCTTTAGTCTTAGCTCGGCGGGTGCAGGGAACACGTGTGCCGCGTTGCGGGAGTCTGCACCTCATTTGTCTGATCATTTTAGCTGCAATAGTGTATATTACATATCAAAACCTTTTTACATCGTGTTTGCTTCTCCTGTGATTGTGTTCCTGTCTCCATAAGACTCACCGCCCCGGAGATTTCATTACCGTAAATTTTATTCACGTACCGAGCAGTATTTTTTCTGCTTTGGCCGGTGGGAGGCCAAATTGCCATGGCTGCTTGAGTTTCAGATAGCTGTATTGTGTGATCAGTGTACTGCTGCTTTCATCAATATAGCCAATCTTCAACCAATTATGTGTTCATTATTACTCGTATGTAAGTACATTCGGAACCTGGCCCACTCCAGAAACCTCAGAGTTAATAAGCGTTTTACTGACTATGTGAGCTGAAATTTTTGCTAATTAAACGTGTACTTGTAGGGGGATCGCCACGTGGCCGTCAACCTGCTACCTCCCTGAGAATTCGAGTCAACATGCTGATCCGAACGTAGGTGAGCTGGCGCCCTACCGGAATTTACTAACTTATTTTACAAACATTTTATAGTCCATTCACGCTTTCTTCTGCCTTTTGGAATCGAACCTATGAAAAATCACCCTAGGTGCAACATGTCAACCTGTTTTGTTTAATCACTTGTATTCCACAATTATATAACCCTGTGGTTAACGTTAAAGTACAGCGTTCTTGAACAGATTAATAATTTACTTAGTATCTTCTATAACTTGTAATATTTATTTCGTATTAAATACAAATTTAAAAATGTGAGAGCAGCAACGTGCTGGCAACAGCTAGTAGGAAATAGTTCACAGTTACAATATTTTTTTATAATCGTTTTTATGCATACTATTTGTAAATTAAACGTTGCCTATTGATATATTTGAATTGTTAGGCAGCACTGAAGGAAAAACATTTCATTGCTGCAGTTAAAATATCAGCACAAATTATCGTACGTAGGCTCTAGTGATACTGTTATTTTTTCCATCCAGGAGAAAGGTTCAATAAGCAAAGTGGAGCTTGTTGCTCTCTCTTGCTCTCTCTTTCTATCTTCTCTCTCTCTCCTCTCTCTCGGGAAGTTTGTACCACCTGTGTAGCAGGAAAATCATACAATTTGTTATTTTAATTTCAGTATATTTCATACTAATTACAGCAACAATAATGATTTTCGAATTTGTAATTTTCAACTGAAATGAGATTTTATTGTTTAAATACCATTATATGTTATTTAGATGTGATGGCGCGACACTTACAAATCCAACAGGTTGGCAGAAGTAGTGTGGCAAGGAAAATCTAGAATTTGATCAGCTTTCCCCTAGCCTAGCCACCTACTGCCTATTTCCACGCGCTTGTCCCAATATGTCGAGCGATCATACCCAGTTTTTATAGTGCCTTACAACTGGCAATGATGTGGGGACATGTCAATGACACTGCGTGTTTCTAAACGAAGCGTCAAGTTCGTACTCGTGTTTTTGAAACTTCCTAGGCAAGTACCAATGTTGTGATAAATATGTGTTTCCACGGCAGGGTTAAATATACTGTAATGAGTGTTGTGATCGCTGTGTATGAAAGGGCGTGGTCGTCATTTCTGTCTATGACAGCTGCGTTGTAATCGTTATGCAGGCCAGGTGCGTGTGCGAATATTGGATGTGCAAAAGGTATATGTTTTAACCATAAACAGATGTTATGCCAACGTTAATTATTTAAATTCACGTCTATTTATCACAACATTGTACCTTTGCGCTAGGTGTTTGAAACACAGTTGTGTAACGAGATTACGTTTCTGTGATTTTAATGTCTGCCACAATCCCTACAAAATACTAAGCCCAACATGATAAATGTAAACAAATAATAAAATAAACCTAAAAACCAGTAAGAACCAATGCATGTAACTATTAGCAGAATAAACGTTACGGTAGGCCTATATGTTTGCATGTTAACCACTATCTTCTATGTTTGTCGATGCTACATACAATAAATACGCTGCACGAGTTGCATGCTTGAGTTTACTGTGTTGTTTTGTTGGGCTGCTTGTCCCTTTGTTTTAATTTTTATTCCAAATAAGGCAGCCCTTTTAACGAAATAACCCAACACATATTAATAACAACAGGTTAAATACTACTGTTGTTTCCGCCACAGTTGTAACAAACACCGTCATGGCAAAATATTAATGTTCATTATGTGTGATGTACTATATCGTGTGTAACAAATAGTTATAAATCTGACCTAAATATTGTTACAGGCCTAAATTGTGAACATTCATAGGAAATATGACAGGATTCTTTGAACAGCTGTAAAAAGCAACCAATGCATTTGATAGTTATAAAAGTAGAGGTCACATGGCAGTGTTTATATTTACGTGTAGCGTAAGGATACATAATCAGTAACCAAAAGTAGATATTTAGCAGGGCTTCACAAAAGGCCTGGGTTTATCTGAAAGCTGACACATCTCGCCCCTCACCCGTGTCGGAACCACGTTAATATTTATCCTTTACAACCAAACATTGAACAATATTATATTACATGGCAGACTGTGTAAATTTTAATCCATCCTGAGCCAATCAGGCACTGAGGTGGAGTTTAGTGATGACACCCGTCAGACCTAATGGATGGTCCTGTGTTTACCCAAACCACCCCATGGTTTCACCTATGGTTCAAATGGCAGGCTGAACTCCACTCGTTGGGACAGAGTATATCACATTTCTACAAAGGGGAATAAAATTTTATGACAGAAGGTACCACTTTTACCATGTAAAAGGGAAAATAAACATAAATGTGGACATGGACAAACATATTATAAAAGGGTTTGATTAGTCTACCTCAGATCTCTATGAGCATCTATGACAGCCTAACTTATCATATAATGACATTTACTGGTGGAGAAGTACTTCAAAGTGTTTTACACGTAAAAATGAAACACTAATTTAGTGAATTCCAAAGCAAACTTTATTGATGCTTCAATGTTTACATTGTCGATGAAAATATGTGGCCTTGCTGGAAATTGTTCTAGACAAAACTCTGTTGTGAAATAAGCTCAGAATGCATTACGTTCATGTGCCTGACGAGCGTGTCTTTGCGGTTGGTGAAGTAGGTACAGAAGAGACAGTTGAAGACAAAGGTCCGGCTACACACAGACCTCTTGTGTCGCTGCAGGTTGCTCTTCCACTGGAACGGTTTGTTGCAATGGAGACAGTGGTATGGCCCCGCTCCTGCATCTTGCACAGGGAGACCAACGCCGCTCAGCTCATCATCACTTATGGCATACATGTCCCCTATAAAGACATTTACATAAAATTTTGTCAGAATAGCGACACATTTTTTTCCCATATTTACAATAAAAATTTACGACGATTGCAAATAACACAACACAAATTCTCAATATTTCATGGGCATTATAGTATCACGTAACATTTTCAGCACAGATGACAAGTAGACAGTTGAAATAGCAATAATACATTTGCCAGAATCACAAGTGAGCACCTAACAGCTCACTTTAGAAAAAACATTTTTTTTAAACAGGAGGTGTTTACATTTTCACAATTATGACCCAGGATAAACAAGTGTCTGCTGTATAAAAAGGTTTCCCTGTATAAAACATGATAACCACCTTCCAAAACATGTCTGGTGGCTGCGATGGTGACATGCGTTGCTCAAGAACACAACAGAATAATTTCAACTGAATAATCTGTAAGTATCAGACAGAAGGAGATCTGAGACACTTCCTGATAACACAGCAGATGCCTGTGAGGTCCTGACTGCCACTACAGTTACAAATCACTTTCAGCTTCTACTGAAGGTAGGAGAGTTGAGGGAGAGGACAAGTTTCACTTTGCTACACAGTACTAGAGAATACAGAAGCAAAACAGTCGCTTACATTGCGAACTCCAGCTGTACACGCCAGTAAAATGGCATCAATAGCCAGCAGCATGTCCAAATGCCATTCTCCAATCAGCGCCTTATAACTTACTTGCCAGCATGCAACCTAGAAAATAAATAATCCTTATCACCCCACGGTGGGTAATAGAACTATAGGCTGTTCACGGTAAAATGAGCACTTTTGAAAGCACTGCTGAAGATCTACTTGTAGGCACGTTGTGTATTCTTCCGCCTTGTGTAAAATTAACATTGCCATAGGCCTCATCACTTTATTCATGCATCTGTCAGGTGACACTGTGGAAGTATTAGACAAGTAAATATGTTACAAATCTGGTAATTTTCACATATTGATGCATTAAGAAAAAAAAAAAAAAAACAGAAAGTGAAAGAAATAATTAAAGTTATCAGAAATGGTTACCCAATACTTCTTATTCAATGTTAAGATATAGCACTATTTACCCTCCATCGTTACCAACTTTACTGAGTGCATTTCACTCAGCGTGCCTTTTAAAATATATACAGGTAGGAGCAGTGACTTTTTCCTATGGTTGATTTCAAAAGTGTTCACTTTAGCGTGAACAGCCTTTAAATGCTCATTCTTAAAGCCTTGCAATGCCAATAAAAGAATGGGAATACTCTTATCAAATAATCACCACTCCATTAAAAGTGAGCCTTTTGAAAACTCTCTCATTTGGAATAATAGTTAATAAATATATTTTATTTTAGCCTTAGATGTTAACTTCCGAGTGCGGTGGAATATACACACTGTGGTTATTCCTTACATGACAATATATATTTAAAAAGGCGGCTAAAGGACGAAAATGGCTGAAAGGAAAAAGTGCTCACTTTGCTGTGAACAGCCGATACTTACCTAGTCAGTGGCTTTGCTGTGACTGTATGAGCAGGGTTTAGTTTAAGAGTCCAGGTGAAAACATATATGTATGTTAGCGCACAGAAATAACATACTATAGGTTGTTGTGCCACTTTGAAAACTTTAGCTAGAAGAGCGCATGATAAATAAACATGTGAAAGTGATGACTCACACAGTCCTCCATCCTCCCTGAATACCATGTTTTATTATCTCTGCAGCAGTGATGGGCAACAGGCAATAGCAGCTCATGTTTCACAACCAAACCCTTTCTCCCTTTGTGATTAGCAACAAGCTCTTGTAATGATAATGAGATAATTATTGATTTTGCTGTAGAATTTTTTATTATTGCAATGGACATAAGTTTAATAAGATCCATAGTTCACTCACTTGAAGATGTTGTTTGGAAAGTTGCAGCTTTCGTGCCTAGCAAACAAAATATAATACATCACAATTATCACGGAAAATTAGCTTGATTTGCAGCCATAATATATTTGAAAGATTATCGGTATTGAAATTCAATATCACAAACACTTGACATTTTATTCTAATGAAAAGTGTGAACTTGTGTTTGCAGCTCTCACATCCGTTTCGCTGAATGCACCTACAACTAGAATTGTGTGGCTAGGAGTGTCCTTTAACGCGTGACACCTCATGGCTAGCGAGCGGGATGTCACCACTTAAGAGAGTGTTTGGTGGATGCTAGATCAGGCACACCCTAGAGGTGGTGTTTAGGACTCTAGTCCTTACGTGGCACCGGAGCACGTCTGGTATACAGGTTGTGTCTAAATTCCCATTACACAATGTAAGGGCTTATAGTGGGGACCAAGGACCAAGACGGTTACGTTTTGCATAGGAACTTAGGTGCGGAAACGTACCGTTTCCCCGCGACAACCAAAACGCCACACATCACATGTTGACCTCTCCCAAGTCTGCAACATACTGTATATTGTTTTTCTTCTGGGTCCACTTACAAGAAGGGCTCGATGTGACGACCAGCGATGTCTACACAAACACGGTACCTACATACCATGTTCTGGTACACACTATCACTAATACCTGGAAGTCCAAGATCCGCCGCAGTCAATCTGCGCCAGCAGGTTCTTCCTTTGATTCCACAGGGGTCTCGTAAATGACGTCCTTCATGTGGCCCCACAGAAATTAGTTTAGCGGAGTCCAGTCGGGTGAACGTGCAGGCCATGCAATCGGACCACCTTGACCTATCGACCCCACTGCTTGGCCTGCACATTCACCCGACTTGACCCCTGTGGAATCAGAAGAAGACCTGCTGGCATGGATTATGGCTGCGGTGGATCTTGGACTTCCAGGTATTGGTGATTGTGTGTACCAGAACATGATATGTAGATACCGAGTTTGTGTAGACATCGCTGGTCGTCACATCAAGCCCTTCTTGTAAGTGGACCTAGAAGAAAAACAACATACAGTATGTTGCAGACTTGGGAGAGGTCAACATATGATGTGTGGCATTTTGGTTGTCGCGGGGAAACGGTACGTTACCGCACCTAAGTTCCTATGCAAAACGTAACTGTCTTGGTCCCCACTACAAGCCCTTACATTGTGTAATGGGAATTTAGACACACCCTGAATAGCACGAGCCTGGTATATTGCAGCAGGGCACAAAGTTTGGTACTGGAAGTACCACTTTACGCTTCGGTGGATTTGCTCTAGCAGTTATACCTGGGCGACACGTAACCTGTGGAGACTGCCTGACTGATGATGGTTCTGTCATGGGCAAGATAGAACTTGGCAGACTGGTAGGCAGGTGCTCACTGGGGTGTGTGGTTGCTGGTGTGGGCTCTGCTATGTGTATCCCCCAAAAGCATGGGTTGGCGATCCCATAGGATTTGTCTTATCCACACAAATAGGCAGTGAACACGGGGTGTGTTTCCTCCTTGAGGTGGATGGGTGCTGTGAAGAGCTCTGTGGAAATCTCCAGCGTGATTGGTCTTTGCAGGTAACGTAACGCTTGAGCCCGCTCCCTCGGTGGGAGGTGCGCGAGTACGCCAAGTAAAAGGTTAAGTTCCAGTTGATGCAGGGAGGCAACATGTTTAACCCTCTCTCGGACACCACTCCGACGGGAGTAGGGCATGAGGATAGAATCACTGCAATCAAGCCCGTGGAAGAGGAGCGGGTGAAGTGTTGTCCTATACGGGTGTAAAATCACGTACTGTGTCTGCCAACCGAGTGCGGTATCCCTATCCCAGTATTCAAAGCAAGAAGAGCAGTGAATACTGAGAGTCAGGTCTCTCTGACAGACAGTTCCAACATGGGGATGAGTGTCTCGGGAGGATCAGTCTTCCCAATTTGGGGAATATACCTTCCGGCGCAAGGAGTGCTGTGAAGAGGGTAAGCATCAAGCCGACAAGCTGACCTCAGGAAACTGAGTACCTAGTGTAGGGACTCTACTGTTCTGTACACCGTGGTGCACAGAAAGGGTGGCTGTCCAGAATGCGTGTGGGAACTCTACTGGTGTATGGCAGTTTTGAGTAAATCCTCCAGTCACCTGCTATCCCTCAGATGGGCCTGATGGTCAACTGGGAGAGGTATAACACTATGGGAATGATACCCTTGAGTTGATTAAATATCTGTTTATTCCAGTGGCGGAAATAAACAGGGTGGTGTCGCACTACCTCTTAACGTCAGCAGGAGCTTACGGAAGCTCACCTACACTGAGACAGGTAAAGGTGACCTCTTCCTAGGCTAACAATGGCAGGGTAGTCAAGTGTTATAATAACTTAAACTGGACTACTCAACTAAGTTGTCCTAAAGGGGCCGGCAAGTGTTCTCATGTTTGACAACGTAGACAGTGATAGGAGTCTTCGGCAAAGCATGCAATGAAGACAAGGCAAGGTGTTGGTAGGAGTCTTCTGCATCTGAATGCGGTGAAGACAAGGTAGTAGGAGATGGTCTTCAGCAAAAGGAGTGCGGTGAGAACCAGGAAGCTGATGGTTCCTTCGGTACAAGCGTGCGGTGCAGGAACAGGACAGACTGGTGTTACGAGAGTAGTGGCCTGCTATTTATACTCTGGCCGGCACACCCTGGTTGGAGTTGTGGAGGGGGTAAGTGTGGCATAGAACCTCTTAGCGTGTGACATCAGTGGTTGGTGCTGGTTCCAAATGCTTGACTCTGTGATCATACTAGTGGTGCCATCTGACTGTGTGCTGGAGTATTTGAATGATCTCGGTGCATAGATTCAGTGGCTCGACCGGTGAATAATACAATCTGGTGTGGAGCGTCCATCCTTTGCCTTGGGTAGACAGTACAATTCTTGACATCTTGTGAAGCGTGGCAACAATCAAATTCCATAGAATCGAGCGGCAAAGGCATGCACACTGATGAGTTGACGTCGGTTATTCATTGCTGAAAAGGCATCATGCGTCAACTTAGAAGCACGACATAAAACGTTGGAGCATTGTTTGTTATAGATGGGGCATTCTGTTTAACATCTTTAATAATATATTATTCGTGGTTCTTGTGAAATAGCAATTCTGGGAAATTGTTAGAGAGCACATTTTCATTCATAATAATAAAGTACTTTGCTAATAAGAGTTGCATTAGTTTTTCTAAAAGGTGAGATAGGGTAGTTTACAGTTCGTACAGTCAATGAGGCTATTTATAAATTAACCGCGATACCAAGTACACATAGATGACAATATATCACATTAACATAAATATTATTTGCAGCAAAAATAATTTTATTTCAAAACGATGCATGGTTTTAATCAATTTATTTTCGCCTAGTAACTGGAGTGAGAGGGGATGCACAAAACACAAAATGCCAAGTCGCCCTCACAAAGGCTTGGTGAATAAATGCAAAATTGAAATAATTAGCAAGCACAATCACTGCACATGGATAAATGTTAGGTTAACAATATAAACAGAGCTCACAGAAAATATAAAACTTTGGGAATTTGTTTGTATATTAGTATTTTAAACATAAAAAATGATTTATTTCAAGGGAGTGGCTTCCAAAACATGCTGCACATGCTGGCAAACAGATGGCATCAGTCACCTATTCCACTACCATATCACAAGAGAACATACTTTTAAAAGCAATTTTTTTCATCTCAAAGAGGGCCAAAATGACTCGAGTTTGAGATATATTGCATCAATTTAATGTAGCATTGAATAAAAATAATATGCCATTAATAACTTTTTTTTGTTTTCACACAATAATAGATTGAATATGGAATATCACATGCTGAAAATTACAGTACACTATGATAGTGAAACTTATTATCGCTTGCTAAAAATTTTGTGACAAACCGGTGTATGTAACTTTGCATTGATGCCGACCTCACTGTCCCGCTTGGCAGGCAGCTCACTGCTGCTCTGCTCGTGTACCAACCACGTATGGCCGTGCATTCAGTGTACGGGTCACACAGGTCGTTCATGCGAGAACGTGTTAGTGAACCATTCCATGACCCGCCAGATCATGTAACGAAAAGTAAACTCAGCCCAATGTGTGTTTACAGTGGTAAAATAATGTCTTCCCCTTAAAGCAGAGCCTAATTCTAAAAAGGGAAAGTGTTATCTCCCTGTTGCTCCCCTTAAGTGAGGCGTAAATAGACTGTGAGAGCTATGCCACATGGGTTACGTTTGATTACTACACAAGAACTTGTGATGCACATAAATAATAATAAATTTTTCTAGTGTTTGTGTCATACTTGTTTTGTTTTAAAAGAGCATATTTCATTTTCTCAGTTTTGTTAAGAAGTCACGTAAAATATACTGGAAGTTCCAGCGTCTGCCATGCCATGTGCCTGAAATAAAATTCTTTCATTTCATATTAAATTATTTCCATTTTTAATAAAAGGGTTTTAAATGTATGTATTCATGTAAAATGTATTGTATTATTTTTCCACACAAATGAAAATACGAACTCTGAACAGTAAATAATTAACTTTGACATGTGCTCCTATCTCGGTGATAGGTGGTTAGGGCGCTCACTACCCTCACGAGTTCCTCAAGCAATCCTGCCGCGGCTTATTAGAAATTGTACTGGCCCGGTGGATCATGGTAGGTTCTGTAGGGGGCCGCTTAGTAGGGGGGATACCGTCGGATGAGAGGGGAATCAAACTCCAGATTGAGGTGAACCAAGATTGTTTCCCTTCCTGGGAGTTGGACCTTCCTCACTACAAGGGCTGCCAAGATTCAGGACGCCAGCTGTCCTGGGGGTATGAGGGTGATGTGAGGGTGTTTAAATGCTAGTGGTGGTGGGGGTGAGCGATCTGGCAATAGAGACCGGGGTTACCCGCATTGGTTTCGTAGGTTGGCGTGCGGGAATGTAGTTTGCCAGAGAAGAGACTACATGGTACTTGGGGATGACCTTCGGTGGGAGTCGAACCTGGATAGTCTTTCCCGAAGCCAACTTTATCAAACACGAAATGGGTAGATCTGCCTTCTGAACTACCTTACGCAGGGCTGCGATGGTAATAAGCTGTGGGGTTACCGGCCGAGGGGGACATGTAGGTTCTGGTTCTATTTCCCGGCCAACAAGCACGTAATAAATGGTCTAATGGTGATGTTTGATCAAGAGGGATAAACTGCGAGATAGGTCGAGGTGTGTATTCGGTTTGCGAAATTTGGTGTGTGACCTAACTCGAGATTTCTGTGTCCACCTCCAAATTAATTTGCCTGTGCAAGGCATGTCGCTCTTGGCATCGGGCATGGCTCTTAAACACCTTTCTTAGTGTGCATTTGGTACAGCCTTCTGACCTTTCCGCTGACGTGCAGTCATGGGAGTGTGTCTTAAGCAGTCACACCCAAGGCCCTAGACGTATAGATAGGCAGTCTGGTATTAGGATGTCTCCGAGGGTAGATGAGGAAGTACCAGAAACCCAGGAGCAGCAGTGTGTCTTTCCGGACTTAAAGCGTTCTGCACGCTCCATCTCCTGTGAAGTTCGGCACACCTCACGTCTAGTCCTCAGCAGGATATTTCTATTGCATAGATAGTACTCACACAACAACTAGTACAATATTTGAACTGGGATCTAAAATTAAAATTATGTTAAGCCACAAATTCACTTTTCATGTGATATTTATTACTATAATGGAAAATGGGAAAGTCCCAGCCGACATATACAAATTGAATTAACTTGCTAAAATATTGAATAGAATATGTTACGTAATGGAACAGGCGAAGGTGAGCATGGAAAATAATTAATAGTAAAAAAACATCAAAATTTATTCTACATTCAATTACTCAATTAACAGCGCCGCCACTGCTAAGGGTGTTGTCCAGAAGGGCACTAGTGTCGCTGCGACCTGCTACCGCGGGAGTCAAGGAATCTGACTGGGGTAGAGGGTTGCAGGGTAGAGGGCGTTGGATTAAATCTCGAGAGAGAGAGCTGCCCTTGCAGTCAGCTGGTGTGGACGAGTCTTCGCAAGCTGCAGGGGTTGCACTGCCTTCACAAGCAGCTGGAGTGCTGCCTTCTCAAGCTGCTGGGCTGGTGCTGCCTTCTCAAGCTGCTGGGCAGGAGTCGAAGCAATTCACAGACTGAGGAGAGGAGAGAGTTCTTCGCAGACCAGGGAGTGCTCACTGACCTATGCGGCCGGTGAGCCCTGCGTCTCTGCTTGGGGGTGCTAGCGGACTTCTTATCTCCCTGCATGGAGGTGACGACAAATTTAAACACCTCATCCTGAGGCTGGCGAGATGTGATGTCACAAGGCAGCAGAGGTGCTGCTATCTCGTGTTGTCACTGGAACTTCTTTTACAGTTAAATGTAGTGTAGTGGTTCGTCAAAAATATTTTATTTATTCTGGGTGGGCCGTACATTTCATAATTAATCGTGTTAATCACCTTTACATACCAGACTGTCCAACATTTCTCTTTGCTCGTTACGTGAAATTACTTGACGACTGTTTATGACTTGCCCCGAGCTCTCGCCAGCTCGTGATGGGGAGAAGTCGCCCGTAGAGATGCAAGCACGCTGCGCAGCATGTTGGCATGCGTCAACTTTATATGGAAGAATTGTTCTGCTAATTCCTCCAGTGTTCATTTTGTGTTTTTGAGTGTTTTCCTATGTACATTTGTTCAAGTGTATGTATAATGTAATTTCCCTCATGGTGTTGGCGGAAAATCTTGGGGAGGTAGCCGGATGTCTGTGCATCCATCTTCTGTCTAGACCTGTGGGCCGAGAATATATCTGTGTCGCGCATCACGGCAGCCTTCATCTGTTTTAACCAACCATGTGGGTACAATAGTAAGTCTTTAGTGTACCAAAACTGTTTCAATTATTTTTGTTCCTCCTGCGCACATATCCTCTTATCCGTCAGACTCGCGGCACCAGACAGTTTAACACATTTAAAGTTACCAGGCGCTTAACAGTGCTTTTTGCCGCTTCGGCCTATGGCAGGCCCAAATGCCATGCCCGCTTCAGACAAGGATCAGTGTGTATTGTACTAGTGAATGTAACCTCTTTCCATCAATATACAGCTGCAGAATAGCTGAGTCTTAATATAATGTGTAGTACACTTTGTACCTTCGGTATCTGGCCCACTCCAGAAACCACGTGCTCAATTTATGGACTGTGAAAATGTGCAATCTGTACTCTTTTCTCAATTTCTTTCATTAATGTGTGCTTGTGAGGGGACTACCACATGGCTGTCGACCTGCTACCACCCGAAGAAATAGTCTCCATGTGCTCATCTGTGTTCTAAATGAGCTGGCGCCCTTCTGACATTAAGAACTCATTGAGATATTTTTTATTAAATTTATCGCCATGAACCAGGGTTTCTCTCAAATCCGGCGTACTCCGCCCCTCATCAGCAACCAAGTCACAGTAGTATTTATAGTTGTGCAACAAAATTGTATTCTGAAAAGTCTGCACATTAAATAATTTTTTATATATTTTTGGTAGATCATCTGGGTTTCTTGCAAAAAGCGACTAAAAACAAATGCAGCGTTCTACATTGCGCACTATTTAAACATTTCCATTTTTCAGTGACAAGAGGTTATTTATATTTACGTGACATCATTTCATTCAATAGATGGTTACATTTTAAATTACGTTCATATATCATTTAATTTCATTTTTATGCCAAAGGTAATTAAATAGACATAATTCGTTTGGTAAAACTTTGCACCCTTAATGTTTTTAAAATTTTTGATATTAAAGGAAAAGTAAATATAAGATTATTGGGTATAGTTTTATTCAAAAGACTCAGCCTATTAAAAAAAAAAAAAATATTTTACTTAAAAAATGAGCTTGTTTTATGCAAGTGACAATTAAACATTAATTTTAAGAAAAAATGCTCTTAAAAAATAATTTTTAATATTTTAGGGGTCAAAATTGGTTCTTTTTTGATTTTGAGAGAAAAGCAATCTAACAACAATATTCTGGGGAACCATGGACACTTGTAAAATGGGGGTTCTACTGCAATTAATAATAGTTTCTTGTCACTGCACTTAAACACGTAGCAGTAACATGGTTGATTACAAAATTGAAGTTCCTTTTATGCAGTTCAGTTCAACTCTGTCAGTAACGCTGCTGGTTTGTAATGACAATGTATTGATATAACACAGCTTACTTCTCAAATTTTAAAGTTGGAATAATTCTAAGGTTAATTTTATGCCTGTTTCATTTTCACAACGGGGCAAAGTTCAAAGTTTGCATGGCTGTCATTGCCTTTGTATACTTATACAAAGGTTTGGCTTATAAAGTCGAATTCAAAAAGTGAAAAATGATGGTTTTCGTGTAAGAAGCTACATCTTTGTATTAAAATTTTTCCCATGATTTCAGTGATGAATTAGTCAACTCTGATTTCCAGTGCCATCACCTGAGGGTTTGCCTGCTCATTCAAACAAGTAAATACATTGTGTCGTCAGCAGTGGATCTAGACTTTCAATTTGGGGGGCTCACTTCTTCATCTTGCAAATGCATGCCTAGACTTCTGGTTAATGACATGTTTGGGGGGGGGGGGGTGTAGGTACTCTCATCATAATTTTAGGAAACAATATTAAATTAATTAAATAAAAAATTAATTCTGATATTAGCGATGGGCGAGTTTAATTTTTACACTCAGATTTCGGTCAAGTCATGTTGTATGCAACTTGAGTCGTGTCAAGTCAAGTCCAACGTAAAATTTTAGAGTTAAAATAGAGTTTGCATCATAGAAGTAAATGTGTACCTATGTACATGGGTATACACCTGCTCCTTATAACTTCCTCCACCTGTTATAGTCACAGTTTACCAAGAATAAAAGTTTGCGACTAGATCCTATCAATAAAAATATTCTTTTGCCTGGTTAAGTGATTCACAGAACTGATATTTCCCTCCCGCTGAGTGAATAACTACAGTAGGTAGGAAAGGAATAGTAATATCAACAACATGATAAGAATGGGAACATAAAGATAACAGTTACAAGAGTGTAGTAAGGAGGGTAGCTTTCAGATAGGTTCGTCAGCATGTCACCCAATGAGAAGAAAAGCAGTTTCTGATACACACGTTTTTAAAACAGTAATTACAAGTGAAAAATAATGGCAAGTGTACTGTGTAGCTATGCATTATTTCTGCTGAAGGTGGGGTGTCATGACATAAAGAAGCATTTCATGTTTAAATACACTGTATAGTTGTACATATTTGTGTCATGCTGAGACTGTACTTGTCAACTCTGACAGTTTCTAGTCATGTTATCTGTCACCCAGCACGGCAGTGCCACACAGGCGGCAAGAGGAAGCGACGTATCATGCATCATGGGTTTTACCACAGATGAACATCACAAACAACCACAGAGTGTCAATGCATGTAGCTGAGTTGATATCATCCCAAAGAAAATTCAGGCTTTTACCAAAGTAAAATGATTGATTCGCAAGACATGGAAAGTGACTGTTAGGTGAAAATATTTATTTGGTTATACCATAAAAGCACAGTATCTCGATTTGCACATTCAGTAGCTTAATGCCTACTGGAAAAAAACTTGATTTGCATGACGAGTCAATCTTTGTTAGTTCAAATAGACTACACTCAATTTTATGAGTCTCAACTCATCACTACTGATAACGATGTTATTTCACATTTTGGTTTTAACACACTCACACGACAGATTCATGTGAATGTGAGGGCATTGGGCAGTCATGTCTTCTGCGATCCTCCTCTGGATTTGCCCCTACACATTGTAATGCATGCATATGTAGTCCCTCAGCTCTCAGGACTTCGCTGTTAAGAGCCACCCAAAACTCTTCAGTCGCTCACTCACATGTTCCCGATGCCAATTGTGAACCAGGACTGCTGTGTCGGGTTTCAATCAAGAAACTGGCAGATGGGATGGAGTAATTAACCGTATCTCTGGAAGGGTTAGCATATATATGACAAATACGTAGGTCTTAACATCTCGTCAACAGTGAGGACATCGGAGATGGAGCTAAACTGTTAAGAAAAGCAGGAGGAACAGGAAAGTGATTGTCCATAGCCTGAAGTAAGGAACTATTGTGGCATTTGAGTGGAGTGATCTGAAGGAAGTGGGGGAAAACTGTAACAGGATGGCTGAGCTGGTATTCGAACCCAGGTCCTCCCATTGTGAGTTTGAAGGTTTACCACTGCAACACCTCTCTCGGTCAGCATGGATGAGTTGCCAAGGTTGGTACCTAGAAGTTTTGAGGGAATACTTGTGCACCCAGTCAGTTTGTAGGGCGAGACAAAGTGGGGGAAGACAGGAAGTGGCATTAACGTGTGGCTAGGATTGGGAATACACTGAGAAAATTCTCTAGAGATATGAAGTATGGGTTCTTCCCCTCTCATACAAGCATCAGATATGAAAAAAAGAAAAACCTTATTTTGTAAGCTGAGTAAGTTCGTATGTAGAACTGACATGTGTTTTGAGGTCTAAACATAAATTTGGCAGAGATCTGTGTCTCCCTTGTGAATTTCTCCAAAAACACACCTGTGCTTCCCTGAAACAGTATTGTTATCAGTGAATTTCTTGCATGAGTCACCTGCATTTTTTTCCTACTGAGTGGAGTCCCAGGGATCTCCAATCAGACATACCCCAAGAGTTTGGGCCTTCAAACATTGCACCAGTGCGAATGTGACATACTTTATCTTGAGTCACTTCCAGTTGGCCAACGATTAAGGTCAGGCTGAACTGCATTTGTTGGGACGGAGTACATCGCATTTCTACAAAAGTGGATTTAATGTTACAGCTGATGCCATTACCATTGACAATTAATAGAAGGAAGGTAAAATAAACATGGATTAGCATATTGTATAAGCTGTTCATGGTAAAATCTCTTGTATGAACGTTGCATATTCCTCCGCCTTATGAAAAATAAACATTGCCATGGGCCTCATCACTTTATTTGAGAGTTGGTCAAGTGAAATTGTACAATTATTATGAAAGGAAATGCAGTAGAATCCCGCTGTAGTGAGCACGGTAACTGCAAGAACATGGTTATAATTAAGTCTTTTTGATGAACCGTTGACGCCGTCGGGTGAGACACGAGATGATTATGATACACTTTTTACCTGGTAGATGGGCGCCAGCAGTGGTTCCTACACCCGTGCGTACTTACAAAACACTAACACTAAACATTGCACTTCAACACACTAGGAGAAAACTGGGCGCTGATGCTACAAAAATACATACTGTTCACTGTATAACAAGTTGTGGTATGTGCTCTTGCTGCAGTCCTCAGCAAACACCAATTAACTAGCTAAGCATGAGTTGGAGACTCTGATGACTCTTGACTTAAATAATCATTAAAACTTTGTTGATAAAATGAGTGACAACAGTAAATAAGTAAGCAATGACGTTAATGTTCATTGGAGATTTATTGTCATCTCTGCAAAACAAACAATTGACACTCACAGATGACAAACAAAAAATATAAAAGAACAAGACAGAATGGCAGCCTTCATAAAACAAAACTTCTCACTTCAAGAATATATATAGTTACGAAGACAGGACTCCTCGCTCCGAAGGAAAATAAAGTTAACAGATATTTGAAATGTCTGAAATACAAAAGAAGGTTAAAGTTGTGGGTGCTGGTAGATGCGAGTCATGTGATCACTCGTTGCATGCTGTCCAATTGATAGCTGACAGACGATTGTGCTGCGACGAACTGTTGTGGTGTGATGTGATACCCTAGAAAGGTCGTACTTCCCTATATATTGATCGAAAGTTTCCTCATTGAAATGTGGTCCAATCATTGCATCGCTGGGTGCGGTATTTTCCTGAATTTAGGCATAGGTCTAGAAATCAAAGTATTGTTTCGGTCCAATCATTGCATCGCTGGGTGCGGTATTTTCCTGAATTTAGGCGTAGCTCTAGAAATCAAAGTATTGTTTCCGAGCAGTAGGTCACATCAGCTAAGGGTGACCTCTGTTATTTTCCTTGTTTCACTATGTCGTGCAATGTGACTGCGACGTGCCTAGTTTACTAACCCAGTGAAAAGGAAAAGATGCGCTATCATCCAATGATGTCTGTTACTACTGATGAAATATGGACAGAAAAATAATAAATTTGGGAAAACAAAAATATATATAATATAAACAAGTTATCATTGCCACTACCTTTCAAATATTGAATCAATTATTATCCTTGACTGCAATACAAAAAATTTAAATACTTCCCGAATATACAAATTATAAATATATATCTGAAATGCTACAACTGGAAAGATTTTGTTTATTGATGCAAATTACATCTCGGGCAAAAATGAATTCTTTATGGTTAACAACTCGAACACGACTAGCCAGTTTGGTGGGTGATTCCCCCGGAATGTTACTCAACTTGCACACTCCTAGATGGATGATCCTCCACGGTGCATGAGAACACAGCCGCTATGATGGACTATAGATTTTGCCCAGAGACAGGACACTAACATGTGTGCTTATCTTCGCCAATAGCACCTACTCATTGGGACACGTCCCTGAATCACATGATGTGTGGCGATGGTCAATATACATAGCGGGTTAGGACAGAAAATAAATATGTCATACAAAAATACATAAATATCACTTGATGAACATGAGGCACAATATACACAAGCAGAATAAACAAGCAGATGCGTGAAAGTAGCTTTATATGGTATAGGTGCCGCTGGGTGAAGTTCTTAGCGGACTACATGTGCGGATGTAAAACACATTATTTTACGTGAAAATTGGTGAATTGTTACCGGCCACAATAACGACGGTATTCAGAAAAATGTTCCTGTTAGTAAACAAGCATATAAAAGCTCGTAACGTGTGCGCGGACGGAGGGAAAATCCGAACATATGAAATGACTGCGTGGTCATACTGTTGTGGCTGGCTTCTGTAAGGGTTGCCAAGCTGCGAGTTGAGGCAAGGCACAGAGCAACCTCGGCCAACCGAGCCCTTATTTGTAGAAAAACAAATTCCGGGGGAATGAGCGCGAGGTCAGGAAGGACGTATATAAGCCTGGAGCAATGGCAGCTCTGGCGACCATCTTGCCAGCGATGCCAGAGGTTCTGCCCATGACCTGCTGGATGAGAGGACCACCTCCTGTGGTCCTGCTTCAGCCCCGACAAACCCGCCGTGGAGAGAGCTTCCTCGAGATATCGTCACCTTAAGGATTAGTCACCCTTTCAAATGGGGGCAACTCAAGTGGGAGTGTTGGTCCTTGCTCTCCACACTGTTAGCCACCACTGGCATGCAATTGTACAAGACCCACACCGGGGCTTATTTTAAACAGCAAACGCCAGACACCCAGTAGGATGAGACAATTTTATTGGTGTACACCATCCCACTGCACCAACCGGCTATGCGAAGCAACATCGACGTGTGGTACCATCAAGCTTGCACCACCAGGAACAACACAGTTTGCAAGAATGCAGACACGCTGCGCCAATTCTTTCACGATACGTCTGCTAATACTGTACAAGAATTCATGTCAGAAATTGCTATGTCTAATAAATTAAAGTGAGGAATCACATTCCTAGAGGATGTCGCAACACCATGTTGCGACATTCTCACAACTTGACACCTCAAATACCTTCTGATTAATGAGGAAACCCTTGCTCTGCAAATTAGTGACTTAGAAAGTAACGTAATCACTTCCAACAAAAATCTAAATATCACCATCCACAATGTGACGCAAATTAAAAATCAAGTGGAGAACAATATTAACTCACTTACTAAAGATATAAGTTCAATGTCACACCTAGTAAGCGATAAAAACAGAGAAATAGAATCTTCCCTTATAGTATGGTGCTGCAACTCATAAACAACATTTTTAATGAACTCAGAATTAACTTCTTCATTCAGCAATGTCAGCACAAATTTTTACTGCTACAAGCAGTATCTAAGGAGGTACTACGGGGTGACATTTCCCAATTACAGGAACAAGTTTATGGCCTTGGTTTAAATTAAACATTCCAATTAAAAATATTTTTAAATATTATACGCTATCCCTAACTGAATGCATGCCGTCACCCAAGCAAATGATGATCAAGATTCAAGTTCCCATACAAAACACCAAAAGTTCACGGCAATTCTTCAGGACCTCAAAAGTTCCTTATAGGTTCAACAATAAATCTTGCACGGTGGGCGCCCCAAACAATATAGTTGCCATTGATGTACATATATGAGACAAGAGAACTTTATGACACCCCCGAACAAGCTCAAGGTATATATATTCCTCTCTAAGCAAATTGTTGATAATCCACAATCAATTGTTTAAAGGCCACAATCTATCTTAATGATATTAAGGGCTTATTTAAATATTGCAGATTTCAATGCGAGACTGGTAACGCATTGTCAGTTCAAGCCATTGAACATTGTCAGTTCAAGCCATTGAACCGCATCAGTGTGTAGTAATCACCACTCCAGGTAATTTAGTACTCAGGTGTATTGATCAAAATTTAAGCAAGTAAATTCACTATGGAAAGGTAGGGTCAATAGAAATTCATATACCTTGTGGTTGCCAATCGACTTTCAATCAAATCACACTAATTAAAGCAACTCATGTTTGTGACATCAAAAGCCTCAAATTAGCTATTACTCACACCATTCTCCCTGTGCAATAGCTCCATAATGACTTTGAAGTGCAACAACTCAAAGCTAGTGAAGGGATTTCCTTCTACTCTGTTAATACTGAATGGAAAATCGAGTGCGCAGAACTTCCTACCGTACAGTATATAGAAAACAGATCATCATTTTGACAAATTGACGTATTTCCCCTCTTAACGCAGGAACATTACAATTACATTAGTTTTTCAACCATTGTAATCCTTATTCTCGCTCTTGCAGCAATATATTACAAGCTAATTAGAATAGCTGTCTTAATAAACCTCTTGGCTCAGGCGGCATAACTAGACTATGAAGTAAATAAGAGGCAGACATGTGTCCTGTAAAGTGATAGTGTTCATAAAGCAATGGGTATCTATAAATATAAAGAGCTGAATTACAATTAGGTAGCAATCAATACATTGTAATACAAATGTAGCAGTACCTTACATAAAGGTTAAGACAGAACAAGAGGGCCTAGTATAAAATCACTGTTAGCAGCATATAGTTTATATGACAAGTCCAAGAATAATGCCTGGAATATACATAGTAAACTGCAAATTGATAAGTCACTGACAATACAGAAAGTAAAGGCATTCACATGAATTCCACACTGGGGGATAACAATTCTCCTTAGATTATTTCCTTTGCCATGAGAACAGCTGGGCTACATTGTAGAGTAATAACAACTTTGAAAGATAATGCCTCCCCAGTCAGTGCATGCATACAGCGGTACCTAGGAACAGGCATTAAAAGTGCAGCGGCCAACGTTGCAATTGCGGCACGATTAAAGCACAACTTGACTGCATGCAGTGCTGTGTTTTTAAAAAAATCGTATACCCTGCGGTTGGCGAGGGATTACTTACAGTAGAAACCCATTTTATGTTTATATGCACATGTCTTGGCAATTCCTTGTATAATTCATGCACCCTAATTTTTTACATTAAAATTCTGTAAAAAAGGTGCGCGAATTATGCCAGTAAACACAATATTTGGTTTGAGGCGGTCGTGCGGATCTGTGACAGGTGAGTTATCGCTTGCAGCGCAGTGCTTTGGCAGTCGAGTAAGCGATAATGGGAAATGCTGCGTAGGACGAGCAACTGATTGCAGGATGAGCGGCTATAATTACGTGGCGCGGTAAGATTTTCCACTAATTTTCACACAATCAGTTATCATATAACAGGATATTTTTACATTATGGTGGTTTGAACACAATTTAAAAACAATTTTAGAGCCATTTTTATGTAGTACTGGGGATCCAAATTGGTCTAATTTGGAAACAGCAAGGACACTCTTATAGCGAGGATCGAACTTGGAACCGTGACATCTAGGTATAACAGGACTCTACTGTACTTTATAGATCTGATAATTTTTACTCTTATTTGCATTTAAAAAAAAAAGAAAGAGAAATAAATAATTTCAAGCTATCACAAATAGTTATCTAAAACTTTTTATTCAACATTAAGATATAGAACTACTTACCATCCATCGTTACCATCATTACTAGACGAATAACACTCATTGCGCCCACTAAATTATATGCATTCAGGGGCAGTGACTTTTTCTAAGGTTCATTTCTAAAGTGCTCACTTTATCATGAACAGCCTTTACAAGGGATTGATTAGCCTACTTAGGATCTCTATGAGCAAGTAGGCAGCCTAACATAATATTAAAAACTCTGAAGTGATTTCTGCATCAAGTGAGTGAAACACCTCAGTCTATACAGTTCATAAGATGCCATTAGCTGGTTCAGAAGCACTTTAAACAGTTTTACAGGTAGAAAGAAATAAAACATCAAAATTAGTGAATTCAAAACCAAACTTTATTAATACCTCAAAGTTCATACACTACTAACCCAACTTTATTAATACCTCAAAGCTTATAAAATATGTTAAACAAAGATAGTAAAATATGTGACCTTGCTATAAATTGTTTAGACGAAGTTGTGTTGTGAAGCGAGCTCTGAATGTCTAATGTTTATGTGCCTGATGAGTGTGTCTTTACGGCTTGTGACGTAGCTACAGTATTGACAGCTAAACTTGAACATCAGGCCGCACACAGACGTCTTGTGTCTCACAAGGCTGCGCTTCCATCGGAACTGTTTGCCGCACATGAGGCAGTGGTACGGCCCCGCTATGACATCCTGAGCTGGGAAATCCACATAACTCTGCTCATCAGCATCAATAGTAAACTCGTCCCCTGGAAAAATAATCACGTAAAATTTTCTCAGAATAAACACAATACATTTTCACTATACTTACAGTACAATCTATACTGATCTAACCATTGACAATAACACTACGATAAATTCTCAATGTTTCATAGGCATACGAAATTATAGCTTCTCGTAACATTTTAAGCACATATTTCAAGGAAAGTCAGCTGGGATAATGACAATACAGTAGGCAGAATAACATGTTCACACCTGGTAGCTAACTTTAGAAAAAAAGAGTTCATGCAACAGGAGATGTTATAGTGACAAATATATTTTCACAGTTTTGACCCCAGGATACATAAGTGCCTCCCGTTTAAAAAGATTTCCCTGCATTAAGCATGATAACCACCTTACCAACATTAAAGCATGTCTGGTGGATGTTGTGTTCACATGTACTGCTCAGGAACACAACACAATATATTCATCTGGAGAATCTGTACATCATATTGACGGAGATGTGTGACACTACCTGATAACACAGGAGATGACTGTGAGGTTCAGACTGTCACTACTATTACCAATCACCTTCAGCCTCCATGTCAACGAGGCATAGAGGAGGGACAAGTTTCACTTTGCTGCACGGTACTTGAGATTACAAATGTGAAACAGTAACAGAAACTCCAATAAGCATGTTGTAACTTACTCGCCAGCAGGCAAACTGGTCAATATGTAATCCTTAGCAGCCAGCTGTAGAAAGCCTGACTTTTATTCCTAAAGCATTGTAGTGTCAATAAGATAATGGGAATACCCACATTAAATGAATCACAGCTCCATTTTGTCTCTGGGTTCTTATATAATCAGTGACTTTGCTATAAGGTTACCATATGTCTTCATTTTCCCGGATATGTCCTCCTTTTGAGGACTTGTAAATTGTCCGAACTGAATTAGCAAAAAAAAATGGAAATGTCCTATTTTATCATAAAAGAGAAAGGCAGCAAAATTCTACTATTTCTTGTGGGGTTTTGATATCTCGTTTAACAATTAGTAACAATGCCAACAAACTTCCTGCAAAAGTCCAAACTTTTTTGGACAATATTACACGATTATTCTGTCTTTATCAACAATCATATTTTTCCCTGTTTGCTTTTTTCACATGTCAAAGTTAAAACATACCTAAGCTGTACAAAATTGTATGAATATTCACTAGGAAATAGAAACCCGTTAGCACTAATTTCATTGGAAAAGAAATACCACCAAAATGTATCTGAGCCTGAGCTCTTTGAAATTTTTTAATGGTATATTAACAAAAAGTAAGGCTACATGAAAAAAAATTTGTTGTAGGTACAATTTAGCATGTAATATATTTTTAACTGATCTACAACATGATAAACTAATTTTGTATATTTCCGTTTTAAAATTATGTCTCCTCCATCTTCGTATCAGTTTCT
This sequence comes from Dryococelus australis, assembly GCA_029891345.1. Taxonomy (NCBI): domain Eukaryota; kingdom Metazoa; phylum Arthropoda; class Insecta; order Phasmatodea; family Phasmatidae; genus Dryococelus; species Dryococelus australis. The sequence goes on from CM056993.1 coordinate 14,684,709, forward strand.
TGCACGTGTATTCTTTTTTTAATGCTAGATACTTGAACATGTCCTGTTTTTCAATAACACACATCTGGTAACCCTACTTTGCTATGACTGTATGAGCAGGCCTTAGTTAAATACACACTGTGAAAGTTTATCATGCAAAAATGGTATACAAGCCAGAGGAAAACATATCATTGTTGCCGGTGAAAAATCTCCTATGTGCAAAATACAAAACTTTTCAAGAAAGTGAAAGTATGTATTCATGTAATATTGTTAGTGTTTGGGGTATTAATTATCACAGAGCTATATGCACATAATTGTTTTTTATTAGTCTGTTCACTTCTAGTATAATTATATATACATTTATTATTAAGACGTTACTTTTATTACAATGAATGACACACAGTAGGTTTTGACTGCTCTGAAATAGCACATAGGAGGGTTTAGTAAAATAATATTTAGCCTATTAATTTTACCATCATAAATACAGCTTTATAGAAATATATAATAAAACAAAAATTCACAATTAATTTAGCTTTTTCTCTTATGTCATTAATGAAAAATTACTTCAGAAATGTTTTGTCTGCACACATTAATGTTACTTTTTAACCTTGTCTGGCTTTACTAAGAGCATTTTCATAAAATTCGTGACGGTCTCGTATAAACAGCTTCAGTTCCTGTAGGTGCTTGAACTTTGACAGATTGATGGGCAGAGCTGCACTAAACAAATGGGTTGGTTCTACTAAAGAACTCTGCATTTTTCTCTGTGGCAGTGATTCACACTCAGCTGTATGTACTGTTTGTCATCCGGATCAAATCTTTATGATTGCAACAAGCTTTCATTTGTCTTGCATCTTTTCTTATTACTTTGGAACCTTTATTCAATCCCGAATATGACGTTACAAGTGTTCTACGTAAATAGGTTGTTTCTTTTGCCTACCGATTAAACTTAACATCTCTCCCTCCATTCTGAACAGAAGCTATCCCTGTACAGTTCATACTAGTGGGCTCGTTCAGTTGTGTATCTGCATTGTCTGGGCCATCCACAAAAGTGTCGTCACTTCTGTGTAAATTGTGTTAATCAGTTTATTGTGTATGTATGGCAAGATCACTCTGAAAGTCTTCATCTGCATTAAACATACTGGTATGTGAAGTAAGATTTTTCTGTAACGAAGATCCAGATTCATGCTGCTGCATTGGTTTTGGGCATGTACTGCTTCTGTACCATACATGAAACTAACTTGTAGCTCCTCTTTATCTTCCTCCTGATTTTCTCTGTGAGAAACTTCCACCTGAGTGAATAAATCATGACGCTCTTGTTGGTCGACATGCCATTTAATGGATGAGATATCATGTACATCTTTTATTCCTGACAGAAACAGTTTTATTATTTATACGCAACATGAAAACTTTTTCTAATATGTAATACAGTGGAACCTCTTTAACACAAAGTTATCTTGTACTCCTTGGAATTAAATGTAAACCTTTATTCATGATTATTGCACACACTTGTAAATAAAAAAAACTTCTTTTTCACGAACTGCAAATATTCTGATCCCTTGAGGTCAGTATTAAAGAGGTGTCACTGTAACTAGAAGATAATGACGGACGACACACCTGGAAGGCGGTTAAGTTCGAGTGTCTCGGCATTCCCAGGTGGTCATCCCGCAACGTTTAACACACTTGTCGCATCAACAAGTGGTGCATCTTCAGGTACTGGAAATTCATCTGTAAAGAAATGAGAAAAAATCACATAGCTTTAGAACCACTAATTCTGGGCATAGGTCATACTTGATATGCTATGCTGCAGATACAGCATGTAGAAAGAATACTGATTTTATATGCACAACTAGTTTCTAAAGAAATTGCTTGTAAAATTAACAAATCATTTTACCACGCAATTACATTTCACTTACCAGAAATGGAGAGAGAAGTTATACCTCAAACTGTCTCAACATTTTCTATCTCCGTCAGTGCAGCCCTGGCTGTCTCTGGAGCTGTATATTTAGTCCTGTAAATAAAAATAACAATTAACTTTACTAAAATATCCTTCAATGAATTGCAGTTTTACATTAATCTATAAAACTATTCCAGAAAGTGCAGTCCTATTTTGGTAGCCACCCTTTTAATAAATTATCACAAAACCTTCAAGAAATTTTCTTCTTTAACCAAAAACTCTTTAAAAAAAGTACTGAAAGAATTTGTTATTAAATCTGCATTTTATAGCGCAGATGAATATCTAAACTACAAAAAAAATACTTTTCTGGTTTTTCTCATTCCTTTTTTCTTCTGTTTTAGTAATATGATGTTGCCCCACAGCATGTTGGAGGAAGATTAGTTTCATTATGAAGAAAGATTTGATGTGTGTACATGTACTCTGATATATTTATATATATGTGTGTGTTTATTATATCCAATGTATAAACTATGTATACTGTAATTTGCCCTGTCCAATATCTTTGCACAGCTATGTATTGAAAAAAAGATCTTATGGATGCAATAAAACAAACAAACAAGCAATCACAACTGTTATCGCACACTCCAAGAATTGAACGTCTAATGAACGGAACCTCCAATGAGACAAAACGTGTTTGTCCATAGATTAAATGCATAACAATACGTTCTCAAATAACTCCCTGCCTCCTGTTTATAAAATGCACTTTCTCCTTCCTTCACAGTTACTCTCTTCACCTAAGTGGTGGTAAGGGGTGTCTAGGAGGAAAGCTCATAGGTAAGGGGTGTCTAGGAGGAAAGCTCATAGGTAAGGGGTGTCTAGGAGGAAAGCTCATAGGTAAGGGGTGTCTAGGAGGAAAGCTCATAGGTAAGGGGTGTCTAGGAGGAAAGCTCATAGGTAGATGAATGATAGAGGGAATTATAAACATATATATTTAACTAAAAACAACTAATCACAATGAACAACAATTACAATTACAAGAACACAACAGGATAAGTCTTACAACTCTCAAGACTTTTACTTATTACAGAATAGCAGACTAAGTTATGACTCAATTACAATATGGTAAGTCTGATAACCACAATGCAGCTAATCCCTGTCCATGCCAATAATATTAATTATTACAAAAGGGGGAATGGGGACGAAGTCTCGATACCAGCATTGGTCCCTACCGCTACGCAAATAATGCTCATCCTTTATCTTCTGCTTCAGTTGGCCTTGGAACTCCTCTGCCCAAGGGTAGGTAGGTGCTCTCCTCTTCAGCTTCGACCACACACACACACTCAATACTTGTCAAAGTTGTGGGACAGCTGGGAGGGGGGGGGGGGTCACCTGCCTCCAGGCCTCTTATACAGCTGGGCGATATAGGGCATGTTTGTACAACAAACCCGCCCGGCTATAATCCATAGTGCCTTCTACCTAAGGTGGTGTAGGGCCGCCATATGACGCTATAGTTCTTTGATACTGCAATACCTCAACACAGACATGTGTGTTGTTGTTCCATAGAGAACTACCACCACATGCACTGTGGCAATTTTTCTTATGATAAAAACAATGTTAATATTCTACTTGAATTCTTACAGAGTAAACGGTTTTATGCATGACAGGAAGATTGTAACAAAATACTAATTGAAATGTTTTGTAACCAGAATAACAAATAGGAGATATTTCCCAATGGCTTTTACCATTACCTAAATGTCAAATACCTCCTATGTGTATGCATGGCACATAGGAGTTATTTTCCGATAGTTTACTTTCTGTTACACATAGGTGGTGTTTCATTTCGTTATATTTCTCTGTGGAAATATATTTAGCAAATAGGTTTAGCTCCATTACATAACACAAAAAGCTTATTTCAGCAGTGTAAACATCTCATTTAAGCCAATCGCGCCACAAAGGATATTTTTCATCGGCAACGATGATATGTTATTTTATAAAAAGATTATTGCAATGGACGTATGTTATAGAATAAAAATTTGTTGCTAAGGACATATGTCACTGCAGATTTTTGCTGCGCCTCATTCTGATTCCTTGCGACATACAACTAAAAAGGTTCGGAAATGCTTGCTCAATATACTCTCATTATATAGGATATATTGTGTGTCCTGTCTAATGCCCTATTCTTGAACTTGCTTACACCTCACCTTTGTAATTACCAACAGAAATCTGTTCAAGATATTTGAAAGACATTGTTTTTTACACTAAAATATAAATTGAATGTGCAATTTTTTCACATTTCTCTCCTTATATTTTACTTAGTATACTCCACAAATATTTTCATGTAAGGGGCTACAGCTTAATATTTAAATTTTTCCCATGATTTCAATAACAAAGTTTTCAGCTACTGATTTCCAGCACCACCACCTGTAGGTTTGCCTGCTCATCCTACCAAATACAGTTGTGTTGTCACTGTCAGGAGCATATCTAAAATTTAAGTGTGGGAGGATCATTTATTCTGGATATGGAACGGTCAGCAGGTATGACAGGTTCATAGGTTTTACAGAATCTTCTACAGCGAGGTCATTAGATATGGAGACAAATTGCTCAACAAAGCAGGAATGGGGACGGAATTGGCCATGGACCATAACAGCATTTGTGTGGAGGGATTTTAGGAAACTAAGGGAAACCTGTACAAGGATGGCTGGGCTGGTATTCACGCTCAGGTCCTTCTGATTGTGAGTTTGAAGGTTTACCACTGCATCACCTCTCTCGATCAGCATGGATGAGTTGGCAAGGTTGGTACCTAGAAGTTCCAAAGGAATACCCGTGTATCCAGTCAGTCTGTAGAGCAGTCAGGGTGAGACGAGGTGGGTGGAAAGAGGAAGTGGAATTAAAGTGTGGCTAGGATTGGGAATACTAGGAGGAAATTCTCTAGAGATATGAAACTAGTGAGATGACTATGGGTTCTTCCTCTCTGATACCACCATCAAATATAAATAAAAAGCAAAGGCTTATGTTGTAAGCTGAGTAAGTTCGTATATAGGACTGGCTTGTGTTTTGAGCTGTTATCACTAATTTGATAGAGAGAGCTGTATGTCCCCCGTGAAATTTCTCCAAAAACTCACACCCGCACTTTCCTAGCATCCATTTTGTTATCTATGCATTTCTTGCATGAAGGGCAGCTACACTGTTTTTCCTACTGCATGGAAGCCCAGGGATGTCCAATCAGAAAATTCTAAGAGTTTCAGCCTTCAAACATTCCACCAGTGCAAATGTAATGTGCTTTATCTTGACGCACTTTGCGCGAGCCGCAGGTGCACTGCTGCTGCACCCTATTTCTTGGCCCTCACTTTTCTCTCTCTCTCTCTCTCTCTCTCTCTCTCTCTCTCTCTCTTGCTGGCAGTCCACCTCCTATGCATCCCTTTCCTACCTGTGGGGCAAGGATGGGTGAGAGGGTGGTGGGGGGGGAAGAAAGAGGGTTACTGTAGAGTTTAATTTAAAACTTGTGCTGATTTCCCTTCGGTCAGATGTAAGGAACCCTTCGGAGGTAAATTAGAGTTTGGTGGGTGTTTTGTCTGGCGGGTCTGGGTTTGACCCAGGTCGGAGTCCTTGCTGGTGGTACCGCCTAACAGAAGGATGATGGGAAGTCAGAGGGGAATAAAAACCCAGGGTGAGCTTGACTGTGAATGTCTCCCTCCCAGGGTGCACAGCCTTGCTCGCCATGAAGGCAGCAGAAATCCGGTACACCAGCTGTCCAAAATAAATGAAACTATCACTCGTAAAAGAGGATGTCGGCATACGTGAAATGTAATGAGCTGATCCTCCTTCAGATACTTCCTACTCAGCATCCTGTTTGCGATGTAAGCGCCCAAGGTGAGTCGGTTTGGTGAGCTTGCGCAGTGGGATGTACCGTGTGGGGTAGAGGAGCTATCCGGCATTTTGGCACAGTTGGGGGGGGGGGGATAGTGATTTTAACAACCTTCCTGGCGGCGGTGCGGATGGTACACATAGTTACTGGTGGATGATCAATGGCCGGGGGTAGTAATAACTAAAGAATTCTTAACTAGGCCACGGCCAACAGATACCCAGACCGGAGTCTAATTCAGACTTGTGTTTGCAAGCTATTAGGGGTGAGCTTAACGCAGTGACCTCCGGCACTGGCGACGGGGGCGAATTATTCGGGACTGTGGTGGTTAACTGAGATTTGTTACAACTAGATAATTCTCTGTGGAGGGCCCATCGGGCCTGGCGACGGATATTGCTGGGGTGTCCACCTACCTTCTTCGTCATTCAGACACGGAGTCAAAATGTTAACAAAATTCAATAAAATTAAAATACACTAGGCTCTCTCACTATGTCAAGAAACATCATGCTTCCCTTAGCCGTCAATTGATAGACCTCAGGGAATGACTTCTCGCACACTCAGAGGCCCTACCAATGAGAACGACTGTCTAGAGTTGGAATGCGTCCGCAGGCAGGCGTAGGTGTTCCAGACTCACCCAGGTATCAGAGTATGTCCTTGCGGACTAGAGATCTATTCAGACCCAGTGATACTGAGGAGTTCGGCCCACTCGCACTCTATCCGCAGAGAGAAATTTTAAATTTACGTTGAGCCAAAATATTTAAAGCAATTCTTGCGAAAAATGAACGGGTCAAAGATAAATTGACAAAGTCTACAATGTTAAATATTTTACGTAGTGTTTATTATGCTTTTGTGAAAACATTGGGGAATCCATTTCTTTCATAAACTTATGAAGTTTATAATTTACTTTATTCGATTGCAGGTGAAGGCAAACCTGGTAATTTAGATTTTCCAAAATTCTATCACTTTTACAGCGAGGTATTTTGACTGAAGGGTGAGTTAGGACGTCGTGACGGTCTGCTACCACGGAGTCAAGGAAGACTAGGGTAGGAGGTGCAGGGTGCAGACATTGTGATTACCTCTGAAGCACTTGCTGCCAGAGCTGGAGCTGTTGGAGCTGGTAGCTGGAGGTAGAGTGAGCTTTCACAAGCTGCAGGCTGGGAGAGGTGGAGGTCTTTTCAGACCCAGGAGAGCCCACTGACAATTGCGGTCGGAGGGCAGATGAACTCTGGCAAGAGCGTTTCGAAGGTTCCTTATATAGTCCAAATTTCATCTTGGTGGCATTCCTAGAGGTGTGGGTGTTGTAAGCGTTTTGACACAGGGGTTGGTTATCTTTGGTAGCTGGCAGTGCTACACATTTCTTATCGCTTCTGGTGGAGGCTGACGACAGGTTTACCTCCTCTGATCGAGGCTCGGTGGCTGTGATGTCACTGGGCGCAGCGGTGCTGCGATCCTGTGATGACTTCGTTAACTTTATTATCGAAGACAGCTGGTCCGTGGCTCGTCTGGTATAAAACATTTTAGGTTGAGGGGGCGACGACTGCATGCCGGACTCTGGGCAGTTAGAACAATCTCATAATTAATTGTGCTAATTACGTCCACATCTGAAGTTGCCCAACGCGTGTAATCAAACCTGTAGCCACTTGGAATTATGTCTGCCGCTTTGGACTTGCCACATGATTCTCAGCGCTCGCTGATGGGGCAAAGTCGGCCTGTAGAGTACGCAGTCACAATGCGCAGTAATGTGGCAGGCGTCAATCTTGAGTCATATCCAGTTGGCCAATGATTAAGTTCAGGCTGAACTCCTTTTGTTGGGACAGAGTACGACACATTTCTACAAAAAGGGATTCAATTTAACGGTTGATAATGTTACCACTGACGACCAGCACAAGGAAGATAAAATAAACGTAGATGTGAACATGGATGTACATATTATACAGGGTTTGATTAGCCTGCTCTGTATCTCTATGAACAAGAAGTACAGCTTACGATAATATAACAACACTCTGAAGTAATTTCTGCCTCAAGTGAATGAAACACCTCAGTCTATACAGTTCAACAGATGGCATTAGCAGGTGTAGAAGCACTTCAACATGTTTTACAGTTAGAAATGAAACATCAAAATTAGTGAATTCTAAACCAATCTTTATTAATACCTCGAAATTCACACGACATTAACCCAAAGCGTATAAAATGTGTTAAAAGAAGGCAATAAAATATGTGACCTTGCTATAAAATGTTTTAGACGAAGTTGTGTTGTGAAGCGAGCTCTGAATGTCTTACGATTATGTGCCTGACGAGGTTGTCTTTACGGCTTGTGACGTAGCTACAGTACTGACAGCTATACTTGAATATCAGGCCGCACACAGACGTCTTGTGTCTCACCAGGTTATGCTTCCATCGGAACTGTTTGCCGCACATGAGGCAGTGGTATGGCCCCGCTATGACGTCCTGAGCTGGGAAATCCACGTAACTCTGCTCATCAGCATCAATAGTAAACTCGTCCCCTGGAAAAAATATTCACATAACATTTTCTCAGAATAAACACATATATTTTTACTATATTTACAGTAAAATTTATATTGATCTAACCATTGACAATAACACTAAGATAAATTCTCAATGTTTCATAGGCATATGAAATTATAGCTTCTCGTAACATTTTAAGCACAGATTTCAAGGAAAGTCAGCTGGGATAATGACAATACAGTAGGCAGAATAACATGTTCACACCTGGTAGCTAACTTTAGAAAAAAAGAGTTCATGCAACAGGAGATGTTATAGTGACAAATATATTTTCACAGTTTTGACCCCAGGATACATAAGTGCCTCCCGTTTAAAAAGATTTCCCTGCATTAAGCATGATAACCACCTTACCAACATTAAAGCATGTCTGGTGGATGTTGTGTTCACATGTACTGCTCAGGAACACAACACAATATATTCATCTGGAAAATCTGTACATCATATTGACGGAGATGTGTGACACTACCTGATAACACAGGAGATGACTGTGAGGTTCAGACTGTCACTACTATTACCAATCACCTTCAGCCTCCATGTCAACGAGGCATAGAGGAGGGACAAGTTTCACTTTGCTGCACGGTACTTGAGATTACAAATGTGAAACAGTAACAGAAACTCCAATAAGCATCTTGTAACTTACTCGCCAGCAGGCAAACTGGTCAATATGTAATCCTTAGCAGCCAGCTGTAGAAAGCCTGACTTTTATTCCTAAAGCATTGTAGTGTCAATAAGATAATGGGAACACCCACATTAATGAACCACCGCTCCATTTTGTCTCTGGGTACTTATATAATCTGTGGCTTTGCTATAGGGTTACAAGATGTCCTCTTTTACCCGGATATGTCCTTCTTTTGAGGCCTTGTAAATTGTCCGATCAGGTTTAACAAAAACATTGAAATGTCCTCTTTTCCAATAAAAGTGAAAGACAGTGAAGTTTTACTTATTTTTGTGGGTCTTTTATATTTCGTTAAACATTTAGTAACGATGCCAACGAACTTCCTGCGATAGTGCAAACTTTTTTGGAGAATATTACATGACTCTTTTGTTTTTATCAACAGTCATATTTTTTTGCTTGTTTTTTTTTTTACTTGTCTTAAGTTGATACATGTCTAAGCTATTCAGAATTTTATAATTATTTGCTAGGAAATAGAAATGTGTTAGTAATAATAAAATTGTCCAAGAAATACGATCAAAATGTATCTGAACCTGAGTTCTTTGAAAATTATTAACTGTAAATTAACCAAAAGACGGCTACATTGAACTAAATTTGTTATAGGTACAATTTAGCAAGTTATATATTTTTAACTGACATACAACATGATAATCTAATTTTGTATATTTCAATTGTAAAATGATGTGTCCTCTTTCTTGGTATCATTTTCTTGCAAGTGTCCTCTTTTTTTAAAGCTAGATACTTGAACATGCCCCGTTTTTGAATAACACACATCTGGTAACCCTACTTTGCTATGACTGTATGAGCAGGCCTTAGTTAAATACTTCCTGTGAAAGTTTAGCATGAGAAAATGGAATAGCCAGAGGAAGGGCTGTTAATATATGTTTTTTTTTCTAAAAAGATAATTACAATGGATGAATATTATTGAATAAACAATTGTTGCTAAGGACATATGCCATTGCAAATTTTGGCAGCACGTCATTCTGAGTTCCTTGCAAAATACAACACATAAGGTTCAGAAATGCTAGCTCAATATCAATTCAACATATAAGATATTTTATATGTCCTGTCTAATGTCCAATTCCTGACCTTGCTTACGTCATCTTTGTAATCACAAACAGATCTCTGTTCAGGATGTTTCAAAGATATTGCTTTTTACATTAAAATATAAATTGAATGAGCTATCTTTTCACTTTCCTTTCCTTTTGTTTTACTTATTATAATCCACAATATTTTAATGTATGAGGCTATGTCTTCATATTTTAATTTTTCCCACGATCACAATAACGAATTCTTCAGCTTTTCATTTCTAGCACCACCACCTGTAGGAATTCCTGTTGATCCAACCGAATACAATTATGTTGTCACTGTCGTGAATACATCTAGACTTTAAGTTTGGGAGGATCATTTCTTGTACATCTGGTACAGTATACATGTATGACAAACATGTATGCCTTAACATCTCGTCAACAGTGAGTTCATCAGAGATGGAGCTAAACTATTCAGAAAAGCAGTAACGGGAAAGGGATTGTCTAGGAACCATTGTGGCATTTGCATGGAGTGATCTGAGGAAACTATGGGAAACCTGTACCAGGATGCCCGGCTTGGAATTCGAACCCACGTCCTCCCAGTGTGAGTTTGAAAATTAACCACTGCACCATCTCTCTCGGTCAGCATCGCTGAGTTGGCAAGGTTGGTACCTAGAAGTTCCGAAGGAATACCCGTGTACCCAGTCAGTCTGTAGAGCAGTCAGGGTGGGACGAGGTGGGGGAAGAAAGCAACTGGAATCAACGTGTGGCTAGGATTGGGAATACTCATACAAAATTCTCTAGAGGTATGAAGATTGTGAGTCGACTATGGGATCTTCCTCTCTCATACAAGCATCACATATAAATAAAAGCAAAGGCTTATTTTGTAAGCTGAGTAAGTTCGTATGTAGAGCTGACTTGTGTTTTGAGCTCTGATCACTAGTTTTATACAGAGAGCTGTGGGTTCCCTGTGAAATTTCTCCAAAAACACACCCGCGCTTCCCTGAAATCATATTGTTATCTGTGCATTTCTTGCATGAAGGTCAGCTGCATTGTTTTACCTACTGAGTGGAGGCCCAGGGATGTCCAATCAGAAATACCCCCCATGAGTATGGGCCTTTAAACATTGCACCAGTGCCAATGTGGGAAGTTTATCTTGAATCACATCCAGTTGGACAACCAGCAATTAAGGTCAGGCTGAATTCCATTTGTTGGGACTCACATTTCTACAAATGGAGATTTAATTTTATGGCTGATGTTAACATTGAGAACCAGTAGAAGGAAGGGGAAATAAATATAAATATGAACATGCATGTACATATTAAACAGGGTGTTTCCTTTAAAAGATACCCGGTGGGGCATGTTTGTAACGGATTGAGGGAATGAGGAAATACAGACCAGTGTGACAACAACATATAGAGTAGGTGCTAGAAGTGTCAATGGAGCCACTTACAGCACCTACTCTAGTTATTTTGTTCTCACACTGGACTGTATTTCCTCATTCCCTTTCTCCATTACACACATGTCCCACTGGGCCTCTTTTAAAGGACTCACATTGTGCAAGGGTATGATTAGCCTACTCTGGATCTCTAAGAGCAAGTAGGACAGCCTAACATATACTAATACAACACCACTCTTAAGTGATTTCTGCATCAAGTGAGTGAAACAGCTGTGTACACAGTTCAAAAGATGGCATTAGCTGGTGCAGAATCACTTTGAAGTGTTTTACAGGTAGAAATGAAACATCAAATTTAGTGAATTCTAAACCAATCTTTATTAATACCTCAAAGTGCATACAATATTAACCTAACTTTATCAATACCTCAAAGCTTTTAAAATATGTTAAACATAGATAATAAAATATGTAACCTTGCTATAAAATGATTTATACAAAGTTGTGTTTTGCAGCGAGCTCCGAATGTCTTATGTTTATGTGCCTGATGAGGTTGTCTTTACGGCTGGTGACGTAGCTGCAGTATTGGCAGCTAAACGTGAACATCAGGCCGCAAACAGATGTCTTGTGTCTCACAAGGCTGCCCTTCCAGCGGAAGTGTTTGCCGCACGTGAGGCACTGGTATGGCCCTGCTATGACGTCCTGCATTGGGAAGCCCATGCACCTCTGCTCATCAGCATCAATGGTAAACACATCCACTGGGAAAATATTCACATAACATTTTTTCAGAGTAAATTAACCCATATATACATACAGTCATCACAGCTCAGCCCTTATTTGATCATGCATATAACACAAACATGGATAACCACATTCACAATTTCGTCTCTAATGGTTCAAACTTGTAACATAAACCATAAACATTTACATATACAATCTGCACAGTTCCACAACTAATAATTCCAAAATGTAACGGCCAAATTTTTTCTAACTTGTAAAAAGGGTTAAAGGGTTATTCAAAATTAAGAATTACCTTACCATTACTTTCAGTTTTTATATATTTGTTTGATACTATAATTTATTAAAACACTGAGAAATGCATTTGTCTTTTTTAAAGTATGTGAAAACCACAAATCAGCAACACATGAAAATGTATTTTTTTTTCAAAAACTCAAGCAAATCACTTATTATTTGTACATTCATATATAAATTTTAAAAATTATGTAAGTTAAAGGAAAGCATCTGGTTTTACACATGATAAGAGTTCAAGTTACAATGTTGTCATTACTGCTACAAAAAATGACTTGTTTGGTAATTTTTATTGTTTTGCTTCCTGTGTTTGTTATTTTTTCAACAACTTTGAGGTGAAGTAAGTTCGTATCAAAGTTTGTGAATGATGTTCATTTCTGGCATATTTATGAACTGAACACGAACTCGTGTAAATTTTTTTGGACCGAACTTTTAAATGGTAATCAATTTTGAACCAAACCAAACAAAACCTTAAAGTTTGGGTTTGGTTTGGAAATCGAACATTCCACCCATCTCTACTACTTTGGATCTCCATAAGCAAGTAGACCAGTCTAATGTATCAAACAATGGCACTCTGAACAGATTTCTGCATCAAGTGAGTGGACCACCTCAATCTACACAGCTGTACAGATGGCATTTGCTTGTGCAGAAGCACTTCAAACAGTTTTACAGGTAGAAAATAAAACATCACAATTAGTGAATTCCAAACCAAGCTTTATTAATAACTAAAATTTCATAAAATATGTTAATTAAAGTTAAATAAGCCATGATAATTAAAGTTAGTAAAATATGTGGCCTGGTTAAAAATTTTTCTAGAAGCAGCTGTGTTGTGAAACAAGCTCTGGATGCATTCCGTTCATGTGCCTGTAGAGCGTGTCTTTGCGGTTGGTGAAGTAAGTACAGAAGATACAGTTGAAGACAAAGGTCCGGCTACACACGGATTTCTTGTGTCGTTGCAGGTTGCGCTTCCACTGGAACTGTTTGCCGCAGTGGAGACAGTGGTAGGGCCCTGCTATGACATCCTGTGCAGGGAAACACACACCGCTTAGCTCTTCATCATTGGTGGCAAAGACATCCCCTACAAAAACATTCACATAAATTATTTCAGAATATCAACACACCTTAAAAAATTATAACAAAGGAAAAATCACAACCATCATACCAATTCAATACTATGCATAATACTTCCGAAAACTGTATTGTACAATATTTCATGCACAGCTTTCAAGCAACGTAAACTGGTATTGTAACAATACATTTGAAAGCATCATACGTTTGCACATAGTAGATCAGTTTACAACAATGTTTTTGAAACAGGTGATGTTATAGAGGAAAAACATTTTCACAGTTTTGATGCAGGATACGGTCTCCTGACTAAACAACAGATTTCCCAGAATAAGAGCTGTAGCAACGTAAGCATGATTCCCATCTTACCAACATCAAAAACACATCCTGTGGCTGTGTGAACAGCACATAATGCTGAAGAACACGACAGACTATTTCCAACTGAATAATCTGCAAGTATAAGATGGACGGAGAGATGCGAGATGCTGCCATAGGACACAGTTGTTGCCTGTGACGTTCTGACTAGCACTGAAACTACAAATCATCTTCATCTTTCAAATGAAGGAAGAAGAAAGGAAGTAACAATTTTTTCTTTGCTGCGATGGAATGGACAGATCTTTATTAAACAGTCCAGGTGAAAGCACCTTAGCATCAGTAATTGGTATTTAGCAACGTGGCTGACATTACAACAAACACTGGTATGTTCTTCGAAAATTTCTTGCACTGTAGCTTAGTGCCATATTTACTCGTGTATAGCATGCCCTTTTTTGCCAAAATAAAGGAAAAAATTTCTGGGGTGCATGCTATACACGAAAAAAAAAAAAAAAATAGGAAGCGGAAGTGGTAGCCATTGTCCAGGGGTTTTGAGGAAAGTGGCAGGACTGTCTGTTGTCTCATCTCTTCTTCTTACAACACTCCTCTCCCTTCTCTCTCTCTCTCTCTCTCTCTCTCTCTCTCTCTCTCTCTCTCTCTCTCAGCAACCCTTCAGTTACGTGTAGGTCGAAACCCCGCCCCCCCACTCACCAAACTAATGGCATCCTGTCACGTCACAAAATCAGAGCTGCCGCATGTTTACGGTCCCCCACCCCCTTGTAATAACACCCATATGTTGCTGGGGGTTGATAGTTCCGCAATCCCTCTTTGTTTCCATGGCAGAGGCTAGTGAGCCATGTTCCCGGAAGGGGGGCGGGGGAGAAGGAGCGAGGAGGCCCTTCTTTTTTTTTGTGATAAGGGTAGTGTGACATTCTAGCACTGCAAAAAAGAGAGCCGAGGACTGCTAAAAGGAGAAAGGATAAAAAAGGAATACGAAGTTGGAAACGAGTAGTAGGAGAAAGACGGTTTCTGAATTCTTTTATTTTGGCTTTTTGCACACAAGTTATTCAATTAAAGTATTTTTCAAACATATCACAATTAGCACACATTAATGTAAAAAAGAATAATGTGTTCCATACTTACTAACAGGGCGCCACAAATTTTTGTTGCAATTTTATTATTAAATTTTTTTCCTTTGAACTTATTGCAAAAATCATGGTGCACGCTATGCACAAGTGCGCGCTATACATGAGTAAATACAGTAAGTGTATTAAAATATTTTATTATGGACATATGCCATTGCAAAACTATGCTGCATAACATACTGTGGGTTTTCTGAAAAACAAAACATAGCGTTGATATGATGTACGTGAAGAATAATAATTTGTCATAAAACATAAACTGGGTTATTACTAACCTCCTAAACACACAATAGAAATGCCTGCAATTGCCCCTGTCATATTGTTTGGCAACAACGTACTGTAAAAGCATAACATGAAGTAGAACACACCAGGTAGTATCTGTTCCTGTTGCGACATCAAACTAACATGATAAAAATTCATTCTGATGCAGAAACTTGTGATGTGCCATTCCCACCACAATTGAGATGTTAGTCAGTCTCCAGCGACAGAATTACGAGGTTGGACAATGTTTTATACTGTCCACAACGCTTCAAAACAAATATCTAATGTCTATCTATATACTGCATTTTTCACTTTATATAAATACACATGTGGTTTCATACTAACAGTAATGCTTACACATGCACACAGGAAGAGCTTTGAGTTAAAACTGTATTAATGTCACAGTACTGTAAATCATGAAGTTATATTAAATACAGTGAAACGCTACTGCATTTAAGTTAGGCCTGTTGCTATTACCACCATGCTAGAAAACGTACAGTTTTAAAAGTAGCAAATAACCAATACGTCTGTGTTTACGTACGTGAATCTTAACCATGGTACCTATATAAGCACTTCGGCATACTGTTGGTACAAAATGCTTTAGAAACTGTTGGCTATGGATAACGAAACATATCCTGATGTGACAGGTGCACAGCTGCTGATGGGCTTTCATGCATAGCAGAGACTAAGAAATCATTGCAGAACAACCACCTCATAACACAGCCCTGGACTGCATATAGCACATCATTTCCTGTGATGTTCATTCCACATTTTTTAGCAGTGTGTTTAAGGTCGTTACAGAGCAAATAATTGATTTACAGATTTTGAAGATATTTTACAACTTCATGATATCACTGATAAGTTGATGGAAATACCAAATAGTTTGAAAAATTACACTAGCACTGTTATTTAGCACAAATATAAGGCTTTTAAATCAAAATACTGATGTGTATCAGCTTCAAAATGTTATTTCGACACAAAGTTTAGTTTCATCTAAAATATTTCTTTAAATTGCAGGAGCGGCACGTTGGCAATTTCACAATCTCTTTGTAATCCAACACTTAGTTTAGCAGTAATGATGGCTTAACTTTAGGTTAATTTGACTTTCAATTTTACATCAAAATTAAAATATAAATATGAGTGAACAGCATATAAAATTACCAAGAAAATATTTTAATAACATTCCAATTATACGGGCACTTTTTTTTAGCTGTACCTTAATGTATTAATTTTGTTCACTTGAGATTTAGATAAAAAAATTAATAAACTTGAAATTTATATAGTTCCTTTTATTAGTTTCATTAAAGTAATTTTATACCGTTTTCATATTTTAACCAGACTATTATTTCATGTCACAGTCAAAAAAAAGTAATATACTAAAAATGTAGAAAATATTTTTTCACTCTTGAACACCCTTAATATCCACGACTAAAGTTCGCTGGGAGCCAGCTACGTGGACCAACTATGTGACTGCAGACTGAGTAATGCCACCGAACCCAGTCACCTCGGCAAACGAGCATGACACACCTTGGCAGGTACGACTGCTGAGCACCTACACACCAATGAGAGCAGCTCTGGCAAACACAGGCGCAAAGGCTTGACCAACAGCAAAAAAAAAAGAAAGAAAAAAACCTTGAAAATTTTTTCAGTACATGGTAGTGTCAGATGATTATCACTTTGAGGAACGTTAAAAAATTAAAAATTAAATTTGAAATAATTATGTAGTAGAGTATTTAATTTTAATAGCCTGTCATGTACATGATAAATTATCGAGTTGAACATTTATCACAAAGCATATTAATAAAGACATACATCATTCATCATTTTGTACTTTTTGATTTCTTGCCGAGTTCAGCTGTTGAAAATAAAAATTTATAAAATGTTCCTTTTAATTTTGGTGCACAACATTTGAAATATTGAAGTTTAAGTATTTACAACTAATACATACAGAGAAGAAAGTGTTATAAACCTATGATGTAAAATGTAACATAATTACATGCTACTAGATCTACTGTTATATTTATACTGAAGAGTAAGGAAAACTGCTATACAATAAGGCAATAAACAAGTTTTTCTTTTCAAAAACTGACATCAGCATGAAATAAAGGAATTTAATAAGATAGTGAGAATGAGCCATAAATGTTTTAGACACATGAATGATACAAAGAAATATTGCATGGTGAAGGAGAGCGAGCCAACTGATGACGCGAAAGCGTGAGACGCGCCACAGTCGAGGGCTACGTCCCAGCAGGCTGGTGCACAGTCATGTAGTGGCGCATCAGGCTGCTCTTGCGCTTGGTGTTATACGGACACAGCTTACAGTGGAACTGGCTGGTCTTGCCGCACTCATACCGGAGGTGGCGCAACAGTGACGCCTTGTGTTTGTACTGCAGCAAACAGTTGGGGCACTGGTTAGTCGCGGGACCGTACCGCGACAACGTGCCTGGCAGGCCGAGCCACGCCCTCCTCCCATCTGCAACATCACCATAGGAAAATGAGCGAGAGCCACCAAGCAACTATCTCCCACACTGTCGCTGCCATGTCCGATTAGTGGAACACTACTCAAATAACACAAAAGTAACACATGCATGTTTGTAAAAACATCACAGTGTTACAGTACGGACACATGCATATCACGAGGTGCACGCAGCATAGTGTTAATGTTTACATATCGCTGTTGTAGTCTGGGAGAAGAAACTACACAGGCTTTCACAAGTTCTCAATTAAAAGTGACCCACTACAGTTGTTATATCAAGTTGTACCAAATATGTACAGCAACTCAGTTTTACATGCAAATCCTTAGAGCTGTATTTCCTGTGCACTGTACACATCAAAGTGTCCCTTTATTAGCTGTGTTGTGTTTCCTTTTCCTGTGAAAAAGAGTATTTTATATTACAAAATATAAGACTAGCCCATATTACTTTAACTCACTCAATGCTTTAAAAAAAGTCTCTCCACTAAGCTGGCTGAAAAAGAATGTTATTTGTGCAGTACTGTAAAATATAAGATTAACTTTATTATCATTTCAACAAAGGAGTAGTTCCTAGATTTTGAGGAACTAGATTTAGTTATCAGTGCTGAAACTTGTTACTCTGGCTGTGTATTACTGGCTTATTTTATGCAAGTGGAATTCTTTGTCTTTGATAGGACATGATGCCACAAAAATACTGGTTTTATAACAATACCAAACCAACAGTAAATTCCTTTCACCCCTTTTTTTGATGTTGATATCATGAATTTATACTTCAAATCAGGTATAAAAATTTTTTCACGCGCCAAGATTTATTCAAGCTAAAATGATTCAAAGCAAATAACATTAATATGACATTGCAAATGTATCACCTGGTATTTCTCCAAACAAAAACCTCGGGCAGTGGGCTGGTGTATCCTCTGTCCTAGTATCTACACAGGCTAAACTGACCAATGTTCTGACTAGTTGAATATATCGACCAAGTGTCCTGCTACTTGCTTCTTACCTCTCAACACACTTTGTATTTAGTTCATGTCTTCTACTGGAAAAAGGCTATGCCCTGATTTATCTACTGCCCCACTGGGAAAACATAGACTTTAGTTATTCAATGCATTTCGTCACTGTGCTTGCAGCCTATCTGTTACCAATCTCGGAGATTGCTGTAAATGTGTTGGGTTCAGGGCCTTCTTGGTTTCCTACAGGTTGTGATGTTACGTTCAAGTATGTTTCCATTTATATAACGGTACCACAGATTTTAATTCCATGAATACAAGTGTACCAGAGATTTTTATTCCGTGGACATAGGGGTACCACAATTTTTTAATTCCTTGGACATAACATGACCAGATTTTTATTTTATGGATACAGGAATACTGTAAATTTTTATTTCACTGATACAGAGATACTGCAGATTTTATTCCATGGATATAGGTACACCACAATTTTGTATTTTGAAGTAGTTTCACTGATCCAAAAGAGCACACACATTATTAGGTGTTAGTCATGCTTAAGCAGTGTGTGCTTTACAAAAGAGAATTCTGGCATAAGTTGCGTGTGGATTCGGCACAATAGTCACTGCATTAACCACAAGCATTACATAAGATGAGCAGTTTGTTATTGGCTACGAGGTTTAAGTCTTCAAGAATACAGTCACCCAGGGAAATGCATAGGTAGGTTGACACACACAAAAAATTGCTTGTAAACACTAATTAGCACAAAAAACTTTATTTGATTGTGATGTAATTTTAGAGGCAAATACAATTGATTGCTTCCCTTATTTATCAACATTACAATTTCTCTCAAAAGTTTACTAATAAAAATACATAGTAAATCCACAACTTGATAATGTTGAAGTTGGCAATATGTAATCTGTAAACAGAAACATTTGTGTTGTATATATTTTTTGTTGTGTTGGTGCACCTGATGTGTATTGTTGTTGCCGCATTTCCTGTGTGTTTATTATCTAACCGTTATGTGGAGTAGTAAATAAAGGTTTAACACTATATTGTGCTTAATAATTAAAACAGGTTATGGGCCCAGAATGTAGCCATGTGCGCATAATTCTTTATGCATGATGAATGCACTAGGTTTGCATACACATTGATGACTGGATGTAATTGAGGGTGTCTGGATCCTTTATCCCCACGAGTTCTGCCGAAGCGATGATTACCTTTGCTATCATGGCAAACTCCAGATCGCTACCTCAAATTGAGAAGTTGGAAGGTACTAGTATTACAATAACTGGAAATTTTTGATGGAGCTCTACCTAGTGCACGAAGATTTGTGGGATTGCATCTTCCCGGATGAAGGTGCAAAAGCGTCCACCAACCTGAAGAAAATCGAAAGCAAGAGCGAAGATTTGTTTGATGATACAGCCTCACTGCCTGATACATGTTCGCTCGTCAGAAACATCTAGGGAAGCATGGGATAATCTCAAAAGTGCTTACAACAAGGGACTTACAAGGAGGTTAGGTCTGTTGCAGAAGTTGTTTGGAGTGAAACTGGAGGATCAAAAGACCATGGAAGAATATTTATCTGAGGTTATCTTGCACAGCAACTAGAAGACATCCGTGCACCAATTGAGGGCAAGTTTGTGGGAGTCATCATGCTTAGTGGCTTACCATCCAAATATGATCCTATGGTGATGGCAATTGAAAGCTCAGGGGCAATGATAACAACTGACTTTGTACAGCAGAAGTTCATTCAGGAAGACATGAAACGTACACTTGTTGATCAGAGACATTCAGGTGTGATGCAGCCTTTGTGGCCAACAAAAGGTATGAGTCGTCCTCAAAACAAGTGAGAGGTATAAACTTTAGGAAAAACTGGGGCAGTTAAGTATTCAGGTGTTTTAGTTGCAATGAGCCAGGCCACAAGCATGTTACAGTTCAAAGAAGCAAGGAGTAAATCACGACGCAGTGACTGGTTGCTACTGACAGCATTATCTGCAAATGGAAATGGAAGTGATTGGTACATGGACTCAGGCGCAACCAACCATATGACGAACCGCAAAGATTGGTTAGATGATTACCATGTTTCACAACAGCAAGAAGTAACATGTGCTGATACTGAGAAATTGTGTGTGATTGGTACAGGGAGCGTAAAAGTTCAGGTAGATGACAAGGGGAATGTGAAAAACATTGAAGGCGTTACTTATGTGCCCAATACATCGACAAGTTTATTGCCAGTCAGTGCAATCATCAAGAAAGGCATGGTGGCAGTGTTCAATGCTGTGGGCTATCAGATTTATAAAGACACTGATTGCAGCATTGAAGGTAAAGTGAAGGCGAGTGCGACTGAAACTAAAAATGTGACAATAAACTAAAAATGTGGTACCAGTCGAGGCCAATCTTGCAGTGAAAGGTAACACACAGATATTGTGGCACAGGAGATTAGGGCACTTGAGTTTGAATAACATAAAGTTCTTGCGAGATGGCATTGCATTAAGTATAGACTTTGTGAGGGAAGATGAGAAGGGCTGCCTCCCTTGTCTCAAACGGAAGCACCCAAGAAAAACCTTTCAGCACAAAAGGATCCAAGAAAGCAGCACACAAGTTAGAACTTATTCACACAGATTTGTGTGGGCCAATGGAAAGAGAGTCCAAAAATGGTGCACGGTATTTTATGACATTTATTGACGATGCTAACCAGAAAACTTTCAGCTACTTCATTAAGTCAAAGGATGAAGTGAGAAGCAAGTTCTGCAAATTCAAGGGCAGTGTAGAAAATGAAACTGGAATGAAAGTCAAAATACAGTGATCCAACAATGGAAAGGAACATATTAACCAAATGATGCAAAGGATACTTAGAATGGCTGGGATAAAGCATAAGTTAACAGATGAGTTCACCCAAACAGGATGGCAGAGAGAGCGAATTGGACAATTTTTGAGAAAGCTCACACAATATTGCATGATGCCGGACTGGACAAGAAATATTCGGCTGAAGCCGTTAACAGAGCCATTTATCTAAAGAACAAATCACCAACAAAGGCCTTAAAGGACATGACACATGAGGAATCAAGGTCGGGATGAAAGGTAGATTCAGTAAGTTGAGACTGTTCAGATGTATCACATTTACGCATGTACCCAAACAGCAGCGAAATAAATGGGATGGCAAGAGCAGAAGCATGATATTCACGGGAATCTGTGAAGATACAAAATGGTACAGACTCCTTGATCCCAAGAGTCCGAAAAGAATTCATAGGTCACGCGATGGTGTGTTCATTGAAGGGGAATCTAGATGCGAAGATATGACTGATGAAATAGAAGTGTCCACAGTGAAATTTTCACACCCAGAACGCGAAGCAGAGACTGAAATGCAAAATGGAAGACTGTCACTAGACGTTCTTGGCTTTGCACCACCACCTTCGTCCAGGAACAACGAGCCTAACATCAAAGACACTGTACCAGTGCAGCAATTGGCAGAACAGGGATGTAATAATCAACAAGAAGTTTCAAAGTGTCTAGCACAAAATGAAGAAGGAAGGTTCCAGAGAAGGGAAAGATGTCCAAAGAAGTTCACTGACATGGTGATATACCAAACTGTGTGCGACAGTGATGAGCCAATGTCTGTCGCAGATGCACTCTCAAGTGAACACAATGGCAACCCGCAATGCAAGAAGAGTATGATTCGCTGGTAAAAAATTATGCATTTGGATCCTGGACTGACGCCTCTAAGAACAAAGAGATGGTAAAGAGCACGTGAGTATTCAAGATGAAGAGGAGTGAAAATGGCAGTGTAACACGATACAAAGCTCGACTGGTCGTGAAGGGATTGACCCAGGAAACTGGGATTAATTATGGAGGAACCTTCTCACCTCTGGTAAGGAACTCGACACTCAGGACACTACTGGCACTTTCAGCTGAACGGGAATGGGACATAGACCACCTGGATGTTGCAACAGTTTTCTGAAATGGTGAGCTGGACGAGGTAGTGTTCATGGAACAACCAGAGGGCTTTGTCGTTGCAAGCCAGGAAACAAAGGTATGTCAACTTAAGAAACATTGTATGGCCTTAGACAGTCATCCTGAGAACGTATGAAACGAGAGACTGCATGGTGCAATGCTTGAGATAGGCTATAAAGTGTCAGAGCATGAAGCATGAACCCTGTGTATACAGCAAGGCTTGTGAAGAAAACACTGTCATTGTTGCTGTATATGTCAATGACTTTGTAATTTTTTTAAATGACGTGGAAGAAAAAGGGAAGCTGAAGTACGTGATGAAACAATTCAAATGCAGGGATATCAGTGAAGCATGCAATTGCCATGGGCTGAGAATTCAGCATAACAGAGAGAAGGGAGAGATCTACGTCAATCAGTGCAAATACCTATCCCAAATTCTAGATAGATTTGGAATGAGTGACTACAAACCAGTCAGCACTCGATTGGACGTGAATTGCGACATGAATAAAGAAGACCACATCGACAATGTGGGCTTGTATTGGCCGTACTAATCCTTGGTAGGTTCATTAATGTATTTAGTTGTGGACGAAACCTGACACTGTATATGCTGTGAGTTTGCTTAGTCAATTTAATAATGCGTATAAAGGAGAGCACTGGAAGGCTGCAAAGAGATTGTTAAGGTACTTGAAAGGCACTTCCAGCTACTGCCTCTTGTACAGGAAACAACCTCTTCAGTTACGTGGATGCTGATTGGGCCAATGACAAGCAAGACAGAAGATCTCATACAGGTATTGTATTTCAATTAGGAGCAGATGTTGCCTGGGTGTCAAGGAAGCAGCGAACAGTAGTCTTATCCAGCACAGAGGCTGAGTACATGGCCTTGTTTGAGGCAACCAAGGAGGCTATCAATATCAGAAGGCTGCTGCATGAACTGCTTGGGAAGGAAGCCAACATTGCGTTACTGAATGATAACCAGAGGGCTCAGAAGTTTGCAAATAATCCAGAGTGTTCCACGACAGGACGAAGCATATCGATGTGCGTGTGTGTGTATGTATGTATGTATGTGTGTGTATATATATATATATACACACACACACATATATATATATATATTTGTTCGTGTTGGTGCACCTCATGTGTACTGTTGTTTTTGCCATATTTTCTGTGTATCATCTAACCGCAATGCGGAATAGTAAATAAAGTTTTAACATGATATTGTGCTTAATAATTACAACAGATAACACACACAGTAAATACAGTAAACAGCATCGCAAAAAATAAGTTCACTATTTAGCTGCTAACTTAAAACAAGTATAAAATTAAGTCTTACAGATGGGCTGTGAAATCACAATATGTGAAAATTTAACATGTATATAAAAATCGCAATCACTATCTGTGAAAGAACATACTGGAAGAAGCAGTGATTGTGAACCAGCACAGTTGAGCAGGCCGTTATGTAGCTGCTACCGCTGCTAATGGGAATCATCACATCACAGACAGTGGCTAGCGATGATTCTATTAATTCCCAGTTTCACAACTAATTTATAGACTTGCTATGTAATTATCATAATAATACGTATCAATAAAGGAATGATTATAAGAAACCACAATTTTATAATTCACAGTTTCACACATTAGTTCTGAATGTATATAAGGTGCAAACATTCGCAAAATATATTCGTAACAGCTCCATGTAAGATTCCCAATAAATGTTAAAACATAGCCATATAATTATACTGTTTGGGGAATTTACACTAATTGTGATATAGAGGCATTTATTGTTTCATTGTGTACGTCACATGCTTTAAAAATAGGTTGGTAATTTGTTTCACTTTTCTGTAAGCATATGTTGCGAGTAATTTTGAAATTGGGCCCACTATGTTGTATTAAATCATATTTATTAATAATGTGAGCAAAATTAATTTAAAAGCCAATGTGTTATCCTCAGCACAGTAGCATTCTTCAAACATTAAAAGCTGTTTTTTTTATACTTCGAAAGAGTTTTAAGAAATACCAATTACAATATAATTTCCATAGCAATGCAACGATAAAAACTGTCAGCGTACTACTTGTATTGACATAATAAAGTATGTGATAGCCCAGACAGGAATCATGCCACTGTTGTGAAAAGTAGCACATATATTTCACATGTATGAGAAAGTAGTTTTCATGATCACATATTGCTAATAGTAAATCACTGTTCAGCCCATCTCTATTACGTATAAAATTATCAATCTTCATCTATAAAACTACAAAAACTATTTAAAAAATTAAGTACATTCAATAAGAAACACAACATTATCAAAAGTAAGAATTAATATCACTTTTATTTGATAATAATAAGCTACACTTATTTAAACTGCTCTTCCCTTCAACCAGTGCAAAACACAATAAGCACTCTAATATCATGGACAGTCTTAAATTTACCTGAGGTATATATGAGTCAGATTAGTAAACCACTTAATAATTTTTAAGCCTTAGGCTTCTCAAATATTATTATAACTAATACACTTACATATGTGACAGATACATCCACAGTGTATTTCTGACAGTCATACGCACCCTCCTATAACTTTTGTCAGCACACTTAAGCTACGTATATGTTAACAGTTGTGTATGTAGTTTTTTTTTTTTTTGAAATTACAAACGCGTGTTTACATTTTTGTCACAAAATTTATTTTGTAAGTGAGCCGCATTTCACAATATGGGTGCACGAAGGCCCCATGATCAGCATGTCAACTTCTCCACCACAGTGATCAAGATTTCATCCTCAGTGGATGTAAGTAATAAAGTGCTGATTTTTGCAATATGGAAAATGTCGCAGCTGTTGCTGATGGATGTTACCCATTTGTTACCATGATCACATTTCAACCATAGATGTAATACTGTGTTATATTTCAGAAGTTTGCCAAGTACGTAAACATTATCCCTGCTCATACCTTCATCTACTGTATTCATTATTTTATTTCTTGGTGAGTAGTACATGTGTTCAGGCCAATTTTGTTTCTCAAAATAATTTGGCTGAATAAAATATAAGCTTTTGTTTTACCCGAATCCTTTAGGAAAACAACACTACCTATTTTAATTTTAAATTAAAGGACACAAAAAGTACTATCTTTTATGAGAGCTAAATTTTATTCAACCAAAAAAATGGACTTAAGTCATTTCGACGAATTATTGTACCTCCAAGCAACCAACTAAATGTGCTTGTTCTTGTGCAGCAATAAAAATCATCCACTGAATACAAGAATAAAAGAACAGTGAAAGAATCGCCTTTACGCTCTGTCACTATGTTACAACACTCATCCCGACTAACACAATGCCTTATAATTTCTCTCAGGTCACTTCATAATCACTGCTAGTCATGAGGGCTTACTTCAGGGCTACCAACATTCTGCAGCCCTTTTGACATAGCCAATCCTGCCATACATTACACTCTCAATGGGCGATTGAAAAAAAATTATATTATCTAATTTTTTTCAAATACATTACACACATGAAACTGTATAATAGATTAAAAAAAGTATGTATGCATTTTAACACCACATGCTTGCAGTATTTTTAGCTGTATTCTCTTTCCCATAAATTTGATGAGAAATGACACAAAACAATAAGCAAAAACAGCACTGAGCAATGCCGGCAGATACTTGTTCCCACAAAACTGTTTTCATTTGTATCATTCGATAAAAATGAATGATCACCAGAGCAACGAACAGCGGCACAAATAAGGGCGGAACTGAAGGAACTGCAGCTCCAACCAAAAAAGTTAAAACTATAAGTTAATACAGTATAAACTGGATTTTGGAAAATTAACTGAAAAAAATATGTAGGCCTACTGAAAATTGAAATAAACAATGGGAATAAGTCTCCCTTGAGTGTGCACTTGAAACTAAAATATATTTTACATTGGGGAAAAGATGTTTTCTTTATTGTGCAACGAACTCACTTCAGGAATTAAGGTTCAGTCCCTCCCAAAATATAATCCTGCGTACGCAAGTGGTGATTAAAGGCTGTTCACGATAAAGTGAGCACTTTTTGAAATCAACCTTAGAAAAATGTCACTACCCCTGCCTGCATATATTTTAACAGGTGAACTGAGTGACATGCGCCCATAAAGTTGATAACAATGGAGGGGAAAGTAGTTCCATATATCAACGTTGAATGAAAAGTGTTAGGTAACCATTTGTGATAACTTAAATTATTTACCTCGCTTTCTGTATTTTTTAATCCATCGACGTGTAAAAATTAGCAGATTTGTAAAATATTTTACTTTTCTAATAATTTCACAGTTTCACCTGACCGATGTATGAATAAAGTGATGAGGCCCATGGTAATGTTCATTTTACATAAGGCAGAAAACACACTATGTGTATACAAGTACAAGATCTTACGCAGGGCTTTCAAAAGTGCTCATTTTAACATGAACAACGTTTAGTACCATGCACTATTAAAGTAAATACCGTTCCTTGCTACTCAAAGAATATAAGTAAACAACTGTGCAGTGCTAATCAACACATAGCAAATTAACAGTACAAAAAGAGACGACACTTTTCTATCCACATCTTTCTTTTCCTTGTGACTACACATTGGCTTACATGTATAAAATTCTGAAATCTCCTTTACACTCACGAGAGTTTGCCACAGTAGCACAATGACATGTAAGATTAAGTACTATACTGTAACCAAGAACCACTAATTTGACAGTTGGTGTCATTTAAACTCTCACTTATGGGCTCGGACAGGAAACCAAATTGTTTCCAAAAGTAAGAAAATGATGCGCTATGAAGTTTCCACCTGTACAAGACTGCTGATTACTCCCAGCAAACATATTGTCAGTATGCTACAGTGTGCAGTTAACTTATGGCTTTGAATTTGCACTATCAGTAGTTTTTCTATACTGTCAAAAACAAGTTTTATCTCATATTTTTGAGCTCGTGTTTTAAGAAGCGTAAGAAGCATTTTCTACTTGATGTCTTGTAGTTCGTTCAATCATATTTACTAAATATCACCCATATATTGAAGTAAATTACAGTTTTCATTTCAAACTGCTGCTAATAACAGCTCCTGCACTTTGCACTAATGCAGCGCACATACTGTACAAAGGGTTGTGAGAGCATAAAACAGCATCTACTGCGCAAGTCCCTGCTGTACTGTGGATGGAGTGTGGAAACAATCCATACACACCATACTAAAAATATTCTACAGCTTACTGTCTGCTCATCTACTGTAATTCAACTTCAGACAGTTCACCATTCGTCTCAGAAAGGTTAGCATCGCCATTACAGCCCTAGAAGTATTGCTTACTTCACCTACGTTGACTAATACTTGTTCTATAGCTATGTCAATACCCTCTTCATGTGCTATGATTTCATCTTCACTTTTTTGTACATGTGCACAAACAAGACTTCAACTTATCTTGATGTAAGTATCTCAGAAAACTGCCAATCGTGAAAATTACAAGCTGTGAAACGAGAAAGACTGACGTATTCATGCATGATCATACTCAAATGTAATTCTAGCAGGTATGAAGTACATTTGGCGGCTACTGCCAATGAACGCTTGCACGCGACTTGAAATATCTAAGAATGGGAACTTAGCACAGCGCATCCCAAGTTTATTCCTACACCACGAGGTCTGTACACATCTGCCCTCTTTCTTATTATTCAACATCAATGCCTCAACATTTCTCATATTTTTATATACAACATGTGGACAGCCCCATAAAAGCACATGCCCCCATTAAAAATGGATCAAAATACTGCAAGACATCCACCCACAAATTGATGTAAACAAAATAACAATGAATGCTTCAACAACATAGTTCACTGGGGGGTTGCGGAGAAATGCAGGTGGTATTCATGTTCTGGGAAAACACCTCTTTCTAGGGTAAGCAGTCTCTCGCCCAGATTTTCAACAGTAGTTAATGTTTGCCGGTTGTTTATTGTAAGTATCTTTGTAGTTGCTCTTTGTTTTAGTTTATATATTTTTATGTAATTTGTGTTATGTCCTGTCCTGATGTAATTTTATGTGTAGCAGTGTTCCCCTACTACAGCATGTTGCCATTTGGGGGCAATTTAAAAAGTACAAATAAATAAATAAATAAATATTAAAACCACCAACTTACTAAACTGCAAGTTATCTGATATTGTGATAATACAGTTACAGGTATTAAACATTATAAAAAACACAAATGGAAAAAGAAATACACAAAATACTCCTAGGAAGATAGCTTTCCCTGCTCCTTCCTGTATTCTAAAATATGTCATTTGTTACCACAAATACTTGTTCTTTGTTGTGAAAGCAGTGGAATGAGTAATGCTACTTTCTTTCCAGGAGCATTTTCAGCTTCATGTGAGCAAACGTGGTGATAATGAGTGGGCTGAGATATTATACAGTTAAGGTTCACATTTTTATGAGACAGCTCGGAAAAGCTTCCAACATATTTA
The DNA here is from genome assembly GCA_029891345.1 of Dryococelus australis. Lineage (NCBI taxonomy): Eukaryota > Metazoa > Arthropoda > Insecta > Phasmatodea > Phasmatidae > Dryococelus > Dryococelus australis. The sequence continues at coordinate 14,713,687 of CM056993.1, forward strand.
CTAACTAATTTCTTATATTTTTATTGAGCTCCTATTAATTACATAATAAGAGATTTCAACACATGTCAATTAAAAATTTACCTGTTCAATTGTCACAACTAGAGTTGTTCCGATACCGATACTAAGTATCGGTATTGGCAGATACTTTGCCTTTTCCCGATGTATCGGTATCGGGTATGGTATCAGGCCGATACATTAGTATTGGTTGTAGAAAATTAAGTCAGGTTATTACATTCTTTACAGACAAAAATTACCATATTTCATGTATATACAGTAAAATCTCGTTAATTCTAAGTAGATTAATTTGAAATCATATATGATTCGAAGTGTGTATTCGCCCACAAACGGAAGAATAGGATTTATATGATCGTGCCAGAGTTTTCACGTCTGTTGAGTGGTCTTCATTGCCTCTACCGGTGAAGAGGTGAAAAGCTGTGACAGTGCCACGCACTGCCTGAAGTTTGGGGGAGTAGGACAAAGAAAATTCAGTTATTCCCGGGCCTGTAGTTGCGTTTACTTTGGAAAGGGAAAATGTGAATTTCTTAAGATGTTATTTTCTTTACTTAGACGAGTCTAGGAAAAATGTTTTTTAATTTATTACTAACAGTAATACTTTTTCTAAAATACAGTGCGAAGGGTATTGGTATCGGGGTATCAGCAATGATATCGCGTTATCAGTATCGCTATTGGAAAACATGGTATCGGAACAAATCTAGTCACAACATATTCACACCTCAAACAATATTGCACCACCAGGATTTCTGAGCTACTAGGTTGCTCCAGGCATGTGAGGAAGTATGGGATAAAATACACAAATGGTGCAAAACATTTTTTTCAACAAGCTTTATGCTAATCCCAGGAATTAAAAGATTTCGAAAACAGCTGTTATCTTCTGTAAGATGGTATAGACAGTTAGGATCACTGAAAATCAATTCCTTGTCTGCGTATACTAGAGGTTTGTAATCCAACTTGATGGGCTCCATGAGGTAAATATCCAGGGAAGTGAGGTCAGGTGATTGTGGCGGCCAGGGTAATGAATCTCTCCTCCAACCTGATACTGCAGTAATTCAACGTCAAGATGATGATAGATGTTGGCACTGAGATGAGCAGGTTAACGTACCGTAAATGCAACTTCAGCCTTTCACAGACAATAAAAGTTACTTCTTCTGACAACGTACATTGCTTCAGCCACAAACAACTGTGCCCAATCATATGAGAAGGCAGGATATATGACTATAGCAGATACACTCACGAGATCTAACCCCACATTTTCTAACTTAAGTTTGAAAGAACACTGCAGCAGAGCTGGTTAGTTTATATTCCTAAATTATAATTTCTGTAAGTGGCGTATCTTAACTTAGCTGCCAACGCCTGTCTTGAGGTTGATGCCCATCCACATCTCAATGCTGCTAACGGCTTCGAAGCAGAAACTTGAGAGGTGATGTCGCTGTAGTTTTAGCAATTCAAATTTCGAAAGACCATGAATTACTGACTAATATAAAGAAGTAAATATTATATTCTAGTTTCTAAAATACGAGTAAACCTACCTCTCCAGCCCCGTAAAATTACTGTCTTATATTTTTATTTTATAAACTAAAATTCATCATTATCCTAAGAGCCTAAGCTGTGATCTCCTCTGAACATTTCCCCTTCACCATTTACCTAGGTTACTCATACAACATCACTAACTTTGCTACCATAGCAGATATCACTATAGTTCTTAGTAGCTATAATACTGATAGGTACTACATGATTTAACATGCAACCTTTGTTGTGTCAGTCACCTTAATCAAGTTTACATTTGTTGTTGTAGACTTGGGGTGGCATGAATTTAGAGCAAGCTTGCACACTCGTAGGTAAGTGGTGTGAGGGACGAACACACTCAGAAAACACAATTAATACTGAATGTTTTGAGTGAGGTTTCATAGCTACCAGTTGCAGTTTCTTATGAGAAAACATTGTTCAGAAGGCTAATTAACTGTGGTCTAAGAAAAGTGTAGAGAAATGTGGGATGCAACACGACGCTTGCCTGTCGCTACTGCACTTCCGAGAGGTCGCGGCATGCAGAATACGCCTCCTGGTCGGCGTGCTTTCTCTTGACGTGAACGCGCACATAGCTCTTCTGGGTAAGCTTGACCGGGCAGTATGGGCATGTGAACTGCGGCTCCTTGCCACACTCGAGGTTGAAGTGGCGCATCATGGAGCTCTTGTAGCGGTAGAGTCGCGTGCAGCGTGGGCAGTGGTACACGTCCTCCCCGGAGCCCCCGCCCACCAGATGGCGGCTCCCGATGAACACCTCCTGGAAGCCGGTCAGGAAGTGGCTGCCCACCGGCCCGTCCCCCACCAGCCCTGCAACAAGAGAGTCGCAGTCAGCCGCGAGCAAGCGCCTGTCTCTATCACACAATGAACAGCGCGCAATGCAGGACGCACTCAAATGGCACACACTAGTAACAACCCCTTGCAATCAACTGTGGAGTCATATGTATACTTGTGTCTATCTTGCATTCAACTGATCCCGGACATTTTTATGCAAGAACGAGTTATGTATGTCACTGATGACTAATGATAGAGTGCTATGGAAATACATGGCCATACCCCAGTAAAACTAAAATTTCTTACAGCCGTTCATTTGTATGTGTCATGTAATAGTAATCTCAACTAAAGAGCAATTCACTAATAATTTCAAAAACATACAAATAATTTTACTTATAAGTATTATTAACTTATTAAGAATGTTGGCAATATTCATCATTCAAGTTGTCAGTTACACATAAGCTCCATGAAAATAAATTCTTCAACAGAACAAAACATTACACCATTAGAAATTAGATCCAAACATACTATTGCGACAATAAGAAATAAACTTGAATACAATCTCACCCGAAAATAAGCGGCACATGAGGAGGCGTACATCCTCACTATGCGGGCAGACAGGAATACTCTCTCTCTCAACAATACGACATCATTGTAGGCACGGGGTGGGTCCAGGAGCAGCAACGCGTGCAAACAGCCTGCTCCTAGAGAAGAGTCTCTGCTCAACCGAGCTGGCGCCCTTATTATCATAAATAACCTAAACCAGGCCTACCGTTTTAATGGATTTTATCCGCTTTTAAGGATTTATAACTCTGTGGAAGAATCCAAATCCAAACTGTGGGATTTTTCCTATTTTTCTCACTTTGCTCAAGGTGGCTGCTGTGTACATGCGACGCTAGCACCCACAGCGATATGTGTCAGTTTCACTGTAGCATTTTTTTGAACGATTCTTACAATGCAGGTGAATAATTAAGCAAAATATTTTGGACATACACCATTATTCAATAGTGTATGTCCCAAATATTTAGTTTCGTTGTTCACTGGCACAGGTATAGAGTTATCTACATGTTTCTGTTCCTGGCTGTATGATCACATACAAAGACCACGACCATTATTTAAAAAACCTTTGCTGCAAATTGCCGTTTTTACGCATGCAATCCGAATTTCGTGACTTATATTTTGCGTTTGGCATTGATATCGAAATGGTGAGGAAATGAAAATTATTGGTGATACATGTTGTTGTATAAACAAAAGTATACATGTGAACAGAGAAAAGAATTACCATGGTTTGTTCATTACAAACCAAAACAACTACATAAAAATATGTGAACGTATTTCATATTCCCTTTTTTTTTTTAATTTGCAATTTTTTTTTATTCCAAGGATTTTAGAGTATTTGACTTAATAATGACAGGATTTTTATATACAGGAACCAGGATTTCAGCTTCAGGGCTAGTGGTAGCTCTGACCTAAACAAATCTTAAATCTGCCATCGTAATTCCTCAACACCTATTACTCCTGAGCCCACAACATCTCATCACAAGGAGTAAAGAAGCAGTTAATAGAGGAATGGAAGAAGGGGGGAGGTTGGAAGTGTAGAGAAAATTTATAAAGAAGGAGGTAAAGAGATATTGGAGTGAGGGAGGAAAAGGGAGGAAAGAAAGCATAATTGAAAATTATGTAAGTGGTCTAAAGTGATTATATATGTTTGATGCCGGCTAACAGCCTGCTGCGTTAAGACCATGATGGCGCTCACGACTCATGTGACACATGGGCATGCACGTGAGCAAAGAGGCCATAACCTGAACTTTGCAATAACGGAATATTTTTTAGGTTTGTAAAATTATGTCTCTTGCTTTATTTCCAGGTTTCTCAAGTGCTTAAATGTTTAAGATGTATGTTTGATATTGCACAATTTTTGGTTATGAATTCAAAATGTGCCGTGCGCGAAGAAGATTAAGAACATTATTATCCCAGCATGAACGCCGTCATAAAAGACATTTCAAGAATACAGAAAATTCACAATTTAAATCTAAAGTGTAAATCAATATTCAAATTATTTATGTCCCATTTATTTAAGAATATAAAAGTTTTACTTGGCGTGCATAGCACTTCCGCTTGTGTAAACTCCATAGACAGCCCGTGCCTCTGAGCCGTTCATCAAGGAGAGCTGGCGAGGTAAGACACTGTCATGTACGCACTACAAACTTTCTGCACTGATGTAGATTACAATAGTTCACTTTTAGTATACCGGTTAACCTTTACTTTGCGTATGTTTTGCCAGACATTCCCCAGTATTATGCTTCTGCTTAACTTAATAATTTGCGCCCTTGAGACTTTTTCATAGTAAACGAGGAAAAGGAGAAGAAAGATGTCCGAGAGGCCACTCGGCCAGCGCAAATTTGAATCAGGTGCCATCTGTCTATGTTAAAGGTGTTTCAGTGTAACTTCTGTTTCATTGCTTCATGCAATTTTAAGGGCTTTATTCTCATGTATGTATTTCAGGGTAGTTTAATTGTTTAATTGTTGTACGGTCACATAAATTGCGGCAACGTGGTTAATAGCTGCCAAGTCAATATCTGCGCCATCCATGTGCTTTGAGGGTTTATTTATGTAAAATCATGTGCGCCGTAATTTATTTCAGGGTTTTATGTATTGTTTCATTCAGGGTTCCACGTAATTTTCATAAATTGATACTTTGTATGTATGACCACGCGGTCAATTCCAAGCCTAGCACCATCACAATTTGCAGGAGAACATTTTCACTATCAATAATAACAATTTGTCTGAACAGAATTTGCCGTTTTTACAGAGAAAGATTGAAATTCCATCTGCACCATGTGATCCACTACGAATCATATTCAGCGGCATCCACGCCATCTAAGTTTGCTTTCATGCATCTGCGTGTTTATTGTGACCATCCATGTCGTGTCCCATCTTATTTCAAGTGTATTTGTTTAATTTATGTGTAAAGTGTACAGTGATATTATTTCCGTCCTAGCCGGCTATGTGTATAGGCCATCACTACACTAACAACGTGCGGCAAGACGAGCCCCAATGAGTCCGCGTTAGCGATGAGAAATAATCACACGTGTTTTGTTCATTTCATAATTCTCTGCGCCCTGTCTTCAGGAAAAATTGGCAGTCCACCCTAGCAGCTGTCGACACCTTTCCTTGTGAAGATTGTTTTTTCTAACACCACAGAGAAGTCATCCATCTAGGAGTGCGCTAAATTAATTGTGGGCTGGAGAACACACGAACGGAGTTGGCTAGACACGTCCGAGTTACATAAGGTTAACTTAGGCACGATTTTGTATGGTTGACAGAATAAAAAGCAAGTATCATAGTGCTTAAAGTCTTTGCTTGTAGTGACAGCAACCTCTCGCCATTTTTCAGTGATTTAAGTTTTGTAAATATGTTTAGTAATGAAAAGTGTTTTGTAAGTATGCTCGGGTGAGACTGACACACAGAACCCACAACAGCCCCGAGAACCCTGAGTTTCAACAGTGTGGTGACTGGGAAACACCACTGGTGCCCATCTACCGTAAGTTTATTGTGTCACCGTGTGTCTCGTGTCTCACCCGATAGCTTCCGCTTCTTACATTTATGTCCAGAACCACTTTAAGTGAGTAGTGGAAACCTGTAAATTATTACTTAGTGATTTTATTTCAATGGCACCATAACGTTCACAAAACTTGAGAATTTAGTATGTTTCTGTACACAGAATTATTTTATGTATATCTCAAACAATGTCAGAGAAGTGATTCCAAGGGGTGGCTGATTACTCAACATGCACCTCTTGATGATGTTCTGCCCAGCTCTTTGGAAGGTACATGGAAGTTCCCTGATGTCTGCAACTACAATGTCTGTTCTCCCTACAAGACTTCCTCCTAGCTACACTCGAGTTTAGTCAACAGCTACATGCTCACGGTCAACCACTAACACACTAAGTGCTGCCTGCCAGGAAGTAGGTAGTTATTGTTTTTCTAGAACACTAAACTGCTCCTGAACTGCATAACACCACCTCATTTACACCTCTACAGCCATATTTTTATTCCCTCTATCACCTATCACTTCGTTACTAGGTAGTGGCTCTGGGGAGTGATGTGCTATGGGTAGCTGTTGGTGGTACGGAATACCCCCCAGGCAGAAGGGGAGTTAAAGGCTCCACTGGTAACACCATTTTTGAAACTTAATCCTCCTAATTATGCACATTAAGCAATTTTCTGACAAAATAATTATCACCCATTGAGGGGAATATTTCAATACGAGATATGTAGTTTTGTTTCACTGGTAGTCACCAGTAAGTGTTGAACAAAATGTGCACTGACTCTGTCTGACATTTGGGGTGCGGTTGATCAACCCGATCACTCTTCATCCCCCCCCCCCCCCCAAACAGAATAGTTACACTACTGTACCACCTCATAAACTTTTATTAGTTGTTAAGAAATGCCAAGGAAAAAAGTTGTCACAAATATGCCAAAGTGCTTTATCAGTCAACCAGAATAACTCCATTCCTGGGCTTCAAAATGGCAGTTATAAAAATTAATAATATTTTATAACTACATTCTTTGTAATCTCATTCTGATTTCATAAATTGTACTACTAGAACTATAGCAAGAAAGAGAACCAAAAATGTTTGTAATAGTTAGTAAAAGTTAATATGATTTCCCAACATTTAAGCTAAGGCTTGATGCAGGATGACATCCTGCCCTCAAGACTGTCTGCCATGCCATGTGCACCTGCCCACTACACGTCCAGCAAGACCGTGCTCAAATAGGCTCAGTGCAGTGTAGTGCATGCGAGTGCTAAGTAGTGCAGTGTTTAGTGTACCTCCCAACCCTCCCGGTGGCTTCGACCCATCGGGCGAGGCGGTGTGGAAAATTTGTTCACGCACTGTGAGATAAGTATGAAAATATTTCATATCTGTTTTGCAGGGTGCAACATAAAAATTAATAAAACTCAAATGAAATAAATTAGAAAAAGAGTATTTCACCAAAAACTTGATAACATATACAGAAGGATCCTTGATGGCCATGCACCAACCTCTGCCATCGCAATCTGGGTTTAATACTGAGCGGATCTGAGAAAAATGTGAAAAAATTAGGTGATGTGGGTTTATTTGGGGTGCTCCTTTCCCCCACACATCATCTCTCCAACTACAGCTCAGTCACTTGACGCAACAGGAATATCCTTTACAGCTGACTACAGCCACCCCTACTCTTATACATTGCACTGCTTACAAGGTGGGACAAGATATGAATATTTACTTTATTTCGCACTAGTTAACAGAATTTCTATGTTTGGTGACTCTTATACATTTTTTTATATTACACAATTTAATATTCTATTGCCAAATCAGTGAAATTTTGACATTTTGAACTATTTTATAAATCACTTTAACAAATGTTTTAAAGCATTAAGTTCCAGTAAGTTGAAATTTAAGTTTGACCAAATTATATAATTTACCACTTTTACTTATTACTTTTATTACAATAACTATTATGTCAAGTATCCATCAGGAGAAGATCTAGACTTCTGGTTGGTGGGAGGGGCAGAGGAGGCAGGGGTTATTTTCCCACTTTACAGGTGTAAGTCTAGACTTTTAATTTGTGGCATTCCAGGGAGGACCACCTCATTATAAGTATACGAAACAACATTATATTGATAAAATAAAATCAGTATTTTAAACAATTCTGATATTATTTCATACCAGTTTTAAAACATTCAAAGAACAGCTTCATGTTATACCTATGTAGGTTTTGGATGAGGAACCCGGGGAGGGGGGAGGGGCTGGAATCTCATGTCCCCTGTGATACCCCTCTGGATACACCCTGATATAGCTGTGTTCATGGTAAAATGAGCACTTTTGAAAGCCCTGCTTAACATCTACTTGTATGCATGTTGTGTATTCTTCCACCTTAAGTAAAATTTTCATTACCATGGGCCCCACAACTTTATTCATTCGTTGGTCAAGTGAAAGTGTGAAATTATTATAAAAGTAAATATTTTATCAATCTGGTCATTTTTACACACTGAGGCGTTAAAAAAAGAACAGAAAGCATAAGATATAATTTAAATGATCACAAATGGTTACTTAAAACTTTTTATTCCACGTTTACATATGGCACATTTTTCCATCCACCGTTATCAACTTTACCGGGCGGATGTCACTCAGTGCACCCGTTAAAATTTATGCAGGCAGGGGCAATGACATTTTTCAAAGGTTGATTTCAAAAGTGTTCACTTTATCGTGAACAGCCTTTATCCATACAGTTTATGAAGTCATACTGATTAGTGTTGTCTAGTTTATGACAGAAATATTCTCCACTTGGACGACTGAGTGGCATGTGATCCATGCTGGTCCTCTTGTTGTGCTGTTATGGAGGGGTTACTGTTTTAAATTTCTTTATGTTTCTTTATGTTTGCTCATTTTTCTTTTCTTAAATCACACTGCTGATTTTGTAAATATTTTTATCTGGTTTTTGGCAATTGTGTACAAACATATATACGTATGTTCTTTTGTCTTATTGTAGACATGTCTAACCAGTTAAGGTTTCCATGCTGCTTGACAAGCAAGTAATAAATCCATAGTAAAATACACAAAAATAATAAGTAAATCACTGTGTTACTTCTAATTATAGTTATACATGTATCAAAAGTAATGGGATCTAAACAATATGAAACACACGTGCCGAAAAATGCAAGACAAATTGAAGCTTAAATTTTGGAAGACACTTTAACAATAAGTACCTTTACTATCAATGAAAATACGACACCAAACCTTCATTTTCACTTAGGATAGAGCCAATATACAAATTCATTTCCTCAAGATATTGTATATAATTCTGTGCACCAAATAAGCTCAACTCGAAAGTGATATTTTTCAACAGACTCACACCAGCTTCACATTAAATTCACACTTGTGTACTAAGTTGTGGTACAAGCAGTTACTTATTAAGATGAGTAATCACTATAATACCAGATTTAAGGCTTTTATATAATTGTAGCAGAGAGTTTGTATTGTGCTTTATGGATCATAGGCCATAAGTCGTAATTTAATAAAATTAATGAAGTTGGTAATGTACTCATCCTGTTACTATCACCGTTGTAGTTGCCGAACAATATACGTACCTACTGTCTTTACATGGGTATAACTCATTCACCATTTTTTCATCATTGTCTCCAGGAAAAAAAATTTAGCACCAGTTTGCACTGGTAACAATATATTGTCCTTTGTCTGCTTAAATGTTTTAACCAAAGTACTTCCTTCTTCCTCTTGCAATCAAGTGTCTAGCTGAAGCAGGGAAGATTGTGTCAACCATGTGACCTTGACAGAAACAAAGGAAATATCTGTTACAGGAATGGAGTGGAATGGGAGGGAGACTATCAGACTTGTCTACTAGAATGTAGCCCGGAGGGTAGGCAAGAAGTTAAAATGCGGTAACAGCACAAGAGACATGAGACACACATGGCCGCAGGCCCACAAAGAGAAATTCCAGGCCCCTAAGCAATGCATGCTGTGGGCCCCTCTACCCCCTCCACCCCTAAAAATGGACTATTTACAATAACATAAATAGTTGTCATCCATGAAAAAAAGTTAATAAGTTTTGAGTGTCGAAATTAGGTTTTTACTTAATACTTACTTATTTATGAGTTGGGCCCGACCCACTACCCCCCCCCCCCCCCCGGGGACCCGGAGCATTTAAAACCTTTACCTCCCTCCCTCTGCAAGCCTGCATTGCCGGGTTTATGTTGAAAAGTTACTGCTGAATTAGAAACCAATTACGAGCAGTTGAGGACGATATGCAGCCAAATTCTAGTTACAAGTTATGAAATATGAAACGGAGCACAGTAATGCTCAGACTATACCAGTTCATGTTATTGACAGCCCAGACAACCAACGGGGCACTTTTTTGGGAGGCAAAATATAATAGCATAAGTTGCAAATAAAGCACCCACCAAATTTGTAAGGTGCCAATTTAATCAAAAACTCAGGGTATTTATTTTGAATAAATATGGTACCAACATACACAAATTATTCCTGTCTTGAAGACAGTACAGCGTATGAGAGTAGATGGGCCTGTAGCTGGAGAGATGAAGTACGTGGGGGGAATGGAAGTACTCCAAGAAAACCCACCAGCCATTATCAACATCCACCATGTTTTCCACGCGCAAAAAAATGTAGGCTTGATTCCACTGGAAGTCAAATATGGATCGCTGCCACACCACCACACAAAAAACAAATAATTTATTTCTTCTCTGCATATGTCAATCAAACGTAATACTTAATAGTTTTGAAGCAGTAATGATTTATGAAACTTTGAACAAATATTCATTCTTTGCCTTGTTGAACTATAACTCATAGAGGAACACTGAATTCCCAATACATTTCTTTGATGTGATTTCTTGTTTCTGTGTTACAGTAAACAGAGACATTGGAAAAAGTCCAATTACATTCTGAATATAAAACTAAAATCAGGTATACTTGTAGGACATTGTAGTAAAAATAAATTAACAGCTTTGTATGTTTATTTATTAACGGGAAAGTTTGAATACAGTAATGGTAAGGAGGTTCAGAAGTAGCTGATGGCATGCGAGGCGAGGTGGCGACACTGGATGTGCCGCTGCAAGTTGTTGTGCCTGGACGCCCGGTGCGGGCAGTGCGGGCACTTGAAGCGGCCCTCGCGCCCGCACTCGTAATTGAAGTGGCGCACCAGGTTTGAGCGCCGGCTGTACACACGGTTGCAGTTGGAACAGGCAAATTTCTCCTGGGCCAATGCGTCACTTCGTCCGAGTGGCTGACACAACTTGCCTGCAAAAAGATATGTCTTGTCTCAATACATAAACTAGCGCATTCAGTTCCACTACCTAACAATCAAAAGGTAAAATTTTATGTTGCACTGTTACATGTGGATGCTGAAGTTGACAGAGCCTCCTGACCATGGAGAGCCGGGGAGCATTTATGTATTGATATGTACTCAAAAATTTTTAATCATTACTGGCATTTGTCTCAAACCATTAGCAGTCTAATCCCTTACCATTAGCTGCATGCCTTTCTAGGTCCCAGCTTACAGGATGATACATTAACTGGGTTATTCTGCAAACAATATACATCAGCACAATGAAATATTTCTATCTCTCTAAGGCACAATTTTCTGAACTGGAGAAGAACATTTGTATAGGTAAATTTTAAAAGTGAAACATTGATATTACTTGAAAAAGTACTGAATGAACAGCTTGGTGCATTGTAGAAGCCACCAGCGTTCATCAGGGAGAGTCGAGGAGGTTTGGTTGGTGCATGAAATCCAGGTCTTGATTGCAGGTGAGAGTGAAGTGAAGTAAATATTGAGAAGTAGTAGAATGCAAGTACAAGGGAAACAGCAGAGCCATGAGAACACCCATGAGCCAATCGCAACATCCGTCACATTTCCCACATGGCGAAATGCAGGTGGTCCTGCCATGGATCAAACCCAGTTTGCCTGTGGGAGGTGAGTGATGCAACTAATAGTCCGCTTCGCGGTCGTCAGGAGAAAGCTTTCAGGTAGATGGTGATTGTTTCCTCATACCACACGGAATCAAATCAGAGCTGCTCTGTATGCCAACTGTGGAACAGGTTATCAATCGGAGAAAATAAATAAAACTGAACCATTATCCTAAGAATTGGCAGAGCCCTCACTCCAGGCCTAGCTGTTAACACTCACACATGTAGCTTACCACATTAGTTCACAAGGATACACGGATCAGTTAGAACATTACAAAATGGAAACACGGAAGGGGCAGCAGAACTGGAGTTTGTATTTTTGTCCGTGCAGTACTTGGATACAACCAACTGTAGGCTGTTAACGTTAAAATGAGCACTTTTGAAAGCCCTGCTTAAGGTCTACTTGTATGCGCATTATGTATTCTTCCACCTTATGTAAAATTAACATTGCCATGGGCCTCATCACTTTATTCACGCTTCGGTCGAGTAAAACTGTGAAATTTTTAGGACAGTAAATATTATACATATCTGCTCATTTTCACACTTCGAGGTATTAAAAAAAACAAAAAGCGAAAGAAAAAATTTAAGTTATCACAAATGGTTACCTAACACTTTTTATTCGACATTAAGACATGGAACTATTTTCCATCCATCATTACCAACTTTACTGGGCAAATGTCACTCAGTGCACCCATTAAAATATATGAGTTCAGAGGCAGTAACTTTTTTTCTAAGGTTCATTTTAAAAGTGCTCACTTCATTGTGTACAACCGTTAAATGTCACTACAATTGAACACTATTTTTGGCCAAAAATAAATATTATATTATATTATCAGCACTAAAATTTAATTTAGTGCTGATAAACAAACACAAATAACTCATGTCAAACCCAGGATGGAAATGAGCACAAACAAAACTGAAATAAGTTGTCAGAAGTGGATTTTCGGTTTGCTTGTCACAATGTTGGAATGCTAAAACACGATGGACATGGAGCAGGTATCTCCACAGGTGCAGGCATCAGCAGTCATTCTGTGAGAGTGTGGGTCTACTGGAGCCTTGAAGTAAATAACTAATATGAATATGGGAAATACATATCCATAGTATAAAGCAGAACACATCTTATTCTCAAAACGAGACCTCTAAAGTTATGCTTAATATGTTCTTGGCTTTAGGATTTGAGCTGCTTCAAGTATTCTCTTCCTTAAGTTTCAACAGTAATTACAGCTGATACCTTCAGGATCTCGCCATAGCAATTAGAATCCAAAAGCCAAGAATACATTCAAGTTATGATTAGTTTTTCAGAGATTCGTATATTATTTTAACAGAAGCACTCATTTGTATTGTGGCAATATGACAGCCATATTTATATATTCATAATATATGATCCGTGAAGGTGGGAAAACATGGCATGCAGTGTTAGATGGCAACTAACGGTGCTATATCAATATGTTTCAGGTAAGAAAGTATTGCACATGTATCATTTTTTATTATGTACTAGTTACAACAATACAGTTTTTGCTATAAAATACAACATCCACATAAAATTGATATGGAGTTGATAACCTTCTTCAATGGTGACAGTAAATATACTCTTAGTAACACAGTCAACAATAAATTATTTACTCGTGTATAGGGTGCCCTTATTTTTTCCCCGAAATAAAGGAAAAAAATACTGGGGTGCTATACAGGAAAAAAAGAGGAAGGGGGAGTGGTTGCTATAAATTTTCCGGGGATGCTTGTTGAGGGAAGTGGTGGGGACTGTCTGTTGTCTCATCTCTCACCTTACATCACTGGTCTACCTTCTCCACAGGTTTACAGCCCCCCCACCCCCTTGTAATATCACCCAGATGTTTCCAGTGGATCCCTCTTTGTTTCCATGGCCAAGGCTAGCAAGCCATGCTCATGAGAAAATTGGGGGGGTGGGGGGGGGGTAGAGAAGGAATGAGGAGACCCTCTTTTTTTTAGACAAAAAAAGAGCTGGTCACTGCTAAAAGGAGAAAAACGAAGCTGGAAATGTTGAGTAGTAGGAACAGATGGTGAGTGGAATTTTTTTTAATTTTGCCTTTTTGCACCCACGTTATTTAACTAAAGTATTTTCCAAACATATCACAATCACCACACATTAATGTAAAAGATAATCATTGGTTCCATACTTACTAACAGGATGCCACAAATTTTTGGTGTAATTTTATTTAAAAAATTTTTTTCCCCTGGAACTAGTTGCAAAAATCATTGTGCGTGCTATACATGAGTAAATACGGTATACTTTTAGTAACACAGTCAATAATGTAATCTAAGTAACAAGGTCAATTAATAACAAAAGTCAGTGATATATTCTAAATAACAGTCAACACACTCTTAGTAACACAGTCAATAATATACTCTTAGTAACACAGTCAAAAATATGATCTTAGTAAAATAGTTAGTATAAGCTGTTCACGGTAAAGTAAGCACTTTTGAGGCTCTAGTTACTTTTTCCTTTTATCATTTTGTATCTTTTAACAACCTGTTTAAAACAAATATGGCCATGTAAGTAACAACCCAGTCTTTATATTCCTCCTCATTCGGCAGTTAATGTCTAAGGCTAAAATAAAATATATTTATTGAATATTATTACAAATGAGAGGGCTTTCAAAAGTGCTCACTTTACCGTGAAAAGCCCATACAGTCTTACAGTCAATATTATCTTACTAACACAGTCAGTATACTCTTATATAGGTAAGAGGTACTTCATATAAATACAAAAACTGAGACAAATTCTACCAGCTTACGTGAGGTAAGCACGGACAGTGACACACTACTGCTAGCAGAAGTGCTCTCTGCCCCCACCAATCCTGACTGACTAAACAATGAACAAGTTTCATTTCAACATGGCTTACATGTGATTCAAACCCAGAGACTCACGAAAAACATAATCCTTGGTTACCAATGTGTAAAGTCAATGAACTGTGGACAGAAAAAAAGGGAGTGTAGAACAGCATTCAAACTACGCCATCACTACAGCACATTCTTGTGATAACCAGAAGCATAGTGGAGCCAGACACCTTGGCATTGCTTTGTAAAAATTTATTTATATTGCCCAGATTTTATAATGACCTTGTAAAATAGAACTACAATAAGAGAATGTTGGGCATATTTGTTTATAAATTAGGACACACTATTTTACAGACAGGCAGGCAGGATAAATTATACAAATAAAAATATTTGGATGTTTAAATTGTAAGTTGTTCAAATTTTTTTATGGACAAGTAACTCTTTAAATAGTAACTACATTTAAAAAAATAATAGCAAGTTTATTGTATTTTTATGTTGAAATATCTCCTCCAATTGTGTGTACTTGTTACACTCAGACTGTACATGTTGCTCATTGACTGACAGCTTCCACTCGCTCATGTTAATGGTTGGTCCACACAGCCAGCTAGCAGCAGCATTTCACTGGGAGGCAAAACAGCATGAGTTGCAGGGTATAGTTCCTTCCTAAATTTAATAAAGGCTGCCCTAATGTGAATAAATGGGCACCAGAACTATTTTTGTTGACAGAAATAAGTTGATATAATGTATACCAACTTTAATGAATCGTTACAATGTATTTCTGATATTTGTAAACATCTCCACATCTCGATTATAGACTTTACTCTATCTTGTATGTAGTATGTAATTTATGTTATGATGATTAAATATGTAATTTATAAGAGAAGAAAAACTGTCTTAAGAGGGGCAACTGAAGAGTAGCTCCTCACGCTCCTCACCCTCCCCCCCCCCCCAAGCAAGGCACCCAACAAAATGCCCCCTCTTAAGTTGCCTCTGGATTTATCTCTTCCTCTGTTATAGGTATAGACGGACCTGACAGGGAAAACCACACACTGCACCATAACACAGTTCCTCTCAGCTTCACTTCCTGGCATACTGCCTGAACAAGGAAATGTCTTCCTCTGTGATGTTCCCAGCTGAGCTGAGCCTAGCCTCCCACCATCCCTCCTCATACTCATCCCAATTACAGGTATTTTGGGAGCACTCCTCTCCTAACTTCTCTGCGGGGCCGCAGTGGTGTAGTGGTTAGACTTCTTGTCTCCCAACAAGGCAAACTGGGTTCGTTTCCTGGCGGGGTCATCCCCATATTTTTACATGTAGGAATTGTGCCGGACAATACCACTGCTCTGCAGGTTTTATCTTGGATCTCCCATTTTCCACGCCCTTGCATTCCAGCACGGCTCCATACTCACCTCCCTTCACCCTCATCGGCTCTCAAGAACTCAATGTTAAGAGCCGCCCAAATATCATCAGTCACTCACTCACTCGTATAAGTTGTTCACGGTAAAATTAGCACTTTTGAAAGCCCTGCTTAAGATCTACTTGTATGCGTGTTGTGTATTCTTCCGCCTTATGTAAAATTAACATTGCCATGGACCTCATCACCGTATTCATGGGTCGCCAAGCGACACTTCGGAATTATTGGAAAATAAATTATTATACAAAACTCGTAATTTTTACACTTCCAAACAGAAAGCAAAAGAAATAATTTAAGACATCACAAATGCTTACCTAACACTTTTTATTCGATTTTAAGATGTGGAACAACTTTCCATCCATCATTACCAACTCTACTGAGCGCACGTCACTTGGTGCATCTGTGAAAATATATGCAGGCAGGGGCAGTGACTTTTTTTTAAGGTTGATTTCAATAGTGCTCACTTTATCATGAACAGCCTTTACCTTCTCTAAAATACACAAAACAGTATTACCTAAAACTGGCCCACATGTTAAGATGAAATTGTTTGGGAATATTGCAAACTTTAACCCCCCCGTATGCCGCTGACAGAAAACAAATGCGAATACACTACTCCCTAGGTGACAGCACCAAGTGCACCTCCAGACCTGGGACTCAGAACCTCTGAGCAGCGAGGACACCAGAGACCTGGTCTGCCCCCCCTCCCCCCCCTCTTAAAGCCGTAAGGCATCACGTTGTGGGACATGCAGCAAGTTTCCTCTATGGTATACACCTTATAGCACCGACTCTCTGTATGATGCAACACCATGCTCACGTAAGTGGTAGGACTCGACTGTATAGCATGCATACCACACTACAAACTAGTACACATGCTACCAAAATTATCAGGAAAAGTACAATTTATGTTCTGTATGAAAGAATAATGTACACATTTAGTAATACTGTGTACATTTTACTATAAATTACTTATTTATATGTTTAAGAAAATTTACTGCCAAGAGCCTGTTTTAATTAAAACTTACACATACTTCCATTCCGGATGATTCATAAAGCATAGTCTGCAAAAAAACCTTTATCAAGCAAGACCATTATAATAATTACTCTAACATTACGGAATGAAAAATTAGCAATAATGTACACAAATATTTTTAATAAAGGCTGTTCGCGATAAAGTGAGAACTTTTGAAATCAACCTTACAAATAAGTCCCTGCCCCCTGCCTGCATATATTTAACAGGAGCTCTGAGTGACATGAGCCCAGTAAAGTTGGTAATGATGAATTAAAAGTAGTTCCGTATCTTAATGTCTAATAAAAAGTGTTAGGTTACCATTTGTGATAACTTAAATTTTTTTCTTACGCTTTCTGTTTTTTTAATGCATTAAAATGTAAAATTAAGCATATTTGTAAAATATTTACTTTTCGAATAATTCCACAGTTTCACTTGACTGATGCATGAATAATGTCATGAGAACCATGGCAATGTTAATTTTACATATGATGGATAAATACACAACATTCCGACAAGTAGATCTTATATAGGGCTTTCAAAAGTGCTCATTTTAACGTGAACCACCTATAATGTAGTTTATGCACATCCATTATAGCTATGAAAGTTATTATTTTTATAATTAAAATTAATGTACATGAAATCAAATATTACAAATATTTTTAACTTTAGTACAAATGTATTTTCTCATACAACTATAGTTATTATTATAACTGACATAAGTTTTTTGACAAAGGTTTTTTTTTTACAAAATGTGCTTACTGAATCACATCCAAATTAATATATGATTAAATTTTAAGTCAAAATGAACTTTCGTTGATTGATTTAAAAAGAACATCTAAATTTGTAACATTAATTTAAATATTTTAGAGTGTTGCAAAATATATGCATTCTTATTTCATGTGCAAAAAAGTCATACTAAATACAAGTGTCTGAACCATGACTCACATTCTATTGTGCATGCTCCAATCTCCGAGTGATTGCTGTAGCACTCATTTTCAAGGACGTCAATGTTAATTAACAGTGAGGCCTGAATGGTGGATACTGACCTTCCAACACAGTGAACCATGTTTGTTTCAAACATGAGAAACATTGCAGGGTTGCAGATGGCTAGCGGGTTCCGTCTAACACTACGGTTTCCCCCACCACTACATACCACTCCCTCACCAGTGTCCCTCACAGCCAACTGGAACTTCCTAACATCTCATACACTTTACTGCCTTCAAGGCAACAACTGAATATTATATCAAAAATTTCCTTCAGAATTTGGGGTGCAACTATTGTGTGAATTGTTCGTTAGATACCTGACAAAAAAAAGTATTAACAGTGCATGTTTTCAATATAACTTATGTTAATTATGTTCCTGGGCCGCAATTGACATCCATTCCTTATAAACAGCGTGGATTTACTGTAAATGATGTGTCTGTGCAAACATCGAGAAAGAGGGAGTGTACTGTCTATCAGCAAATGTGCTCTCGTCCCCTTGTTGCTCAGCACAGCATAATCTTGCTTCTTCCTCTCGTACGAGATGGGAATAAGTGCTTTGTCCTTAACTTCAGCTACATTTTGGTATGCTCAGCTATTGCTTGGTGTGATACTGCTTTCTCTCCCCTGCTGCGTGCATGACACAAGAGGAACAGGTAGCCCAGCAACTGGTACAGCATTCACTCTTCCTCCCTTTTCGTGCCTGGTGAGAGATGAAGTAGCTGCCTCGCAACCAGTGTGGTGTCCTCGTCTCTTCCCGTCTCTGCCATTTGATAGGAGGTGAATAGTCTCCATGCAGGGTTATGATGTTTTTTGCACGATCTCTTGGAGTCTGCAGGAAACATCAGTCAAAACTAGTTCAGTGAAAGTTTCAAAGGTTAAAGATGAACTAAATGTTCAATGGAGTTTATTACCGTCTCTTCAAAAACAATTGATGAACTGACATAAACTGAGATGAACTTGATGTGAACTAAGCAACAGTGTGACTTATGTGACTGTGATGACCATAAAGCTGTGCTTACCCTATATATTAACAGAATGTTTCATCAAATACATGTGGTCCAATCGTGGCTTTGCAAAGTGTGATTATGTCTAAAAATTGCCCATGAACTCTAACGTGGCTCTCGAAATCAAAGTATTACATGCCTGTTGCGGGTGATGTCTGCAAACTGTGACCTCAGTACTTTCGTCATGTGGTGCAATACGGCGACTACGTGTCTAGCTTCCTAACCAAGTGAAAAGTTGCACTTTCATCCTATGACAATGTTACTACTGATACAATGATTCAAATAAAAAAAACAAATTTGGAAAAACGAACATGTACAAAAGACAAATAAATTATTATTGCAACAATCTTTTAAACACTAAATGAACTACTGTACTTAACAGAAAAATATAGAAGTCAATTAAATAATTCTCGAATATATAAATTATAACATATTGCAATACTACAGGGTCAAATTGCACCCTTTGAGTGAGAAGGGGAAAAAAAAGGGGGGGGGGGGGGAAACACTTTGGTTGTCCTCAGTTACCTCTGGCTGCAACTTGTCATGGTCATAACTGCTCTGACTTGTCCCATCCCAGCATTGTGAAGGAGAGGCTGATGGAAGTGCTTTAACATCATGATGTGACTACTACATGATGGCAACCATTATACAATAAAATACGGTACTTTTTTATAACGACACTAACATCGCTTCTTAAGAATGAGTACCGCATCAACAAGCACTTGACAGACAAGGTGAGTTCAGTGAAGCCAATCCAAGGTAGCTGATAGGCTAAATATCAACACACTGTACTGTATTGTTTTATGCAAACTGTTGCCAAGTTTCAGTCCTCTTGGTTCAGAACCAAATGTAAAAAACAAGCCAGGTGTAAATCTGAGCACACATACAATCACAATAAATATTTTTCCATTACTGAAACATATGAAGACTCACTCCATAAAGCAAAACACTGACAGCGACATACTCCAAAGTCACATAATGAAATGTGTATACAGTTGGTATGGTCTGCTGCGAAAATTGTTACTACTATGAAGTTTTAATTAAGAGACTTAATAGGGCTAGTTTCAAACAAAAGACCACAGTTTGAGTCATTAACCAGGGTTTCTTTTTCTCCACTGACAGCGATGAAGGCAAACTTCAAATCCAAAGATGCATTTTTAGCAAGTAATCTCGAAAATTAATCAATCTCATAAAATTAAACAAACTTAATTTCCAAACCAAACCAAAATTAAGGAAAAAAGAATACTGGGACACTACCACCATATATGCAATAACAAAGAATGTACCCACACAATAATTAGAACTATAACTGCTATAAAATCCAATTAAAAGACACACTAGCCCAGCTTTTTTCTATGCATTTATTAACAATGAAAACATATCTTGCAGGTGCCCAGTAGTGTTTTAAAATTACCATATTTTGTATTGGTTTCGTTAAAAATGATTACACAATGGCAACGATAAAAGAGGGTTGACTTGTAATGCCAATTACCACTTTAATTAACAACGTGAAATTTTTACACAAATTAAATTACTAACATAACAATATTTATAATAATCTCAAAAGTCAAATAGTATCACATGAATTCACAAGTTGATTCTTAAACACAACCATACAAAAACACAAACATACAAAAATGTGAAAACAAAATGTAAACACACAAAAGCACAAACAGTTGTAGAACACATTTTCTTCACATGTCGATGCACAAGTGCACATATTTCACTGGCTAAACCACATCCTTCAGGTGGCAGGATACATGTTGCCAGCAAATCTAACACTTTCACAGTGAACAAGAATAGTGTATGTAATTTACATTATCAAGATTTAACTGTGCATGTTAGTTCAGTATTATCCAAAATGTGATGATACAAGGGAGTTACTTGTCTTATGTTGACATCTGGAGGCTGACTGATAGTTCCCAGTGTCTCAGTTCTGAACTGTAGTTTTTAAAAAATATCTAAAAGCAATTCAAATACTCTTTATGCACTGACGATGGTTCACATAACAAAAGCTGGTCTGTGAATGCTTCTTCTTCCTCTGACTAAAAATTACTGTCACTGAGCCTTACCAAATTGAAACCAAGACTAATGTAATGTTTCTGAAAGAATTTCTTTTACCGTATTATGAGGCCTGCTTTACACTAGCCAGTCTCTCACACAATGTCAGATGTCGCCGGTAGCCACTTGTATAACACTGCAACTCATGCAAATATAGCTACACATGTTTCTTGAGTTGGTTTACATCATCACACATTTCTCCAGAAACCTTTAGCTATTTATTGCTATGCACCATCAACTGTACAACGTAGAAAATTTTTACAAATTATATTATATGTATGTATGTATGTGTATGTGTGTGCGCACGCACGTGTGTGTGTTTATGTGTAACAATTACACAAGAATAACTTACTACATTGTGTTAATTGCATCTTCATACTTTCTGAACCAAACCTTTGAAAAAACAACCTATGTGCATGACATGTTTAGTTGTTTCCTAAATTAATTATACTGTATATAACAACCATTTTATACTTGTGTTATCATTAACGTACCTTACTTTTTGATTAAATGGAATTTTCCCATGTATTTTATGTATAAATTATATTTATTTCATAATATTCACAGGAAAACTATGGTAATGATTAGCAAAAAGTATTTTACATACAATAATATTAAATTAAGTATTTTTACATTATCTGGAAAGCGAACGTTTCTTAATGCCCTACTTAGGTTTTCAGAAATGCAATGCTGTAACACATTTCATTGTTAAAAATGTTTACATTGACGGCGTGTGGTTGTATGGCTTAGGGTTAAGTTGGAATTTAAGGGGCAGTGAACTCATTGTTGAGGAATTTTTAAAGGACTAGGCGCCAGGCACCATTGACAGGTGGTGCCAAAAGTGTTGAAGCTGTTGACTTTAGGTGTTCTCAGGGTGCTGCGGGTCGTTCACCCAGATGTATGCACTCCTTGGTTGATTTCTTCCCCTCACCTAAGTACTTACTCTGCTGTATAATGGGCCTATTTAAGGCTGATCCACATGCCTGAAGCTGAATTACTGAGTTGAATACACTCATTAAGGCACTTGGATTTAAAAAGGATTACGTTAGCGGGTTATAGGGGACCCGTGCCCCAAAACGCCCGAAGGCACTGCTTGGAAAAAACACACGTTGTTACTAAAATCCATGTACTTGATCCTTGCCTATCACTTCACATTCCACTCCAGGTGGAAAACTTATACACTGGTTGACTTAGCCTGTCAGTGAGACGATGTTGAAAAATGGTGCGAAGCCGACAAACACTTACTTGTACAATTTAAGCTGCCCCAGGTGATGCAAGAACTAGAGGAGGAGGAGGGGTGGAGTATCCGTGTGGCTAACTGAATAAAAGGTTCTGGTAAATGAATTGACTATTGGCATACAAAATGATTTTGAGACAAAGTTTGCATACCACCTAGAGAGTGCGCACAGACACGAACCAGCCCCTATGAGTCCTCGACTGCAACTACTTCCACGACGAGTTGCATGTCGTTGGCTTGGCAGGACATAACGCGCCGGAAACTACTTTCTGTCTGGACTTGCTCTTAAAGACATTTAACAATAAAAATCTTGCAATAAAAGTTACATAAAAGTATAGATGATAACAAAACACATGCAATAACAATATATGAAATGTGGGTGAATAGGTGACTGATGAAACATGTGCATTTTACATAAAAACCAAGACAAACACTCTAATTAGACTGTAGGGGCATCTCCGAGTGTTCCCATGCTTATGGGGTCTTTGGCTTTTAGCATTAAGCCCTTTTGTGTGCCCTACAATGCACTAGGTGATATTTTGGCACTTTGCACTTCACTGCACTGTGCTGCGCTGCACTGCATTGTCACTACCGTAGAGTGTGGATGCTGGCTGCAGGTGCTGTTGGTCGCGCGGCTTGGCAAACTGTCTGGACGACCAGGATGCCATTACACGTCAACATGTAATTGCACGTAAAGCGAAAAAAAAAAACACAGTGTTCTGGTTTCTATGGGGCAGTTTCTTCCAGACTAGTAACTTAAATGTTTTGATAAGATCTGGTGGATGAATACGTAATGCTTAGTCTGAAAGTTAAGCTTCAGCAGTGTTTCAGAAAAGTAAGAAGCACGCAAAAATAGTTCATTATTATAAAATTTTCCTTTGTAGTATAAATACTGGATTCATTACACAAATTTGGGCTACCACTTCAAATGGCAATTTTAAAATAATGAATTATTTATATTATTTTACAACTGAAATTAATGTAGAACAGATCTTTTATATAGTGGAATTCTTCACATAGGTCTGATGTTTTGAACACTAAAACTAATACAAATAAAAAAAATTTTGAAAAAGAATTAAGGCAAGTTTTAAAAAATATTCAGAGCTATACAAAAACCTAAACATTAGTAAACCTCTACATAAGATTTGAAAAGCACGGAAAATATTATTTGTTCAACTGTATGTTACCATCTAAATAAATTTCAACTTGATTCAAGTGGTGGACAATTAAGTTGTTTATCAAAACTGGCAACAAATGTGCCTGTACATACCTCTCCAAAAACAGACAATTTTTGTAGTTAAATAACCAACTAAATCTTAATTGTACAATTGCTAGACACAAAGTTTCATCAAATGCATAAAATTACACCTAATTAAGTCAATTTTCTTACATAAAAAATCTGGATAGAGTAAACTTGTTTTCTTTGAGTAGACTACCAACCTTTTATGCATGCAGTTAGGGGGGAACACAGCATCAATAGACACATGAGAGAAAGTTTACAGCACTGCAAGCTACAACGGGAAATGTGGGTAACGGAAATGTTACAAGTAACCTGTGTTTGACATTGTATACTGGGTTTACCTGAGTTCCAGGTAAAAACACTTTGATATGATTCCTTATGCAAAATGAGAAAGACATACAGGATGTATCTGGGATGATGTTGCAAACTTTCAGGGATGATGGAGGACACCAACATCCACTTGAGATAGGGAACCCCGGTCTGCAAATATCTCCATCAAACATATGACAACCAAAACAGTTTTGGGATGCCTATTACACTGTATAGATCAGAAACTTCTAAATTATTTTACATAAGGAATAACACCATAAAATTTTCACTTGCAATTAAGACTAACCCCATATAATGGAAAACATTATAATCAAGAATGTTATAGTTAAAGATGGTTTGGAAAGTATGGCTGTGAACTTTGGCAACAAGAGAGAGAAAGAGACAGAAGAAAGATAGCAGGGAGAGGTTGGGAGAAGAAGAGGGGGTGATGAGAGGAGATGGAGAGGGGAGAGAGAGAGGAGATGGAGAGGGGTGAGAGGGAGGAGGATGGGGAGTGGGAGGAGGAAGTGGAGGGGGTTAGGGAGGGGGAGGGAGTTGAAGGAGGGGGATTGGAGGAGGGGTAGATGGAGATGGGGAAAGGTGGGAGAAAGAGGTAGAAGGGGGGCAGGGAGGGATAGGGGGAATGTATGATGAGAGAGGGAGGAGGTAGAGGGAGAAAGGGGGAGGGAGATATAAGGGAAGAGGGGGGGGGGGAGAGAGAGAGAGAGAGAGAGAGGAAGATAGAGGGGAGGGATGGGTAGAGAGAGAGGGGAGAGAGATGGAAGAGGGGGACAGAGGGAAGGGAGAGAGGGAGAGAGACGCACATGCACATACACTCACTCACTCTCTCACTCTCACACGCACTCACCCACACACATTCTGTGTGTGTGTACAGGAAACCTATAAAATGATTTTATTTGTTCAATAATTAACACTACAAACGGACGATGCCCCTTATATGTCACTAATGTAGATGACAATAAGTAGCTGCTTATTACTGAATGTTGCTAGGGTGGGTGTGTGAGTGAGTGAAAACATTTGTGTGGCTCTTAACATCGAGGTCTTGATAGCCTATGTGGATGAATCAAGGAGAGTATGTATGGAGCAGCGCTGGAATACAAGGGTGGGGAAACGGGTGACCCCTGAGAAATCCTGCCAACTAGCAGCATTGTCTGGCATGATTTCCACCTGCAAAAATCCCTGTTCGCCTTGGTGGGAGGTGAGTAGTCTAACCACTACACCACCATGGCCCCCTGAATGTTGCTGGAACTCTGCAAGTTTTCTTATACTGCTCCTGTTCCAATTATCGCTACATTCCTTAACGTCTCTAGCCATACCTCAATCACGCTCCAGGTGAGGAGCAGTGTTCCAACAAGACTATGTCTAACCACATGTTCACAGAAATGTCCAGGCCATCTTTGAAGCAAGGTAGATACTGTTTCTTCCCTGGCCTGCATGTTTGCCAGATATCTTACATACTGAATATGTCTGGGATATGGTCACTGGATATCTAGCCCATCATTCTCATCCAGCAGACAATACAGATGAACCGTGGACTAGAGTAGAAGCAGCCTGGCAGATGATTCCGCACAAATACATCCAAAGTATGTTTGATTCAGTGCCATTGCACATAACAGCTCTTATTGCAGCTAATAGAGGCATTACAACACACTAATTTTTTACAAGTACTTTTGTTGCATCCAGTGGAGTTTATTACATAGACACAAGGTAAGCAATGCTTACACTATACATATTGAAAATGTTTGATTCTTAATAGTTTTTGCCTCAACACTTTAATATTTAAAAAACATTTAAATCTCAGTTTCCCATTTCCGATTCGAGAAACAGAGTTTTTGTAACTCCCGTACTGTACATGCATAGTGCTGTTATCTAGTATTTATTTCCGCAGACGGGAGCGACTAGCGATGTATCAAACTCGCAAGTAAGTTACCCTGCAGCATTCCTTCGGCAGGGTAAGCAGTCGTTCTGTTTGCATACTCCAGTCCTCATTTTTACTGGGAAAGTGGATGAAAGCATTTGGGAAAATGGGAGATTTCTTATAATTTGTAATATGCTCTCTAAATAATATTCAGTTAAATTATTATTACATTCATTTTGTTTCTGTTTATAACTAATGTTAGGTATAATAAAACAGTAAATATATGTGGACGGTAAGAAAAGTGGGACGTTGCATTTGTTGGTAGAAATTGAAAATGGAATGACAGCCTGGCACTAGCAAATGATATCTAAAACACTCAAACATGTGGGGCTGTTATATTGCTTATCCTGTAGCAAAACTCACTACACGCCACTGGTTGCATTGCTTTATTACTATTAGTAATACCATTAATAATTTGTGTTGTTAAGTTTCTTCCACTGTAATGATTTCTTCATGGTGTTGCATTCTTCACAAACATGAGTATAGTTTACAGTGCTGTAAGACGAGTGCATGCTTGCGAAGGTAAAGGCTGTTCAAGGTAAAGTGAGCTCTTTTAAAAGCTCTTCTTACTATCTACTAACATACACATTCCATAAACTACAGTCATATGAATAACTAACATTAATATGAGCCCAATCACTTTATTCATGCGTCTGTCAAGTGAAACTGCGAAAGTGTATGAATAGTAAATATTTTACAATTTTGCTAATTCTTACTTTTATATGCATTAAAATACAGAAAGTAGATCAAATAATTTGAGTACTCTCAAACGTTTCCCTAACACTTTTAATCCAACATTAAGACATAGAACTACTTTCTCTCCATCATTACCAACTTTACAGGGCCCTTCAGTCAGTGTGCCTGTTAAAATACCGGCAGGTAGGCGAAGTGACATTTTTCATAGGTTCATTTAAAAAATTCTCAGTTTACCATGAACAGCTTTTGCAATGTCAGTTCGAGAAACGGAAGATCTTTAGTTCCAGTAAATCCATTTCGTAGTTAACGCAGTGTGTATTACATTGTCCCTAAATTCAAAGTGAGGCCTGCGTGAGTGTCTGTTGTTTCCGAGATTTAAGTTTAGTCGAGCACGGCAAATTGAATCCCACTCCTCCATTTATTTAAACCACAAAAAAAATTGCAAAATATAGGAAAGTGAAACAAAAATATGACAAGATGTATTATCTTTGACCTTTATGCATACTTTATGCAGAGAATTACGACCTAGTACTTCTCTCTTGGATCAGTGAAAAATAGTATAAATTATGGGAAAGTGTAATATTAGAGGACAAGTAAAAAAATTGTTTTACTCTGTGCAAGAAGCCACTTACTGTAGTCTTCCAGTATATAGCAAGGGCGTCAAAAACATTTATCCCAATATGTTCTGTGGTTCATAGTAACTAATTCTGTATTCAGTTTTGTGCACAGGAGTATTTTTAAAATGTTTTTTTTTTCTTTTGTGTTATTCACTTTAATTTTTCTATTTACAGAAGCATCAACTCATTAAAGTTGTTTGTGCACCAGAGATAGATTTATTTCAATAGAATAGATCACATCTGAAGTAGTACTGAAGTAAATACTCACTTTGGTATTTTGAAGTAATTATTTTACAATTCTTCCCTCAAATTTCTTTTCAACTCATAATTGTATTGTTGCATTCTGGTTTCCAAAGTCTGATATAGATATGATAAGTACAGTAATTATGCAGGTAAATACAGCACTGACACAACCATGTTACATGCTCGGATCACAAAGAAGGAAGTTGAACGCGTAATAATACATTCTTGCTGAAAGTTGCATAATATATACTTAGATATAAAATTGGTTTCTTCAATAATTTTATGAAAATTCCTCTTCAACAATCATTGTTATGCTTCAATCCAATGTGCTCTGGGCAGTAGCTGAACAAGGCACAGTTCCAGGACGGACGATGCTGGCGTCTTGTATGCACAGCAGAATAGATCTGGGGGACCATCACGCAACATCCTGCCAACCTGTCTTAAAAAGCACTGTGGGCAGACATCACACATGGTGACTGAGTCTACCGCATGCTTTTGTATTGCCATGGGTAGATCTTAGTTCACCGTAGAATGTCTCCTAACGGAACGTTGCACCTGACTGTGTAGTACAAACACAACCAACATTGTCAGAAAAGTATGATTCATGATGCATGTGAAATAACCATGCATGTACAATAAACACTGTAAAATATTTTGATAAAATTTACTGATTTAAATGTTTTGAATAAAATCACTTAATAAGAGTTTATTTTTAACCAAAATTCAAGTGTACTGCCAATCTGGATGCTTCAGAAAGCACACTTTATAAGAAAACATCCGTCAACTAAGTCAGTCATAATAATGCTCTGGTTGTATGTAAGAATATATTGGTATTAATTTTAAAAAAAATTGTTTTAATAACCTATTTTATGTACATTTCAGTAACAAAAATAATAACTTTAGTTGTTGAAACAGATGTGCATAAAGCCATTTATTAACAATATTTGTAAACAATAATACTAATTTTTTTACTACATATAACTAAGAATAATTATTGTGATGGCCTTTGCTTGACAAAGTTTTTTTTTAAGCATCTAGAATGGAAAAAAGCTTCAATTTTGATTAAAAATAAACTATCATTAACTGATTTTTTCAAACATTTAAACTCAAGGAAAATATTTTACAGTGTTACAAAATATATTTATTCTTCTTTCATGTGCAACATAAATAGTTCTTTTTCTAACTATTTTCGGTAATATAGTCTGTCTCATTTAAGGTTTCCAGAATTTGACAGCTACTGCTGTCAACGTATTTAAAGTGTAATACAGTAGCGTCGTATTTGAAATAACGAATGTCAGCTGATCGCCATGAGAAGCCATGGTGGTATTCCTGAATAACATATATTCTTTCTTACATCAGCGAAAAAGAAGATTGTGCACAGTAAAAATAAAAAAACAAGTAAGCATTTCGGAATAGACGTAAATAATATTACATTGTAGTATTCAGTATAAGGTTATTAAACGTGTTTATAGTTTTAAATTTGTTAAATTGCATAACAGAAATAATGAAAAAAGAGGGCTGTTTATCTCCACCAACCAACGACTGGACGCCATGTTGTTATTGTGAGATGCAATTTTTGAGTTGGGGTGTATCAGTTTAGAAGGTCTAAATCGAATTAATGAGTGTTGTGTGAAAAGTTATTTTTAATGCAGTGACTTAAAAATCCTTTATGCAATCGCCAACGGCAGCAAGACATTGTACATGTTGCCAAAGGAGTCGAAGACATGTTACTAATGGGAGAACTCAAAATTCGTCCAGCGGTATTTAAAAAATTGAAACAACCAGCAGATTGCTTGGATTTTCATCAAAAATCTTCACAAAGTAAATAGCGATAAATTATGTACGTGAATATTTAGAGTGTGGTGTATTTTGATGGGGAAATGTAAATATCTTAGGCAAACGTTTGTTAGTTCTTTTATAGTTAAAGTAAACCTGTTAAGTTTGTGTGCAGGTTTTTAGTAGATAGCATTTAAATGTTCAGCATTCATTTCATTTCTTAGAATACGTTAATGTTACAGTTGAATTAATTTTTGTTAGGTCAATAAACAACAAATAGTACTTATTGACTTCACCAAAACATTGAGGTTACATTGCTCTCCTGTGTGTGTAGACCAAAATGACACAAATGCATTTATAATTAAATACTAATTATTTAGGTCTAATTATGTTAAAACCGAGATATATAACATTTCATTTGTCCAGAAATGTACATGTAAAGTACATTTTCTTCTGTGGTAAATTTTTTAGCTATGGTAATAATTACTAATCGTTTAGGACATCACATTGTATTGAAATTTTTTTTTTTTTTTTTTTTTTGGGTGACTATGGACATGTATATTGAATATCTACGTTACTGAAATGTTACATACGGTCATGTGTTTGATGTAATGGCCACTAGTTTTCATTACTTTATGAGCACAGGCCTACCAGTCTTCACCATTTATAAGGAATGTTTTTTGTATATGCTTATTTTATTGTAAATGCTACAAATAGGTTCCATAATTATTGATTGTAGAAGACTTTTATAGTTCTAATTAACAATTTCTGTGTATGATTTGACAGGTCTAACTCTTATTGTGTTTGTTCACTGCCTAAATGTAATTTTTTTAAGGTAGGCCTAATGGTGACATTGCCTTTACACAGAACTCCAGCAGACTTTTGTTTTCGCATAGTTCATTTTACTGCTCAGTTGTGAATTAATGATTTTTTTATGATGCTGTCATCAGTTAACTATGTGAGATTCACATTCTTTTTTTAATGAATTCATTAAATTTTTCAAGAGGTGTACAAAGAAGGCAATTCTGATCATACTTCGGGCCAGGTAAGTTTTTGTATTCTACGTTAAATTGTTTAACATGTGTGATTTAATTTTGATTAAAGTGTTAATTGTAACAAACATCAATGTCTTTCTATCTTGCCTCAAAAATTTAACTGTTGTGAGAGTTGCAAACTTGCAAGTCCAATGATATTTAATTGATTTAAAATATATATTTTGTGTGTTTGTGATTATTGATTTGATATTAATTAATAATATCTGTTTAATTAATTGTAAGAACATGAATATATTTTATTGATAGTATTTTTATAACACAATGTAGATGTTACTATCAGAAATTTAAAAAAAGATCTGCGTAATCACGTATTTCCCTCAATTAGGCCTATAGTTGGCACGTTTGAAATGTCAAGCAAAAATTCACATGATGTTGACATGTTTTGACAAAGCACATGGTGGCGGAAGTATATGTATTCTGCTTGTTTACAAGGTACTACTTTCATACGATCTGTCAAAATCTGGAAACCTTACACAGGACAGACTATATGTATAGTAGTTTGTAATGAGTTGTGAATGTTATACAATCGGGTACAGTGTTCCATTAGAAGCATCTCTAAGTCTATCTTACAGAGACCACAAAGAAGAACCTCAGCACTAGAAATCAGTATTCAGGTCAGATCCACAATTTACGACACATGATTAGGTGTCACTAACATATATCACATTTAAACACCAGCAAGTCCCCCTCCCGCAGCACACGGTAACAAAGAAACAAACTGCACCAATGCAGGCATCATCCAACCCTGATCAACTTCTGTTCCAGTCCTGACATCAAACCAATAAGACGGGGCTCTGCCCTGCCCTGCCGTGGATCCTTGAGAAGTGCCACTGTCTTCAAGATTTTATTCAGCCTTCGGCAACAATCCGTGGACATGTCCCATTGCCTGCATTAATGCATGTGCTAAGAAACTCGTGCAATGTTATGCCATTGTTAAATAAATTCTTTAAGGCACAAGGCAACGGAACATTAACCACGCACCTATTTCACCACTTGTTGAAAATAAAGATGGAGACTGCACATCATGTAAACAAATTCCCCAAAACCTTAACCTTACTTTGCGTACTTTACTGTATGTTGTGTGTATGTAACTTAGCTTAACCATTCAGAAAATCTCACTTATACATCTTGGCAATGTAACGTCAGCACAAGAAATATTAATTCTCTAGTCTACATGGCGTTGATGAGTGAGATTGGCCAACAGTTGAGTGACATATGATGTACACAGGTGTGCCTCTAGAAAAGCAACAAAACAACTCGTTTGCAGGTTTTCAAACTAATGGAATACGACCCATGTGACTGTAATGACATTAAATGAATCTGCTGTAATTAACATTTTCAATTAAATTGTAAATCCCTTTCTTTAAACCTTTTTACTTAGTTTCTATATCTGCTTCCTTCAATCTGGACTATACGCATGTCACAAACATGATTTAATGTTAATTTTATCATGACTTTGTGACATGGGTATAGCTCAGATTTAAGGAAGTGCATAAAGAAACTAAATAAATACGTTTAAAAAATGGAATTATAACATAATTGAAAATGTTAAATCACAGATGGTTGATTTAATATCATCACATTAACATGGACTGCTGTAAAGGAACTGCAATTAAAATAGTAATATTAATGTAATGCTACATATTTGATGAATGAATTCTTATTACAATTTTTGCTGCCTGTTTGAGGTTAGTTTGTCGTACATATGAAATTGGTTAATAGATATTTTTTTAGTAATTATTATTATTCAAAAATAAAGTCATGCTTATTAATTTTACCACATACAAAAAATTAGAACTTCAAAATGAACAGAATTTTATTCATTACACTTAAAACTTAAAGTCACATAGCACAATCAACCTGAGAGTCAACATATTTGTACCACTACTTTTATGAAATATATATACTGCATAGTAGGAAAACAAAGTTACGCAGGAGAAAACAATCCAGACATTCATAAAACTCTAAATTACATCTTGACCGAAGAAGAACATAATCAATGTGGAAAGAGCACACACACTTATGTTGATGCTGTGAATACACGAGCAGAACTACAAAATAAAAATAGTCTTTCACCACATAATGATTGCACATTTTGTACCACAAATTCCATTGAAAATTTGGGACGGGACCATTACGTGACTCACTAGCTACTTACTTAACAAAAAACAGTTAACAGTAACTACTTTCAATGTATTTAATGTTAATAATACTCTTGGCCGGTACCTGACCTCTGTTCCCTGCAAATAATGCAAACATGCAGTAACAGGAAGTACTGTACATCAACAAACACAGCAACAATTCTGCTCTCCTGGAAGAGCTTTGTCATCACCTGTGGCTATCTTTGACATGATCAGCTGTTGCTCATCACAGACAGACCTGACATAGCTTCTTCCATTCACACATATTTCTACATGTTCTGTCTTTGCTGACGTGCTAAAAAAATCACAACTTTTTGCCTGTAAAATCTTTTATTCATTTGAGCATTTAAAAGTTATGATGCAAACATTATGTGAAGAAATATGGAATGTACCCACATAGGTGCAACAACTTCAAACAAAACACCATGGCTTAAGCGTGCTCTCTTCAAGATCCTGTAACAACCTCTATGGGCGATACATTACCTTCAGACAGCAACACCATGGTTTAAGAGTGCTCTCTTCAAGATCCTGTAACAACCTCTATGGGCGATACATTACCTTCAGACAGCAACACCATGGTTTAAGAGTGCTCTCTTCCAGATCCTGTAACAACCTCTATCGGCGATACATTACCTTCAGACAGCAAAGTTACAAATTCAAATCCCAGTAGGTCATTTACAATAGGTTAACTATGTTTGTAAGTCAGAATCTGATAGGCCTGATATTATTTAAAAAAAAAAAAAAAAAGACTGTTAACACAACCAGTTCAAATACAGCCATATGTTGATAGCAGATCTTACGAGGTACTGATGACAGATGATGTCTGTTTGAATTCTGTTAGCACAGCAGAACGTCTTGTTGCCCGCAGTTGAAGTAACATCCCATTCTGCTCTTGCTGACTGGATACAATGCTTGCAGACTTTCTATGTACAGCTCTACATAGTTTGTCAAGTCCATGGTGACAATAAAGTGTCTGGTTACACTCAAGTTCTCAGTTGGTAATACTGAAAGGCAGTACACTATTTCAACAAAGATTTTGTCAGAGTCCTCTTTTATTTTTAGTACATTCTTTTGACGACCTGTAGAATGACACCGCAGAGGCTGCCACGTTGAACTGGTGTGTTTCAAATTGGCTTTTGTTTTGCTCTTGAGTATCAGCACGTCACCACTGACATTTGCGGTAAATTATAATTCCTGACTAAAACTCCAGTCAAATTTAACGAGAAAATGAAAGCCAGAAAAGCTGCACATATGAGCATGTTTAAGATGTTTTCGCAACTGTATAGAGAAGGAAAGAGAGCACTGCGTGCTGATGGGGTCACAACACTTAAGCACACGACTCACGGGTAGGCTACGCCGTGCTGCTTGAGAACGTGCCTCTTGACACTGAACATCTGGGTGAACCTCTGGGGGCAGTAAGGGCAGCCGAACTGCGGCTCCACTCCACACACCAGTTTCATATGCTTCACCAAGCTATTCTTGTTGAAGTAGTTCTTCGGGCAGCTGGGGCAGAAGAATAGGTTGTTGGCAAGCCCCTCCAAGGTCTTCTCTTGGTTCACTCGGTTGTCTCGCTGGGGTTTTCCAGATGACAGTGTTGACCTCTGCCCCATTTCTTTGGTGGAAATGTTCGCCCTTAGTTGAAACCCGCCCTCCTCTGGAACGAATACAATAGAACAATTATTACCCGCACTACATCCTTAACAGAAACACGTAATCAACATATAATGGAGTGATTGTAAGTACAAGATGAAATTATGATACCTGCACAATACTTACAGCCAAAGGGAATCAAAAAAATTTGCATGCATACCAAACTACCGATTTATGTAGCAAAAAAAAACTTATTTTACATGTACAACATAATCAAGGCAAACTGAAAATAATGTCCACTTGCTAATTTCTCGACCACGCAATACAAGGTAAATATAGCAGAAAAAGCAGTATTGCATCGATGAGACAAATATGCAAACATGTGTAGTAATTTTTAATTTTTCTCAAGTGCATCTAATGTTCTCTGAACTACAGTTGCCTTACAACACATCTGGTCATTAACATGATGTATGTGATACACCAAAAACGAAGCATAACCAGCTTATTTTCATATGATCTACTATTAATTTCATTACAGTAGAGAATATGTCATGACTTAGGTCCTATTATGTCTGTGAGGGCTCCAAAATTTTGGTTCAATAATCTGCAGAATCAAATTTTATATATATATATATATATATATATATAACTTTTTTAAGTGCAACAAGCATGGGTTCTTGAGAATCAATTTACTGCCTACATAAACTACATGAATTCAGGTGTTTCGATCACACACAGTTACTATTTCTGAAGACAAAAATTCATCAAAATCACTTCAGCAAAAGGAGAATTAGTTGAGAAAAAGTTGTATTGAAGGTGATCATTCACAGCAGTGCAAGAGTTTCATGACGGGTCTCGGCAGTTGTGCTATAAGCAGACCAGCACCCCATCATAGCTTCTTGGATTCAACCACTGATAGACGTGAGACAGGATTTTCACACGTTTGAGGGATATTACTGATGATAGATGATACTCCTACCCCACCCCCTCCCAGGACCCCCTAGTCTCTGCAGCCGCACTCTGGCCACCCTCCAGGCTAGGAGCGTCCTTCACAGCCAGCTACAGAATCTCTCGGGATGTTTGCATGCAAACAAACGTTTTATCAAATTGCGCTCTAACACACGTGTCGGATTGGACATCTATGTTTTCACACACACCTTCAGAGCCAGTGGATGGTTTGAGTGTGGCAACAAGAGGGATAATATGTAAGCTCTACCTTCTCTCTGTATTAAATGTCAGGAATAAATATAAGAAGATATACGGTACTGGGTTCATCCAATGTCTACAGCAAGATGTGTTGAGGCACTATGTACACTCCTTTCGAAAACTCATACAACATAATAAAAAATTTTTAAATATACTTTGCAGAAAAATATATTTTAATATTTATTACGTAACTTATCAGTATCATGCTATTGGTAAAAGTCAATAATTCTCATCTTCACATGCTCTGCACACACTGTGAAGTATGAGCACAGAACATAACATAGATGGCATTCTCCTCCAGGTTGGAACATGTGTGCAAGCTCATATTATGGAGCAGTGTTCTCAACGGCGGGATACCAGACTAACACATGATTTGTCCCGATACAGCTAACTGTAGTCTCTGACACCAAAAGGTCGGGCCGATAATTTTGACCAACCCGACACTGTTTGATATGTGGGAAATTCTATTTCAGAACGTCGTTTTTCACGTTATCCGATATTGGCATCATATAAGACACTAATGATATTGGTGGTGTGTGTGGAATGCCGTTACTCTTGTTTTCTGTACTGCCTTCACAGTGGCAGATACATGCAGTTAGTGCCACAGGCTTCAATTAAAACATGGTTCTACTCACAAGAGGAAAACGTTGAAAGTTTGCAAAAGCATTTTGCTTTGCAGTGTACAGAGTGATGCTTAGTTTAGTTTTATAAACTGTTCTGAAATGCAAGCATAATTTTAGTATTTTGGTAATACACAATCACAATTAATAGAGCTTGATTGGCAGCTATCAGTCACACACAATTATGGAACAATTCTCTCAGCAGTGAACCATTGCTTTCAGGGATGGCGAGAATCTAATGAAAACAGAGGCACATAAACTTCTTTGTCACTGAGAATTTAACCCATGATACCATTGCGGTCATAAAACTATACACAACACTTTTTATAGCCAACGGCAGAGTAAATTAATTAAAAATACACTGTGATGAAAGCGCTGGTCAGAGAACGATTGTGCAATTAGGTTGAGAATGAAAAGGATACTTAAGCTGCTACAGAACATCTAGTACAGTGGAGTCAGTATATCAAATTTTAGACTCTCGACTCCGACTTCCCAATTTTTCCAGTATTCATCTCCAAATCCAGATACAATTCCCAACTAAAATTTAGGGTGACAAAATTATTGAATAAAGTACTATATCATCACTGGATGAATAACAGAATTATTTCATTTTACAAAATAATACACATGTGAAGTTCATATTAAATTTTTCCACAAGAAAATGTTTTAAATGCCAATGGAAGAACATATGCAACAAAGTAAGTAATAAAAAAACGAGTTCTTTAAATTAATGTTATTGGAGAGAAAGTTATTATGTTTTAATTTATTCTATCTCTTTTGACTGCACCCAAAATTGCTCAAGCTCCAACTCCCACTCCACGACTCAGACTTAATGACTCCGACTCCGCAGCCCTCTATAACATCAACAATGAATGCAAGTGAAGTGATACAAAATACAGAGGAACTCGTTGCCATGTCCAGGGGTATCCAAAACTCACCATACAATTCACTGCAGAATTTCATTATTGACACGATGATAATACACAGCCACGTTCAAGGTACGTACACCAAAACTCATGTTTGCACGTGGCTGGGTTCACACTGACTTGCTGAGCTCACGGCCATCACAACCTCCAATCCATCATTAAAGGCTTGAGCTCACTTACTAGTGCCCGTCATATCTCTATTTCATTAACTGTGTTTTTGTCTTCCAGTTTTAGAAACTCTTCAGTTACTCAGTATTAATGCATTTCAATACATGATTTTGCAAAATTTGCCTGGAACTATGTTTACGAGACTTTAATGTTTCAAAATTTAGTGTATTTACTCATGTACCACCTATATATTTTTTCTTAGAATTGAATTTGAAAAGTAGGTGTACAATTTTGTATTGAGATTAGGGTTTAGGAGAAAAAAATATTGAAAAAGTCACGCTCATCATAATATAGACTGCCTTCACCTCTCGCAGATGAGTGCGTGGTTACTGCATAGACGGTGGTGTCAGCAACATAGTGATTATAGAAACAAGGCAGATAGAGTATTAGTTACAAGAGGCTGAAAGGGGAAGGCCACTTTCAGACTGGTCTGCAAGCACACTGCTGCATGTCAGCCATATAATGTTTATAGAAACAGGGCAGATACAGTATTAGTTACAAGAGGCTGAAAGGGGAAGGCCACTTTCAGACTGGTCTGCAAGCACACTGCTGGCATGTCGAGCGACCAGTTCACATATACATTTTATGTTTCAGCTGTTCCCATTTCCCATAGACACACAACTATTTAAACAGCAATGTCATTAGAAAAAAATTACCTGTTCACAACATTTATGCATATTTATGCTGAAGATGTGATGTGCCATGACATAAGAGCGACATTCTATGTTTAAACATCTAATTTATTTGTGTAGTGCTAGGCTGTACCTGTAGAGACTGTTGTCCAATGCCTGGCAGGCAGCGGCGTATGTACTGCTGGGTGGCAAAATAACCTATTTAAGAAGAGCCAATTTTTAAAGGCATTTATTTCAAGTAGAACTCATTCTATATTTAGTTTTGTAAGATACACATAGCTTCCGCAACATGACTGTGTACTGAAACACAATTTTTTAGAACTGAATATATAAAAAATAAACTTCCCCAGCGAGGATATTCAAGATGAGCGGTGTGCTTCTTACATGGGGGAAGGTGGTACACTGGTAAATATGATATATGCTTTGAACAGTCATTTGAAAACTAATTTTTATAATACACATAAAATTACAATATTTTTCCATGGAAAAGTAGCAGTGTCAGAGACCTACTTCTTTGACAGAACTGTCGAGCTGTTGCTAAAGCAAGGAAAGTAGGACACGCTGTGCAACAGTCAAGGATCACGAGCATGTGGGTGGTGTGGGTGGTGAGTTATGTGGGTGGTGAGTTATGATTGTGACCTTGGCTCGTCGACAGCAGGGTAGTTAGAGACGAAGCTTGTAGCTCGGAGAGTCAGGAACAGGCCAGGAAGTGGCTACACACTGTACTGAGGTACCAACCCAGTGTTTTCCTGGAGTGATTCCAGAAAACACTGCCACCTTGCTCAGTAACATAGGTAACGACCCAAACAACTAAGTATGTTCTCATTTACCAAAGAAAAATTACCACTTACAGTCTATTCGTAGTTCCTTCACACTTTTTGAATCAAACCTTTGAAAAATCACTCCATTAATAACGTGCAATGTGGATTCCTATATATGTCATGTATCACAAGTGTTTTATTCTTGTGTTATTATAACAATAAATTGTTTTTTCTTTAAATTCAATCTTTACTTATTCAAAATGTAAATTAGAATATTTCATTTATAATTAATATGAATGAAAACAGGGAGACAATAGGTGTGTTGGTAATGCCTAGTAACAAATAGTTCTTGTGTAAAATATTATTTCACTGAGTGCGCACAAATGTGGTGCGCTATCTCTTTGGTGTAATTTTCTGGACTTGGTTAATCTTGGTTGTGGAGGAATATCTTGGAAGTAGAACTTTGCCAGGCCTTCAGAAAAGCTGGAGGTAACCGTAAATGGACTAAACCTACATATTACATAAGGACACCAAAATTTTTACATACTACAAAAAATGTAATTACACCTAAAAGCAAAATAAGAATTGCAATAACCAAAATATTCTATAAGTTTTAACATTATGAAAATAGTTGGAGTATTATCACTACCTATGAAAATTAATGGGGAAACAATTTATATGTCAAAACACCATTACTTATCCAAGAATCAAAATACCTATCCAAACTACCATTATTTAACAAAACAAAAGTAATATAGCAATATCATTAAAAGCAGTGGTAAACTTAATGCAAACAGAATTTTCTAAAACAATCACACAATTATGTGCTACTGATTTTGATATGGGCTAGGCCCATATGCAATATGGTTGGTAAGTGATCAATGATTCTCTGCCCCTCTCATCTCAGTGCCATGATGGCTCGGTGAGCATAGCCAGCTCCAGGAAGTGGATGTGAGTAATGTAGAAACTGACCTAGAGTGGTATCGGCACTTGTGTGATATGTGATAGCTTATCAGCCAACTACGACTATTCTGATTACTATCTGATTGGCAAGGAACTGATTCCTCATACACCATGTGATAAGAGTGAGGGGGGGAAGAGGTGGGTGGCTTTTCCATTATCTGTCTATATTAACTAACAGTCTGTTTGGTTGATCCGAAGATATATCAGCAGTCATCTAGACATCATCTCGGCTCAGTTAAAGATGGTAGCTCTTCTTGGTACACCTGGAGAGAAGGTACACTATGATGGGGTGACAGCCAATCATGGACGTGAGTGACTCCCAGTGCTATAGGGCAGGATGGTAGGTGCTATCTGGATTTCAGGATGAGGGCAAGTATACCATGGGTACTATGGGCATGGCCGCTATGGACTTTACCTGAATAAATTAATTAGTTTCACTACATCAACTGTAGTAGTTACAGCAGACTTTGCTATCCGCTTTCCCCGCCTTAAGCCAGAATGCCACCAGCCATCTCGTTACCCTCAACAGGAATTGCCATAGGCCCGTCTCTGGTCCAAAGCCAACCTACATAGAGTAGCAGAGGCAGTGCACACACATAAGACGGCTCCTACTGGACCGACAGGCGCAAGCCAGGTTCCATCCCTCGTCAGCACTGAGGGACAACTTTGCACGGGCAGTGTTGGCATCCGACCCACCTGGGGCTAAGCCATTTTACCACTCCTACCATACCTTTAAAACTATTCTAGAGAGCTAGCGTGGGCAGATTTCGTAATCCTAGGGCACTGCCTGAAGGAGCCCCAACCCAACTGAACACATCACAACACCCGGCCTTGCAGTAAGGGAACAGGTAGAGAGCTGGGCGGGAAACCTATAATACAACAAGATTCCAAACAAAAATATTCTGAAAACTGTAATTTATTGAATAAAATATTTCAAATTTGCCCAAAAATTTAAATGTACACTTCAACTATATTATTACAATTTTTGTTTATTTATTTGCATCCATCATCATCACATTCACCACCATACAGTGTAATATACACGTTAGTACTGGACAAGTCAAGAAGATTACAAATACACTCATATATAATTTTCCATACGAGAATATAAAATATGCCAAATGTCAATTTTCTCCAAATAAACATATTTACATAACATCAACATTTAGTCTCTTTCTATGCAGATGCTTGGAAATGAAACAATTTAAGTTAAGATTAAAATACCTATTGTCAAGATAATACCGATAACACAATTCACCAAACACAGTGTTTACAATTAACATGCTGAGAAGAAATTCAATTGTAAGTTAAGGTATAATCATAACCCACGCTATACTCTAATATAATTATATAAGTATGGTACCAGGTATATAATCAAATTCTTTACAAGACTAATAAGAAACGCTTTAATTTGTAGTAAGTAAAAAATTTACATATATAAAAAAAATGTGAAGCAGAAGTAATACTATACTCACTATAGTACACTAACAGTGTTATTACATTGGTAAAGGTTTCAGCAATAACACAATTCAACTTATATGTCACAGTCAACATTATCAAAAGAGCTACCTTACTACTAAAATCAAGTACATGTAGCTACCAGTTCTAACATATTTATAATCTGTTTACTTTAAAGGGTAATGGGCATAGAGATGTTTTATTTGCTTAAGTGAATTCAAAGAATTAAATAGATTATAAGTTAATTAAGATTATTCATTCTGGCACATGCATCATGCATCAGAATTCTGGAGCTGTCCACCATCTTGGATGATGTCATCTCCTGCTCTGTCATTCTGGTTGGCCGGTGGCCATCTTTTCTAACAAAATTATCTGTATTACTCAAAAAACCACTTCTGAAATAAATTATTTTAACAAAAAATTACTTTTTCCACCTAAAAATTTCCAAAAAAATTGGGAAAATGAGGGAAATGGATCCAAAGCTTCTCGAAGCAAGAGCTGAAAAGTCCTCAGGACAGTAAGAGGATTTGAGGCCCTTAGTGGAATGAGCCACTTAATCCTCAGATCAGTTAAAGATGACTCGGCGCTCGGAACCAGGTCCAGCGGAAAGTGGAGCATCAACATACATGGCACACTTCCTAGACCATCATCCTGCACCTACCAATTCCACACCACCCTTCATTCACCTTAACCTTACCCCCTCTCCACCCCGTAGCAATTGTTATAAAAAAATCACAAAAAATAAAACCATCATCACCTCACACCCTCACCACCCCACACCTTCTGGCAATTATTGTAAAATCAAGAAAAGTTTTTTTTTTTAATTCTAAAAATCGAGGAAAATATGATATTACTCCACCCTCACCCCTTGCTCAATCCCCACACCCTAACCTTCAACACCTACCCTTATCTACCCACCTTCCAATCATTAAAAATAAAAAAATAAAAATAGCAAAAAAAAATTCTAAAAATGAAGATTTTACATCGATGACCCCTGACCTCCATGATGGTCATTGATGACCTTGACCTCAATAATTTTGAAAAATAAAAAAATAAAATAAAAAATTTGTCAAAATTGACAGAACCTAATAAAAGTTCAGAAAGATTAAATCACGGACTCAGACACCAATGTTGGATGCTGATGGCCTAGACATTCACCCCAATGATCTTAAACTTGAATATCGCGAAAAAATCTTTAAAAATTGGATCAATTAAAAATAATTGTTGAACAGAGTATGTGACTGACTCAGGCACCCATGTTGAACAGATTATGTGACTGACTCACCCATGTTGAAAGTTGGTGACCATAACCTTGACACCATTGACCTTCAACTCAAATAATCAAGAAAAAAATTGTGAATTTTTTTAAATGTAAAAAACTGTTAAGGAAAAAGTTACAACTAACTGTGTTGGATATGCGTCACACTGAGGATTCAATTCTCGTAAAGATGGCAGAGCACAGCCACTCCTAGAACTAAAATCAGCAGCCGACTGAACACCTCAACTCTCATTGGCTACATAGTCGATACATCTTCCGACCCATAAAGCGAATTATTGACTTTACATATAACTAACATAAATTCCCACTCCCACCCATGCGTCAGGCCATTACACATCTTGTCGCTCCACTTCCCTAGCCATTTACTTACCCTAGCTCAGCTGCCATCGACATCCCTCATTCTGTCATTGACATTAACTGTCTCATCATAGTCACCTGACTAATCAGTACACACCGATGCAGCAAGAGGTATTGGCAGCAACACTTAACAGATCTCAAACGACAAATCCTTGCAGTTCTTGATGCGATTCTTCAATGTATTACCTTGCATAAACTGTGTGTTCCTATTGTCACAATGCTTCATAGTGCGAAAAGGACTCATTGTACAGGAAGTTCTTTTACGTCGCAGAGCATGGCAGTTTTTGTTGATCATTTCACAGCAGCAACACTTTTTTCTATGTAATTTTTCCACAGTGGGAGAAAGTACACTCCTAGAGGTAAGCTCTACCGAAGACTTCGTACAATCTTTGGCTTCTGCCATCTTCACGGAAAAAAAAAACCCAACACACTTTCATCAGTGAGATTTAAGCACTTTTATGCCTACATTCAACCAGACATCTTTATCTAGTTCATTGATCACATTACCACAGTTATATAATCAACAGTTTCTTCCAGATAAATTCTTCCCTCAGCTTGAACTCATGGTCAAACTTAAAGCAGACAGTTGACTCCTGCAAGACCGACCCCTAATGACACCTCCTGTTCTCCAAATGACCCCTAAATGACCCCCTCCTGCTCTGTAAATGACCTCTGCTACTTCGCGATTGACCCGTAAATGACCCTCCTGCTTAATAAATGACAACCCCTGCATCACAAAAGACCCTTATATTTCTCCTCCTGCTCCGCAAATGACCCCTTCTGCTTAATAAATGACTACCCCTGCATCACAAAAGACCCTTATATTTCTCCTCCTGCTCCGCAAATGACCCCTCCTGCTTAATAAATGACAACCCCTGCATCACAAAAGACCCTTATATTTCTCCTCCTGCTCCGCAAATGACCCCTTCTGCTTAATAAATGACAACCCCTGCATCACAAAAGACCCTTATATTTCTCCTCCTGCTCCGCAAACGACCCCTTCTGCTCCGCAAGTGACTACTCCTGCTCCAAAACTAACCCTTAACACAAATCCAGGCTTCGGAATCATGTAGTGGTTTGCTGGTTTTTTTTTTTATGTTGCAATTCTCTGTAGTCAGGTAGCAGGAACTCAGTAAGTGCCTATTTGCCAAATGGATTGAATGCTCTTGTTCTCAGCTCTACATGATTTACTGAAGCCAGAGTCCAGCCTTAACTCTTGGAAACCATTCCTTCTTCCTCTTGGCATAACTTGTGTATACTATTGTCAACAGTGTTTTCTATTGCGTGTAAATTGCACACACAGCTACACTTGAGGTACTGAAGGCTATAGTACAACATTCATCATCATGGGGATCTGGTTTCATATAGCTACAGTCCACCCATATAATATATTTTTCACCATCAAATTTTTTACCTCATTGATAAGTTGACTTATAATAGGTTTCATACTTGATAGGAACGAGCAAACATCTTTTGATGTAATTTACATATTCAATTATACATAATATTTAAGAAGACCCCTGAATGCAGATTGCTTCAGGAAAATACCATTAACATTAGGCTTTGGCTGGCAGAGCACTAGCGTAGATTGTGTTGTACAATCAGGTGATGTTGATGTAGATCGTAGCTCCATGATTGTCGAGGTCAGAGGCTTCTGGTTACAGGAGGCATTCTATCATACGTTTTAAACGTAAGAAATAAGGGAGCATTCTAAACGTACAGATGCCTACTTAACAATATGAAATATATTATTTTATACACTTTTAGGCATAAGTACGTACAAATATAAAATATAAAATTATTTTAAATTTATTTTATACATAATTATGTATATACTTATCTTATACATATAATGGTATCTGTATGTTTTCTGCTGAAGTGAAAGAGTATGTGGGTTTTCTCAGAGTGCTTCTATATTTTTTTACACTTAAAATGTATGATAAAATGCCTTTTGTGAACAGAAGCTGTTCTCTTTACTGAAAACCGAAGCAATTTTATATACAATAATTGCTGTTATCTTTCTGAAACCGTCAATTTGGAGGGGCTCTCTCGTCATTCAACAAAGATGAATTGTGAATATGAAGGCCTACCTTTAACCTCAAAGAACATGGAGCCACGACCAGCATCAACATGACCTGATTGTACAACATAACCTACGCCAGTGCTCTGCAAGCCGAAGCATAATGTTAATGGTATTTTCCTGAAGCAATCTGCATTCAGGGGTCTTCTTAAATATTATGTATAATTGAATATGTAAATTACATCGAAAGATGTTTGCTCGTTCCTATCAAGTATGAAACCTATTATAAGTCAACTTAAGTCAACCTATCAATGAGGTAAAAAATTTGATGGTGAAAAATATATTATATGGGGGGGCTTTAGCTATATGAAACCAGATCCCCATGATGATGAATGTTGTACTGGAGCCATCTCAAATGTAGCTGACCACAGAGAATTAGAACATAAAAAATATCAGCAAACCACTAAATTAATGCGAAGCCTGGATTGTCTTAGGGGTTAGTTCCGGAGCAGGAGGGGTCATTTGCGAAG
The DNA here is from genome assembly GCA_029891345.1 of Dryococelus australis. NCBI lineage: Eukaryota > Metazoa > Arthropoda > Insecta > Phasmatodea > Phasmatidae > Dryococelus > Dryococelus australis. The sequence goes on from CM056993.1 coordinate 14,758,533, forward strand.
CTGAAGGGGCAATTAAGGGGTCATTTTTGGACCAGAAGGGGCCATTTCCAGAGCAGGAGGAGTTTTTTCAGGGTCATTCGGGGGGGGGGGGGGGGGGTCAGTCTTGTGAGGGGTCGGTGTAGTAGTAGTCAACTATATGCTTTAAGTGTGACTATTAAGTTCAAACTGAGTGAAGAACTTATCTGGAAGAAACTATTGAATACATAACTGTATGGTAATGTGATCAAGGAACTATATAAAAATGTCTGGTTGAATGGAAGCATAAAAATGCTTAAATCTCAATGATGGAATTTGTTATATATATGTGTGTATATATATATATATATATATATATATATATATATATATATATATATATATATATATATATATATATATATATATATATATATATATATATATATATATATATATATATATATATCTCTCTCTGTGTGTGTGGTGTGTATGAGACAGTTTGTCTCACGAAAAGTAGAAAATTACATGCCATGCACCCCCAACTTGACTGCTTGCGGCACTACAACATGCATCACGCCTGCTGGTATGCCTGCCTGCTTGCCTCGCCTACACTTACAACGCAATATTCAGCGATGATTACATTTCCCAAAAATGAATATATGTTAAACAACAATATATGCTACGAAAAATTAAAATTTTCTTCCCTTCTATGGAACTGTGATGTGCTATTGACAAATGAAAAACTTTACATGCTTTCGTTGAAGTGCAAGCCGCGGCAGACCGGCTAGCAGCAAGGTGCCTGCTAGACTCAGCGGCACCGGCGATAGTTCATAGACCTGCCACCTTGGAGCGCTGTCGTCGCACGGACGGCACATGCCGCATGCATTGTACAGTATAGACAATGCCACGAGAACTTTATTTCTGAGAAAACTCAGGGTTTCTCGAAGGTGCCACTAATCCTTATTGGTTAATTAAAATTAATGCTGTTTGTCCCCGAAGTGGTGGGGTTGTTGCCCTTTCCAAAATATGCTATAAATTAACCTCAAAGCCGACTGGTCATCACAGACTCGGCTGCTGGGATTCAGCTCAACACCAGTTAAATAAATCTATAATATAAGTAGAGTCCATCTGGCCAAATAGATATAGAAATAGACTTTGTTGCTGTCCATGTAGATAGTAGAAATAATTGTCTGGTAGTCACAGACCTGATTTGGGATGGCTATTCACTTTAACAGACAGAATCCTTAAAATGTAAAAGTAAATTTTCTATATTGGGAAAGGCTGTTAGCTGAAACTTGGCATTTTTCCTCAGCCTTGGAAATTATGTAAAAACTTTAAAATATAGGGAAAACTTTGTGTTACATGAAAGTAAAAATAATGTTTGCAAGTATTTTACTGGACAAATGTTTAGTAGTCCAAAATGCTTTACAGAATTTTTTATATATTTTATAAGAATCATGCAGTCTCATGCAATGTTATCAAGGTTGTTTTATGGCTATTATTTCACTTCAGTCTAATAAGAATTACCAAAGCAGTGAGACATTTAATTTGTTATTTAAATGAATATCCAGAAACGTGTCATTTTTTTAAGTTTTAATAAGCAAGCTATGATTGGGGATAAATGGTTTAAATCCTCACGTATGTTTTTATAATGTGGGTTTTAAAGGATCTGTTGAATACTTATCAATCTAGTCAGTCTAAAAGATGTAATGCTTTGTATTTTGATATCTTGCATGAATATGTAATAAGTGGTGGTAGGTGGTTGGGCTTAAAGTCTCGTCGACAGCGAGATCATTAGAGATAGTGCAAGTTGCATAGGGAAGAGGAACTGGGGAAGGATTGGGAAGGAGTCGGCCCAGCATTCGCCTGGAGTGATTTCGGGAAACCATGGAAAACTGAAATCAGGATGGCCGGACTGGGAATCGAACCAGTGTCCTCCTGAATGCGAGCCCAGCGAGTTACCACTGCGCTACCTCGCTCTGTGAGTATGTAATAATGTTGGAAAACAGATACAAACGTAGAAAGACTTTCCCATACAATAGTGTGTGCATTTTGTAATTTTAAAGAGATATTTGCATGTTTTGCTTTTTAAAAATTTTGGTTGGTTCTGGAATGACTTGTGTGATGGATTGTTGTATATGCATGTGTGTGTGTGTGTCTATATATATATATATATATATATATATATATATATATATATATATATATATATATATAAAACAAAAGCTAGGACAAGTAGATACAGATGGCAAAAGCCAATGATTCTACAAAGGTCCCTCCAGAACTTGCCTCCATGAAAGTACCTTCACCCCCACTGGAAAATTACATAAAACAGTGTTTTGCTAGAGTGGAAAAATCTTCAGCAAAGGCTGCCATGCGCTGCGATATACAAGACCCATCTGTACAAACAGTCCTTTTCGTGCTGTTACAATTTTATGCTTAGTTTAAAATTGTACATTTAAACATTTAGGGGATTCATAGTACTCAGCAAAAGAATGAATGAAGTATGTTTACAATTTGTTGTATTTACACAATATTAGTTATAAATCATTACATGAAACATAAGTTAAATTGGAGGAGCTCAAAGATATAGTATAAGTTAAAAATATGATTTAATAGCCAAGAACATTGTTTAGTTTGGATGCTATTCAAATTGAACATTTTCACCTGAATCATGACTCCAAAGGCTAATCACTGTGGACATATTACGGCGGTCGGAACACTCCATCTCCTGGCGTCTTCATCTCGGCAACCAACGACAAAAGACTGTGTCCGCCGTGCTTCCAGCCTTAAAATTGAGTGCATGTTGACTAACAAACTCCAAGGCCTTCTGCCTCGTTGAAGAGGGTTCTTGGTGTTGTGGTTCAGGCGTTGGTCCCGTGTCCCAATTACCAGTGGTATGTTTGTGAGAATGTGATCCCCTGATTGCAATCTCATAACAGCGCGATAAAACATTACCACAACGGCAACATACAGTTTATGCAAGGTGATGCATAGAAGAACCACATCAAGAACTGCAAGGATCCGTCTTTTGAGAGCCAGGAAGTGCTGCAGTCAATTCAACTGAAGTATCCACAAAGTGTGGTACATGGCTGGGTCCAAGGTGTTCCATGAAACTCTAATAATTAGGGTTGTTGGCAATATTCATTATGCAGATAACTGTTTTCTTTTTCAAAATGTTATAAAATAAAGTAGCTCTTTACTAGTTTATTTTTAACTTATAATGAGTTGTTAGATTATTATTTCTTTAAAAAGCATATGGAACAACTGCAGATATTAAAGGACCATCTACACATAATTCTCCATGGTAAAGTTTGAGAACCAATGTCTTAAGAGAACAGGGCAAACCAACATATGGTAAAGACACAGAGCACAGTAACGTTGATGTTTGCTTTCTTCCCCCCCCCCCTCTCCGCACGAGTGATGCATGCCTCAGAGGAGCAAGCCTATGTCTGTATGCTGTCGCTGAATGTGCCTCTTGACATTTGGCTTCTGCGTGAACCTCTGTGGGCAGAACGGGCACCGGAACTGTGGCCCCTTGCCGCACTCGTGTCGCATGTGCTTCTGCAAGCTGGCCTTGTGGCCGTACACCTTGGGGCAGTTGGGGCACTGGAGCAAGCCAAGAGATCCTTCCAGCGCCTCCTCCTGGGGTCCCTGTGGGAACTGCAGCACTTTCCTACGAACCAGTTGCCTGTCAACATTCCTCCAGACCGAGACCCCAACATGGTCTGGAACCAACACGATGATACAACATTAATAACGACAAAATCATAGAAAGACTGCATATAAAAGAAATTGTCAAGTTCCTTAGATGTCACTTTCTCTGCAAAGCTCTCAATATGCAGAGTGTCTGCACCAGAAGATTTTTACTTTACTACAACAGTAAAGAGGATAATGGCTGTCTCATAATGTAATTGTTTCTGATAATTCATTTCAATTATCAATTACATTTCTGGCTTCGCAGAATTCAGTGATTCAGTCATTTAGATCATTTTGTTAAATATAAGTATTTCCAAATATACTCAACAAGCTTTTTAGGAATAAAATCTACAAAGGAAGGTAACTAAATGGTAGCAGATGTAACTTTAGATTGCTGATAAGTTTAGTTTGAATAGTAATTCAGACACCACAAATACATAAAAAGAAACAATTATATCTGTGGGGCTCGTACAATGTTGGTAAAAGCTCTTGCTGTAGTTTTCTTTTCAGGATTTGGACCACACAGAGAGAGAGATCCCATGATGTGCATAGTACACATATCATTATAAGACATCTATGACACCCGAAAATAGATCTCACAGAAGCCATAATGTGTTAGCCTGGTGCATCCACACACACGACTGATGATCCTACACGCATTAAGAGACAAACTCAGCATGCAAATTACTTTTCCACAAAGATAACATGCAAAAATTAAAACGTGTACAACTGGTGCAAGTTGGTAAACAATACACAAGTAATACATTTATTCACAACACTCTCATATTCCAAAGTTCAATAAAAACACAACATGTCCAATAACTTGTAACTCTATGTTTACCAGCACAGTGATGTCTTGATATCAGTAATGAAAACTCTCTTGCCCTTTGTTCTGCTCTCTATTCACAAGTTCAGAAAATTATTATAAGCAGGTATCACTTGGACAATTAGTTGGCTCAGGAAAGTGTTGAGGTTTGGGTTAAACTTCACCTTGATATATACACAATACAATTTATTGCATACATAGTAAGGGACCGTGCTTCTTATACTTTGACATGGTGCTTTCAGCCTTGAGGTCCTCTCACATCTCAACCAACCAATCAGTGAGGGTGAGAGTTCATACCCTTACAACATACACAGAGGCTAAGAAAAGTAGGGCCTCCATATCTACCATGAGCTCCAATTACACAAGTTCATTAAAATGAGTGATTGTGGGTGAACAATTGCTGGTCTGGTCTGCTTGCTACTCGAGCACAATGCTGTAGACATGCAGTCACCAAGTACACTGCCTAACACGTAGCAGAGAATGTATAACACGATTTGATCAGAAAGGAAACATCCCTAACTGGATCTCCTGCAGCTCTGTGGGACACACCTGCACGTGCACCGGTCATTAACCCACCCAAGCACTCTGGAGATGTGGGAAAATCTTGCATCCCTCAATCCGAGGGCAAAAAAAAAAAAGTTATTTTGTGTAACAGTCAAATACTATGGACTATTTAAAAGCACACCAACTTCCTATTGTGATGATTCAAGTTCAATCATCAGCAAAAATAAAATATACCATTTTTCACTTATCAAAAATATTGTGGGTAATGCTAATGGTGAAAAGTATTTTCTGGGTTTCCTTGGCATACTGCCATGCATTCTCAACTTTGAAGGGAGGGAATATGCATGCCTCACAGCCAGCTGCAACCACACAGCGAGTGATTCACAATCATTTCTCCCACGTAGAAAACTTTTAGTACAGGATACTTGCCCGCATGCCTGCAACAATTTTCTCCTTTTTTGGCCGAGAAACACAGCAGCTACAAGGGTTACATTGGCACGCGCTACAAAAGCATCACTGCCGCTACGTGCAGGGCTCTGAACTGGCATGCAGTGTTCTCGTAGTGCTGCGTGTACCTATGGGACTTTCAGTGGTGACCTTATTACTTTATTGATTAAAAGTCTGTAACAAAATTCAATACTGGCTCCTATCATAGTTTGACTCGTGTCCGGCTAGTATGTTTTAAGATATGGCAGTCTGAAAAAGCTGGTTATAACTATATTGGAGGGCTCCAAATTAATATTTACAAAATGTGTGGGAACTTGAAAGTACCATTCTGTCCTCGTCTGGGGTATTTATTTCTATATATAAACGTACTGGGGGCATGGTAAATAGTTTTGTCAAATGCTCTGCAATGCAGTTCTAGCGCGCTCGGCAGGCGGAACTGCTAACATAGCATACGGACATGCAGCAAAACTCTGTCTTTATCGTTACACCATAAAATGGTAGGGTCAACACTGAAAATCCTGTGGAGGCAAGTTGATAAGAGAGAGAGACTGCATGCTAGTTTGGTGCCTCGCACATAAAGGTGACCAGACATTCTATGCCTACACCAAGATAGCACTTAGTGCTCCCATGCTTTTTGGCCTCAGGTAGGCTAAGTATCTCCAACAAGACAACAGCCTTAAACAAACATCTCTGGAAGAGCATGCGCTGGCCACAGTTTCACAACGATGCAGGACAGAAGTGTCAAGCGTCTGTCCACAACAACAAATGATAAGTGACCAGCCAAATTCACAAATCTGAGACTAAAATTTGCCTGAAGTTGGAGATTACCTGCAATTTAGATATCAATGATACAATAACAGTGACGAATTTCTGAAGTAACAACACACATACGCACATTTTTAAAATGAATATCTCCCGAATGTCTGGTGGCCCAAATGAGAATAGAGTGGCTCTAATTGCTTGAAGAAAAATTTGTAACAATTTCTCCAATTCAGTTAAATACTCATGTTAATTTTCTTTTGAGCATTGTGAAGAAAACAAAAGAAAACTGGATTAGACGACTGACCATGCTCAGACTCTCACTTTTATTAAAGTAACAAGGTCACTGAAATTCACTGTTGTCTTAATAATCAGTTATAAAATCTTTTCAACTTTTTTTTTTTCAGTTTTATTTTGTTTTATGTTCTACAATTTATGTTAAAAAGAAAGAATTTTGTTTGTTGACCAATGTGTCCTCCTTCCATAAAGATCCAATGTTAGTTATATTAAAACAATTATTAAAAAGAAAATATTTAAAGCTGACGATATCTGTATCATAAACCCAACAATAACACACACCTCAATAAAAGTTTTACGCCACTGAGCTTCCTGAGTTACTTGGCTGCTCACGGCGCAAGAGCAAGTACAGGATGGAAATACACTGTGTATAGAACACCATTGCTGTCATTCCAGCACCTTACATGTACCTTCTGTCACAGCAAATATCCTTCATGCACATCCAAAGCACAAGTGGTGCTAAACTTTTTGACATGTATATAAATTTACCTTTCAAGAAACCAGAATTATTATCAAAGAACATAGAATTTATGTATGTAAAGAAAAATCTACTTACCTGACATATTGCAGAAAATATGACACATTTCAAACATGTATATCAATTATAATTTTGCAAATGATAACACCTAAAATAAATTACTTACATTTTTTTATTACATCTCACTTGACCATCAATTTAAACATTAAGTCATAACCCACTATCATAGTTTATCAAAGAAGTTGGTAAAATATGAAAATACAGTCAGCAGCAATCAAAGTAGCTCATACGAAAATTATTTAAAGAAAATGTTTACACCGAAATATCACTACACAACTTACAGCTCAAATAAAACAAAATAAAATAATATAAGATACAAAAAAAAAAAGTACTGTAAACAAAGAATATGAAACTATCAAGCAGTATTACTATGCACAGCAAGACATAAACTTAACACAGATAAAATATCCTAACCCCAGTCACAAGCTCACGTTGCTTCAGAACTCAAACTGAGGTAGTTTGTAAGATGTCCTTTCTGGAAGGAAACATTTAAAAGAAGCAGAAAAAAAATCCAAACTATCAACATACATCATATATTTAAATAGGCACTTCCACAGCCATGGATATTGAATTGAAACACAGTTAATTCTGACTCTAAACATTTCTCAAAAGTCTGGTAACTTCATCATTGTGTCACGATAACTATGGAAAATCTTGCATGGCTAACACAAGTTCTTTTTTTCATCCACATGAAACACATATCTAAGAAACATTTAATAAAAATGTCTAAAAACTACAGTACTTTTTCAGGCAGTATACAGCCAAACCAAAACACGGATGAACAAAAGTAGCAAGACAATGGTCTTGGGGACACAACACACTTGCACAGAGTTGAGACATTGCAGATATAATGTTGCAGGCGTTACAGATAACGTTGCAGGTGTGGCAGATAACATCGTTCCCCCATGCGTGGCTCATGAAGGCACATCATGCCTGCTCCGCAGATGTCTCTCGAGATTGGAATTCTGGGAAAAGCTGTGCAGGCACAAGTGGAAGTGGAACAGCAGCCTGCTGCCACACCCATGATGCACGTGCTTCACTAGGTTGCACTTGGGGCAGTTTGGGCAACAGAACACGTTGTAGACAAGTGCCTCTGCTCCGCCTTGCTTGGGTTCCTGTGGTGCCACGACTGCTCCCACGTCAGATGCTTGTCTGGGAGCATCCCTCCAGGCTGAAATCCCTCGATATCCTGGGACCAACAAACCACTAAGCGGACAATCACCCCCATGTACACATAACAAACAATAAGAAACATACCACTACACTAAGCTTGTGTCGTGCTAAAAACCAAAGTCTTTAAAAACCCAAGACCACAAATGGCAAGTACCTTCAGAGACACTCTTGAGGCAGTGCCTGCAGAAAAAATTACAACACACATGCAAACATGCACATACGCACATTCACTTCAAGAAACACACTCATCATGTAAATTATTCATTCAAAACTTCAAAACTTTCAACAAATATAATAATGCATGAATATTAAAATGCAGACAGTGTTAAAAGTAGGCATGTATAGCAAATTAAACAAACACTAATTTTCATCAATAATTTCAAAGTCATGGATAAATCTCAAAACACAATAAACGGTTAGCAATGAGGCAAATGTAAGTTACTGATACTGTATTTTATGTAATAAACATACAAGCATAATTATTAAAAATAGAATTATGTTATAACGTCGTGATCTATATGTACCTAACACAAGAAGAATAAAAGCAGAACTGAGTTTTTTTTTTTTTTAATAAGCATGTTTACATTTCAGTTTTTCAAAGTCAGTATTGTTAACAGAGTTCCAAAATGTCGAGCAATACTTTAATTTGGTTCTTAGGCAATTGAGGTAAAGCAGATTAGGGTGGACTCCTCAGGTTGCAACTGAATAGTAAATTAAAGTTGTGATTTTAGAAGCACTGATCACTGAATAACACATATCATGCTGGAACACTTGTTTTTTTACCAGGCTACGGCGAAGCAAAGGCAACGTTATGATTTTAACACTATGTATATACATATGTATGTATGTATGTATGTACATATGTATGTATGTATGTATGTATGTATGTTAAATTTTGGATGTTCCACTATAGCATCGCACCTATGGCACCGGTTTTGATAAATGACGTGTATATCAATTCATTTTGATACCCCGAGTGTCATAGGCTATGACACAATTAAGAAAATTCAATACGGCTGGCACAACAAAACTAGATGGCGCAGCAGGTAAAGTTAGTTCACACAAACATTTCATTAACAGCTTATTTTGGAAGTATGTGTCATTAATGTTTTACGATAATTTCACTTTAAGATTAATAATATGTAAGTTAAGTGTATTGATTGTCAACCTATATTTGTGTAGGTAAAATTTAAAAGGTATTCAGAAATATATTTATACAAAATGCCTCTAGGACGTAAAGCAAAAAAAATCTGTTCTGTTTCACTTATTTCAACAAAAAATTGGTAAATAAAATAAAGAAATAAAAAACTACAACCGACTACTCAAAAATAAAAAACAAGTCTTCAGTTAAGTGTATCAGTATAATCATAAAACCTGTAGTCACACATTGTGCCGTTTAAGACACTTTACATTAACGCACCCTCCGCTGCGGTCTCGGGTTGTACCTCCGGGGTTCAATCCCGAAGCGAAGAGTTGATTCCCTCCTCTATACTGCACTTCCTCCGACGGTGTCGTGGTGTTCTGAAAGGGTTTTTGCCTGGCCAGGTCGTGGATCTGCCCATGTTGGGAGATCTGGAGGGACACTTACTTGATGGAGGTTTGTTGAAAAGCGGAGGGGAATCAAATCCCTGGGTGAGCTTGGCCACGTATATATTTCATTTCTTGGAAGTTTGGTCTCCTCACCGGGACTAAATCAAGAGCAAGTGCATTGGCTTTGCGCGATTGAGCGGTTTAGGTGGAGATGCGGACGGTAATTACTTTTTCGGCTGCTGTGTGTATTTTCCGCGTGAGTAGGTGGGTTGCGGTCAGGACACGGTCGTGGAGGAGGGCTTGGTTCGACTTCAGCCACTCGTGGCTCTAGGTAACTCAAATACTCCAAGTCCATCACTGCCAACAAATACCTAATGAAGAGTCTATCAGGGGTAGTTTTTTGGGCAGATTATTCGGAGGTTCTGCCATCCAAGTATTCTGGGGGAGCCCACTGAATGCACTGAATGTTTCTGTAGTACCTGTCTGACCTAATTCTCGTTGTAAGGCACGATGAGCCAAGTGACGGAGTTGGCTTCTACGTCCTCCATACTTACATGGCATTTAGAAAAACTTGTTCTCCACCAGACAGGCTAATAATAATACCCAATTACTTAAATCAATCCTTGGTTTGTACTCACTGCTTTTAAATTAGGATGAAGCGCTCCCGTCTTATCCAGCGTAGCTCAAGTCCTTCTGGGCTCTATCTTGTTTAGACGAACCAAGGTAATAAGCGTGTTTGGAGAATCTGGATAACCGTGAGCGTCTAAGTAGGCGTGGGCAGTCCGGATGCTACCCAAGAGCTCCCACGTCTTGTACAGATTATAGCCTTATTCAGGTGCCAGGAGTCCTAGGTTTGGCCCGCTTGTATCTATCCCGAAGCGGTTGCTTCGCTTTAAACTGGGCCACAATTATTATTGTAATAAAAATTTCACAATTATTAACTGACTGAGGTAAGCTGAAAGAAAGGCTTGGAGTTCAATTTTAGAATAAGTGACTTTATTACAATATTTGAGAAACGCAGGGGTATTTCTGGCTCTGTACATAAAATTCAAATTAAATTATTCATAATTAATTTTATTGCAGGTGAAGGTGAACCTACTAGTAAGAAAATCAATATATATAACAAATTTTCTAGATCGCAGTCCAGAAGGGACGATGTTTAGTACCTGCTACCGAGGAGTATGAAGGATTGATTCTGGTAATGGGCAAACAGGTGTAGCAATGTCGAGATACCTGGAATTGATGTCTTGACAGCTTCGTGCGAGATCCTTCCAAATCTAATATGGGTTTTCTCAGCATGCTGAAGCAGTTTGAGTTATCTTGCCGCTTGGTTACTTTGCAGCGGGTGACCCTTCTTCAGGCAGGGAGAGCCTTGGGCAGACTTTGGAGGGTCTTCTCAGACTGGAGGGCCTCATGCAGGCTAGGAAGAGTCTTTGCAGTCTGGAGAGTGCTCTCAACCTTACTTAGGTCGGCGGGCCAACAAGAACTCTGGTGCTCTGGTGAGCAGTTTCGCTTCTCCTTATATACAGAAAAATTTAGTTCAGTGGCTGCCTCACGGGTTCGGGAGTCGCTAGCCTTGTTTCGCAGGGGGCTGGTTTGCTGAAGGTTGTGGGCATGCCACAATTTCTTATCGCCCTGCCGGGAGGCTGATGACACATTTTATGCCTCTCCATGAGGCTCAGACAGCAGCGATGACATCGGCTGCAGGGTGCTGCTCTCTTGCAGCATCCCTGCCAACTAGCTTCTTCCTCTCGGTCATGTCTGTGGCTTGGTGGGTAATACAATTTCTTTCACGAGGGTGGCGACCACATGTCCACTTTTAGGTGGGCAATACCATTTCAATATTTTATCTGCGTGTCTGTAGTTGTCCGGAATGCTTGGACCCACCCTGCAGACACGAGATTATTGCCTGCCAGTGTGCAACTTGCCAATAATTCCTATCAACACGTGATGATGGGGCGAAGTCAAAAAGTAAAGCGTGCATGTGCAATGCGCAGAATTGTGAAATGCATCAACAAATAGGGGAGGCACAGGGGAAAACAATTAATTTGCAATTTTATGTCACTTTAAAATTCTAACTACTACTGACTCAAGACTGTGACAAATGAAAGGCAGAGGTGCAGGCCTTCGCTCAGCAATGGGACACAATAGGCTAATAATGAAATAATAAGTATATATAACACACAATTGATTGAGCACATCAATTCATTCAATCATACACACCACTTTACAGAACTGTACCTTTTTATGGTTCCGTAGTCAACATGGAGCCTTTATATAAGATCATGGCCATCCATTTGTCCATCCTGGGGTGTAACAGTGATGTAGTTTCTACAGTACTGAACTAAAGTGCATGAAATTTAGTAAATACATGCCTACTTTCGTTAGATTTTTTCCCTTGTACCTCCCCTATACGTAAAGTGTCTTAAACATTACTATGTGTTACTACGGCTTTATGCTTATACTCGTACACTTAACTGAAGACTTGTTTTAGACTTTTGAGCAGTCTGGTTTTAGTTTTTTATAACTTTATTTTCTGTAAACCACACATTGCTTACAGGATGAAATTTTACAATACAAGTACTGCAGATGAATGTATAAACATTAAACATGAACATAGCCACACATTTCAAGATACCATTTATAATTAATTTTTTAAGCAAATAACCTTCTGGGATAATTATTCAAAAACTTCACCTTCTACAGTTGGCACATAATGAGTCGTATCATAGTCCACATGCAGAATAAGTTGTTTGAATACCAGAAAAGCAACTTTACAAATAAACAACTTCACAGCAACACTTAGTGTAACTAGTTTTAAAATATTACACCAGGTCAAGTACAAATTTTAAAACAATAAATCGGAACTGACGCAGCTGAAAATTAGGTAATTAATCTACCGAGAGAGCAATTAATTTAGGAACATAAGTATTCCACTGGAGGATTCAGATCTAAATTAGAAAAACAAGCACATTTTCAACACAGATATCAGTGTTAATTCAGTATAGCTGGTAATATTTATACAGTGCATCTGCCCATTACTTTGATCTGTAATACAGAGAACACTTTACATCTGTTGTAATCTCTTCTGTCCATTACTGTTGACGCTACTTTTTTCGCGAAATTGTTGGTGAACATGCATGTGAATGTCTCACGCTCATGTGGTGGCAGCAGGAAGGCTGCCCCCCTCCCCCCCTCACTAAGACTCAATGTACAAACAAGCTGATACTCAGGTGATGTAAAGCCCACTATGTAGTGGGAATCCACATTTTCCTGGTGTCCTGTCCCCCATTAAGAGACTTTACACTATTTGAGAGCTGAAATCAACACACATTACACATACAATTAATAAGAGTTTATTTTTGATCATAATTGAAGTCTAGTTTCACTCTGCATGCTTCAGGATGCATGTTTTGCAAGAAAACAGATATACATAAAAGCTAAAACAGATATACATAAAATAAATTATTAAAGATATATATGTAATCATTTATTACTGATATTTTGTTACATACAAACCAGAATAATAATTATAATAATCTTTCTTAATGAAAGTATTTTTTTACAAAATGTGATTTTTCTGGAGCATCCAGAATGGAAATGCATTTTTATTGAAAATAAATCCTTTGCAGTATATTGATATTGGTGTGAAAAATTTTAGGTACATATATTCTATGATGAATTATGTGACATGTCTATGTATGCAAGATCTATGGAGGGACATATTATTGTTTTATGGTTGAGGACGAGAAATTAGGAAGGTAGCTGGTAAACTGCATATTTTACGACATAATGCATGTATTGGTTCTAGTGCATTTTATTAAATGTTCTAAGAAGATGCATATTTTATTATAATACTTTATCATTTATTTTTTTAAAATTTAAATACATAAATTGTAGGAACGTATTTCGCAGTGTAACAAAATACATGCATTCTTTTTTCATATACAACATGAACAGTACTTTTCTGACAATTTTGACAGTGTGTGAACTACTTTTTGACGAGTTATGCATGTCGCACAGTCAGGTGGAGTACTATACGTGATTGCCAGACAATCTACTTCTAAAGTGACGCTAAGTGTAAAAGAAAGCATAGTCATTTACAGTCTCGTCAATAAAAAAAAATACACAAATATATCATTAAAAAATTTTCATGAAGTTCACTCTTATTTAACAGAATATTTGGCTGTGCTCTTGTGTGACTAAAGACAGTAAATGTGTTACTTCTTGTTGCAATTAAGCAGCAAATAACTACCTTCGAATAGTTCTGAAAAACAAACTAAGTGGTATACAATATAAACATAAAAATAATTAAGACACTAAAATAAGACATAATTAAATAAGAAGAGATAAGTAACTGAAATTGAAAAGAAACTTAAAATTCTTTATTCATGCACACAAACAAAAACCATGAATAATTTCTGATGTTAATTACAATGACTACAATGAGAGGGGACAAAAGAAAGAATTAACAAGATCACTACTGCATTTTGTGTAACTGTTCATTAACAAAAATTTTTTTAATGTATTATGTTAAACTTGTTCCATCACAACAAAATGAACAAAAGTTGATCAGTTACGACATGAAAATATTTTGTGAAATCACGTCAAACATTAATTATTATTTCACTTAATAGCTGGTAAGATATCACTGCCTTTACTCAGGAAAAATACCCACACCAGTACAACTCCTTCCTTCCCTTTTTATCTTAGTTTGCCAGGAAAAAATTTGGGACTAATTTCTAATGGACCTTGCCTAGTTACGTGTTTACATAAGGCTTTCTTTTCCCCGCCACCCGGCGAGTGTATGGTTACAGCAGAGATGGTGCATGGTGATGTCAGCCACGTGATGACAAAAACAAAGCAGATGACTCCTACCAGGGTGGAGGAGGTAGCTCGCTTTCATGCTGGTCAACATGCATGCAGTTGGGACTCATGGGTGAAAAGTGCACATTTTAAGTTTCTCGTAGAGCTGTTCACGTTTTTCATACACAAGTAATTTTTTTAAAAGTCAATTTACAACAGAAAGAATGGTACGTTTACTGTATTTAAGCACATTTATACTGAAGGTGTGAATTGCCAAAAGTGAAGATTTACGACTAAATATCTTGTCTGATTGTGTGTATTTGCATCACGCTCAGACAGTTCCCATCAACCTACAGCTTCCGCTTGCTCATGTTATCAGTCAGCCCGCACTAGCTGGGAGAATTTAGCGTGCTTTGCTTGGAGCATAACAGTCTAATTTACAAATTTAATGCCCACCCTTTCTAATGTGGGTGGCAATAAAAAAAAGGGGTGAGGGAGTGTTTATTATTAAGTAAGATCGGCACTATAAATAGACATAAATTTTGGAGTAATGCAAAATTTTTTTTTTAATGAAAATTTTATTTACTGTGAGCATTCTCAATTTATGGACTTTAGAGCCAAAGTCAACTATTATTCCGGCTGTAGTCCTCCAACCATCAGATCAACCCATACAGAGTCCTTGATCTGATTGTATATGAACAGCACTAAGCTAGTAGAGCATCACTGTATCTTCAACACACATTCACGTGAAAGGTTTTTCTACACTGAATATTTCACCACATCTGCTGTACAGATACACACCATAAGAGTGCCCTCCACTTCCTGTTCCCATGACGCCAAATGCTACAGATCAAGACCTGCACGATCACAGCCCTGTTTTTGACGCACAACATAAAATAAAATCTACCCACTTCTGTTGGATTTTTTATTTGTTGTTTTATTCTATTTATGTATTGTGTACATCAACACCCAGATGGTCTCGAAAGGCATAAACAAAGTTATAAACTACAATTAATACTTATTTAACATGAAATTACAACATACAGCATTTACAGTATATACATACATACACTTCACTGATACAGTATACTGTAGAAAAGAGCAGTGGTATTAATAATTCTGCAAACCAGCTGTCAGTCTAGGGTAGGTCTGTATATGTTATAGATATAGAAACTAAGTATGTGTTTTGGATATTACATCGCAATCTTGAAATTTTTGTTACAATCAAAATGTATTTGATGACATTACCAATTCATACATATGATGTCATTTGTCAGAGTCAAGGTCTATAATGAAGTTCAAAAATATTAGATAAGATGCCATAATTCTAAATCATGTAGTACTTAACAGTTTGGGGCAAACTATTTTCTAAGTTATATTGTGGCAAAATTGGCCATCTGAAATATCTATGCATATTTGAAGTAGCGTTCCTTGGCAACCAAGATCCCCAGATCTCTCGCCCTTCAATAACACATGGGAGCAAATTGGATAGAAACTTCCTCCAACTGCAACTATGGTGGATTTTGAAGATCAGTTGTGCCTGTAACTTCCTCAGGAGAACATCCAAGATCTGTATGACTCCAAGCCCGACCGTACCGCCGCCTGACTCCGTGATACAGGTGGGCAGCACCATACTACATGCATCCTGTAAGTGTTGGTCTCCTGCAATTCATGCTTGGTGTAATTATGATTTTATGATTTCTGAAAATATGCTATGTTGTGCCTGTACCCTTTTACATAGCCTCGGAAGGAACCTTCAGGGTCATCAATTTTTTTTTTTTTTTTTGCAAATGAGTGTATGTATTTTAATTACGTTAAAAAAACATAACATGCCTCTGTTCTAACTTGGAAATATCTGTATGTGTTAAAGAATTTTAAATTACTGAACAGTAATCAAATTTAGAGCAGATCAAAGAATTGTATAAGGATCTTGCACGTGGGTGAGATATACTTTGCCAGGTAAAAAACATGACTTGGTGCAACGAAAATGACACCCATCCCTATTGCCATTACAGCATACATGCATTCTGATGCTCACTGGTCGTTCAGAGCATAGATATATACCAAGGTTCCGATTTTAAGAAGGTTTGACATAATCTAACCCCAAATACATCAATTGAATTCTGGAAATTTTACAAAATCCACATTAAAAACAAAAGGGCAATCCTAGTTACGGGGTTTTGCCAACTTTATGAGTAACTATTTTACACCATTGGTGCATTTATTTTACATTATATTTTGTGCCGCGATAACATAATAAATTTGTGACATCAAAAATAACTCAGCAGAAATAAATCAATCTTGTAAAATATTTTCCCTTGTAGTTACTGCAAACAATTCTGTAGAGTTACCTTTTTCTTTATTTCTCTCTATTGGCTTACACAACATTGTAAAATACAATTAACTTGTATAGTGTTAATTTATATCTATGTCCGCTTAAGTAAGACATAGAGGAAATCATCTTCTCTTATTCCGCCCTACAGCATCGAGTTGATTCTCGTACTTTGCTACAAAAGCCACAATATAATTTAATTTCAATGTGTTTTTAAATATTTAGAACACAGAAAGGGCAAGACTGTATCTTTATTGATGGTTGATGTTGGATATAACAGTAAATGACAGTCTTTATACAGGATGTGATGCTCGGCTCTGCTCATGATGCAACCTTCCGCAACTTAGAAACCACACCCGCACCTGACAAGAGGGCAGCAGGCTATCCAAAAACTTTTCCCAAACACATTACTCAACACAATGACTCACTAAACAAGCTTTACAATTTGCCAAATTATGGGCAAAAGTAGGTCTCACTGACTGCTCAAAAATGTTGAAAGAATATCAGCAACTTGAAGCCAAACTCCACCCACAATCCACATTACGAGCCAATCACCATTAAGTTGTGAAATAGCAGAAGGCGAGAGGTGAGAAGTGTGGACATGCCTCAAATGAGTTGAACATTGCAGTCAGCATGCTACCAGTAGCCTGGAAGAAACCTCTCCCCCTGGTTGGCCAGCATTCAGTAGTCGAGTTTCCTCACTATCTTTATGGAGCTACATCCTCTGTGTCAGCCTTCCTTCTCATAAACACTTTAAGCAGAGGCCTATTTACTGAATAAGACCCTCAAGGTATTAAAAATATCTTAAGAGATTCAAAAACTTCAAAAAATTTTTTAATTAACATTAAATGTTTATGTCACACCTTTTTCTATTTTTCTATTAATGCTATTTCCATCTGTGATCTATGAATTTATTATATATATAAAAAAAAAGGAAACATAATAAGGGGCACTAACTAACAAAAAGCTGTTTGGTTACTGACACACCATCTGTGATACAAATTTACACTCTCAAGTGACTGAAAATATCAGTAGTGTTAAAGCCAAATTACTCGTCTGCAATTACCTGTCTCATCTGCATTCAACCATTTACAGTTCTGAGCAAGTTTTTGGCTTCTTGCAACCACAGACACTTATGCATCATAATACAAAAAAATAAATATACCAGAAAATTTAGGATTAACATAATTTTTTTCACATTTTTTATTTGCATCTCACATAGCTAACAAAAATGTAAATGAATGGCTTAACTCTTAACAAGACAGATTATGTATCCTACAAATCACTATTTTAACACAACTTTCTCCCATTATTCATCAAACCAGTCCCATTAGATCACAACTAATATAAATATATATATAAATAATAAAAGAATAGAAATGTTTAAATTGTACAGCACAAACACCCAGGTACAAAACTGTATTAATTAAACTGACATATTCCAGGAGCAGCCATTCCCATTCTTGTCATGGTGACATAATATAAAATAGTACAATGCTCTGGCCTGTGTCCACAACGCCGCACACAAGTAAGATCACAGCAGTGGCGTAAAGTATGCAGGTTTATTTCTCAAGAAATAATCAAAAGTACACTGATTTTTTGGAGGAGAGAGGAGGAGGGAGCGGCTGGAGGAGATTGCGATCAAAATTAGAGAATCTCTAATGGCTGCATATAAAGTGGAAGCATCTAAATGTTTCTTCCTTAGGGAAATTTTTTATTTTCAACGTTAAAATTTACTAACTTTAAACTTATTCCATGACTAAATTATGTATGTTCCACAGAGACCAATTAATTTTTTTCTTAAAAATGTGTAAATAAATCTGTAAAAAAAATTAGGGAAACTTTAATGTTTTCATTCAGCTGATACAACATTAAAATTACATCTTTATAGAGTTTTCTTATGCAAGGAAAGCTTACTTCCCAATCTTACAATATCATACTGCAATATATACATATGCATAAATATATATCCAAAACATTGTATTGTTTGGGTGGCGATGCCACTGATCGCCTCCCCTAGTGTATGCCTGTGAAACCGGAGAGAGGACACACACCACAGTCAAGTCTTGGAGGAGTGCGTGTTCAGTATGTGTCTCTTGAGGCTGTGTTTCTGAGTGAAACTCTGCGCACAAAAACTACAGTGGAAATGCGGCTCCACGCCACACTCGAACTTCATGTGCTTATAGAGGTTATGCTTGTGTAGGTACGAACGGCGGCACCTGGGGCAATTGAAGATGAAGTGCCCCACGCCTCCGGCCTCATACAAATAAGTAGTTATACCATCTGGGCCGGCAAACGTTTTTGGAGAGCTCCAAGGCTGCAAACCTGGAAAGAAAGTGACACACATGTTAGAGATGTTAAGACTGCGAGCAGCTCTTGAGTTGAGGTGAGAAATTTGGAAACCCATGGAGGTTACGTAAGATGGTAAAGGAATGGTAGGTAACAGAAAGCAAGGACAGTATAGCAAGGAAAAAACTTCCCATCCAGTGTTACCGTTTGCCACGTTCCCCAAATGTGTGCCCAGGGAGTGATTGCGCTAGGCACAGACAGCTCTTGCCACAGTTGCATATCATTACCCTCATGAGAAAACCTCCTGTCTCTAAAAATTGGTATTTCACAGGAGAGACAAAAATATAATAACTTTAATTTCAAAGGTAATTTTATGTGTTATGGGACATAATTGTTACTAATAATATAAACAATTATGCTATTTAACCCATACTTCAAAATAAATTTGCATTAAAAATTAGTAGTGGTTGTATAAGCTTTACATTGTTTGGAATCTCACAGTTCAGTAAATGTGGTTTCTGCTTTTCCCTTGTAGATTATTTTTAAAAAATTTTTGGATATACAATCATTTCATAGTTTAATATTCTGCTAAAAAAAAACTTTAAAAATGGAATAACACAAGGTTTTCTCACAAAGGTAACAATTTGGTAAAATGTTCCTCACTTAGCAGTGCTAACGTCTTGTCGGCAGCAAGGTCATTAGAGATGGAGTAAGAAGCAAGAATGGAAAAGGACTCTGCTATGGCCTGTCGTAAGGAAAGATCCCAGTATTTGCCTGGAGTGATTTTGGGAAACTGCGGAAAACCAAAGCCAGGATGGCCGGACGAGGTTCCAAACTCCCAAATGCAAGTCCAAAGGTTTATCACTGTGCCTCCTTGCACAGTCAGTCTCATTTGATTGGAGAATGCTTGTGACCGTTATGACTCGGGATCTAGATCTGTGGGCAGAACAAATAAATATAAAAAATTGCAAGATATGAGGGATTGGATGCACAGCAACCATTCAAATAAAATATTTTTCTCTGTGTCTAGCGACTCTCCAACTCCAAAACAATTTGCTTAGTATGTCACGCATGCCCCGGAGGGAGTGAAATTAAAATAATTATTATTTAGTGGGGCTGATCACGTTTAACAATGAATTAAAACGTTTGGGTTTAAAAGTTACAAAGACTTTTGCCACGCAACATTTGTGTTACTGTGAGGAAGTGGACGTATTGGTCATCTTTACAGTTTTAAATCGTGATGCCAGAATAACGATAATGGGTAACTGGTGAACGGCCCTATGAGCTGGCCGACCATTAATCACACTGTTACCTGAATGTTGAACTTTGGCAGGTGTGGTCCCTCTTACCATGGTGCGGTGAGGGCTGGAGGGTGCCTTGGTTGCTTGTGGGCGATGATGAAATCTTGACTTGAGGGTTACTGCTGGGTGCTGCAGGGTTGCAGGTCGGGGAACTGCCAAACCAGGAGTTTGTAATTCCATGGGGAGGTTCCTCTCTTGTCCAGAATGCCTCTAACACTGGGTGGGGATGTCCTGGGAGTTTAATTAGTGGCGGGAAAAACCAGTTAGGTAAAGAACAGGGGTAAGACCTGTCTGTGACGCGGGAGGTTTGAACTCAGCACCGCTCAGTTGAACTACTGCTGAAAGCAGTAGGAGATAGGGTTATGCAAGCAGAATTACTTTCGGAGGTGTACACTGCCCTTTCAACGTTCTCTTCACTTTCCCTTCCGGGAGTACAGCATAAGGAGATAGGGGCTAATATACTCTCGCTAAAGGCAAGCCGGTAACTCACTTCCTTACTGTGTACTTCTGTGGGACATGGCTACATAGGTAGGAATTATACCAATTGCACCTTTCGACCTGGCCCTACAGAGAGCAATGAACAGAGCGGTGGTTGGTTCAAGCTGCTTGACAGGAGACTCCGATGTAGTACATACAGGAGATTGATCTATCCAAGTGAGTTCCAGCTCCTTTCCGGCCCCTTAATATACGGTGGCAGAGTATGTAATAACAATGTCTCCTTGATTCACCTGGTGGAGTTGCTAGTGGTATAGGCTCCACTGAATTCCATCAGGCGCAGCAGAGCTCTGGTAGCCACTTAATGGATGTGTATTTAGCTTCGTGCTTAATGGTTTGCCAGCTTCACTTTGCCAGGTGTGTTTAGGTAGGAACAACCCTGTACTTCAAGAAAATTAATATGCAGAGAATAATTTAAACTCACGTATTATATTATTTGAGTAATAATAATACTACCTCCTAAGCTAATTAAAATTGATATTGAAGTTCAGGCTACCGTAAACTGCCACGTGAAGGAAACCTGGATAAAAGTTAAAAAGGGGTTTAAAGGCAATAATTTTGTTAGTTAAAGTATTCAACAACTCTAGTCTAACAATCACTGGTTTTTTCTGAAGGAACATATACGAAGTGGACATCTTCCACAAGCGTAGTGTTGACAATGCCAAAACCGCCCGGTGGGCACGGAGGTCCTGAAAGGACTTCGTCATGACCGTTACCAGTTCTTGGGTCGTTACCAGGAGGTGGTAAGGAAGGAGCAAAGTCTTCAGGAGCAGTCGGAAGGTTCAGTCTCCCAGAAGCAGAGGGATCTGTGGTGGCTGAAGGGGCTTCTCGTTGGTGTCGTCTTGAGCTGGTTAAGATTCCGGCCTCAGAAGAGCGATGGAATCTGCGTACTTACCTGCGAGCACGAACCCAATGGCTACCTCCGGCCCTGTACGTAGGCGGTGGAGGAGCAGAGACTGCACATTGCTAGTCACGCCAGCCCTTTTATACTCTTCTTGTACAGAACCTCGAAGGCCAGGGATGAGGGGAGTGATTGCCTCGGTCGCACGAGCCCAAAATTCCGAAGTGATGAGGCAGCAATATCATCCATTATCTCGTCTGTGGGGTACTGTTAAAATATGCGCTGACTCCCTTAACGTGCTCTGGAACTAGCGTGACCTAGGGTGGAGTGAGCAGTGGCTCAGTCAGACAGTACAATATTCATTAGAGAGTGTTGATGATGTGACAGCTTCTTGGAGAGTAAGGGTGAACAGTAAAAGCTAGGATTTTGTGTCTGTAACCGCTTCCAACATTGCACCGGTGTGCCCTGTAGGCATGTGTCCGGCCTCTTCAGTAGTGCTAGGAGTAATTGAACTGCCCAAATGGTTGATCACTGCATCCAAGATGGGCCAAAGTTGTTTGTAGAGTGCGCATCATTAAAGGTGCAGAAATGCATCATGCGTCATATGAAATATCAGTCCTCAAATACATGGACATTAATGTAGAAGTGAAGCCTACATTCAGCTTAAGTACACCTGGTTATAGTAAATCAACACTTTTAAAGTTAATAGTTTTAAAATATTCTCTTTCCAAAGTTACACATAATTCAATGTATACAATTACTTTTACACTGACTGCAACAGTGGAAGTGAATTGAGCAAAGCATTTACATATTTCTGAAGTGAAAAATGAAAACCCTGATGGTCTGAGGCAGGGTCAGATTGGATGAGAGATAGGTGGCACTAATCTGGACAAACTGTGCGCTATTAACAGCAAAACATTACAGACCATTCACAGTTACTTCCAACTTTTCTGAAGCCCTCCTTGAGTTCTACTTCCAGGATATTCCTCCACATCATGCAAACAAAGCTTAACCGAGTCCACAATGCAGTACATTTGTGCGCACTCAGTGTAATAATATTTTGCATAAGAAATTGATGCATGATACATTTAGTGCTTAGAGAAAGCGCTCCAATAATAAACGATTATGCCCCATCTCAGATGGCTACTCTCCAAGGGTCTAGTCACTCCCAAGCACAAACAGTAACGGAGGCAGGACACGTCAACCAACTTCAGTTGACAGAGACTCAACTCACCAAATAACCACGTGTTCTTTGCTTTTACCGTGCACCAAAACTCTACTAGAAGTCGTTACATCAAGGCCCTTCTTACAAGCGCTCCTACTACTTTGCTGCTCCTGCTAAACACACAGCGCACCATTTGAATTACGCACCACTGTGGGGATGCAAGCCATCTGCTAGAAAGGCACTGCCTCCCCAAGAGCACAAGGGCAAGATGTGTCTACGCCGAGCGCCACCGCAGATAAGGATTCATGCATGTGATGTCACAAGCTGCACCCTCGAGAGGCGGGGCTAATTCCCCACACCCCTCCGAGAGCCTAAAAGCTGGAAAAACGACTATAAAAGGCACCCCAACCTAGGCCTCAGGAGTGATTGCTGCACAGTTTGGCTGCGAGAGCTGACAGCTCCAGGGTCGTTGACGGACATCAGACATTCTTACCACGCCATCCTAATCACTCCATCAATACCTCTTCCTCCTTGTCCAAACCAGGTATTGGAGGTCACAACGACGTGTTCCTTCCGGACAACCTCTTATGTACCCAGCCAGGCCGCCTCCTCACCAGTTGGGTGAGGAACACCCACTTTGAAAACACACCTAGGTCCCTTCTGGACAACCCCGCATGATTAAGGTTAAGGACGACACCTGTGGCATACTTGGGTTCTACTTTTGAGAATGCTTTACATAATGTAACTCCAAATATGTACATCCATTTAATTCTGCAAATTTTACAAGATCTACATTAAAAAAAAACTAAACATGGGCAATTCTAGATAAGAGGTTTTGACAACTATTTTGCAATATTGGTGCATTTATTTTGGATAGTAATTTGTGCCGTGCTAACATAATAAATTGGTGGCATCAACGATAGCTCAGCAGAAATACATCACTCATGTAAAATATTTTCTCTCGTAGTTTGTGTAAACAATTCTGTAGAGTTACCTTTTTCTTTATTTCTCTCTATTGGCTTACACAACATTGTAAAATACAATTAACTTGTATAGTGTTAATTTATATCTATGTCCGCTTAAGTAAGACATAGAGGAAATCATCTTCTCTTATTCCGCCCTACAGCATTGAGTTGATTCTCGTACTTTGCTACAAAAGCCACAATATAATTTAATTTCAATGTGTTTTTAAATATTTAGAACACAGAAAGGGCAAGACTGTATCTTTATTGATGGTTGATGTTGGATATAACAGTAAATGACAGTCTTTATACAGGATGTGATGCTCGGCTCTGCTCATGATGCAACCTTCCGCAACTTAGAAACCACACCCGCACCTGACAAGAGGGCAGCAGGCTATCCAAAAACTTTTCCCAAACACATTACTCAACACAATGACTCACTAAACAAGCTTTACAGTTTGCCAAATTATGGGCAAAATGTGGGTCTAACTGATTACTTAAAGTGTTGAACGACTATCAGCAACTTGAAGCCAAACTCCACCCACAATCCACATTATGAGCCAATCGCCATTAAGTTGTGAAATAGCAGAAGGCGAGAGGTGAGAAGTGTGGACATGCCTCAAATGAGTTGAACATTGCAGTCAGCATGCTACCAGTAGCCTGGAAGAAACCTCTCCCCCTGGTTGGCCAGCATTCAGTAGTCGAGTTTCCTCACTATCTTTATGGAGCTACATCCTCTGTGTCAGCCTTCCTTCTCATACACACTTTAAGCAGAGGTCTATTTACTGAATATAACCCTCAAGGTATAATAAATATCTTACATATTCAAAAACTTAAAAAAATTTTAATCGACATTTAATGTTTATGTCACACCTTTTTCTATCTTTCCATTAAAGCTGTTTGGCTACTGATGCACCATCTGTGAATCCAATTTACACTCTCAAGTTACTAATAATATCAGTAGCGTTCAAGTCAATTTACTTGTCTGCAATTACATGTCTCATCTGCAATCAAGCATTTACAGTTCTGGGCAAGTATTTTGGCTTCTTGCAATCACACACTTACACATCATAATACAAAAAAAAATTATTTTCAGTGGGTAGTAGATTAAACCAAGAAATCTAGAATTAACATAATTTTTTTCACATTTTTTATTTACATCTTACATAGCTAACAAAAATGTAGATGAATGGCTTAACTTTTAACAAAGAAAGATTATGTTTCCTACAATAACACTATTTTAACATAACTTTCTCCCATTATTAATCAAAACCATCACATTAGATCACAACTAATAAATACATATATATACATAATAAAATAATATAAATTTTTAAATTGTAAAGCACAAACACCTAGGTACAAAATTGTATAAACTAGGTACCAAATTAAAAGTATCAACTAAACTGACATTCCAGGAATGACCATTCCCCTTCTTGTCATGGTGACATGACAAAAGGGTACAATGCTCTGGCCTGTGTGTACGAGCTGAGCGCTAGTAAGATCACGGCAGTGGAATACTGTACGCAGGTCTATTTTTCGAAGAGCCAATCAAAAGTACATGGTTTTTTTAGGTGGCAGGGAGGGTGGGATGAGTAAGAGTGTAGGACGGGATTGTGAACAAAATTATAGACTATCTAATGGCTGCCTATATAAACTGGGGGCGTCAAAGATTTTTTACTTGGGAAATTTTTTTATTTTCAATGTTAAAATTTAGTAGCAATTAAGCTTCCATGGTAAAATCACTTGTACTCATCTGACACCAATTAATTATTTATTAAAAATGTGTAAATAGGTATGTAAAAAAATTTGGGAAAATTCAATGTTTTCATTTAGCTGGCACAACATTTAAATATCAAAATTAAAATTTCATCTTTCTACAGATTTTTCTCATGCAAGACCAACATACTTCCCAATATGGCAATATTATATTGCTATACATATATACATGTATCCAAAACTTGGTATTGTTTGGGTGGCGATGCCCCTGATCGCATGAGCCTTCTGTACACCTGTGAAACCGCAGAGAGGACACAACACACCACAGTCAATTCATGTAGGAGTGCGTGTTCAGTATGTGTCTCTTGAGGCTGTGTTTCTGAGTGAAACTCTGCGCGCAGAAGCGACAGTGGAACTGCGGCTCTACGCCACACTCGAACTTCATGTGCTTTTGGAGGTTCTTTTTGTGCAGGTAAGAGCGGCGGCACCTGGGGCACGTGAACGTGGAGTGCCCCGCGCCTCCGGCCTCGTATGAGTAAGTAGTCCCAACATCTGGGAAAGCGAGCGTTTCTGGCAAGCCCCACTGCTGCAAACCTAGAAAGAAAGTGATGCAGATGTTAGCAACGTAAGTCTGTGAGCAGCTCTTGAGTTGGGGTGAGGAATTTGGAAGCCCATGGGGGTTAAGTAAGATGGCAATGGACAGTATACAAAGAAAAAAAACTTTCCATCCAATGTTGACGTTTGCCACATTACCCAAATGTGTGCTCTGGGAGTGATTTCACTAGGCAGATACAGCTCTTGCTACATTAGCATATTATTACCGTCATGAGAAAACCTTGTGTATCTAAAAATTGACAGGTATTTCACTGGAGATACAAAAATTTAATAACTTTTATTTCAAAGGTAATTTTGTGTGTTATGGAACATAATTTTTAATAATAATTTAAACAAGTAAGCTATTTAACCCATATTTCAAAATAAATTTGCAACAAAAATTAGTAGTGGATGTATGATCTTTTCATTGTTTGGAATCTTACAATTCAGTTATGATGTTTCTGATTCTTGTTTGAGATTATTTTTAACCATTTCTGGAGATACAAGCTTTCGCACTTTATCAGTCGTCTGGAAAACCCTTTTAAAAAATGGAATTACAAAGTTTTCTCACAAAGGTAACAATATAGTAAAATGTTCCTCACTTAGCAGTGCTAACGTCTTGTCGGCAGCAAGGTCATTAGAGATGGAGTAAGAAGCAAGAATGGAAAAGGACTCTGCTCTGGCCTGTCGTAAGGAAAGATCCCAGTATTTGCCTGGAGTGGTTTTGGGAAACTGGGGAAAACCAAAGCCAGGATGGCCGGACGAGGTTCCAAACTCCCAAATGCAAGTCCAAAGGTTTATCACTGCGCCTCCTTGCACAGTCAGTCTCATTTGATTGGAGAATGCTTGTGACCGTTATGACTCGGGATCTAGATCTGTGGGCAGAACAAATAAATATAAACAATTGCAAGATATGAGGGATTGGATGCACAGCAACCATTCAAATAAAATATTTTCCTCGGTGTCTAGCGACTCTCAACTCTAAAACAATTTGCTTAGTATGAAACATCAGCCCTTGTATACATGGACATACATGTAGAACTGAAGCCTACCTTCAGCTCAGGTGCACCTGGTTATAGTAAATCAACACTTTTAAAAGTTAATATTTTAAAAATAATCTCTTTCCACAGTTACACATAATTCAATGTAAACAATCACTTTTGCACTTACTGTAACAGAGGAAGTGAGTCGAGGAAAACATTTACATATTTCTGTACGTGGAAAATGGTGTTCTTATCTGGAGCAGGGTCAGTATGGAGAGATGCGTGTCACTAATCTGAACCAACTGTCCTATCCACGGGAGAGCCCTTTGTATTTTCAAAAGTGCTCTATTAACAGCAAAAGAACATTATAGTCAATTCACTGTTAATTCCCACATTTCTGCAGCCCTCACAAAGTTCTACTTCCAGAATATTCTTCCACATTATGCAAACAAAGCTTAACATGAGTCCAGAAAATTACACCAAGAGGACAATGCACCATATTCGTGCGCACTCGGTGTAATAATATTTTGTATAAGAACTATTTCTTACTAGGCATTACCAACACATCTTTTTTCTGCTCGTTTGTATTCATATTAATTATAAATGAAATACTATAATATAGAGATAAGATATATGTAGAAGTTCAATTTAACCAAATAAAAGGTGATTTTATGTTAAGTCAAGTATAAAATGCTTGTGAAACATGACAGTTTTATGAAACAACTGCACACATCACACATTGGGTGATTTTCCAAACTTTTGATTCAAAATAGTTGAAGAAACTGCAAATAGACTATCAGTTTCTAAATGTACATAACAACTGCCCATTAAGCAGTGGTGAGTCAAAAATAGTTTTAACAGAAAGCACAAAGTTGAGAAAGCATATAATACATAAAAAATGCATTTAATAAGAAATAAAGAAAATTGCTTCTGTTAATCTGCAATATATCATTCATCAAATGTGTATACATTTATACCCACAACCTACACAAAACCTTTAATAAAATAATTCTCAATTTTCTTTTTTGAGAATTAAAATCCAATAAATAAATACTACTAAAATAAATTATTTTCCATGTAATGGAATTTTTTTATTGAGTGTAATTTCCTCTCTGCTGTAACTACTTAAAAGTGAGAGTATTTGAAATACTTCACTACTGAATTCAGTTTGATTTACAGAAATTAAACATATGTCTTTATATGCAAGAAGCATTTGTTCCACTAACATGATGATGCAAATGACACTACACTGTAATGGTAGTTTTAAAAAAATTTTAGCACTGACGATACGCACCTGCTACCTGTGGAGCTGCTAGAGCACTGACATTAGATAACAATAAATCATAACCTCTAGAATCAGCCTTAAGAGTGGGATAGACTGAAACATTTTCTGTGAAATAGTTGTTTGTGCGAATACGCGTACAGTAGAAGCCCGGAGTACCACGACCCGTTATACCCTGATTCGGTTATACCACAAGGCAATTTATGTCCCGCGACTTGAATAAGTAAATAAGCGGAAATCATGCCATCGTGTAGGCGAGTGGTCGTGAGTAGTGGAAGTTGTTGTACGGGGGGGAGGGGGGGTGCGAGAGAGCGCTCTCCCTCCTTTCAGTGCCAAGATCTATTTTACTGATTCATTACAGTCAATATTGAATGGTTTTCCATATTCAGTTTTGTTGGCTTAGTGCAATATCTTTGATGGAAGAATTCCTAGTGGTCCTTTGTTATGTCACCCTATTATATCTGTTCTGCTGTTTGGTTGTAAACCAGCCAAAAAATTATACTGTAGCAAACTTTCTATCTTATCTAGGTGTTGGATCCATGTGGGGGATGGAGAGTGACCACATTCCCAGCCGTATATCATACTTGCAGTGTCCTGCTGTAACACATATACTGGGACTTACACGTGACACAGGCATAATCTTCTATTTCGCAACATTGAAAATGAAACTTTAATCGAAAAAATGTACTGACTTGAACAATAAAGCCAAATCTAAATAAAGCTAAATTAAAACAAAATCAGAAAGTTCTCACTCGCATAACTTAATTTTAAAAAATAAAATAAACTACACACATGAATATTTATGAGTAATTATATACAAATAATTAACCTCCTATGGGGTATAGTGCTACATAATCATTATAATTATGATGTAGACACTTTGATTTTACTGTGTATAAAGCGGCTATACAGTATGTCTTGCCATTTTCGAAAAAAAAAAAAAAAAAATTCAGAAATTTGAGACGTGCCTCAAAATTTGTGCTTCCAAGTCATTTACAGACCTATAATTAATCTCTTACGGGATATAGCGCTACGTAATCATTATAATAATGCTGTAGACACTTTAATTATAATGTGCATATAGCAGCTATATTGATAGGTCTTCCCATTTTCGGAAAAAAAAATTCCGTAATTTGAGGCCGGCCTCAAAATCCGTGCTTCTCATTTACAGACCTATAATTAATTTCCTATGGGATATATTGCAACATAAATATTATAATAATGATGTAGACGCATTGATTTTAATATGTATACAGTGACTATAATGTATGTCTTCCCATTTTCGAAACAAAAGTTCATAAACTTGAGGAGCGCAGTGTTATTGTCCCGAAAAACTTAGACAGTCATAACTGTCGACACGCACGTTATAACATGCATCCGCGAACTGTAGACGAGATATTGTGGACAAGGCTTAGTGCTGAAAAGCAGCCTTTCTTTGCTTGCCACAAATAAATCACTTTTTATATTTTAGTTTTCCTTCGTAAAATGCAAATCAGACGAGCAAGCGACACGTTTCACAGCACATGAGGCACTGATAGATCCCATCTGCAGTGCACACGTGCATTCGACCTTTGTTTAGTTTTATTTGGCTGTGAACTTCCTTTCTCCTACTTACTTCCGCCAACCAGGTCCTACAAGGGTGCAGCGAGTGAACCCACCTCCTACAACCCGCGTGACAAACAACTTGCAGCGAACACCACCCTTGGTGGAATGAATACATCCTTTGCCTGGAAAATGCTGTATATTTTTTGCCATTCCTGGTTGAATGCAAGTGTCTCCCTTCATCACACCACGTTTCTCTTCTTCTGTTTCCCTCCTTTGGGTGCTGTCAAATCCAAAGCTGCAGATTAAAAAAAATTCCGATAGGAAGGGGCTAAAAGTTTCACGAGTTACGGCGGTACATAATCACACTTTCGCCATGTTTAACAGATAGGTTTCACATCCCATTAGAACACTGGCTGATTTTTTTTTTGTAACTGTACTCGGTCACTCCTGGAATAGCACGGAAAAACTATAACGCGGGTCTGAGTCATGTACCCAAACAGCCAAGTTATATTGAGCTTTTACTGTATCTCGGTAAATAAATGTTCTGCAAGTACTACTTTTTGCCAGAAAAGATAAAAAAAGGTGTCGCCCGTATCGCTCCCTCGCTTCTTGACCTTCGACGTGCAGCTCCACCCCACTCAGGGGCCACAGTGGCTGAATGGTTAGATCACTCGCCTCCCACCACAGTGATCTGGGCTCAATCCTTGGCCAGGTCACCAGACTTTCGCACGTGGGAATCCTGCTGGACAATGCCGTTGGTCGGCAGGTTTTCTCGGGTATCTCTCATTTCCCCTGCCTTTGCAACTCCATATACTCACCTCAATCACCCTCATCGGCTCTCAAGACCTCACTGTTAAGAGCAACCCAAATCTCTTCATTCACTCCATCCCACTCTTAATGTATTTTTAGTATAAACTACTGTATCAATAGTATTATACATATATATATATTTAATATTTTAATAAATATGATTGGGGAAATAGTTCTAATTAGAGTTTTGATAATAACAAGAGGAATTCCACATTTCCACTACCTGATGCCAAAAATAATAATGGGTTTATAGAGAAACAAGTGTATGTGCAGTTGAAGCTAAATGCAGTCGAAGTCATAAACAGAAAGAAAGGTTCGGGCACAACTAGAACAAAAACATAACATGGCAGACACATTAAAGCTGGGTCAAGGCTAGAGTTACTTGCACAACTGTAAGCAGCGATGAAAACATCAATGTGGATAGTGTCAAACCCACAGCTACGAATAGAGTTGAATATGCTGAGACAACTAGAGTGGAATTTATCCAACACATACTACTGCAATCATATTCTCGAGACAAACACACTAATGAAATGAACACAGTCATGACTAGTCAAATTCTCACCAAGAACTATTACTAGATGAATGCACAGTGATGGCTGTCGCAAAAAGTGTTGGAGGGTGGAGTCAAGAGAGATTTGGGCAGCTCTAAAAAACAAGATTTTGAGAGCCAATGAGGGTGAGACCAGATGGAAAAGGAGCAGCACAGGAATAAAGGGTGGGGGAATTGGGAGATCCTCGAAAAACCTGCCGACCAGCTGCATTATCCAACATGATTTTCGCAAGCAAATGTCCGGAAGCAACCTAGCTGGGAATGAACACATTTCACCTTGGTGAGGGATGAGCACTCTAGCCGCTACTCCACCATGGCCCTTCAACTAGAGTTGAATGTGATTTAGAAACTACAGTGATATGTACGAGTACAGCTACACAAATACACATGGCATGAGAAAAATACACTCCCACAAGAGATGAGGACACATTGCTGTAAAGAGAGACAAAATCGTTGCTACAAAGAGAGAAGACGAATCCAACGTTGTGAGTACAGCTCAACAAGCTGCAGAGGCTTGAGTTAATCACTCCACTTGCAACTAGCATTGAACACATGTGGCCATTATCAGACAAGGTGGAAGAATGGTTTACATGGAAGTGCTTGGGAGAAGGGAGAAGTAAAAAGAGAAGGAGGGAGGAGAGTAGTATAATGCACTGAGGGGTTGAGAAGAGAGACAGAAAGAATAGGAGGAGAAATATGAGAGGGAGAAAGAGAAAGAATGGAAGGGAAGGAAGAAAAAGGATGGAAGGGGATGGAGAGGAAGGATGGAAGGGTTAAGTTGAGATATTTGGGCAGCTCTTAACTACGAGGTCTTGAGAGCCAATGAGGGTGAAATGAGGTAATAAAAATGACACCAGATTGCCAGAGCAGGGCAAACAGAAGATCCCTGAAAAACCCCACCGACCAGCAGCATCCTCTGGCACAATTCCCACTTGCGAAAATCCGGGAGTTGTTCGTTCGGGAATTGAACCCAGTTTGCCTTGGTGGGAGGCCAGCAATCTAACCACTCAGTCAATGTGGCCCCAGGATGAAAGGAGAGGGAGAAGGATGGATGGGAAGGAGAAGAAGGATGGATGGGGAAGGAAAAGAAGGATGGAAGGGGTGAGTAAGGCTAAATGGGAAAGGAGAGGCAAGATGAGAGGCAGAGGAAGGATAAGATGGAAAGAGAGAGGATTGGAGGAGAAATAGAAGAATGGGAGAGGAAGGAGTATAGGAGGGGTGGGAGAAGGATGACAGAGGAGGAGAGGAAAGGTGGGAAGGAGGAAGAGAAATGATGGACAAAAAGGAATGATGAGAAAGGAAGAATGATGGGATGGGTGAGAAAGGAAGGATGGGAGGGGAGGGTTAGGAGAATAATGGGAGGGGAGGAAAAGGGGTGTGACAGGGGAGGAAGAAAATTTGAGAGTGAGAAGGATGGGAGGAGAGGGAGAGGGATGGGAGGAAAGGGAGAAGGATGGGAGGGTGGAAGGGGGATGTTTGGAAAGGAGGGACAGGAACTGTGGGAGAGAAGAAAAAGGTACTTTGGGAGGTGAGGGATAGGAACTGTGGGATGGGAGGAGTCCTGTGGGGGAAGGAGTCAAAGGGAAACAATGTGAGAGCATACAAAAAATCTTCATTGTTTACGACTGTTTCACAAAACAGATTAAACAATATGAAGAAAGCACAACAATAATGGCATTTATTTTATATTAAGAAACATTTACCTTTCAAAACACTTCTTCTGGTTTTAGTGAACCCATACCTGTGTAATTTATGACTCAACCAGCACACTCATGGAAATAAACTTCAAAAGATTGCTAAAGTGATTTGAGAGGAATGTGATGGATTATCTTCAAAACAACAATAGTTTACTTTCTTATAACTCTGTACCTCAATCTTGACTCCATTAGAGACACAAGTTCCACACAATATACATATATTTTCACTTGTGGAATAATTAGATAACCAAAAATTTTAACTCTGCAGATAAGGTAGATTCTCCATATTTTAACCAGTCACTTCAAATATCATAAAAACTTAATTTTTTCCTGCCATTAGTCAAGTATAGCTGAAATAGATTAAAAATGATGCACTCTAACGAATTATCTGCACATTATAGGTGCCAAGTATGTGTAGTGGGGTGGGCAGAGAGGGTGGTTTACCCCCCACTTCTCAGCAAGGACCCCCTATGTTGGCAGACGGTGGTCGGTCACCATTTCAGATTTTGTAGTAAATATTTCCCATTTATGTTAAACCCGCCGCCTAATTATTTCTAAATATAATATATTTTGCTTTATTAATACTTACATAGTAAAAATAATATTTCAGTAGATAATATTACTTATTATTATATTAGAAATTTTAAAACCCAATGTTCAGAGGACAAGGGGAAGAAAGAGAAAGAAAGACAGATAGACATATTACACAAAAATTAATGTGAGTATAGTAACAAAAAGTTTCATACTGTACTAGCCCTTCCTGTGGTAACAGTATGTCAGCACCTATGGCATACACAATTATTATTTTCGTAGTAAGATTTTTTTCAATGTTTCGTGCAGGCATTTCATATCATTACCTATTACCTCAACTATGTTTTGCCCCGAATTAATTGTACAGTAACCTGAACCTCTTCTATCATGCATGCTGATATGCATGCATCAAGCATGCTGATATTTTACACTCGTCTAACAGCTGATACGCACGGTAGGACAGTAAAATTGTGGTCCTTTGTCTTCAAGTCTAATTACAAAATGGCAGCACACTTAAAACTCACGAAATATCTTAGTAACATCCAACCAGCTACACACTCAATGTGAGAAAAATCCCCCCCCCCCCCCGACATTGTTCAACTTGATTGCATGTTCAACATGGATGAAAGGAGAAAGGTGGCTAAAGGTCAATGGATGCTGCACCATCAGAGTTGTCTGCAACTGCATCTATTACGACACTAGTGGAATTATGTAATAATAAAATGTATTTTGAGAGAGGAAGATTAGTTTTGCTCCACGTAACGATAAAACTGAATGAAATTGTCAATAACCATGGATTTTAATTACAAATATTACTCTTTGAAGTGATATACCACAAAATAACACTTAAATTATTACGTATACCTGTAATACTTTTACATAAGAATCAAACCACTTAAAGATAAACAAACTCAATTCACTTTCAGTGGCACCTGAACCTTAATATTTATGACCATTGTAAAATGAATGAAGTATATTTGAAAAATATGCAGTATATACACTTATTTAAATTTTGGAATCATCCACATTCAAAAAGGTAACGGAAAATTATTAAATTTATGGAGCCCTCACTGTGTCATTCTTATTGACAATTTATGTTTCATATTATTACTGACATAATAATGACATGCAAAATGCTACAGAATATTTCCAGTATTCCATAACTTTATTCTTAAAAGAAATACAAATTATCCAAAAATATTATAATTCTTTTGCAAGTGGTACATATGAACATTACAATTATGGAACAACTAAGAACAGATATGAAATTACAACAAAAAAGTCAACTATACATTCCTTCTAAACACATATTCTGGTCTACAGTAATATTTCTAGTGTGATATCACTATCAACCAGAAATGGCAGTAGTTATGTAATGCATCAGTGTTTTACACACATTTAATTGTATACTTAAATTGTCGCTGGGAGTAGATTCGTATAATTCGTGGAAAATACAAATTACAATACGTGAGTCACTCAATCTTTTATAACTGCCACTAAATACACAAATGCAATTGTAGTAAATAATATCACAACAGTACGAGCATATATTTGATAAACATTTAAGTTACTACAATTCAGGACTACTTACAACAACACTAACATCCAAAGAAACTACATCTTCACAAAGAAAATCTTATATTATAACAGTAAGCTGTGGCAGGAATAGGCCACTAGGCTTCTGATTACATCATAAAAAGCAGACAGAATGCACAAGTACTCATAGGGTGGTACTCGTACATAGACACATACATACTGAAGTTGGACGAACACACACATGAATGGTCCCACTCACAACCCGATAAGCTGGCCTAGCCAGCGAAACATTGTGCGACCGTGCATCCGTATGGAAAATGTGTTCTTCCAAATTTTGTATGTATCCATGAGTTCCGCCCTGTGAGTTCTTGTGAATTCTGTTTACATTTTATACTGTATTTAAATTATAACCAGCTAATACTGCACTAAAATTTGCTTACAGCTGCCCACTCATTACACATTTCTGTCAGAATACACATTTCTCTCAGCGCAGTGTCATGCTGATAGTTTATAAACATTCACAAAACATATAATCAAATTGCAATACAGTTAAACCCCACCACTGTGAATCTGTACACACTTGGTTAAAACCAACAGAAACCAAACCAAAAACTAAACAAAACTCTGCAGTTTAAAACTGAGGATAGCATGATATTACTAGCAATACTCTACTTTCTTAAAATGCAGTCATTACACTGCAGGCAAGCCCAGCTATTTTAGTCAAAATTTTCAGAAAACCACGTCTACTTTTAACATCTCTAAACAACAGGAGATAGACACAGTGACCAAATCTCAACAGTTGTGCAGTGAGATAGCGCATAAGACTCGGCAGAAACACACTGCAGAGCATTTGAAAAATACATCTGAACAATTGGGGCCAGGTCGAGCAACAGCTAGGGTACTTGTCTCCCACCAAGGCAAACTGAGTTCAATTCCCAATACGGTCGGTCCAGAATTTTTATATGTGGGAATCGTGCTGGATGATCCTACTGGTTTCCCCCCGCCCTTAAATTCCAGTGCTGCTCCACATTCATCCTCGCTTCAACCTTAACCAATTAGCCAGAGCATTCCTCGACAGGGGCTCCTCCAGGCACCTCGTTCACAAACAGATTCAGTAAGCCATCTCAAATATCACAACACAAACCAAGCAATAAACTCAGAACCGTTCTCTACTCCGGATACAAAATTCTGGCTTCCTCACCACAAACCAGGACCGCTCTCCAAACCCCCCAGACCAGTCTTCAAAAGGCCGCCTAACCTCTGCAAACAAACTGGTTCATCCAAAGCTGCAGACCACCACAAATGCCAACCAAACTATCGCCCGCCCTCAGAGGAACCCACCCCTGCAATAGCTCACGCTGTGGCTCCTGTACCATCCATCATCCCTCAACTTCTTTCAATAGCAGACTCACTAGCCATACAAATCCCATTCAAGGCAACTACAACTGTGCAACAGAAAATCTGACTTATCGGCTACAGCGCCAACACTGTAATGCAGAATACCTTGGCCTCACCACCAACATACTCGGACAGAGAATGAATGGCTACAGAGCAGACACTAAACAAGCCAAAGCTGGTCACATCCAAAATATTGCGATTGTGGAACCACATGAAAAATGTGTCTTTCGTCTGTGTGTGTGCAGCAGGCCTGCCGACCTCACTAACAGAGCTGGTCACTCTGGTTAAGGAATACTTCTGGCGTAGGGGTGAAAGATTCGTAGAATCAGACGCCCTTCAGGATGCCATCCGTACATACGGGAGGCATACTTTTGATTACAGTAAGCCCTTCAATGGGTATACTGTGGTCAGGTACTAGTCCATTCTCGGAGGGCATATTACCACCAGTATGGTCACGCCACACAGAAGTGACACGCCCCTCCTTCGGGAGGGGCCATGCCGGGTGGTGGAAGGAACTGGGAGGAAAATTCGATAAGATGGAAATCTTTCGAACAGAAAGGAGCAAACTAGGAACAGAAGAAATGAATTCCTTCCCATTGAGCCTCCAACCACCTGGCCAGTAGCAAATACAACGGATAAGACTTACCTGGATATGACGACATGCCGAGCAAAGCTCAGGCAAAATTTTATTGAATTGGACAAAGTTGTAGGTACATGTTTGAGTTTTATCTAGATTGGACAATGGCAAAGCAGAAAAGCGTGCAGCGATGGTTTTGTATGAGTCTGTGTGTGCATGAGTGCCAATTCAGAGTGTAGTTTTGGGTTTTCGAAACAAGCTCTTTGCATCAGGGGCGAGATGGAGGGGGATGTTACTGGTTACTGGATATCCCCCGAAACTTAGCTCATCACAACCCAGATGCACTGAGCCGAGAAGGCAGTTATGGGGATACCGTCATGCTTAAATTCAACTTGAGAAAGGATTTGCGCTGTCGCGAATATTAGTTAGTGTGTGAGTGTGTAGTTTAGTAGTAGTGTTCTTTTCAATTTTTCGGACAGCATGGCGGTTTCAAAATTGCAAAGTTCCCGGTGGTTACCTGAGATCAAAAGAGCCGATCTAGCTTTTTGTTTGTGGGGGCTAAAGAAGCTTGGATAGAAAGTAGCGCTCCAGGTATGACCTTTTAATAGGTATCGACCACCTGGAGGGGAGGTTTGCAGAGGCCAGCGCCGGCTCCACCGGGAACTTTGTGTGTGTGCGGTAGGGCCAATTGGCTAAGAGAGCTACATTAAAATAGCATGGAGTCTATATCTGTGTCTGTGTGTGCACGCACGCATGTCTGTGTATGTGTGTGCACACATGCACGCACGCGCACGCAACTGTCAACAAGTACTAAACTGTAAGTACTTGAATTCCTGTTCTTTTATATATTTTTATTATGAAACAACTTTGTTCATATTTTCTTTGATCTCCATCAAAACTGCAACCTGAAAACCTGTATCTTATTTATATTTAGTAATTAGTCCCTTTAATGTTACTCACTTGTAATGGAGAGAAAATTGTAGTTTCAAATGTGGCAATGGAAAAAATTGATTTCACAAGAACATGTGTTTGCTGGTTGAAGATCTAACAAATATTTCCGAAAACCTTGTTTGAAATTTCTTTAGGCTCCTTGTGCGTATGTCCACAGACAAACAGACAGATGTAAGCATTAAAGTTTACGTAGCCCCCACAACAAATAACCACACGTCCATCAAGGTGCACTAGGAAGTGTTATGAACTTGAATGTCCTGCAATTAGACAAATTCTTATATTTATGTGTACAAGAACATTGGGGGATGATAAGAATTATTAAAAGTGGGAATGAAGAGGGAAGTGGAATTCTAGTGGCCATTTATTTTATGTTTACATAATTTACAACACATCACGACATACAATTAACTAGCTTATTTTGCTGCCAACGTAACTAGAAGCTCTGCAGTCAGTGAGATTATATATATATATATATATATATATATATATATTGAGTCAATTGAGTACACTGAACATGTGTGTACATCATTCTCTTGTGTGTTACATGAGGGACAGTCAATGAATATAGCATGACAAGTTGGATAGCTGACTGGCAGATAATTGAGAACACATTTGAGATCAGCATTTAAAAAATAAACCCTGTCCATATATATATATATATGGACACACAAGAGAATCCCTCATGTAACACACAAGAGAATGATGTACACACATGTTCAGTGTACTCAATTGACTTAGGAATCAAAACCAAGACAAGCTCCATCACAATCCATTTGCATGGCACGGACCAACTTTGTCCTCCAAGAAGCCCCCAGTTCTGGGCGAACGGGGAGGAGCACATGGCGAAACGTGTACCTCGAACCTCCAGATAAATTATAGCTGCCAACACTTCACCTATAATGCCTTAAAGCATACATTCCATGACACTGGGCAAAAAATAACATGATTCAGTATGCCAATGTCACTGGGGCATGCAAAGCATAATATAGCATGCCATCAGCACCATGATGCACAAAGCATGGTCCTTGCATTAAGATGCACACGCATGACCCAGCATACCACTGACACCTGGACAAGCAAGTACAATCTCACTTCTCGCTGCCCTCTCTCCGTTGTCATCCTGGAGTAGAGAGGAGACATTTGGGCGGCTCTTAATATCAAGGTCTTGAGAGCTGATGAAGGTGAAGTGAGGTGAGTATGGAGCAGTGCCAACATGCAAGAGTCGGGGAGAAGGGAGATCCCAGAGAAAACCTGCCAACCAGCAGCGTTGTCGAGCAATTCCTACATGCGAAAATCTGGAAGCTGCCTCACCAGGAAACAAATCCGGTTCAACTAGGTGGGAGGCTATTAGTCTGACCATTACACCACTGTGGCTCCTTGGACTTCCTGGACGGCATCTACTTGGCTCCAGGATACACTATCCACAACCCAGCATGCAAATGGCACTGGGACATACAAAGCATAATCCATCACATGGACATATGCATGCATGATCAAGGTGCCACTACTGATCTATCAGAAACTATAGAAGCTTCCATCTATCCTTTACCTTGGAGAATGGGTTGGTTTTTCTTCCTTCCCCTTCTCGAACCTTACACCATGACCTGAATATAGTATGACAGCTTACAATCAGGAACCATTAAACATTTACTGTTGATTCTAACCAACTGACGAACGTTGACTCTAACCAACTGACGAACGTTGACTCTAACCAACTGACGAACGTTGACTCTAACCAACTGACGAACGTTGACTCTAACCAACTGACGAACATTGACTTCACTAAGCTGTTAATGTTACATGACTAAGCAGCTGCACAGACAATAAGTAAAATTCTCTGATTAAGCAAACAAGCAAATAAACATACTCACAAAATGAGCCCTGAAGACTGGCCTGCTTCTTAAATGACCCAGGATTGTGGGCGGCACTTAAGGGTTGGCATGACACTAATGGCGGACCAATTCTGGGGATGCGTCTCTTTCCTTACAAATACCCCACACAATACACACATACTGAGCACTAAATGTACAAATGGATAGTGTCACCATTACTGGAATGGCATGCTGAAAAGTTTAACCATCCACGCACAAGTGGCTAACCGCTCTAGCACATACCTAGAGAGTATAGGGAGTTCACACTAAGCTTCATCGTAATGGAAGGCAGATCAACTAATTGCTATTGAAATAAGAATTACAGGATACTAAAGCATGGGTAGACTGAAATTTTTTGAAAGTGTCATTTGAATATTGATTTTCACAGTTGAACATGAATAAAATTGTAAAATCCAGTTGGTGCTACTTAGTACATAATATGATGTGCTCATAAACCACAAAAAAACATTCAAATCAAAGTGCTTAGTTATTTTTTACTAGATGGAGAATTTTGGACATTCGCCATTGCAATGCAGATGTCTATCATGGAAAAACAGGACTGAGAACAAAAAAAAAAAAAACTCCAATAAGACAAGTAACCTACGGACGAGAAAATAAATATATGTATACAATACTGGAAAATTCCAAGAGGGAACCGAGTCAAAAAACTGAAATGCAACTAGTTACAAAAATATGTGTATATACACATGACCAACAAATAACACGTAGAAAATAACACAGGCTAGAAATCTGCTTAAAAAAGTTGGGACAACACTGACAAAATACGTAGGAACTAAGTGGGACAACACAACAAATAAACACACTCAAATACAACTGTTTTACCAGACATGACAGAATACAAGCCAGGTATGCTGTAGTCAAGAATGTATATGCACAAAGCCAGAAAGTTCTACGAAGGAATCGAGTCAAACAAAACAGGACAGCAAGCTAAATGCGGAAAACTAATATACTACATATGTATATGAAAAAACTATATATGACCAACATGCAACACACCAAAGATGACACAGGCTAGTTATCTACTTAAACAAATGAAACGAACACAACTAATAAATTCGCACAAACATAGTAGTTTTTCCAAAACCGTCAGAATGCGACGTTTCTGGAACTGCTATATTTTCCCATCATCAGGCAGCGACACACAGGATCCGAGAACACAAGTACAAATGACGAGGAGACCAGAAAAACATGGGTTTATATAGTTTTTGACAATTTTTCAAACTTTACACTTATAATACAAGTCACTGGATATACAAACAATTTTTGGTGACAAGGGGAGATCAAGTATATGCTTCTGGGCATATAATTTTATTTGCAAAGATGCTGCCTCTTGAACTAAATAATTATTACATTTTAAAATCATGTTAATTTTATGTCAGATACAATGAAACACCAACCTTATATAAAAAAAAGACCTTTAATCACAAAAAAAAAACATCTTTGCAAATAATTATTACACGTTAAAATGTTTTGCATAACATTTTCAAGTGAAACCATTTGCTTTGAAATAAAAGTGATGATAGGTGCAATTACGTATTTTGAGCAACACATAATCTTGATAAAATATCTATGTTCGCCAGGCACATATTTGCTCTAGGCCAGCGTGTGAAGGCTAGCCCAGTGTTACCAACATGGAAAGAGACGATTCCGCTACAGCTGTAGTAAAATTCCACTACATTCTGCTACACACCTGTCCTAAGAAATTAAGCCTGTGCAGACAGAAAAACAATAAATAAAAAAAAATAAAAAAATGAAAAGCGTGCACAAACAGAACTACAAAATCTCCAAAATACATAGTATCCAAAAATCGTAACTCCAGAAACTCGCAAAAAAGGTCAAATGGCACACACACAATGATATCTCAACCACCTACGCAGAGGTCCCAATATCCGAAGCGTCATGAATAGCAGCTACAGAAGAACTACTACACAACTATTAATGGGAGAGAAAAAATTACCTTTATGGTAACAGGTGATAAAATCAGAGGAGTGAAGATATCAGACATTCATTGCATAATAAAGATAAATTCTGAACATTCTGTTGCCTTCAGCGCAGTAGTGATAGTGGTAGTAGCAATAATAAGTAGTTAGCAATAGGCGCTGAATTACATGGTCGTTGCACAAACTATATGTTCACAAAATTAAAAAAATATTAAAATATTAACTAATTAAAAATAATGGTTAAGCTTTAAAAAGAAAACTTGACTCAGCTGCGATTAGTTTTAAATTTTAAAACACCAATTGTTTTTATGTGGATGCCAGCGGCATGCTCGAAAGTCGCTACATTATCTGTGTCTATCACTTTTCACAGCTTTGAATCTCCAAGGTTTAAATTTTGCTACACGTAGCAAAATTCTGCTACTGTTGGCAACACTGGGCTAGCCCACGCAGCGCAGCCGATACATTTGTTTTTTTCCTTTTGCTATACACCAGCTTCCCCTCTCATGGCTCAAGGCATGTGAAGGGAGGAAGGAAGGTGCACTGCTGAGAGAGACAGAAAGAAGGGTGAGAGAGAGAGAGGACGCTGGGTCACCATGCTTGTTGCTATAGGTAACCACGTCCCCTCTCGGAGACGTGATGGGGAAGTAGCAAGCAAGACTCGCACATTGCACCATGCCGCAGTGTCAAGACAGATGAGTTGGGAAGACACAGGCGAAGTGCCGCACCACAGAGCAGTTATAAATGGCGGCGTGCATGACGCATATCACATCCAGTTACTAGATGTTTGCATAAACAACCAGCTTAAAAACAATAGTTGCAAGAAATATTAAGTGAAGGGACCCGAAATATACTTTTGATAGACGCTCCATGCGATAAACAATACAAGCAGTTAATTTTAACATTATTTACATAGGGATTCCACTGGGACCACAAAAAGTTGTTGCTGGATGCGGTATATTGATACACGCGATAACGATACATAGAGATTTGACTGTAGATCAGATCCCCTGTGAATGTGGCCATATGTGAAACTGGCAGTGCTCTTTTGACCCAAATCAAAGAACACAAAAACCATTGCAAGAAAGGTGAAACTCAGAAATCCATACTTCCTGGACATGTTTGAGAAAACAAATAGCCATAAAATTCTTTGGGAAAATTCAAATCCACTCACTCAGGATGCCAATAAAATCAAAAGAAAAATCAAGTAATCAGCTTTTATTATTAGTAATAATAATACTTTGAGTCAACAGAGTAGGTCTATTTAGTTAAAAAAAATATGTGGAACCTAGTAATTAGGAGAGAAACATCTTTGTAGCACACAACAACTGCAAAAACACAATCTATACCAGCTAATCATAACAACTCTCAGCTGCACAGCCAATAAGGAGACAGCTCGACTGTAATTAGCTGCGGCAGAAAAGTGGTCAAATACTACATAAACCCATGCTTTTCTGGTCCCCTTGTCAGTCGTACTTGTGTTCTCGGACTCTGTGTGTCGCTGCCTGAAGATGGGAACCAATAGCAATTCCCCAAACGTCACATTCTGTCAGTTTTGGAAAAACTACTGTGTGTGTGCATGAGAGTTTCTTCGTTGTTATTTGTCTACGTAGATAACTAGCCTGTGTCGTCTTCAGTGTGTTGTCTGTTGGTAGTATATAGTTCCAAGATAGATTTTTATTTTCACGTCAATAGGTTACTTGTATTATTAAGGTATTTTTTTCGTGCTCAGTCCTGTTTTTTCATGACAGACATCTGCATCGCAACAGCAAATGTCCAATAATCTCCATCTAGTCATTCACCCATATTGCACAATTCATTCAAATATCACTTTTTGTTGTTAGCTGAAATTTGACTTATTTGGAAGACATAAAAAGGTAATCATGAACTCGCCACCATTTCACAGTTTGCTGTCCGTATGTATTACATGATTGGACATATTTAAATACCGTCCATAGAGTGATGCTATACAAAATTTTCTTATGTAACAATATTATGTCCAAGGAGTACCAATGTTTACACAAGTCACACAACTAGCCCAAATAAATAAAAAGGTACACAAACAACACACTATGACCACAGCAAGATGAATTATTCTTCTGTTGGCAAATATGGCACCTAAAAATTGATAAAAGGCCACAACATTCCTTATCTGTAACTACTCTTATAATGCTAATCAAGTTATGTTCGTTGTTGACAACTTCCATATTTACTAGTGATACACTGTTTCAATATGTTAGATTCAGCTGTTGGAATGTACTACGCAGTTCATAAGTGGTTCACCAGTTGGTAAGGATTAACTGCACCTAACATAGGGACATGTCACTCAGTAGCTTATCTTCTACAAGCTTTATCTCCTACAAGCTAACGGAATTCTAAAAACCCACACATTTTACGATGTCAGATTACATGCTTACACTA
Source organism: Dryococelus australis (assembly GCA_029891345.1). Taxonomy (NCBI): domain Eukaryota; kingdom Metazoa; phylum Arthropoda; class Insecta; order Phasmatodea; family Phasmatidae; genus Dryococelus; species Dryococelus australis. The sequence goes on from CM056993.1 coordinate 14,802,881, forward strand.
AGCTTTACAACCTGTGGCCTGTGGTTATACACAGAAACCATATTTCATGACTAATATAACAACTGATACGAAATTGTATTGTCCCTTCACTGTATCGGGTGTATTTTACTTATTATATCATTAAGGGTTGGGAATGGTCGGGAGCATGATTTACTTAAAAGCATCCTTCTTAAAGTACTAACTAAAAAAACCTATATACTTCAGTTCAAAAGCAGAAAAACTGCAAAGAAACCCCACGATGCTTGCAAATCTAAGCTCATTTAGTTCATAACCCACACTATAACACTTCTTGTTGGTGCAGTGTGCCGCTCGACAATGAAGCATGGATCACGGTGCTGACCAGAATGTCTCCAGACACAAATTCGGTCGTCATCTGTATGTAGATAGAACAGTAATTCATAGCTGAACACCACTCGTCGCCAATCCACAAGCTGCCATGCTGCCTGTTCCCGGCAGAAAGTCACACATGCACGGTGATGCTCAAGTTTTAATGGTAGACATCGTAAGAAATGTCATGACGACAGATCCTGCTCTTCTAACCACGTGGATATGGTGCAGGTGTACCCCCAGCTGCCATGACACGTCTCCGGATGGTGTGCGGCGATGCCCATGGAGTACTTACAGTGTGTCGTATGATGGAACGATCCTCCCTCCTGGTGGTCTGCTGGAGTCAACCAGAACCTTCTCGATTGGTGTGTGTACTCTCCCATTTCCACTGCATCGAGCACCAACTCAACGTAGACAGAACGGTTCGAGTGGTGAGCAATGCGCTGAAACATCCAACCTGCCTCTTGGAGGCCGACAATGCAGCCTCTCTCAAACTCAACCAGGAGGGTAAAGGCTTGTTGAATGTGCTGTCCAATCATGCTGCATTTTCACTGGACTTAGCTCTGTGGTACATTGCTACAAAGGTCTTATTCAGTGTCTTGCTGCTATACATGATGGAGGGCATGTCCGCGAAAGCAAACCATATTAAATACCAGTGGGACACATGTCAGGTATTACAATACTGTGTGGCAATTTTTGTTATACTTATGCAATTTGTTCATTTTAATCAATATATATTTGCAAATTAATGTACATTAAGTATAAAGAGCTTGGATTACAAAGCCAATAGCATAAGTTCAATGTCCGTTCTTACAACATATGGACCTACATAAATAATTTTACTATTTGCTATTCAATTAGCATTGCTACTGAAATTCAAGAACTACTGTCTAGAAGCAACTAACATGATTGCACACAGCAAAACCCTTCAAAGAAACACAATTTAAATGGTTCAACAAGCTGACAAAATGATTTAAACTAAATCTCTCCTCAGAAATAACAGTGATGTTTAAACACAAGATCTAGCGTGACATTTGCAACAGCCACAATAAGTGCTGCCCCTACACTTGATAAGACCCATCTGGACCTAACATGGGAACCCCTATCACAGCAAGCAGACCAGGGGCATTTCCGTCCATAACAGATGGGAAAATCAAAAGTAATTGGAGAACTCGAGCGGGTGGCGTATCTTGACGTGCGTCTTCAGGTTGCTCTTCTGCTTGGACTTGTAGTCGCAGACGGGGCACTTGAGGTGCGGAGCCTTGCCGCACTCGTTCCGCATGTGGAAGCGCAGCGAGTGCTTCCAGTGGTACTGCTTGGAGCACCTCGGGCACTGGAACTCGCGCTCAGAGGAGAACTTGGTGCTGCGGTGGGCAGCACCTGTCATCGGCCAAGGCACCTCCAATGACCCCGTCATATCGCGGAACTGCGCCAGCCACAGCTCTGCAAGGGCACACACCGTCATTATGTTATGCACATTTCATTCTACAAAATATTACCTAATCTTCAGTCCCTTTCACGAACACAAAACCTATGATCATAATACTATAAGTCAGGGACTGAATGGCATTTTGTTTTATTGTATCCGTAAGATCTTTTTTCAATACATAGCTGTACGAAGATATTGGACAAGTCAAATTACGGTATACAAAGTTTATACACTGGACATAGTAAACACACACATACATTTGGGTACACTAGGAGATAAGACAAAACCTCGGAAAAAATACCCCCCATCTCAAGTGCTTCAGTTTGACACTGAACCCATAATGTCCTGAATGTGACTCAAGCATGTTAAAAACAACCACACACACACACACTGTCCCTGCAACTGCTAAAGAAAGGAAAACCAATTGTGACTAAGACATTACACAACACACATTGTGGTAGAGCAAACTGTTATTTCCAATTTCAAAATACGTGAGTGTATATCAAGACAAAATTACTTTCCCAGACTGAAAAAAAATGTGGTGCATGATATAATTACTGTTTGATGGTAGTGTAGCAAACACAAATGATATATAAAAAATCACCTCTCTACATACAATGCAGAATTTAAGTAAATTCTTACAAATACCGGGGTTTATTTTATATTCAACACCACAAGCCACACATTACTTAAACATTTACAGTGAAATACGTTTATTTTACATTCCTCAAGGGACCAGGAAATTTTTCTGCAGAATACAGGAAAGTGCCAAAAACAATCAATTATGCTGTAAGTGCATTAAATGCCACAAAAGAAAATATGTGTAAAATTCAAGTGATATAAAACATAGGTTCTACTACATTAAAATTTTGAAAACAGTTCTGCACAAAGGAAATCCCGTCACCTTCCACAACAAAGTATGAAGCACAGCCACACAAAGTCACAGAGGGATCATATGAGTAACAGCTAGTACATGTCTACTTACAGTTATTTCACAATCAATAACACACATTTCTGCCACGTGAAATGCACGTACTGTGACAACACACATTTTTTTTCCTGGCATGCTAAGAGAAACTGCCAGCAATTGTTCAACAACCTCCCTATTACACATCAGCTGTTAGATGAGTGTATTACTAATTTAAGCATATCTCCATTGCTCAAACGCTTTGAGGTTTAGGAAATCAAAATGGTGAAAAAGTACACATTTATCATGGAATAACGATCAAGCCTCACAAGGACTTCCACATATTCTCTAAATGCAAATTAGCTACTATAAAGTAAGATACTACTTCACCTGATGATATGCAAAATCCTAAGTAAATATATACAAATCTTATTAAATTGTAAAAAGGAGACCTACTACATCAGTACTCGCAGGGCAAAACTCGCAGATACACACACAATAGTTGGACGAACACATTTTCCTTCACACATATGCGCAGTCGTGACGTCTCGCTGGCCAGACCAGCTTCATCAGGTGGCGAGTGGTTGCACACTGCAGTCCACTGGCCTAATCAGCGAAACGTCGCAACTGCGCATCTGTGTAGGAAAATGCGTTCGTCCGACTTTTGTGTGTGTATCTGTACCCACAAGTTCCACCCCGTGAGTACTGGTGTATTCTGTCTCCTATTTATAATGTACTTAGTAGCCTAGCGACCTCTTCCTGCCGTATACAAATCTTATCTATAGCTACACACATACAGATAGATACAAATGTATACTTAAGTGAAAATATATCACTGATTTGTTTTTATACTTTAAGAAAAATTAATCCAAGCTGTAAAATAGTACAATGTTATGAGGTGATAACATGATACTGCACTGTATTTTAGTAATCCTCCTTTTGTCAGACACAAGCAACACGTGGACATGTTTTAATAACAGTTCAAGTTAGTGATACCTTAAAAAAACCATACCCGAGAAACATACATACAACCTTTCAGGAACATATTGTGACAATCCTGTACCCATGTGAGAGTTCATGAGTTTTTGATACTTACCATTTATAGATACTCCTGTATAAGGAAGAACCATAAATTGCTGGCATACTTGTGGTTTAACATTACGAGAGATCCATTCATTCAAAATCACTGGCTTTCAAAAACAACTTGGCAGTTGCATACCCAACCTGCCCCAGCTGCAGAGAATTAAAAATTATTTCAAAACAATAGTGACTGCCAACTGTAACAAGCAAATTCTTTTGATAGTATTATGAATAATATGTAACACACATAATTACCAGGTTATGACGTTATGGCATTAGTGAGAATAGTGTACACATTGTAAACAAATCAGATTTCACATAACAGAAACTCCCAAACCACAAATACTCATCCTTCAGATATTTTTTCCAAAGCATAGTTACAATGTTAGTTCATCTTAAAGTAAAACTAAAAATATTATCTAACAATCACATGCAAAAACATCTGGGTAAGACCACAACGTGAATCCAACCACAAGTTACTTACCAATATAAGATGTCTGCTACCATAAATGTCACATTCAGAAGTTTCATAAGAAAGCAGACATGTAAAAATAATCGAATTAATGACTGTGAACTCACAGCACCACTGTAAATAAATTGAAATGAACTGGACAGGTTTGGATGGCTCTTAAAAGGAATCCGTAACAAAAATGTTTAGTACCTGAAGGTTACATCTGGTTATACAGAATCATTACAAGTCCTCCTAAGACTGTGATATTTATTCACGGGAAGCTGAATTTCTTGCAAATTATATCTACAATAGTACAATATTATTACACACAATGTAAGCCAAGTGGGTTAAACTAGATGTCACTGTGTAGTTTTCTCCTCCCCCTTAAAAAAACCAGCACACGGAAGGTACCATGTTTAACCAATTTAAATATATATTTTTTTAAATATGTTTTAACAGGATAAAAGAAAATATAGGCGGCTGTAAATAATTATTTTGTATCTTTCCTGAAAAAAATGTTGTATTCGTGTAACAATTTTGCACACGTGTGCAAAAAACTAATTTGAAAACCAATTTTAGGCAAGATTTACAAAGACCTGTCGCGTCCGTCCGTCAGTCATGTGACCAACAGCCAATCAGAGGTGGCCATTAATTCTATCTGTCCGTCCATCAAAAACCTTGGCAAGCTTTTAACTTTTGACAGACGAACGGATGAAATTACAGCCTTCTAAACTTGCAAATTTTGTTACTCATTCATCATGAGTTCTTTACAAGGCTGTGAAGTGTGTGCAGTGTTTTGTTTCGGCAGTCTTTTGTTTTCATATGTTTGTTTACGTAACTGTAAAATTAAATTAAGTTACATTTTTCCTGAAGATTGACAATTATATTTGGAAACATGAGCTCCTTTTGTGCAATAGTAAAAATAATAAAATTATTCTTTATATGCTATTCGAATTTTTTTTACATTGATTCATTTCCATTACATATGTGTATGGTTGTTTTGGGTACTTAGAAACACAATACCATGAAAGATTTTCACTTTTTACAAAGAATTTTTTCCTACTTGTAAACAGTTTTGTTTTTATTAGTTTGCAGCAATGAACATATGACGGACGTACTAAGTTTGGTTGTAAATCGCTTGGCTGGCAGATGGACGAACGTATGACGTACGAGCGGATGACAGACGGACGTGGCGGGCTGTTGTAAATCATGCCTTACAAACCAGGTCTTGATAGATGCTGAGGAAAAAGTGAGGTGGATACGGAACAATGCCAGAAAGCAAGGGCATGGGGAAACGAGAGATTCCTGAGAAAACCGACCAACCAGCAGTATTGTCCGGCACAATTCCCAAATGTGGAAGTCTCGCAGAGACCCCGCCGGGAATCGAGCTCAGCTCACCTTGGTGGAAGACGAGCAATCTACTAGCAGCTATGCCAAATTCGGATCCCAGTAAATAAAGAGGAAGTTGCCAAGTTACAAAAATATTTGCTGTGTTATCTACTCATAAATTACATTTAAAACTCAGCTTCTCAGGACTAAAGTCAGGTGTTCATGTTGAAAAAGCAAGTATAAATATTCTGACTTTCTAAAATACTAACATACTAACAATATTTCTCAAAATAAGCACCTCCATGTTTTGAAAGAATCTGCAGCTTGGAAATGGAGTAAGCATTACATTTTCCACTTAGATCATTTTGCTTCCTAGTGCAGTGTAACAACAAAAGTGGAAGCAGTCAGTCAACAGGTACACTGTGTGCACGACACAAATACATACAACCAGATAATATATTTAACCCAGGGCTGCCACCAGCCTGAAGCTGAAATCCTGGTTCCTATATATGAAAATCCTGTAAAATCCTGGAATCATTGGGTCAAATTTTGTAAAATCCTTGGAATTAAAAAAAATTGCAAATTACAGAGAAAAAAAGTGGATATGAAAGACGTTTACATATTTAATGTAGTTGTTTTGGTTTGGAATGTACACACCATGGTAATTCTTTTCTCCACTCCCACTTATACTTTCTTTTATACAACAACTATATTGGCGAAAATTTTTTGTTTCCTCATCATTGTGATATCAATGCCAAACGCAAAACACAGTCACCAAATTCAGATTGCATACGTAAAAATGGCAATTTGTGACAAAGGTTCTTTTCAGTAATGGCCTTGGCCTTTACATGTAACCGACCATACAGCCAGGAACAGAAATATGTAGATAACTGTCAACATGCACCAGTGAAAAATTAAGCAAAATATTCACCTCTGTCGTAAGAATCTTTCAAAGAAATGCATCAGAAAAAGTGAGGCACTAGTGTCGCATGTACACAGCAGCCACTTTGAGTAAAATGCTATAAAAAATAATAAAAAAAAAAAAAGTTTTTTTTCTAATATGTTAAAAATCAGTAAAAACTTATAAAATCCGTTAAAACGGCAGGCCTGATTTAACCATAAAAGATAACACACCTCATTGTAGGTCACCTTCAACATAAACCTGCATAAATACAGTTAAATTGTGATAATTAATGTTCTAATTTATCATTATTTACAAAGTTACATGTCTACAAAAAAAAAAAACAACTTTAACAACAAAAAACCTTTAAATGTGCACCGCCTAGTCGTGTACTGGCAAACCAGCCTGAAAACCACCCTCCTACTCCAACCCTGCAAAATTAATCTTGGTATTTGTTTCCATCAAAGTCACATGCTGACCTCACCACTCCTGCAGTAACCATCACTCATCAGTGATAGAAATACGAAGCGCTATTAATAATTTAAACAGGTAAGGTACTTTTGTTACCGGTAGAAAATGGTCCCAAAATTTTTTTCTGGCAAACCACGACAAAGAAATTCGAGAGAAAGTTTTACAGGATGTAGCATTGCAGGTTGTGTGTTTTTTTGAATGGTTTATATAATTATTTTAAAATTGGAATTTGGTCAAATTCCCTGTTTCTTTTGTTAGAGAGTGTAATATCGTAAAATTTTCTTTGGTACCATGTGAAATAGTAAGGTCTTATCAGTTTTCATTCATGGCCATATTTGAGAGGTTATCAGTAGTATGCTTACCTTTTCGAGTTTCGAGAGTCAGTTTGAGATATGAGTTTTTTTTTTACTTCTTTGTAGTTTCCCGATAGTAAGCAGTATTTGTTCTAAAATTTGTCTGTGATGTAATTAGTTAGTTAATAGGAGGCGGCGAGTCACAGGAATTTATAATTTTAGGTCGGTTAGCTGTAGGAGAGGGGATAGGCACGTGCCGAGCTGGGCCCGGAGCACCTTTGTTTTTGCAACAAACCACGACCAACCATGACGTGAGAAGGAAGTGCCTCGTGATCGTCTCGCGATGCGAGTGAATTAACAGTAACTAATTACTACTGCGGTGCTGTTCCAAGTTTGTCTTAATTAGTCAAACAGTTCGTGTTCCATGTTGAAATGAACTTTTTTTTAAAATAAAACCAAGCAACTTTTCCGACACTGGAATTTTGGTTCCTATTATTTAAAATTGGCACCCTTGAGCCTCATGCTTATACTGACTGAGTGAACTAGGACAGTAATTGTAGCGGGGCTATTATTTATTTAGCCTGTGCCAATGCTACGAGTGGCAGGCATTGTGCCCAAGTAAAGACAGTGTTTTGTGTAAACAGCCGTGTTAGCGAAAAAATCTTGTGCTATCGTGACTTGTACCATTCTTGTAATAAAATCAGACAGTCACAACAAGATGGCTGGCATGACCAGGGTGTGCTGTCGTGCATGCTCGTGTGTTGTAAATAGTTCAAGGACGTGGAAACAACTTTGATGTACTTTTGTCTTTTGCTGGTCCTGGTTTGTGAATAATCAAATTGTACGTAACAGTATTATTGATCAGTACTATCATCTTAAGACATTCATCAATTCCACATGATGGTATTGTATTATAAAATGAATTTCTACAGAAACCTGAAAAAATTTTCCAACATGCATAAATATGAATTGTACAGCACATCACTCCATACAGTTAAAAGTATGGAACATGCGGCCACAAAACAAATTGGTCTCTTGTATGGTAACTGGTAAGGAGTAAAGGTATACATACATAATTGAAATGACAAAACTGATGAAATTTAAGTCCCATAATGCTGTATTTTTAACAAGATACATAGGAAAAAGGTTTCCTTAGAATAATTTGAGATTTAAAACTACAAACAAATTTTCACAAAGCACAAAAATCATACAAAATATAGAATTTAACACATTCACAGATGGTTACACTTGTAACCATCTGACAGCATTACAGGTATTATTACCTGAACCTAGTGCAGCTGACTCTTAGAAGTGTTGTTGCATCTAGCACCCTCTTGTATTCAGATATTATATTAGAATTTAATATCAAGTATTTATGTGACACTAACTTCAATATTTTTAATTAATACAATTTCATCTCTTAACTCCAACATTAAACATGTTATGCTTCAAAAAAGTACATATATCTACAATTGTTGAGTGCTTCATGATATAATCTGGACTCTACAGTTATCTTTCTACAGATTTCCATTGCTGAATACCTACAGAAAAGTTATACTAAACTTTTTTTTTGTAAAAGTATTGTGAGAAAGACCACAGCATGTATCCGCAACTTCAGAAGGCATAGTACACAAACTGACGCTGAACACGTTAACTGAAGTTTGCAGGTTTCTGGAAGTCAATACAGAAAAATCAAGAAAGAGCCAGTCTAAACACCAGTGTCTCTACCTACTTTGTGAGCAAATAGTTTTATGGAATGGTACATTCTTTTAGCATAATACATTACACCGCAATAAAATGTGCAATTTTACGGCATAAGAAATAGCTCGATAGTAATGCATCATGTTGGCGAAATATTTGCTCACAAAGTTTGTGAAAAATATTATCAACGGTTGCCGCTTGTTAGTTTACTATATACTTGCTTCCAAAAAACTGTAGATTTCTATCAATGCTTTTAGTGTTTTATTTACACTGAGATATGGTGGGAATACGCTAATGATTACATTATAATAAGTAGACAGAATGATCAAGTACTTTTAGGGTGGTACCCGTAGATAAGACGCACACAAACGAGAGCCAGATGAACACATTTTCCATGCAGATGCGTTGTTGCGCAACACTTTGCTGGCTAGACCATCTTAATCAGGCAGTGTGTGGTGGCACACACTGTTTGTTCTGTTCATTTTGAACAGTTTAATTCTTTGTCTAGAGGCTAATATGCTAACCACTTTGCCATGGAAATGCATGTGCTACCGCTCACCGCCTGATGAAGCTGGTCTAGCCAGCGAAACGTTGCACGACCACACAACCATGTGGGAAATGTGTTTGCCTGACTCGTTTGTGTGTGTATAGTATATCTACGAGTACCGCTCCGTGAGTACTTGTATGTTCTGTCTTACCTTTTATAGTGAATTTAGTGTTTGTTTATGTACCACACCCTCTCGAAAGAGACAGACTTTAGTGAAGCCTAACAGCTGCAATCTTACAGCAGTGATATGGTTGAGCGAGGCAAGGATGCACCAGTGATGAAGTGCAATGGTGGAACACACTGGCCAGGAACAATGCATGCAATGTTTCCCACATGCAAAAACAATGGTTTGATCCTGCTGCAACTCAAAGGAGAGTTACCGTAGTGGCAGGACCGCAGTCTGACCCCCACAGCTCCCGTAGTTTACTTCTAAACTTTTTAAGTTTCTGAGATTAAAATGTTCTTGGATTTCCACCACCATTGCATTCCGGAGCTGCTCCACACTCACCTTGCTTCACCTCTCCTCAATTCTCAAGACCATGATGTAACAAGGCGCCTACATCTCTCCCCTATACTCCATGGTTGCCAAGGCAACCAATAACATGAGAGGATTCGATCAAGGTCAATGGGTACAGCCTGAGTGCAACACATTTTCACAGCTGCTTTTCATGTTCCACAACTCATGATAAAGCTTCCTCTCTGTACATTATTCAATATTGTAGCACACCAGCCTGAACGTGGCTCTTCCACTCCTCCCCATCAGTTATTTGCTTTGTTTCCATGATGGACACATGCCTGACACCACCATTCTTGCTGCAGGCATGTGACAGGGAAAAGGAAGCTATGAGTAAACACTTAGTTACGCAAGGGACTACTGTCACCAGTAGGAACCGATCCTCGAGTTTTTTTTACAGGAAACAATAACAAAATAAAACAGGGGATGGATTTATACAGATGGGAAATATACACATGTAAAAGACAGTACACTGAAAAATTTTGAACACGTGGGTCTTTCATTATTTTAGTGTGCTCTGAACCACTCAACAACCAGTTCTGTGCTAAACCAAATCATCCCGAAGGTAGAGCACAAACAATCACTTGTCTCGACATGTGAATGAGATGCCTTAGTATCATCGCCAATGAAGACCCTGAATCCCACAGGAACATCTGTATCAGTAGCATAACTTCGGCCAATGGCAATAGCATTTCCAGCCGAGCCACAAGTGATGTACCTAACCACGACTCGGCTTTCACATACAAGAGCTCATCAGTGTACAAAAATGTCTAATGTGTGTCATTTGAATAATTCTTGAAATTGGGTAAGTGGATTAATTAGAAATAATTATTGAAAGAAAAATTGCTTTCTACATTCATATTTGCATAGATACGTACCCAACAAAAAAAAGAGGATGATATTAAAAACATACACAAGAATAAGCCAAAACTAGCTGTTGTCAACAGATTTTAAATACGTAAATATAATCCAATAAGAAATTCAGTCAAGAGTTCTACCCATTAAATAAAACAAAACAGGATGAGTAAAAAAAAGAAGAACCAAAACTTTCATACATGTCTTCGCCTAAGTACTTGTCTGTGTTTTCTTCATTGGGTCATCTAGAGTTTTGTGCTTGGATCTGTAGGTACTGTCTTGTCTTTCTTGCTTGTCCGTTTGTTACTCGTCTTGTTTCCTTTAGCTTGGTTAAACTCTTGACTAAATTCCTTGTGGGATTATGTTTATGTCTTAAATATCTGCTGACAACAGCTAATCTTAGCTTGTTCTGATGTATGTTTTTAATGTTATCATCTATGTTTTTCCTAGATATAGCTCTACAATGGGGTATGAATGCATTGACACTATCATTCAAAGAACACACAAAAATTGTCATGAATTTGCATTGCAGAGCGTCACAAAAAAACAACGAACATACAGTCAACTCTCTATTCTATGATCCTCCACGATTCCTGGGAAAAAGGTAGTTATTTTGAAGGGTTGTTATTTGAATTTTGACCAATTCTGACTGACACCTATCCTCAAAAATTTGGCTTAAGTCATACTTATGCCTCATTTGAATGGCTCTTGGGGCAAAATTACAAATTATTGTAATCAAATACCATCAAATCTCAATCGTATGAGTTCACAAATTACTCTGGAATGAGCTTGTACACTCTACGCACTTGTAAGATTGACTTTGTTTAAACTTTAATTCTTTTAACCTCCCAAAACATAAAAACTGCATTTTTTTTTTGCATTAAGTCCAAAATCAGTCAGCCCTAGTGTAAAAACTACACATTGTTTTTAAAAATTATTAATGTACTTTAATAGATAGATGTCTTGCAACACCTTAAAAAGCATAATGTACAAAATCGGGGACCACTTTCACAATCCTTCGCCTTAACTGACACAGTACCTTAGGTTTGACAGGAAGTGGGATTCACCTCCATAGTGGTTGGCTCACTCCATTGGCGGGCAGTTGGACAGGTGTTGGTTCTGGCAGGCGTGCAGTAGTGATATTTTCCTGGTTGCCGGGGTTGGCTGGAGGAAGGGTTTCCTGTACTCATACCCCTAACCATACAGTAAATAAGGTGTATACAGAGTGGCAACAGCAATGTTATTGAGCAGTCGCTAATTTTTTTGGCCCTCTCCATGCGTACCAACTTAGTCGGCACAACTATTGCATCACTTTGAACTACGAAGTTGGTGCTACTGAGTACTTACAGCGCTCCTGGCGGATATACCTTGAACTTCTTAAAACACTGCAGTACAAATATTATTATAATCACACATAACGTTCAATATCTTTAGGAAATTCGAACACTTGTGGACCACCTTCAACAGTGGAATAAAATGAATTATGTGTGGGATCAGAAGATTAAGATGTTCTGCCAAGAATTGCAACTCATTTCAGAAATTCAAACTTTTATCCTGTCGTTGCGCTTTTGTCATCAACAACAATAACAATATGGCCACGCAACATAATAAAAATTAAGAGGCAAATTTCATTTTGCGTAAATCTATGAGAATGCGGAGATTTTTAAAAATGTATAAAATACTTAAGCTCCCGCAGTGTAACAACTATGAAACAATCTGTAATTGCTTTAATGGGTATTAAAAGATTTCACTAAAATGATAGTATGCATGGAGGGGGCCTGAAAAAATAAGCGAACTGTTGTTCCCTATCCTGTGAACACCCGTGCCCCTAACCAAGGGCAAATAAGACCTAGGGGGACCTCTTCCCCTCGTAGAATCACCTCTATGATCGGATACTGCCTACCAGGTAATTTAATTAAAGGCAGGAACAATGGTTTTGAAGAAGCTGTTTCTGAAGGGGTTGATTTAGGTTTATCACTTTCTAAAGCACATAAGTCCCTTTCTAACTACCTTCGTACATCTCTCTGACGAGTGTACAGTATTTAGAAACTGAAAGAAGTAATCTGCAGAGGAAAAGCTGGCACCTGGCGTCCCCAGCGTGTACTTCCGGGTACCCATACTTGTGACGTGAGACAACCCCGGTGTTCCTTTCATCCAGCCCTTGCAAACGGTGGATAGAATGTTTGCAACATATGCCTCTTCCTTGATGAGATACCCAGGTGTGGAATTCACAAGAGATCAATTAGGCTGAGATAGTTCCAGTTCCTTTTCGGCCAAGTGAGCAGTGGTGGCGGAGTAAGGAAAATTTGGTCTGGTCGATTCTCCTAATGGAGGAGTACCTAATGATTTGAGCGCAGCCGAAGGTCTAGCAGTTGGCAGAGCTCGGTATGCCTCTTAAGTTGTGTGTATCTACCTTTGTGGTTATTGGTCTGCCGGCTTTTCCTCAGAAAAGTTCCATTTATAAAAAAAGTAAAAGGTTGACTCAATACGAACAGGAGAAATTACACTCAGAGAAAATAAGTTAAAATAAGTGTTACACTGAATGTATTGAGAAACATTGTGTTCCGCACTAAATCCTATAAATTCAACGTAAGTTACGGAAGTTGATCCTATCATGAAAATCCAGGCAAAGGCAACATGGGCAAAATATAAGTGTATTGCGTGGGCAAATAAGTCTGGCAAGAAAAGATTCTAAATAGTTAACACATTTGACACTGCCTAACTACCAAGGATGTTCTTAAGGAGCAACTAGGGAGGACAGCTACCAGTCGTTGCCACACCCTCTAGTGGGCAGGGGAGGTCCAGAACAAACATCAACGTGACTTGCTACCAAGGGGTTCAGGGTGTGTTAAATCTGGTGTTGGGGAGGGGGGGGGTTGTTAGGCAAGGAGCGACGTCTTCAGGAGCCTCTGGTACGATGGAGTCTCGAAGAAGCTACGGGATGTGCTGTGGCTGCAGAAGGCTGCTGAATAGGTGTTGAGCTTCAGGTCGGCGATGTCTCCAGCTGGGTTGAGATCCCGGCCCTTGTAAGCGGTGGGCTCTCCGGAAGCCCCAGTTGTCACGCACCATAATTACTAGCTCTGGCCCTTGTGAGCGGCGGAGGAGCAGAGACTTAAGAGCATAGGAATGCTAGCCCTTTTATACTGATAATCGGTGAGGAGCTTGGAGAGACTCAAGGTGCGGGGTGCAGGGGTAGCTTAGTCTCAGTCTCGGGGGGTGAAACCTCTTGCTACTGATGCGGTGCTATTCCTTTCATATCTTCTCTACGGGAAGCGTGATCCTTTCTTATTGCCTGTGTGTGAGGTACTTAGAGGCTGGAACTGCTGGAGTAGACTGGATGCTGCCCTCCAGTGGCGAGCTGTGGTACTAGCTTCGCTTTCGTTAGAGGGTGCACATGGCTTGGTCAACAGTACAATTCTACATCAGGGGGTGTTGGCGTGACGGCTTCTTGAGTTTTCTGGGCGAACAGTACAATCTAGGATCACGTGTCTGTAGTTGCTCTTGATATGCACCAAATGTACCCTGTAGGCACGTGTCCTGCAAGTATTGTTACAATTGGTAAACCTGCCCGTTTATGAACGTTGCGTTCAAAGATGGGGCGAAGTCATCAAGTAGAGCGTGTATCGTAAATGCGCAGGAATGTATCACGCGTCAAACAGTAACAACCGTGCTATGCCTGGTTAAATGCTTACACAGCACTTCTTTTTCTCTCCCGCAGACCCTCCCGAACAAGTAACTGTTATGTGAGCGGAGTGGGACGGTGACTTTTACACTGAGCCACTAGAATGTGGGTGGAATGGCAGGCAAGCAGTTGCGCACAGTAGCGGCACAAGAGACGCGAGACACACATGGCCAGGTTTATGTTGAAAGTCATTGCTGAACGAGTGACAAAGTATGGACTGGAGAAGAAGACATACTGCCAAAATCAAATTATTACTTGTGAAATAAGACAGAGAGCACAGGAGACGTGTGCACTCAGACTGCATCCATTGACTTCGACAGCTCCCACTCACATTATTGATTGCTCTGGCAAGCAGGAGTGCTTTGCTGGGAGACATAACAATTTAAGTTGCACGTGTAATGCCAAACCAATGTATAAAGTACAAACTTTATCAAAAAACGAAGAATTTACTTTCAGTAAATACAGTATCACTGTACCAAGCACATGGTGAGCAGGATCAATGAGTCTCCTATGGCTTAGAGTTGCCTTCTGCGGTACAGACATGGGTAAACCCCATTACCCCACTTGAAAAACTCTGATACTCCATGCCAAGAATCAAACCTAACGATCTAGGCAAGAAACTATGATGTTACTCACAATGCAACTACCTGCAAATTGTCAACAACAGAAAAGAACTACAGCACCCAACTTCAAAATTGAAATTGTATTATAATAATTTTAAAAAACGTTTGCAGAATAGTTGGTTATATTTATGTTCTTGTGAAATCCACAAACTATATGAGCTGTAACATGATAATTAATTACTTTGTTTCTTCAGAGAACAACAATTCAAGCTTGATAGGCAGGATGATTTTCCCAAATTATTTAACTTGTGTAAAAAATAAATTCCCTGAATTTTTCTGTTGTCACTCATTTCTTGTATTTTCCTGTTGTTCGTAATTTTCCACGTTGTTCGCCATTTTGTGCTTGGCATAGTACTAGAGTAATACTAAACATGTGCATATCATTCACTGCTTATGATGCAGCCATTAGACTATCACTATCACTATTATATATATTTTCATTACATGTCACAAAGATTGTCAAACATACGTAATGCAACAAAACATTAGTTTGAATTTCATTGAAATAAACCAAAAAGATGGTTTAAAAGACTATACATGTAATAACTAACCATCATGTCGACATGGTATTTTCATATAATTTGTGATACCTAAGTACCTGCATCACACAAAACAAACATGAAAAGATTATGTCTTTTAGCTGAAAAATTCTGAAATAAATACTAGGTTTATGAGCAGAACCATACCTAGCGAAAACGAGACGAGGTGCAAGAACTTTCGTGAGGCCGTTCCCTTCCAAACTAGTTATGTAATCCCCTAATCCCACAACACAATCACCTTTCCAACAATACGACCTGCGCTAGAGCGTCCATGCCTCGCACCCAAAATTTTATTGATAAAAAATTTCACATTTTATAAACGGACATTTTTAAGTGTATAAATTTGATTGCGAAATATATAACTCAAAATCAAACAAATGCTACACATTAAAAAATATTTCTTATTACTTAAAAAATTATTTTTTCCAGGCGTGAGGCCCCTTCTATATGCAAGACCCTGTGCGGCCAAATCTGTCACATGCCTCTGCAGACAGCTCTCATCATGAGAAAACTACAGCAAAATTATGGAAATAAGTTTTCTAGCTAATTGTCAGTTTTAATTTTAAGACCTTTCATACTTCTGGATTTAAAATTGCATTAATAGTAATTTTTCACTATCATTTTTATCTTACACAATATTACACCCACTAAATGTACTAAAACAATATCCCATATATGTACACATGAGGAAAAAGTACAGAAATTTCAGCAGACAACAAAAAAAGTTACAGCTCTATACACCATGCTAACGTTGCGGTTTTCCAGAATATTATTATCTTTTTGGTTTCGGATTATTTGGTTGTGGTGGCGAGTCATTAATATAATTTTCAAATTAAGATTTACAGGTTACTGTTATTGTTCAGTTACCCTTAGAGGGTATAAAGTATTGCATGTTGTAATTTTCAGATTAAGATTCATGGGTTATTTGTTCATTCATCCTTAGAGGGTAGTAAGTATTACATTTTGGAAATCATGTAAAACAAAAGAAAAGTATCCTGATTGGCTCTCGTCTCGCCATTTATAATTGTATGTGGAATGTGGCGTGGTCAGCCGACAGCCAATCAAGACACAGGTTACAAGAAGTGTAATGCAGAAAGCTTTTTCTCTTGCAGAAATACCGTTACCACCTCCAAGAATGGATGCGGGGGTTATTAAAAGAAATAAAATTAAAGAGCACTTAATCTATAATTGCTGCAAGGCATTTTTAATTTAATCACCAATAATGTAAACCTAGTGATATATGTTTACTTGTTTGGGAATACGAATGAATTAATAAAAAAAATGGAAACTGAATTTCAAAATCCTAATTGAAGAGAAATGTTACAACCACACCCACACTGGGAAACACTTTATCGCTTCCTTCTATCTGGGATTTATTTTTGTTCCACCACAACTGATTTTCCAGATCAAGTATTCAAAAACAAAGGCTGTCAGGATATATGGCATCTCATAACTGATAATTTTAAATCCACAATATTTTGCCCATGTTGTTTTTATTGCATCTACAATCGCAGTTAAAATGACCTCAATACTTATTCTGTTCCAGTCTCACACGAGAGAATACAGACTGAAATCAGTTTCAAGAATTGTGTAAAGTAGTTCTGCGTGTAATACAAAGGTTTGAATTTTTAATGTTAAATCTTAACAGTAAGTTGTAGAGATATATACACAACCACAAGGTCAGGTTTGGGAAGTCGAAGATTCCACAGAGGACATCACAGTCAGGAGCCATTTATACCCGCATGAAAAAAAGGAGATAATTAAAAGGATAGGTTAAGGGCAATGGTGCACGAAAGCCGTGCATTAACCTTAGTTTTGATCAAAAGTTGTTAAGAGAATTTTTCAAAATTTTTGGCACGACAAGACATAAAGAATAATTTCGAACACCTTCTTACATTGCTAGATATTCACTACTGTTAATACTATTGGAGCACTGATGAAAGATAAGAAAGAATATCTTATTTCTCATCTTCCATTAGTGCTCAAAGAATAATAAAGGTAGTGAATATTTAACAATGCAAGAAGAAGATAAAAATTAATATTTACGTCTTGTGGTGCCAAAAATGTCGATAAACTCTCTGAAAAACAAATTATTACAAAAATTGGGTAAGTATACTGCTTTTGTGCAACATTGGCCTTAAGAGAGAGCAGTAGTGAAGGTATGAGTCATGGGATATGAGAAATGCAAAGAAAAGTGATGAATAAGAAATGTTAAATTTGGCTAAATTTTAAACTTTAACCTGATAATTTATTTCCAGTGTCCCTGAATTAACAACGAGCCACTATTAAGGTTTAAATCGGAACAATTTCCCATGAATAATCCATAACTTCCGAACTCCTGACACTTCTCCCCACACCCTTTTCCAATTTAAAAAAAACTCAATTCTGGATCTAATGCCATTTCCAACGGAGGCCCTTACCCCTACAGTCAGCCCCCGGGGATATCACCACCTTAAGAAATGAACGACGGCATGTCTATCATCCTGTACATTTACAGACATGCTACTTCTTCTTGAGCTTTCGGTTGAGTACAGTTCTGAGGATGTTGACGTTTATGGCCGCCGGGTCAGGCTGGAAGTCAGTGTCATCACAGTACACAACCTCCTCGAGCTCCAGAGATGCGTCTGGGTCCGCGTCGAACCTGCGCACCCGCAGCATGCACTGACCTACAACAACATGCAGCTTGTGTTCATGACAGCAACCAGCACCGGCTGTCACACAAACACTCATCGTGCACAGACACTGTCCACATCGTAAGCAACACACAAGACATGCTGACAACAACGCAGACCTCCGGGAGAAGAGTCCATACATGCAGTTTACTCAACAGTTTTTAAATACACGCTCAGTTTTTTCGCCCAGGTCATACACGTAGCTAAAGAAGGATAAACATCCACACTCTGCAGAAGAGATTTGTAGATATTCAAGACAGAAGTAAGTCACTTATATCTACCGCAGCATAAACACCAGTTCTGTTGGTATCTTTATTCCGAGTTGTCATAGTCCTGTTGGTCCACAACACTTACACTTTGAGTGCTGCCAACATACTGTTATATTGCAGTGAATGTCATGAAAACTGCATGTGAGGTAATATTATGTCGCCGAAGTCTAAAAGGAATTTTAATATCGTAATATTATGACAAACTCCACCTAACTCTGTTGAATTCAGGCGACGTAATATTACATCACAAGTACAAAATTGTTAACGCAACATTTCATTTACCTGCGGACTGGTGTACATGCATCGATACAGTGAACTTTAGAACATCACAAGAAACAAAATATAATTACCATCTCTCCAAAAATAAATCAACTTCAGTAGCCATCAATTTGAAGAGTAGGTACACTTAAAACGAGACTAAGGCAGAGTTACTTATCTAATGCACAATCAATCAATGTTCAATAGAGACCTGCAAAACTCACACTATTATTTAAATAAAGAAACTACTTTAAACACTTGTGAGTTTGTACTAAGTTTCCTTGCTGGACTACAGTTCAATCAGCCGGCCCAGAACGGCATTGGAAATGACTAAAAAGAAAATGGCCTAATCACATTGAACCAAATCAGGAAGAATCACATGTCCTCACTGTTGCAGAATCCGAGGGGTGTAGCTAGAGAGGGAGGGTTAGAAACTGTAACGCTTCCTTTGCCACTAAGGTTATCAATAACTAGTAGTAATACTATCAATAAACCTTTAATTATAATAAAACATGTAATTGCAGTTAACTATGATACATTATATTATAATGTACAGTAATTTTCTCTTAGTATTTGCCCTAATAAATTAATTAACAAGTGTGTCAGCACCGATGATGTAGTAGCGAACTACCTCCCTTCGCTTCAGTCAGTGTAACCTCCCCTTAAGCATTCCCTTGAGAAATTTCTGACTACGCCGCAACACACAAGCCAATAAACAATTGGCACCAAATTGAATAAATATAGGCTAGTGAAGGCTAGCGAATGGCTGATATTAACACAAATTTTGGGCATCCGTAATTCATATTAAAATTTGAGCAGTAATTAACAGAGGTTTACTCAAACAATTTCATTGGTGTTAAAGTGATCACTAACCAATTGCATCATCGTAAGCCAACAAGTGGCAACTGGTGGCACGACGCTCCACGAGGTGACTCTTTGTGAGTCGGCAAACCTAGCTCTCTGCTGGACGGCGAACCTTCGACACAACTACAATGATTACACGACACTCGCATGCATGACAAACGTGCTTCCAAAAACAGAAATTAATACTGAAATTGGGGTGCAAGTTCTCGTAAGTTAATACTTGAAGAAATATACAAAACTTCCCTCCTCTTACCCTTTCTGTCCTTCCCCTTTACCCCTTACTCCTTCCCCATTTTCCTAGTTACCTTCAGGTCATTATTAAGAACACTGATGTCTGGATAAGAGTAAACATGTTATTTAGGAAAGGAGGCATTCTAAACCAACGATGTATGATACGGCCACACTGACTAAGCACACTACAGTCAATATGTTTGTGATGAGAATATAATTCACAACCTTTATTAAAAATATGACTGGATACACACAACTGTGGAAATTACACATGCTGTATTTGCTAAGTTGGATGTATCGCAATTTCTCCGAGGGCAGGCATGCACAAGTGTTGATGCCCGCCATGTCATGTTCGCTACTGTATGTTTTGTTCTTCAATTACGAAATGTAGCTTTCAGAGTGGCCACCCAGTGCAGCAAACAAAATCAGCATAGTGAATGTAGCACACATAAATTTAACATAGTGAAGCTTCCAGTGTGCCATTGCTTTAGCCAATAAGGTCAGAGCAGGGAACACAGAAGTTGTACTTTGTGTAAACTATGTAGTAACAAAGTACAGGAACAAAAATAGCCATAAGTTTTTAACACACACAAAAAAAAAAACATTTCCCTGAAACAAAAAACATTCCACTACAAA
Organism: Dryococelus australis; assembly: GCA_029891345.1. Lineage (NCBI taxonomy): Eukaryota > Metazoa > Arthropoda > Insecta > Phasmatodea > Phasmatidae > Dryococelus > Dryococelus australis. The sequence goes on from CM056993.1 coordinate 14,823,460, forward strand.
ATATTTAACTGCATGCGGTTTACTTGCATTTGCCAGACTGCTAATGCAAATCCATATCAGAAGAATATCTTTGCTGAAAACAGCATAATGAACATGAACATCTATAACACACAAATCATTCAGAAGGACAAACAATCATCTGTCAAGCTTGCAACACCAAAGGTAAGCTTACCTGAACAAGTATAAAACTTACTTGAATTATTTCAGTCACAGGGTTCCAGCAAGGTACCATGCCCCATTTTCTCATTTTGGATAAATTACTATGAATCCATTTTTTGCAACTATATACAATCACAGCCACTAACCATAAGCTCTAGACTCAACTTACATTACATTATCGTACACAACAAAATGGAACCATGGGTGCAAATGAAGTCAAGTCACCCCTCAACCAGGGGTGGCTCTTGTCAATGGGCACAGGGGCACATACCCTCCAAAATAAACTTAACATGCCATAGTCTATAAATGCTATTTTATATATCTTTTTTTTCATATTTAAAGTGTAAAAGTAGCGTATTTGGCCATTAAGTTCTGTATCACTAGGCTGCGAACAGCCTCTCCTTACTTTAGTGCGGGCAATATTTATCCTTGCAGCTTTGGGGGACAGGTGGTCTGTGCCCATGCTGGTGTTTTTTTTTTCCTTGTCGAAGACACATTACACGTCTCAGAAATAGCAGAAATGCGACAGGTTTGGGGCACAAGCCGCCTGTGCATACGTGGTACAGGCAGTGCTGTAACAGCTTAATAGATTGCATGTGTGTCTCATCTGCAATGTGTTTTCTGATGCCGTAACACATTACGTACAGTTATTGTTGCAGTATTACACTCAAAGCTAGAGAATTTGTGAATATTTTGAAAATAACAGTGCATGATATCAAAGTTTTTGAAGTTTACATATTATTCAATTTTTTATGTTTATACACATCATTTTTGTTGCTGTGTTAAGTCTACAATTAACCATACATGTGGATGTGTCCGAATCTTGACATCAAGTCACGATTGTTTATATTTACAATGTGAACATTCTATGAATGTGCGCGTAATTATCTGTAGTCTTACTTTTCTATCATCTTAGGACACAACTTGGGACAAAAGTTCAGTTTTCTGAATGCTTTGACTTGAAACACAGGTTGACTTGGGACACGGGAGGTTGAGCCAGCGCTGTGATGTCAAGAGGATCACATACACCAATCAGTGTATCTTTGTCCTAAGACACACGTTAGGATATATCGCAATTGTTGACAGGCCTTTTCTGAACTTACGTGAAGCATGCCGTATTCATTCCTAAAACAAAGTGAACAGAATCAAATTTTTTTTAGGGAAGCAGTTAGTGTTTCATGACAGGCATTCAATTAGAAATCTTGGCCCTCTGTGAACACATCATCATATTATAAAATAAAACTATCACACCCAAAAGAGAAATTATACTTGTAACTCGCTTTTACCCGCTGCTTCACATGCGGCCCCACTATCGGGTGCTCTACTCACTGGGCTACTGTGGCCCCACTATAGGGTTCTTTACCCACTGAGCTACTGCGGCCGCACCAGTGGGTGCTCTACCCACTCCGCTAAAGCGACCCAACTATAGGGTTCTCTACCCACTGAGATACTACAGCCCCACTATTGGGTTCTCTACCCACTGAGCTACTGCGGCCCCACTATTAGGTTCTCTACCCACTGAACTACTGCAGCCCCACTATCAGGTTCTCTACCCACTGAGCTACTGAGGCCCCACTATCAGGTTCTCTACCCACTGAGCTACTGAGGCCCCACTATCGGGTTCTCTACCCACTGAGATACTGCGGCCCCACTATTAGGTTCTCTACCCACTATAGCGGCACCACTATTGGATTCTTTACCCACTGAACTACTGCGGCCTCACTATATGGTTCTCTACCCACTGAGCTACTGAGGCCCCACTAACGGGTTCTCTACCCACTGAACTACTGCGGCCTCACTATAGGGTTCTCTACCCACTGAGCTACTGAGGCCCCACTAACGGGTTCTCTACCCACTGAGCTACTGCGGCTCTAGGGAAGGAATGTAAGACAGCCCATAGACGAAAAATAAAGGAGAAATTTTTAACAATGGTTTTTTATGCAGTAATCCTAAGAAAAGTTAAATCAGTACCTATGTACATCCCTAATCATCATTTTTTTGGAACCATTTGGGATTATTTTCCTGGGATAAAAAGTAGCCTATGTCACTTTCTGGACCTCCAACTATATCTGTGCAAAAAATCACATTGATCCGTTGCTCCATTTTGACGTGAAAGAAGGACAAACAAACAAACACACTTTCGCATTTCTATAGTAGTAAGGATTTCAGTTTTAAAAAATTCATAGAATTATTTGGTTTGCCCGGTACAATGATAAAACCACATTTCATTGTTCGTGTTGGATTCTTTTTGGTTCTTACAAAACGTGAGCAACTAAAGGTGTTGTTGGCCTAAAACATTTGGATGAAAAGACAGAAAGAACATTTAGGGAAGAAACTGAATTTCCAAAATGTAATAAAAATTGTAATGCTGGGGCTGGTAGATATATGAAATTAGTTGAATTAAGTATACAAAAATTTGGTAAAAATACACAATGATCTAGTAGAAATAATATATACATAATTTCAAAAATAAAAGAATGCAATATATTTTGTGGATTTTTTTGAGTTCAGCCTTTAAGATCATGATGAAGATGCTAAAAGTGAAAACCCGGTGTGTTTAGAGGTTTGTTAGTTCGTTGCGTCTTCAATAAAGTATTATATGTATTAATTTTTAACTTTGTACCCTCCTTTGAAATTATTCCTGGAGCCTCTATTGCCATCACCTACATGCACTGACATATTTTACTGAATTCAGTGGTATTGCACCATAAATATGGACTATAAAACTATAGTAAGAACTTTCTAATGCATTATTATATTCTGCATTAAATAAAAGGTTAATATACACATCTAAAATTACTAATGTTCTGTGTACTTTCAGATCAAACAATGGCATCAAGGTCTAATTGAAACAAGTGAAAATATTTTAATTTTTGGTCTGCAATTATGTTGAATTGTGTAGTGAAAAGTTTCAATGACTTCCCTTCCATCCAACACAAGAAAGGAAGGGATAGGAATTTGTTGCATCCCACACATCCCTACAGTACCGATACTGATTATTCAATTCCCCTCACGAGCTTTGTTGGTTATAGTTATGTCATGTGAAGTTCCAGTCAAGGAAAAAAGTATTGATCGCTTGACCAGCAGGAAAAACGGAGGTAGCGACGAAAAAAGGTAGGTGCCCAAGCAAAAGTGAGAATAAGATACGGCCGTGAAAAGAGCAAGTGGATTCACATCAGAGTGTTGTACTTAAACAGTTGCAAATACAATGCAAAATATTATTTTAAAAAAAAACTATTTTTCTAACAGTGGCTAAAGTCCCCCACACCCCTGCTAAGCCCCAGGGGATATGGGACATAGATTAACTCCGAACACGTCAATTCAAGCTCACGCGATTTCAGAAGCAAGCATAGGAAAACTTAAGAAAGGGCAATCTTAGGTAACTATTTTTGCCAATTCTGTGGGCAAATTTGCCATACTGATGCATTTATTCTATGTAATATCTCGTGCCGCAACGTTGTGCACATTTACAGCATAACGAATAGTTTGGCAAAAATACATCGTTCTGGTAATATATTAGCTCACAAAGATAATAAGAACAGTTATGTAGGATTGCGCTTTCATTTTTTCTATGTATCGGAATTAAAAAACTGTACAATACTATAAAGCTCTATAATGTTCATTTATATCCTACACACTCTTAAAAGACGGGCACCCATTATATCATCAATGTTCACATGCCATCTAACTAAATATTTTATAATAATTAATTAGCAAAATTTTAATAAATACATAGTAACCAAAATCTATTACAAACAAACTTAATTTTCTTGAAAACTACATAAAGTTAAGTGTATGTTACACATACTTACCACAATATTACCCACACTGGCTGGTAAGACACTATGACATTTCCACCAAACTGACAACACCAGTAAGATAAACATGTTAACAGGTTTATTTTATTTTCACAGCAAAATATATAATTTCCTGTTAACAGGGTGTGGAACTTTATTTTGTCTATGCACTAATCTCCTAATTCAAACTAAACAAAACATTAATTTAGCTTTAGTAACAAAAACACAAGATTTTATGTTTTCTAGGTGTAAATAAATAATAAATGTTTAATCACTTAACTTCATATATCCTTTACCTGTAATTGCTACATCTTGAAATGTAAATAATTTATGTCAATGTTGGCACTGCTGAAATGAGAATACAAGTGTTATTGACACTAAACTTTGGTTCTACTACAGCAGGCATGTCAAACTCACGACCCGTGGCACATGTCTGTGTAACACCAGCTTATTACACAGAAACAAGTGGAATGAGGCCCACGTTCACAGCGTTCATAACTTAAATGTGAAAATGGAGTGCAGGGTAGTAGCTATTTTGAGGTTATGAGTACAACCGGAAATGGAACAGTCTTTGGACATGAATTTTAAAAATTATATTTAACAGTTTTTCTTCACCTAAAGTTGAGTGAATGCAAACTTAGAAGTCATCCAACAGACAAACATTTGCGAGCAATTTTCTTAGTGTCAAACAAATCCAAACTAACAAAAGTCAGCTCACAGACAAACATTTGTGAATAGTTTTTCTAAGCTGCACAAATTCAAATTTACATGTCAGTTCACATACAAACATTTAAAAAGAATAGTGAGAGAAGTTTCAAGCCACGATATTTCATATTTTGAACATTTTGTAATCACAAAGAGTAGTATTCTAATCTTTCCTGATTGACTGCTTAGTGTCTGTTTTTGTATTTGTTTACAATCTAGAATATCATTATGCCAATGTAAGTATAGTTTTGGTAAACAATAAAACAACCACCTATAAAACCATTATGACTCTATACGGTATGTAGGCCCTACCGAATATACCCTATGGCATTCTGTTAAGAGATGCTACTTAATCGACACCCCCACTTAAAGGAAGACAGGAGGAAAAGGGTGATTAAAAGAATTATTAGGGCTACCAATACTTTTTAATAGCTTAGTAAAACTATTACAAGTCCTTGGGAACAGGTTAGGGGAGGACTGGGTAGGAATTGCTCTCTTTCACCTGACCAACTCACCCCTGAAAAGCCGAAGATTTGAGCCCTGCTGTATTATGTGCGCCTTGCATCGCTGACGCCCCACAAAGACCCTCTCTCCTGGTTCGGATCCCCAGACCACTCTTGTCGCCACCCTACCGTCATGCAACTCACTCCTATTTGCTGATAGCTTGGCATGGACGAAGTTATGGTTTTCAGCCGATGGCCATCCTTTGGTATCAGCCAGACCTAATTAATACAGCCCAACATGCAGGTTTTTCTGCCGATAGATTATGCTTTCGCAGTGCTGACCAAATCACATTAGTAGGCTACCACTTACTGCCTTCCTCCCGAGTGTACTGCGTGGCTGGTGTTGCAATTGCAACAACTCGAAGATATGTACAACACAGATCATACACAACTTGGCATCTTGAAGATACAGCACCTCTTGCACAAAAGTCAGTTAGTTCAGAAGTAGATACACAGTTAACTGCTTGATCTAATGAACATGCAACTTTTGAGATGCAATGCATAAAGATAATATGTTAAAACATGAACATAAAACACTTTTATTACCCGCACATTAATTTTCTATAACTGTTAGTTATTTTCCTTCATTTTACCAGTGAATTACCCAATAAAACTAAAAAAACTAATAACTTCATACTAAAAAAAAAAAAAAAGTAAATATTGTGAAGCAGTTGCGAACATCGAGGCTTCACGCACATTTCCTTCTTCACTAGGAAGTTATTCCAGGCATCGATAATAAAAAAAGCGTATTTTGGTATGTATAGGCCGCACCTGAAGATTTTAATGAAAAATGAGTGATAATTAATATTTCAAGTATAGGTCGCACTGAATTTTTGTATTCCTGTAAATATTGTTAAGTCACGATTCTGTACAAGCATAATAAATTCAGACTTAACTTCTCCCCTACAAAACATTTGTGACAGAAAATTTTAACTGAAAGATTTTTTTTTTCTTCTCCTTCTGATTCCCTTCCTTCCTTTAAGAGTTGAAACATTAGAATGTACTGTATGTTGGCAAATTTCTAAACATGTTTTGGGGGGAAAAATTTCAAAAACAAATTTTTGTGCCAATATCTTGTATATAAGCTGCACCCCACATTTCGTACTCATTTTTATTGTAAAAATGTACAGCCTACACATGCCAAAATACTGTACAAACATGGCATTGGCATTAGACTCGCAGTTTAAACAAGAAGACATTAAACTCCCAGTTAAAACAAAATGTTGAAAAGGAAATAACACAACTGCCATGAAAAGTTACCAGATTTTGTTGAAAAGTAGAATAAATATAAATTGTACATCACAGTAACCTTTGTGATCATCTAGACCAGAACTCTGTAAAATTAAGTAAATGTACAAAAAATTAAAATGCTCTCACACACAAGCGCACACAAAAAATTAATCTAATAAAATAAAAAGTCAAGTTGTATAAAACTGGAGTAGAGTCAAGTTTCAAGTTGTATGAAAGTCGAGCAGAGTCTAGTTCAGTATAAATTATTTTTTAAAATTAAAACTGTGTTTGCACCATGAATGTAAATGTTTATAACTATTCACGGTAAAGTGAGCACTTTTTAAGGCCCACCCAACAATCATTAACAACTAATAAATATATTTTATTGCAGCCTCACATGTTAACTTCTGAGAATGATGAAATGTATATACTGTGTTTATTAGACACATAGTAATGTTTATATTAAAAAGTGGCTGGAAGATAGAAATGGGCTGAAAGGAAAAAAATTTACCAAAGCCTTAAAAAGTGCTCACTTTACCGTGAACAACCTATACCTCCATGTACATGAGTATAATGCCTGCCTCTTATATGTAACTTCATCCCCCCTCTTTCAGTCATGGTTTACCAAGAAAAAAGGTTTGGGAATGGTTTCTACTAATTAGAAAAATTCTCTGCCAGAGTCAGACATTCACAGCACTACTTTTTCCATCTCATCAATGAGTGAATGACTGTTAGGAACGGTAATGTCAGCAGCGTGATGCTAATAAAAAAAAAAGGAAAACTGTTACAAGGGTGAAGTGGGAGGCTAGCATACAGGCTGGTCGGTCAGTGTGCCGTTGCAGGGTGAGTGGACAAGCAGTCCACATTAAAAATTATTGTTACCTTGTTGTTATACTAGTTTTTTTTTTTTTAAACATAAATTTTTATAGCAGTAATCAGATGAGAAAAGTAATGACAAGATAACCAAAATACATATTTATGCTGAAAATGTGCGAGCCATGAGACAAATGAGTTTCATATTTAAATACAGTGTGTACTATGGTTAACGTATTTGCGTGCTGAGACTGTACCTGTCAATCTTGACAAGGGTCTCATTATCTGATGACAGGGGGCAAAGAGGTAGCGCTTGCTTCGCTGGGAAGCAAAATGGCTCAAGTGAGTAACATCACACCCACAGGATTTTATCACAGCCAATCATCACAAACTTCAACCAAGTGTCGAGGCGTGTAGCCGAGTTATTGTTTTCATTCAGACACAAATTTAGCAGTTTAGTGATGTAAAATTATTGATTCACGAGACACAAAAGGTAATTGTTAGGAACAAACATCTGTTGTTTATAACCTAAAACCACTGTGACTCCTTACACATTCCGTAGCGCGATTTCTGCTGTTAAAAAAAAAAAACTCTTATCAAGTGATGAGTTGATCTTTGTTGACTCGAATCAATGTTCTGAGACTCAACCCATCACTACAAGACACCATTAACTACTCACATATCAGGGACATACCAGCCCACACACAGATTTTTACACCTTTAATGTTCACAATAACCAAGAAGTTAAATGGAAGCGGGAACGTCCCAAGAGGCAGTAGAGCTCATATTCCACAGTAATGAGTACAATAAACCACTTTATGTAGCAACTGCAGTGCATTCGGCCAGGATGGAAACCCCCTCCTTCCCCCTTCCCAAAATCCCAAGAGTGAGCAAGATATTGCTGCATTACTAAACACACTTGGGGAACACAGAATATGTATTATTACTCAGACACCCAATTTTCACAAAAATAGTTCTTACCTTGTTGTATTGCACAATACTTTAGTTCAGATTTCATTTTGTGATTTGATGATTTTAACTGATATATGTCTTGGGTGCTTGCCCACCAATAATGTTCATAACGAGAATACCCAAATGATGACTGGCCCAGTCAAATATCACTATGTCTTCTCACATTGATGCACAGCCAATAACTACAGACAAGATTTCATGGTTTTATTTCCAGTTAAATTTTGTTTTAAAAAAGTAATATATCTGTTTTTCTGCTTTTATTTTTGTGAAAGCTCTATATAGAGACCAAAAAAACTTATTTTAAACAAATATTAATGTAAATTTTGTAACACGTAGCATTAAAAAAATTATATACGCAAGAGTAAGCGTTTAGTTTTCAATACCTAGACATACAACCACATTTAGACATTCAACTATTTTCTGGTACAAACATTGAAGTTTCTGGATAATGTGTATTCCCATTGGACAGCATTTTCCAAAAACATTGAATATATAATTTGATAGAAGAAAAATTTTATTCAACTGACAAAATAAGAGCAGTTTTTGGCAACTTAGTTTTATTTTGTGTCTTAATTTAAATTTTGGTGTTACACAGCTTATTAACACGTATGTCAGTGTAGTAGCATGTATGTCACTACCCATCATATAATCTTGTCTCTACCAATAACAAAAAGGAAACTGGGGACATGCAAGTATAACACTGAAGTCTAATATTCATGTATGAAATTAAGTTAGACTTTTAAACATTAGTTATTGTTATACCTTTTTTCTCTACTGTTTGTGACAGGTATCATAAGCAGTGCAACTGTTTCTATAAACACCATGTCAGACTCTACCAAAAAAATAAAACACAGGTAGACAAAATTCACAACTTAAAAATGAGAAGAGACGGGCGTCCATAGGTATAACGAAAACCTTGTCGCATTGCAGCTCTGTATGTGTGTGCGTGTGTGTCTATATATATATGTATTTCAATTGTCTATATTTCAGTCAAGGATAGTAATTCATGTAATATTTGAAAGGTCGTGGCAATGACAACTTGTTTGTATTTTACATATTTTTGTTTTTCCAAATTTATTCTTCTTTCTTCATTTCATCAGTAGTAATAGACATCAACAACAGACGTCACAGGAACGCTAGCGCATCTTTTCTTATTCACTGGGTTAGTAAACTAAAATCATCGCCACCGCAAGGCACAACATGGTGAAACGAGGAAAATAACAGAGGTCACATTTAGATGACATGGCCGACTGCTCGAGAACAATATGTTTTTCAACGAGGAAACTTTCTCCAATATACAAGGAACATGACCTTTCTCGGGTATCACAACAGTTCGTCGCAGCACGATCATTTGTCAGCTGTTAGTCAGACAGCCTGCAATGTGTGATCACGTGACTCGCACCGACCAGCGCCCGCGACTTTAACCTTCTTTTGTATTTCGGATATTTCAATTCAAATATCTATTACATTTATTTTCTGTCGATGCGAGGAGTCATTAAGGCGGCAGGAGAGAAAAGTAACAATTCTTTCTCATCTTCGTAACTCTTGAAGTGAGAAGTTTTGTTTTATGAAGGCTATCGTTCTGTCTTTTTTTTGTTTGTTCGTCAGAGCTCCAAGTGTCAATTGTTTGTTTTTGCCCATACGACAATAAATATCTAGTAAACATTTAACTTCTTTTATTAATTGGCAATCTTGGTACAAACAAACTTTCGTTATTATTTAGTCAAAGTCTCCACCTCACGCTGAGCTAGTTTGTTGGTGTTTACTGAGAACTACAACGAGAGGACAGGACAGTAACCTGTTACAAGAGGCGCCCGACGTTTCGGCCTGAATATCTACACGCACCCTGCGATGTGAAGAGTGCAGACATTCATCCTCATCAATAATTCAAGAACCTGCCAGCCCAGCTGTCGCCAGCGCATCGGAGTTTTCAAAACTTGTGTTCCAGGGTGAGTGTAACTCCAGCAACCTCAAACTTCCAACTACAGTTCCAGACAGTTTCCATACCGCCAAGTACAGTCAATGGGAAAATAATACATCAAGCTAAATATAAACTTTTCGTCGAAGAAATTGCAGGTATGAACCATATTGTAAAATTCTAATATCAATAATTTGTTCTTACTAATATCACAATGATTTGGATATACATCGTACATTTTTTTATGCCGATTGTGCGGTAGTACAATAATCAGCATAGGTAATTAAGAAATATGGCACTAAATTCACAAATGAGCGATCAGCTAAGTTTGATCTTATCGTTAGTTTTAGAACGTTGGAGAGAACAAAGGGCAATGTTTCAGGAACATCAGGCAAAACAAAGAGAATTGACAAACAAGCTTTGGGAATATAATAAAGAGTTTAAAGAATGTAGGCTTATGTCAAAACTTAAAAAAGAGTGTAAAAATCTAACGGGAAAATCCACAGAGTTCGGGGAAATACTTGACAAACACTCAACTGAACCTAAAAATGTGGAATTGACTGCAAACTATGGGCAGAGTACAGTAAATAATAGTAACGAAAGTTTTCCTGAACGTAAAAACACTAATGCAAACTTGTCAAATATTTCCAGCAGTGAATGTAAAGTCATAAATTATCAAGGTGAATTAGAAACTGTAGAGTACAACTACCATAATTTAGAAATTGAAGCAAATTAAATTCATGTAGTACAACAGAAAATTTCTGTGGTTAATCCCCGACAAACCCTCAGTGAATTGAATTTTAGGTTAGGTTCAGCTGTTACTTTTCACCAATGGAGGGTACTTTCAAATATTTGCGTTTTTTGTGCCACTGCTATACCACAACCACAGTAGCAAGATATAATTCTGAAAGTTGGGGATTTAAAAGAATATTATATATTGTTGTGTATTAGGTAGCTTTAATAGTGACAATGTTGAACAAAGTGCCAAACTTGTTTAAGATTCATGAGTTATTCAGAAAAGAAACTCTAAGTCAAGAAAAGAGAAATAAAGTCATGATTAGAGGGATAAAGAAGACTTACAAGAGAAAAAAGAAATGTAGTTTCAGGTGTAAAGAAATGGTGAAATATGTTGTGAGGAAATTTGTTAGGAAGAAGAGAAAATTGTATAAAGTGACGAAGATGAGAAAGAGAAAGAAGAAACACAATATAGTCTGCGATTTCATTTAGCCTAATATGATTAAGTACAAAGTGTCAATTCTTATGTCATCAGTATGTATAATGTATTTTTTTTACATAAATTAAAGTTGAATCAATAGTAGGTTACTATGTATGTAAATACACAATGCCAACTGGCATGTCTCATTGCGGCCCTAGGGTTTAAGAGTAACATGAAATTGTAGGATAATGTGTGATCTAACGTAATGTTTGGGTTATGGTGTGTAAACGAGACAAAATTGTCCTAATTATATAATAATGGTAAACATGTAGAGGTATAAACTACGTACCTATTACTGTAATTGATATAACCTGAGTTTAGAGTGTGGGTTAGTAAACTAAAAACATCGCCACCGCAAGGTACGACATGGTGAAACGAGGAAAATAACAGAGGTCACCTTTAGCTGACATGACCGACTGCTTGAAAACAATATGTTTTCAATGAGGAAACTTTCTACCAATATATAAGGAAGTACAACCTTTCTTGGGTATCACAACAGTTCGTCGCAGCACGATCATTTGTCAGCTGTCAGTCGGACAGCCTGCAATGTGTGATCACGTGACTCGCACCGACCAGCGCCCGTGACTTTAACCTTCTTTTGTATTTCGAACATTTCAATTCAAAATTCTATTAAATTTATTTTCTCTCAGTGCAAGGAGTCAATAGGGCTTCGGGACAGAAAAGTAACGATTTTCTCTCGTCTTCGTAACTCTTGAAGGGAGAAATTTTGTTTTATGAAGACTGCCATTCTGTCTTGTTTTGTTTTGTTCATCAGCTGTGAGTGTCAATAGTTTGTGTTGCCGAGACGACAATAAATCTCTAGTAAACATTTAACTTCTTCTTTAATTTATTAGGAATCCTGGTATCAAGAAACTTCCATTATTACGTAGTCAAAGTCACCAAATCACGCTGAGCTAGTTCGTTGGTGTTTACTGAGAACTACAACGAGAGAACAGGACAGTAACCTGTTACAACCTTGCAGACCTGTAGATGCAAAACATGTAACAACAGTCTTCTCTTTGCTGATGAAATAAATGCCGGGTTACTCTCTATTTGGAAAAGGTTCCGCACAATTCCTCCAACACCTAAAAGGCCTTCACAGGAGTAACCAGTTGCCACAAAGATCGCTGCCAATACTGCCAAATACAACAAATATTAACACTGTCAGGGCCTGAAACAATATGAAGAGTCTATGCTTCTAGAACACAAGTACAGTAGTTGTTTCTCAAGATAAACATTACACAGTATAACCTCACTTGCATCTCCTTGGATTAATGCCATCTCTCTTTAAAAACACATTTTCAAGGAACTGTAAAAAATTCTGTAAAAAAAAAAAAGTTGGAAATTTGAGGGAAATTAGCTGAAAAATGCATAGCGACTATGCATTGTGTTTAATACTACTCCAAGCAGCACATATCTAAAAAATATATATCACTCCCATTTTAATGTTTTATTGTTTTATGATCAGGGTTCGTCAAAATATGTCAAATTCTCAAAACCATATATTAAGACCATCCCTCACTAACAAACCTATTTCTTGAAACAATGAAAGTTCTTAACAGTGATGTTCTACTACGCTGGCACATTCAGACAAAACAGGGAGCAATGCAGTATGGAATATAATAACATGCAATACAATAATTTTCTTTCACAATTTTAAATTTATTTTAAATTAATGCACAACATTGACAACATAGTATATGACTCCATGGATATTACCATAATTATCATTAAAATCATGGTCTGCTATAAATTTACAAAATAAATATATCTGGACACCAACGCAAAACTACCGTATTTACCCAAAACAAAGATGACCCTGAATCTAAGACGACCCCTTCTTAAAAAAAATATTTTTGAGAGAAAAATATTTAAACCTGAATTCAACACTACCCCTGTGAAGTGCTGAAAAAAATATTTAGGTTGAAGTATTTTTGCATGCATTTATAACAAACCCTTCAAGAAGAAATGCTATTATATGAATAATATGATACATTTTATTTACTTTTAAAGAAAAGCTAATCACAATGAAATAGGTGTTTCTAACCTGGCTGTATGGTAGCAGCATTTTTTTTAAACACTGTAAAACTTTGGGGGGGGGGGGGGGCTTCCTCTTTACTGCTGGGTGACATCAGATAAGGGGATCCTCAGCACTACAAAAATACATACAACCATAGGACATACTGTATTTAAGCATGAAAAGCCTGTGTCAAAATCACCTAGGTTTTGAATTGAAGACGATTCCCAAAATGTAGATGACCCTTAATTTTTCTATTCCTTTTCTATCAAAAAAACCTCATCTTCCTATCAGGTAAAAATGTATATCTAGCCCATTGAAACATATAAAATCATAAATTGTCCATTAGAAGAAAACAGACCTCCATAAGAATTGCTGTAATAGCAGAGTGAAATTTGGACAACTAAATTACAAAAATTTTAAAAATCTCCAAACACAACTTTCAGTTTGTACAGCAGACATCACCTTGCACACTTTATACAAAAAATCTGTTGACCTTGGAGCAAAAAACTTGGAGCAGTGCTATGGGCTGCAAAAGCTCAGGAAAAAAAAAAATTTCATTGTTGGGGACAGAAAAAGATAATAAAAGTGAAAATATTGGATTTGAGGACTAGTAAGTTAAGTTGAAAACAATGATGCCTTATGAACATTGTAGTATAAATGCTGGGATGAGAGAAGGATATGTCTCCACACTGTCTGTCTTTAAAAATAAGTTACTTTAAATATTACGAATACACCATGCAAGTGTGATTCGCTAATTTTGTTGTAAAAATTAATAACATAGTGAAAAAGAGAGTGACTTGAACCATATACAGCAGTGTATTACCATCTTTTTCGAAAGCAGAGATTGAAATTGCAATATAACAACTAATTACATCTGTCAGCCACCCACAAAAAATGTTTGTAATTTACTAAAACACTCAAAATTCAAGAATTTTTCAGTATACTCAATTCCAAGAAGACAGACCTACAGACAAAACACTTTTTTTTTAATGTAGACATACTAATTACTAAAATGTACATACAAAGAAAATCATTCACTAGTATAAAATGCACACTTCAAAACATTACTGGAAAGATTTTGTTAACAAGATCCATGGCAAAATGTGGTTATGAAATTTTTACTCTGGTTCTGGCATATGATAAAATAACAATTATCCATTTTAATTCTGCTTAAAAGCTATAACAATTACATATTAATTATATTATTAACAGCCAACTAGGTATACACACACAGTTCGACAAATATATTTTCTATGCAAATGCGTATCCTCATGAAAAATGTGTTTGCCCGACTTGGTGTACGTGTGTCTGAACCTGAAATCAGTACTACAAAAATTGTACTCAGTGCACACTTTTTCAGTGCAACTGATAATAGGAACATGGAAATTTTTTTGTTTTGAAACTTTGTGAGCTACTGTTCGAAGACCAGGAGAAATGGCAATAAAAGTATAGACTGTTCACATTAAAGTGAGCACTTTTGAGGCCATAGTTACTTTTTCCTTTCAGCAATTTATTATCCTTTAACAACCTCTAAAAATAAATACTAACATGCAAGTAATAAACAAAGTGCTTATATTACACTGCACTAAGAAGTTAAAATTTAAAGCCAAGATTAAATACAGTGAAACCCCTCAATTACGACCACATTTAATACAACCATCTCTCTATTACAACACAATCCCGACGAACCGAGAAAAGTTTGGGACGAAAATTTAAGGCACATCTAAAAATAGATACAGTAATCCCTCGCCAACTGCGATATCTTGAACCAGTTTCAGTTATGTGCGGATTTGTTTTGTAGACGTTTTCTCCAACGGCGGTACTATTTTCTATTATCCACAGTTTCCGGTCTATAGAAAACTAGCCCTTACTAATGTTAGTGGTCGCACATTTCTCAAGCTATAGGCTGTTCACAGAAAAGTGAGATTTTTGACAGTCTCGTTACTTTTTCCTTTCAGCCATTTTTTATGCTTTAAACATCTTTTTAAATAAATATTGCCATGTAAGTAATAAACACAGTGTATATATTCTACCGCACTCGGAAGTTAACGTCTAAGGCTAAAGTAAAGCGTACTTATTGACTATTATTCCTAATGAGAGGGCTTTCAAAAGTGCTCACTTTACCACGAATAGCCTTTACCATCATAGACTTTGACATTGGTTGTCCCAAGCAGCATGAAGCAATAAATTACTTAATGCCAGATGGGGACACTGGTGTATTGTCTGTGGAAGCATGAATGTGTAGGGGGGAGGGGTTGAGAGTCGGGGGGGGGGGGGGGGGGGATCAGTAAGGAATAAGGATTCTTTGTCCTAGTCACATGCCACCACCTCTGCCTTACCCTCCCTCTTTTTTTGCTTCCATTATCCCCTCCTCTTTTGGTGTAAAAACAGTGGCACATTACACAGACTAGTTTCTTAATCAGTGTGTATATAATAACTTCGAATTTAATTCAATGCCCTTTTTTTTAATTATAATTTTTAAGTTTATGTGCACCCACGCCTACGTAATATGCTAATTTTTTATGGTGGGAAATTGCTTTCTTTCTTGTGAAGTCAATTTTATGTGTAAAGTGAATAAAGATAAGCATGTGCAAATAAAATGTGTTCTTATGTTACCGGTATCATATTATGGCAAGTGAGACCATGTGCATGTATAGGCAATGCCAAAAGTTTTTGATGAAAAATTTGGGATACTTAAAAATTCAAGTAGGCCCCACTAAATATTTATATTCCCGTAAACATTGCTGGGCCTCATCATGCCAGTGCAATGGCCAACACGCCACCCACATTTCATTATAAATTCAACACACTGACGTAAATTGCATCTATCAGTATGTTTTTCCAACACGGGCCGCTGTTAGGAAGTGAACTGGCCCTGTAACGACAGCAGTAGCAGCAGGCGGCGGTGGCTGGGCTGCCGTCGCCATCTTGTAGCAATGTGCAACGCCACCTAAATTTTTTAATCACTACGTGCCTCATAGCAATGTATGACCGACGAGACCTGTGTAATAGAGCTTTAATAATAACTTTATATTTTAATAATACATAGTCTAATTTTTTCCCACACTTTCAATAGCCTTCTTTTTTACGACAAGGGGAGGTCCAATATGCCTTTCTTGGGCAGCAAATTAATCAGGAGGTGTCCAGCTATTCAGGTATACAGATTTATATTTAATTTGATTTTAAAAGTGGTTTTTTATGCACTAGAGACGATTGAACATACTTCATGCCAAAAAAGGCTAGTTTGGGGGCATAGAAGTTAGGGGTGAGTCAAAATTGGCCCAAAATTTTCCAATTTTTTTATTACTACCACCCCCCCCCCCCCCCCCCCCAACCTACCCTTTATTTCGACCCTATTCTCGGGGACCGTGAGGAGTCGTAATAGAGAGGTTCTACTGTATGTTTGTTGACTATTATTCCAAATGATAGAGCTTTTAAAAATGCTCACGTTACCGTGAATAGCCTATAAATGCCAACATTTAACCAAAATATATGTGAGAATGTTTACGTTGTGAATCAACACAAAAACCAAGCAAACAACAAAGAAACACAACTATAATGGCCACCCATAATCACAAAATAAAGTAACTAGTTTGATGCGCTATTACCAGGAGTGCACGCCGCACTAAATTTAAACAAATCCTCCTACAACACTTAGCACACAACAGGAAAAAACTGCACTCACTGCGAGTGTAGACAAACTGTGGCACATGGAACTCGGCCAATGCATACTAAGTGCAGTAACAGGAAGATGCCATAAGATAACGTGTACAGTCTCAGAAGAAGAGCCACACTTTTGGACTGAAGGAGTAGGGGTCCCCTTCTCCATCGTGCAGGTATAGACTTCCGATTCATGACATGGGAGAGTAGCACTTTGTCATTGTAATTTTAGGAACTAATAAAAATTTTACACAACGGTGATATTACTTCATTTCAGTTTTAAAACATTCACAGGTCAGTTTCATGTCAATGTGATGGTTTTGGAGGGGGCCACGTCCCTTGTGACCTCCCTCCCGATACACTCGTGGTTCAGTCGACGACAGCCAAGGGGAAGGAGTCCATGCCGTGGCGAGACTTGATGTGTCGCAGTAGGTTGCCCTTCAGCTTGGACTTGTAGTCACAGACGGGGCACAAGTAGCGCGGCTCCTTGCCACACACCAGCCGTGTGTGCACGTATAACGAGTTCTTAGTGCGGTACTTGCCTCCACATGACATGCACTGGAATGCTCCCAACGTTCCTGTGGAGCCGCAAACATTCCACAGTTAGGAAGCTGCCTCTCGCTCCGATGACACATTCACTACAAAATTTAACATTCACCACCACAAAAACAAACCTACGAATAACCACTCCTTACCTAGGTAATAGTTACTATGAAGGCATATCAATTTGGTTCCTTGTGCCAAAATAATTATAACAGTTAACCAACTGTGCACTAGGGTGCTTAGTCTCAAGTACAAACTCACAACATGCGTCAGACTTAAATTGCCAGATGCTTTGATTGCTACACAAAATGCATTAAATGGGTTTTTGTTCTGTAGGTTAAGTTTTAAAAATATCAAAATAAGAAGAAACAGAGGGTTTACTACACTTTCCTGAGTACCTAAATTATTTATGCATTTCCTGGGTAAATATTTATTTAATTTTCTATTTTGAAGTAAAATAAAATCAAGTCCATTCAAACATAAGCTATTTAAATTACAGTGCAGTTTTACATCATGTGTTCCCCTCATTCAGTCAGTCACATAAATAGCAAGATATTTTGATGACTTCATACAAGTGTAACGAATGACATCTTTTTATTTATAATTAAATCAACTTCTACTCATCAGTGCACAGCACCCTGCCACACAGTTTCCACAGAGATTGATTGATCCTACGCACCATGAGATATCGTAACTTGTACTATCCACCTACGGCTCAGGACGGACGCTCCACCCCTGAAGATTGTACTGTTCCCTGGCCGAGCCACAGAGACTATGCTTCGAGATCCAAGTACTATAGTGAACCACCAGATAGGTCTACTAGAATGATCGCAGACATGAACCTGGATCCAGCACCGGCCAGTGATGTCACGCCCGGAGGATCTATGCCACGTCTACCTCCCTCCAACCCAAGCAAGGGTGCACCAGCCAGAGTATACATAGCGGACCACATCCCCTGTAACGCCAGTCTGTTTTGTCCCTTCACCGCACTGCCTGGTGCATAAGGAACCATCGGCTCCTCTCCTAGTCTTCACCGCACACTCAGTGATGAAGATCACTCCTCTACCTTCGTCTTTACCACACTCCTGGTGCTAAAGATTCCTACCGTTCTACCAGTCCCTCACCAGTCGTCGTCTACATTGTTAAACACGACACTTCCGGTTCCTTCAGGGCAACACCATAATGTAGCCAAGTTTAAGTTATTTTCACAGCAATTCATCTACCTACCCCTGTTAGCCTAAGAACAGGTCGTTTTCACCTAACCTATAGCTAGTAGGTCAGCTTCCGTAAGCTCCAGCTAGTAGGAGGTAGTGACCAACCACCACTGTTTATTTCCTTCAACGGAATAAACACGTTTTTATCCACTTAAGGGCATTTTTCCCGTAGCCATAGCACCTTTCCTTGTAAAAATCAGTCCAATTAGAGGGACAGCAGGAGGCAAGGAAATTTGCTCCAACCAGCAAAACATATTAGTAGAGTGTACACACACGCACGCACACACGAACACACACACCCCTCTTGGATGGCCACCATTTCTGTGCACCACGGTGTACGGAACAGTAAAGCCCCGACACTAGGTACTCCCCCTCTTGGGGTCAGCTTGTCGGCTTGGTGCTTGGTCTTTACATCGCGCTTCTGGTGCCGGATACTGAGACAGGGATACCGCATTGGGTTGGTGGTGACAGTAAACGGTTGTACACCCAAGTAGGGCCACAGCATTACCTGTTCCACCTCCAAGAGGTTTGAAAGTAAGAGTTCTCTTTCTCTTACCTCATGCCATACTCCTGTCATAGTGGTATCCATATGACAGTAAAAAGGGTTGAAATTTTCTCTAAGTACCAGCCAGAGCCTAGCTCAATCCCCAAGGGACTCGAGCACCTGAGTCCCCGGAAGCAAGCAGAAGCCCTCCGCCATCTCAACAGACCAACCACACCCAACTACTAGCTAGCACTCTTCACTCCACCCACCATGCTCGACAGCGACATACGTCCAGTATTCATAGCCTATCTAAGTGGCCGAGATACGACACACGGCTTAGTCAACTTGTGGTTTTGGGGAACCCCACTCCCTAAGTGGACGCCTGCGACGACAAGCACCTACGAGCACTTGCGCACCAGCACACTGGAAATCGGAACTCACCCTAGTGTATAACGGTCCAAAACCCAGCAACCTCAACAGGTAAAACGTCGCCCAGGTATACCATTGAAGGCGGTTCCTGCAAAAGCACAAAGTTCAACTCGCAGTATCAGACTTTGTTCCCTGGTGGAAAGCAGCCAGGCCAGTACCATACAGTGGTCGCGTGCCAGTTCCGCACAAGGACTAGAAGCGCATTAACCCTACAGGTGTATCTTCCCTCGCACCCTCCAAGAACTCCTTCTGCCCATGACGTCCCTTCAGCTGCCTACGATATGCGTCACATGTAAATGATGAGTAATTCAGCTCCATGCAGAATACTGAATACAAATACACGTTTTAAAAATTTGCTGCAGAGACCAAATATATATTGTCACATAAACTGATTTTTCATGTTCGAGTAAAGTTAGGTGGGCAAAATGTTGGGCCCTGTAACATAACATAACTCCTCGTTTACATAAATCCTACAATAAAATCCTATGCGCTATACTATACTGCCTTTCAACCAATAGGCACACTGTATCTCCCATTCGTTATTTTCCCTACTAATCAAATGGTGCTGGTGTCACTATAATAGATTCGTAGAACACAACAAATACTTTCAATTAGATTTAATAAGCACAATAACTGCAAGTATAAATTGCTGAGAAGTGCTGAGAATCTTAAAACATTGTAAGACATTGACAAAAAAGAAACAATGAAAAAGAAATATGGTAGGTATTCCCGAAAATACCTTGTCAACTAATTAAAGAAAACAGGAGATGTAGGAGATATTTGAGAGATTTTATCAGTACAGTGTAAGTGTACATAAATGCTTGCAATTACAGCCAGAAAAAACTGTGAGTTGGAACATAGTGTGTGTTTTAAAAAGTATATCACGTGATTCAAATGAGATGGTATGGTCAGTACTTGATATCACAGCCATGCGCACTGAGATAAAGGTCCGTTTACATGCTTCCAGTAGCCAACACAAAACAGGTCAGTTGTAGGCGGTTGGGGGGGGGGGGGGGAGTGTCTGGGTCCCAGCTACTGGTAGCACGTAACAGTGAACGGGGCAAGTAAATGTTCACGGGCCCGCTCCTTGGAAGAAGTTTGTTTATGCTGGCCCATTGACCATCCCCACCCATGCGGACTGTTCCCCCACCGTCACCGCCACTGGCCCAACACAAGACAGTTAAGGGCATCCCCTACCTGGTGCTTAAAATGTGTTGCTGAGTGTTTGAAATCTGTCTCTCTTATGAAACCACTAAACATGTCCTATTTATACCAATGTACGAAAAAAAGAAAGTACAACACTTCAGACGTGGTGTAATAATACTCTCAGTACATCATCAACGTTATAAATTATGTTCCCAAGCCTTCCAACATAGCTGAAAACTGCTTTTTCACACTACTATACCTCATAGTATACTGGCTGGAACTATGCTAAATTAACAACGGGATCTACACTGAACTTTGCTTCAGATTTTCCAGCTAAAAAAAATGATAGTGTCACTGCTCAAAGTCCCATAAGTACACACAGCACGACTAAAACACTGCACACCAGTTCAGGGCCTTGCGCACTGCGGTGATGGGTCACTATGCACATGGCTTTGTTGCCCTTATCGCTTCCACACTTCCTTAAGGAAAGAGCATTAGCAGAATGTAGGGATGGGAGAAATGGGAATGCTTCAAGAAAACCAGCTGAAAATGGCAATGTCTGCCATGTTTCCCACATGTGAAAATCTGGGTGACCGTGCCAGGAATCAAGCCTGGTATGCCTTGATGGGAGGCGAGTAGCCTAACCACTACACCACTGCAAGCCCCTTCACGTCCAGTTAGATAGATCTATACGAGTAAGTGCTAGCGATAATAAAGCTCTGTATTCATGCCAGCATATAAAAATTACATAATTCAGCAAATACAACATTATGAGAAACAGTAATATCTACTAATTATGTAGCAATATTTCACAACTATCAACATAATCAGGCCCAAGGAAGTGGTATTTCTTATTACTTGACTATCAAACAAACACTTTATAGATTAAGTTTTATGACATGATAAGTGAAAATTCTCTCTAGTTTACTACTTTAATATTTTCGGTGCAAAAATAATGTATTCAACACATTGTAACACTCTCCTTCCTACTGAATACTAATTAACTCCAATCTCTGCAATTTCTTCTTAACTCTGACTTCTAATACTCTACTAAACTCCACATCAATCTCTGCCTTACTGTAAAAGAGGTAAGGGGTGTACAGAGGTGGCTAAATGAGAAGTAACCTTTATGAAAATATATATCTTTACTGTAACTCTAAGTAACGGATCACAATACATTTACATTACTGGAGAACAATAGACTTACAATTACATTTACTGAACAATAAGGATACAATTATGTTAATTAAATATATGGAATAGAAGTTATAAAAGACTTACAATATATTCACAGCTATTTCCCTAACCTTGCCATAATTACTTTACAAAGGAGAAAGGGACGATGGCTCGTAACAGGAATGGCTCCCTACCGCAAACGTGATTATGATCACATAAAATATCATAAGTTCTGGTATGCCTCAGAGCTCACTGAGCCTAAGGACGTCTGCTTCGTCTTTAGCTTTCAATCGCACTCACAAGCATATAGCTTCAAGTAACGGTGCCATCTGAGGGTGGGGGGGCAGCGCCATGCGGATATGCTTTTATAGCAGGGCCAAGTAGGGCAAGTTTGCGACACCACTGCGCTCCGCCACCAGCTATATCCCGCAGGACCTGAAGTGGTGTAGCAATGCCAGGTTATCGCTACACTACCCCTCCGTCGAAGAAGCAGCCGTCCCGGCTGTGGAAGGGACCAAGGGTGCAAAAGATGACAGAGGGGTGTAAGTGAGAGAGGTACAAGCATCTGGTGGGTATATCGGCATAGGGGAGGCCTCGGAACTCACTGTACTGGTAAACGTCGCGCAGAGTGGCATACCCAGAGGACTGAAGTGCGGTATCGAGGGAGCAATTACAAGTCGGAGCCACCGTCGAAAAAAAAAAAAAAAAAAAAAAAAAAAATTTGTAACTGAGGTTTATTGAAATAATACAGAGAAGTAAAGCTATTATGTCATTATATGGGGCAAAAGGCAAGACAGGGTATTCGTAAAAGACATTAGAGGTAAACAAGAAAATTGGCAAGTCATGTAAAAATTACAAGTACTGTACATGTAGTGACACGTAAGGGGGAGCGGGGAAGGGAAATGTCCACGGCTGTATTTAATAAGTGCATGAAAATAATGTTTCCCCAATGGCTAGGCGGTGGGCACGGGTAAGCGGAAGATTGGAATAGGCATGCCTTCAGTGCTTTTTACTTTATACCTTAACTTCAGCCAGCCGGCCGTGCCTATTCACTTTGCCTCATTTATTGCATGTTGTCGAGTTTCAACCTACTCTAGTGAGACAGATAGCAAGCCTTCCGCCCAGAGAACCGGCGCAAGCTCTGCGACACTTGCAAGCGCCAAGAGAATTTCCTGTGCCACAGCATCTGTTTTCACAACCTACATGCTTGGACCAGCAGCCTACCTAGAGTGCATTGTCGAATACTTGAGAAGGTCTGAACTACCACCTACTCCAGTGATCACTTACCTAACTCCAATTGTTCTCCTTCCACCATTTGCCTACAGACCTCAAGAAATTCAGACCACACCACTAGCACCGCCTACATCTGTACCCTACACCACTACTATCTTATTGAAACGTTGTCCAGGTAGCCTTGCATCTGTCATACCCGCCAAGCGTAGAATTGCACTAAGCAAGTCAAGATTATGTGCCATGTAGAGTAGCCACAAGGCCTGTTCTGTATACTGGCAAAGCTCCTGCACACAGGCAGAACTGAACCCTATTAAGAAGAGACTGGCTATCTCTTCGACAAAAATAATTACTTGCAGCTGCCTGTTGCCACCTGACCCATGCGAGTACAAGTTCCCAGTACGTAACACGTCAACATGCGCAAGCCCACACCCATGCACGTACTGGCATACATGCATGCATGGTGAAAAGCCATCAGAAATCGTCAAAAACAACCCAGACATAATGAAACTACCAGCTGACAAAAGCACAACCACAGTGATTCTCAACAAAACTGACTACATTCTAGAAACAGCAAATTAACTCAAGGACACATCTATCTACAATAAACTTCTACGATAAGACCCAACCACCAGATTGTGCGACCATATCTGTGTTCCAGGGTCCCCTCCAAGAGCCACCTGAGGCTTCAATTAAACTGCTCATCCCAGATAAACCCACCACACCAGTTCTATACCTGCTTCTCAAGATACACAAGGAACAACAGCCACCCCCAAGGACGTCCCATCGTATCAGGGAATGGCAGCCCCACTGAGAGAATCTCAGCACATGTAGATGCCCACTTTGAAAACTGGGTACAGCAGCTTTCTTCCTATGTCGGGGATACTAGCCACATTCATAAATGTACGAGACTCCTGGGCACCATTCCCCAAGATGCATACATGGTCACCACAGATGTTACATCTGTCTATACTAACATCTCCCACTCATCTGGATTGTCGGCCACGCAATACTGCCTCAAGCAAAGATTCCCACACAGCAAACCTTCCAAATCATTCCTTGTCGAACTCACCAGGTTAAATCTCAGCAACAACATCAGATTTCAAGACACACACTACCTTCAGGACAAAGGCACAGTGATGGGTACATGTATGGTCCCATTCTATGCCAATCTGTTTATGGTCACGTTAGAAGAAAACTTCCTCGCTCACCAACCAACAACACTGCTGGGTGCGTTTCATCAAAAACTTTTTCATAATATGGACTCTTACTGAAGACTGCCTAATTCACTTTCTGAACAACTTACACATAGTTCGCTCAAGTTCACCTGGCCATACTACAAAACACATGTCATATTCCTGGATGTTGAACCTGCACACCACTATGGCACAATTCAAAATGCTGTACACACCAAACCCACCAACAACTTCCAGTACAATTATATTTCAACAGCTACTACCCATAGCATGCAAAAATAAAATCCTTATCCTAAAGTCTTGCCCCCAGAGCCAAAAGTATACCTGCTCCACCAACAGTGACCTCCTCTAATAACAGTGTGAAAAAATAGAAAGACCATCCTCGACAGGGAATACCCCATGCCCCTTATCCAAAAACACATTCAGCAAGCCATCTCAAATACGGGAACATAAATTAATGTAAACAACTCTGATATATCCCTGGTGGTCCCATATCATAAAAGCCTAAGTAAATCAGAAACCATTCTCCACTCTGGATACAAAATTCTGGCTTCCTCACCACAAACTGGCCTATTCGCCTCTGACCACGGTGATTCGGCTTCCATCTCTGGCCGGATCACTCCCGATTTTCGCATGAGGGAATCAGGCCAGACAATTCTGTTGGTCGGCTGGTTTTCTTGGACATCTCCCATTTTCCCCGCCCTTTCATTCCAGCGCAGCTCCATACTCACCCTCATCGACTCTCAAGGCTTCAATGTTAAAGAAATGCCTAAATCTCTTCACTCACTCACCATAAACAACAAAACATGCTCTGTAAACCACAGACATCAGACTCCAAACGGCAACCTAACCGCTGTAGCAAAATGGTTCGTCCAAACCTGCAGCCTGCCACAAATGCCAAACTGACTATCAAGCCTAGAAGAGCCCAGCCTGGAATAACTCACGCTGTGGTTCCTATGCCATCCACCAACCCTCAACTTCTTTCAATAGCCAACTAACTAGCCTAACATAAAACATTCAGCAGCTATAACTCTGCAACAGAAAATATGATTTATCAGCTACAGTGCCAACACTGTAATGCAGAATAAATCGGCCTCAACAACACACTAAGGCAGAGAGTGAATGGCCACAGAGCAGATACCAAACAAGCCGTAGCTGGTCACATCCACAACATACAAGACAAACCAGTTACTGCACATGCAGCATCACACAACAAAGATTTTGATTCCTGTTATAGTACCAGAGTTACGAGAGCCCTACCACTTTCAAGCAACAGCTCAGAACTCAGACATTGGGAATTAGCTCACAAAAATAAAGATTGCGCAGTCGCGTGAAACATGTGACATACTTTGTGTGTGTGCCTGTTGACAAGTACTATGTCTATGAGTACTTCAATTCCTGTCCTTTTATATATCTTTATACAAAAAATCTGTAAACCTTGGACTACAAAAACTAAAAACTTGGGGCAGTGCTATGGGATACAAAAGCCAAGGATTGATGGTGAAACGCTAGTTGGAAGTGACAAAATCCATTAGAATTAAATTTTTGGGGACGGAAAAAGGTAACAAAAATGGAAATGTTCGAATCAAAGCCGATCAGTTAAAATGACGATAGTGTTGCCTTATGAAGACTGTAGTCAGATTACTGGGATGAATGAGAAAGATGTTTCAACACAGACTGTCTTTAAATAACTTCTTTAAATAAAATGAATAAACCATATCAGTGTGATTCACTAACTTTGTTGTAAAAATAATAAATATAATAAAAAAGAGAATGACTTTAATCCATCTACAGCAGTGAATCACCATCTGTTTTTGGAAGCACAGTTTGCAACACCAGAACCAGTTACATTTGTCAGCCACCCTCAAAACTGTCTGTAATTTAAAGCAAATACACAAACCTCAGGTATTTTTCTGTATACTGTATTACAAGAGTCTGGATAGCTATCTATAATAAGAAAACTTCCTTGAAATTATAACTTATAAAATTTATAATCAAATACAACCATTCACTAGCATAAAATGAACACAGAACCTTCAACTTTAAGCTAAAAATCATTACTGGTGAGTTCTCCCCACGGACAAGTTTCACGAGAAACTGTGACTATCAATTTTTATTCTGGCAGATTATAAAGTTATCATTGTCCATTTTAATTCTGCTAAAAGCTATACCAATTACATATTAACTACATTATTAAAAGAAAATAGAAAACAAATACACAGCCATAATTACAGATACACATAATATACACAAAGTCGAACACATTTTCTACGCGAGCTTGCAGCATCCATGTAGAAAACGTATCTGTTTGACTTTGAGTACGTATGCGTATCCGTGAGTATCGCCCTGTAAGTAAGAAAATTTTCTATCTCCTTTTAACATCGTAATAAGTAGCCCAGCAGCTTTTTCCCACCGTAATTACATATTACTTCCAGCTTAGTTTTAAGCTCTATATGACTGTGATATAAATGCAAATGCACATGGGCACACTGAAATAATGTACTTCGACAATATTTCTCTGTTCATTCACAAACAAACATTTGAAATAAAATAAAATTTTAACCCAGCAGCAGAGATCACAGCTGCGGTGAGGAGTGTGTGCCCTGAAAACTAGAATGTGCAATTATCAAATAAATACTCATCAAAGTGAGTGCTCATTTGACGACCATATTTACACCCAACCTGCCGCACTAACCCTGGAGTCTGTGCAGCAAAAATTAAAATAAGTGCGCACTTTTTTAAATGTAATCAGCTGGAAAATGACAAACGATTGGTTTAAAAACTTTGTGGGATGTGGTTTGAAAACCATGAGAAACAAAAATCAAAGCAAATGCTAACATTAACTGAAAAATTCACAGTACTGTTTATTGTGTAATTCGACACACAACTAACCAAGTAACAACAAAGAAATGCAACGAAAATGACTGCCAACGCACACACAAAAACCACAAACTATTTGGATGTGCCACCACCAGAAGTGCATGTGGCGCCAAATTTAAACACGTCCTCCTCCAACACCCAAGCACACAACAGGAAACGAGTGCACTCAGTGCGAACGCAGACAAACTGTAGCACACAGAACACTGCCAGTGCGCACCAAGTAAAATTCAGTGCAGTAATTGAAAGATGTCATAAGGTAAGGTGTTCAGTCGCAGGAGCAGATTTAGACTTTTGGTTTGCAGGTGTGGGGGAAATAGGTCCAATCTTCATTGTGCAGGTATAGGTATATACTTCGGATTCATGTCATGGGAGGGGGCCACGCTCTCATTATAATTTTAGGAAACAGGATTACATTATTCTGCTGAAAAAAAGTATTTTAAACCACTCTGTTGTTATTAAATTTCACCTTTTAAACATTCACAGTACAGTTTTACATCAATGTGAGGATTATGCAGAGGACATATCCCCTCTGACCTTCCCCTCTGGATACACCCCTGGTTCAATCAGCAGTGGCAGAAGGCTACATCACATCGCCATGGCGAGACTTCATGTGCCTCAACAGGTGGCCCATTAGCTTGGTCCTGTAGTCACAGATGGGGCAGAAACAGCTTGGCTTTTTACCACACACCAGCAGCATGTGCTTGGTTAACGTCTTCTTAGAGTGGTAGTGGCCCCCGCACAATGTGCACTGGAACATTCCTGTGGTGCAGCAAACATTCCGCAGTTAGGGAGATACCTCCCACTCCAATGACACACTCACTAAAACATTTACCATTCACCACTCCAAAATTGAACCTACGATAAACCATTCCTTACCAACATTACTACTACAGTGAAGGCATATAATTTTGGTTCATTGTGCCAAAATAATTGTACAACTCCAACTGTGCACTAGGATATTGCTAAAACTACAACTGTCGTAAAACAAACAAATCACAACTCTATAAGAGTTGCCAGGGTTTTTAACTATTGCAAAGAATAGTTAAACATGTTGTACACTATCTACCAAAAAGTAAATGGGCACCCGTGAAGATAGGTAATTCAGTACGTCAGTTGACTTGTGTTTCATGGCCTTCGGTGTAGGACCGCTGATGTTCGTCCATGGTAGCAAGAACACAGAGGCCTATTGTAACATTCTGGATACTGAAATCCTCCCAATATTGTGAGGTTTTTATGGAATGGACCCGTGTTACTTCCAGGATGAAAATGCCGGGTACCATATTTCCGGGGCTACTATGCAGTGGTACTCCGACAACAATATTCGCTGATTAGACTGGCCCGCCCAGAACCCCGACCTCAACCCTATAGAACATCTTTGGGACGAATTGGATCGCCGGGTGAAGGCTCGTCAGGCGTGGCCAAAATCCATCGCTCAACTCATGGAATAGTTGCAAGAGGAACTGCGACGAATCCCCATGGATGTCCTGCAAACACTCATCAAGACCATGCTAGACAGGGTGGCTGCTGTTATAGCCGCAAGAGTTGGCCCTACGAGATTCTAACAGGGTGAAAACCACCGAGCAAACATTGTGGACAGGTGCCCAATTACTTTTTGGTAGATAGTGTATATAGGGATGGGGCACTTCCATAAATTTTTTGGTTATCAGTTTTGTACTGGTTTTTAATATTGGTTCTCAAATGGCAATTATTTTTATTGTTTTTAGCAGCTTTCATTACGTCAGAGTGGGGCGGAGAGTTTTGGGCAGCTCTTAACATAACGGTCTTGAGAGCTGATGAGAGTGGAACGAGCTGAGTATGGAGCAGCGCCGGAATGAAGCGGAGGGGGGAAACAGGAGATCCCCAAGAAAACCAACCGGCCAACAGCATTGTCCACCACAATCACCATAGCAAAAATCTGGGAGAGATGCCACCGGAACACGTGTTAATAATTATACTTCAGTTACACACACACAAAACACACACACAAACACAAGCATGCAAGCACGTGCATGCATGCTCTCATGCACACACACACGCAAGCATGCACACACACACACACAGATATATATATATAGGCACACTATCACTCTTATTCCTTACTTGCCCACGCAATCAAATGGTGCTGTAATAGATCAACAGATACAACCAATACTATTCATTCAATTTTTATAAGCACAATTTCTCCAAGTGTCAAATGCTAAGAAGTGCTGAGAATTTAATAAAAACTGCAAGACACTGACGAAAAAACAAACACATTTACAAAGAAGTATTAGTAGACAGAAGCACAAGTACTCACTCTCTAGTATTTGTCAGCAGGCACACACACAAAGGACAAATTTTCACGCAGTTGCATGACCATAGTGGCACGAGAAGCTTAATCAGGCAGCAAGTGCCCTACAACTTACCACCCAATGAAGCTGGCCTGGACAACGAAATGTAACGACCATGCAACTGTATCAACCTTCTTTGTGTAGTGCCTGTTGACAAGTACTAGATTGTGAGTACTTGTGCTCGAGTAGCCAGCTGCCTATGACAAGTATTCATAGCACTACATTGTTGACTACTCAATTAAAAAAGAAGAAATTGGAGACATTTTACAGGTACAGTGAAAGTATACATGAATGATTGCTTTTACAGTAGACAAAGAGGAGTGAGTATGTACTTTAAAAAGTATATCAAATGAGTTAGTCGAGAAGGTATGGTCAGTGCTTGATATCACAGCCATGTGCACTGAAGGTAAAGTTAGCTAAAGGTCTATTTACATGCTTCCAGTAGCCGACACAAAACAGGTCAGTTGTAGGCGGGTGGGAGGGGGGAGGGGGGGAGTGTCTGGGTCCCAGCTACTGATAGCATGTGAACAGTGCGGCAAGTAAATGTTCACGGGCCCGCTCCTTGGAAGAAGTTTGTTTATGCTGGCCCATTGACCATCCCCACTCATGCGGACTGTTCCCCCACCGTCACCGCCACTGGCCCAACACAAGACAGTTAAGGGCACCCCCTACCTGGTGCTTAAAATGTGTTGCTGAGTGTTTGAAATCTGCGTCTCTTATGAAACCACTAAACATGTCCTATTTACACCAATGTACAAAAAAAAGAAAGTACAACACTTCAGACGTGGTGTAATAATACTCTCAGTACATCATCAACATTATAAATTATGTTCCCAAGCCTTCCAACATAGCTGAAAACTGCTTTTTGATACCGCAATACTTCGTAGTTTACTGGTTGGAAACACAAGTAGTTATTTCTCAAGGTAATCATTACACAGAATAACCTCACTTGCAACTCCTCGTATTAACACCTTCTATCTTTAAAAACACATTTTTAAGGAACTGTGAAAAATTCGGCAAAAAGAAGGTGGAAATATGAGGGAAATCAGATGAAAAATAAGTCACTACGCATTATGTTTAACACTACTCCAAGCAGTGCATAAATAAGCATAGATGTATAGAGATCAGGGTTGGTTAAAATATGTCAAATTCTCAAAGCCCTCTATTAAGACCATCCCTCACTAACAAACCTATTTCTGGAAAAAAAAATGAAAGGTCCTAACATTGATATTCTACTGTGCAGGCAAGAAAATTCGCACATACAGGCAAAACAAGGAGTAATGTAGTAAATATTAAAGGTCCAAACAGTGATATTCTACTGTGCAGGCATGAAACTTTGCACATACAGGCAAAACAAGGAGTAATGTAGTAAATATTAAAGGTCCTAACAGTGATATTCTACTGTGCAGGCATGAAACTTTGCACATACAGGCAAAACAAGGAGTAATGTAGTAAATATTAAAGGTCCTAACAGTGATATTCTACTGTGCCGGCAAGAAAATTTGCACATACAGGCAAAACAAGGAGTAATGTAGTAAATATTAAAGGTCCTAACAGTGATATTCTACTGTGCAGGCATGAAACTTTGCACATACAGGCAAAACAAGGAGTAATGTAGTAAATATTAAAGGTCCTAACAGTGATATTCTACTGTGCAGGCATGAAACTTTGCACATACAGGCAAAACAAGGAGTAATGTAGTAAATATTAAAGGTCCTAACAGTGATATTCTACTGTGCCGGCAAGAAAATTTGCACATACAGGCAAAACAAGGAGTAATGTAGTAAATATTAAAGGTCCTAACAGTGATATTCTACTGTGCAGGCATGAAACTTTGCACATACAGGCAAAACAAGGAGTAATGTAGTAAATATTAAAGGTCCTAACAGTGATATTCTACTGTGCAGGCATGAAACTTTGCACATACAGGCAAAACAAGGAGTAATGTAGTAAATATTAAAGGTCCTAACAGTGATATTCTACTGTGCAGGCATGAAACTTTGCATACAGGCAAAACAAGGAGTAATGTAGTAAATATTAAAGGTCCTAACAGTGATATTCTACTGTGCAGGCAAGAAACTTTGCACATACAGGCAAAACAAGGAGTAATGTAGTAAATATTAATATGCCATTAATTAATTTTCTTTCACAATTTAATTTATTTTAAATGAATACACAACATTGACAACATAGTACATGACTCCATAGATATTTCTGTTTATCATTAAAATTATGGTCTGCTTTACGTTTACAAAATAAACAACATGTCTGGACACCAAGGAGAAACTATATCTAAGCAATATAAACAAACAAAATCATAAATTGTACATTACAAGAAAACATACATTCATTGGAACTTATATTACAAATGACAAGTGGTAGAGTGAAAATATTTACAACTAAATTTACGTTCCGATAATTATAAAAAAAAAACTAAAACCAGACTGCTAAACAATCAAAAACAATACTTCAGTTAAGTGTACGAGAGAGAGTCACACGTCGCGCCATTTAAAACACTACATATAGAGGAGACATAGGGGAAAAAAATTTAACTAAAGTAAGTACCTATGTATTTAATTTCATGCATTTCAGTTCAGTGCTGTAGAATCTACATTGCTGTGACAAACCAGATTGGACACACGGATGGATCTGATAATCTCATAAACATAAAGTATCCTTGTTGACTACGGAACCAGGAAAAGGTGCAGTTCTGTAAAATTATATATGTGGTTGAATGGATTAACGTGATCAATCAATTGTGCATTATACATAGTTATTTCATTATTAGCCTATTGTGTCCCATTGCTGAGCAAAGGCCTCCACCTTTGCCTTCCATTTGTCACGGTCTTGAATTAAATTTTTTTCCCTGTACCTCCCCTACATGCAAAGTTTCTTAAATGGCACAACGTGTGACTACGCCTTTATGATTATACTCATACACACAACTGAAGACGTATTTTTGACTTCTTAGTAGTCAGGTTTTAGTTTTTATATCATGATTTTTTTTACTAATTTTTTGTCTAAATCAATCAAACAAAAAGAAAAATTTGTTTTATGACCTAGCAGCATTTTGAATAAATATATTTCTGAATACCTTTGAAAATCTACCTACACAAATATAGGTTGACAATTATTATGCTTAACCTACATATTATTATTTAAAATCAAATTATCGAAAAACATTAGTGGCACATACTTCCAAAATAAGTAGCGAATTAAAATCTTGCATGAGCTAACTTTACCTCTGGTGTCATCTAGTTTAGTTCAAAGTCAATTAATTTGTACGTATGTGCTCTACTGTAAGCTGCAAATGAAATGCTGCGCGAGCTAACTTTACCTGTGGCCCCATCTAGTGTGTCACAGTCGCCATCTTGAATTTTCTTAATTGTATCAGAGCATACGACACTTTGGTTATCAAAAGGAATCAATAGCCACATCATTCATCAAAATTGGTGCCATAGGTGTGATGCTGCAGTGGAACATCCAAAATGTATCCATACGTACATACATACATAAATACATACATAGTGTTAAAATCATAACTTTCCCTTTGCTTTGCCGTAGCCGGGTAACAAAAATATACAAAAACAACTTTCAGCTTGTACAGCAGATATAAAAAATTGCCTTGTACCCTTTTATCAGCTTAAGTGCCAACATTGTAATGTAGAATACATCGGCCTCACCACCAACACACTCAGGCAGACGATGACTGGCCACATAGCAGACAACAAACAAGCCATAGCTGATCACATCCGCAACCTACAAGACAAACCAGTTGCAGCACATGTAGCATCACACAACAAATGTGTGTTGTGAGAGCCCTACCACCCTCAAGCAATAGCTCACGTGCTAGGAAATAGTTTATCAATTTATAACCAAATCCAGGTAGCCCCCATTTTTAACCCTAAGATCATCACAGGTCCCAACCATACCCATCAGCTATACCAGAAAAATTTTCAATTTTCCGCAGCACCATAGTTTGCCACCTGGCCACTAGGTTAACAACCTATAACGCCCTTTCACCAAATTGCAGTGTCCTTCAATTCATCACCTGATGAAACTGGTCTAGGGCCTAGCTAGCTTAACGTTGTGAACGTGTAACCACATAAAAAATGTGTTGTCCTTCTTTGTGCGTGCCTGTTGACATGTACTCGACTGTCTGTACTTGAATTTCTGTTCTTTTAGATATTTTTGGTTGCCAAGCGGCCTAATTGTAACCTTAACTCAAATGTTTATGTTTTGACCCTCCGCCATATTGTGTCCGTCATTTAACTTTCCTGTGTATTTAATGTTTTAATTTCTTGTCTTCCTAACATTTCTCTCATTCCCAGCACTACTTAATGTTTTTTCAAATTAATTTTCATGTATTTGTACCTTCCTCCACATCTCATAGGTTTAACAAGTTCATAGACCTTGAACGTAAAACCACGAGTCTGGCATCATGTCTGACGCCACAGAAATACACCAATTCTGGCTCAAAAAAGTTGTTCACCATGCTAAAAATGTCCGCTGCCTCAAACCACACAACTTTTCTTTTGTTCTGACTTAAGTTGCGCTTATCATCGCAAGGCCCAACTTCAAAACTACAACCTTTTTCCATGTCACCACAAGCCAGGGATTAAGCCTTGACAATATCAAACATGCATTCTCTGACCACAACAGACATCATCCATAAACAGTATGTCTCAGTTACGAATCACCACCACACTCTACTACTGATCAAATATCAAGCTACGCATTCTTACAAAATCACCTCTTCTGACCCAAGCCAACTAAATCTTATAGGCCACAACACAAAAGTCCATATGTGGGCACCAAATCAAATTAGTTAAGATTTAGTCAACTGTGCGTGGAAGCCTCGAAACTGGCTCATTGACAACATATCACACCAACTCTGCCTAAGCCAGTCCTGTGCATAACCACAAAACACGAACAACCATCCATATAAAAAATCTCATGTACTAAACCTTTTCCAACATAACATCACTGCTGCCGAGAGTAATATTCTACAAAAAAGTCTCTCCTCCCCCTCCAAAAAGGTGACCACTTTGACAATGTAAAAGATGTCCTAAACTTCATACACAATCTTTGCCTCAAGCACTTTTTCAACAACCTCCCCATGCCAAGCCAAAACAGTAACCCAACTGATTGATCCCTGATCAAGTTTGCAACTCCATCCGCTTGGGATCCTTCCCCCTTGCCACCATCGCATCCTCTTGAGCAATAAATCACATAAATCCTGGTCAACATTGCCGACATTGATTTTGGCACCACACTACCTAACAATAGCAACATAACCTATTCAGAAAGAAAAGCCATCAGAAAGGCACAATACACAGTGATTCTCAACAAAACAGACTACATTCTAGAAGATGAAAACCAACTCAAGGACACATCTACCTACAAATGTCTACGAGAAGACCCACCCACCAGATTCTACAACCATAATATCAAACAATTCTTTTGTCCCAGTGCCCTCTCCAAGACCTGCTCCACCAACAGTAATATCTAATAACAGTATGAACAAATAGCCAGAGCATTCCTCGACAGGGGCTACCCGATGTCCCTCATACACAAACAGATTCAGCAAGCCATCTCAAATATTGGAACACAAACCAATGTCAACAACTCTGATATATCCCTGGTGGTCCCATATCATTAAGGACTAAGGAAACTCAGAACCATTCTCCACTCTGGATACAAAATTATAGCTTCCTCACCACAAAAACAAAACATCCAAACCCCCGAGATAGGTCTTCAAAAGGCTACTTAACCTCTGCAACAAACTGGTTTGTCCAAGCAGCAGCCTAACACAAATTCCAACCTGAGGATCCCAGCCCTGCAATAGCTCACGCTGTGGCTCCTGTGCCATTCACCAACCCTCAACATCTTTCAGTAGCAGACTCACAACTAATCGTACATACCACATCCGGCAACTATAACTGTACGACAGAAACTCTGATTTATAAGCTACAGTGCCAACACTGTAATACAGAATATATCGGCCTCATTACCAACACACTCAGGCGGAGAATGAATGGTCACAGAGCAGACACTAAACAAGCCGTAGGTGGTTACATCCACAACCTGCAAGACAAACCAATTACTACACATGCAGCATCACACAATAAATACTTAAACTCTTGCTACAGTACCAGAGTTGTGAGAGCCCTACCACCTTCAAGCAATAGCTCAGAACTCAGACGCTGGGAAATAGTTCATCAATTTATAACCAAATCCAGGCAGCCCCCAAGCCTCAACGTATGATAATCACAGCTCCAAACCATACACATCAGCTATACCAGTAAAATTTTTAATCTTCCGCTTCACCCTAGTTTGCCACCTGACCACTAGGTTTCCTACCAACAGCACCCTTCCACCATACTGCAATGTCCTACAACTCGCCACCTGATGAAACTGGCCTAGCTAGCTAAATGTTGTGAATGCACAACAAAATAAAACATGTGTCGCCCTTCATTGTGTGTGCGTGCATGTTGACAAGTACTAAGACTGTAAGTATTTAAATTACTGCCCTTTTATATATATATTTATACAAAACATCTGTTAACCTTCAACTAGAAAAACTTGGAGCAGTGCTATGGGCTACAAAAGCCAAGGATTGATGGCTAAACGCTAGTTGGAAGTGACAAAAACCATTAGAATTAAATTGTTGGGGACGGAAAATGGAAATGTTTGGATCAAGGCTAGTCGGTTGAAATGAAAGCAGTGTTGCATTATGAAGACTATAGTCAGATTACTGGGATGAATAGAGCAGATGTTACCACACAGACTGCATTTAAATAACATCCTTTAAATATAATGAATAAACCATTTGAGTGTGATTCACTAACACTGTTATAAAATAAATAAATATAATACAAAAGAAAATGACTTTAATCTATATAAAGCAGTGTATCACCATCTTTTTTGGAAGTAGAGTTTGCAACACCAGAACCAGTTACATTTGTCAGCCACCCACAAAAACTGTTTGTAATTTACAGTAAACACACAAACTTCAGGTATTTTACAGCATACTGTATTACAAGAGCTTGGATAGCTACCTATAGCAAAAACACTTTCTTGAAATGCTAACTTATAAAATTTATATTCAAAGAAAACCATTCACTAGCATAAAATGCACACAGCACCCTCAACTTTGAGCTAAAAATAATTACTGCTGAGTTCTCCTCATAGAAAAATTTCAGGGCAAACAGTGGTTACGACTATTTTATTCCCAGCATTTTATAAAATAACCATCATCCATTTTAATTCTGTTAAAAGCTATATAAATTACATATTAATTAAATTATTAAAAGGAAATAGAAAACAAATACAGAGTCATATTTGCAGACACATATACAAAAAGTCGAACACACTTTCTACGCAACCTTGCAGCATCCATGTAGAAAATGTTATTCATTTGACTTTGTATACGTATGTGTATCTGTACCATCCTGTGAGTATGTGTGTTTTCAATCTCCTTTAAATAATGTATTTAGTAGCCTAGCAGCTTTAGTTTTTAGTTTTATAAGAC
The DNA here is from genome assembly GCA_029891345.1 of Dryococelus australis. Classification (NCBI taxonomy): domain Eukaryota; kingdom Metazoa; phylum Arthropoda; class Insecta; order Phasmatodea; family Phasmatidae; genus Dryococelus; species Dryococelus australis. The sequence goes on from CM056993.1 coordinate 14,860,615, forward strand.
AGTGATATAAACGTAAATGTACACGGGCACATTGAAATAATGTACTTCGTCAAAGTTTCTCAGTTCATTTACAAACCAAAATTTGAAATAAGAAGAGTTTTAACTCAGCAGCAGAGATCATCAGCTGCAGTGAGAAGAGTGCATCCTGAAAACTATAAAAGTGCAATTATCAAGGAAATTGCCAAAGTGAGTGCTTGTTTGTCGACCATGTTTACACCCAACCTGCCACACTACCTTAGAGGCCGTGCAGCAAAAATTATACTCGGTGCACAATTTTTTAATTGCAATCAACAACTGGAACATGGGAAATGTTTTGTTTGAAAACTTTGTGGGATGCTGATCGAAGACCATGAGAAACAAAGACCAAAGCAAATGTTGACACTAACCCAAAAATTAACAGCACTGTTTATTGTGCGAGTCTACACACAACCAACTAACAACAAAGAAATGCAACAAAAATGACAGCCAGCACACACACAAAAACCAGGAAATATTTAGCTGAGCCACCACATGTGGCGCCAAGTTTAAACACGTCCTCCAACACGCAGCACACGGCAGGAAACAACCACGCTCAGTGCGAGTGCAGACAAACTGTAGTACACAGAACACTGTCAGTGTGCACCGAGTGCAAGTCAGCGCAGTAATTGGAAGATGCCATACAATAAGGTATTCAGTTGCAGAGCAGATTTAGACGTTTGGTTTGGACGGGGGTGGAGGGTTCCAATCTTCATTGTGCAGGTGCAGGCATATACTTCGGATTCATCGCATGGGCGGGGCCCACTCTCTCATTACAATTTTAGGAAAGAGAATAAGATTATTCTGCTAAAATAAGTATTTTAAACAGCTCTGATGTTATTTCATTCAGTTTTAAAACATTCGCAGCACAAGTTCAAGACAATGTGAGGATTCTGGAGAGGTGATATCCCCTGTGACCTTGTTCAGTCAGCAGTGGTCGAGAGGAAGGGGTCAATGCCATGGCGAGTCTTGATGTGCCCCACCAGATGGCCCTTCCAACTTGGACTTGTAGTCGCAGATTGGGCACAAATAGTGCGGCTTCTTACCGCACACCAGCTGTGTGTGCATGTTGAATGTCTGCTTAGTGCATTACTAGCCTCCTCACGACATGCACTGAAATGCTCCCGACTTTCCTGTGGGGCAGCAAACATTCAACAGTTAGGGAGCTATCTCCTACTCTGATAACACACTCACTACATTTACGATTCACCAACTTCAAAAATATATTTATTAAAAACCATTCCTTACCAGGGCAATTTATACTGCGAAGGCGTATCAATTTGGTTCCTTATGCACAAATAATTGTAATACTTAACCAACTATGCACTAGGCTATTGCTACAACTACAACTGCCGTAAAGCAAGCAAATCACAAATACATAAGAGTTGTAAGGTTTTTCAACTGCTGCAAAAGAATAGTTAAATGGGTTGTAGAAAGGGATGGGACAGTTCCATCAATTTTTTGGTTCTCAGTTCGGTACTGGTTCTTAAAATTTTCGGTTGGCAATTATTTTTCTTGTTTTTAGTTGCTTTCATTATAGTGTCAGAGTGGAGTGGAGAGATTTGGGCGGCTCTTAACATCGAGGTCTTGAGAGCTGATAGGATGAAGTGATGCGAGCATGGAGCAGCACCAGAATGCAAGGGCGGAGGAAACGGGAGATCACCAAGAAAAACCAGCACATCAGAGCTGTTGTCCACCAAGATTTCCACATGCAAAAATCCGGAAGTGACCCCGCCGAGAATCGAACCCAGTTCGCCCTAGGTAGGAAGCGAATGATGTGACCATTACACCACCGTGGTACCTATTATTTTAGATAACATAAGGGTGTTGGGAACATAAAAATATGTTATTTTATAATTGTACCACACACTGTCCAACTTGTAGGCATTATCTGCAACTTCCTTTTCCTCAGATAAAATATTTTTAGGTCACATGGTTTTGCAAAATGACGTTGAAATCATAATTTCATTGTTTTAGAAAGGCACAAATAATAAAAACTAGCTTACTTACACAAATACTGAAAGGGGATGCCAAGAGCTACTTCAAGATGTCTATTAAATTGTGCAAGGAAACGTTTTTGAAATTTAAAAAAAAATTGCTGAACATAATGAAATTCTTGCATATTTTTGGTTTTTGATTACACCTAAATTTTTAGAAATTAACTTTTGCTAAAAATGCCTTAAAATGAACTAAGACAAAATCTTTCAAATACTCTTTTAAAATTTTCTGCAAATAGTTTGTTGTACATTACAAAATCAGTAAAATTTTGACTTTGGCGTATTATTTTGCAAATACCCCACTGTCTAAAAATATTTTATCTGAGGATAGTGTAGTCACAGATAATGCTTAAAGTTGAACAATATATGGTTCAAGTTTAAAATAAATTTTTCCATGACCAAGGCCTTTAAGGTAACACAGATTCAAGTTTTTTTTTTTTATATAAAACAGCTCTGGTTTCAAAGAGAAAACATTCATGTACATTAGAGAAATGGTGCCAAGTAACACTGAACATCTTGTTATTAAATTGTGATTCTCCAGTTAACCATTGTGAGTGCTTCACTTTTCATGGTTATTTTGTACATGTTGCACATAACAACAATATACATCTTTGGAAACCTTTAAGCCTTCTTTCCGAAGGAAAGAAAGGCTTATGAGATCACTTTTCTGTGTGTGTGTGCACATGTGTATGCATGCACATACGCAAAGAGAGAGAGAGTGTGTATACCCTTTCAATTTTTTAATGTGTCAACTGGATTTCACCAAACTCTATGAATATATAGTACTTAGTAAGGACACCAGACCTTTATTGTTTTCAAACATGCGGAGTACTTACCTTCAAAATGGTTGCCATTTTAATATTGAGGGTGACGTCACATCTCGAGAACCATTCAACAGATTTAAACCAAATTTTGTATGCTGGCAGAGAACATGTTAATGTTGAATAAAAAAGTGTTAGGTGACCATTAGTGAAAACATAAATTATTTCATCATTTAATAACTAAATTTTGAAAGGAATACTTTTTTTAGTCCGTCAGTTTGGAAGACAGCACTAAATGAAGAAATAAAGATTTTACATCATATCTCGAAAATTATCAAAGCAATACTTACCCAATTTTAAATGTAAGTAATACTATGAAAGGCAAGGTTATAAGTTATTGAACTTTTTAGTAACTTATTTTCAAAATAGTGGATATACAAATATTTTAGGTTTATTTGGTATATTTACTATACCATTTAACTTAGATCAAATGTTGTATGTTGAAAGCGTATATTGCAAGCATCATATATGTTAACACATAGCCACTTTTGTTAGCCATTTTGTAAGATAGTGCCACATGAATAAAAAAGTTTTGTCATATCTCAATAAACAATAAACCAATTCCTAACAAATTTGACAGAACAAGTAGTAATCTGGCAGGTGATGTTGAATGATATGTTTCAGATATTTTAGACACTTATTTTCAAGATGGCAGCTATATAGTTATCTTAGGAGAACATATCACATCAATAAATACATTTTTTATGAATTTACCTCAAGAAATAATTTACAGATTCCTACCAAATTTGGCAAACTAATGTAAAATGGCAAGTTTAAGTATGTCAGACATTTTCTGAATGACGGACACAGTGGCACTTAAGCATAGAATGCTATATCATCATAACTATGTCACCATTTCCAACTTAACTTTGTATGCTGGTAGAAAATATTACAACTACGAACTGTATCTACATAAAACATATTTTGTCCACCATTTTGTATGATAGCATCACGTGAATAAATTAAGTTTTTATTTCAGCATCACATGAATGAATTAAGTTTTTATTTCATATCTCGGTAAACAATTCCTACCAAATTTGACAAACAAATAGTACTCCGGCAGATGACATAAAAAGGTTAGTTTTAAGTACATTATGCATTGAAGCCCTTAATTACAGAGTTGTAGTGACAGAGGAAATATAGGAGTGAGTAGACTGGCTGAAGGGAGACGATACAGCATCTTAGCTTACGGTACTTTGTCGTCAAAACCATTTAATCAATTTTGTATGCTGGCAGTATATATTACAAGTATCAAATGCATCTACATACATCTTTTGTCGGCCATTTTGTGAGATATGCCACATGAATAAATTAAGTTTTGATGTAATATTTCAGAAAACAATTGACAGATTCCTACCAAAATTGGCAAACAACTTGCATTGCAGAAGGTGGTATAAACTGTCACGTTTCCAGAAGATCAGACACTCTGAAACAATTAATTGATTTTTATATATACATATATTTTTTAAGCATGACACATGCTTATTTTTAAAATGGAAGCTATAAAATAATTTTAGCTTAGTGTACTATATCTACAAAACTATGTAATCTATTTTAGTTTAACTTTGTATACTGGCAGTATACTCATTGAATGTGCTAATACATTAACTTTTTTGTCCTCCATTTATGAAGATCATCACATGAAAAATATGAACGTTTTTACGCCATATCTCAGGGACCGATCAATCAATCTCCACCAAATTCTTCACACAAGTAGCACTATGGTAGGCCATTTACGTGACCTAGCCATTTATTTTAAAAATGACAGCACTGCAAATATTTTATGCTAGTAAATCCTATACTTTGAAACATTAGACTGATCAAATTCAAAGTTGATGCTAGAATCCGGCCTCCGTAATGCAATTTGTTTCACACTAGCTTATGGTACGACGTTTTCTGAGTTTGGGTCCCGGGTAAGGCACGTATGTATTTGTAATTGTCTCACTATTGTTGTTTATGTTTCTGGTTTCATCTGTAATGATATTGCTTTCAACAAGATGACAAGTCCTACCTACCAACTAAGCTTTCAAGAAAATATTTAAAAGTGAATTACACCAATTTTAAAAGTAGGCTCATCAGATATATCAATAACTTGTTATTTTTGTTTACATCAAAGAAATATGCAGCTAGAGATCAATGCAATTATGTTGTTGAAAATCTAAAGACGTTAACAAATGTTAAACTTGAAAATATTACTTATTGTTAATTAATTGTAACGTGGTGGTAGGTGATTCAATTCCCGCTCCCTGCACTTCTTTGTGTAACTAATGCTTTACTGTTGTAGTCTTAATATAACCATGATTTTGACACTGAATCTTGGTCTCGGTTCTCAATGTCGGAAATAGCGAAACTGAGATCCGGTAACCAGAAACCAACCCATCTACAGTTGTAGATCTGCCTGTTACATTCTTAAAACAGGGCAATAAGAAATGGAAGCTCGATTATTCTTTCCAGAGTATAGAAATGATTTGTACAAGGAGATTCTAAAGTAGCATTACAACTTTGAATGTTATTAAAAAATTAGTACGTTGTTGCATCCAATGCATAAATGAAGCCACACACTTCAAAGTTTATGTACACAGACTACAGTACCAAAAAGTGCCACCATGAGCGCTCTCAGCAAGTGTGAGATGACTACTTTCACAGGTGTAGAGTGAGCTTGTGTGTTTTGGCATGGAGACAGAAGCGCAAAAGAAATTCTGCACCCAGTATCACGAACACCACCCAGTAATACCAATAATTTATTCCTGGCATAGGAACTTTGTTCATACAGCATGTTCTGTAACCCATAACGTGAAAACTGGCACACCATGTGTTTCTGAAGATGTCATGGAACAGGTTAGGGAAAGCTTTGCTTGAAGTCCATGCAAGTCAACAAGATATGCATCACTGAAAAGTGGGATTCCACAAATGACTGTGTGGCGTGTTTTACGAAGACGTTTTCACTTAGCCCTATATTGAGTATCAATAATACAGGCCATTTCAGATTGTGATAAACCTGTGTGCAAGGAATTTTGTATGGAAATGTTGTGGTGGAATGAAGACGATGAACAATTTCTGAACACAATTTTTTCAGTGACGAAAGCACATTCCATGTCACTGGCAAAGTCAACCGCAACAACTGAAGGATTTAGGGTAGCGAAAATACCACTGCCTCTTTGGAACATGTTCGTATAGTCCGAAAGTGAACGTGTTTTGCGCCCTCAGCAAAGATGGGGCCCTTTTTCTTCATGGAGATGATCATTACCCGCATCATGTAACTCTGCATGCTCCAACAGTTTCTCATTCCACAACTTGACAAAGATAACCAGGAGGGACGCATTAACTTCCAGCAAAACAATGCACCCTCCAATTACCTTGGAGATGTGTAAGAGTTCCTTGAAAACTGTTTCCCAGGTCGGTGGATTGGCCGAGCCGCACTGATAGCATGGCCAGCTCGTTCCCCCGACCTAACACCGTTAGATTTTTTTATTGTGGGGTTATGTTAAAGATACGTCACACCCTTACCTGTAAATGTGGTCGAACTTCAAAATATAACTACGGCCGCAATTGCTGACGTGACACTGGCTATACTACATCGCGTGTGGAAGGAAATGGACTTCAGATCGGACGTCTGCCATATAACCAATGGAGTCATATTGAAACATAAATTATATGCGTGCATAAAACAAAGTGTGCGTGGCTTCATTTGTGCATTGGAGTCAACATTGTAGGTCTTTCAAATAATAACTTAATAACGTTCAAAGTTGTAAAGCTATTTTAGAATCATCCTGTACATTCCCTGGGTATTTAATTTCTTATTTTGCCATACAATAAAAATTAGTCCAGCCAAACATAGGCTATTTAAATTTCAGTACCGTTATAAACTCTGTATTCCTCTCATTTAATCAGTCGCAAAGTAGGAAGATATTTTAACAACTCGACATGTGTTTTGAGTGAAGAGATTTGGGTAGCTTTTAACATAGAGGTCTTGAGAACCAATGAGGGTGAAGCAAGCTAAGTATGACGCAGCACCGGAATGGAAAGGCGGGGAAAATGGGAGATCCCCCAGAAAACCCATCGAACAGCGGCATCGTCCGGCACAATTGTCAAATGCTAAAATCCAGGAGCGACCCCACCTGCATGTGTTAATGATGATTATATTTCAGTTCCATGCAAAATACTGAATGCAATTTCACAGTTACAACTTGCCGCTCGATGAAGCTGGCCTGACCATCAAAATGTCATGATCGTGCAACTGAGTGAAAAATGTGCTGTCCTCCTTTGTGTGCATGCCTGTTGACAAGTACTAGACTATGAGTACTTATGCTTCTCTCGTTTTATATTTCATTGGTAGCCCAGTGGCTTACTTGTCAACACTTTCACAAAGCAGTAAGGTTTTCTCAACACTATCTTGTTGACTAATTTAAGGAAACAGGAGACATCAAAAACATTCTACAGGTACAGCGGAAGTGTACGTGAATGCCTACTTTTACAGCAAGCAAAAACTATGAGTTAGAAGAAACTATATATTTTAAAGAGCAAAGGAAGGGATTTGAACCTTGTAAGCCCCTTCCTTGTATACAACCTTGCAGGCAGCAAACAGTCACAAAGGTGTCTCCCCACATCTTCCTCGCTCCAAGATGCAACTAAAGGTAATATTCACGTCACTATCTTCCTGTACACACTGGCATCTTGTGCATTTTAACAGTGCAAAGGAAGGCTGATATGCGCAAGATTTTTCTTGCCCTACTCCCCACAACGTACTCTAGACAAAATGCCCACGTGAGCAGGCATCTGGGATAAGTAGAGGCAGAAAAAACACAGAAGTTAAATCTTGACTACAGGCATTCTGCATCACATGTATACATTGCGAAAGTTAACACATGACCTACGCCTTCAACATTGTTTTTTGTAACTTTATAGATACAGTAGAAAGTGTATTATACGAGCATTGGTTATACGGATGGCCAGTTATCTGGACTCATTTTAAAAATAAAGACAATAGAAAAAAACATGAAGTAAACATATCTGAGAGGGTGGGGGGAAGGTGATTACTTGATAATTACTTAGATTTTTTTAATTTTATGTACAGTTTCTGTTTTGTATAAGCTTACCATGTTCTATGCATGTGTAGTAAATTTTACGTTGCATGAAAATGATTGTTGACAAAATTATTTATCTTAATTTTCAACATATTTCCATTATCCAGATTTTCAATTATCCGAATTACCTTCCGTCCCTATTAGTCTAGATTATCAGCTTTCTACTGTATATAAATAGGGTGATCCTGAACTACAGATCCAAATGCTGTGAGATGAATCCCTATGCAAAATGGGATAGAAAACATTTTACGAACAATGTCGTACAGTAACCCATGAGGGAGGAGGCCACCCTTGAAAAACTATATTTCAGATGAATCTAACGGAAAGTAATGGAGCCTACATGAGATGAAAGAGCCATTCTCTGAAATATGTATTCTTTAACCAAGACCTGAAACCAGCGAACAGTTGTGGCGTACTATCATCCCCTACATTGAGAAACAAGGGGGTGGTATGTTATTATCCTACCAATGTATGTGTAATCCTCTGGTGTTTTGTAAAGACGTGATAATCATACATTACTGCACGGAAACATGTTAGCTTGATATAACACACTCAGATGAACAGTGTTTGAGACAACAGACAAAGTTTGAAAGGGTGCACTTGGTTGCCTGCCAAATATATATATATATACACACACGTGCACACATGTGCACACGCACACATATGCACACATGTGCACGCGCACACACACACTACGGGACCCAGCCCATGACCTTTTTTTTTGTCGCAGGGCTAGACAGTTACCATGTTAAAAAAATTTGGTTATAATACAAAGGCTAAAAAATATTGCATAGATATATGTAGATAATAATGAAATTATGTGAAATTAACTCAACATTGAAGCGACTGAAGTCCCATGTAACATTTCTCTATCCGAATAGCCACTGCGGCCCCACTTAATATAGTTCTATCCACTGAGCCACTGCGGCCCCCACTTTGAATCGCTCTATCCACTGAGCCACTAAGGTCCCACTTGGAATCGCTCTATCCACTGAGCTACTAAGGCCCCACTTGATATAGTTCTATCCACTGACCCACAAAGGCCCCATTTGACATATATCTATCTATTTGGTCCCTGTGGCCCCATGATATAGTTATATCCACTAAGCCACTGTGGTCCCACTTGGAATCGCTCTGTCCACTGAGCCACTGTGGCCCCACTTGAAAATTAACTCAACATTGAAACGATACACTTAGAGTAAACAAAAATGATATTCCATTACCTCATATCGCTATGCAATACTCTCTATGCATTAATACAAAACTTTCATATAGGAAAAACGTTATTAAAAAACTAGTTTTTACGGTAAAAAGTAATAATTGCATAATCTGATCTTGCTGAAATTTGAATTTGACCTGTATTTGACCCTGAGGATTCGCTCTGCAAAATTTAAAGAACTTCTGTTGAGTTTCAAGGGACTAAAGAGGAATTAAAGACGGACAGGCAGACAGAGATTGTCTACTTATTATTATATATATATATATATGGTGAATGCTAAGGGGATATATAATATATATATATATATATATATATATATATATATATATATATATATATATATATATATATATATATATATATATATATATATATATATATATATATATATATATATATATATATATATATATATATATATATATATATATATATATATATATATATCCCCTTAGCATTCACCATTTATACAACTTTCAGTATTCCCATGTATTTCGATTTCGAAAATGCTATACGATGCCTAAATGTGACCATCTCCAGTAGTATTAGGTAACCAACCATGACAAAACAAATGAGCATTATGGACCAGAATCACCCATTCCCAACTACTTACAATTTTATTTTGCAAATTAATGTTTTTTTTTGTAGCAAAACACTTATGTATATAATGTTGTAGGAGTGAATTGATGCCTTTGGGCATATTTAAAACTTTTTTTTTTCTCCCAAATCACTTATGAATTAAACAAGAGTTGTGGATGGTTTATAGTACATACAAAAAATTGTTTCTGTACACAGATTGTGGTTTTTTGGGATTTTAACAATATTGTCGCATAGCTGAAATTTAGCTTCTGTGGTCGTGCCTGTTCTATGGTTGAAATTTTTCCTGGTGTGACTGAGGTTGCGAGATTTGTCTGTTTTGCAATAGGATGTAGACGTCATTGGCTTGTGCTGAAATTTTCACGGAAGTGAATCGTCGTCCCAGGGGTCAGTGCACTTCATCTGTGAAATGGACAGTTTTGGCCGGCGAAAGGTGGTCCGCTGTTGCAAAACAGGTAGACAGGAGGTTGGGCCTACTTCTAGTTGAACGATGCATCTCACTGCATCAGCTGTTGCATACCCGCAATGTTCCAGGATTAGTGAGCTCGGGGGAGATCATAGATGTGAGTGAAACAAAGTGGATATGGGTGTTATGAGTGCATGCCTCAGGCAGGCCATTGGACTAGTCTATGGCTGTTCTAATTGTAGTGAGTTTCTGTACGGCCACAAGTCGTCGGAGTGGAATAGTGTTTTGAAAAAATTGTAATATCACTATGCCATCGTGTTGGTGTGTGGAATTATTGTCAGGACACAAGCTATGAGCTCACGGCAGGACATCTGTCTGCCCCTTAGCTAAATTATGTGTGGGTTGATGGGTTTTCCCTTGTTGTTCGGCTCCTCGTTAGGAGGCAGTCGTGGGTTGATATCAGGGAAGGCAATACGAGTGTTGGCTGCAGTATTTATTAAAGGCAAGCTCCACAAAGCTGCAGGACAGCGATGGCGTCAACCACTGACACATGTGCCGCATCATGTAGTCGTAACTTAGGTTACTGTTAAAATTAAGTTAGGTTTATGCCAAGCAAGTGTCCCTCTTACATTAACAGTTCTGGTTTAGATTTGAAAATTACAATCAACAGACTCTCCACTCCTGACTATCAGGTCAGATTAGTTGATTTATATTAAAAGGTTTAATTTTTGTTAACCTAGTCAACTGAGTAATCTCTGGTGAAGATTCTTTTTGATTTGCTCTCCTTCTGAGCAGTGCCCGATTGTTATTTTTAATCAATTTTTTAAATAATTTTTTTTTAAATTTTGATTTATAAATCCAGAGAATTTTAATTTGTTTTCCCCCTCAACTAGAGAGTAGAAGGAACCACGTCATTGGGAATGAGGATGAATAGAAATAGCTCAATGAACAAAGTTATGAATGAACAGCAACCCAGCTTAAAAAAGCATCCTGTAGAGGTTGAGCTAATGAGTCCCAGTACTGGGAACAGAAAGACAGGAAGTTCCCCATCATACTCATTGTACTAAATCTGTACCTAAATATGGTACTGCTGATAGTAAGTTGGTGATTACGGTTGCTCCTCAAAAGGATATTTGTCCTCAAGGTAATACATATCCTATAAATGCTGTTATTATTACTAATAGTATATTGTAATATAAATATATATATATATATATATATATATATATATATATATATATATATATGGAATACCAGGTATTTGGGCATCTCCTGGTGCTATGCCACTGGTATTTATGTTTATTAGAGATGCTATCAAAAATAAATTAAAGCTCCTGGCTCAACCTCTTCTCGTACCAGACAAGCCAATACAGAAGAGCTTTATTAGGAGGTGAAGAGGTACAGTACGTTCAGTAAAAAAATGAGCAATTTATAAATTACCTGTTTCAAAAGATAATGGTTTTACACTCCAGCATGCAAGTATTCACCCCTTCACACCTGCTAACAGACCCCAATATATTCAAACACAACTAATTGTCTTGTCAATACAGCAGTGACATGGTACAAGTCAAATATATTTTTCACGTTGCAAACATTTAAATATATGTACTTCATTTTTATAGGTGCAAAACATTCACAGGTGAAATCCCACAATCACCGATTGAATGGTATTTGCATGTGTATTCATAATATCACTTTACACATTTCACTGTCTTCCTTAATTTCCAATAAAAGTTTTAAAAAATTAAGTTTTACATAAAAGATTTGTTTACAACAAATGCAATATTTGCATGAAAAGTGTTTAAATGGGAGAAACTTGTACTTGAATATTCATCACATTTTTAAGATATTTTCTTTCTTACCAAAGTTTAAATTTGGAGAAAATATGGTATGTATAATTGTAGCCTAAATAATTTTACACAGTATTAAGAAGTGTCACAATCTATAACTTAATACGTGACCATATGGAAATAATGGCATTGAAGATACAGAAAAAGGGGTACTAACCCATTTCTGACAATACACACAAACAAAACATCAGGAAGTATATACAATAAATGGGTGCATGCTCCCTTTGGCAAAGTTAATTAATTTGTCAGCACAATCTATTCCAATGGTTTCAAGCTTCTTCCACACCACTAGGTAACCACGTTTTCCAAAATCACCCCTGTAAATACAGAAGGAAATTTATGACTCAATCAATACTCACGTTTAAGGCAATTAATGTTCCAAAGCACAAAGAGAATTGTGACATTACAATTAGTTTTTTTTATATTTCAATTTATTTCCTTTTTGCTCTATACAGGAAATTGACACACATACGATAGACAGCAGAAAGTAAAACTGGTTGTAAAGCCACAAAGGCTCACCTAACCTTCTGAAAAGAAGGTCCAAAATTAAATTCACAACAGTACAAGGTTCTACGTAATTATATCAATGTGGATACACGCTTGCCACATGCTAACGAAACAGAGAGCTGCCTCACTGCTGGCTTGCCTCGCTGAGCATGTGCATAGTGGCTTCAACGCCATGTCGAGTCTTGACGTGCCTCAACAGGTTGCCTTTGATCTTGGACTTGTAGAAGCAGAGAGGGCAGTGGTAGCGCGGCTCCTTGCCGCACACCAGCGATGTGTGCGCATATAGGGAGTGCCGTGAGCGGTACAGGTTCCCGCACGTGGGACAGGGGAACCCTCCCAGTGCTCCATCTCCTGCATCGCCGACGCTACATGCCAGCCCAGATTTTGCGTAGCCCCAGATATCTGACATACCTGCACAGTGATAGCAACAGATGGTTATGCAGTTGTCTTTGCTGTAACACCACCACCCCCCTCCCCCCTGCCATCCCCTAAACCAATTATATAACACTCAACAATTCAACAAAATAAACACACAACATGTTCATTGCTAGAGTGGTTAATTAGAATTAGCTAGCACAAAGAAGGTATATTGGTAGAGGACTTAAATGGCATCACAGGTTAAGCAATAATAAAGGTATGGCTGTGTAGTGTGTGGTAAGAGCAAGGATGCCAAATAAAATGTTTTCAGTGCAATACAATGAAGCACTTTTTATATTACACTTCTCAAAAGACTGAGGAGAAAATGCTGTGAAATGGAAGGAAGGATTTTACGATGACTGTGCGTAACATGGGACCAAAAAAAAAAACGCTTAATACAGAAAGTGTAAAATAGGAGGTGTAAGAAGTTTTTTCTACTGTACAGGAAAGAAAACCAAAAGAAGGTCGGATAGAGAAGGGAAGAATTTACAATCATAGGAGTGTGAGATAAATTAAAGGAATGCGTGGGAAGCGCAATGGTGGAAAAATGAAGGGCCCTGTCTTAAGAACAAACTAGAAACATTAGAAAACATAGCGTGTACAATTCCTGAGTTTGTAGATTTGTAGTTTTGCAGAACCTTGGTATGTAATCTGTAATAGTTTTATTTAAAAATGCTTGCAAGGACAAACATCACTGATGGCAATGGAATTACACTGCCACAAACACACTGTCATTGGACATGAATTACCAAGTGCTGGCAGAAAGATAACAGTTACAAATAAATGTTACCTTCAAAGACTTTCACCAACACTGTCTTTGGTAGTAAAAACACCATAACAATATCTAATAACTAATAAGTCCACAAGAACAATTCTTCGCCAAGTATTAATTTCAATTTCACGGTCAGTCTTATAAACAATGTTCATATACTATTTCCTCTGACAAATACTGAACGTGTGATATAACCACATGAGGAAATTTACCAGTACACAATAGCTTCTGAAATTTTAGCTGGAAAATTGCCAACAACACCTAACCTTAACAAGTATGGTCTCACTAGTTACATCAAAGTAGTTAACATCATTATCTGACCCATTTACAAATCTACACAAACAATGATCCCTCCAATATAGAGCTAAAATAACTTGAAATATACTGTACCTGCTATGAATTGTCCTGCTTGTGGCCTGACAGTCATAAAAATAACACTATTTGAAGGCTGACAGGTTGGACAAATATGAAGACAGAATGGAATCCGAAGGCATTTTGCACCTATTTGCATGACGCAAATTAAAACCACGTGTTTTCAAAATCAAACTACGGAAAATACAAACATATGAAAAAGTAATGTACAGATGTGTTTTAAAAAACCTTGGAACATATCGTATATTTTATTCAAAATTCGACAGTATGACATGTTGAGTTATGACATTTTCCAACATGGCAGCCACATGACATACGCTTCCACATAAAACCAACAGCTGGGTTTTGATTGAAATAAATATTTTCCAAGAATATAAAATACTGTAAGTTATTATTATTTTAATTTTTACTGTTTCTCATAATGTGGGCACACTTGTATTATCAAGTGAACAGAGCAATAGATTGTTGGAACTGTGAAAATCGTTTCTTTTTCTTAAAATAAATTGTTTCCTCTATACGATAATTTGATTCAAAAGTTAAGAAACTATGCAAAATGAAACGTGAAGCAATAAAAATATACAGAGGTACAGCTATATAACGAATGGTTGTCAAATTCACTTCTTTATCATACTGAAAGTTCAAACCTCTACAATTAAATAAGTTGCTTTAATTGCAAGTACATTTTTTCTTCATTTTTTGAGGATAAGTGAAGAGCGAGGTCTTCCACAAAATCAACCAACACTTATTTCTTGTTTCTTCACGAAAAAAAAAAAAGCAATACAACTTGCACCCAAATGCAATGCAAGTGATAACATATTTCCAACCAAAGTGTCAACCTGCACAACTTTATTAAATTACAAAGCATGTGGGCACAGAAAAAAACAAAATTTAAACAACCCGCAACTCCATGCACAAACATCATCAACTGAATGAAATACCAAATGCAATAATTATATAAAAAGACAGGAATTCCAATACTCACAGTCTAGTACCTTTCGACAAGTACCAGTCTATGAGTACTTGAATTCCTGTCCTTTTATACATTTTTGGTAGCCTAGCAGCCTACTTGCAACCTTAACTCAAAAGCAGTATTTCTTTTAATAGACAACAAATTACTCATGGCCATGATTCCATTTACCTGAGATTATCGCTTTCTTCCCCGCAACAAGAGAAACCATAAATCAGTGTTTCACTGCTACAAATTCGATGCCAAAGCTTCAAAACTATGCATACATATGAGCGCTTAGGTACACAACATGAAAAACTGAACCACAAAAGTATGTAGCACATACTGTTGAGGAAAGACGTGCATGCATGTTAATTTTGTAAAAATATCCACAAAAGAACTGTTTTCAACTTATAACAATGCAAAATATTTGATAAAATAATTCTGACAACATTTGCAGCACTGTAAATTTTTATTTCTTCAAAACATAGGTCACACAATTCACAATATGCCTTATCACTTATAACAAACTTACATAAGCAATATAGCCGTAGTGGCTACTGTATCACTATGACAGAATAAAATTAGTAAGATGTAACTTACAACCAATTTTCACTTAAACCATTCTAAATTGTAAGGAATGCTCATTATTTTCAGTCGGTAGATCTAATTTCATTACGCATCAAATAATCTCACTTTCAATACACAACAGTCCAGTGCATGAATATTTTTACTGTTTTATGAAAGTCAGTACTAAATAGCCCCAACATTTCCAGTTCTCCAAAAAGGACAGAGAAATTTCAAGTGTTTTTATAGACAGTAGTAATACTTGATAAACTATAATTAAAACAAAACTCAAGAACACTGGACCATACACAGTGTTTATTATTTTAATCCAGTAGCATTGCTTGTTGTTTAGATACTCACTTTTGGCACTTTATAGCAACAGCTAAAAAACAGCAAACAAAGTTATTCAAATAGTTAACATTTTAATTTAAAGTTTCACTCTGCCTTAAATTCTTCAGTTTCGAGACTGTTTCTCTAAAAACAAAAAATACTTTTTCAGCAACCAACAGTTAGGAAGGCATACTACTTAAGCCCTCGTTGAAAATATTCGTTGTCAGAAAATCAGTTACAGTAAGTTAAATGGTATTCAATATTCTATATATTGAAAGCATAAGAAATTATTTCCCTGTCTTTCCCAGGATTTTTCTGAACTCTTTCAAAAAATTCCCGACTTCATGTTTTTTTTTTACTCCAATAGTCACTTTTTTTGTTTAATATGTTTTTTTATAAAATGTAAATCTTGAAATTTACATATAACAAAAAAAAGATGTATAAATAATTTTTTCCAAAAACAGTTTTATGTTGCAATATTCTCTGACAAAATCACAGATTGTTTTTTGTTTGAAATTGTTATCTTAAAATTGACACAATGAGAAGGAATTTCATTTAACATTGATTCCCCATTTGAAGTTCACAGCTGCCGGCTTGGTAGGCAGACCCATTAACAAAGTTACTTTAACACAGGCAGGAAAATGTAACCAGCAAGGTTTTTTCAACACTCTGAACTCTCTACATGATTATCGTAATTAACTACAACACCTCATTAAGCAAAGACACAACTTCAGTACCTTGACACAACAAAGAAATTTAAAGCTGAATCATTTAAAGCAACAAGCGTGTGATATCTAGGAATGACCTTAGCATATAAAATTTCATATTCGCACATATATATCATCACCGTACGTATCAGCACAGTCCAATGAAGATGAATGCACATGTACAACTGATTTCCATATGTTGGTAGCAGCAGAACCACACAACCATTGAGCAATGTTTAAAAGACATTTTTATTTTTACTGGCATACTTTCTTATTGGTTCATGAACACACATAAACGTGTGTATGTCTGCAAAAAATGTTGCTTTTCATTTTGAAAAGGTACTTACTGGTTACAAACATATGATAAAAATAAATTAAATAAATAATAAATATGACTGAAATAAGTATAACTAAAGCTAATACAGAAATATTTACTAAAATTTGGACAAATTGTTTGTCTGCAATACACTGGAAATGATTCAGCTCGCAGAAAGAGCACTTACTTCCACACACAGTCAACCCCCGGACGAACGCACGCTACTCAAGGCAGAGGTTGAACTGCTAGAAGTCGAGGTGGGCGTGTCTGCTGGAGATGTGGTTCTTGAGGTGGTACTTGCGCCTGAAACGTTGACGACACAGCTGGCACTCATACTGCGGCTCCACACCACACTCCAGCTTGAGGTGCCGCTGCAGCGTGCAGCGCCACGCATACAACTTGCCACACTGCGGGCATGCAATGCTCTTCCCCGCGGTAGGATCCCCCATGCTCAGCTCTGAGCCAAAGAACAGTACTGAAACAGAAAAAACCATTGTCAGAAAGACACAAAAAAATAGTTGTACAATTAAAGGCACTGGGTTACTTGGTTTGGATCAAGGAAAAGTAATTTTTTTCCCTCATAAACATGCTACAGCTAAATTTTTGGTCTAACCACTTTCAAAATCTATGCCAGCAATAGCATATACCGTATTTTCAAAGCCTCACTCACTAGCATCTCTGCCAAAATTACAGCAGAAAATATTTTTTGCTGGATTTTATTTTAAAGATTTAATTTTAGAATTTTAGTAGACGTACTTTTCTGTTCAAAACCAATGGTTACTGAACTTGATTCTGACTTGTTTATCCAGTGGGAATCCACCTTTAAAAGAGGATTTTTTCACCATAATTCTCTGCTTCTACACCCATTCCTAATAGTGAGCAACGAAGGCCTCTGGTAACCAAGCTTGTATTCCAGATTTATTCATTTCTTTCTTAGGGCAGAGAATATAATTTTATCGATTCCTAAAGATTATTAATGATATAAACTGCTGGTACTTTTATTATATATAGAATCAGCCTTAGGAAGTAAATAATTTATTGCCACTCTTACTGTATGGTAAAATCATACAGACTCTCAATTATAATTGAAATACAATACATTCATTTTAAAAATGTTCTGTTCAAAAATTTAAAATGTTATTTTTAGAAATATAATTAAAAATTGAATTATTCTTGCAAAATCAAACTTATGATATATAGCTGTTAATTTAGATAAATATTAATCTGTGGAGTGTATGTTCCCAAGATCGAACTGACAGGCAGGAAAATGTTTTCCCATAGTAGTGTACTCATCATAGCCTACACTATCTTGTGATGCTCGCCTCACCAAATGCATACCTTAAAACATGTTCAGTATTGATGTACAAGTAAAAATATAAACTGAATTCTCAAATGCTAATTTAAGAGATTAAAAAAAAAAAACTTGAGTGGGGAGTGAACCCAGGACAAGGCAACACTCACAGAGTGACTGGCTTTCCAGCTAGGACCCATAAGTGCCCGTCATCCCTGCACGTGACATGAAATGATGAGACTCTAGGATGGAGCAGCACTGGAAAGCAATGGTGGGGGAAACAGGAGTATCTTGAGAAAACCCGCCGACAAGCGGCATCGTCCAGCATGATTCCCACATGCGAAAATCTGGGAGTGCACCCGCCAGGTATCGAACACGGATCGTCGTGATGGGAGGCGAGCGCCCTAGCCACTGCGCCACCCCTGCCCCTACTTTAAGAGATGATGTGTGTTATTGCAAAAAAAATACCTTTTAGTACAAGTATGATTATGGAGTCTATGGAAGTTATAGTAATTACAGTTGGGGGGGGGGGGGTCCTAATAACCCCAGTGTGTGTGTCCAGACCTCTAGGCCCACACAGCTTCTATGCCCCTGGATTTTGTCATAACTGGCCCAACACTAACAAGTTTAGTTTATATTTGTGACACATACCATACACTTCACCAGATATACGGCAATGTTATTGTAAAGTTCACATGTATTGTGCACTGGGAGAAGACTACTATTAGTACTCTAAGTGAATACAACCGACATGATGAGATTATATGCACCTGACAATTATCAAATAACAGCCATTTACAACCATGAAATCTGGAGTCCAACTCTCAATTTCTAGAACAATTTACCTACTTTCCCTGCACATTTAGGCAACTGCTCAAAATTTTTATTTTAACCAGCACACACTCTGACTTCAAATGTTATCTACCCCACCACTCCATTCCAACATATCCAAATTTAAATAAGGCGCCATGGATACGTACCAGGCACGAAGAGTCAGCACTATGTTTGTTTGGAATGTAACTAAATACTGCAAAAGTAAAATGACATCAATACATCTTGCAAGGCAGTATACACTGCTGGACCATACAAATAGCACACAACAGAAGAATTCAAAACAGAGCAGTTGGACAATTATATATTACATATGGATCCATCGTATGCCATCCAGACATCTTCAATAGTGTGTTGCACCCCTTTGCACTGTAATAAGCATTGCCACAGTCTGTCATGGAGACCAGCAGATGCCAGATATTCTCTTGAGGCAGACCGGCCTATAATTGTGGGAACGTGTGTTCCAAATCCTGGATACTGCGGCACAGTGGCAGCTGCTGTTTCAAGTGGTCCCACGCATGCTCGATTAGGGACATATCAGGGAAGCGGATAGGCCATGGTAATGTTTGGACATGATTGTGGCAGTCCTGGGCAACCCTTGTAGTGTGCTATAGGGCATTAACCTACTGGAGTATCACATCTGGAATACTGCCGTAAATGGGAACAAATGTGGATGTAGAATCTCATCCACATGCCACTGGGCCATCAATGTAAAACAACGAGGTTGGATAGGCTATCATAGGCTATGTATGGCTCTCCAGATCATAGTGCCTGCCGTGGAAGAAGTGTTTTGCTCAATAGCAATATTGTGATTGTGATGTTCACCCGGGGCCCTCAACACCAGGACATGATCATCAGTCTCCATAATGAAACTGCACTCATCACTAAACACCACACAGCACCAGTATGTGGCATTCCACATTGCTCTGGTCTGGCACCTGTGCAAATGGAGCTGTCGATGTTGGAGAGCTAATGGCAGCACAACTAATGTGTGCTGGGATCACACAGATTTGCCTCTGCAAGGCACTGGGAAATAGTTTGTAGGCACACAGGAGCGCCAAAACTGGCCAGATATCGTAGACCAGGTTACAACGGGATCCCTTTGTGCCCGGTGCACACTCCATCAATCCTCTCGACTGGTAGTCAATCTCATCTCTCCTGAGCCAGTCCTCCATGTGCAAGTGCCTTTATGTATCCACTGCTCCTAACAGCATATGACAGTATGGTCCAAACTATCTACATGGTGGGCTATACGACGATATAACCACCCTGTGGAGTTCAGCCCAATTATAAGTCCTCTTTTGAAGTCCATCAATCGCATAAAGTGATGTCTTTGGAATTACTTCACATCATTCTTCTTCACTCTATACTCTTGCTTGGTTTCATGTGGTGTTTCTCGCATTAATTTGGCTTCGCCTACATACCAGTGTCTACGACTGCTGCTCAGTGATTGCAATGCCACTGCCAGGTGTGAAGTCAAATGCAAATGCACCAACATGGGATCATGTACATAACAGCTTATACTATTGCTATTTACACTGTTTTGTGGGTGTTGCCACATAGTTATAATGCTTGTCTCCAACCAAGGCAAACCAGGTTCAATCCCTGGTTGGGTCATTCCTGGATTTCGCAAGTGGGAATCATGCCAGACAAAGATGCTGGTCAGCAGGTTTTCTCGGGGATCTCCTGTTTCCCCTGCCTTTTCATTCCAGTGCTGCTCCATACTCACTTCAATCACCCCCATCAGCTCTCAAGACCTCACTGTCAAGAGCCACCCAAATCTCTTCAATCACTAACTCGCTCCACTCAGTTATGTTGTATTTCAGTTGGTAAAATTTTATTTACAGATTTTCACCATTTACCAGCTATTGTTAAGGAACTTAATAAAATACTTATCAAATTATCGAAATATGACTTCAAATTTTATCTGTTGTTCACAATTATTTTAATTTATATAAACATAGCTCAAATATTCCAAAATTAATACCTTGTGTTTGGGTTCAGCCAATTACAGGAATGCATTAATTGCCAACACATTTCAATTGGCTTAACAGCATTCTATATAACATTACATATAATTACTGTATTTATCTATGCAAAAAAATATAATCAACAGCAAAAAAAAAACTGTAAACAAGTTGTCTGCAGATTTCAATTACACACCTAGAAGAGGTTAAGACATACTGTATAAAACTTCACTTTTTCAAACTCTTCAAGAGCACTTCTTGAAGACTAAAGCAGTTCAGAATATAACATTTCCTTACAACACTAACAGATGTTTTCAAAATTCTTCTGGCATAGTAAAACTTCTCCTCTACTTTCATACATAATATAATCTTGAAAATATGCATACTGGTTACACTGCAGGATAATGATGTATTTCACGTTGCTGATTGTATTCCATTTCCTGAAAGCTAAGAAAGCAAGTTAATAACAAAAACTGCAACACAAACTACTGCTTCACACAAATTAACCCAAGATTATTTCTAACACATTAAATCTACATAATTAATATTAGATTATTACTTTAAAACTGTTGTAAAACACACGTTTGGACATATATGTTGGAATTGCTATAAGATTGGCAATTTTGGCTAGCAAGATGGGAGACAATGTAACAATATGATGTGTTTCCAGTTGCCTGTCACACACAAATCTGAATACAGCACATGAATATTAGAGGTATCACTGTCTGATGTACAAAAGTCTTAATTGTAACATGTTTAACATGAAAAAATACACTAAGCATCAGAGCGGCAATTAAACGGCACATGAACTGTCTACATATTTTGTTTCTCAACTATCATCTGGTTAGTACCCGATATCTTTCTTTATGCCAGTTATATGTATCTATACTGGTGCAGTCTTACTTGAAGTAACAAATGCACCATGAATAACAGTGTACAGAAAAGCATTAAGATACTTACCCCACCCCAAAACAAATCTGTGGTAATTCCACTTTTCTGTCGTACTCATTATCAGTGTCGCCAATATGCACAGATGTGAGCATTATATGTCACATCTCCAAACACGACAGCAATGTTTCCGGCAGATGGCAGAAGCGTAGGTCCACGAACGACCACTGACCCCGGGGGTGGGCAACATCTGTGGCATCCTGAAGACATTCTTCAGTCTGGTGCGGAAGACTCAGCCCCACTGCAAAGTTCGCAAGCTTTGATTCTGCGAAATTTGCAATGACACAGTGCAGAGCAAGGAAAACTGTGTTCCTGTTTACATTCGTCATCTTGAGTGAAGTTTAATATGCATTTAATCAAACCAATAGAGCAATGCTGCTGCAAATTTTGCATTGCATCCTCTATGTACAGTCTGTTTACAGTAAATAGAGCACTTTTGATAGCCCTGCTTTAAGATCTACTTACAAGAATATTGTGTATTCTTTCCCCATATGTAAAATTAACATTTCCATGGGCCTGATTACTTTAATTAATGAGTCGGTCAAATAAAACTGTGAAATTATTAGAGAAGTAAATGTTTTACAAATTCACTAATCCTTACACTTGTAGGTATTACGGAACAGTGTGCGAAAGAAATAATTTCAGTATTTGCAAATGCTTACCTAACACTTGACGCGTGCCGCATATTGCTTTTATTCTCAAGTGCTACTGTCATACCTTTGCCATCAAAAACCAGCATCCCTGATGACAGAATAGCACACAAGTCAGTGTATTCCACTCTTGAGGGTGTGTGGATACAACCAACTGAAACCTAGTAGCCCTGCAAGGCATATAACCAGGGTGCTGGTCAGCCTGGCAGCGAGCATACATGGCCACGCCACCAGTCGGCAGCGATACCACGGAAAGTGAGAACTAAGAAAGAGGTACACTCAGTGCTCACTGCGGCAACACAAATAGCTCAACAAAGAAATATAAACAGTGATGCGCCACCTAAATGAGAGTTGATAACAGTGACCTCGAGGAGGTCGTCTACCAGAGTCCATGGTCCAACACCACAGGAATCACCAAGAGAGCAGAAGGAAGCTGCCAGTTAGACCACCATGCTGACAAGGGTCGACTTAGAACCCAGGGAGGACCATCCAGCCAACTTAACCTCAAACCAATTGTGGGACCTGCACGAACAGGAACACCAATCAAGCTAACTGTTGGTGCTTGTTCACTCAAGGGCAGCCTAGTGAATTTGTGTCAGACGCCTAACATCCTTACATCACATTTCTATGACCAATAATCCAACTGGTGTAATTATTAGCGAAGACAACCACCCCAGTTAAATTCCGTTTAGCTGACTTTCTTGTAACTACAGCATTCCCTCTCACAGGCAATCACAGAGCATTCTGACCAAGAGAAGGTATACTGGGAAAGAACACCTACATGGTAGGCTTAGCACAAGAATTAGCGGCGAGGACAATTTCGGCCTAAGTGGCTGGTTGTCCCCGCTTCAGAAGCCCATTGCAGTGACCTTTGGACAGTGCTTCTTGACCCAGAGTCACTCACATTGTACCGTCATAGATTGGCACCTGGTTCCTACACTAGGTACACCCAACGGAGTTGGGAATACACATTATGGGGCCATCAACTGGAGTGCGCTCAAAAGCGCACCTATCCGCCGGGACCTTTGGACAGGGACTATAGGATCTGTATTGGCGACTCTCGGTGTTAAATGAAAAGGGAAATATGACTAGCTAACCTCTAATCTCAAGAATTCTCGCCACTCCACTGCAACATTGATATTGGTCCTTCAGGTCATGTCGTCCTCTTCCCACAAGGGCTTGAGGAAGGCAGCAGCCACACAGCATGCGTAAGCTGGTTTGACCTTGAGTAGGGCACTAGTCCAGCCTGTTAGACAACTCGTATGAGACCAAGCTCAACGGGTCAGATGACAGTCCATTACTGGGGAGCCTACCTTAACAGAAGGCCTCTTCGGGCCACTGATCTTCACTCAAGGGGTAAGTAATCACCCACTTTGTAAGGGACTGAAACAGAAAGAGGGACAACAGCCTCTAGACACCATCTACATCGCAGCCGCCCTCAGTTGTCAACCAATCTCTCCTATGGTAAGATTGGTGACACCTTCCTAACCCTCCCCTATCGTAGCCATCCCGGTAAGACCCAGTGTAACAAAACTCCTCCAAACTGGCCCCTGACAATGCATTATCCATGAGACTGCAGCTCCATCCGACGATGCACCAGTACGCCAACCTACCCCACCTCGCCCGACTAACCTTAAGATCAAGACCAACCGGTGGATTATCCAGCTGCCAAACCAGATGCAGACGCAACCACTTGATGTACCCCAGGCCTTCTGCCGATGGTAAAACATTAAGGCAAGAGACAGAACAAAGTGAACAAGAAGGAACAATACCCGAGGTCACAATCCTCCACACCCAAGGTGCCAGTAGTTTGAGTCATGGAGATAACTTGGACCTCACGAGTCATCCTGTATATTACAGGGAGCAAGTAGCGTCAAACCCTTAATTAACAACAAGACAATTTCTCTTCATTCTTACCAACTTTACTGGACATACTCCAGTCAATGTGCCCGTTGAAATATATGCAGGTAGGCGCAGTGGCACTTTTCAAACGATGATTTCAAAAGTACTCAATTACCTATGAACAGCTGATAGCAATATTTAATCGGCATGTCAAGTTAGAGTGCCAATCTTCCAAGCTTAGCCAAAGTTCTAGGCATGCTAGGGATTGTGCTCACTGGCAGTGGCGAAGAGCGCTGAGTGGAGTTGGGTGGAGTTTAGTGGAGAGATTTGGGCAGCTCTTAACATTGAGGTCTTGAGAGCTGATGAGGGTGAATTGAAGTGTGTACGGAGCAGTACCAAAATGCTAGGATGGGGGAAACAGGAGATCCCCGAAAAAATCCGCCAACCAGCAGCATTGTCGAGCACGATACCCACACGTGAAAATCCGGAGACGACCCAGCCAGGATTCGAACACGATTTACCTTAGTGGGAGGCCAGCAGTCTGACTACTACACCACCGTGGCCCCAAGGGCACTAAGCACTTACTCTAATTCACAGTAGTCTGAATTGAAAAGAGCAATATATGCTTGCAGTTGCTCTGCATACATGTTCAACGTGTAGTACCGAGTTGCCAGGTGATGACAGTCGAGAGATCATATCAACAGCTGACTGAGAGTATTATTGTGAAGTAAACAGTCTTACACACTACAGTTTCGAATCTAAAAATGTAAGTGCATTATGTCACTGACTACTGAACAGTATACACAAAGTTTGTAAATTTAAAAAAAATGCTCTGCACAACAATACTATCTGTTTACACGTCAACATATGCTTTTGAAATACTGAATCATATGTTTATCACACAATATGATTTCAATATGATGTTCAATTTTTATTTATTTTTGAGATACTTTAGTATTGCAAAAATATTTAGAGTAAATTTTACACTAGAAATTTTAAACTTATTACAAATAGGTGTACGTCCATTCATACATTGTACAACTCACAAAAATAATACAAGCGAATGAAACCCTAGCATTTCGAACAAATTCGTCATTTAATTTGATCAGTTCAATTGGACACGACATAAATAAGGAATATGGCAACATTACGTTTGACATCTCACGGAAACATATAAAGAGGACAATATAAAGAAGCAACATAAAGTTTAAATCAAACACATACAAACTATACTTACATGAGATAAGACCTTAAATTTCATTTATGACTATCACATATACGCTGTTAACAGTGACGTGAGCACTTTTTAGGCCCTAGCCGCCAACAGGCATTAACCAATAATAAATACATCTTATTGCAGCCTCAGACATTACATTTAGAGGGTAAGGAAATGTATACACTGTGTTCATTGGTCACATTTCAATGTTTATATAAAAAAGCAGTAGGAAGATAGAAATTGTATGAAAGGAAAAATTTAGAAGGGCCTAAAAAGTTCTCACTTTACAGTGAACAGCCTATAGTCACATATCCAGTAGAAGAAACAAAGAAGGAAAAATACATAGATAATTAATAGCATGAAGTAAATGTTTCTTCAACCTTCAAAACATATTCACGTTAACTTCACCTTTGAACACAAAACTAAATAGTATATGTTGCCACTAAACCCTTCAATGCCAAAAATGTTAATCAGATTAACATTTTTTTTTTTTTTTTCCACCAATTTAACAAAGATTTACACATGTAACTTAAATTGAATAAAGTTTATCACAATTGAAATGAACAAAATTTACAGTAAATTTACCAAGGGGAATGCAAGTAATTTTGTAATATTTTATAACTGGCCTGGAGGGAAACTCCATCCCGTGCAAATTTAATTAGACTGCACATTAAATTTTAACATATTGATAATATCTGTCCAATTTCCTCAATCACACTACAGTGTTGCATTTATACACATTTTAATTGCTTTTTTAATTGTTTTTCAGGTTCACTATTAGTTAAATTCCCCAGTTTAATTTGTCAGTGAGTGTAAATGTCCAAATTTTTTCTTTCATGCCACGGTTTAGAAGAAAGGGCTTTATAAGTTTAAATGTGAGGCTGTATTACAAGTTTATCTGTACTACGTGGCTCTTTCGAATTCCTAGGCTTCAGAGCAAGGTGATGTAACTTTCCAGATTAAGTTTTTTTTTTCTGTTTCCCATGCCATCAGCATTTTTGTAGTTTCGAGCGGGCCATGATGTAATGTTCAGCCAATAGGAGGTCGCGAGCCCCGGCCAAACGTGTATTTTTATATTTGTTTTGTGAAAGGGAGGCAGCTGCATGCGCCAAGTCACGGACATCGAGCCAAGCAATTTATTCAGATATTATTCATCAATTGAGGAGTCAACACGCAGGACAGTATAATATCATAACTTTTTCAAGTACCACACAGTCAACATGTCAGTCGGGTCGGTGTAGATTTTGTTGCTTAAATTGTTTCAACAACAACGCTGAGATGTAAGAGGAAGTACAGTTGGAGGAAAAGGAAGATGTGTCGGGTGATGTCAGACTGACATAATTGTAACTGTTTTCGACCGTCCAAAAATAAATCATTTCGAATCCGACAATAGATATTTTCTGTTCTCATTTTGACAAACCAAGTGTACAAACATTGTGTTAGAAGTGACTGAGGCTAGCCGGAACCCAACTCACCGTAAGTGTATGGAGAATGTAACTTGTTTGTGGCACAGCAAGCTGATGCTATGCTACAACAACACTGTAATTTATCAGAAATTGAACAAATATTTAATTTTCAATTGTATATTCTCATTTCTTTATCATGCTTTCATTTTCCAAAATCCTCTGCATGATCATCTATTTGGATAACTTTAGCTGGTTTAACTAAACAATAAATCATTAATTAATTTTATTTTTGAATTGGAAAGCCTCCAAACAGCTAATGCTTTAACACATTCACTACTACAGTTTAGAGTTGAAATCTTATTTAAGTAAAATCTAGATGTTAGTGTTTTGTAATTACTTAATAGATACTGAATTATAATTTCTGAACACTAGAGGGTGCTAGATGCAAAATACAAGAGTCAGGCACACTGCATTCAGGTGATAATACTTGCATGCTATGTGTCAAATTTAAGCATAGCCAGTAGTGAATATGTTAATAAAGGGATACTCTAGCCCAGGGATTTCCAACTTGACTGCTTAGATAATGCTTAAATTGATTCTCATAATTCTCTAAATACTTTTCAAACAAATTTATTTATCTAACAGCCTTTACTCATCTGTTTTTCAAAATTCTCTCTTGACTCATTCCAAACTGACAATATCAGACCATCTTCCTCTTCTTTGAGAATGAGGGCAACAGCAAGCTAGTACATGTCTATTAAAACACTGATGGTATATGGTTGAAATGGTTTTCTAAAAACCATATGTTCTTAAAACACCAGCCTTTAAACTAAGAATAAGAGTTGATTTTGAAATACTCTTGTGGTATTCAATATAGTTTGCTTTTTTGTACTACAATAATTCATATTTAAATGATAAAGATACAAACACAAATTTCCTCCTCCTCCTAACAAAGACCAAGAGTTCAAAGTACACTTAGTTCTGGGTACACATTTAATTGGCTTTTATTCTCGCTAAAAAATTAAGATTATTTTTAAGCATATTTTTGTTTCACATTTTTACTTTGCATTTACATTTCTTGACTTTTAAAAGCTACAATGCAAGTCAAAATTGCTGTCAATCTGTACAACACTACAAATTAAAAGTTCTTTCATAAGTGTGGCAACATAAACCGCATCAAGCACCACAAGAACGTTTTACCATTGTTTACAAATCTATCAAGCAATATAACTGTTTTTAGTTCTAATATATCTAGTCCACAGCAGTGCTGAGTGAAAATTAATACAACAAAAAATACTAGTAAAAATAATAAACATTCATTATACATGCTGCAGTTTATACAACATAAGTTAATTCCTGTAACTCATTGTTTTGTTTAAAAAAAAAAATATATATATATATATATATATAACATTTCACTGAACAAATATAGTGAATTTAACATTACATATAAAACTAAAGTGGAAAATTTAAATATAAACACACAAATACATGTATTTCAAACTACAGTATTGAATAAATATGTAATTATTGAAGGTGTACTGTATGCAATGAAACACTCAACATAAACAAGACCATATGTAACTCTTTTTCTCGAAAAACCAATTTTATTCTTTTTAAATATAATGTGAATAATATTTTAATTAATAGAGTTGAATATGTGCATGACCTGGTGATATTTTAGATTCTAAGTTATATTTACATTTTCATGTTGATAGTTTAATTAGTGATATTAGTCGTACGTTAGGTTTAATAAAATATATTTCCTCTTCTGCCTCTTCTCCAGATTTTCTTTTATGTCTTTTATTAGTCGGTTATTATATCTAGATTAGAATATTGTTCAGCAATTTGGAACTACATTACTTCAACAGAAGCTAATCTATTTGAAAATATACAAAAGAATATATTTAAATTATAAATTAATAGATTTCCTTCTTGTGTAGATTTGAACTATAATAATGAACTTGTTAGATATAGAACTTTGACGCTAAGAGAACGTTGCATTTTAAATGATGCAGTATTTTTTACTAGTGCTTTTTTAGGTTATGTATCTTCTTCTGCAGTCACAAAAAAGTGGGCTTAAAAACTCCTGTATATACACATATATCACATGCTTTTTCTGTTCAACCATGTAAAGGATTTAGTAAATAGATGTGTAGATAATTACAATAGATATCTCTCTGACACTGATCCATTCTTAGGAAATAAAATTACTTTTGCTGACCTCTATAAACACTATAGTAGTTAGAACACTATTAATGTATTTCTGTCGTTCTTTCAATTTACATTTCGAGTTATCCATTATTTTCAACATTTTTTCTATTCCATGTTGTAATTGTAGTGTTTTTCTTGTGTCCACGTTTCTGTGAGCGTCTTATGTGTTAATTTATTTTGTATCTTGTTCTTGTTGTATGTCATGTGCCATTCTGTTAAAGGTTTCTACTGTTGGGTGGCACACTAAGTTCTATAAATAAATAAATAACACAGGCCTGCAAAATTTAGGCTATTAAAAACTTTTTTCACAATTTATGCTAGCCTAACATGTGTTTGGGATGCTGAATCCAAAACTGACCACAGTTTTTCTCTATCCATGTACCAATGTTTTGCAATATGTCTTTGTACTATAATCCTATTTACTGTATACAGGGTATATTACTGAACCAAACAAATCTGTAAATCAATATTTTATAAAAATATTTCCAAATTGCTTAAATTTACTTATTAATTTTATTTAATATTCAATGTCCCTTTTTCTCTTGGTCATGAAGGAGCGGGTTCTGTTTCTCCGTATATGCGCAGTGCTCAGATTGTCACAGTGAAGAGAGCAACATAAGTAAACATTAAAACGTATTTGACAACTTTACTCCCCAAAATGAGTACGTACGAAGTAAAGAAGTTCCTTTATGATGTAAAATGCGCAGCTCACAATAGTCATTTACATAACCTTACTTTGTGAAAAAAACTTGCGTGATATGAGAATTTGAGTACGATTTCTGAATTTAGCACACTCGAATACATATAAAAGAGGTAAAATTTGTCAAAAAAGTTTTTTCATCGCGGGCCTGTGTAATTATTATTATTACCTTAAAACATAACGTAAAAAAAGTTTATGAGTCTATATTATTAATTTTGGGAATCCTGACACTGACTAACTTATTTGATTGTTTATTCTATTATTCCTATATTATTTTCATTACTTGAGAGTATTCTGAAAATGCCTGGCCTTGTGCATCACACACCCAAGTAGCAAAAGTCAGTTGGCCCATTTCTGTGAATCTGCTTGTACACAAGCAGCCCACCGGCTCACTGCTTCTCGCCTGCCACAAGTTAACCAACATTGTCAGCCAACGTTGGCAAGCCTGTTGTGGCCCAGCTATTAAGCACT